>OX244038.2:28376879-30776879 GCA_945859785.2 Tridacna gigas | reverse complement strand
CTGGTCTTGATAATATGTATTATTTTTTTATTATCTTTTTTATTGAGGCTTAAAGGAAAGCATATTGGTCAAGTTGTTTGATTGTTGTTCTAGTTTTGCTGATTTTAAACATTTCATTATACACTGCAAAACGAATGTACAGTGTGAGCTCGGGCTTATATGTTAAAAATGTCAGAAGTAGTTTGTGGTCAAGAATTCCAGAAAATGTTTGCAGATCTTGACGTATGAATGGCCTAGTGCAATATTCGGAGAAACTATTCAAACTCTGCAGGCACTTTACTTTATTTACAAATCTAGTTCTAAGGCCTGTGATGTCCAAAAATATTCCTTGTGTCTACGAGGTATTTACGTCCATTTGCAAATTTCCAAGGCATCAGTCAGGCTGAAGAGACAGTTAAAATTATGGTAATGTCTACAGAAGCAGATAATTTTCTTCTAATCTTGCACTAGGTTTACATTGCATTCCTTGAAAAAAAAAATTCCCTTAGCTATTCGTTTATTGTATTCAAAGCATGACACGATCACGTTTATGTGTCAGATTGTCATCCTTGACCTATACCAACTAAGTGCTTAATATAAAAATGGTTTTGTTTAATAAATCGTTCTGAATAAAGCTGTTTTGTTAGATTTGCTTTGCCATTTATGACATGTTAAGTCTATACTCTAATTGGTCAAAAGGGTGTAAGTCGAGCAAAAAAATGAATCAAAATATCGTAACTCTGAGTATGATATGTAGCCCGATGTAAGAGTTTAAAATACGTTAAGCAATCGATTTGGATAGTTTTAAACGTCGTGTTGTCCAAATTTCGTCGTTATAGGTCGGTCCAAGCAAAAGTTATAATAATTTTTTTCCTTCCTGAAAACTTTCAAAAACTGACATACGAGATTTTGACTCCGCAACGACGAAATTCTGTTTTAGAAAGGATTTAAAACATATTGTGGGTAGGCCTTAAGGTGACATGTTTCCAAAGGCCTTCTTGCTCCACATTGTTAAAAGTTTGAACTCTGGGTTAAGTGGTAAAAGGTTAATTAAAAGCATTTGCAGACCACAAATAAAGTGTGGCTCAAATGAAAAAAAAAAATGTGATAGCATATAAATTTGCCTTTTGTTAAAATGTTTCTTTACCCTATATATTTTTACTAGACAAAATTTTAGACTTTTCCATATTGACAGCATTTGCCAATGACAAAGAAAATTTGGCCCGGATAACAAGATTTATAACACAAAACAGTGTGGGAAACAGACAAATAAATCTATTTGTTGCAAGCAATTTTCCATATCCCACAATATTTTCTGAAGCCTTTTTTCAATGAGTAATTTCACAGGCGTGTTTCTGAGCTGATAAAGAGGAAATATTTATGACTTTTAGGGGGGAACCAGCACTCGATCACGTTTGGAACGAGTCCACTCAGAACGAAACCGAAAGTACATGTACATGTGTCGCTACCATTAAATGGCATTATCTCCCGCTAGATGGCATTCTACAAATACACAAATATATGAATCTTTGAAGAATATGACATGCGCAGACAATGCGTTAAATGGAGCAAATTTACATAAAACTTCATTACAACTACTGCATATTAAAAGAAACACGTATGTGTATTTTAAATGTGTTAGCTTTCTTACCGTTCTAACTCACATGCAGGTTGACAAAATCATAAATTCGCTCCGTTCTGACATGACAGGGTGGAGAATATGGAGGAATCAGTTAATGTTTAGCTTCAATCGGAAAATTTCGGATGATCCGTTATTCAAATTAGATTGGTAAGATGTAGTTACGGAATCGGCCGAACTGTGACGAGCGCTTTTTGCTTCAGTTTCCGCTTTGACATCGATTTCTTCTTGTTCGTTTTCACTGGCTAGTTTTGAAAGGCGCCATAAGACCCGGATGATGACATCATACCAAAAAAATATGGACGACATTTGAAGGTCAGGTAAGAATAGTTTGAGTTACTTCTTTTTATTTGTGCGTGTATGCTACAAGATCACGGCAACAGAGCGTTCCCAAAAGAGCAAACTTTCTGATTGCGACCGTAGATTGACAATTTATTGAGAAAGTTTCTAGATCTAGAGTCTCGTAGTCTTTTTTTTTCATTATCGTCGTCGACCGTTATTATGTTGCTTGTTCGTCCCACAATCAATTTGTCCCACATTTTTTTTTATATTGCTTGTTACTAAAGTTTGGTGATTTTTATCCCCCGCTGATTTTCGGAGGTGGGTATAGTTTTCTTGATGTCCGTATCTCTGTTGCTTATGGCAGTGCGCAAATAAACTTGTGTGTGTGTGTTTTATTTAATGCAGTGTCATGGAAAAGGGGGAACTGATCTAGATATTTCCTTAATGGAGCAATATTTCTTTAACTACTGGACAAAATTTTATGAAACTTCATACTTACATTTTTTATCATGAACCACAGACAATCATTATTTGTTTTTATTTTATGAAATTCCATGTTGTGGAAAAAGGGGGCTTAATATATAATTTCATTATGAACCCACTTCTCTTAGTCAGTACATCCAGACATATATCTTCTAAAATCCTTGATGAAAATTCATATGTGTGTTCCTTATGATAGTCTGCCAATTTCGCTTTTTGATTTTTCTGATTTAATGCTGTGTCATGGAGAAAGAGGGCTTGATGTATATTTCCATAATGGACCAATATCTCTTTCACTACTTGACAAAATTTTATGAAACTTCATATTTATATTTTTTATCATAAACCACAGACAATCATTTTTTTTTTTTTATGAATTCCATGTCATGGAAAGGGGGGGGGGGGGGGGGGGGGGGGGCCCCGCTAAATGTATAATTTCATTATTGACCAATTAACAAAATGGCCACATGTAACGCTTAACACAAGACCTCATGTATTCTTTATCAAAACAGGTATTTTTTTGGTGAGGGATATTATTTCAATGAAATAAATTCTTTTTTTCATCTGTTTACAGGTCAAAAATGAAAATATGAGATATGATTATGTTCAGTTTTGTTGATGAGGGCTTGCACTCTGTATAGTCATCTAGCTTTTTTCAAACTGAAGACTTCAAATCTGGGATGGTGTCACAGATAAGATGTTGACTGAAATTCAAACTGGGACTTCTATCAAAGAATCAGGTATGGTAAATATTTTTCCTATTTCACAGGTTATGGACATAGAATCTAGATCTATTTGATCATAATACAGATCTACTGCATTCCAGTTTCTTTTGAATTTCAAATTAGACCAACAATGCTTTAAAGAAAAAATTAGACTCAGTTTGAGACATTTCATAGAACTGTTCAGTTTTTCCCCACATTAAGTTACCAGATAAGATGAATTATCAAACATATAGTTATCAGGGAATGAAAATGCTTAGTTGCTTGTTACCTTGGCTGTTTTCCAGGGTTCATACAGACTTGACAACAAACAGTTCCAGGACTTCAAGTAATTTTTCAAGGACTTTACAATGCGTATTTTATAGTAATGTGATAATGGTGCATAATATAATTATATTAAATGTACATGTATAACTAAATACATGTACTAGTAATTGTAGCCCTCTTTAAGGGGTGAATAATTTTACAACATTGTTGTGACCAGTAAATGTAGTCATTGGTTTTGACCCAGTTTTGTGGAGGTTTAGGCACATTAAGATTTCTCATGTCTGATATCACTGGTAGTTGAACTCTGTGGCTCATCCTTTGAAATTTCAGTATAAAGCTGGCAAACGCCTCTCCAATAAAGTTCTATGCATTATATGGCATTGTTTTATGAGAGAAAAGAAATTAATTAGATTTTCAGCTTCATTCTGTTGACCAATATAGTGTTTGATGTATAGTATACAGAATGATTCCGTAAGAAATTGCCATTTTTTGGACATTCATATACTTCTGATTTTCATGGAGTTTTGCGCTCTATAGTGGTGGGACATTTGCCGGTATCACGCCTAAGTTTCACTATCATTGGTACCTTTGAAAAATGTAGTAGTCTTAGGTACAGAAGAAATATTATTTTCATCACAACCAAGCAGTTTTAATTTGAATGTTATTGGCCCAGGCCTTGGCGTGCGATTTGACAGCCGGTTCTCCCATATGTTTGAAATGTCAAATAATTCATCGATACAAGGTGCTATTGTCTTATCAGTTTTAAGAGGCTACAGCCAATCTTTATACATCTCTTTCTTCTCCCTATTGGAATTAAACCTACATTTTCCTCAATGACACATGATGTTACCAAATTGAATCTACAATCTGGAACCATTGCCTTTTGCATGTGGTCCTAAGATTTTTGCAGAAGGCGCTGGATAAGAGAAGAAACTACCGGTTTCTTTACTGGGTAATTCCTGTATTCTATTTTATAAAGGATGCCAGATGACCGTCAATTACGATTCTTATTTAGCATCTTTATAAATGGTTAGTTTTTTGTTATAACCGATTTCAAGGATTTTTCTTCTATTTTCAAAACTATTTACACATTTTTCCAGCGTAATCTAAGGAAAATTCTGACTTTGTCATTTTGCAGATTTTCCAGGACTACAAGTCAAATTCTAGAACTTTGCCAGTACATCTGCAAACCTGTGCGGACCCTGTTTTCAAAGAAAATGGTGAGTTATGGTTGTTAATGTAAAGTATTGACATTTTCTCAGTTGTCTATTTTGATAAGGTCAAAAGTGAAAAAAAAAAATCGTACTTTGGCTTGATGGGAAATTTTAGAAGGTGAAACCATTACCAGAAAGGCAAATAAAAATCATTCAAAATGTCTTGAATCAGTAATGCCCCTTTTTAAAAAAAGTTGGGAAAAAAGCCCTGCTCTGGCAAAAGCGAGTTTAATGCATCTCCTTGGTGCATTATACAAATCCAGCCATCACATAATCATGGATCCATAATAGCCTCTTTTTTCAAACAGCGACAGAATAGTAAGGTAGACTGGTCCTGAGACATACAGAAATTGGCCATTAACGAAAAGTTTTGGCCCAGGTCAGCGGATCTGGGTTGATACTTTTCACAGATGCATTAAGCCACCTTTTTGCAGAGCACAGCTCATGCATTTCATATGATACTTAGCTCTACTAGACACAGGATAGAAAAGCTTATGTCATATCCTGGTTCCCAATGACTGCATCTGTTGTTAGATTTTCAAGAAACTTGCACTGTTTCAATCAAAAGCTTAAACCGTAGTGATTATGAAAGACATCTGACATTTAGTAAGGAAAAAGTAGCCTTTTATAATTGAAAATTTGCATTTCTTGCTTACTCAATACAGTCTGCATTTGTGGCTGGATTTAATGAAACTTGCTGAGTTTCTTTACATCATCAACAGCTTGAACCATATTATATATTGTCAGAAATCAGACAATTAGGAAAAAGTTGCCATTCAAAATTGAAAACATAACCTTCCCCAAATTGTAGCCAGGTCACAATTTTTCATTCTAAATCCTTCATTTCTGTTTTGCCATTTAAATTATATGTTAATACATATAGTCTGTATACTCTACCAGTCAATTTGCTATCCAGTCTGTGCCATGTGACTGAGTAGTGTACAATTCAGTTTAGAGTGAGATGTCAAACTGAACACTGCTTACTGATAAAATAATCTTGTCGAAATTCTCTTCGTTCTTTTCGGAAATCTTTTGCCCCGTTGGAAATTGCTTTGTCATATGCTGGAATCAAGGAATATTTCAATTTACTACGCTTTTATCACCATTTTAATTGGTTTCTGCGATTAATGAAATGGCAGCTTCTGAGCTTTCCTTTTTGCTAATGTTTGATCTAACATCTTTGTTCACATGTTTAACTTTGTGCATGTTCCTAATTGCAGCAATTAACAGCACTTGGTATGTGTGAGCTTGTGATGAGCTGGTGAGACTGTCATGCCTTCATTTTTGTAAATTGGTAAGTTTACACTAGAAGCAGTTTGAACTATACTGTGCTGTACTGTATTGTATTTCAGTGCCTGCCATGCATACTTGCAATTTCACAGTTCTTTTGTCATGCTGTATTTGAGAGGATGACAACCCATTGTTCCTACCTGGGTATAGGCGGAGAACACGACTGCTGTCAGTTTGTTTTAATATTGACCTATTTGTATTGATTTTGCTCCATAACATCATCTGCATAAAGAGTTGAATATTCAAGTACATGTATTTATGTTCTTGTGCAATATAATGTTTTCCAGATGCAAGGATGATATGGTTATGGATGATATGTAGTTGTTTAGAACTAGATTTTTTGAACCAGATGTTTAATATTTATACTATATTAAATGTGAACTAGCTACCTTGTCACTGGTGACTTCTCATCCACAAGTGTGACTTACCTTAGAAGAAGTGGAACCCAAGAGACCTCACTAAACTAGTGATAAACTATGATTATTTAAGGAAAAAAACCCATGTAGTTGTACCAGTTATGAAGCAATCCCATGTTTTTAGCTCACCTGAGCACTTCTCAAGGCGAGCTTTTGTGATCATGCTGTGTCCGTCCTGCAGTGTGCGTCGTCTGTCGTCCAGGCATCAACAATTACATGTACCTTGTGTGCACTCTAAAGGCCACATTTTCATTCAAATACTCATGAAACTTAGTCTGAATGGTTCTCTTGATGAAATCTTGGACAGGTTTGAAATTGGGTCATGTCCGGTCAAAAAGTAGGACACCATAACAAATTTGAGATTAACCCTGTGTGCACTCTAGAGGCCACACTTTTAGTCCAATACTTATGAAACTTGGTCAGATTATTTGTCTGGATGATGTCTCAGACAAGTTTGAAACTGGGTCACCTTGGGTAAAAAAGTAGGTCACTGGGACAAATCTTAGAAAAACATTGCACAATACAGGCCATATTTCAGCCAGAAAGTCATGAAACTTGGAAAGTTTGTCTGGATAAAATCTCTGACAAGTTTGAAATTGGCTCGCTTCCAGTTAAAAAGTAGGTCACAGGGCCAAGTCTTAGAAAAACCTTGTACGCAGTCTAGAGGCCACATTTTTAACCTGACCAGTATGTTTCTCTGGATAAAATCTCAGACAGGTTTGACATTGGGTCATATCGGGTCAAAAAGTAGGTCACTGGGCCAAATCTTATAAAAAACCTTGTGTGCAGTGTAGAGGCCACATCTTCTGCCTCATACTCAAGAAACTTAGAATGTTTGTCTGGATAAAATCTAGGACAAGTTTGACATCTGGTCATGTTGGGTAGAAAAGTAGGTAACAGGGCCAAATCTTAAAAAAAACCTTATGTGCCCTTTAGAGACCTCATTTTCAGCCTAATATTCATGAAACTTGGTCAGAATGTTTGTCTTGATAAAATCTTAGACACCTGGAAAATTGGGTCACATCAAATAAAAAAGTGGGTCACGGGGTCATATCTTAGAAAAACCTTGTGTGCAGTCTAAAGGCCACATTTTCAGCCTGATACTCATGAAACTTTGTCAGAATTTTTGTCTGGATTCTTGGACAAGTTTGAAATTGGGTCACATCAGGTCAAAAAGTACGTCACTGGGCCAAATCTTAGAAAAACCTCGTATGCACTCAAGAGGCCACATTTTCAGCTTGATATTCATAAAATTTGGTCAGAGTGTTTGTCTGGATAAAATCTCAGCCAAGTTTGAAATTGAGTCATGTTGGGTCAGAAAGTAGGTCACAGGGCCAAATCTTAGAAAAATGCTATGTGCACTCTAGAGGCCACATTTTCAGCCTGATACCCATGATTTTGACTTGGTGAGAACATTTGTCTTGATAAATTCTCTGACAAGTTCAAGATTGGGTAACATCGGTTCAAAAAGGTGGTCACTTGGCCAAATCTTAGAAAAACCTTGTGTGCACTGCAGAGGCCACATTTTGAGCCAGATTCTAAATTTAAAAATAGGTCAAATCAGTCAAAAAGTAGATCACTTACACTCATGCATTTTATATCATCACGACCAGGATCTTTTCAGCCTTATCAATCCTAGATGACCTTACTCAGGTGAGTGCTTTAGGGCTAATGGCCCTCTTGTTACAATCTTGTAAAGGGCTTTTGAATACAGTAGGGGAAAAAAGAAAACAATCCTCACATTTTTGTTTTCGCTCATGTTTTCAGCTCCTTCAAAGGCAAATTCCATCATTTGCATGACATCTAATATGCGGTCTGCAACTTGTTTCAGTATGGATGAGTATAAGATTATTTAATTGGTAAAGAGATGACAGTCCATTTTTCTTTTCTTTCTAGCATGTCATTGACAGCCGCTACAAGTGAAAAACATCAACCTACGGTCTCTGAGAAATGCACCTGGATTTCATGCTGAACCTCCAGCTCCCACACTCAGCCCTAGCCTCAACGACTGTTGGTGACATTAACAGACCTTGTCTATTGTTGCAGAAAGACTTAAAGTTGGTTTCATTAACTAAATGACATTTTAACCCAATTTTAAAAAGACTTGAATACACTGTGCTTTATATCCTTCCATGTATGCTTGTAAGTGGTTTATCTTTTTAATTAAATTTTTTCAAAAAGAATAACTTAGAAAAATTCTCCTCTGTATGATTTTTATCTCAAAACTGTCACCAATAATGGTGGTTTATGATGGTCACTGTCCTAAGTTCATTCCCTGAAGAAAAAAATGCTGGCCAAACATCTAAGAACTATTCTGGAACTGTCCTACATATTTCTAGACCAGTTTTAGAATTGTACTGAAACTGTTCCAGAATAGATATTCTAGAACAGCTCTAGTCCAATTTCAGATTAGTACTTGAACAGTTCTATAACTGTCAAGAACAAAAGTTCTAGAACAGTTCTGTAACAAAAGTCCTAGACTATGTTAAGAACAATGCAAGAGCTGTTCTATTACATGCAAGTAGAAATTTCTGGAACTGTTCTGAACATAATCTGGGACTTGTGTACCAGAACTGTTCCAGAACTATTGTTACCCAATTTTCTAGACAAGTTCTGGAACTGTTCTCAACCTAATCTTGAACTTTCGCACCAGAACTGTTCTAGTACTATTGTTCTGATAATTGTCTCATTTAACGTTGCAGAACAATTCTTGAAATGTTCTAGAACTGATCCGGGGTTGTTCTAGTGCTGTTCTGGAACACTTGTTCCAGAACAAAGTTAGAATTATTCTAGAACTGTTCTAGATTATTTTGCAGAGGCTGTCTGCAGTGACGCATCACTATCCTGTACAGGATAAATATTAATACACAGTGTGTAAATTGCTGCTATAAATAGCAAGTAGTTAATGGCTATAAACTATGTCTGAGGACAAATCAAGCCAGTTTTCACTACAAATTTCTTAAAAATATAATAATTTCAAACGTGACAAAAAAAATCATGAGATACAGTGATTCAGATTGGTGTCGGCCCTCGGCAAATTGCCGATTTTTTTTTTCAAGAATCAGGACAAAATTGCTGATAAAAATTTACTTTGTGGGACAAAATGGCCGACCGTTTTTTCAAGAAATATGACAACGCTATATTTCAGGTCGAAATACGTTCAGTACAAAGCCGAATTACGATTTTTCTTGTGCAGTGATCTCCCCTAATTCATTTTTTTTTTTATTTGCACGATTAATTCCCTTGATTCTTTGCAAAGGATTCTGGGTGTTTGTGATTTAAAGCGTTCTTGTGATCGGTCAATGTCTTGTAGCTGCTCTAGACTACGCAGTAAGAAAATCAAGCGTCTTATGATCGCGTCAGTAAGCCATGGCAACCAGAAAAAGAAAACTTGACTCGGGTCAGAAAACTTTGTTCGCTGTCGGTGTTTCTCGGCCTGAAAATGAAGAAAAAAAACTCGAAGACAATGAACAGTCAAGCGGCCCACACAAAAAACCCCCGCAAGTTCCAAACTGAATGGCTTTTGCTGCATAAATGGCTAAGGTTCAAAGATGGAAAAATGTTTTGTTTTATTAGAGCATTAAGTTTCCTTTGTACAAATTTTTAAATTGTTGTCTGCGTACGCTTTCAATTTGGGAGAGTCTAAATATTGTTGAGTGGGTCTCCTCTGTTTTCTCTTACAATATTATTATAGCTCATACTCAACACATTCTGCATGGCAAGGAAATATCCTTTATTTGGACTCACTGTTTCAAGGGTTCTAATTTAACTTTTTCCCCCACTTGCTAACTTTAGAAAGTTCCTGCCTTTTCAACTTGCTAAACCATAATTTCTACTTGCTAAAACATAATCTTCTTATTCATGTAGCCATAACTACATGAATAAGCTACTGTATTTATGCTTTGCATAATTCAGCTCGCATTTTGCGAGTAGATCTATGCAAGTGCTAAACTGGAACCCTGACTCTGTAAACAACTGATTATTACTGTTGATGGTCTGTTCAATAAAACAGTCTGTTTGAGTTCACTTTGTTTGTTCAGTTTAGATGTTAACACCTACCTAGCGGTATTTTAGTATTAATTTTGTGGCCGAAGTTTTTTTTCTAGGTCAGGACAAAATGGCCTATAAAAAATTCCACATTTAGGACAGCTGTCTGGTAAAAATAATGTGCAATCTGAATCACTGGAGATACCATTGTTTACTGCAAATCTCTGTATACAGTTTCTAAACATAGACATGAGGAAAACCGGGATTTGTGCAACAAACTGACAACAACAAAAAATTTCCAAACCATGCCAGGCTTTTTCCGGGGTATTTGCCTATTTTATATGGGCTATGTTAATAAATGACTTGTGATTAGTTATATGCTACCTAACTATGGCTGGATGAATCATACCAGGTAGGTTTTAGTGAGTAAGCATGTGTTTTAGTTTGAAATTCGCTGCATCAATTACCGCCTTGAAAAGTAGTCTGATTCTGTACCCAGAATGCCCAAATCAGGTATGTATTTGAAAAATGCCACATAGCAGAAGATAAAGCGGTGTTTATTATTCGTCCTTTCATGAAAGACAAGCAACACTTGCCTCAATGACTTTTCCTCAAATGTCAGAAAGGACTGTTAGACGGGCCAGGAATCAAACTCTCGACCTAAGCATTACAAGCCAATGCATTACTGAGTGACTAACCGGGGATAGACTTATTAATGTTCAGATAGATACGTTTTTCATAACTGGGGTTAGGTCAGACCACCCCTGAGAAAAATTCTGGATCTGTGCATGATTGAGGATCCATATAGTCCATTTTGTCTAACAACCGTCTTTAAGTAGACGATCTTTAAGTAGACGGTCCTGAAATAGAATGGTCCTTGGACATGCAGCAAATTTACCAAAAGCAAAAAATATTAACCCAAGTCAGCCTGCTCAGACTGCACCATAGCAGGATCATGTCTGTGAAATTTTGTCAAAATCAGTTGGGTAGTTTCACAGATTTGAAATAAAATTCAATGCATGGGCGGGCACATACAGTGAATTCTATATAGATACAGGGCCATGACATACAATTGTTTTGTGCAAGTATAGAAAGGCTGTTATTCACTGGGAGATTTCTAAAAGCTACCAAAGAAGCTTGTACAGAATTGCCAGTCTTCAATTCCCCATAAAAGATGCCCTGAGACAATAGCTTACACTCACTTATCCTTGGTATAAGCTCTCAGAAATGAATAGCACCGAATCCAATAGAAAGATATGTGTCTTTTACGATACTATTATCTCTTTCTGCCATGAAATGGCTTTCAACCCTTCCACACACCATCCAGAGTTTTAACAACCCCTAGAAGAAGCCTTTTGAAAACATTGTGGGAAAAGAAGAAAATGCTGATAACCAGCATTTTCTCCCTTTTCCACAATGTTTTCTTCCCCTCCTTAAAACGCTTGTCACCTGTAAATGCTTTCAAAATAGACAAGTCTAAGATTTTTTCGTGAGGTAAAGACTTAACCCTCAGTTTGCCTTTCACAAATTTGATTACTTTGACAGCCAGTGCAAGATCAACATCAGACTGCAGGAAAATGTGCAGTCTGATCTAGGATCAAGTACATACACCTTCGGCCACGGTGAGATGCTACTGTTTAAGTGAAATACCTGTGTTTTTCAGTCTTATTTCTAAATAGAACTTGTCCATGGTGTTTATTTCGGGGGTCTAAGTATTGATGACAGTATCTCTATTGTTTAACCTCTTTCCCAAAGACAAATTTTAGACTCTTTCGAATGTAAAAAATCTGCAGATGATGAATTAAAAACTGGCAAAAATGAACTTAAGCTCTCCGACAAGGTAGAAAACATTCTGGAAAAGGGAGAAAATGCTGGTTACCATCCTTTTCCTGCAATGTTTTCAGAAGCCTTCTTTCCAGCGGTGGCAAAACCCTAGATCATGTGGTAGAGGGTTAACTCTTTCCAAACAACAAACTTTTGAGTCTTTCAAATATTAAAGATCTGCAGATGATAAATTCAAATTTGGTAAAAATGAGCTTAGGCTCTCTGATGGGGTAGAAAAGAATGTGCGAAAAGGATAAAATCATGTTACCAGCATTTTCTCCTTTTCCTGCAATGTTTTCAAAAGCCTTTTTTTCCAACGGTCGTAAAAACCGAGGATTGTCTGGTAAAGAGTTTACCCTTTTCCACACAAACTCTAATTTTAATGGCCGTCAGACAGAATTCTTTTGAAAGAATTGCCAAAAAAGAAGAAAATGCTGGTTACCTACATTTTTCTCCTTTTCACACAATGTTTTTCACCCTTCCAAAGACAAACACTACTATTTAAATCTCACTTATTTTGTCGTCTGCAAATACTTTCAATTTGAATAACTCTAAAATTTTGCTTTTTGGTAAAAAAAGAGTTAATCCATTTCCATGAAAATATGGTAGACTCTTGTTCACAGCTTTGAAAAAAAGAAACACATCATGGGAAAAGGAGCAATAATTGAAAATTGCTTATAAAGTTTATATAGGAACAATTTTAAGATTTCTTCTAAGCAAATAAAAACTTTTTGCTAAATCCTGACCAAACATGATCCCCCAAGTTTTTACAACCCTAATGGAGACGGCTTTTGAAAACATGGTGGGGAAAAAGAGAAAATGCTGGTAACCAGCATTTTCTCCTTTTCCCATATTGTTTTCTACCCTATCACAATCAAATCTCTCAACTTGAGCCACATTTGATTTGTTTGCAAGTGCTTTCAATGCAGACCAGTAGAAGGAATTCTTTGTGTTGTAAAGGGTTAAGCAACACAAGAAATAATTCAGTCATTTCACAAAACTTTTTTCGTATATTCAGTTTTAGCTAGATTACTTTTAAGCAGGTTGCTTTACAAGTAAAATTATCCGATTGCTGTAGGACCAGAGGCTGTATTTAGGTGCATTTACACTATGACGAACAGACAGACTGATTGACTGTATTGGAGTTTAACGCTGCTTTAACTGCTTGGGTCATATCACGGCCATCAGTGCACCTACCCATGTGTTTCCTGGCTTTCTCACACTAGTACTGATACAACTTTCTTTCTAAGTCAGTGGCTACTTTTCTAACATGCATCAGAGATGAGAGGCGAAAAATCACCAGAAAGAAATGTTGCCTCAACCGGGTATCAAACTCACAACCACCACATGCAGGGTCAGATACGCTAACCACTGAGCTACCAGGGCAAGCCTATTACGAATAGAGGGAATGTAACTTACTAGAAATTCAAAGCTCAGATACCATACACATCAACACAAAACCTGACAAATTTCTTCATCAGGGTAAGTACACAAGAAACAAAAATTTCTTTATCAGCACTTTAGAAACATAACAAACTTTAAACAACTCTATAGTGGCTTTATAATCCACCAGTACCTACATAATAATGAAACCTGAGCAAACACAAAACAAATAAGCCATGCTCTGAGAAAAAGGGGACTTAATGCATCTGCAAACAGCATCCACCCAGGTCAGCCTGTGCATGAACCCCAACTGTGTAAAGTCTTGCTCGATACAGTGCATCAAGAAGATCCATTAAACCCTCTTTTCACAGAGAACTGCTCATCTATTAATGAATGTAAATCATCTCTCACAGTCCAGCTTGTTGTGCACCCTCTTCTGCATGTCTGTTCTAAATCAGCTACAAAGAACACCGAAAGAACAATCTAAATTTGTTTGTAGTGAATCTGAATTGTTAACCAACTTGGGTGAATGAAAACCACCATAGATGTTGTTGTACTATAGAGAAACTAACCACTAATATAGTGTTCATCATGACACCAATTTGTGAAGCAAGTCTGATTATGTGGATGTCGTGAATTCATTCCAGCTGATGCATTTCTTGATCGATGGACTTGTTGTCCATTTTAAGCTAGAAAAAAGCTGAGGGAGTCTTTTTTACAGGAGGAGGGTCAGAAAGGGACATAAAGGTATCTGATCAACAAACCAAGTGCAACAAAGGAACAGTTACTATACTGTCTCTTTGTAACACCCCCAGAGGCATTACATTTTCCAAAAGGGGGGTGATTAATAGAGGTTAAATGACAGAATTTTCCAAGGATGACAACAACATTACTGTCCCAGTTTTAGTCGGTGCCAAATGTGAAGTGATCACCATTTTAGAAAGCAAATGTATTAAATGCAGAATACACAATGAACCGCCAACCATGATTCATTTGCAATTTAAATTGCATCCACGATTAATATGAAACAAGGGTCTCCGATACATTCACTTTCTTAAAGATTTTCCAAGTTAACAAACTTTGTGTTACCAGGGACAGTACTTGTAAACATACTTAAATCAAAGTATGATACTTATGTTCCTACTTAACTTAGGAAAAATACCCAGGTGGAATTCATTATAATACTTACCTAAAGTGTAATACTTAAAATGGCATCTGAGACAGTCTTCCTGGACAGTCATAAGTATGATACAGTTGGTTATTCACAGGCATTCTTGAACAGCTATTTGCTATGGCTGCATTAACGCTTAGGCTGCTGAGTATGACTCTAGGACATTTGCGGACAGTGTAGATCAAGATCAGACTGCACAGAGCATGCAGTCTGATCTTGGACCTACACTGTCTGATAAGGACATATGTTTCTCCTAAACAAACTTTGAAATTGCAACATTCAGGTTTTTACCATTGGCTTGAAACTTTCATATAACTTATTTAGCAGGATAAGGGTTAATGCTGGCAGTGCAAAAGGAGTTTGTATGAGACAGCATGCTATTGATAGAGAAATAGTTTTTGCTATTGCTTGCAATATACAGATTCCTTTGGATGCATACAATGACTTGGAATTTTACCAAAGGTATAGACTGGATCATGAAATGGTGCTCCAATTGATTGATGATGTGGGAGATGAGTTTGGCTCCAAAAAATTAAGGAACCATGACCTATCAAGGGTTTCCTTTTAGCTATTGCTAATCAAAACTTCCCTTCAGTGCTCAAACAGTTAAGGTCTCATACTCGTCCAGCCAGTGAACTTGTCACTTTTCACTTGTCACACCCAGTGCGCTGGGTCTACTCCAACCCACAAAAACTTACATGGCTTTGTTTGAAAGCATACATTATACCCTAACAACAACCGGCCTAGAAAGTTATGCATGATGCCTAACCTTTCGCATTATACTACGTTGGTTGTAATACTTGGGTATTCCAACAGAAGTATCATACCTGGTAAGGCATGATACCTAAGAGTCATACTTAAGAATTTTTATAAATATTGGCCCAGAGGTTTAAAATTATCTGAAATGTATGTATATTCAGATGCTCAGGTGTTAGTGGCATCGATTCGTGAAGTTATTAGGATTATGTTGATGCTGTAAGTGTATTCCAGCCAATTTATTTCAACTTTATCAGTGGACTGGCCATCTTGTAAGCCCATTTTCAATAGGAAAACAGCTTGGAAAGCCTAAAGGGGAGTGTCTATAAGGGACATTCTGGTAAGAAATTTTTGGAAGACTAAGATTAAGATAAAATTATAATAAACAGGAAGTATGATTGCTGATCGACACTGTCCAGCACTTGATTCTGTAAGTTTCTTCCCAGTAGAAAACATGTGTTTCTCCCTTCAACATGGTCCCTTTTGTTTATTTTGGGGAAAACATCAAAATTGTATTTAGTTCTGCTTACAAAATAAGTATCAAACAATTCTTGTGTTTTTCAAACATGGTCTCAAAAGAAAATGCAGGGAAAACATCAAATTCCATAAATCCCAGGACACAAGGCAATTTTCTAATTCAGCCAACTTGAATGATTTATATTACATTCCTTGACATTTCAATTTTGAAATAACACTGGATGAAATAGGATACTGAAAATAGAACTTTCCATGGGTATTGTCTTAAACATGGCTGTCAACTATGCTACAGTTATGCTTAAGTCACAAACACACATTACGGACATGACGTATAGTTAACTCTTTACCACACAATCCCGAGTTTTAACGACCCTTAAGAAGAAAGCCTTTTGAAAACACTGGAAAAAGGAGAACATGCTGGTAATCAGCATATTCTCCTTTTCCCACAATGTTTTCTACCCTTCCATAGACAATTTTCTCCATTTGAGCCACATTAAAATTGTCATCTGCAAATGTTTTCAATTTGGACGAGTGTAGCATTTAGCCGTTTGGTAAAGGAATAAGTGAAATCCACAGTCCTCTGCAGAATTTACAGGCAAGGCCTATTTTCTTGAGGAATATACGATATGCAGTTACCTTTTAAGTAACAACAGCTGCCAAAATTAAACAAAGCATGTGTTACAAAGCATTTTAATTTAAATCATACCATTTAAAAGTATAGAAATAATTGTGAAGATGACAATCTGTTATTGTACGGTCGGTCCCAGAGTTAGTTGCTGGCAGAGAAATTGATTTCAAAACAAGGTTACAACCTGCCAGGTCACTCAATCTTGCCTTTACTTTTTGCCTGATTTTAAAATTCATTTTTCTGCTGGCAACTAACACTTGGAAGGACCACACAATAACAGATTGTAATCTTCACAATATTTTCAATACTTTTAAATGGTATGATTCAAATTTAAATGCATTTTAACAGCTACATTGATTTTTTTTGGCTTCTATTGAGCCTTTAAATGCAGAAAGATACAAATAGTTGAGGATAATTATTGATGGAAGCAGTCAGATAACGTTCCCTTTGATGGACATTTTGTGGATAGATGCCAATAGGTAACGGCAGCAACAGACTAAATACCTTACATTACCTTCTGTGAAAATTAACAAGAGGTTTATGAAGGCCCTGTATCACTCAACCGGCTGATAAGTACAAACTGTACATACCAAAAATTACAATTCTAGGCCAAATGGTTTTGAACAAGAAGACATACAAATTTTTCTCTTTAAAAGCCCATGTGAATGTTATGACCCCAGGGCTAGGCGATATTTGACTACAGAGTCACTTACCAAACAATACAGGTCTACTCTGTATGGTTATATACAAGAAGATTTTCAAAGTTTCCTCAATATCATAAAGCCCCTGTAAATCATGAGACAACTAAGGGGAGGCTAATTTCAATCCAAGGGCTTAATTTTGAAGAAATTTAGAAATGATCCAGAAGATGAAGCTATGTTCCTATCTTGAAGTCATATCATCTCAAGTCCAGTTTGAATTTTCAGGTAGAAAACCTACAGGGCTGTACTGACTTTCTGTTTTGTCAGTTTAATCTGTATTGCAGAGAAACACAATTAATTTTTAGTGACATACAGGGTGTTTCATAATATGTGATACACTTTAAACCAAATGTCTCTTTCATGTTAGAATGTCCGTAACAGTGAAAAATGTACCATATTAAAGGGAAATGCTGTCCAATTTTATAAGTGTAGTTTTACCCATTACACTTACCTATAAAATATTTAAGCAACATTTGAAAATGGGGTCCGTTTACATCATGTACTCAAAATGACGTCCATTATGGCGTCGCACCATCTCCACACGTTTCATGAAATTTATCATCACATTATTGCACATGTCACTGGTTATCTTTCTCATTTCAGGTCTGATGGCCGGTTTAAGCTCCTCTGTTGATTTCGGCTGCACTTTGTAAACTCTGTCCTTGAGATGACCCCAAAGAAAGAAATCCAAAGGACTGAGATCCGGAGAGTGGGGTGGCCATGGGCGTTCCGTCTTCAGAGAGAGGGATCGTGTGTCAAATGTTTTTCTAAGCCATTCAAGAACTTTCTGTGCGGTGTGTGGAGCGGCACCGTCTTGTTGGAACCATGTTTGTGTCATATCAACCCCTTTCCGATTGAGTGCAGGCAGGAACTTGTATTTCAGAAGAGACAAATAGCATTCACTGTTGATGGTCTCGGTGTTTCCGTCTTGATCTTGGGAAAGAAATGGCCCAGTTATTCCTGTAGAGCTAATGGCTGCCCATACCGTTACTTTCTCAGCATGACATGGTTTCTCTACAAAAATGCCTGGTCTGACATCTGACCAGTGGCTATGGTTTGTTTTGTTTCACTGTTGATCCAAGAAGAAGTGAGACTCATCACTGAACCATACGTTTTCAAGAACCTCAGCATTGTCTGTCATCCAAATGGAAAAATCAAGACATTGGTTGACATCACTGTCTTTCAGATGTTGGAGCACTGGTATTGTATAGGTTGTTAGTTTTAGATCAAACCTTATAGCCCTGTACACACTTGTCACACTGGAGGGATTTGTAACATCAGAAAGAACCCTTCTTATCGACCTCTGTGGTGTTTCACTAATCACCTGCTTCACCTCTGCAACATTCTTGTCACTCCTGCTCGTCCTGGGGTGACCCTGGTTATTGTGTCTCTGGTCCAGTACACTTCCATGCTGCTCAAACCTTTTTACTACTCTGCTTACTTGTAGCCTGGTCAACCTCCTATCGCCAGGGTACAGTTGCCTCATTCTTCTGGTTACAGCTGTGATAGAATGGTGTTCATAGCACAATTTTATGATATCCTTGACACTTTTCCATGGACAACGCCATCTTGAAAATAACAGTTAATGATGATGTCATATATGACGTCATGACGTCAATGTCTTCCCGTAATTTATGTTGCATACAAAATGGTGAAGTGTCTAGTTTATTATAGTACAAGCATTGTGTTTATAACTATGGTATCAGTGAAGCAACAATTATTTGAAAGTGTACCACATATTATGAAACACCCTGTACATGACCAAGGACAAATTATTAAACATTTAATTACCTGAAGTGCTTTTAGAAGTCATTAACAACATGAAAATCTCAAAAAAACTGACGAAATTCATAGTTTTTGGTGGCCGTTTTGTGTCTACTTAGGGGAACCTAAACATCTCCAGTAAAAGATGAATCAATCTGTTTTTTCTTATTTTTAGCATTTTAACCCTTTCCCAAACGACAAATTTTTGACTGGTCCAAATTGAAACAGTTTGCAGACAACAATTTTAAATTTGATGAAAATGGCAGAAAGTTATCAAAAAAGGGTAGAAAACACCGTGGGAAAAGGAGAAATTGCTCGTTAGGAGCAATTTCTTCTTTTCCCACAGTGTTTTCAAAAGACTTGTACTGCAGACACGTGAAAACCAGGGCTTGTTTGGGAAAGGGTTAATTGAAAATTGTTGTATTTGGAAGGAAGGATTATTGAATTCAAAAGCAACAGGTATGTTCAAATTCTACTTATGTAGTCACTTTGTGAAAATATGAGAGTTTAGATATGCACACAAAAACTGTGCATAGATTTCAACCTTTTTTTTTTGCAATCGTCTCTGTACCTGATGCAAACCATCAGTTATGTTGAGGCAGGCAGTGCAACTTTCAATGCTTTCTTGAAGTGTCTTTCACCTGTACTTTGTACTGGCTGCTTTCCCGCATAAACATCGCCGAAAAAATGATCAGTGGTGAGAAAGGAATGAATCCTGTGGCAATGACTATCGATCAATCCTCAAAAGAAATTAGCAAGCTAGGAATTCAAACCAGTGATCCCCTGTTCTCAATTGATGAATACTATCGACTGCGCTTGGCTCAATTGAAACATTCTGGACAAAAGATACCTTGATATTGCAAATATTTGGGTCTCATGTTTCGACTGAATATATTCTTGGATACTTGGAGCTATAAAGGTTTGTTGAAAAATCCCTTTAGGCTTAGCTGTCAAATAAAAATTAAGTTGCACAATAAAACAAAATGAGACCAGAAAGGATATCATCAACCAATTTTTGTGTACCCCCCCAGTGGGTTTCACATGTAAGGTAATTGGAAGAATTAACATTAAAGAAATTTTTGACGGTTCCTTTTACCAAATAATACCAGTTTTGCCATCCCTGAATGAGAAAGCTTTAGAAAAACATTTTGGAAAAAGGAGAAAATGCTGGCAAGCATCATTTTCTCCTTTTCCCAAAATGTTTTCTATGCTGTCGAAGAACTTTTGTTCACTTGGACCACTTTAAAATTTGTCATCTGCAGTTGCTTCCAGTTTGGAAGAGTCTAGAATTTGTCGTTTGGTAGAGAGTTAACTGAAGGCATTCTCATTTGCAGATCACACAGGAATGGGTCTTAACAGGGTAGGATTTGGAATTAAAAGGGTAGAAAACATTGTAACCATACCGCTAAAGCTATACCACACAATGTCGCCTTTTAAGCCGTCTGAAAACAATGTGGGAAAAGGAGAAAATTCTGGTAACCAGCATTTTCTCCTTTTCCCACAATTTTTTTTACCCTGTAAAAGAAAAATTGCACCATTTAAGTCACATTGAACTTGTCATCTGCAAATGCTCTCAATTTGGACAAGGCTAAAGTCTGTCATCTGGTAAAGGGTTAAGCAGTAATTTCTTCATTTGTCCAAAAGTAATATAGGATATTTGATTAAAGCCCAATTAGGCTCATGAAGTATGGAAAGAATCCTCGCAGAAATTCAAACTGCATGAATAGCCAAGAGTAAAATTTTGGACTTGTAAAATTCAAAGCATTTGCAGATCTATGACAAATCAAAATGTGACTCAAATGATAAATTTCCTCTATGATAAGGCAGAAAACAATTTGGGAAAATTATAAAATACTGGTAACTAGCACTTGCTTCTCTTCCCAAAATGTTTACAAAAGAATTGTTTCTCTGTTAACACACAGCATCATTTGTTCACAGTTTAAAAGTCCTTATTGTGGTAATTAGAGATTTCAACAACTGTCTTCTGCAGAATCATACAAACTGTCACTTACTTTTCCAGTTTATGAAGATGAGGGATCCTCCTCGATGGCGCTGTTTTGTTAGGCATACCTGGGTTCGAACCTAACTGCTCGTTGTAAAGTCTTCCCAAATTATCTTTATCAGATTCTAAATCAACCGGTAGGGACTTTCTGGCCGTAATTCCAGCACTATTTTTAGCAGGAGGGTACACTTTTTGGTCTTCTTCAATACAAGATTCTGAAGTATTTCCTATTTTTTGTGAAGAAGTGCACAATAGCTTATCACCATCTACTTTGTTCTCATGTATTTCAGGTCCAGTTGCAGAGCTTTTATGTTCTGGGATTGACATGTTCAAGAATACTCTGTTTAGAATCAATAGGAGACAGCAGACAAAAAACCCAACAACAGGCTCAGAGCTATACTTATAACAGATTACAAAATCCAATCTGTTTTTCTCTGAAATTGTTTTTTCAACACTCAATTTGACTCAAGACCCTGTTCCGTAAAAACAGCTTGCTAACTGATTAACTCCTTACCAAATCACAACATTTTAGGCTTGTCCAAACTGAAAGCATTTGCAGACGACAAAATAAATGTGATTCAAAAATAGAAATTTATTTTTGAAAGAGTAGAAAACATTGTGGGAAAAGGAGAAAACTGTGGGAAAAGGAGAAAATGCTGGTGACCCTTTAAGAATAAGGGCAAATGCAGACAAAAAAAATAAGTTTGACTCAGAATTTGACTTAACTTTTTGGGTAGAAAACATTAAGAGAAAATGCTGGCTACCAACATTTTCTCCTTTTTCTTAAATGTTTTTCATAAGGCTTTTGTCACATGGTCTCAGGATTATTTGGTAAAGTGTTAAAGTTCTGAGAGTAAAAATGATATGCAATATGCTCTGGCAAAAGGGGTTTCAATGCTTCTCTGTGCTGCATTATACCAAGCAAATCATTAACTGGAAATGGATCCGTAAAATCTATTTTGTCTCACAGTTGACTATATCTGGAGATAGACTTGTCCTTGAACATGCGGAAAATTTACAAACATGTCAGCCTGTGTGGACTATGTGGGCTGACCTGGTTTAACCCTTTACCAAACAACAAAATTTTAGACTGGTCCAAACTGAAAGCATTTGCAGACAACATAATAAATGTAACTGAAAAATTGAAAATTGTTTTGGGTAGGATAGAAAACATGGTGGGAAAAGGAGAAAATGCTGGTTACCAGCATTTTCTCCTTTTCCCACAAGGTTTTCAAAGGACTTCTTTCACAGGGTCGTTAAAACTCGGGATTGTGTGGTAAAGAGTTAATGCAGGTGCATTAAACTCCCTTTTCACTGATAAATTTATCATTACATATGGCAGAAAAAATAATAAATGCCAAAACATGCTGCATGGGTCCTATTCCTGTAATGTTCAAGGTAAAATACTATGTTCACTCCTTCCAGCAAACTAAGAGAAAATTTTACTGCAACCATGTCGAGACATTTCACCAAATACACTATTTTTGTGAAACTATTTTCAAAACATCCTAAAACTACAGTCCTTTCTGAAAATATTAAGTCCCAAGTCCTCACTGAAAACTTCCATTAATATAAACAGCATGCTACAAAAGTGAAATGGACATTTTAAGTAATAAATACATGTAGATATTTTTTTTCGGGCTGTTTTTGCAAGAATATCTGACAATTTATCACAAGTGGTGGAGAAAAGATCAGAATGTATGCTGAGAGAATCTGATCTTGGATCTTCAGTGTCTGTAACTTCTATGCCGTAGATTACATCAAATCCGTACAATCACCCTGTATGTTCCAACTGATTTCAAGTTTACAAGAATTCTGCAGTCTTACACTAACCCAGCACAGAATATTGTCAACTGTTCTACAATCTAGATTGGTATCTCAGTGCTCGCAATTTTTTCCAATAAGTTACTGGATGTATCAATTCTGATTCCGCATCCCCATTAGAACATTTGTGATTGTGATCAAAGTGAACGAGAAATTACCAATTGATATTCTTGATGTCATTCTCTGGCACAATAATTTAGCATCTTACGTATGTCCAATGAAACCCTGGTTCACAAGAGGGTTATGAAGGCCCTGTATCACTCAACCGGCTGATAAGTACAAACCGTACATACCAAAAATTACAATTCTAGGCCAAATGGTTTTGAACAAGAAGACTTACAAATTTTTCTCTTTAAAAGCCTATGTGAACTACTGGTTCACCCTTTAAGGGCCATAGGTAAAATTAGGGGCTTTTGTAATGTGCATAGACAAGATTAGTACTTCTGATCTTGGATTTCTACTGTCTGCTTGTTCAGTCAAGCCTATTTTTCTTAGTTTAAGTGGAGTGTACATTAACTCTGCAACACAACAATATTGTACACTTTACCATTTACAGAAGATATTTTAAATGAGGTTTAGGACATTTTCCAGAGTTTTAATTCTTTCATGGAGTTTTCACATGCATTATATAAAATTTTATGCTGAATACAAAAATAAAGAGAAAATGGTATGTTGACAAATTTGTTTTCTTGTTAAATGTCTGTTTCCATAGTTGTTCATTTTTTCTGTATAGAATCCTTGAGGTATCTTCTATTCAGATTTTACAAAAAAAGGATAGGATGTCAGGCAGTGTTCAATCTAGAGTGTGCCATTGCACCCTAGGCTCCCTAAAGTCCAAGAAGGCGCAATTCTAAACCAACCTCAGGCCCGTCAGGCGCACTTGATCGTAAAAGCACCATTCCGTGAATTACGTTCCTTTTCGTCCATTTCTGCTTTTCCTGTTTGATAAACATAATACTGAGCTTGCCAAGGAGAATTTATCGATAACCTGACGGATGTTATGGTTACTAAACTGGTACCCATTGTATCTCCCATAACCATCTGATAGAAGATCGATAACAGGCTGCCAGTTTAATGGTTAACATCACTCAGCAAACCTCGGATGATCTGGTTAGATGTAGGTACGGAATCGGCCGAGTTGTGGTAGCCTGTTATCCATCTTCGTATCGGACGGGTACAGGAGATACAACAGGTACCAAAAGTTACGATTCCTTGAACTTTTGCTGATCATTCAAGATGGCATGAAGCGATTTTCTGAGTATTTTGGAAGTATCAATGGCACGAAAAAGGCAAAACCTGTTGAAAGTATGACTTCAGAAAGCACAATTGGGCCAGTCCCTACCCCTAGTTCAAGCGATGGAAATAAAAACCCACATTAGTTTCAATTAAAATGGCTTCCGGACAATCGGATCAAAGATGGTTAGTTTATGACGAGAAAATAAACTGTAGTTTAAGTGATCGACGGCAAAGTTAAATCCCGTTGTGATTAGATGTCAAAATTTCGTAAGTCCACCATTGACAGACATATTTCGTCATTTTTTAGGTTTAAATTAATGGCAGAAATAAGGTTGCGTCAATTAACAGTGATAAATTCTACAGTTTTGCAGTTTTATAAGCATAGTATTCATAGATACATGAAAGGGAATACACTTGTTAAAACAAGAGGGCCATGATGGCCCTGGATCGCTCACCAGAGTCAATAGGCAAAATTTCACTCCAGTGTCATAATTGAAAGTACTACATGCCAAATAAATATGTTGTTAGGCCCAATTTCAAACTTATCCAGTATTTTATCAAGACAAACATTCTGACCAATTTTCAAGTCAATTGAGCAAGACATGTGGCCTCAAGAGTGACCACAAGGTATTTCTTTAATTTGACCTAGTGACCTCGATTATGACCCAGGTGACCCAATTTTAAACTCGTCCTAGATTTTTTCAAGAGATTTCATGAAGACAAGCATTCTGAACAATCTTCAAGTCAACTGAGCAAACAATATGGCCTCTAGAGTGCCCACAAGGTATTTCTTTAATTTGACCTAGTGACCTAGTTTATGATCCCAGTTGACCCAAATTCGGACTCATCTGAGATGTTATCAAGACAAACATTCTGACCAATTTTCAAGTCAATTAAGCAAGAAATGTAGCCTCTAGAGTGCTCTCAAAGTATTTCTTTAATTTGACCTATTGACCTAGATTAAAACCCCAGGTGACCCAATTTTGAACCCATTCTAGATTTCATCAAGACAAACATTTTAACCAATTTTCAAATCAATTGAACAATAAATGTGGCCTCTAGAGTGCACACAAGGTATTTCTTTAATTTGACCTAGTGACCTAATTTAAGACCCCAAATGACCATAATTCGAACTCATGTGAGATTTTATCAAGACAAACATTCTGACCAAATTTCAGGTCATTTGAGTAATAAATGTGGCCTCTAGAGTGCCCACAAGGTATTACTTTAATTTGACCTAGTGACCTAGTTTATGACCCCAGGTGACCAAATTTCAAACTGACTGAACATGTTGTGCTAAAGTGAGCTAACAAACTTAGAACAGGTTCACTACATACCAAATCACAAAGCTCTATGCCTTCCAGGTTTAGAAAAGAAGAATTTTAAAATTTTCCTTCTTTGTTCCTTTGTTCGAACTTGTGACCCCCGGGGCAGGGCCAGTTTTGACCCCAGCGGCATCATTGAACAAATTTGGTAGAGGTCTACTAGGAGATGTTACATACCAAATATCAAAGCTCTATACCTTCCAGTTTTAGAGAAAAAGAATTTTAAAGTTTTCCTTCTTTGTTCTTATGTTAGAACTTGTGACCCCCGGAGCAGGGCCAGTTTTGACCTAAGGGGCACTGTATGAACAAACTTGGTAGAGGTCCGCTAGGAGATGCTACATACCAAATATCAAAGCTCTATGCCTTCCAGTTTTAGAGAAGAAGAATTTTAAAGTTTTCCTTCTTTGTTCCTATGTTCGAAATTTGTGACCCCCCCACCCAGCAGCAGGGCCAGTTTTGACCCCAGGGGAATCATATGAACAAATTTGGTAGAGGTCCACTAGGAGATGCTAGATGCCAAATATCAAAGCTCTACGCCTTCCAGTTTCAGAGAAGAAGAATTTTAAAGTTTTCCTTCTTTGTTCCTATGTTCAAAATTGTGACCCCCGGGGCGGGGCCAGTTTTGAACCAGGGGCACCATATGAACAAACTTGGTAGAGGTCCACTAGGAGATGTTAGATGCCAAATATCAAAGCTCTATGCCTTCCAGTTTCAGAGAAGAAGAATTTTAAAGTTTTCCGTCTTTGTTCGTATGTTCGAACTTGAGACCCTCGGGGCGGAGCCAGTTTTGACCCCAGGGGCATCATATGAACAAACTTGGTAGAGGTCCACTAGGAGATGCTACATACCAAATATCAAAGCTCTATGCCTTCTAGAATCAGAGAAGAAGATTTTCAAAGATTCTGCTATTTTTTTTTTCCTTTCTGTTGCCATGGCAACCAGAATTATGGGTTTGAATTTAATCTCTTGAATAGCTTTGGTAGAGCTTCACCCAAGGAACATCCCTGCCAAGTTTCATCAAGATTGGCCCAGTGGTATAGGAGGAGAAGATGTTTAAAGGAATTGTGGACAGATGGACAGATGGACAGACGGACGGGACGGACCGATGGGACAGACAGACAGACGGACGGACAGATGGACGCCGGACAATGACCAATCACAATACCTCACCTTAGCACTTCGTGCTCAGGTGAGCTAAAAAGGCAAGACTTGCTAAAGAAAAAGGTAAGCATCAGTAATAAAATATTTTTTGTGTGTGGCCCCCAGTATTCCAAAATGGGCCCCCTTACAAGCAAAGCTAGATTGAACACTTGTCAGGTACAGATTTTAACAAAATTACAGTTTCCATGGCAACCATAAAACATTTTTATACAAAATTTTCCAGTTGTACTGAAAACTGACAGTGCATTTTTTTTTTTTTTGGAAAAACATACAAGCCTAGTCATGTATTAGTAAAGCTCTACAGATATATAGGTTCAAATCCTTGAACAATTGAACAGAAACAAGCTTAGAAACCATCCACAGCTTCATGTGCCTGGAGTCAGTATTTCATCCTGGATTAAAAAATTTTGGCCAAGTTTCAGGAGTATCAGGCTGAAAATGTGGCCTCTAGAGTGCACGTAAGATTTTTCTAGGATTTGACTTAATTACCTACTTTTTAAGCTAATGTGACCCAATTTCTCACTTGCCCGAGATTTGAACCAGATAAAAATTCTGACCAAGTTTCATGAGTATTGGGCTGAAAATGTGGCCTCTAGAGTGCACACAAGTTTTTTTTAGGATTTGGCTCAGTGACGTACTTTTTGACCCTACATGACCCAATTTGGAACTTGTCCAAGATTTTATAAAAAAAAAACAAAACATTCTGACCAAGTTTCATGAGGGTCTGGCTGAAAATATGGCCTATAGAGTGCACTCAAGGTAAATTTTAACAACCGCACGACGGATGAAGCACAAACCTTAAAGGACGCCGGACACAGCACGATCACAACAGCTCACCTGAGCACAAAGTGTTTGGCTGGGCCACTAACTGTAACCATTTTGAAACACTCTCATGCCTCTACAACCCTCAGAAAGAGGGCTTTGAAAAGCGTTGGAAAAATCCTACATTTGAAGCACATTTAACTGACTTTACCAAATGACAAAATTTCAGACTGGTCCAAATCGAGAGCATTTACAGACAACAAACTACATGTGACTCACAAAGGGAAATTTGCCTTTGACAGGGTTGAAAATATTGTTGGGAAAGGAGGAAACGTTGCATATCAGCATTTTCTCCTTTTCCCAAAATTTTTTGAAAAGCCTTTTTCCTGAATGTCATTAAAACTCATTACAACCGGGATAGGGCTAATTTCATGTTGGCAAAATGATGTCATTTTGGGCAAGTCGCAATTTTGGTCTTCTGTTACATAGTCCCATGGATCAAGTGTACTACAAGAGACCATTACTTATCAGGGATAAATCACTCTGCCAGACAATTTACTATGATCTACTTTTGAATATTCAGGAAGAGAGAACTCTTGAACTATACTGCTACCCGTGTAACAATGATTGTTTTTGTCTCTGAAGCTTACAAACAGCAAGAGCACAGCATGTGGGGGTGCCAATACTCAGCTGCAATTGCTTTTAAAAAGAAATAGATTGATTTTCAGTGAAGACTCCAAGTTGAAAAAGATGCATAACTATGTTAAAAATATTTTGATGTTGCCCTTGATGTAGTGTTCCCCTTTTGACAGTTAACAACTAATCCGAGTTTCAAGTAAATATCTTCAGAATGACAGAGATATTAAGTGTCAGTTTTTGCACGACAAAAACCCAGGCCACCATGATGAGAGGGCTATGACAATGACTCACTGTTTTCTTCGAAAACAGTCAAGCTAGCAGTGTTTTTCAAATCTATTCCTAAGTCTTTGACCTTTGTCCAGTGGCACATTAAGATGGTATCTTTAAAAAGTCATTTGTATACAATCCACCCATTCAACCCTTCAACTGGTTACCTCATGCAGATGGCCAATTCTTCATGTCTCTTCACAGACACCTATGGAAATAATGTGGCCAAAGAAGAAACTGCTTGTAACACGCAGTTTCTTCTTTTGCCATTATGAATTCACTAGGCATAAATAATTTTCCAAATAATCTGATTTTTTAAGGATTTAAAGCAGGAAGGCTTTTGAAAAAGCTGGGGGAAATGGTTATCAGCCTATTTGCCTTTTGCAAATATGTTTTCTCTCTCCAAGACAATTTGTTGGCCACATGTTGCAACAAATTGAGCAATTTTTCTTTTGCCCTTTTGTTTTCCTTTCTTTTCCAATTTCAATTCATGATGGTTATCTACATTATATAGGGATGTTTTCAAAAATGTCAGTTTCCAGGACTATGACCATCAATCAGTACCGAGAAAAATATTAGCTTATATTTGTTCTTGTCACAGATAAGTGTCATTGTATATCAGAGATGATTCTCTCGAGATACCCAGTAGAAGATACTCTCGATTGATTAAGCTATTCATTATTTTCGCAAAACTACAAACTATGAAATAGTGGAAATGAAACCTAACATGATCCATGATGTCTATTGAGGCTTTCAGCCATAATTGCTTCTTGTAAGGTTGTTTTGTTTCTTTAACCCTTTACCTCACAATACCCAGTTTTTACAACTCTGACAAAATGGCTCTTGGTAACACTGTGGGAAAAAGAGAAAATGCTGGTGACCAATATTTTCTCCTTTTCCCACAATGTTTTCAATCATTTAGTGTAAACACATTTATTTTACAACGATTGTGAAACAAGTTCTTAACCCTTAGGCTGCTAAGCGCAACACACTGACCTTTTGCAGACAGTGTAGATAAAGATCAGACTCCACAGAATGTGCAGTCTGATTTTGAATCTACACTGTCCAATAAGGTGATATTTATTTCCTAAAAATAAGTTTGAAATGGAATTATTCAGGGTTTTACTGTTGGTTTGAAAATTTCATTTCACTTATTTAGCAGGATAAGGATTAAAACTCTTTTTTAACCATTTACCATACAATCCCGTGTTTTCACATCCCTGAGGAAGAGGCCTTTTGAAAACAATGTGGGAAAAGGAGAAAATACTGGTAACCAGCATTTTCTCCTTTTCCCACAATGTATTCTACCCTGTCAAAAAACCTTGAGTTCATGCGTACCACTTTCAAATTTGCAGATACTTTCAGTTTGGAATGGGGCCAAAATTTGTCATTTGGGAAAGGGTTAATCGCTCATGATGATTGCTTCCTGAAAACCTTGACCAGTACTTGCTCTGTGTTGTGGGTCACAGTCCAAAGAATGACCCAAGTCATCATAGGATTGGAACATTTGATGGGAGAATCCAATGCTCTATCCATTTGTTGTGAGTGGTTCCTGTTCCAAAGACTGACCCCGCTTTTCATGGGATTGGAAACCAGAACCTTTGATGTAAGAAGCCCAAGCTCCATCACTTTGTTGGGGGTGATTCTTGTTCCAAAGGTTGACCCTGCTTATCATTGGATTGGAAACCAGAACTTTTGATGTGAGAAGCTGAACCTCTACTCCTTTGCTGTGGGTGGTTCCTGTTCCAAAGATTGACCCCAGTCATCATATTATTGGAAACCAGAACCTTTGATGCGGGAAGCCAACATTCTACCCCTATGTTGTGGGTGATTCCCGTCCAATAGATTGACCCAGCTCATCACGGGATTGTAACAGGAACAGGAACCTTTGATGCAAGAAGCTGATAATCCAACCCTACAACACATTTCATTCATTTACAAATGTTTTTGTATTGGAGTTTACGGCCGTTTTAACAGCTTAGGTCATATCATGGCAGTCAGTGCACCTATGCATGCATTTCCTGGCTTTCTCACAACAGTACCTACACAACTTTTTTTTCCAAGCTACTTTTCTCACTTGCATCAGAGGTGAAGAGGTGAAAAATGGTCAGAAAGAAATTTTGCCTAAACCGGGTATCGAACCTGTGACCACAACCTCAGATACACAAACCACTGAGCTACCCGGCCAGGCAATCATGTTTTGTTATGCATATTATACCAACCAGGTCATCATATAACTATGGATCCATTAACTCTTTACCAAACGACAAAATTGTAGACTGGTCCAAATTGAAAGCATTTGCAGACAACAAAATAAATGTGACTCAAAAATTGAAATTTGTTTTGGGAAGAGTAGAAAACAATGTGGGAAAAGGAGAAAATGCTGTTTACCAGCATTTTCTCCTTTTCCCACAATGTTTTCAAAAGGCTTCTTTTTCAGGGTCGTTAAAAGTCAGGATTGTGTGGTAAAGAGTTAAATCCGTTTCATCTATCAGTTGACTGAATTATGAGGTAGAATGGTCCTTGGACATGTTGATCCGTTTTGCAGATGCACAGTGAACCCCCTTTTCACAGAGCATGACTCCTATGTACATTATTCTATTACTATGACTACAAATACAGTGCTGCAAGAAGAACATTTCTTCCATTACCTGATAGATAAATAGAGTAGTGGACAGAGTAGATAAGAGATCAGATTGTGCTGTCTTACATTGGTCTACATAGTCCACATGAGCTTGTTGTGTTGTTAATGGAGTTGAATTTATGCACAGTGTAGATCAAAATCTAATCACTCTGTCTTGCGAGACTTTTTCATTTTCTTATCATATATGCACAAAAGTGTTCAAACAGAGATAACTTTATTGGAGTGAGGATAATTAAAGTATTGACTATCTTATCACAGCTCATGCGCCTACCTTTTTACTAAATACATGTATTTAAAATACTTGTCAATCAATTATTCCACTAGTCACAATGTTCTTCAAAAGAAACCCTATATCTTGCAGAGTAAAAAGCTATCAATGTATTAACACTTAAGCTGCGGAATAAATGAAACGAAAATTTCCACTTAATACTAGAAGCCCAAACATTGCGTTTTCTAAGTTGATTTCACTGGAAACAAAATACCGTAACGGACAGTGTAGATCAAAGATCAGACTGCACGTTCTGTGCAGTCTGATCTTGATCTACACTGTCCGCATAAGGTCAGTGGGTCGCGATAAATAGCTTAAGGGTTAAGTCAGCTCTGTTTTCAATCAAACACAATTAATCTTTGTTTTGCCTCTTGGTGAATGAGATCGTGTGTCAAGATGTTTATCAGTATGTTTTTGCTAGATATTTATCTCTCTACGAAGAGGATCTGAAGCAACTTTCACTCCTATTTCAAAACTAAGATCATAAAACTGCCTTTGTTGAAGTCCCAAGACAATAATTTGCTTGACACAAATTCTAGAATGATGAAGTTTGGATTTTCCTATTTTTGTACATAAATAATCATGGTTTGATCTTAAATGATTATTTACGTTAACATGACACTTTAAACATTATTTCAGTGATATCTCAGTGACGATTACTTATGCATGTACTAGGTTTTACCAGTACCAGGTCTGGGCTTTGTCATGTTTTGCACATGGACAACCCTATGTAAAAACCCAGTGCTTGGAGTGAGGATCAATCCAAACCCGCCAGATTTCAAACCCTACAAATTCACTACTGCGCCATTGCAGGATCTCTCGTAAAAGCAAATGAGAGCGAGTAAAATGGCACAAGAAACAACATGGCTCCCTTGCGGCACATTTGAGATGGTTCAAGCTGCACTAATACTAACAAAAATTCAATTTTCCATTTTCTGTCTTAACTCTTTACCACACAACAAAATGTTAGCCTTGTACAAAATGAAAGTATTTGCAGACAACAAATTATATGAAATGCAAAACGTAAAATTTGTCTTCCATAGAGTAGAAAATATTGTAGGAAAAGGAGAAAATGCTGGTACCAGCATTTTCTCCTTTTCCCAAAATGTTTTCAAAAGGCTTGTTCCTCAGGGTCATTAAAAACTCAGGATTAATCTTAATCTTACTAGTTCTATCAAACTTTCAACAGGGATATAAAGTGGTAAAAGAAAAGAACCCCACTGGGCAGTTTGCAAAACATCTCTTTTGACAAAAACAAGAGAGCCATGATGGCTCTAGATCACTCACCAGAACCTTTGTATCCTTGGGGAAAAAAAGAAGTCCATTTAACCCTTTACTGAACAACCCCAAGTTTTATCGACCCTGAAAGAGGAGGCCATTGAAAACATTGTGGGAAAAGGAGAAAATGCTGGTAACCAGCATTTTCCCCTTTTCCCACATTCTCTACCGAAAGAAGTCCTCATTTTGTCTACAAAACGCTGTCAGTTTGTCCAAGTCTAGAATTTTGTTCTTTGATAGAGTTAACACTTTACCACACAATCCCAAGTTTTAACAACCCTGAGTAAGAAGCCTTTTGAAAACATGGTGGAAAAAGGAGAAAATGCTGGTAACCAGCATTTTCTCCTTTTCCCACAATGTTTTCTACCCTTCTACAAACATGTTTCAATTTTTGAGTCACATTTATGTTGTTTGTCGTCTGCAAATGCTTTCAATTTGGTTCAGTCTAAAATTTTGTCCTTTGGTAAAGAGTTAAGCAATTTTATTTACCTTTTATTGGAGACAACAATATTTTTTCCTTTGCCTTGATGTTTCTAAACACTTTCTTCCTCGGATTCAATCCTCTCTCACAGCTGACTATTGGTTCGACGATGGTTATGTGGGAAAGCAGCCAGTGGCTTGGAAAGAATTTTGTACCGAGTACTGGTTAAAGAAACTCCAGAAAAGCATGAATAGGTGCACTGGCTGCCACAATATAACTGAAATAATGTTGAAAGCAGCGTTAAACACCATACAATTGATCAATTAATCCATATTAACCCTTTACCAATCAACTCTTTGTTTAAGTAACCAAATAGGAAATCACTATTGGAAAAGGAGAAAATGCTGGTAACCTTTTCTCACAATGTTTGCTAATCTTTCAATTCAAACATGAATCTAATTATTTGAGTCACTTTTAAATTGATGTCTGAAAATGATTTCAACATGGACAAATCTAAAGGTTTGCCTTGTGGTAGAGTTAAATCTTAGGGATGGTGCAGTCTGATCTTGGATCTATATACTGTCTGTTTGTTTAGTCAAGCCCATGGGATGAAAGTCAGTTTGACCTTCATTCGATTGTATTTTCAGATGTAAAAAGAGGTAGAGTTACCCTTATCCTGCTAAATGAAAGAAATGAAACTTTACAAACCTTCAGAATAAACCCAAATTTTTCTTTTTCAAAGGTTTTTGAGGGTGGAAAAATTGATCTTTATCAGACAGTGTAGATCTAAGATCAGACTGCATGTTCTGTGCAGTCTGATCTTGATCTACGCCAATCGCAAAAGGTCAGTGACTCACGCTTGGCAGCCTAAAGGGTTAATACATTTGGTGCTGAGTGAGTTCACCAATTTACCAGGACATGGGTAAATATGTCAAACTTTCCACAGAGTGAAAGTGACAGAAACTGGCTAGAGTGCTACCTTCAGTGCTTGTCAACCTATTGATTTTTCCCCCCAACATTGATGAATGAAAAAAACAAAATGACAGGTCTACAAGAGCTATCATGATGTAAAGATTAGGAAAGATAGATCTGTAGGAGACAGTATTTTTCTGTTTTTTTTTTTAATCTAATAGTTTTCAACATTATTTCTAAAATATTCCTTGGGGTTACTGTGTTTCCAATAATAATCTTTCCAAGCAACCAGATCCTTCCCACATTAACATTTTTAACAAGAGGGCCATGATGGCCCTGTATTGCACCACTGCCGTTTAAATAAATGTTTCAATGCACTAAACCGCAATTCCATAATATATTCAGACAGAAATAATTTTTTTTTAGTGTCCAGATCTAAACAAAATTATCATTTTGAAAATTTGGGGTTGGCCAAAATAATAGGTTTTAACCAATTTGGGAATAAGAGTCCGAATAACAAGGGTAACACCCACATATGTATTTATAGTAAGAGTGCAGGGGGTGAAAACTGTTAGAAATATATACTACTTAACTTTTGCTTAGTGCTAAGCAACAAAAAAATCATACTATATCATTAAAAGTATAAGAGAGATTCCTTCACATATTTAGCATGGCATTATTCAGCAATATTATGAGATCACCCCCATATAAATTAGAGCTGTTTTATCTGGAAAGTGGATATTGAAAGAATGCAAACCTCGTTTTCTGGCTTTTGTGGTGGAAGTACAGACACATTATTGTCATTATACACAAGCATTACAGATTTTAAGTCATTCAAAGGTAAAAAATTCTCACACTGATCACTTTGACATGGCTAATGCTATCATTAAACGGCATTTGGGTGAAGCAGAGAGGTGTAAGGCTGTAGGAATGGTGGAGCAGGGGGCCATGCACCATCAGGTTGGTGTGGCATTTGCTGTACACCACACCATCATCACCAGAACTTGGGCAAGATACCAGCAGTATGGTACAACCATCAGGAGGCATGGTGGAGGCAGACAAAGGACAACAACTGCAAATCAGATTCTTGATCACCAAGGCCTGCCAAGAACTGTTTTAAAAAGCAACCTCTCCCCATAATGAGCTCCTAGAATGATGTTACTGGGGACGTTTCAACTAGCATGGTGTATAGAAGGCTGCCGGCGGGTAATCTACAATCTAGAGGACCCTCAATACAAATTCCACTGACTTGTCATCTTTGCCAGGCTTGTTTGAAATGGAAAAGAAAGCAAGTTAGGTGGACCAGACAAAAGTGAAGGCATGTTCCTTTCATTGATGAGTCTAAGTTTTGCCTAGACTTTACAGACAGATGTGAGTGAGTCTGGAAAAGACCAGGGAAATGGTTTCAGGCTGCAAAAATAGCTGGGCATGACAGGTTCAGAGGTGGATCAGTTATGGTGTGCAAAGGCATTGCCTGATGACAGAATTTTACACTGGTCCAAAATGAAAGCATGTGTCTCCAGGCTTTCACACACCAGTACTGACACAACTTTGTTTTCATGCACCACTAACTACTTTTCCCAAATGCATCACAGGTGAGAGGAGCAAAAATCACCAGAGGCTGACTTTTAATGACTCTGAGGAAGAAAGCTTTTGAAAACATTGTGGGAAAAGGAGAAAATGCTGGTTACCAGCATTCTCTCCTTTTCCAAAACGTTTTCTAACCTATCAAAAAACAAACGCATCATTTGAGCCACAATGAAATTGTCATCTGCAAATGCTTTCAATCTGGACGGGTCTAAAGTCGTGTGGTAAAGGGATAATCAATAGATGTCACAAAGTATGAAGCTTTAACTCTTTACCACACAACAAAGTTTTAGATCTGCCCAAATTGAAAGAATTTACAGATGACATAATAAATACCAATGTAATGATGAAATTTGCTTCTGACAAGAGAGAGAACATTATGGGAACAGGAGAAAATGCTGGTTAACAGCATTTTCTACTTTTCCCACAATGTTTCCAAATGGCTTCTTTCTCAGGGTCGTTAAAAGTTGGGATTGTATGGTAAAGAGTTAAGGATCACACAGCCATCAAGCATCCATCCAGTTTATATGATGTGTCCTTTTATTTCCTCCCATGAAATAAAATCATAATTGAATCAAGGACAAAAGTGCTCTTGTGTCAGAGTGCTGTTAATGCTGATTAACCCTTTACCAAACTATCCCATGTTTTTAGGACCATGAGGAAGTAAGCTTTAGAAAACATTTTGGCAAAAGGAGAAAATGCTGGTAACCATCATTTTCTTCTTTTCCAACAATGTTTCCTTCAGTTTCGAAGACAAATTCCACCACTTGAGACACTCTGAATTTGTCATAGTGAAACACACTGAATTTTGACATGTTTAAAATTTTAATGTCTAATATGGAGTTAATGCTGATGAACAATGAATTATCAAATGTTTCTCTTGGGAGAACTATCATTAATCCGTTCTTTAAAGAATGGCTCCACCAAAAGGGCTTCATTCCCCAGTTTCTGACTTTAGGCTTAGATTTCAAAGCCATTATATACAAAATCAGTGTGGTTTCAGACAAAGTTGATGGGATATTATCAAGTCGATTTTAATGTTCTGTCAACTGTAGTAGATCTTACCAGCAACAACACCTGTTATTTTCATGGCAGTCCTGGAAGGCCCAGGCTGCCTTTCATTTCACCTTAGTTGAGGTTAAAACCTTCACCAAACAAAAAAATTTAGACTTGTCCAAATTCAAAACATTTGTGGTCAACAAATTAAATGTGGTTCAAATGTCTCTGAAAGTGTAGAAAACATTGTGGGAAAAGGAGAGAGTAATCTGCATTTTTTCCTGTTCCCATAATGTTTTCAAAATCCCTTTTCACAAGGGTCATTAAAACTCGGGATTGTGTGGTTAAGACTTATGTCCTAGGGAGCTAGATTGCCATACCAACATTAGTTTAAAAGTTATGATAAAAGTCCACATATTTTTTTATCCATCCTAGTAGCTTCATTAACTAGACCTCTACCAAATTTGTAGCCAAGCCTGCTAGTTCAGTTGGGCATGTACAGGGCTGCTGGCTTGGAAAGAATATTGTGGAAAGGGCTGGTAAAAGATTTCACCTACACATGGATTGGTGGAATGGCTACCATCATATAACTGACAATGCTGAAAACACCAAACATACAAAACCTCCAAATTAGTTCAAATTAAGCCCTGGGGTGGAAAGTGGTCTCACATGTGGCTTGATTTACTGGAAACTTGAAAAACCTTCTTGTTCTAACCCTTTTGGCAAAAAAGCATTATCTTTGGTGTGAAACATTGTTTAGTCAACCTCCAGCAAGAATTTTCAAAAAGTTTCTCCCTTGGGTCAAAATTAGTCAAGAGGGCAACCTTTTATAATCTTCATGGTCAAAAAATAACTATGTTCTCAGACAAACAACTATGGGCCATTCTTGGAGGATGTCTTGTTTGAATTTCTTAAAGAGGGATTGTCTCTACCAAAGGCCTCATTCCCCTCTCAGCTCAAGCAGTCAGGAAAGACTATATTTATTTGAGAAAGCTGTCTAAGGGTTCATTTGAGAACATCTTTTGGGGCCAAAAACATGTTTTTATTTCTTTTGTGTAACAAGACACACAAGGCTCTACGGTAGAGCCAAAAATACTATCTGGTACAGCAGGAACTACCTGCCATATCACTTTCAGGATGAAACAAGAAGTAGGATTGATAATAAATTGCACAATTAATTAATATTGACCAATAGTTATTGTCAAATGATTGTCCTTTTTTTTTTTTATTTTTCCTTGTCATGATGCTACTACCATTTTTATATAAGAGAAACTGTCAAAATTTTTGTTCTCATCATGAAAGATCTGCTGATACTTAGCCTTTTGGAGGTTGAAAGCCAAGTTATTTTTGATGTCAGAGTCACATAATCCACTATTCGAATATCTTGTAGGCTTCAAATGACATTTTGAAAGAGTCTTTTATGGAGTATTTTTTTATGTAGCATCCCAGCACCTTACGTAATCAAAAATTTTCATTCCAAGTAGTTTACCCCAATATACCTTTTTCAACATCCTGGATCTGTGTTGAATATAATACAAGAATTAATTTCAAGGCTGATATTCAGAGGCAGTGGAATGAACAATTACCCAAAAGTTCATGATGGTCATGATGTCAAACCCCACTATGCAATATGGTCAATGCATTTAAAACTTCATTGAGGGGTGGGGGCCCCCACAGAGAGAAGCTGAAGCTGTCTTTGCCTAGCAAAGAATGTGCCAAGTACCTGTATAGACGGATCAGGGATCCATGGGCACATGCACAGGGCACATCTACAAAATGACATGTTCAAGGCCATGTCAAAACTATACAAAACCAAAACAAACTTAAAATACGTCAGTAACATGACCCCCATTTGTTTTCCTAACCGTTTGTCCTTTCAACTTAGTCATTATCGCAGTATTTGGTTAAGCCTCAATGGTAAAACCTCATTAACAGCCACAATTTCCGAAGAAAGTGAAAGGATTATCACCCTCATTGATCTGGGCTAAACATGACACGCAATCAATCTCTTTGTCGACCAAGATCATTACAAATTGAGGCTGGAGTTAGCGTGTGCCAGAGCTGAAGTTAACATGTGACTCAGAGCTGGCAATGGACATGTGATCTGGGTAACTGAAAACAATCTGTAAATTGATACAACAGTTGTATGTCTGAAAGCCAAGGACAGACATCAGTGATTAGGTTGGAGTATTTGGTATCAATAGACATTTTCTACAAGCATTATAATCATTTCAGTATTAACCATAAAACTACCAAAGGATCCTCTTTTCAATTCTTAGTATCTTTTTGAATATTATGTTAACACAAGTAACACTAAAACCAGTGTACATGTACTTACTGGAGTAACTTTTGACACAAGTTTTACCAGGAGTTAACCATGCCCATTGGCTAAAGACCTAATTGAGTGATTTTGCACATGGGCCTCCTGCAGCACGTGTCGGTATCTGTTGGTTACAATAAGTATCTGACTGCACGGATCAACCACAATTGAATAAAATCATGCAAAATTTAGTCAAACAAAAATGCCAAGATTGAATAGTGATCAACCAAACCAAGCTATTCAGATGCTAAACGTTGGTACTTCAGAGAATGTATTCTGGCTGTTTGGTTGCACTCCAATGATGAATGAGCAATTACGGCCGTAATTCCAGGTCATACAAAATATCCAGGATTGTCCCCCAAGTTGTAGGCCATCGTGTCATAATTGCTGCCATTGGATCAGTACATCATCATGCACCATCTTTCTAAGAGGCTCCTGACTGCTTGAGCAACTGGGAGACATCATGGTATTCATCCACTTATTGTCCATAATCAAGTTGAGACAGTTTGTTCCACAGATTGTACTTCTGTCAAATTCTCATCGAATGTCATCTGGCAGCAGCAGCTGGCGTCACATTTATCTGCACTTCCAATGTGCTGATTGGGAACTGGCCTTGTTTTTCCGACAAACCTTAATTTAACCCTAGCCCTGCTGATGGACTTGACCAACTTAATTGCTATTAGGAAGTACATTATGCCCATGTGTGTGTCATTGAAAAGGACCGCTTTGGAGGTGGTTCAGTCTCATGAATTGTAACAAGACTCACTTAATCATGATTAATGGAAACAACAATGCCCAGAGTTACATAAGAGATGTTCTTGCACCCTCATGTACGTTAACACTTTTTGTGGCAGCTATTAACATCAATATTTTAGTCTGGTCTGCAACTTGAACCTGGTAGAGCATGTGTAGGACTAGTTAGGCTGTCATGTTTAAAGAAATTATGCAATAATCACAGTGAATGACCTTTCGGCAGAGAGTTGCATCAACAGAAAACACCCATGAATAAAGATGTGCAATGCACAAATTGGTGCACACACAAGACAGCGACCCCTTTTGTTGCTTAAATTCCATTCAAAATTAAATTAAACAAGTCAAAAGCTTTGTCATCTGGTACAAAAGTAAGTCTTTACAAACAACTTGTCCAAATTGGAAGCATTTGCAGACGACAAATTCATTGTTACTCAAAACATGATATTTGTGTTTCGTTGGTAGGAAACATTGTGGGAAATGAAGAAAATGCTGGTTACCAGCATTTTCTCCTTTTCCCACAATGTTTTTCAAAGGCTCTTTTCCCTATGGTTGTTGAAAGTAGGGATAGTGTGGTAAAGGGCTAACACACCATCTCCAACATCATTATCCTCTCCATTAATAGAAATGCTTCTCTAATGTGTTGAAATGTCCAAGTTCGGTAACAACTCGGGCTAATTTAATTGTTTTCTGAGAAACAATCAAGAAATGTGTCAACTGCAAATCAACCCTCCGGATATTTAAACCCTTTCTACTGCTTAAACCAGGCAAGAAATTTTCAGACAGGTCCACATGGAAAACATTAAATTTTAGTGGAAACCAATAATTGTGTCCAAAATGATAGAATTTGTCTTTGAAAGGTTAGTTACTAATACTGTTGGAAAAGTGCAGAATACTGGTTCCACTATTTTCTCCTTTTCAAACACTGTTTTCAAAAGCAACCTTTCTCAGGGTCATACAAACACCAGGTTGTTTGGCAAAGTTGACTTCAGTTAACCTTTGATATTTGTAGTTTAGTCACAAATTCAAAATTGCTTCAGCCTGAAATTTTCCTAAAACAAGAGGGCCATGATGGCCCTGTATCGCTCCACTGGCTTATAAATATAAACCATAAATACTAAACATTTCAATTCTGAGCCAAATGGTTTCAAAATGAAGACTTACAAAGTTTTCCCTGTAAAAGCCCATGTGAAAGTTGAGACCCGCAAGGCAAAGCCATTTTTGATCCCAGAGATATAATTACTTGAACCCTGGTAGAGGTCCACAAGATAAAGCCACATGCCAAAAGAATACAAGTCTATGCTGTATGGTTATAAATATGGTGATTTTCAAGTTTTGTCCATATGAAGCCTCTGCAAAACATAAGACCCCTGATGCAAGGCTAATTTCAGAAAAAAAAAATCAAAACAGGAAGATTTCTTAACTTGTCACTATGTAAGCCCATGTAAAACTTGTGACCCCAGCGGCGGGGCCAATTTTGACCCCAGGGCTAAAATTTTGGCCTGCTTGGTAGAGGCCCACTAGATATAGCAACATGCAAAATTTGGTAGCTCTAGGCCTTATGGCTAGGTAGAGGAAGATTTTTAAAGTTTTCTCTGTATAAGCCTATGTGAAACTTGTGACCCCTGGGGCAGAGCCAATTTTGACCCCAGGGCTAAAATTTTGGCCCGCTTGGTAGAGGCCCACTAGATATACCAACATGCAAAATTTGGTAGCTCTAGGCCTTATGGCTAGGTAGAGGAAGATTTTTAAAGTTTTCTCTATATATGCCTATGTGAAACTTGTGACCCCTGGGGCAGAGCCAATTTTGACCCCAGGGCTAAAATTTTGGCCCGCTTGGTAGAGGCCCACTAGATATACCAACATGCAAAATTTGGTAGCTCTAGGCCTTATGGCTAGATACAGGAAGATTTTTAAAGTTTTCTCTATATAAGCCTATGTAAAACTTATGACCCCTGGGGCAGAGCCAATTTTGACCCCAGGGCTATAATTTGAAGAAACATGATAGAGGTCTACTACATAAAGCTACATTCCAAATTTGGTAGCCCTCTGCCTTATGGTTTCAGACAAGAAGATTTTTAAAGATTTCCAATATTTTTCAGTTTTGTTGCCATGGCAACCAGAGTTTTTGAAGGAATCAAATTCTTTCAAGAAATTCTGAAGAGGACCATGGCAGGATCATTTCTGTGAAGTTTCATGAAAATTGGATGGGTAGTTTCAGAGAAGAAGATGTTTGAAATAAAAGTTAACGGACGGACGGACGGACGGACGCACGGACGGACGCACGACGGACACCGGGCCATGACATAAGCCCGCTGGCCTTCGGCCAGTGGAGCTAAAAATTATTGGAACCACTTGAACAAGATCAGTTTGCATTCTCTAATTTACATGGGATACAAAAACATCCTAGCACCTTGGCCAGGAGCTTTTTCTTCTGTAATTTCAGCTCTAACAAACAGCAAAATCTTAGACTTGTCCATGTCAAAAGCACTGCAGACAACAAATTATATGAGACTAAAATTATGGCAGTTGGCCTAGAAGGGATATAAAACATTGTGGTAAAAGGAGAAAATGCTTGTTATCAGCATTTTCTTCTATTTCCACAATGTTTTTAAAAGCCCATTTTCCCAGGGTGCTTAAAACCTTGGATTTTATTGTAATGAGTTACTCTTTACCACAAAATCCTGATTTTTGATGACACTAAGAAAGAAGCCTTTTGAAAATATTGTGGCAAAAGAAAAAATACTGGTTGCCATCATTTTCTGCTTTTCCACAATGTTTTCTACCCTATCAAAGACAAACTGAGCCACATTTAAATTGCTGTTTGCAAATGCTATCAATTTGGACAAGTCTACATTTTTGTGGTCTGGTAAAGAGGTAAAAGAATAGTAGACAGATACTCTACTCTTTTGTAACAAGAGCAACGCATGTATGGACCAACGCTCGGCTGCAGTTGCTTGACTTTTTGTGAAAATTTTGTAACTGTGCAGAGTTCCCGATCACGCAAAATCGTGCGTGAAACACGTATAAATGAAATAAAACACGTACAAAATTACAAACCTATACGTGAAATCACGCACAAAAAATACAGAAGATCACACAAAAAAAGTAGGAAACACCTGCATAGAACAGCGCACGCAAGTGCGATTTGCAGAAAATATAAATCATCGGAAACATTTTGGATTTCCAGCTTTCTATTTATAGAATATTTACATGATCGGCGTACTCGGTATTTATTATCGCGATCAATAATATTGCAGACTGGGACTCGTTTGTTTCCAAATAAATCCTTACTTCAGCTCTCCTTTGTTTAACGCAGTCGATAAAAAAGCGTTTTGTCGATGTCAACGTCTTTCGTCTGAAAACCTGTATTTGGAATATCTCAGAAATATAGGCCTAGTTTAGACGCTTTCGGAATTCAGAATTCGGGTTCCCGTAGGCGAGTAAGGTACACTAGTTGTAGAACCATTCAAAATGTAGAAAAAAGAATTCAATTCATGCAGAAAGACTTATCCATAAATGAACGGACATGAAAGATTGATCGGTCCATAAAACACGGAAACCCATGACACAACAAAATGCTCCATTTTACATAGTCCGATCACAGTCACTTTCTACTGTCTTTTCAGCTTTTAATAGGTGTAAGCTGTAAATTTCCACAAATATCTTGATATAACGAACTTTTTTGGTGCAAATCATCTGTATCGATTGCTTTGAGAATCATTACTGTCATAATCTCAAAATCAAATATGAAATCTAGACACCCCCCCCCCACAACTCAAGGGGTAAGTGTGTACTCCTGAAATAAAAAGCTAGTGGGAACACTGCATATTGAATACAGCAGTCTTCAGTCAGGCTTCTACAATGTTTAATGTAGATAAGGCATGTGAAAAGATGAGCATAAAGACTACTAGTTAACACTTTGACAAACAATTATTTAAGTGTCAGTTACATTTAAAAATGTATATTTACATAGTAGATCTATATGATTGTTCTGCATCTGATCGAAAATGAGGCATTAAGTAAACAATTTAGAGTTGTGGGCATATTAATTTTTCTCTTTCAATTTGTACCCCCATTTTTTTTCTTATACCCCCATTTTTCAATTGTAGGGGGTACAAAACCCCCAAATAAAATTTTCAGTGGGAACACTGCTGTGTCAAAAATACTTTGATGGATACCTGTCCCTGTTGTAATAGGTTCCCTTTTAGATATTTAAGAACTTGCTCAAGTTTAAAGCAATTATCTTCGGCAATAACAGAGATACGACAAAATGTCAAAGTTTTCCCCTGACGCTGATGCAGACAACACCACCAGGGCTGCGACAATACCTCAACATTTTCTTCAAAAACAGTCATGCTAAAAATTCAACAATGTCTGTTCAGTTCAACACCAAATCCATCAGGAGTACTCAACAATATGAAGTTTCACTGGGAAATAATTTGGATTTGATGAACTACCCCATAGGAGTTGATGAACAACCCTTTAACTGGACTATAAAGAATAGAACAACTTTAACCCTTCACCACACATTTCTGACTTTTAACAACCAGGTGAGGTAGAAGTGTTTTGAAAACATTGTGGGAAAAGGAAAAAATGCTGATGACTAGCATTTTCTCCTTTTCCCACAATGTTTTCTACCCTATCAAAGACAAACTTCCTCATTTGAGTCACAGTTAAATTGCCATCTGCAAATGCTTTCAATTTCGACAATTCTACATTTTTCTTGTTTTGTAAAGAGTTGATATTGATGGATTGAATGGTGTTATTTTTTTACCTGTTTCAATTTCAATTCAGTCACTGCAACAGCTCACTTAGTTAAGCATTTCCCAAGTTTTGCCACAGCTTTGCTGGGGCAATGAAGTGCCTTGTTCAAGGAGGCTCCCACCAAAATTTCAAGTGCTCTGGATGAATATAGATTTGTTTGCATGGTGTTCACTGCCATTTTAAACATAATTTCCGTTATACTGTGGCAGCCAGTGCTTCTGTCCATGTTTTCGTGGGCTGTCTTTAGCATTTTTCTTTACACAATATTCTTCCCAAGTCACTTATTGCTTTCCAACATAACTATCATCAAACAATGATCACTGGAGGGAGAGGAACAAATCCTGTCGCAATGACTTTCATCAGTCCTTGAACAAAAATTCACAATGCTGGGGAATTCAACCAGCAACCCCCTGGTTTTAAGTCCTGTACCCTGCCATCTGGATATAAATTACCGGTACACCCTAGGGACTTCTGCATTGCCAGTTTTAGAGCCACTCATTATATTATGCTGTAAGAAGAAATTATCTAGAGATAATTATGCTTCTGTGATGGTCAAACTTTTGGATCTTCCTTCAGGAAAAGCCTTATCAAATTTTCTCCAATTATAATTGTAAGTTTAGCATGTGTCTCATACAAATGTACCTAATTAAGGCTGATACTAAAAATACTAGAAATAGTTACAGCATAATTGACTAATCCAACCCCAGGCCTACCATCCATTTTTACAGAAATCCCGACGGTCACTTGCAAACAAGAGGGCTCTGATTGCCCTGTATACCCCCTGGCTCACAGTCAATTTGAGCCATCCCCTGCGAAAAATGTTCAAGAACTTGTAGTGAGTTCATGAACATTCAAGAACCTTTCTTGAACCTTAGAACTGTTCTTGAACCAATAAAACAGTTCAAGAACTGAGGTTCTAGAACCCAAATGGTTCTTGAATACTGGTTCTAAAAGCAAGAAAGTGAAAGAACATTAATTCTAGAACACCATCAGTTCTTGAACTGATCTGAAAGTTCATAAACTTTCAAGAATCTTTCTTGAACCTTTAGACCTGTTCTTGAACTTTTAAAACAGTTCTTGAACTGAGGTTCTAGAAACCAAATGGTTCTTGAATATTGGTTCTAAACGCACAAAGTGAAAGAACATTAATTCTAGAACACTGCCAGTTCTTGAACTGATCTGAAAGTTCTTGAACAGTTGACCTAGAATACAAATGGTTCCAAAACATTGCTTTTAATACATTGACCAAATTCTACAAACCCTGGTTCTAGAACTGTACCAGATCTTGAACGGATGGAAATCTAGAATTTGGTAAACTTGTATGTTTTGCTGCAAATTTGTGTAATGGCAAAAATTAGCAAGTTGTCTTTCCTTCAATTTGCATAAAAGTGGTTCCAGATGCTTGTTTACATTTCAGATGCATACATGTATACATTGTGCTAACTTTCAGAAACATTAGAAACCATGAGGTCTAGTGTATTTATGCAGGGATCATACATGTGTACAGATATTAGTGGTGAAACGGTTTACCGATTAACCGATTAACCGCGGTCTATTCAAAGAAAAAACCGAAACCGGTTCGAATTTTACCGTATCGGTATTTCTGCAATATGTCAACTTCTCTTAATTGCATCAGAAAGTCCGGTTTTCCCAAAAATTCTGTCAGAAATCGATCGTTTTTCAACTTACAGTTCTAAAGATTTCCGAAAGCGAAAGTTGTTTATTTTTTTCCACAGGCGGTGTCACCGGTGTTTAGGTAAAACTATGACCACATAAAATTCACGACACGAACTCCAAATAAACGTCGAGCTTTAATGCTTTTGGATCAATGGAGTTTGTATGTTATTCATTTCTTATAACTTTGCTCACACTTATTTTTGCGTTTTCCAGTAGTTAAGCGGCAAAGTATTAGTGTTAGTGCAGTAAGCAACTGAGTAAGTTAGTGCATCGCACTGTCTACTCTGTTGAGCCATGTCCCGAAGTTCGGTATAGTAGCGCTGGTTTTTATATAAACAAGTACGCTCTTGAAGAAAAAAAAATGGCAGACGAAAATCGTCAAGATAGCGAGTGTTAAAGACTAGTCAATTTCAGTTTGTTTTTATTTGTTCATGCGAAACAATTGCTTTTTGGTTCATTATCTTGAAAGAATGGAAGAGTTCCAAGCACATGTACTAGTTTTCTTTATCACCTTTTGAGCATATGCTACCCTAACAGTGACTACAAGTGGTCAGATATGCTAAATGTCAGCATATACAGCATATTGCAATACGTATTGCAATACGGATCAGCCGTATTGCAATATATTGCAATACGCTTTTTACCGTATTGTTTCACCTCTAACAGATATTATCCCTGATTTGTGTGAAATGGCAGTAATGTAACTGTTGCAGACTCATTTACATTTTTGAAGTCAATCAGATAATTTGAAATTTTTTTCCATCACAATGTTTTGAAAATTGCGACTTCATTTTCCACTTGATCTACGTGGGATTGCATAATATGCTACTGATGATTTACACAATGGCTCTTTATCGACTTTTATCTTGCTACTAAAATTAAGTTACAAACAATCTCTGCATTGCCGCAGTCTCTTATGTAATGGTGGAGTCAAGCCCAAAACTGACGAAGTCCAGTTGGTGAATAAGCAGGACTTTAGCTAGCCTCGGAAATTCAGTAGACGACGACCCATTGACCCAAAAGTTTCAGGGGTCAAATCTAATTTTTCAAGAGTCAAACAAAAAAAATCACAAGTTAAAAACGGAAACTTCAAGAGTTTATAGTAACTTTTTGTTGTTGTTGGACATATTATTAATATTGCAATATAGATGTGGAGTGAACAATAGTGACTGTGTTCAAGGTGGCTAGGGTTAAAACCTTATTCACCAAAGCAATCGATAAGAAAATTATGGACAATCATTTTCACTCAGAAGTCCTTTGTTAAACTTTGCTGAAATAATGATAAGACTTATTTACTTCTAGTACCATCCAAAAACATGTAAAGTTTTAATGTTCATTTGGCCTGTATTTTTGTGTTTCATCGTCACTCGACGACATTATTGCAAACCTTTTTTTCTGGATACTATCATATAAGTATAATTGATAAAAAAAAATGCAATGAAAAGCAGAAATTGTATGACTTTGCAGGGGAACTCGCACTTGAGGACAAGTTCGGAGAACGTAACCAAAAGTAGATACAGCTACCTGAATTATTTACGCCTATCATTTTCGTTCATATTAATCTCGTCATAAATATTAACAGATAGAGATCTACGATGTAATAGTTTACTAACCCTTATTTAATTGTCATGCTGGTTAACAAAATCATAAACTTGCGGTTTTCTGAAAAAGAAGCGTAGAGAATATGGAGGAACATGTTTATGTTTACTTTCATTCGGAAGGGTGCATGGAAACACCTGGTTTTACTTCGAACTGCTTGATAACCATATTTCACCTCTTGTGACCGTATTATACATCAAACAGTAAATTCTTCGCCATGGCTATACTCATTTAGCTAATTTATTATGTAATTATCACTAACATGCCAAAAAAAATCTTTTCAAATGGAATTAGAAGAAACCCTGACAAATTATCGTTAGAAAAAGATATTTTCCAGAAAATTAGCATAAAATTATACTATACATAAATATTTTCCATTTCAGGTCGAAAGTTATCACTGCGGCAATAAAAATTGTCATTTTTGGGTGAAATTTGGTCATCAAGTGTTGAAATCCTGTGGAATTTGGTTTTTTTTCATGCACCCGGAAAATCTCGGGTAATCCGTTATTACCTTCCGCTAGGTGGCATTTTTCACATGATGTGCGCAATCAGTGGTTGTCCAATTTAAATCCGTTAGATACATAGACTATATCGGCCAAGCTCTTCTCCACTTTTGCAGTTGGATGTCGATTTCTTCTTGTTCATTTTCATTGGTTAGTTCTGTAAAGCGCAATCAGACCCGGATGATGACTTCACAGGGAAGAAATATGGACGATGCTTGAATGTCAGGTAAGAAACATTTCAATTTTCGTGTTTTCTGCGTGTGTCTTCTGCGGAATCCAGCAACAGGACAGAAGACTGAAGAACATCAATTTATCAAGAATATTTCTTAGTAGATCTAATCTCGCGATGCTTTCCAGTATTTCGTCCACCATTGTTTTATGTTGCTCGGCCGTTGCTCCTTCATCCCCAAACCAATTCATCCTGGAGTTTTTTGTGTTTGTGATTCCAAACTGGCGATTTTACCGAAAATTTCAAAATGTCATGTTTGTACCTAGCACATTTATGCAATCATTCGAATTAGATTTTTTTTTTAAAAATCTGTTTAAAGATCAAAATATAAGATACAATTATGGGATACTACCACACTGACAGATATGTCACTTCTCACTGACATGTTTTGTTACACTTCTGAAAACAAATTTTGAATTAAAAAAAGAGAAAATGGTGCTGGCATTCTTGTTTTTACATATTTGCTCTTCGTTCAATGGCAAATCCTTTTGTTTGAGTGGCATTTAATTTGATGTCTGCAAGATTTTTTTAGTATGGATGAGGATAAGATTATTGTCATTCGGTAAAGAGATGACAATCAAAATCATCAGTTGTAAATTGTTTGTGTATTGTTTGTTGTCTTGATTGTCCTTTTTTTTGTAGCAACTCACTGACCAGAAAAAGACCATAGCAGCTTGAATCTTGAAATGCAGAGTCCATAGCTCCAGATAAGTAGGAGGATACCAAAGTTTTAGTTTTGATCATAAACTTGCTGTTCTAGATAAGTTCTGTAACCCAGCTCTAGAATTGTTCATGAACCTTAAATTATACTTCTAGAATTACAGGTTCAAGAATTTTAAGTTCTTGATTAAATTCTTGAACATCAGTGTTCTAGAATGGCCAATTAATGTTCATGAACTTTTCAAGAACTAGAGTAAAGAATTGTTCTGGAACTGTTTCTTGAATTCCTCACAGGAAGTTCTTGAATTAATTCTGGAACATCAGTTCTAGAATTATGGCCATTTAATGTTCATGAACTATTCAAGAACTAGGTTCAAGAACTGTTCTAGAACTTTCTAAAGGAAGTTCTTCAATTAGTTCTGGAACATCAGTTCTAGAATTATGGCCATTTAATGTTCATGAACTATTCAAGAACTATGTTCAAGAACTGTTCTAGAACTGTTTCTTGAATTCCTAGCAGTTCTTGAATTAGTTCTTGAACATCAGTTCTAGAATAATGGCCATTTAATGTTCATGAACTATTCAAGAACTAGGTTCAAGAACTAGGTTCAAGAACTGTTCTAGAACTGTTTCTTGAATTCCTCGCAGGGGATAGCAAGCATGGACAATGGGATTTATCAGTCAGAAGTTTGTAAGCCCTTGGAAAATTTACAGGAAAAATAGGCCAAGCCAAACAGTAGTATTCTGCTGGGGATTTATTCAGAGCAGAAACAATTGTCCCATATACTTGCAGAAATATGCCAATTTCAACTGCAATTTACTACCAAAATAAATTTAAAAGGGGAAAAGACTGTTCTGTGTGCACTATGACAGGACATTTCTCTAGAACAGTGGAACAGTGTCAACAATCTCCTTCCTGGCTTAACTCTTTACCAAACGACAAAATTTTTGGCTGGTCCAAATTGAAAGCATTTGCAGACAAGTCGGATGTGACTCAAAATTTGAAATTTGTTTTGGGAAGAGTAGAGAACATAGTGGGAAAAGGAGAAAATGCTGGTTACCAGCATTTTCTCCTTTTCTGACAATGTTTTCAAAAGCTTTCTCTCTCAGGGTCATTGAAAGTCGGGATTGTGTGGTTAAGGGTTAACACTGCACCAGTAATATTTTTTACTATACAGTGATGTATTAAATATACAACAAGGGGGCCATAATTGGCCCAAAACTACTCACCTGCCTAAAGTGATCTGGATTCTTAAAGTTGTGAACAGAAAATGTGGCTCCTAGAGTGCATAGAAGGTTTTCTAAGATTTGTCCTAATGAAGTACCTTTTGACTTGACCTAAACTACTTTTCAACTTGTCTGAGATATTATCAAGACAAACAAGCTGTTAAACTTTCATGAGTATCGGACAGTATCGGACAGAAAATATGGCCCCTAGATTTCACACAAGGTTTGTTCCAGTGACCTACTTTTTTACCAAAAATGACCAGTTTTCGAACTTGCTCTAGATATCGAGACAAACAATCTGTCCAATTTTCCTGAGTATTGACTTAAACTGTGTCTTCTAGAGTGCACACAAGGTTTATCTAAAAATTTTCTCAATGACCTTCTAAAGTTTAATTGACATGACCCAGATTTCCAAGACAACATCAAGTCAAAGATTCTGACCTACTATCATGAGCACTGGACAGCAAATGAGGCCTCTAGAGTGCAAAGAATGTTTTCAGATTTGTTGTAGTGATACTTTTTGACCAGACGTTACATATCGTGCGGATGAAGGTTTTGAAAACATTGTGGGAAAAAGGGTAAAATGCTGGTAACTAGCATTTTCTCCTCATCCCGCAATGTCTCCTGCCCACTTAAAGACAAATCTCATCATTTAAGTCATATTCCCTTTTTCACCTACATGTGCTTTTAATTAGGAAGAGTCACAAATTTGTTGTTGAGGAAAGAGTTAACTCTTTACCACAAAATCCTGACTTTTAACGACCCTAAAAAGGAAGCCTTTTGAAAATATTGTTGGAAAAGGAGAAAATGCTGGTAACCAGCATTTTCTCCTTTTCCCGTAATGTTTCCTGCCAATTCCATAATGTCGTCTGCAAATGCTTTCAATTTGGACTAGTCTAAAATTTTGTTGTATGGTAAAGAGTTAAAAGCTAGCTTATATGTCAAGGTGATCAACAGTCTACAGTGTCATGGGTAGACAATGAGAACTATGGCAAAGCAAGATTTTTCTGTAATGTTCTGCTCGATGACCGTCATGTGAAGATCCTCAAGGTCATCCCAAATGAAGATCAAACCAAGATCTTTAAGACTGTAAGTCCAGCATTTGAGCCACTGACCCACACAGGACCCTCTTGAAAATGTGCCAGAGATTCACTGAGACTAAAAACTATTATGAAGAGAAAAATTAACCACAACAGTTTTGACTGGAGGAAAAAGTGCACTGACATTTTACTTGTTAAATGCAAATGCTACAAGGACTTTCTTCTTTCCTTAACTCTTTACCAGCCAACAAAATTTTAGACTTGTTTGTATTGAAAGCAATATTGATAGCAGACAGTGGCTTAAAGTGGCTTAGAGGGCTACATTTGCCTTTGAACATGTTGAAAATATAGTGGTAAAAACAAGAAAATACTGGTTACAAGTATTTTCTCCTTTTCTCACATTGTTTTCAAAAGCCATATTCCTCAAAGTCATAACTGGGATTGCTTGGTAAGTGTTCAAAAGATCGAATTTGCCTTTGACAAAAAGATATTAAGCAAACTAATTCTGTTAACTCCTTATCAAATGATTCCATGTTTTTGACAACCACTCAAATGAAAAGTTTCAAAATCATCTGGAGAAAAGAATGAAAGATAGGTACACAGTATTTTCTGTTTTTCTCTTTGTTTTTTACCTCATCAGAACTAACTCCCATCGTTTGAACCACAGTGAATCTGTTGTCTGCAAATGCTTTCAACATGGACAAGTTTGAAATTTGGTTGTTTCGCAAAGTGTTACAAAAAGATTATCATAGACAATTCAATTATCTAGTCTATAAAGTCTACTCAGCATGGCAGTAGTCTGGTCCCTGGCTTTTCATGTCATCTATTTGTCCAAAGGCAAGGCAGGAAACCTGACACTGTTACACTACTGTATACAGCCGATTTCCATTAGACAGTTTCCTGTCCAATTTCAGGGAAGTTCTGAACATTGTGACTTGTTACAGGTTTATTCAAAATAACTCTTTACCAGACAACAAAATTTCGAACTCATCCAAATTACAAGAACTTGAAATTGATAACCTTTGTTGTGGCTCAAAGGATGGACCTGTCTTTTAAAGACTAGAAAACATAGTAGTAAAATGAGAAATTGCTGTTTACCAGATCAAGATCTGACTCACAGAATGTGCAGCCAGATTATGTATTGGGTACTATATTGTTAGTTTAATCTACCAAAAATACAAGGCTTGCAATGGCAATAATTATGTTCTTTTTCCTGACTAATATAATTAAGTCATGATTGCATGTTTTGAGTCACAATTAATTTGACTTCTGCATTATGCTTTGATATTAGACAAGGCTGAAATTTTGCTGTCTGGTAAAGAACTAACCCTTTACCATTACAATCCAGAGTTTTAACAACCCTGAGGAAGAATGCCTTTTGAAAAAATTGTGGGAAAAGAAGAAAATGCTGGTAACCAGCATTTTCTCCATTTCCCATAAGGTTTTCTTCTCTTCCAAAAACAAACAATTTTTAAGTCACATTTAATTTGGCGTCTGTAAGTGCTTTTAACCCTTTACCACACAATCCTGACTTTTAACAACCCTGAGAAAGAAGCCTTTTGAAAACATTGTGGGAAAAGGAGAAAATGCTGGTAACCAGCATTTTCTCCTCTTCCCACAATGTTTTCTACCTTTCCCAAAACAAATTTCAATTTTGAGTCACATTTAATTTGTCATCTGCAACTGCTTTCAATTTGGACCAGTCTAAAATTTTGTTGTTTGGTAAAAAGTTAGAGCGTTATTTTCAGGAGAGAGTACTTTATTTTTTCTTATTTTTTCCTTTCATCCGTTTTGTCTAGACATGCCCATATTTGACAAAGGAAACTGTCACAATGTAAAATTTTAAGATGGCATTCAGCAATATATTAGATAATGATTTCCATTTCTGGAAATCTAATCTTGTTTGATTAGAGAGGTTCTTCATTACCAGCTAAGATGCTTATTGCTACCTACAGAAGTATGATTTTTATGCCTTGAAAATTAAATTTCAAGCCTTTCTCTACCCAATCCTTTTGTTTGTCTAGTATGCATACTGTACTTGGTTTACTTGGAAAATCAAGAAGGGCATGACTGTCCTTGGTCGCTATCCTGATCTACAAACAAGAGGGCCATGATGGCCCTGGATCGCTCACCTGAGTCATTAGGCGAAATTCCACTCCAGGGTCATAATGACCCAATTTAAAACTCATCTGAGATATTATTAAGACAAACATTCTGACCAATTGTCAGGTCAGTTGAGCTGAAAATGTGGCCTCCGGAGTGTCCAAAATGTCTTTCTTCAATTTGACCTAGTGACCTAGTTTATGACCCTATGTGACCATATTTCAAACTCATCTGAGACATCAAAACAAAATTGTTGACCAAGGTTCAGGTGAATTGGGCAAGAACTCACCTCTAGAGTGCCCACAAGGTATTTCTGTAATTTGACCTAGTGACCTAGATTATGACCCTATGTGACCCAATTTCAAATACATTTAAGATATCATCAAGTCAAACATGCTGACAAATTTTCAGGTGAGTTGAGCAAAAACTGTGGCCTCTACAGTGCCCACAATACGTTTCTTTAATTTGACCCAGTGACCTAGTTTATGACCCTATGAGACCCAATTTCTAACTGATCCGAGATATCATAAAGTCAAATATGTAGACCAATTTTCAGTCAATTAAGCTAGAATTGTGGCCTCTAGAGTGCCCACAAGGTATTTCTTCAATGTGACCCAGTGACATTGTTTATGACCCTATGTGACCCAATTTTGAACTCCTCTGAGATATCATCAAGACAAAAAATGTGGCCTCTAGAGTGCCCACAAGGTATTTCTTTAATTTGACCTAGTGACCTACTTTATGACCCCAGATGATCCAATTCCAATCTCATCCAAGATTTAATTAAGGCAAACATTCTGATAAATTTTCAAGTCAATTGAGCAAAAAATGTGGCCTCTTGAAAGCCCACAAGGTATTGCTTTAATTTGACCCCAGTCACCAGAGCCATGTTTCTTGACGGATCAAAATTTCGCGAACAGTTTTTGAAAAGGGTCACCCAAGGAACATCTCTGTGAAATTATTTCTAAATCTGACCAGCCGTTTCAGAGAAGAAGAATTTTTAAGAATTTCTTCATTTCCGTATAGTGCAAGTTGCCCCCATTCACCAGAGCCATGTTTCTTGACGGATCAAAATTTCGCGAACAATTTTTGAAAAGGGTCACCCAAGAAATATCTCTGCGAAATTATTTTAAAATCTGACCAGCAGTTTTAGAGAAGAAGAATTTTTAAGAATTTCTTCATATCCATATATAGTGCAAGTAGCCCCCATTCACCAGAGCCATGTTTTTCGACATATCAAAATTTCGCGAACAGTTTTTGAAAAGGGTCACCCAAGGAACATTCCTGTGAAATTACTTCAAAATCTGACCAGCCGTTTCAGAGGAGAAGATTTTTAAAGAATTTTTGATGGAATCAAATTTTGTGAACAGTTTTTAAAGAGTACCTCCCAAGGAACATTCCTGCCAAGTTTGGTCCAAATTGGCCCAGTGGTTTTGGAGGAGATGATGTTTAAAGAATTGTTGACGACGCACGACGAACGACGGACGACAGACTCCCGGTGATCCTAAAAGCTCCCCTTGAGCACGTTGTGCTCAGGTGAGCTAAAAACATAAAGGCATCTTACAAGAGAGTTCATTTTAGACTGAATGTACTGAATGTATATAACACAAGATAAAAACAAAACTTGCTTGTAAACCAAATCACTATCCAGCAGTGTTTTCTCCAGATGTAAAATTTTACATGTCATTTTTGACCCCCTATTCAATAGGGGATCAAGTCAAAACTGGGGGTCAAATTTCTTTGAGTGATTTTCAAATATATATGATAATTAAATTGAACTTAATAACTGGATCAGCCTAGAGCAGACTTAATAACCGTATGGACCATCTTTATTCAATCTCGTACGGACCAACCAAGTTTTTTTCTTACACAGGTCACTCATTCCAAATTTGCTAGTCTATCATTACTTTCATTACTTTGATGTATAATATTGTCATGCTATACAAAGAGCTCAGATTTATTTATTGACCTATGCCAGCATTCATTTCCATCCCAGCCTTGTATAGAACTCAACCTTCTTACACATTACAAGTTTCTACTTTAACAGACAGAATGACAATTCCACAATGCTGATGAAAAGATTAGATAAAATCCACTTATTATAGATACTGTAAAAACTCTCTCGATATTATCCTATAATAAACGGCAATCAAAAGTCCATCAGTACATGGACCTATAATTTTCTTCACTAAACCCTTTACTACAGACAAAATTTTAGACTTGTCCAAATTCAAAGCATTTGCAGACCACATATTAAACGTAGCTCAACTAATGAAATTTGTCCATAAAAGGGTTGAAAATGTTGTGGGATTTGCTTTTCTGTCGCAATGACCATCATCAAACCTTAGAAAGGAGGCCGAGCTGAGGATTCAAACCACAGTATTTACATGGATTTCCGTTTTATTACACCTACATGACCCATGGACTGGGGCAAATTTTGACACCAGGTATTTATTTAGGAAAAATCTGGAAGAGGCCCACTAGATGATAACACCCACAAGATATTACAGCTGTAGCTCACAGGAATAACTAGATCTTTAAAGTTTTCACTATATAAGCCTATGTTAAAGTTGTGACTTGTGGGGTGGGGCCAATTTTGACCCAAGGGCTATAATTTGAAGCATCTTGGTAGAGGTCCACTACATAAATATACATGCAAAATTTGGTAGCCTTAGGTCTTACGGCTAGGAAAGAGAAGATTTTTAAAGTTTTCACTATATACGACCATGTAAAATTTGTGAACCCCCCCCCTCCAGCAGGGCCAATTTTGGTCCCAGAGCTATTATTTAACTCTTTGCCACACAATCCCGACTTTTAACGACCCTGAAAAAGAAGCCTTTAGAAAACATTGTGGGAAAAGGAGAAAATGCTGGTAACCAGCATTTTCTCCTTTCCCCACAATGTTTTCCACCCTTCCCAAAACAAATTTTAATTTTTCAGTCACATCTATTTTGTTGTCTGCAAATGCTTTCCATTTGGAAAAGTCTATTATTTTGTCATTTGGTAAAGAGTTAAAGAATCTTAGTAGAGGTCCATTAGATGAAGCTACATGCCAAATTTGGTAGCCCTAGGCCCTATGTTTGTGACAAGAAGATTTTCAAATTTTTCACTATATAAACCCATGTAAAAATTGTAAAAGATGAAATTACATACCAAATTTGGTAGCCCTAGGCCCTATGGTATAGGACAAGAGGATTTTCAAAGATTTCAATATTTTCAGTTTTGTTACCATGGAAACCACAGCTTTTACAGGAATCAAATGATTTCAAGACATTCTGAAGGAGACCAATGCAGGATCATTTCTGTTAAGTTTGGTTAAAATTGGATGGGTAAATGATGTTTTAAAAATTAATGCACAGATGGACAGAAGTAAGCACAGACAGACAAACTGGCATGAGGAACACAAGGCCATGACATAAGCCCGCTGGCCTTCAACCAGTTGAGCTAAAAATGGAAACTTTCAACAACTGGCAGGACCAAAAAAAATATTTGTTTTTAACTTTTACTCCAGTTTACACTGATTGATGTATTCAAAGGTCCTTTCCACACAGATCAATATAATAGAAGGCAAATGCATAATGAACCAAATCAATTAACTGTTCATAGTTAAAATGGCAATATGCCAGAGATTAATATGAGTTCATTTGGTACTCATCCATGATTCCTACTTCCATACCATTTAGGTTTGCAAGATAGACAAACCTAGAGTTGTCATAAAAAGGTGACAAGACACCAAAGCCAAGTGCTTGATAGAGATGAGGGATCTGAATTAGGTCGAAATGTGTAACTGTTTAACGCACAATCACAAGTTTTAACAACCCCAATGAAGAAGCCTTTTGAAAACATAGTGAGAAAAGGAGAAAATGCTGGTAATCAGCATTTTCTCCTTTTCTTACAATGTTTTCTACCCAAATAGAGACAATTCTATAATTAGAGCCACATTTCCATTGTTGCTTGCAAATGCTTTCAATTTGAACAAGTCAACAGTTTTGTTGTGTGAAAAATATGTAACTCTTTACAAACCATCAAAATGTTAGACTTGTCCAAATTGAAAGCATTTGCAGATGACAGAATTTAATGTGACTCAAAAATATTTTTTTTTTTTGGAAGGGTGGAAAAACATTGTCGAAAATGAGAATATGCAGTTTACCAGCATGGTATCAAGTCCTCTTTTTAGGGTTGTTAAAACTTGAAATTGTATAGTAAAGGGTTAAGTTCAAAAGGGGACAATTGTTGTATGGTGCAAAACATTTTGTCAATAATGTGTTTCATGGAAATTCACGTATGTTTTGAAATATACATTGCTAAATTCCTAGATTTATTTCATGAAAAGCTCTGTCTAGGAGGAAGATTTGAGCCACAATTTGTCTGGGTTAGGGTAAGAGTTAGGGTTAGGGATCGTTTTTGACAGTACATGGTTTTCGATGAAATGTCGCACACACCTCTTGTATGATCGACAGAGAGCAAAGATTGTAAGAAATGAGTCTTGCACATAATCAGTTTCTGGCTAACAGCTGCCCATTGTTTTAAGACAATCAAAGCAAACCTGAGGGAGTTCATGCCTACAAATTACAAATGGACCATGCTCTGTGAAAAGGTATGCATCTGCATTAAAAAAGGTATAGACTTGATTGACTTGGTTGATACTTTTTACTATTTTGTAATTTTCTTCAAGTCCAAGGACCATTCTATCACATAATTTGGCAGAAAAACTGGATCCATAATTATGTGCTGACGTGCTTAGTGTAATGGATCCATAATTATGTGCTGACTCACTTAGACTATAATGCATCACAGAGATGCATTAAAACCCATTTTGCCAGAGCATGGCTCAACTATTCAGTGTATCAAGCACAAAAATGTTCAAGTTCAAGGGAACAGTCATTAACTCTTAAACACTTTAACTCAGACATGCAAAAATTAAATTTTGAACTTTTACAATAAATATGCATGGTTTCAATGAAATAACAGCAAAACTGAAAAGGATACAAACCAAATACATAATGTGTATGAATGTACACATGTGGATAGAAAAACACAGTGACTCCAATATACGCAAGAAAACGTTGGTTTAGTGGGGATATACATTGGCTTATTATGTCATAGTACAATATGTACAGTTTTCTGGAGATACGGAGAGAGGTTAAAAATGTCAAAATACCAGTTAAATATGTACAGTTTTGTGGGGATATGTAGAATGGTTAAAAATGTCGTAATACTAGTTATAGATGTACAGTTTCGTGGTGATATGTAGAGTGGTTAAATATATCAAAGTACTAGTTAAATATGTAGTTTTGTGTGGAAATGTGGACTGGTTAAACATGTCTCGTAATACTAGCTAAGTATGAAGTTTTGTGGGGTTATGTAGAGTGGTTAAATATGTCAAAGTAGAAGTTCAATATGAACGGTTTTGTGGGGATATAGAGTGGCTTTTAATGTCATAGTAATACTAAATATGAAGTCAGAAAATATCAGATACTGCAGATCCCAGAAGAACAAGCTCCAGGTTTCATGAAGTCTGATCTTGATTTGACCCGCTCTTAACTCTTCACAAAAAATATATTAAGAAATAGGGCTTTTCAAAACATTGTAAGAAAAGGAGAAAGTGCTGGTAATAACTAACATTCTCTCCTTTTCTCACAATGATTACTACCAATTCCAGAACAAAGCATATTACCCTAGCCCTCTTAAATCTGTTGTCTGCAAGTGCTTTCGATTTGGACATGTGTTAATTTTATTGTCTGGTAAAGAGTTCAGTGCAGGTTCTGTTTGGTATCTAAAGGCTCCAATGCTTTGAGAATGGACAAAGAATAGGTCTAAAATTTTGTCATCTGTTAATGAGTTAACCCTTTACTACACAATCCCAGGCTTTAACAATCTTGACGAGGAAGGCTTTTAAAAAAAATATGGGAAAAGAAGAAAATGGTGGAAACAAGTATCTCCTCCTTTGCCCGCAACATTTTCTACTCTGTCAAAGAAAAAATCCAGTATTTGAGCCACACTCCATTTGCTGTCTGCAAACCCTTACACTTTTGTTGTCTGGTATAGAGTAAACCTCTATACAGAAGTTCTGTCATTGCCACAATAATTGCCATGGTTTTCTAATTGCTCCAAGCTAATGTGATTGATTTCTGTAACCAGCACATACTCCTTCTAAAACTTCAAAAAAACTATGTTTTAAATACATTGTAGCATTGTATTTTTTCACAATATTTTGTTATACATTTTCTTTTTCAGGCCAGAAAAATATGAAAACCTGACGTCTGATTGCACTATATTAAACCCATTACCACACAATCCCAAATTTTAATGACCTCGAGGAAAAAAGCTTTTGAGAACAATGTGGAAAAGGGAGAAAATGCTTGTATCCAGCATTTTTCCTTTTCCAACAAAGTTTTCTACTCTATCAAAGGTAAATTCCATCATTAGAGCCACAATTAACCTGTCAGCTGCAAATGCTTTCAAATTGGTCTAATCCAAAATTTAGTTGTTTGGTAAAGACAAAAAATGCTACATTTCAGATTTTCTTGTGAGAATGTCAAAAAATCAATAAACTGAGTAGATTAACTCATTTTATTTGGGATTGTATATACATGCATATGACCCCTGCTTTACCCAAAGGTATGAGCCGGTGCATCTTCGCAAGCCAAGGTGACAATCACTATGTGGATCTTACCCCTTTGCTGATCGAGTCGAAATTTGTTAGCTTTGCGATGCATGTAATCATGTGCTTGCTGAAAGCACCAATCAAATAGTGTGTTACATTTGCTATCCAACATCAGCAGAAGGTAAACAAAGATGGCAACCACAGGAGAAAGTTGTCAGGTTTGCTGGGAATTATTACCCCAAAAAATACTGACAAACAATAATTTTCTTCAACATTCACTATCACAAATCAATAAAATGAAGTTCTGGGATACATCCAAGCACCAGATGATGGACTGTCATACTATAGTATGTGTGTGGCTTTTGCTTCGCAAAACTTAACAAGATTTTAAAAATAGATTTTGACTTGATAAATTGGCTGTCAAGTTTGCAATCTGAAAAGCACTCAATTGTTGTGAATTACGGAGAAAGTATGCTGAACAAACTATAATTGGACCAAACTTTAGTGGCCAATTGTCAAGGACTCCCATTAAAACAACAACACAGAAGCGCTTACAAAGCACCTGGAAAGGTAAAAAAAAAAAACCTTTGGCCATACTTAACAAAATGTCGAAAGAGTTATGTTACACAACATTTGACTGGATTTCGATGACATAAATCTAGGGGTGATAATCAAAATCCAATAGATGGCATGTTGCCATGCTAACATATTTTGATTCAATCAGCCAAGGGGTAAGATCCACGTAGTGATTGTCACCTTGGCTTGTGAAGATGGAGCCAGCGTAAAGTTATGCAAATATTTACTCAAAACTAAAGTTATGCAGTCTACACAAACTTGTTTTCAGACTTGAAACTTGATGACCTAAACTGTAGGCACCAATTTCGTGTGTACACAGTTAAGTGAAAGGTAGCCCAGAACACAGAGGTAGAATATGCAACAAGCCTTTTCCTTGTTGTCCTAAAACATTCACAATGCCTTCTTGCTCTGGGTTGTGAAACATGGGATCCAAATACAAAAGGGTTCAAAATCTGAATATCTACAGGGTTTGGTCTATGTTGGGTACAGGGAATAATTAGGAAGTATGATATTCCACCATAAACAGGATGTCCCCCAGGATATTTTCTAATGCCTGTAATTATAGGCAAGAAAGTTTTGTCATAATCAAAATGGAAGACAATCATCTTTCATAAACCACTGATATACCCATTGCAACATCCAAATCATATTTTTGCGCCATGAACACAAGTTTTTAGATTGACAAGACTACTAGCCAGACAAGGATGGCCAGCTCACTGAATTCAATCATTTTAACCCTTTACCACACCATTCCGAGTTTTAACAGAAACAATGCTGAAAGAGAAGGCTTCTGACCGCACTGTGGAAAAAGGGAGAAAATGCTGGTAACAGGCCAGGGCTGTATGATGGTTATTCACATCAAGCCCAGATTCTTTCGAAAATGTTTGTACCATGGTGGATTTTCGTACCTGCTTAATAACATGCAGTAATTTTGTGCCCCTGATGCCTGTGTGCACTCTGCATTTCTGAAAGACATCAACAATTTGTGTGAGAATGTTTTCTCTATAAAAACTTCTTGGTAACAGAACTAGATTTGGGAACTGGTATTTGAAGAGCAGGGCCTCTTGAATCGAAATAAATCGCACATAACGTGTGATTTGAGGTCTTATTTCCATGAGCGATAATAGATTGATCACTGTCAGAAGTAATCCAAACCTTTTTTTTTTAAGGTTTAGACTGATTCAAAATGGTAGATCCAGGTTTCATCACCTGTGCCTATTTCTTCTAAACAACACATTTATCAAACATTTCCATTACTTGTGATGCCAGCCTAACCCTAGTTTGTTTCTGCTCAATAGTTAGCAAATGAGGGACCAAGCACACACAGACCTACTGAAGCCCAAGGTGCTTTGCGAATTAATACCTGCTATATCCTCAGGCACTTCTCATTCTCATTTTATGACTACTATCATTATTATTTTCATCATTATTATTTTATGATACATGTACACTGAAATACTCTCACATTCATTACTACAAACTACTACCTTATCCATTTACCAAAACTTCGTTAAGTGGATCAGGTGGTAAATAGAAATGCAATATTAGTTTGAGTCATTAAATTTCTTCATTTATTTTTTTATCACATTAATCCATACATTTTATAATCGTATATTTCTATGCATGTGTAAATTTTCTTTGTATTATATTGTATTGTCAATGAGCTTATATGCTTTATGTCAAATTAAAATTATGTTATGTTATATCAACTATCTCTTGAGCTCTGTATCATACATCCTCATCAACTAATGATTTCAATAAGGCAACATATTATTCTATTATGACAGAGTGAGGTTATCTACTGAGCTTTAACACATCCTTTCCATAAAACTTTCTGCAAATCGGCATGAATTTCTACCAAGAGCTGTGCCCAATTTTTACACTATATCCTCTGTTCAGACATAATTTCTGCCATATTGAAGGCCATTATTTCCATCTAGTGTATAAAAATCACCTGTTTTAAAGTCTCCGTGGGGTATGCACAAGGACCACATGTATTGTTATCTTGACACCAATCAATAGGGGAATGTTTACACTGGAGTTGTGTTTAAAAAAAAAGTAATTTTATGGTCCCATTAAAAAGTTATGCACGTATTCTACGAATATAAAAAATGGCCACTGTACAAGTGATAAGTCGTGTTTTCTTTCCTATAAAAAGTAAACACCATCATTTGAACTACATTCATTATCTACATAGAGGATTTTTTTTTTCCGGCAAAAGATCACAATTTATTTCAACTTGTGAACATCATCGGTAATATTTTCACTTGCAGCTTACACTGAAAAAAAAATTATTTTGTTGGGACTTTCATCAAAATCCAGTTGTTTTCATTAATTCCCAATGGCATACCTCCCCAAACATAACAATGCATTAAAATATTATGTAAAGCGCAAGAAATGTAAGGTAAATGCATATAAATTGCACCATATTTCGTCTGGTTGAATGGTACACACTATTTACCTAGGTAAGTAGTGCATGGGAACTACTGTTTCTGCCTTCAAGAGTTACAGAAGCTTTAAGTTAAATTTCACTGGTCATAACCATGAATTATCAAACCATATAATCCACCATAGTTCTAGATAAACTACCGAAAAGCCTAGAATAAAACTGCTTTTTTAACCCCTAGAGCACCAAATCAATCAAGCAAACATTTTCAGTCTAGAAATAAGACCCAAAAAATTGTACTTCAAGGCTACTATTGTCCCCAATGTCTCAGCAAAGCAGATAGTGTAGATTAAACATCACACTGCATGTTCTGTACAGTCTGATCTTTAACTACACTGGCCACAAAGGTAATTATAGTGGAGAAAAGTGCTTTAAGGGTTAATACAGGCTAGTCTAAAAGTTTGTCATCCTGTCAAGATTTAAATGACATACCTCTGTCTAACAGGTATGAAAGGCTCCAAGCCAGCCTTGAAGAACTCAGTTTTGTGCATGATCCAAGGTGGAATGTTGAAATAGCTGAATGAATATCGCTACTGACCCAATAAATATATTAAATTCACAGCTCCTGCAGTTTTTTAATTATTTTCATGTATATTGTCTATTTTGATGTCCAACGTGTTGGGTGCAACTTGTTGATGACAACACTGTATTGACAACATATTCCACATAATCTTTAGAAGAAAGAGGGTAGACTGAAGCTGTATTTCTTCTTTTATATTTAACATCAAGGAAACTTAACTCTTCTTGCAGAAATTGACTATGCCACAAAAGTTTAACCCTTTACTGCACAATGACGCCTTTTGACGCCCCTGGGAAAGAAGCCTTTTGAAAACATTGTTGGAAAAGGAGAAAATACTGGTAACCAGCATTTTCTTCTTTTCCCACAATGTTTCCTACCCCATCAAAGCAAAGTTGCACCATTTGAGCCACATTGGAATTGTCGTCTGCAAAGGCTTTCAATTTGGACAAGGCTAAAGTTTTGTCATCTGGTAAGGGTTAAATAGTTACCTCTTCCAAAACATTACATGTCGGCCACTACAAGTGCTTTACTTTCTAGAAAGGTAATACCAATGCCCCGATGATGTTACTCCCCTTCTACTGTTCACCAGACAGTAATGTTAGAATGTCTAATTGAAAGCATTTTCAAAAAATAAACATAGTTCAAACAATTGGATTTGTCTGCCAAGGAGTAGAAAACATCGTGGGAGAAATAGAAAATACTGGATTCAAGCATTTTCTCATTTTCCCAAAATGTTTTATAAATCATTTTCTTACAGGTTGCTAAAACCAGGGTTTATTTGGTAAAGGGTTAAAAGCCCACTAAAAACCATTTGGAATTTCAAAATGCAGACAAAATGAATTCATACCATCCAAAAATATGGATATTATTATGAGTCTGACACTGTGTTACAGTATGGTTTGTAAAAGTTCTAGTTGATGGCAGAAAAATGAATTGTAAAACTAGTATTATTTCAAAGATGGTATGGATGAATTGTTTGCATTTTGACTCCAAAATTGTTTACTCCTAGCTGCTCTTGCTCCTTTGATATCAGATTTACCCTCCTGTAAAATGTCTAAATTCAGGCACCAAGTTCATGGAACTGAATTGGCCAATCAACCATTGAACCAGATTTGTCCCATGTGATCAAACATTGTCAGTTCAATGGCCTGCTATTTTTAATCAATAGCAAAAATACCCTGCTGTTATCCCAGCTTGACACTAGAGGGCCATGATGGCCCTGTATCGCTCCACTGGCTTATAAATATAAACCATAAATACTAAACATTTCAGTTCTGAGCCAAATGGTTTCAAAATGAAGACTTACAAAGTTTTCTCTGTTAAAGTCCATATGAAAGTTGAGACCCGCAGGGCAAAGCCATTTTGATCCCAGAGCTATAATTACTTGAACCCTGGTAGAGGTCCACAAGATAAAGCCACATGCCAAAATAATACAAGTCTATGCTGTATAGTTATAAATAAGGTGATTTTCAAGTTTTGTCCATATGAAGCCTCTGTAAAACATAAGACCCCTGATGCAAGGCTAATTTCAAAAAAAAAAAAAAATCAAAACAGGAAGATTTCTTAAGTTGTCACTATGTAAGCCCATGTAAAACTTGTGACCCCTGCGACGGGGCCAATTTTGACCCCAGGGCTAAAATTTTGGCCCACTTGGAAGAGGCCCACTACATATAGCTACATGCAAAATTTGGTAGCTCTAGGCCTTATGGCTAGGTACAGAAAGATTTTTAAAGTTTTCTCTATATAAGCTTATGTAAAACTTGTGACCCCTGGGGCAGAGCCAATTTTGACCCCAGGGCTATAATTTGAAGAAACTTGATAGAGGTCTACTACATAAAGCTACATGCCAAATTTGGTAGCCCTATGCCTTATGGTTTCAGACAAGAAGATTTTTAAAGATTTCCAATATTTTTCAGTTTTGTTGCCATGGCAACCAGAGTTTTTGAAGGAATCCAATTCTTTCAAGAAATTCTGAAGAGGACCATGGCAGGATCATTTCTGTGAAGTTTCATGAAAATTGGATGGGTAGTTTCAGAGAAGAAGATGTTTGAAATAAAAGTTAACGCACAGAAAGACGGACGCACAGACGGGCCGATGGACGCACGACGGACACCGGGCCATGACATAAGCCCGCTGGCCTTCGGCCAGTGGAGCTAAAAATTGGTTCATACATATAAACACATTCAGTAAGATTAGAGAGAGAAATAAAAATATCAAACGTTTTTATTTTAATGCAAGATAGCTGGCTTCTATCATTTTCTCCTTTTAAATTTTTTTTTTTTTTAACTCTTTTACCTTAAGACAAAATCTGGACTAGTCCATTTGATGGAATTTGCAAATTAGATGTGTCCTAAATAATTATGTTTGTTTTTGGATACCAGCATCTTCTCCTTTTCCCACAATGTTTTCAAGCACCTTTTTCCTCAGGCTCATTAAGCCTTTGCCACACAATCCCAATTTTTAACAAGCTTGAGAAAGAAGACTTGAAAACATTCTGAAAATGGAAAAAATGCTGGTTACCAGTATTTTCTCCTTTTCCTGTAATTTTTTTGTACCCTATCACAGACAACTTCCACAAATTGAGCCACATTTTATTTGTCGTCTGAAGATGCTTTCACTTTTGGAAAGACTTAGAAATTTTGTTGTGTGGTAAAGACTTAAAACTCTGGATTGTTTGGTAAATGGTTTAAGCCTAATGTCTTGAACAACACATGATAAATTTGTAAAGGGTTAACACAGCTTTTCTATATAAAACATATATGAGCAAGGTTCAGATAAATTGCAATAGTTACAGGCATCACATGAACAGTTCAAAAATCAATATAAGTATTTGGTAAATAATGCTTAGTGTATGGCCTTGTGTTTCTTTATCATTATCAAAATAGTTAAGATAAATTAGTGTGGTTAAAAACAAAAGTAAGTATTTAGTTTAAAAGTTTGAAGAAAATGTCAACGAATTTTCAGCATTTCGTAAGGTGACTCTGACACCGTATGTCAAACAGTACTGTGTGAAGCCATATTGTCATTGGAGATAGAAAAGTCGCGTTTTATGAGAAAGTTCAATTATTAACAATTGTAATTATCCAAAAATCAATAAGAATTATGTATTTTACATGTAAAAAGGACCAAAATAAAAACGGTGTGACGGACGTAGCATACTCGGTCCACACCATGCATAATTTACCCCGGACCTTGTTTGGGTTCCTTAGTGAATTCAGAATGCATAGACCAAATAAAAAGCAAGTTTGTTTAATAAATTTCAACGTTTGAAATTGCCGAGAAAAAAAACTGATACAGCTAAAGGTGTTTTTCTTTTTTTATCAAGTCTGCATCAGAACTCGGTCAATTTCGTTGCGTACCATACAGTTGTTGGATTTCGAGGACGATCGGCTTTTAACCCGTGTAAAATCGGGATCCACAAAATAGACTTCTACAAATGCGTAATACGTCATCAGAATGAGTGCAGAACAAACCATGGCCGAACGAATGGTGGGTATTTTGACTCGGTCAAGAATTTTTAAGCCTTACAGGCGTCACACATTTGCATTATTGTAGATAAATCATAGTAGGAAACGATTTTAAGCAAAAAAACTTTGCAGCGCGATGATTGCAAAACACAGTTATTTTGTAGCAACCCATTTTCAGAATATTTCATTGCAACACAGAAATCTGTAAACATCCGTAATTATTTGACAGCATCGGTCTATGTGACCGTAACGTATGGACACCCAATCCCAAAATTAACTTGTCCTAAGTTACGGGCGTTTATTGTTTTTTTAATTTCACATAATATGATAATAATTATCCATTGATGAGATGAGTGTTCTAAAATACTGGAAAAAATGATAACTAAAAGAAAATAGAAGAATTGATGACTCCAGAATTTGACTTACAATTATCAAATACACAATTGCCCGTAATAGGTTGACTCACAGTTGTTTTACGGATGTAATTTTTTGACTTGATTCGTAAATAGTTCGTGTCCATTATTACAGGCGCATACATAAATGGTAAAAAGAAATTATTCACTATGTTTATATTTAGACAGTGATATTTGTCAGCTTTTAAGTTTTTCAAAGAGTTTTTTATAATGAATGTTTTCATTCAGTGTTGTACACCAGTTTAATACTAAAAAAATAATGATTGTCTGTAATGTTTGACACGAAGAAAATGTAATGGCCGTAATAATTAGACTTGAAACAGATTAATCATTTTGTCAAAAGTTACAGCCAATTACATATTTCTTCCAGTTTTAGATACTGTAAATAAAATCAAGTCTTAATTGTTATAATTCTAAAGTCTATTGAAATAGAAGAAAATAAATATGTCAGATAGATCATCAATCCATCATTGATTTGTGCTTTGAAAACATTTGTGTTGTGCCTGTAACAAATTGACATGGCACATGAGGCCCTGAGGCCAAGGCAGAACTCTAAAAATCAAATACTTAGAAAACGAAAAAGATTCAGCGTAGGTCAACTAGGGTGGTTATTACAAATTTGGTTGTAAAAGATGGATGAAATACTAGATATTTTCTAAATTGGATTTCCCCTACATCTGTATTTTTTTTTGTTTTGCTCAACTGAATAACATCAATTTCAGGATTTACGCAAGAAGGACAAGGCATTGAATTTGAAGCCAGCAATAGAAAGATCACAGCCACATGTAATGACTTCTGCAGAGAGAGCATATAAGTAGGTCAAAATAAATAGATGAAAAATCAAAATTATTGTTACAGTAATTTAAGTATACATGTATCATTATAGTATTTTCTGTCACTTTAAAAAGCTAAGGCATGAAATCTCAAGTGACAAGATTTTAACTTATCCTGTTGAAATAATTCTGAGAGCACAAGAATAACTATTTAGCTGGTTGATTTTTTAACCAATAACCAGATGTCAAAATTTTAGACTGGTCCAAAATAAAGAAGTTTCAGACAACATTTCAAAGTGTGTGTGAATTGAAAAACATTAGTGCGGCATAGGGTAGGAAACATTGTCTGAGAATGGAGAAATCGCTTGTTACAAGCTCTTCTCCTTTTCCTGCAATGTTTTCCTTTACAGTATTCATCAGGGGTGTCAAGAAAAGGGATTGTGTGGTAATGGGTTATTTTTCAAAATTTGTAATTTCTGTTGATTACAAATTTAGATCTAATGTACAGAATATCTTCATGTTGATGAATAAGGCAGAAATGTTCTTTTAATAATTTCCAAGATTTGGTCATATCCAAGTGAGTTATGTAGTTATGAACTAGTAAGTTACATCATTCTTTCCAACCCACTGGCTTTATCATATATGTTTGTTTGTACACCAAAGGTTAAAGGTTCATTTAATAATCCTCCATTTTTACTACCCCTTTCAATACAATGAATAAATATTTTAACCCATTAGCAGACAACAAAATTTAAGACTGGTCAAAATGGAAGGAGGGGTCCTGTGTGGCTCAGTGGTAAAGTGTTTGACTCGTAATCCAGAGGTCTTGGGTTTGAGCCACACTGGATCTTCTAGGTTTTTCGTGAGAGTGTCCTTGGGCAAGACACTTAAGATCTCCAGCCTATTACTGGTGGAGCCCTTGGTATGAATAATGTGATATGACTGAAATACAATTGAAAGCGGTGTAAAACACCATTCAATCAATCAACCAAATTAAATGAGGTTGCAGACAACAATTTAAAGTCAGTATAAACAGAAAAATAAGTGCCTCATAGGGTAGAAAACTTTGTGAAAAAAGAAGGCATTGGTTGTGAAACCTAGGAAAGACATGAATAATGATTGCCATGATAGTGTTTGTGTGGTAATGGGTCAAGAATATTTTGGGAAATTAAGAAAGTGCTTGCAACACAATATTTTCCCACAATATTTTCTACCCATTAAGATTATTTCAGTTTTCACGCACTTTCAGTTGTTGTCTGTTTCTTTCTTCAATTTTGATTTGTGTTGAAATTTGTCGTCTAGTAAACTTGGTATTTGGTTGAATATCAACAGATACAGAATGAAACTGAAAAAGGACCCAGAAAAATACAATAAATACAGAGAAAAAGAGAGAGAAAGAAAAAGAAGACAAAGAAAAGAAAGAACTAGAGAGCAAATTCTGAAAGACAATTTGGCATCAAAGGAGAGGCAAAAGAGGTATGTTTTTAACCTATTTGTTTGCAACTGTTTTTAGCTCACCTGAGCACAACATGCTCAAGGGGAGCTTTTAGGATCACCCGGTGTCCATCGTGCGTCGTCAACAATTCTTTAAACATCCTTAAACATTCCTTAACTGCTGGGCCAATTTATACCAAACCTCTTGCTCTGGACGTCTCTTAAGTCACAAGTTTGAAGCCCATATATACAGACAGCCAAATAATGAGAATTAAGATGAAATTTTAGCCCTTTAACAAACAACAAAAATTTGGACTTGTCCAAATTGAAAGGATTTGCAGACGACAAAATAAATGTGAATGAAAAATTGAAATTTGATTTAAGAAGGGGGAAAAACATATTGGGAAACCAGCGTTTTCTCCTTTTCCCACAATGTTTTCCAAAGCCTTCTTCTTTAGGGTCGTTGAAAGTCGGGATCGTGTGGTAAAGAGTTACACTTAGACACAAAAAATTGACCTATAGAAATCACATTTGCTTGTACTTGAGAAATAGCTTTCACTTGAGAAATAGCATGAATGCTCCTGTTACTTTAATAAAGTATTCAAGCAAAAATGATGGTAGTTGGCATTTATCTACCACTCTTCAATACTAATCTGTTGGTAGTCAAATGATCAGGGTCAGTGTCAAGTCTTAGACCATACTTTTTAACTTGACCCGTCTCATGCTGGTGGAGGAATATTCATGTTTTTGCAGGCAGAATAAACAAAGACCATTCTGCATAAACCTGCAGTATGATCTTAAGCTGTACTACCTGCTTCTAATTTAATCTAAAGCCTTGGTGTCATCTGTGTTGTCTGTGTCATGCAAAAACTTTGACATTTGTAATATCTCTGCTATTACTAAAGATACATGTATCTTAACTGCAACTTTTAGCAAAATATGCCCTTTTTTTTTTACTTAGAACATTTAGTCACTGTCCAGCACTTGACATTCGAGCATCTTATTTACTTTTTGAAAAGGTATAGGGAAAGACAAAGAGAGAAGGGCATAAAGCCAAAACCACCGGCTAGTTCAGTCCTGACTAGAACAGAAAGAATGAAAAAGCGGGAATATTGGCGGATGAAGAAGAGGGAGTCTAGAGAGCGGCACTCTAGCCAAAAGAAGAGGAGAATAAGGGAAAAGGATCTGAAGTATTGGCATAAAAAGAGAGAGTTATCAAATGGGTCTATGAAAAAAAGATGCCGGAGGCCTCAAAATTCCGGAAATGGACATCTTCACTTTTTCAAACAAACCTCTGAAATATTTAAAGAAATTGTTCAGGACAAAAAAGCTCGGAACACCTTAATCCACAAGTTCTCTTTTCTCAAAAAATACGGATTGTCAAAACAGTTATCCAAATACACAGGAGTAAGCGAATCTGTTATTAGCAGGGGTGCAAAAATTGATTTTCAACGAAAGAGGAGAAGGGATGCTATCGGCCAAGATGTACAAGACAAGATTCAAGATTTCATGCTTAGGCCTGATGTTTCAACAAACCTGCCATCATCCAAGAGAGTGAAGAGGGACAACATGGAAAGGAGGGTCTTAGACAAACCATTAAAATCACTTCATTTGGAATTTAAAGAAAACAATCCAAATGTAAATATTAGCCTCTCAACATTCAAACGGAATAAACCAAAGAGCATAGAATCAACAAGAAAACAACACTGGGAGGGATGCCTATGTGAAGCCTGTGAGAATGTAGAGAATAAGTTAAAAGCTCTTAGTAAGCTAGCTACAAGGAAAGGTAGTTCTGTCAAGGTCAAGGACAAATATGAGGCAGTAGGTCTGACTATGTGCCAAAAACTATCACAATACAATGAAAGGAAATGCATAAATAGGCAATGCGATGTATGTGGAGTTGACAAAATTGTAGCTTTTTTCCAGCCCTTGGCAGAGCAGAGTACATCTGATGAAATTACTTACACAAAATGGGAGCGTGTCAAAAAAGATATAAATGGGAAAGAAGCAGTGCATGTAATGCCAGTGAAAAAGACCGGAACTTGTACAAGCATTATTATAGACCTGTCTCAAGAATTACAATTGCTAGCCCAGCACTTGTTTGTTGCAAACTGGCAACAAAGACAATTTACAGAATTGCGGAAGGACGTGCCAGAAGGATTCGTAGTATTGAATATGGACTTTGCAGAAAATTATTCCTGTGTTGCACAAAACGAAGTCCAAGCTGCTCATTGGGGTCACGAACAAGTCACAATTCACCCCACTGTGGCATATTACAAATGCAAAGATGATGGATGCGATCAAGTTGTCACTGAATCTCTAATTTTTATATCGGAGGACAAAATACATGATTCACATGCTGTGAATACATTTACAAAAATTGCAAATGAACACCTTAAAGGAAAGAGAGGCCTTGATATCAAAAGGGAAATTCAAATGACTGATGGATGTTCTGCTCAGTACAAGTCCAAGATACCTTTTTCTGACATCTCATGCAGCATTTTAGATAATGGATTTCCCATTGAGCGTCACTTCTATGGATCAAGGCATGGAAAAGGGCCATCTGACGGGGCTGGGGCAGTGGTAAAGAGCTTCGTTAGAAGAGGGGTCATGGGAAATAATGTCATTATAAACAATGCAGAAGACTTCTATGAGTACGCAAAGGAACTAACTAAAGATGACACACATTCCAAAAGAAGTTTATTTTTTGTGAAAGATATTAACAGAAACAGACCCGAGAGATCAAACAAAAAAACACTGGTGGGTACAAGAAAACTGCAGTGTGTAAAAACAATTCAGAAAGACCACATAGCTACCAGGAATCTGTCTTGTTTTTGCAAACCATGCCTGACAGAAGTAGAAGGTTGTGAAAATTCTGCTTATGTGGATAAATGGACAACACACATGCTGAAAACTATAGGTGCCAGAACTAGAGTTGTTGGAGGTATCAATGGAATTCAACCCAGGGCTAGAGGTCATTGTGCCACTGTCAATGAAGTTAGACAGAGAAGATTAAAGGGAGGGGCCAGAACTAGAGGAGGAGTTGTTCAGCGTGGTGAAGCAAGATCCAGTAGCAAAAGGATAGGAGTCAGAACTAGAGGAGGGGTTTGTGCCCAGCATGGTGCAGCTAGAATTGCAAGAACACAGGTAAGAGTCAGGACTAGAGGAGGGAGTGGCAATGCCAGATACAGACAGGACCAGGAAAGTAGCTCTGACGATGAAGAAAGTTTTGACTCTGATAGCAGCTCTGACCAGGCAGAAATATTCGACCCAGACAGCACCTCAGATAAGAAAGAGAGGTATGACTCCAGTAGCAGCTTTGACAAGAGAGAATGTTCAAACCATTGCAGCAGCTCTTACGAGGGAAAAACAACTGAACAGATATATAGCACAGAAAAGATAGAGACAGATGTAGAAGAGTTCAGTGATATTGCTGACATTTCTGATGTGTCTGGTGTAAACACAATACTTGATTTCCTACAATTTGATCAAGTAAATCTACAGGTAATTGTAGTATTTTCTTTGTGTAAACTGTCAAGTGCTGATTTTAGAAAATAAGTTTTCAGTCTTTTGCAAGTACTTGAAACAACCTAACACTGGGGTATATTGAACATTATTCTTTACCTAAAACACTCTAACACTAGAATCTGTTTAACCCATTAACAGACGACAAAATTTTAGACTGGACCAAATTCAAAGAGATTGTAGATGACAATATACAGTTTGTGTGATTTGAAAACATAAGTATACTAGGGGATAAAATTTTGTGAGAAAGAAGAAATTGCTTCTTACAAGTAATTTCTTCTTTTCCCACAATGTTTCCTTGAATAATTAGAAACATAGGGTTGTATAACAAAAATGGGATTGTGTGGGATTTGGTTAAAATCTCATACCAAGTTTTGGAATGATTTCAGTTTGATGAACTCCAGCCAATTATACAAGTTGAGCTTCAAGATGATTTATATAACCAAGTGAAAGAAGATTACATCCAAGTGAAAGAAGATAACCCCACTGTGGATTGCCCACCGATTGAGAATGACAGGTAAACATGTTGTCATATATTTGTTAAGACCTAGGTATTTTGGTTTAGTAGTCTTGCAGTAAACTTTTTATCAGGTAAATTTGTTGAAATCTACTCCATATACAAAAGTATCATTCTCACTGTTTTCCTCGTATAGTGAGCATAAATTTATAATTGTGGGTAATATCTTTTTTTTTTTCTTTGAGTATTTTCCAATATTATAGAATGCTTTGAAGGTTGAATATTTTCCCTCATCAAAGGAACATGTTTACATTCACAGGTATAAGTTTTTTTAGAGATTTTTAAGCAATTAATTTGGATTAACGCTGATGACAAAAATTAAATTGTGATAATGCTTCCCATAGATATCAGACAGGAGATTTTTTACAACTGAAGCATGGATGCAATATTCTTCCTGCTGTTGTAAGTACACATGTAAGAAAACCAAATTCGCCATGCAAAAAAACCAATGTAAAAATGCTCTAGAAAAGAACTATGATTTATCAGTACTTTATATTACTTGTATTGCATTTTGTCATAAAATCAAAAGTGTGAGCAAAGGTTATGTTGGTTTTTGGCTAAAAAAGTTGAAAATGATACATGGTTTTTCCATTTTAACATGTTAAAAGTGGTTTTTGTTTTCAGAATTCTACCAAATGATTTCTTGATCATATTTAATTTTTGTTGTTTTTCATGAAAAGCATACATCATGCTCACTGTTCTGTTTCATAGTTCATTATTTTGTTTATGGTTCAATCTTGCTTTTTGTGTTCATATTGAGTTCATTTTCCAGCAGCAATGATTTGTATGATTAATTGTTAACAAGAGGGCCATGATGGCCCTGTATCGCTCCACTGGCTTATAAATATAAACCACGAAGAAAAGTCTTCACTATATAAGCCCTTATAAAACTTTGACCTCATGGCTACAGTCTGACTAAATGGGGAATATTGTATTAGAAGAATAACATGCCAAATGTGGGAGTTCTTGGCCTTATGGCTGGTAACAAGATGGTTTCTGAACTTTTCACTCCATAAACCCATGTAAAACTTGTGATCCCTGGTGCAGGGCCAAACTTGATCCTAGAGCTGTAACTTGGGCCCTCTTTGTAACTGTCCACTAAATAATGCTATAATTATATGCAAAATTTGGTAGCCTAAGCCTTATGGCTATGTACACCAAGATTTAAAAGTTTTCCCTATGTAAGCCTATGTAAATCTTGTGAACCCCCCCCCCTCCAAGTATGAGGCCAAATTGACCCCAGGACTATACTTTGGACACTTTTGGTAGACTCCAACTAGATCAAGCTAAATGCCAAATTTGGTAGCTCTAGGCCTTATGGTTTCAGACAAGAAGATATTTAAAGTTTTCTCTATATAAGCCTATGTATAAAACTTGTGACCCCTGGGGAAGAGCCAATTTTGACCCCAGGGCTATAATTTCAAGAAACATGATAGAGGTCTACTACATAAAGCTACATGCCAAATTTGGTAGCCCTATGCCTTATGGTTTCAGACAAGAAGATTTTTAAAGTTTTCTCTATATAAGCCTATGTAAAACTTGTGACCCCTGGGGCAGAGCCAATTTTGACCCCAAGGCTATAATTTGAAGAAACTTGATAGAGGTCTACTACATAAAGCTACATGCCAAATTTGGTAGCCCTATGCCTTATGGTTTCAGACAAGAAGATTTTTAAAGATTTCCAATATTTTTCAGTTTTGTTGCCATGGCAACCAGAGTTTTTGAAGGAATCAAATTCTTTCAAGAAATTCTGAAGAGGACCATGTCAGGATCATTTCTGTGAAGTTTCGTGAAAATCGGATGGGTAGTTTCAGAGAAGAAGATGTTTGAAATAAAAGTTAACGCACGGACGGACGGACGACCGGACGGACGGACGGACGGACGCACGACGGACACCGGGCCATGACATAAGCCCGCTGGCCTTCGGCCAGTGGAGCTAAAAATGATACAAATGTAAAGACAACAATATAAGCCTTTCTTATTAACTAATAATGGTTTGTTTAAATTACAAGACACAAAAACAGCTGAGCTTAAAATTTTTTATGTCCCGCATCAAAAGGTCTGGGGCATATTGTTTTGATTGGGGGCATATTTTTTTATCGGTATCCATTTGTCTATTTTTCTGTCTGTCTGTCTAAAACTTAACGTAAAAACTTAATATTTCGTGTTACTCTAAAACTATCTGAAACTACTCTAAAACTATCTGAAAATAGTCCTTTTGTGGGGGCATGGTCTTTTCCTCAAAACTACGGAAGTAATTACAGATGGTAATCAGCTTTATAATCTCAAAACATGGGTGACTTTTCTCAATTTACACTTGCTTTGGTTTGTTCATTTATAATGCTGTTGCTTTTTCAGGTTGACGACTGGCCCTACGTTAGATTTTTTTCCAAAAAAGAAAACAATTTATGGTGTCTGGATGAGCTAAAATTTACAATTGGGAAGCAAGATGTTGTATGCCGATTGGAAGCTCCTGAGCTTTTTATGATGGGATCTAGAGTTTATTACAAATTTAAGGTAAAGTTATGGATCATTGGTCTTTTGTTTTTAAACTTTGTCAGTTAATTACATTGAACAAGCCACAACTATTTACACAATGATAAACTGTTGCACTTTACAAATTCAAGGCATCTGCATAAGTACAGATTTGTTGATAGGATGAGAGAAATCATGGTAAAAGATTTTCCCTGTTTACTGTAAGCCATTTTGTTTATTATTCTTTGTGAAACCATTTGTAGTGAGTATTCTTTATCAATGTCAGGAGTTCTCACAATATAAGGCTAAAAAATCAAATAATTCAAAATATAATAATACCCCTTATTTAGAGCTTTGCAAATTGTGTCATCTTGTTTCACATTATGTTGTCTATCAAAATATGTTGAAAACTAATGTTTGTATGTAGTTCTGAACTTACTTAAATATATCTGTTATATTTGCAGATGTAAAGCTCGATATGGTGTCCAAGCAGCATCCTTGGAACAAACTTGGTAGAGGTTCACTCAAAGATGCTACATACCAAGTATCAAAGCCCTACACCTTCCCGTTTAAGAGAAAAAGAAATTTAAAATTTTCCTTCTTTCTACCTATGTTCCAACCTGTGACCTCCGGGGCAGGGCCGGTTTAAACGCCAGGGACATCATATGACCAAACTTTGTAGAGGTCCACTAGAAAATTCTGCATACCAAATATCAAAGCTCTGCACCTTCAAGTTTCAGAGAAGATTTCTAAAGTTTTCCTCCTTTGTTGCTATGTTCGAACCTGTGACCTCCCGAGGCAGGGCCAGTTTTGACTCCAAGGGCACAATATGAACAAACTTGGTAGAGATCCACTAGGAATTGCTACATGCAAAATATCATAGCTCTATGCCTTCTAGTTATAGAGAACCTTTATAACATTCCTGTCAAATTTCATGAAGTTTGGCCTAGTGGTTCAGGAGGAGAAGATGTTTAAAGAAATTGTTGACGGACGCCGGACATTGGGCGATCACAATAGCTCACCTTTAGCACTTTGTGCTAAGGTGAGCTAAAAAGTCGATGGTTTTGGAAAGAAAAGTTGTGTTAGTACTGGTCTGAGAAAGCCAGGTATGTATCACCGAACGCCATGATATGACCTTAGCTGTTAAGTGGCCTCAATACAAACAACCAACCAGATGTTGAACAATTCATTGTAGCAGTGAGGACTATGGACAGAAGAGTTTTTATGTCCCCGCAAAAGGAATGTTTTCATGGGTATACTGGAATCAGCCTGTCCGTCCGTCCATGTGTCCGTCCGTCCATCTGTCTGTGTGTCCATCTGTGTACAAAATACTACTTTCTGTCAAAGCACTGGTGGGGGTATCAAGTTACATTCAGTGACAGCTCTAGTTTTTTTGTTGTTGAAATTTTGTTGAAATGATGTACGGCAATGAACATAGGTTTCAATGACTAAGAATGCCATGTTAAGATATATATGGTTTTTATTTTTCTTTCTTTTCACAAAGATTGTTATTTTTTAATCAATTACCCCACAATCCCATGTATAGATGCCTCTGAAGATAAAATTAAGGAAAACATTGTTGGAAAAGAAGCAGTTGCTTGTAATGAACATTTTCTCCTAATCTCACAATGTTTTCTACATTATATAGCACTTTTTTTCTTTTTTTTTTTTTTCAGTTTACTTGTACTTTTAATTGCTATCTGCAGCTTTTTTCAATTTGGACCAGTCTTAAATTTTGTTGTGTGGTAATGTGTTTAAAAATTGATTAAAGATAATTTTGGTAATCTAAGGCAGTATATGAATACAAACATGAAGATTATTTTTCATATCGGCAGTTCTACATGTGCTAAAATATGTTCATTGTGGTACATCATTGCTAGAAGCTTTTAGAAACTTATCAGTAATAATTGTACTATGGGTTGTAAATATTGGCAAAGCAAAGGTTACTAACTCAACTTTGTTCCTAATCACAGGAACAGAGAGAAGATAATACTCTTGGTTTGCCAAGATTCGGTTTTTGTTAAAGTCCATTTAGTCAAGGTAAGACCTGTGTAATGCAATTCCGGTGAAAATTCTAATTGGTTGATAAATAACCTTGGATAAATAAGGATTTATGCAGAAATAATATTTTTGCACAGTTCTGACAAATCAGAAATTCCGTTTATGTCTATCTTGAAATTATTTTTTGATACTCTTGTTAGTTTTCTGAAAAGGGAGGTAATTATTATCTCTTTTTGAATTGAGAATATAGTGGTTTTAGTTTATAAATGATAATTCAAAGAAGGAAAAACCAGAAAAAATGAATCGGTGAAAGTAGTTCAATAATACTCATTTTTAATTATAGCTAATTTTGCAGGATGATATTTTAGTGGAAATAGCTGTTTTCCATTACACAGGTCTTGCCTTAATAGGTTCAGAACTGATGTTTATTACTTGAGAATTCTACATTAAAAAGTGTTCAGAAGTGTAATTGTGAAAAAATGGAGTTCAGCTAATAAATTTGACAAACTAAATCTTGCGGATTTGTGCAATATGTCAGTTTTTTATTCAGGTCATTTAGATCAACAAAGTTTCATTTTCTAAAAGTTTGCTTTAAGCAGATTTTTTTTTTCAATAAACCCTTTTTAAGCTGGACTGTTATGACCCTGGTGTTGCTGATGTTGAGGCAACAAGCATTTTACCTTGGTCATTACCTTGTTCTCAAAAAGCATGTGCCCGACCTGGGTATCTCAGTGGTGAGCGTATCTGACTCATGACGTGTTGGTTGTGAGTACCATACCGGTTCTTTCTGGCGTATTTTCGCCTCTCACCTCTGCTAAAGCATGTGAGAATAGTGGTCAGTGGCTTTTGGAAAGAAAGTTGTGTTGGTACTGGTATGAAAAAGCCAGGAAACAGATGTGCATCACCGACCGCCATGATATGACCGTAGATGTTAAAGTGGCGTTAAACCCCATGACATCTAACTAAAAAGCATGTTTACCACTCACCATACAGACTTTTAACTGTGAACAAGCATTCTACAGTGGTTGACTAACAGCCAGAGGGTACAAACAGAGAGATGGACAGTACATATGGTTAGAACTATATCAGATATTCCGTAATTGAAAACCTATCATCTGTTTACTGCAGGCATTTTACTTTCAAATTCAGTGTTTTTCTGAAAAGAATATTAGGACTGCTTGAAGTAGTACTTAAGCTGCCAGACATTTCAGTACTTAAATTTTAATTTATAAATGGAAAACCTATATGTGTGTAGGAGAATTTTTAAGCCCGCTTGGTTTGTACTTTAAATATTAGTTGAATAATGACAAAAAGTTTCAATAGATTACATGTTATAAAGATTTCATGTCTTTCAACACATATTTGTTTTTAACTCATAATTTTCTTCAGACTTCAAATACATAATTAACTAAAAACAATTAACAATCATCAACTTGTTGTGTCCCAACAAAGTCAGGTGTCAAGATGTTACATCCATACCAATTTGGCATGTCAATATGTCAAAAGTTACGTCCAAACACAAAATATACTCTGTCAGCATACACAGTCTAAACAACTACTCCAATCACAGCTAAATTAAGCATTTTTCATTTATTCCCCATACCTGAAAAGGGAAAGATAAATTCATCTCTTGTTCATGGTGCCAAATTCTTCATACAAATACGATAATGACCCCTTTTCTGGAGTAACGGCCATCACACTAACAAAATTACCCATTTCATAAATTAAAATATGTATTTCCATCTCGAAATATGATAAACATGAATAATTTGGTGATTGTTCCCTTATAAGTTAACAGATTCTGACATGCTTAAATAAATAGAAGAGAAAAAAAGGTTTGAAATCAGTCAATGTTACGCCCGTCACTTTTCACCCTTCCCTCTTTTGATGAAAAAAATCTTTATAACGTACACATATTATCTTTTATCTGATTAAAATGACTACAATAGTCAATAAAGAACCCACCAAACAACACATTTGATGGAATTTACAAATTTAAAAAAAACTTCTGTGACGCCCGTAATATTGCAATTTACCTGATCCATGCTCATATCTGACAAAAACAATTGAGCCACACTCTGTGAAAAAGGAGGCTTAATGCCATCTGTGAAAAGTATCGACCCAGGTCAGCCTGCGCAGGCTGACCTGGGCCGAAACTTTTCGCTTTTGGTCAATTTTCTGTTTGTCCAAGGACCAGTCTACCTCATGATTTGGTTGGTTTTTAGACAAAATGGACTTTATAGATCCATGATCATGTGATGACTTGCTTGGAGATGCATTAAGCCCCCTTTTGCCAGAGCACAGCCCAATTATATGTAACTGGTGACCCTGTCATCTCAATTACTTAGAATATCTGCAGGAGCTATAAGAATGATGCAATGAGGAATACGTATGTAGCGTGTAGCTTGCCAATGGGTATTTATCACATGCAAATCTTGAGATGGTGTAAACATACCAGCCGATCTTGGTCTTGTTTGAAACTCTAGCCAATATATGTATGGTTTAACTTAACCACCCAATCCTCAGTTTTAATGACCCAAATGCAAAGAACATTTTGAAAACATTGTTGGTAACCAGCATTTCCTCCTTTTCCCACACTGTTTTCTAGCCTTTCAAAAAAGTTTCATTTTTGACTCTCACTTATTTTGTTGTCTGCAAGTAGTGCCATTTAGACTAGTCTAAAATTTTGTAGTTTGGTAAAGACTACAGAGTTGAAATATTATTTAGACAAAAGAGTGGTTTGATACAGACAACAGCCTTAACTCTTTACCACACAATCCCGAGTTTTAACGACCCTGAGAAAGAAAGCTTTTGCAAACATTGTGGGAAAAGGAGAAAATGCTGGTAACCAGCATTTTCTCCTTTTCCCACAATGTTTTCTGCCCTTTCCAAAACAAATTTTAATTCTTAAGTTGCATTTAATTTGTTGTCTGCAAATGCTCTCAATTTGGACTGGTCTAAAATTTTGTCACGTGATAAAAGAGTTAACCCTCTATTGGACTACCTAGTGGTTTAGACTTCTGCTGTCAGTACTGGAGGTTGCTAGTTACACCAAAGGCTATTGTTTGTTGTATGGTGTTTAACGCTGTTTTCAACATTATTTCAGTTATATTGCAGCAGCAAGTGCACCTGTCCATGCTTTCATCAGTAATTCACACAATATTCTTACCAAGCTACTGGGTGCTTTCCCCATATACTCAGCATGGAAATAAAGATTGGTGGTGAGAGAGGAATGCTTTCTTTGTCAATGACTATCATAAATCCTCAGAAAGAAATTGGCTGAGCCGGGGATTTGAAAAAATAGACTGCTGGTCTCATGGTCTCAGGTTCTGTACGCTAAGGACTACACTACTGGAGCTTGACAAAACCTTTAGCAAAATTTCTATAAAAGATTGGCCAAAATGGCTGCCCTCCAAAGTGTTTGTGTGTACTGGACAAAAAAAATTGAAACCTTTTACAGTCGCTCAACCTGAACATTTTGTGGTAGGGAAACAAGAGAGACAAAATTTCTCTGCACAGTTTCTCCATTTGTCTCAATTATTTGTTGACTTTCTAAAATTAATTAACTAGATTTAATCTATCATAATTTTCTGTCATTATATAAGGAGTTCCACATTTGGATAACATCATTAACTATTGATTTCAGTTTGGTTTATATATGATACAGCAGAATCTGCAAGTTTTTACAGCAAAAACAACACTTAGAGCAATACAGTTTTTCATATGAAAATCACATCGAAATACTCTTGAAAAACACATAAAAAGCAAGTTAACCCTTCTATTCATATTTGCACTTAAAAAGAACAGATGCTACTGATTTTGTTCAATATATTTTCATTTAATTGGTACTCAAAAAGTTCATCCATAAGAGTGCTTTGCACAGCTCATATTGCTTTGCAAATACTGTAGATCAAAATTAGAATGCACAGAACATGCAGTCTCAGCTTTGATCTACAATATTCTCAACTTTGTCCCTTACTACAAATATTTTGGCAAAACAGTCTAGAACTTACAATATTTCGGCTGATTTTATTAGTTTGAAAATTCAACACTCAATAGCTAAGAACAATCCAATGAAAGCTTGAAATTTTCTTGGATAACAATTTTTTCAAAGTTTAGAACACAAAAAAAATGTAGATAATTATCTGAGTGACTAAATATAGCCTCTAGAAACATCTTCTGTCCTGTAAAAGCATCTTCCCATCAATAAATAATGATCACTTCAACACTGTAACCTTTAGACTGCTAAGCTCAACTCTAATACCTTTTTGACAATGTAGATGAAGATCAGACAGCATGGAATGTGCCGTCTGATCTTGGATCTACGCTGTCCAATAAAAAGATATTTTTTCCCCAAAAGATACCTCTGAAATAGCAAACTTTGGGGTTTTACTATTGGCTTGAAAGTTTCATTTCACTTAGTTAGCAGGTTAAGGGTTGAAGCCTTACTAGACAATCTCCAGGAAATGTCTTTGTGATGCCATCTCTAGCATGCTCCAAGGTTTTGTAGTTTTATACATCATGTAATGTTTTCTAGCACCAAGAAAAAAAATCAGCATTATCTTGATTATCTAATCTGATCTGATATACAGGCAAACTTTACAAAAAACAAACAAGAGGGCCATTATGGCCCTGTATTGCTCCACTGCCTTATAAACAAAATGTGCCATACACATAATTGGCAATGATACAGACATTAAACAATAAGATGCCTGTATTGAAATAAAATTTTATAGAGAAAATTAGCCTTGCCTAAAAATGTTGTATCTTTTCCACAGGCTACGATGATGTCTATAAATACAAACATATCTAATCACATGTTATTAACATTGAATACCAATTAACTCTGACAAACAGAATTTAGACAAGAAGCTTTTTAAACATTGGCAGAAAACAGTTTTTTCTGTTGTAAGAATGGTAAAAAATTATGGGAAACAAAAATGAGTAAAACCTTGCTTCATTTAAGTATTCAACACATCAGAGCATAAATAATGACATTAAAATAAACCATCATGAATAAAGATTGAACACTCTGTATCCATTTAACTTGAATGTTAACCAAGATATCGTCAATAATAATGCCAAAACGAAAAAAAGCCATGATCTTTAACAGATCAGATAATATTAAGAAATCTGAAAGAGGACAACAAAAGGATCATTTTGGCCAATTTGTAGAAAAATCCCACTAGTGATTCTGGAGAAGATTTATTAAAAAATTCCAAATTTTTCAAGTTTCTTGCCATGGCAACAAGAGCATTCAATGAAATCAATTATTTGGAGGAATTCTGAAGAGGCCTATGGCAGGATAACTTCTGTGAAGTTTCCTCAAAACTGGATGAGTAGTTTCAGAGAAGTTGTTAAGTAAAGCACATGCACAATCAGACTGACACATGATGGATACAAATTGATACAGATGATGCATACACAGCACAAGTGTACACAAGGTAAAAGCTGATGATTCAGGTGATGCACTACGTACACAGCACAATTGCAAAAGTTCACCTTGAGCACTTTGAGTTCATGCAAGCTGGAAACATTGATGGAACAGAAGAAAGTACAGGTTACCAGCATTTTCTCCTTTCCATCAATGTTTCAAAAGGCCTTCACCTTACAGTCTCATGATGATCATGATAGAGAAAGCTTCGGAAAACATCATGGAACAAGAAGAAATTGCTGGCAACCATCATTTCCTCTATTTCCACAATGTCTTTTATCCTTTTTAAGACGAATCAGATTACTTAATCTGTAGTATACCCTTAAGGCGCCTTTCACAACTACGTGTATAGTTGCCTTTGCAGTCAGTGTAGATCAAGATCAGACTGCACAAAATGTGCATCGTTTCACCAGGAATCTTTCTTTTCAGTTGCCGAAGAATGTTATAAATAATAAAATGAGGAAAAAACTTGGGTCTTCCAATATATCTTTGGAGAGATGACCACAGAATATAACATGATAAATACAGACACACAGATCAAAAATGACATTACAACGCTTTTTGTCTGAATAATTCTTGCACATCAGATGTGACAAGACCGAAAGATTATTTGTCCCAGACTCTGAAATATTCCATTGTGACTTGTCAAAGCAGCTTGGACTATAAATTAATGGTTAACCCTTTGCTACACAATTCCCAATTTAAAAGAACCTGAGACAGAAAGCTTTTGCTAATATTGTGAGGAAAGGAGAAAATGCTGGTAAGCAACATTTTGTCCTTTTCCAACAATGTTTTCTACCCTTTCACAGCCAAAAACCATAATTCCAGCCATGTTTAATTGTTGTCTGCAAAATACTTTCAATTTCGATGAGCCTAAAATTTCAACACTTTACCAGACGACAGTATTTTAAAATTGTCCAAATTGAAAGCATTTGCAGACGACAATTTAAATATGGCTAAAATGATTGGATTATTCTATGTATGGTTAGAAAACATTGCAGGGAAAGGGAAAAGTGCTGGTTACCATCATTTTCTCTTTTTCCCACAATGTTTTCAAAACCTTTCTTTCTCAAGGTCGTTGAAACGCGGGTTGTCACCTTAATTACAGTGATGGAGGATTAAAATGTTGGATTCATAACTAGGAAATCTTGATGTAATCCACTGGAGGCACTCAACACATGGGAATGTCCTTTGGCAAACCACCGCAGAGCCCAAACGTTGTGCAGTTGAATTTCAGTATAAGGAATAATCTCCATTTCCCAAAATGTTTTCAAAAGGTGACCTAGATATATTTGTCTCAATAAGACAAAACAAAAACCAGAGGCCCTATGAGGGCATGAATCACTCTTACTGTCAGTGATTTTGCTTTTTTTCTTGCATGCATTATGAATTCATGATGCAAAAATGAACAAGAGGGCCATGATGGCCCTGGATCGCTCACCTGAGTCAATAGGCGAAATTTCACTCCAGGGTCACTCTAGAGCGCACACAAGGTTTTTCTAAGATTTGACCTAGTGACCTAGTTTTTGACCCCACATGACCCAATTTCAAACTTGTCCCAGATTTTATCAAGACAAACATTCTGACCAAGTTTCATGAGGATCGGACCGAAAATGTGGCCTCTAGAGCGTACTCCAGGTAAAAAGTTGACGACGGACGACGCACACCGCATGACGGACACAGCACGATCACAATAGTTCACAATGAGCACTTTGTGCTCAAGTGAGCTAAAAAACAGAAGCCAAAAAAGAGCACCACGTGCAGGTGCCAACAATTGGCTGTTGTTTTTCGATGGATAAAAATTACCCTAACAATTTTTTAAAAAGGTCACCCTAGGAACATTTCTGTGAAATTATTTCAAAATCTCACCAGCCATTCCAGAGAAGAAGAATTAAGAAATTCCTCTTCATGTCCCTATGGTGCAAAAAGCCCCCACCACCAGAGACATGTTTCTCGACAGATCAAAATTTTGCAAACAAATTTTGAAAAGGGTCACCAAAGGAACATTTCTGTGAAATTATTTCAAAATCTGACCAGCAGTTTCAGAGAAAAAGAACTTTTAAGAATTTCTTCATGGCCATATAGTGCAAGTAGCCCCAAGTCACCAGAGCCATGTTTCTTGACGGATCAAAATTTCGCAAACAATTTTTGGAAAGGGTCACCCAAGGAACATTCCTGTGAAATTATTTCAAAATCTGACCAGCGGTTTCAGAGGCGAAGATTTTTAAAGAATTTCTTAGAAAATTCCATTTCATTGCCATGGCAACCAGAGTTTTTGATGGAATCAAATTTTGTGAACAATTTTTAAAGAGGACCTCACAAGGAACATTCCTGCCAAGTTTGGTCCAAATTGGCCCAGTGGTTTAGGAGGAGATGATGTTTAAAGAATTGTTGACGACGCACGACGACCGACGCACGACGGACACCGGGTGATCCTAAAAGCTCCCCTTGAGCACATTGTGCTCAGGTGAGCTAAAAAGACAACTCCCCCCCCCCTCAAAAAGGGGGGGATGTTGTTGCAACTAGACTAAGCACAAGTAGGCATGTTGAATTGAACAAATAGTGAAAAAAAAAATGAAGCAGAATTTCTCAAAATCAATCGTTTGAAATCTAGTCAAATTTGATAGGGTTTCAGTACTCATTGTGTTAAACAATCCCTGCAAGTTCCAAAGAAATGTAACTAATAATGTGGACTGTGTTGAGTAAACTATACTAAGTCATCAAATAGCTGCTTTTCCTAAACTGATTGTAGATTTTCTTCATTTTTAATAGAGCTCAATACCTTGATGATACAATAACCTTTGCAAGTTTCAAAAGAATTGGATAAAAAATGCGGACTTCATTTGCGTAAACAAGAAATGTAAATTTTCAACTTTAAATGGTTCCTTTTCCCATACTGACTGTCGAATGTTTTTTAAAATCAAATGAGGTTCAAGCTGTCGATAATATAAAGCAACTGTGCAAGTTTCTTGAAAGTTTGACCACAAATGCCAACGTTATAGCGTAAACAAGAAATGCACATTTTCAAATTTCAATGGCTACTTTTCCCCATATTGATTGTTGATTTTTTTTCAAAATCAATAGTATTCAAGCTGTTGATGATATAAAGCAACTGTGCAAGTTCCATGAAAATCCAATTACAAATGCAGACTTTATCGTGTCAACAAGACATGAAATTTTGAAATTTTATTGACTACTTTTGCCACACTAATTGTCGGCTTTTTTTTAAAAAAATCAATAGGATTCAAGCTATTGATGACATAAACAAACATTGCAAGTTTCACAAAAATCTGACCATAAATGCAGCCTTTACTGCGTAAAGAAGAAACAGAAATGTTAAACTTCAAACACCTACTTTTGCCACACTGATTGTCAGATTTTTTTTTTTTCAAAATCAATTGGGTCCAGGCTATTGATGAGACCAACAAGCTGTGCAAGTTTCACAAAAATCTGACGACAAAATGCAGACTTTATAACAAGAAAAAGACTAATGGACGGATGGACAGACGTAGACAGACGGATGGACAGATGACGTAAACCACGCCATGACATAAGCTCTGCTGGCTTACAGCCAGTAGAGCTAAAAAAAGAAAAAGCAGGCTTCTGTTACTGCATTTAAAAATCCTATCACACCAATTCTGTTATTTGGTAAAGTCACTTAAACATGTGGCTCAAACGATTGGATCTGTCTATAAAAGAATAAAAAACATTGTGGGACAAGGAGAAAATGCTGGTAAGCAAGCTAGGACAAGTCAGGTGCTAATACAGGATCATCAGGTACTGCGGGGTTACAATCAGAAGAACTTAGAAATAGAAAAAAATATACAAGCTCTAGATTACATGAAAAAATTGAGGTTTATACATAACAATCAATAGCAATCAATAGCGATAAAAAAAAAAATGCTGCAATTCCAATCAGAGCAAGCAGCTGGCTGACATCTCGAAGTAGTAATAAGCTTGATGAATGATAAAGAACCACCAATATGTCCAATTAGGCTTCAATAGAAGACATCATTTCTCTACCGCAATGACAGGTCTTATATCATACCGCCAATGAATACTGCTTTATTTGATTGAATATTACAACTTTTTTGCCCAGGATGCTTTTCTGTCTCTTAGGGCTGATGCACTGAGGTTGTAAGCAGGTTTGAATCCCATCTTGCCCACAGTTTATTCCATAGACTGACAAGGCATTTGACAACCTTTTACTGAACAACCATGCATTTAACCCTTAGGCTGCCAAGCAAAACTCGTTGACCTTTAGCGGACAGTGTAGAACAAGATCAGACTGCAAAGAACATGCAGTCTGATCTTGGATCTACACTGTCCAGTAAGGTGATATTTTTCTTCCAAAACATAAGTTTGAAATAGCATTATTCAGAAGTCTACTAGTGGCTTGAAAGTTTCATTACACTTATTTAGCAGGATAAGGGTTAACAATCCTTCATAGAGAGCTCTTTAACCCTTTACCAAACGAAAAAAATCTAGACTTGTCCAAATTGAAAGCATTTGCAGACGACAAAAATAAATTTGACTCCAACATTGAAATTTGTTATTGGAAGGGTAGAAAACATTGTGGGAAAAGGAGAAAGTGCTGGTTACCAGCATTTTCTCCTTTTCCCACAATGTTTTCAAAAGGCCTTTTACTCAGGGTCATTAAAAGTCAGGATTGTGTGGTAAAGGGTTAACTTCCTTACCAAACAACAGTATTTTAGACCTATCCAAACTAAAAGCATTTGCAGATGACAATTTGCCCCTTACCACACAATCTCGACTTTTAAGGACATTAAGGAAGAGGACTTGTGGAAAACGGAGAAAATGCTGGTAACCAGCATTTACCTGTTTTCCCACAATGTTTACTAATCTCTCAGACATAAATTTCATTTTTTGAGTCACATTCATTCTGTTGTCTGTAAAAGCTTTCAATTCGGATGGGTCTAAAAATGTGTCGTTTGGTAAAGATTTAAAGTGACTCAAAAAGTGAAATTTGCCTTAGGACAGCATTTTCTTGTTTTCCTACAATGTTTTCAAAGGCCTTTTTTCTAAAGGTTGTTAAAACTCGAGATTGTGTGGTAAAGGGTTATAACATTGTGGGAAACAAAGATGACCAGCACTTTCTCTTTACCCACAATGTTGGCTACCCTTTCAACCTCCTATCCTATCATAATTAACTCTTTACCACTCAATCCCAAGTTTTAACAACCCTGAGGGAGTCAGTCCCTTTGAAAACATTGTAAGAAAAGTAGAGAAAATGCTGTTTACCAGCATTTTCTCCATTTTCCACAATGTTCTCAACACTATCAAAGACAAAAATCATCATTTGAGCTACATATGTTTGTCGTCTTCAAATGCTTTCAATATGGTCGAGCCCAAAATTTTGTCGTTTGGTAAAGGATTAACCCTTTCATTAACTCTTTGCCAAACGACAACATTTTTGACTGATCTGAACTGAAAGCATTTGCAGATGACAAAATAAATGTGACTCAAAAAGTTTGCAAAATAAATGTGACCCAAAAATTGAAATTTGTTTTGGGAATGGAAGAAAACATTGCGGGAAAAGGAGAAAATGCTGTTTAGCAGCATTTTCTCCTTTTCCAACAATGTTTTCAACAGGCTTCTTTCTCAGGATTGTGAAAACTCAGGATTGTGTGATAAAGGGTTAATAAACAATCTCATGTTTTAACTCTTTACCAAACCAAATTTCGGACTAGTCCAAATTGAAAGCATTTGCAGACAACAGAGTAATTGTGACTAAAAAACGAAATTTGTTCTGGGACAGGTAGAAAACATTGTGGGAAAAGGAGAAAATGCTGGTTACCAGCATTTTCTCCTTTTCCCACAACGTTTTCAAAAGACCTTTTCTTTAGGGTCGTTAAAACTCGGGATTATGTGGTAAAGGGTTAATGACCACAAAGAAAAAAGCCTTTTGAAAACATTGTGGAAAAAGGAAAAAGTACTTTGCCTGCCACAATGCTTGCAATATGGATTGGTTTAGCCCTTTACTACACAATCCTGAATTTTAACATCCCTAAAATGCCTACGGCAACAATAGCTGCCTTTGCCGCAAGTGTAGATCAAAGATCAGAGTGCACAAAATATGCAGTCTAATCTTTGATCTACACTATCTACTTTGCAAAAATGTTGTAGACAAAAATGTTCTGAAATTATTTGGGTCTTACTTCTAGGCTAAAAATGTCTTCTAAATTTCTAATGTACTCTGAGGGTTGATTCTGAGAAAACAGTTTGAAAGCCCGTTACATCTCCATTCAGTTTAATCCAGCAAAAAATTTCATTTAGTTTTCAATTACAATAAATTTTCATTTCCTTTCCTTTTGGGGAAAACTAAATGATAAACATTTTATCATACTATAGCTTTTTCGAGAAATTCTTGAAAACAATTGAGCCATGCTCTATAAAAAGGGGGCTTAATGCATCTGCGAAAAGTATCGACTCGGGTCAGCCTGCGCAATCCGCGCAGGCTGACCTAGGCCGAAACTTTCGCTTTTGGTCAATTTTCTGTATGTCCATGGACCAGTGTACTTCGTGATTCAGAAGGGTGTCATACAAAACAGATTCAATGGATCTATAATACTACGATGACTCTCTTGGCATCATGCATGACGGAGATGCGTTAAGCCCCTTTTCTAACCAAGGCAGATTTCAACATTAAAAAAAGAAGGCAAAATATATATTCTTTTTACCAGGTCAATTATCTCAAAACGAGTCAATAAACAACAATGATATTTTGTCTTTCAGACTGACATAAGACAGAATTCACCCTTTACCACACCACAAAATTTTAGACCCATCCAAATTGAAAGCATTTCCAGATTTCAATGTGGCTTTCCTTTGATAGGGTAGAAAACATTGTGGGAAAAGAAGAAAATGCTGGTTACCAGCATTTTCTCCTTTTCCCCCAATGTTTTCAAAAGGTTTCTTTCCTCAGGGTCATTAAAAGTCATCATTGTGTGGTTAGGGTTTAATCTTCAATTGTGTCCTTAGGATATGAGTCATGCTCTGTGAAAAGATGGTTTAATGCATCTCTGTGATACATTACACCAAGCAAGTCATCATATCATTATGGATCCATCAAGACCATTTAATCTAACAACTGACTGAATCATGAGGCGGACTGGTCCTTTGATGTGCAGAAAATTGACCTAGACAAAAAGTTTTGACCCAGGTCACCCTGCCAGGTTTGCGCAAGCTGACATTGGTCAATACTTTTTGGCAGACGGATTAAACCCCCTTTTCATAGAGCATAGTTCATTGGTTTGGTTTGTATTGGAGTTTAACACCATTTTAACAGCTTAGGTCATATCATGGCGGTCAGCGACGCACTTATGTGTTTCCTAGCTTTCTCACACCAGTACTGACACAACTTTCTTTCCAAAGCCACTGACTACTTTCCTCACATGCATCAGAGGTGAGAGGCGAAAAATCGCCAGAAAGAAAGTTTGCCTCAACCGGGTATCGAACTCGCAACCACCATGTCAAGAGTCTGACACACTAACCACTGAGCTACCCGGGCGGGCTAGCATAGTTCATATATTTGTATATATCTGTATATTTGCAATTGCATTAGACTTTTGAACATTTTAGAAAATGCAGCCCAACTGTATGCAATCAAAATAATCGCATTTCGTTGCACTGACAATGGTATGAGTATTGCACAACATTGTAAACTGTCGTATGACAAGACGCACGAGCTTGCCTGACATGGATATCATATTGGATTTCTTAGAGACGTCATGCAACACTCTTATGTATTAGGGATCCCTAGTGATCCGTCATGCCTTGGGTTGTGTTGGGGACATAACTATGACACTTTTATTAGACAATTTGGCATCACTGCACATAATATTGTACTGCTGTTGTACAACTTTAACTCTTATATTGCTAAATAGGTTAAATAAAACTTTCAAGCTGATAGTAAAAACCCGAATAATGTTATCTCCTTATTGGACAGTGTAGATCAATGATCAGACTGCACGTTCTGTGCAGTCTGATCTTGATCTACACTATGCGCAAAAGGACAGTGTGTCGTGCTTAGTAGCCTATGAGAAAAACCTGTCAGTAACTGAAATGGTCTCCAGTCCTTTTTGAAGAAAGCTGGATGCTGCTGTTGCCAACATTCCAATCTTGCTTGACATTTGTTGCATGTTATTGACATCATTACAATTTTCATTTGTTCTTCTGAGCTCCGAGCACTGACCTGACAAGATCCAAATGAAAATTTTGGTGTTTCATGATAGACCAACACAGCTTGAAAGGCCTGTGGTATGAGGCTACACAATACACTTGTGTTTTAGATTAACCCTTGGGCTGCTAAGCGTGACTCACTGACCTTTTGCGAACAGCATAGATCAAGATCAGACTGCACAGAATGTGCAGTCTGATCTTGAATCTACATTGTTCAATAAGGAGATATCTTTCCTCCAAACATACATTTGAAATAGGAAAATATGGATTTATACCATTGGTTTGAAAGTTTCATATCTTTTATCAATCAGGATAAGGGTTAAAAGAGACACATCCTGTGGCCCCTCATATGCTTTACATCCCTTCACAGTGGACTTGTCAATTGTTTAACCCTTTACCACACAATCCCAAGTTTTAACGACCAATAGGAAATAGCCTTTTAAAAACCAGTTGGGAAAAGAAGAAAATGCTGGTAAATGGCATTTTCTTCTTTTCCCAGTAAGTTTTCCATACTTTCACACACAATTACCATCATTTCAGCTTTTTTTTTGTTGTTGTATGCAAATGCTTTAATCAAGACAAATCTAAATTTTATTGTTTGGTAAAGAGTTTACCTTTTCCCAAACAATCACAACTTTTGACAACTTTGAAAAATAAGACTTTTTTAAAACATTCTGAGAAAAGGAGAAAATACCAGCATTTTCCCCATTGCACATAAAGTTTCTACCTTTCCAAATACAAATTTCAATTTTTGAATAACATTTTGCATGTCATCTGCAAATGCGTTCAATTTGAACGAGTCCAAAATTTTGTCACATGGTAAAAAGTTGGAGTGCATTCATGTCTTGCTGCCTGCATTTCACTATACTTGTCTTAACTCCTTACTAACATATTCAAGATTCTGACAATAGATGCTTCTGAAAACATTGTAGAAGAAGGAGAAAATGTTGGTCACTGACATTTTCTTCTTTTCTCTCGACGCTTTTTATCCTTTTAACCCTTTACCACACCTTTCCAACACAACTCTCAGAAAGAAAAGTGTTTTCTTTTAAAAAAAATTGTGTGAAAAGGAGAAAATGCTGGTAACCAGCAGCATTTTCTCCTTTTCCCACAATGTTTTCTACCCTATCAATGACAGAAATTATCAGTTTAGCAACACATAATTTGTCGTTTGCAAATGCTTTCAATTTGGTTCAGTCCAAAATTTTGTTGTTTGGTAAAGAGTGAGAGAAAAATAACAATAGGGGAACAAAAGAATCCTAGTTTCAAGTGATACAAACTACAGATCTAACAGGTATTGTAATTTCCTATATAAGGGAAATAACTCTGTTCTTATACAAAGCACTATCATTCAGTTATATTTCTTTACAGATGAAACACCTCTGTATTTATCATTTGCCAAACAATATCGAGTTTAAACAGCCCTAACGTGGATGGTTTTGAAAACATTGCAGGAAAAGGAAAAAACAGTGGTAACAAACATTTCCTCCTTTTCCCACAAGGCTTTCTACCCTTTCTATGAGAAACTGCATCATTTGAATTAAATGTTAACCCTTAGGCTGCTAAGCGTGACTCACTGACCTTTTGCAGACAGCGTAGATCAAGATCATACTGCACAGAATGTGCAGTCTGATGTTTGATCTACACTGTCTGATACGGAGATATCTCTCCACCAAAAATACCTTTGAAATAGGAAAATCTTGGGTTTTTACTATCGGCTTGAAAATTTCATTTTTTTTTATTTAGCAGGATAAGGGTTAATTTGTGATCTGTAAATGCTTTCAATACAGTCAAGTCTAAACTTTTGTCTTCTGGAAGAGTTAACCCTTTACCACACGTCAAAATTTTAGACTCATCCATAATGAAGGAATTTACAGATGACAAATCAAATGTGTTTCAAACAATAGTATTTGTCCTTGAATAGGTAGAAAACATTGTGGGAAAAGGAGAAAATGTTGATTACCAGCATTTTCTCCTTTTCCCACAATGTTTTCAAAAGGCTTCTTTCTCAGGGTTTTTAAAACTCGGGATTGTGTGGTAAAGAGTTAACCAGCTGCATTTTCAGATGCATTTGCTGTAGTACCCTTAACCTTAACCAAACAATTCCAGGCTTTCAGGCCCTTGCAAAAGAAGGCTTTTGAAAACATTGTGGGAAAAGGAGAAAATGCTGGTAACCAGCATTTACTCCTTTTCCCACAATGTTTTCTACTCTTTAAGATGAAATTCCATAACTTTAGCCACATTTAATTTGTCATCTGCAAATGCTGTTAATTTAGCCCAGTCCAAAGTTTTGTCATCTGGTAAAGAGTTAACCCTTTACAGACATTCCCTTACTCTAATAACCCTGAGAAATAAGCTTTCAAAAATATTGTGGCAAAGTGAGAAAATGCTGGTAACTAGCATTTTCTTCCATTCTAACAATCCTTTCTACCCTTTTTAAGACAAGTCATGTTATTCAAGCCAAATGAACCTTTTACCACACAATTCTGAGTTTTAACGACCTTTAGCAAAAAAGCTTTGAAAACATTGTTAGAAACAGTATTTCCTCCTTTTCCCACAACATTTTCTGTCCTTTCAAGACCAATATCATCATTTGAGCCTTTTGAAAACATTGTGGGAAAAGGAGGAAATGCTGGTAACCAGCTTTTTCACATTTTCCCATAATGTTTTCTACCCAATCAAAGAAAAATTGCACCATCTGAGCCCCACTGAAATTGTCATCTACAAATGCTTTCGATTGGGACAAGGCTAAATTTTTGTCGTCTGATGCAGGGTTAAATGACGTACCTGTAACTTGGTTTCATGCCATCATTCATGATATTTTCTGAGGCCCTTCTGGATTCATTGTACATACTCTCCCTCTCCTCCATGTATTCCTCCAGACTGAAGCTGACTCTCCTCTCTGGAGGGGACGGTTCCTCCAGGAGACCGGAACTACTTTTCTGTAAAACAACAAGAAAAATCATGTAACTCTTTACCAAACCATCCTGTGTTAACGACCTTGGGGAAGTCTTTTGAAAACATTGTGGGAAAAGAAGAAAATGCTGGTAACCAGCATTTTCTCCTTTTCCTACAATGTTTTCTACCCTATCAAAGACAAATCCAAACATTTGAGTAACATATCCTGTGTGTTAACGACGCTGGGGAAGCCTTTTGGAAACATTGTAGGAAAAGAAGAGAATGCCGGTAACCAGCATTTTCTCCTTTTCCCACAATGTCTTCTGACCATTCAAAGACAAATTACATCATTTCAGTTTGGACAAATTTGGACATTCTTTGTGCAGTTTCAAGCATAAATGGTTGTAGATGAAATGACAAAGAATCTGGACGGTATTTCTTAGTAGTTTTGTATAGTGTTCTTACCTTTGACATATATGAACCAATTCGATTTGCATTTGTAAGGGCATGATCCAAAACATTAATATTATCACTTTCAGGGTTTTCATTTCAAGCCGATTGCCGATCAAAATCATCGGTTGAAATCGGCCTTTAATTGGTTGTTTTTGCTGGATCTTTGAAAAATCGATCGCGTTGTTTATATCGAAAATATTTCACGCGTTGGTAACTGTACTGCGACACCGGTTCAATTTTACCGCGAAACCAGAAACAATTGGTTTATGAATGTTACGCTGTCATTCATTGGATACTTGCATCCAATTATCCAATCGTAGGCGACGATACGTTTCTCCGATCTCCATTTGGTAATCATGGACGCCAAAGCCTAGGCGGCCCCCTTGACCCTCGGCCTGTTGTTTTTGTCAATCAATCGGTTGCTTCATTTCAAAATGAAAACCCTGACTTTGCAACATTATTTTAGTCATATCAAAGTGGCCAGCATACCTATATATGCCTTTCTGAAATTTCATTCACCAGTACTTTCAAAAAAAATAAACCTCTTTGGAAGCTACCAATTGCTGTCGTAAACATCATCAAAACAAAGGTATGTGGTGAGCAAATGAATCCAGTTGCAATGATAATCATCAATTCCCTCCAATCATCAAAACTCTCAGCCAAACAGGGACCCTTAAAGTGTTGAGCCCAGGTTAAGCTGCTTTTCCATATAGTGTAGCTTATGATCAGACTGCAGAGAACATGCAGTCTGATCCTAGATCTACACTGTCTGCTTCCTTTTCCAGATATTCTGGCAATAAACACCTTTGATATTGCAGTAAATGCATCTTTAGTTTTTCTGGATAACACCAATTTCTTTTATTGAACACTGTTAGGTTTAAGATTACTAGCCTTGAATGGTTACAGACACAGCAACCAAGGAGGGTGTAAGATCAAAGCACTGAAAGTACTGATAAACTAGCAAATGTGGAATAAGTGGCAAAGCTAGAGATAAAACTTGGTTGGTTTATACATGGTTGAAGAAAAATGGTCTGATCCAGTCATTTGATATGATCAAATTTGGCCCGGCTCAATCTGGCTATTAAGTCCAACCCCGATTGTCCAATGTGACTTGACACATTGCTCATCTCCACTTGTCACAGTAGGACAAACCATGAAATTTTTTGTTTGTTCATCTTTAATCAGCAAAAATAGAAATAAAAATTTAAAAAAAAAACATATTAATTTGATGATTTAGGATCTGAATACTTTCTCAGGTTAACTTTCAGAAGAAACTTCCATGTTTTTTCACTGTCTTACTGGTTGGACAAACTCGTAGGTAGAAGATGAGATCTACAACAACTGCAAAAAATACGAGGATGAAAAAGGTTGTGTTGGGATAAGTAAAGATAAGCCTATGATTTGCAGAGGTCACTGACTTAATTTACACATAAGCAAACATTTTGTACCTTATCAATATCTTTTTCATTGTATGACTTTGTAAGTGGACATGGTTCAAATTGGACTGGTAGAGATTTTGCAGCTCATGTTAACTCAGTCATATTTAACAGAATTACGATTCCTAACAGAAATAATGATTTTCTATAGGGCAGTATACTGTGGATTTTTTTTTTTTGTATACATTTGAATCGTGATCACTCTCAATGGCAATAGAGGAGCCATTTTATGATTGTTAGTCTAATCAAATTATTGTATTGAACTCACAGTGGCATTGTCTTAGACGAATGCCACAAAAATGGTTTGGATGAGGTTCAGTAATGTCTGGCAGACTGTTTTGCTCAGGCAAAATAGAATAATGTAAATCAGACTGTTTTGCCTATCATTTACATGGCATGACAAAATAAAATTTGTCCTGGCCAGACCTCATTTTCATAGAAAGTTCCAATTCAATTTTAGAACACGAGACAAAAATGGTTACAAGTTTTTCATGTCCTAGGACTGATTTCCCTGAGGAAATACATAAATTCACTACTGTATCTATGACCATAGATGAATACGGACAAGGACAAACTCCCGACCTAATCAGTTGATAGAAAATAGCCACTGTTTAACCCCTTACCGCACAGTGCCCCTGTGAAAGAAGCCTTTTGAAAAAATTGTTGGAAAAGGAGAAAATGTAGGCTTCACATGCTTTCAATATGGACAGGTCTAAGATTTTGTCATTTGGTATAGAGTTAACTATTAACACAATCCTGACTTTTAATGACCTGCAAAAGAAGGCTTTTGAAAACATTGTGGGAAAAGGAGAAAATGCTGGTAACCAGCATTTTCTACTTTTCCCACAATGTTTTCTACCACAGCAAAGGCAAAATTTTTCATTTGAGTCACATTTAAATTGTCCTCTGCAAATGCTTTGAATTTGGACAGGTCTACATTTTCCTTGTGTAGTAAAGAGTTAACATGTTCATGTTCAACCATTGCAATTGAAGCCAAATTCATACTTACTAAATCACATTATCACAAATTTTCACAACCCAAAAAAAAGACCTTTTGAAAACATTGTGGGAAAAGAATAAAACGCTGATAACCAAACAATGTTTTCTGTCCTTCCCAAAACAAATTTCAGTTTTTGAGCCACATTTTGATTTGTCGTCTGCAAAAGCTTTGAATTTGGGCCAGCCTACGTTTTTGTCATGTGGTAAAGAGTTAAATGGAAAAATTGAAAGAATAAGAGCAATTGCCTGATAGAAGGAAATAATTAGGTTTGTCTTGATAGATGGAAATTAGATTTGTCTCTGAAAGTGTAGTAAACATTGTGGAGGAATAGGGGAAAAAATGTTGGTTCCCAGATATGTCTCCTTTTCTCATGATTTTTTTCTATAGCTCACTTCTTTGGGGTAATAAAACTTTCAGAATGTTTCTTAGAAGGTCTGTTGTGGACCTTGTCACAGACAATCTAGTCTACATTCAAGAACATAATTACAAACCATTATTGCTTGTCATTCTCTAGGGACACAGACAGTACTGAATAATTGTGTTTACATGTAAACAAACTTGTCCTCACCTTTAACCCTTTACCAAACAATCCAGAGTTTCACTGACTCTGACAGAAATGGTTTTTGAAAATACTGAAGGACACAGAACAAATGCCGGTAACCAGCATCTTTTTCCTTCTCCCACAATGTTTTGTACTCTTTCAGACACAAATCCCATCATTTGGGCAACATGAAGTTGGTCATCTGCAAATGCTTTCAATTGGTACCAAGTCATCTGGTAAAGAGTTCACCCTTTACCACACAATCCCGACTTTTAATGACCCTGTCCGAAAGAAAGCTTTTGAAAAATATGTGAAAAAAAGGAGAACATTTTGGAAACCATTTCCTCCTTTCACCACAATGTTTCTACCATTCTGTGAACAAATATCAAATTTTGAGTCACATTTTGTTGTCTGATAATCCTTTCAATTTTGACATATCTAAAATTCTGTGGTTTTGTAAAGATTTAAAAGACCGAGGACAAATTTGTCCCTCATGAAGAAGTATAGTTAAAATACTGGCAGAAAAAGTGACAGTGTATATTCCATCATTTGACCTACGTTTACCCTGTACCAGACGACAAAATTTTAGCCTTGTCCAAATTGAAAGCGTTTGCAGATAACAATTTCATTGTGGCTCAAATGGTGTAATTTCTCTTCATGGGGTGGAAAACATCGTGGGAAAAGGAGAAAATGCTGATTACCAGCATTTTCTCCTTTTCCCACAATCTTTTCAAGAGGCTTCTTTCCCAGGGTCATTAAAGGGCAGCATTGTGCAGTAAAGGGTTAAACTTGTCTTCTGCAAATGCTTTCATCTGGATAAATCAGGCAAAACTACTACTTTAACTAATTTCTATAAAAATACCTTGATGTTACTGCTGTCTGTTAGTTTTATATCATTTCCTACTCCATCCTGAACTGTCTTTAGTTTAGTATCATCCACATTACAATCTGGTTCATCCGTTCCATCTTTAACATCATTAGCATCATCAAATTTATGATATGTATCATCAACAACGCATGACACTACAGGATTTTGAGCTTTTGATTTCATGTTTCCGTCTTTGGTAAATCCAACATTACTACATTCCTCAACTTTTGATTCACTCTCTAGTTTTCCCATGTCGCTTGTACCAAACTCGGCATCCTCATTATTCTCTTTACCACTTTGCTCTCCATTTGGAACATCAATATCCTCAACAGCACTGACCGAGATGTGTTCAAATTCCTCTGATCCAAGTCTAAAACTTGTTGCACTGTTATTACTCCCTGCAAAATTTCGCATTTTGTAACATTCTGTCTCATCAGCGGTGTTTTTCTCACCCTTAAGCCTTTCAAGTTTTGTGTCAGATTTATCTTTAACTCTCATCTCAGTTTCACTATCTGTCTTTGAAAATGCTGGGTCCTGTTTGGATTCATCCATGGCTTGTTTAAACATCAGTAAGTGAGTCAGTTCCTCTGTATGTTACCTGGAAGTGAAGTAACATCAAATTGATAACCTTTCTAACACTTAACCAAACGACAAAATTTTAGACAAGTCCAGATTGAAAGCTTTTGCAGATGACAAAATAAATGTGAATCAAAACTTGAAATTTGTTTTTGGAAGAGTAGAAAACATTGTGGAAAAAAGGAGAAAATGCTGGTTACCAACATTTTCTCCTTTTCCCACAATGTTTTCAAAAGGCTTCTTCTTCTGGGTCGTTAAAAGTCAGGATTGTGTGGTAAAGGGTTAAACAAATATGTTTCTTTAAAAACTCTGTCCCACACAGCAAATTGTAGACATAAAAGTCAAAAGCATTCATAGACATTCAGTTATATGTGGCTCTGATGGTGGGATTTGTCTCCCAAAGGGTAGAAAATATTGTTTGAAAAAGAGAAAATATTGGTTACCAGGATTTCCCCTTTTTCAACAATTTTTTCAAAAGCCTTGTACTTCAGGGTTGTTAAAACATGAGATTGTTTGGTAAATGTGAAGATGTGCCCTTTTTCATACCCTGAACATATCAAACATGTTCACCATAGCTTCCAAGGTATTGCCAATTTGTAAAATGCTGCACTGTATTCTTGACTCACTCACTTCTTTTTATCTTTTCATCCTCAATTATGACCAAGATAAAAGAAAATGTTATTGTTCTGACACAATCATGACAAGTATAACGATGCAGGTGACGAAAGGATTTTGACAATACCATTGTGTTCTCTTTAGAAAGAGCCAAGCTAAAAATGTGCCAAGTTTGGAACTGGAGCACTACCCATTACTGTAAGACATAATTTCAGGCTTGTCCAAACAGAAAGCATTCACAGATGACAACTTAAAATATGGCTCAAATCATTGGATATATCTTTTGAAGTTTAAAAAAATATTGTGGGTAGAGGTGCAAATGCTGGTTACCAGCATTTTCTCCTTTTCCCACAATGTTTTCAAAAAGCCTCTTCCTTGGGGTTGTTTTAACTTGGGATTATGTGGTAAAGGGTTAGGGGGAAGTATTTTTGGGAAAAGCATTCTTCCTTAATGTGTAAGCAGTATTAACTGAAAGATCATTAGGTAAGCGTACTGTCAGTATATGATTGAAATCTTGTCGAAAAATTCAATATGATATCAACTTTCACCAGTAGGACTAATTTTGCTTATGTCTGAAACAATTTCTGTGTCGATAGGTTAAAACCATCTCTTCATTCACAAATGTGTTTCCATCAGACAATGGGTTATATTTTAAGATGGAGAATAACACCAAAATCATACTCCATTGTCAAATATTGAATCTAATGTATGCTATCAGTTAAGATCAGACAATTAATCAAAACTTCTTTGCAAAAGATTTACAGTAACTTACAGTATGTAAAGATTTACAGTATGTAAAGATTTACAGTATGTAAAGCCTGATGTATCAAGCTAGTTGTTAGCTAAGTTGTGCTGTTACAAGAACAAGAGGGCCATGATGGCCCTGTATCGCTCCACTGGCTTATAAATATAAACCATGAAGAGAAGTCTTTACTATATAAGCCCTTATAAAACTTTGACCCCAGGGCTACAGTCGAACTAAATGCGGAATATGTGTATTAGAAGAATAACATGCCAAATTTGGGAGTTCTTGGCCTTATGGCTAGTAACATGACGGTTTCTGAACTTTTCACTCCATAAACCCATGTAAAACTTGTGACCCCTGGTGCAGAGCCAAACTTGATCCTAGGGCTGTAACCTGGGCCCTCTTTGTAGTTGTCCACTAGATAATGCTATAATTATGCAAAATTTGGTAGCCTAAGCCTTATGGCTATGTACACCAAGATTTAAAAGTTTTCCCTATGTAAGCCTATGTAAATCTTGTGATTCCTCCCCCTCCCCCCCCCCCCCCCCCCCCCCCAAGCATGAGGCCGAATTGACCCCAGGACTATAATTTGGGCACTTTTGGTAGACCCCAACTAGATCAAGCTAAATGCAAAATTTGGTAGCTCTAGGCCTTATGGCTAGGTACAGGAAGATTTTTAAAGTTTTCTCTATATAAGCCTATGTAAAACTTGTGACCCCTGGGGCAGAGCCAATTTTGACCCCAGGGCTATAATTTCAAGAAACATGATAGAGGTTTACTACATAAAGCTACATGCCAAATTTGGTAGCCCTATGCCTTATAGTTTCAGACAAGAAGATTTTTAAAGTTTTCTCTATATAAGCCTATGTAAAACTTGTGACCCCTGGGGCAGAGCCAATTTTGACCCCAGGGCTATAATTTCAAGAAACATGATAGAGGTCTACTACATAAAGCTACATGCCAAATTTGGTAGCCCTATGCCTTATGGTTTCAGACAAGAAGATTTTTAAAGATTTCCGATATTTTTCAGTTTTGTTGCCATGGCAACCAGAGTTTTTGACGGAATCAAATTCTTTCAAGAAATTCCGAAGAGGACCATGGCAGGATCATTTCTGTGAAGTTTCATGAAAATTGGATGGGTAGTTTCAGAGAAGAAGATGTTTGAAATAAGTTAACGCACGGACGGACGGACTGACGCACGCACAGACGGACGGACGCACGACGGACACCGGGCCATGACATAAGCCCGCTGGCCTTCGGCCAGTGGAGCTAAAAACAAAAAAACTCCTTTCAAAACAAAACAAACAGTCTTTCAAAACAAAACAAACAGTCTGTAAACCCATTACCAAACAACAAAAAGGAACAAAACATACTGACCATAATAGGTCCGGAATTACTTTATTGACATATGTAACTATACCGGCCTTGTTACACAAGAAGAGAAGTGATCATCGAATCACCATTTACTGGTGCACACATGTATAATTACTAGGAAAGGCATAAGGAGTTAGCATACAAAATCGCTCGGGGAAAATCTAACATTTTCTCATCAACTGGTTGGTATGAGAAGACCAGATACCCATCTATCATATCATGCTGTTGTTTGGAAATTATGCCATAGACAAAGCATGCACATAAGGCTCACAGAAATATATCCAGTGCCCATATTCACCAACCATTATTAAGAACGTTTTTAGTCTAAATCTTCAAGATTTACTAAATGTGAATGTAACACAACTTCTGATTGGCTAAACCAAAAGGTTTAGCCAATCAGAAGTTGTGTTACTTTCACATTTAGAAAATTCTGGAGAATAAAACTAAGAACGTTCTTAAGAATGGTTGGTGAATATGGACCCTGGTTATGCTTTAAAGTGTACTAAGGAGAAATAACAGAAACTAGCACTTCCCTCTTCTTCCATGTTTTCTACCCTTTCAAAGATGAATCCCGTCATTTGAGCAACATTTTAATTTGTTGTCTTCTATTATGCTGTCAATAAAGAGGAGTCTAGAATTATATTATTAGGAAAGAATTAACCCTTTACTACACAATCCAGAGTTTCAAGGACCCTGAAGAACAACTTTTGAAAACAATGTGGGAAAAGGACCAGCATTTTCTCTTTTTCCCACAATGCTTTCTACTCTTTAAGGCCCGAATTCCATCATTTTGGATACATTTTATCTGTAGTCTGCAAACTGCTTTTAATTTGGACCAGTCTAAACTTTCATCATTCGGTAAAGAGTTAATTGTTTACAGTTGGGAGTAACATTAGATACTTAATGATACCAACCTGTCTGAGAGGAATGTGAGATTTCATCAATTAACCCTTTACCAAACAACTCCCATGTTTTCTTACCCTAAGGAAAAATGCCATTGAAAACATAAAGCGATGAGGAGCAAAATGCTGGAAATCAGCATTATTTTTTATTCTCATTGTCCAACAAAGTTTTCTACTCTTTCAAAGACGATTCCATCATATAAGCCACAATCAATTGTGTCATTATGTCACTATGGACAAGTCTCATTAAGTCTTATCTTTTTTAAAACTTCCTTCAAGTTAAGGCCTCAAGCCCGTTAGCCCAGTTGGTAGCATACTTGACTTGTGACCAGTTGGAATCCCCAGCTTGGGAAATTCCTTTCCAAATTTGATTGTAGTCGTCAGACAGGATTCATTCCTCTCTTACCACTGATAATTATTTTGACGGTGGTTATATGGGAAAGAAGCCAGTGGCATTGAAAGAATATTGTACTAAGTGCTGCTAGAAGAGACTCCAGAAAGGCATGGATAGGTGAACTGGCCACCACAATATAACTGAAATAATGCTGAAAACTGTTAAATAATACATGCGCAGATCCTGCCATTTTTCTCAGGGAACGTCCGACTTAACCCCTATTATGAAAAACATACAGGTCTGTCTAAACATTAATGTCAGCCCTGGTGACCATTGTCAATCATGGTTTTTTAAAAATTTCACCATGATGTATCTTGTTTCATAGTCCTTTAAAATACCATGGTCAATCTTGATCTAGTATAAACAGTCTCAAAGCACATAAAATAGTCTTGATACGCATCCCCCCAAATTATCCCCCGTGAAATGATTATGAACTGATAATGCACAATTCATGAACAATAATTCATGAATTGTATGTGAACGACAAATGGCCGTTCATGACCATTTGTTGTTCATGATCCAGATTCTCATGAACACAATCAAGGACAGGTTCATGATCTAGAGTTCATGAAACCCTGCAAAATGATTATGAACTGTTCATGCACAACAATTCATGAATAGTCTGTGAACGACAAATGGCCGTTCATTACCACTTATTGTTCATGAATCATTTCATGAACACAATCACTAACAAATTCATGCAGTTGTTCATGATCTCAAATTCACAGAATTTTCTTGAACTTGCATTCATGAATTTGTTGATGAGTTATTCATGAATGCAAGTTCATACTTGTTTAAGGGGGATTAAAGATTTAAGTGTACAAGAACAGTTCATGAATAATTCATGAATACTTACAAATGGAGCCTTAATTACTGTGAATAATATACATACAGTACATGTGGTTTGGTTTAATACTTTAAACAGTATGATGTAAAGAGTCTCTGAATGTTTCAAAAGAATCTGACCAATAAAGGGTTGAGTTTGTAGCGTAAATGAAGAAATTCAAGGACAGTTCCTCCTCCGTTATGTAGGTTTTTGGAATCTGGTGTGGCTTTGCTTCTTTTCTCAAGATGAGTTCAACCTTATCAATCAAAGCTGTCCAAGTACAGTTTTTTTCCTACAGTTTCTAACAGTTGCTGTGATTTGCTGGTACTTTCTGAATAATACAGAAACTTAAACTGTGACCACAGAACAACTATTCAAAGCAGCCTTAACCCTTTACCAAACAAGTCCATCTTTTAACATGTCTGCTGCCAATGTCTTTTGAAAACATTGTGGAAAAAGAAAGAATTTGTTCACTACAAGCAATTTATTCTTTATCCACAATGTTTCTGTTCATTAAGAACAATATGTGACATTTTCATCAGAATAAAAGTGGTGTCTGCAAACACTTAATTTGGCAACGTCCAAAAATTGTGGTGTGGGAAAGGCTTAAAAAACACCTACTGTCACAAAAAGTTTGGGTAATCAGACTTTATAGCACTATAAATCTACCTTTGAATAACTAACAGTTCCTAAGGGGAGATACTTTATTTTTTGTCCACCTTTAAACTCCTGATCTATCGTAGAAATTTCTAAATGATATTCAATTTGTCTGTATTGGAGTTTAATGCCGTTTTGATAGCTTTGGTCATATCACGACGGTCAACGCACCTACACATATGTTTATGTGTTTCCTGTCATTTCACACCAGTACTGACACAACATTCTTTTCAAGCCACTGACTGCTTTTCTCACATGCATCAGGTTAGAGGCAAAAAATGGCTGAAAACAAAGTTTGCCTGAGCCTGGTACAGAACCCCCAACCACCAGGTCACAAGTCGGATATGCTAACCACTGAGCTACCCGGCCAGGCAAAAGCTGATACATGAAAGCAGTATGTTGTCAGATATGTTTCTATGGAAAAATTTCTACATGAAGACCTACAATGTCTACATTATTACATTTACATACTTTGACCAAAATAACCGTATCTCCCTTTAACCCATTACCAGACAATGTTGAGTTTTAACACCCCTGGGAAATTAGACTTTCAACATTATGGGAAAAGGAGAAAATGCTGAAAACCAGCATTTTCTCCTTTTCCCACCATGTTTTTCTATCCTTTCAGAAACAAATCCAATCATTTGAGCCACACTTAATTTGTCTGCAAATGCTTTGAATTTGGACCAGTCTGAAATGTTGTTGTCTGGTAAAGGGTTAACCTTTTACCACACAACAATATTGTGGGCAGGTCCAAATACAAGGCACTTGTAGATAACAAATCTGACTAAAATGGTAAAGTTGTCCTTGATAGGGTAGAAAACCTTGTGGAAAAAAAAAATAGAAAATGCTGGTCCACAGCACATTTTCCTTTTCCCACAATGTTCTCAAAAGGCCTTTTCCTAAGGGTAGTTAAAACTAAGAATTGTGTGGAAGAGTTAATCATCTGCATTATACATAACAGAAACAACTCTAAAACTTCTACAATAGAAGACTTGGAAAAAAAAGAAGATGGAATTTGTGATAGAGTAGATATTTTGTGGGAAAAGGACAAATTGCTGGTTACCAGCATTTTCTCCTTTTTGCTACAGTGTTTCCAAAAGCCTTTTTAGCTGAGTTGTTAAAACTCATGATTATGTGGTAAAGGGTTAACCCTTTACCACACAATGTTGCCTTTTGACAACCTTGAAGAAGGCTTTTTAAAACATTGTGGGAAAAGGAGAAAATACCGGTATCCAGCATATTCTTATTTTTCCACAATTTTTCCTGTCCTTGCTAAAACCATTTTCAATTTTTGAGTCATACATATTTATTTTGTCACCTGCAAATGTTTTCAAATTGGAAATGTCTAAAACACTGCTGTGTGTTAAAGTGTTAAACAAAATATTTAAACAGCTTTGATACTGAGAAGGAATAACATGACTAAGTAGAATTTTTCTACTCATTCTTACTATTCCTTCTCAATACCTTTAAAAAATTCTCAAGTTTATTGTGTGCCTCTTAACTATCGAAATTAGTGTTCCTTTGCTATATCACACAAATGTTACACTTTCTAAAGTTCTAGAGGTGGTCTTACTGCGTAAATGCATTTACTCTGCATTATCCTGTTGGACAGTGAGTAAAAACATAATGCTGTATCTGAATTTTTTTGTTGTTGTCTTTCCTTGGAGTATTGATGAATTCTGTAGTTTTTGTCTGTCATTGTTCCTCTGGCAAAGCATCTGAAGATCATAATGTCTCATTCGCAGCTGTTTTGTCTGTGACTCCATGATTTCTTCCATTTTTCTTCTTAAATAGTTTACATCCTCTCTTAAGGTCATCATTTCATTTTCCAGCTTTGTTATGAGTCTCTTTCTAAAAAGAAATGGGAAGATGGGAATATTAACCCTTTACCAAACAACAAAATTTTTTACCCTTCTAAACTGAAATCATTTGCAGACAACAAATTGAATGTAGCTCAAATGATGATTTCTGGCTTTGTTGGGGGTTGAAAAATTGTAGGGAAGAGAGAAAATGCTGGTTACCAGTATTTTTTCCTTTTCCCAAAATATTTTCAACAGCCTTCTTCCTGAGGGTTATTAAAACTCTGGACTGTGTGTTAAAGGGTTAAACATATACAACACCAGCTGGAGTCTCATTCTTAACCACCTATAAAACTTTTACGTTTTTTTCATGATTACTGTTGTGCCAGAAATTAATAATTCTGCCTCACTTTTTCAGAGGTCTTTATTTTTGAAGGAAAAAAAGTCCCAACCCCTGCTGGGACTTTATTTTTAATATTGCGGCTTTCTTCAAGATATCTTAATACTATGTCATTTGATGTATGTTTCAGCCAAATCATTTTAAATTCTTGCTAGGGTGACCATTACAGTTGCGAAGTGGTAAGAGTGATGAATCCTGTGGTTAAATCCCCTGCATGGTCATACTAGAAAATTGCCGGTCATGAATGCCGAGATAAAAAACAAACAGTACCACTAGTAACACATAGAGCATGCAGAGCATGCATACATCAGATGTCACTGTAATGGAACTGAAATACTACTGATGCAGCATCAGAATGTTGCCATTACCTTCTTGTATTTACATGGATGTCTGTTCCATTTCATCTCCACTGTAGCTTAACAACTTTTTTGGATTTCCTGAAAAGAGAAGACCTGTTCCATCTCATCTCCACTGTAGCTTAACTTTTTTGGATTTCCTGAAAAGAGAAGACCTGTGTTTAACAGAAAAGAACAGAAAATAAAAGGACCTTCTAATAGCCAACATAAGGTTCACAATGGCAGTGATTAACCACACATGGGTGCCAAGGCTTGGTAGCAGTTGCTTTTTCAGCAAGAATTGTACATTGAAAGAGGGGCATGACAGTCGAAAGTATTTCAAGAATTACCTGCCTTTCTGGTATTGGTTCCTCTTTGTATAGATATCAACTAGCCGAAATTTGAAGTAGATACATGTACCTTCATTGATGTGAGGGACACAACAAAATGATTGTTAGTGCAAGACAACAAAGACAGCTATGACAGTAATTCAATGTTTTCTTCGAAAACAGTAGGGATGGGTATCGCCAAAAGAATCGTATCGCGATATATCACGATATTTTATAACCGTATCACGATATGTATCGTGATATTTTTGACTTTATGTGTTTGACTAGTCCCAAGTGTTCTTTAATGAAAAACTTATTACCACACACCCCTAGGTAGAATCCACAGAATTCAGAGAAATGCTGGCAGAGTGTGAGCTACACTTTTTTTTCTCCACACTGCAAGCAACATCTCTGGCATTGGGTGCTCAGTTTGGAGAAAAAAGTTATCTTACCATTTCAGCATTTTTCAGGCTTGCTTTGAGCTCTTGATAGACCTCAACATACATTTTTGGAATAACAACCTCTGAAAATGTTTTTCGGGATGGTACTTGGTAGCGTGGCTCACACTCTGCCAGCATTTCTCTGAATTCTGTGGATTCTACCATACTGTATGGCCTCATATCTTTAATTATAAATCTGGCAATTTTTGAAGTACATGTAATTCGCTGGGCCTTTTTGAGATGAATTTTGGTATTTCTGGGGAATGGAGAATATGTGTTGAATGGTCGATTGTCTTATACAGGAAGAAGTCAGAGGGAGCTGATCTTTTGTGCACTGGGGGGGGCGGGGTTGCATTTAGGAGTAGATCTACTTTCAGACAGTACTAGTTTGTTTGGATGATGTCGTCGCAAGTGAGTTGTGAGATTCGTGGTCCCTCCGCTACATTTGACAATCGAGCTGCAGATCTTACAGCCAGCAACGTTTTCTTCAATTTTCCCGTTCCTCTGAATCAGGCCAAAATGTTTCCATACAGGTGCTTTTCCCTTCACATTGTCGATTACTGTGAAATCATCGGAAGTTGCCATGTTGAATATAGTTACTACGTTACCATAATGATCGCAGGAATTCTTGGAGCGGTCAGTAAATTACTTACTTTGCACGTCAAAGGCTGACTCTTTACTGTTAAATTATTAATTTGGATTAACGTTTTTGTGTTTTATTTACTGAAATTAAGAAAATCGAGTTTTATAAATTGTAATTAGCAAGACATCAGCGACCGAAAAAAAAAGTTTCAACGGGTTACCGAAACTCACGTAAGTTCCCGAGTAAACCGATACAGGCAAGCCGTACCGATATTCGTATCATTTTCAAATTGTACCGCGATATATTGGTATACCGATAATACCGCACACCCCTAGAAAACAGCTAAGCTAAGAATGAAGGCTCAATCCTTGAACCAGACTTAAAGCGCCGTCAGTCCAATGGACATGTCTTGTTAAAGTCAGATCGATGCGTCACAATTCTTTAGTTCACGAGACTAACTGCCCTATAAAAATCTGACATTGAAATTGAATATTCCTTTATGTGACAGTGTTTATATTATGTCCTTACAGGTGTGTGTTTAAAGGTTACAAGAACATCAAATAATAATTTGAGATAAACAAGGTGATTTTCCTGTACTTTGCTCAACTACAATAGACCAATGAAAAGTGTTGTTCAAATTACTTTCATATATTTCTACAATGACTTTTCACAATGGTCTACTGAAAATATGTTATCAATGAAATTATGCGACATTTATTTCGGTGACTTCTAATATTTTCCTGTCTCTAGATGTAAGATGGGCTGCATAAAAGAAAACCCAAGGGCTGCATTTTAACCCTCAGAGTGCCAAATAAACCTATCCGAAATTTTCAATCTAGAAATATGACCTGAGTATTAGCTCTTCCATGTTCGCTTTTGTCTACAATGTTTCATCCAAGGGGACAGTGTAGATTAAAGATCAGGCTGCACGTTTTGTGCAGGCTGATCTTTATCTACACTAGCCACAAAGGCAACTATGGTCATGAAAGGCGCTTTAAGGGTTAAGGATCTGGTTTCAATAAACAGGTGAATTCACTTTCATTTTATTAGTTTCACATACTGCTTGTCTTATCTACAGTTTAACTGTCTTTAAAACTATTGTCAACAGTACTGGTATTTCAGTTGTTTTACTTCAATGGTTCACCAATTCATGCTTTTTGGTGAATATAAACAGTGCTAAAGCTGGGGAATATAGTATTGTGTACCTGATTGATATTCTTTAATAAATTAACAAGTTATTTCATTGAAATGATATCCCCTTGCAAAAAATACCTTTTTTGATAGAAACATATGAGGTGTTGGTGTTTAGCATGTACACATGGCCTTTTTGCTTTTGGTCCATAATGAAAAAGTACATTAAGCCCCTTTTTTCCATGACATGGCATTTCATTAAATAAAAAAACAAATTATGATTGTCTGTAGCTTATGATAAATAATATAAATATGAAGTTTCATTTTATGACTTTTATCCAGTAGTTTAAATTATTTAGACGGAAGTTATTTTGTTGAAATGATATCCCCTGCCCAAAAATATGATAGAAACATATAAGACGTATTGGGCTTTGCATGTACACATAGCCTTTTTGTTATTGGTCCATAATGAACTTATACATTAAGCCCCCTTTTTCCATGTCATGGCATTTCATTAAATAAAAACAAATAAGGATTGTTTGTGGCTCATGATAGACAATATAAACAGGAAGTTTCATAAAATTTTGTCCAATATTTTTAGAGATATTGGTCCATAATGGAAGTCTACATCAAGCCCCCTTTATCCATGACACGGCATTAAATCAAAACACATACAGCAGAATATCATAAGGAATACAAGTATGAAGTTTCATCAATTTTGGTCAAGGATTTTAGAAGATATCTGTCCAGATGGATGAACAGACAGACTGATGGACAGATGCAAAAACTATATCCCTCTGCCTTCAGCGAGGGATAATAAATGTTTCATGCAATAACTTCAATCTGTTGAGATTTCAAGTCTGGTAAAAAAAAACATTCGATCCAGTGAAAGATTTTTCTTACCAGACGGAATGTGCGGTAAGAACAGGGCAACTTTCAGAAAGACTGTTATCCAATATACCTTTTTCTTGAGTCTTGTTACTGTTGTCTTTTCATTTTTCCTCATCATAACTATACTTTGGTGGAAGTTTGGAACGACCATACAGGTAGATCTACTTTTGGTTCACTGAAAAATATAACGAAATTGTCATATTGCACCTTTGCAGTAAAACTGTGGCATAAAAGGCAGAAACTAATAGATCTATATGTATCACAACAAATTTGTCATTCTGTTATATTAATCCTTTACCACACCACATAATTTTACACTTGTACAAATTGAAAGCATTTGCAGATCTACAAATTGGATATGACTCTTATGGTGAGCTTTAAAGGACAGAAAACATTGTGGAAGAGGGAGAAAATGCTGGTTAAAAACATTTTCTCCATTTTCCACAATGTTTTCAAAAAGCCTCTTTATCAGGGTTGTTAAAACTAAGGATTATGTGGTAAAGGATAATTAAGAACAAAGCTAAAACATCTAGGACTTTTCTTACATGTAATTACATTAAACAATTTTTCTCTGCACATGGTACAACTTTCTTGAAACAGAAAAATTTTGAATTTTTGTTGTGAGTCAAAAGCCACATAGATCAAGATACTATGGGACCATCAGAAAAGTGCTAAAGTTTCAAATCCACTTTTAACCACAAAATACAAGCTTTTAATGCCTCTGAGAATGGTTTTTGAAAACATTGTGGGGAAAGGAGAAAATACTGGATCCCACGATGAATTCTTCTCAAAGACAGACAACACCATTTGAGCTTAAGTTCTTGTCTGCATATGCTTTCAATTTCGCTCATACCATTACGAGTGTTATCCTGTGCCGACACACAAGACTGTGCGCGAGCTTGAAAACAGCATCAAAACGCTGCCAAATGAACATTAGTAAGCAGCTTCATAAACAGTTTTGGTCGGAAAATTCTGTTATGATGATGACTTACTTATTTGTTTTGACGAGGCAAATTTTTAAATTCGGGGCGATTGCAGACGAGCAGTTTACCTACAATGAATTTTACAAACAACTGCTTCATATTCCTACCTTTGCTTCCCACGGGTCGCTTTAATAATCTTGCTCTCGGATGGCTGTTTGTTCATGCTGGTTGTATCATCAAACGAGATGACAGTCTTAAACCAGTCCTTCAGTATCAGCGCAAAGTGGGGTTCGTCCGTTTTGAAAGGCGGCCTAGTGGTACGGGCGCAAAATGTCTCGCTTATATCAACGACAATACAGATCTTGGAATTTAAAAAAAAATCGTTGATTATTGGAAAAGTTTAGGGCACACTAATGAATAAAGTGTAATTTTATCTATACAACAACTTTTTGGTGCATAAAACGCTTGCATTATCAAATACAAATCCGGGATAGGATATATTTTAAATGCTGTAAGCTGTAATATGACAACAATGTGCTATGAGTTCGTAGGCGGTTTCTCTAAGAAACAGATTTTCTAAATTAAAAGTTTGCAGCCTAGCTATTAACACATCATGTTTTTTCTTCTGATGATACACATTTTCGTTACATAACCTCAAAATTATCTGCCTTATGCTTTTGACGTAAAATGTAGCTCTAAGTCCGATCGCCAATAAAATGTTCGCCCTCAAACATGTTCGCTTCTTGTCCGAAGAGGGTCCGTTCACATGTATCTTGACCACATATTGATTTATTCCTTTTCAAAGGTTGATTATGTGGGTCTAATGGGGTGTGGTAAATTGAATCTTCATGAATGCATGATGACAATGTAAACCAGGGTTTTAGTTTGACCCGTCAACCAGTGTCTTGACGCACAATATATACCCTATATTTTTGTGTGAAATGCTCAGGGGGTGTTCCTCTTTGCACTGTAAAATTTTACAAATCAAATTCACTTCACATCTTCATTAATAATAAGTCCAACACAAACAAAATGTTGACAATAGACTCTTAAATTTCCCATTTAGACAAATTTTAGGGTCAAGTGGTCAATAACTCCTGAATTTCAGAGGCCATCTAAAGCCCTGGTGAGCTATTTCCTAGGTGAACCAAAAACCTATTTCAATCCCTAATATCAAAGTCATATTTGCAATTTTTTGTTTGATTTTACCTCTTGAAATCATTACCAATACACTGCTTATTTGTGATTTATTTCATGATTTTATTCTTACAATATTGCTTGAACTTTTAATTGGTGAAAATGGCCTTTTATTTAGACAATTAGTAAATGGAGTCATGGTCTCCTAACCCTGAAATTGACAGGTAGCCATAAACATACAGGTATAGACAAGCTTATTGTTAGAACACAGATTACAGTACCTGTGGTTCATATGGCAAATTTATATGAATTCACTGAAGCCCACGCCATTTCTTTTTAGCTCACCTGTGCACAACGTGTTCAAGGGTAGCTTTTGGGATCACCCGGTGTCTGTCGTCCATTGTTCGTCGTACGTCGTCAACAATTCTTTAAACATCATCTCCTAAACCACTAGGCCAATTTGGACCAAACTTGGCAGGAATGTTCCTTGGGAGGTCCTCTTTAAAAATTGTTCACAAAATTTGATTCCATCAAAAACTCTGGTTGCCACGGCAACAAAATGGAATTTTCTAAGAAATTCTTTAAAAATCTTCTCCTCTGAAACCGCTGGTCAGATTTTGAAATAATTTCACTGGAATGTTCCTTGGGTGACCCTTTTCAAAAAGTGTTCGCGAAATTTTGATCTGTTGAAAAACATGGCTCTGGTGAATGGAGGCTACTTGCACTATACAGATATGAAGAAATTCTTAAAAGTTCTTCTCTAAAACGGCTGGTCAGATTTTAAAATAATTTCACAGAAATGTTCCTTGGGTGACCCTTTTCAAGAAGTGTTCGCAAAATTTTGATTTGTCAAAAAACATGGCTCTGGTGACTCTGGAGCTACTTGCACTATACAGATATGAAGAAATTCTTAAAAATTCTTCTTCTCTGAAACAGCTGGTCAGATTTTGAAATAATTTCACAGAGATGTTCCTTGGGTGACCCTTTTCAAAAAGTGTTCGCGAAATTTTGATCCGTCAAGAACATGGCTCTGGTGACTGGGGGCTACTTGCACTATATGGCCATGAAGAAATTCTTAAAAATTCTTCTCTGAAACGGCTGGTCAGATTTTGAAATAATTTCAGAGAAATGTACCTTTGGTGACCCTTTTCAAAAGTTGTTCGCGAAATTATAAGCCATCAAGAAACATGGCTCTGGTGACAGGGGGCTACTTGCACTATACGGCCATGAAGAAATTCTTAAAAATTCTTCTACTCTGAAACGGCTGGTCAGATTTTGAAATAATTTAACAGGAATGTTCCTTGGGTGACCCTTTTCAAGAAGTGTTCGCAAAATTTTGATTTGTCGAGAAACATGGCTCTGGTGACTCTGGGGCTACTTGCACTATACGGATATGAAGAGATTCTTAAAAATTCTTCTTCTCTGAAACGGCTGGTCAGATTTTGAAATAATTTCACAGAGATGTTCCTTGGGTGACTCTTTTCAAAACCTGTTCACGAAATTTTGATCTGTCAAGAAACATGGCTCTGGTGACTGGGGGCTACTTGGACTTTACGGCCATGAAGAAATTCTTAAAAGTTCTTCTTCTCTGAAACCGCTGGTCAGATTTTGAAATAATTTCAGAGAAATGTTCCTTTGGTGACCCTTTTCAAAAATTGTTCTCAAAATTTTCATCCGTCAAGAAACACGGCTCTGATGGGGGGGCTACTTGCACTATACGGACATGAAGAAATTCTTAAAAATTCTTCTTTTCTGAAACTGCTGATCAGATTTTGAAATAATTTCACAGAAATGTTCCTTGGGTGACTCTTTTCAAAACTTGCTCGCAAAATTGTGATCTGTCAAGAAACATGGCTCTGGTGGTGGGGGCTTTTTGCACTAAAGGGACATGAAAAGGAATTTCTTAATTCTTCTCTGGAATGGTCAGATTTTGAAATAATTTCACAGAAATGTTCCTATGGTGACCTTTTTAGCTCACCTGAGCATACAGTGCTCATGGTGAGCTATTGTGATTGTGCTGTGTCCGGCGTCCGTCGTGCGTCGTCCATCTTCAACTTTTTACCTTGTGTATGCTCTAGAGGCCACATTTTCAGTCCAATCCTCATGAAACTTTGTCAGAATGTTTGTCTTGATAAAATCTGAGATGAGTTTGAAATTGGGTCATGTGGGGTCAAAAACTAGGTCACTAGGTCAAATCTTAGAAAAACCTTGTGTTCGCTCTAGGGGCCACATTTTCAGTCCGATCCTCATGAAATTTGGTCAGAATGTTTGTCTTGATAAAATCTCGGACAAGTTTGAAATTGGGTCATGTGGGATCAAAAACTAGGTCACTAGGTCAAATCTTAGAAAAACATTGTGCGCGCTCTATAGGCCACATTTTCAGCCAGATACTTGCGAAACTTGGTCAGAATGTTTGTCTTGATAAAATCTTGCATGAGTTTGAAATTGGGTCATGTGGGGTCAAGAACTAGGTCACAAGGTCAAATCTTAGAAAAACGCTGTGTGAGCTGTAGAGGACACATTTTCTGTCAGATACTTGTGAAACTTGGTGAGAATGTTTGTCCTGATAAAATGTCGGACGAGTTCGAAATTGGGTCATGTGGGGTCAAAAACTAGGTCTCTAGGTCAAATCGTAGAAAAACCTTGTGTGCGCTCTATAGGCCACATTTTCAGTCCCATACTTATGAAACTACATCAGAATCTTTGTCTTGATGATATCTTGGAAGAGTTTCACCTCAGTTCAAAAACTAGGTCACCAGGTCAAATCTTAGGAAAAACCTTGTGTGCACTCTAGAGGATACATTTTCAGTCCGATACTCATGAAACTTGGTCAGAAAGTTTGTCTTGATAAAAACTCGGATGAGTTTGAAATTAGGTCGGAATGTTTGTCTTGATAAAAATTCGGATGAGTTCGAAATTGGGTCATGTGGGATCAAAAACTAGGTCACTAGGTCAAATTAAAGAAATACCTTGTGGGAACTCTAGAAGCCACATTTTTCGCTCAATTGACTTGAAAATTGGTCAGAATGTTTGTCTTAATTAAATCTCGTATGACGTTGAAATTGGGTCATCTGGGGTCATAAAGTAGGTCACTAGGTCAAATTGAAGAAATACCTTGTGGGCACTCTAGAGGCCACATTTTTTGCTCAATTGACTTGAAAATTGGTCAAAATGTTTGTCTTAATTAAATCTCGGATGAGTTTGAAATTGGATCACCTGGGGTCATAAACTAGGTCACAAGGTTGAATCAAAGAAATACCATGTGGGCATTCTAGAGGCCACATTGTTTGCTGAATTGACTTGAAAATTGGTCAGAATGTTTGTCTTACTTAAATCTCGGACAAGTTTGGGTCATAAACTAGGTCACTAGGTCAAATGAAAGAAATACCTTGTGGGCACTCTAAGAGGCCACATTTATTGCTCAATTCACCCGAAAATTGGTCAGAATGTTTGTCTTGATGACATCTTGGATAACTTGAAAATTGGGTCACCTGGGGATATAATCTAATTCACTAGGTCAAATTAAAGAAATATCTTGTGGGCAGTCTAGAGGCCACATTCATTGCTCGATTGTCATGAAAATTGATCAGAATCTTTGTCTAAATAAAATCTCGCATGAGTTTGAATTTGGGATACCTTGGGTCATAAACTAGGTCACAAGGTCATATTAAAGAACTACCTTGTGGGCACTTTTAGAGTCCACATTTATAGCTGAATTGACTTAAAAATTGGCCAGAATGTTTTTCTTGATGAAATTTCAGATGAGTTTGAATTTTGGTCACCTTGGGTCATAAACTAGGTCACTAGGTCAACTAAAAAAAATTTTTTGTGGGAGCTCTAGAGGCTACAATTCTTATTCAATTGACCTGAAAACTGATCAGCATGTTTGTCTTTATAAAATCTTGGATGAGTTCAAAATTGGGTCACATAGGGTCATAAACTAGGTCACTAGGTCAGATTTAAAGAAATATCTTGTGGGCACTCTAGTGGCCACAATTCTTGCTCAATTGCCCTGAAAATCGGTCAGCACATTTGTCTTGATAATATCTCGGATGACTTTGAAATATGGTCACATAGGGTCATAAACTAGGTCACTAGGTCAAATTGAAGAAATACACTTTGGACACTACTGAGGCCACATTTTCAGCTCAATTGACCTGACAGTTGGTCAGAATATTTGTCTTAACAATATGTCAGATGACTTTTAAATTGGGTCATCATGACCCTGGAGTAAAATTTCGCCTATTGACTCAGGTGAGCAATCCAGGGCCATCATGGCCCTCTTGTTGCAATATCAGTATTTACGATTGCTTACACAAAACAGTTGTGTGATAGTTAAAAAAAATATTACTCATTTTTAAACAATTTTGTATCACAGGCACTAAAATATTGTTTTATATCACTTGCAGCTTATTTCTATTAACCAAGTAATGTCAAGGAAAGATGACTGTTACACAGAAAACATCATCAGTGGGAAGAAAAAGTTTTAATGGCAGAAATACTTCAGGGGCTTTGGTGTGAAATGTCAAATACTGAATAATTTACAAAGCTACCACAATATGTGTAAGTCATAGAAATTTTAGATTTTATTACTTTTATTAAGTTTTACAATTATGCTGCAAAAATTCTTTTAGTTCAATACTGGAAATAAGCAACAGCAATAAATTTCACCAAATTCTCTTAAAACTGTTAGGCAAAGTCAGAACGTCTTATGTCATGGCATGATTTCTGTTGTTCATCCGTCTGTCTGTATGTCATGCATAAACTCATTCTCACCCAGTACAGTCTGCAGTTTTCACTAGATCCTGTCAGTTGATCTTGTCAATTAATAACAAAAAAAAACTTCATTACATTGTTTTAACCCTTTAACAATCACTCCATAGTTTTTACGACCCTAATGAAGAAGCCTTTTGAAAACATTGTGGGAAACGGAGAAAGTGCTTGTACTAAACATCTCTTTTTACCAATACTGAGTACCCATTAGAATACAAATCCCATAATTTTAGCTACTATTAATTTGTCCTCTGCTGATACTTTCTATTTAAACAAGCCTAAAACTTCGTCAACTTGGAAACATGTTACAGTTTTATGGCATGTATAACTCAGTATTGAAAGTACGCAGAAATGCCATTTTAACTAAAATTTGTAGATGTATTTTTAGGTATTCTCCAAGACATTGAAAACTTCAAGGCAGCAGTACGTAAGAGAGAAACAGCTTCATACTTACACATAACAGATGGTTAAGCATACAGGGAAATGTGTAAGAAATTCTTGAAATAGCCTTAATATAGATGGTGTGAATCTATATTCAAGTCCAAAAAAAGAATTATGGCCTATATGTTTGGCTAAAAATGAACCAAAAGTACAATTTTCTGCTAATAACATGAAAACCAATAAAAACCAGTTCATAATGTTCTTGTAGTCTCTTCACTGATCCTGTAATTTCTCTTCTGAATAGATTTATAAGTTTGTTAATAATCATGAACTGATAGTTCTTGATTGATTCACGGTTCATAAATTGTTCATGAACCATTGAGTCATGAATGATCCATGAACTAAATTCCCATGATCCAATTTCTTCATGAACTTTGATGACATTCATGAACAAACAGTCCATGAATTTATCACTAATGAGTGGTTCATGAAATGACCATGAACTATTGACAGTGTTCATGAACACCTAGTATAGTTCATGGAAGGTGCATGAACTTATGAACTGTTTTTCGCAGGGGTAGTGAAAACTGCATTCATACAAAAGCTGACTTTAGAAAACATTGTGGCACAAAGAGCAGAATCTTTTTTGGCCTTAATGATTCAATTCTATGTGATAGTTCCTTAAAGTAGCAGTGTTGGCCAAAAGTTAAATCATTTTAAAAAACACAGGTAAATTTAACCCTTTACCAAACAATCCCAACGCTTAACAACCATGGGAAATAAAAGCTTTGAAAATATTGTTGGAAAAGGAGAAAATGCTGGTAGCCAGCATTTTCTCCTTTTCTAACAATGTTTTCTACCTTAGCCAATACAAATTCCTTCTTTTAGTCATATTTTTTTTGTCATCTACAAATGCTTTCAATTTAGACCAGTCTAGTACTTTGTCGTTCAGTAAAGAGTTAACTCATACCACTTTAAAGTATGGTAATCATTAATTATGGGTCTGACAATCTGTTAAATTATAGTCAATCCCAGTTTCAGTCAGTGCTAGAACAGCAAATTCTTAAACCAGAATAGTTACCAAGTCTCCATTCCAGTTATAAATTTGGCTGTTCGAACACGACTTAGACTGAATCCACCATACTGAAACAGATTGTGGGTCAGACTCATAAAAATTGTAACACTTTTAAATGGTTTAACCAGTTTAATTTAACTGTATTGTCAACACTGATTTGTTCACTTTAAGCCTTCTCTGGTTTTATTTCTGGTAGCATGTGTTGATTGACTGCCAATCATAGTCAAGCACTTAAATTTTTGTCAATGGCTCACATTCGCCTTTATTAGAAATTAAAATTGTTGCTGATCATGGGTGAACTAAGAAAAAACTGAGAAGAAAAAATAACTCTTGGCCAGTGGCCATGAATCATTGCCAGTTATAGACATTTCAACATGAGAAGAAACAACACATTTGCATAGAAATGAGAATTTATTATTAGAATGAAGTAAATTTCAAAGTATTAAAGCAACAGGTAATAGTTGTATCATACATTGCTTTTGTATCAAGTGAGTGAAATGTTTAACCCTTTACCAGATGACAAAAATTTAACCTCGTCCAAATTCAAAGCATTCATAGACGACAATTTCAATGTGGCTGGAATGGTACAATTTTTCTTTGATAGGGTAGAAAACATTGTTGGAAAAGCAGAAAATGTTGGTTACCAGCATTTTTCTCCTTTTTCTACAAAGTTTTCAAATGGCTTCTTTTCCCACACTCGTGAAAAGTCACATTGTGAGATAAAGGGTTAATAATCATTATACTTGGGTCAGATGCATGATCTAGAAATTTCTGTACTTGAATCATGGTCAGACATAAACTCATAGCCATGAATCATGGTTAGTAATGGACAATACATGAAGTGTGCAATTTGTATTCCATTATAGCTTATAAAGTGCACTGAAATCCAAATTAATGCATTTTAAGTTAGAGGCAGACATAAGGCAATATTCTTTGTCAAACAATATAATGTTTAAGAATGACCATGTGTCATGGTTACAAAACAAAGCATAATTTAACGCAGTCAAACCATAGTCAAATCATTGGTGATCATAGTCATGATAGACCAGAGTCAAAACTAGGACAAACAACAAAGACAGCCATGTTTTGACCATGTACAACCATGGTCAAACTTGATTCAACGTCCACATTTCACAGGGGTATTTCTGTTGTCAGTCTGTTGTACAAACCCAGGTTTTCCCCATGTCTATAATCAGAAACTGTAAACAGAGATTTGCACTAAACAATGGTATTTCATAAAATTATTTTTCAAGTTTGAAATTATTATATTTGTAACAAAAACCTTGCTTGATATTTCCACAGATGTATTGTTTATATAGCCATTTTCTGCTTGCTATTTTTAGTGGCAATTTACACACCGAGTATTAATATCTATCCTGTACAGGATATTGATGTGTCATAGAAGACAGGTCTATCTTCAAAGAATATGACATGCGCAGACAATGATAAGCACCGGTATAGTTTGTCTGTGTTTGTTAAAACAATTCTTTTTTGTTAAAGTAAAGTATTCCTTACCATTTTTAGAATTTCCCAGGGCCCCTGGGGGATCCAGATGCCTGGACCCATGTCCTGGATCCCCCTTTGGCTGATGTGCAGAAAAAAGGAATATCTAGAAGTTATAAAATTCAAATTCTTAGTCATAGAGATATCAATTCATGCTTTGTTTACAGATGCAGTTTGAAAGTGTACTGTGACCTTTCAATACAAATGACGCACAAAAGCAGCCGATGGTGATGTCACTGCACTACCAACGGAAAACTGAAGAACAATGATGTAATTTTGTAACACTGTATTTTTTGTAACAATTTTAAGACAAAAGAAAATCACTAATCTGATCAGATGATGAACCGATTTGTGTTTTAGACTAAATACTGAAAACTATACTTTTTCTAAAAGGACAAAATGGCAGCATTGACTAGAGTAAATTTATTTTACAAGATCATATTGTTGCATACATGTAATGTTGACAGTTCGCTACGAGTCATATATTAAGCAATGAATCCCCGCAAAATTGGTATGAAATAATACACTTAGCAATGTAAAGACATTTTATTTACTCACTAGCATTCTATTTCTCATTGTTGCATAAAGGGCTGTTCATTTGTGTTAAGGGAAACTAAATGCTGTTTTTAATTTCTGACCACATCATATGCCACATCTTGTTGGGATTGTAGGTATATTTAACAGCTACCACATGCAATATGAAATCCGGTCCAAGAGTTGCCCATTCAGACAGATCCAATGACTGTATTTTTGCCAAAATTTCAGCGGGGGGGAGGGGTCCAGATGCCCAGTCCCCACCTCTGGATGTGCTAGTACTGTACAAACAATCAATCCAAGTTAAGGCCATTATTATCAGTATCAAATGAATGATACCTATGTTCAGTACCGTTACAATTCTAATGTGGCGAGCATAAATAAACAGTTCACTGTACAATAATTCTGTATATAATTCTAGCCAACCAAGTTTGACAAAGTTCATGCAAAAAACCCTGTTGTTTTCAAAATTTAAATGGCCTCATCAGACAACAAAAAGTTGTTGCAAATAGGAAAATTACTAATGAAGTATCTGATCATTTCTTGGAGCAACATACAATAGCATCAATGTTCATTTATGGGAAAAGAAAATGAATGATGAATTTGAAATCAGTTTTCACAACAACAGGTGAAATGCTTTGAGGCTCTAGAGTAACACATTTTTTTGACATAATGATTAATATGTATATGAATAATTATAGGTATTACAGAAATATGAGCAAAACTAGGAAAGATGAAGTCCATGAAGGCCTGAACTACCCTACTGGCAGTAATTGGCCTATAAAGTTACCCTTTACCAGACAAGTCTGTGTTTTTATGATCATGTATAATGTAGAAAGCCTTTGAAACATTGTGATAAAAGGAGAAAATGCTGGTAGCCAGCATTTTTTCCTCCTTTTCCCTCAGTTTTCTACCATTTTAAAGACAAAACCATGCAAGAGGCAAATAAATTTGTTGTGTGCAAATGGCTTAATTTTGGGAAAGTCTAAAATTTTGTTGGTTAGCAAAGGGTAAAGCATTAAATGCATTACCATATGAGTACCAATTTAATGATTGACCAATTGATATTTTTCTCCATGATCATAAAATTCTATTTGTGCAGTCTGATCTTGTTCTACAATGGCCACAAAATTACCTGTTGGCCTGCTTGGTTTCGGTATTCAAAGGCTTAAAACAGTAACTATGGAATTTTACCCATTACCACCAAGTCCAATGTTTTAAAGACTCCAAGGAAAACAGCTTTTAACCAGCATTTCTCCTTTGTTCCACAATGTTTTCATCACATCAAAGACAAAAATCTACAACTTGAGCCATACTTAATTTGTCTTCTGCAAAGTATAAATGCTTTGAATTCGGAGGGGTCTAAAATGTTGTCATCAGGAAAGAATAAGTTAAAATGTACCCTAATTCAAATCTGATTACTTTTCACCATCTTGAAATCATTTGCTTTTGTTTACTAAACAAGTAGAATGTTAATTTCAACAATGTAAACTAACCAAAATGGCTACAGGCCTATTAACATAACCTTTCCTTGATCTATTTACAGGAAAAAGCAAAATTTATATACAAAACACATTTTGTAGCAAATCTGCAACATAGTCTTGTAAGAAGAGAGGACCCAGGTGGTTCAGTATCCTCCACCAAGGTTTGTAAGAATTAATTTGTGCCCAGTAACTCAATCAGTAAGATACAGAGCTTGAAACCAGAGGTTTGCTGGTTTGAATCTCACGCTCAGCCAATTTATTCCAAGAATCAACAAAAGTCAGTATGACAGGTCTCAACCCTCTCTCACCTCTGATCATTGTTTGATTATGCTTACAGGGATAAGATGCCACTGGCTTGGGAAGAATACTGTGCACATTAATGATGACAGGAACTCCAGGAAAGCATAGATACGTGCACTAGCCACCATGATATAACTAAAACAATGTTGAAAACAGCATGGAATACTTTAAAAACAAACATACATAATATATTTACAAATACTACCAGTGGTGGGAGGCATGTGTTCCATGGGGTTTTGATTCACTTTACTGGACTTTAACCCTTTACCGCACAATGATGCCTTTTGATGCCCCTGGGAAAGAAGCTTTTTGAAAACATTGTGGGAAAAGGAGAAAAATTTTAATGCTGGTAACCAGCATTTTCTCCTTTTCCCACAATGTTTTCTACCTGATCAAAGAAAATTGCACCATTTGAGCCACATTGAAATTGTCGTCTGCAAATGCTTTCAATTTGGACAAGGCTAAAATTTTGTCGTCTGGTAAAGGGTTACCACTGTTTCAACAGCTTAGGTCTTATCATGGTGTTTAGTGCACCTACACATGTATTTCCTGGGTTTCTCACACCAATACTGACACAACTTTCTTTCCATGTCACAGACTACTTTTCTAACATGCATCAGAGGTGAGAGGCAAAAGAAAGTTTACCTCAACCGGGTACAGTAGTCGCAACCTCCAGGTCACAAGTCAGATAAGCCTACCACTGAGCTACCCAGCAGGGCTGATCCACAGGGATATCCACCCTTAAGCTCAGGGACTTTGTGCAACTTTGATAAAAGACCATAATTTTATGATACTACATACAAAATTATGAATGTTTTAGTATAAAAGAAAATGAGAATAGTTCAAATAGAAGGAAAGCAAGGGGGCACTAATTCTGCACTGGCCACCAAGAAAACTTACAGGAAGTGCCTGGCCACTGCTGTGCTGGCCCCGTTCTCCTATGCTTCACCATTGACTGGTTGAATGGTGTTTTATGCCACTTTCAACATTATTTCAGTCATAATCACAGTGACAGCTCAAATATCTATGTATTTCCTTGGTTCCACCAGCATTAGGCTAGGGCTCTGAAGTGTCTTGCACAAGGACACTTCCAGGAAAAACTCTGTGCTTCCAGTAATGCTCAAACCAGGGGCCTCCAGGTCATGAATCCAACACTGAACCACACTGGACCCCGTCATGTTAATAATATTTTCTCAAATTATAAAAAACCTTCTTCCTCATTGCCGTAAAGACAAAGGTTTATTTAGCCATGTGTTAATTCAAGTTATGTAACTGGCATGCTTCTTTTCAAAATTACTGAGACCATGACGTAAGAAGACAAAACAGAAAGGTTTCATTTTTATCAGGATATAATCAAAATAACATTCATTTTCTTCCAGTCAAGATGTAAGAAAATCTTGACATACTTATTTTTTTATACCTTCTACAATTCAATACAGCAGGAAGCAGTAATAGACATTAATTACAACTAAACAAGAGTACCACATGTGGATGCCAATGCGCGGCTGAGGTTGCTTGATCTTCAGTGGAAATTCTTAGTCCAAAAAGGGGCATAACTGTGTCAAAATACTTTGATGTTTACCAGCCCTTGGTGTATATGTTCCCCTTTTGAAAGTAAACAACTTGTCCAAGTTTAAAGCAAACATCTTCAGTAATAAGAGAGATATTACAAAATGTCAAAAGTTTTTGCAAGATGACACAGACGACACCAGGGCTACAGCATATACCTCAATGTTTTCTTTGAAAACAGCTGAGCTAGTAAGAGCACTGCATGTGAGTGCAAACACTTGGCTGCGGTGACTTGATTTTCAGTGAAAATTCTAAGTCAGAAAAGGGGCAGAAATGTGCCAAAAATATTTTGATGGTTACCTGCCCCTGTTGTATAGGTTCCCCTTTTGGTAATTAACAAGTTGTCCAAATTTGAAGCAATATCTTCAGTATAACAGTGATATTATAAAATGTCAAAGATTTTGCACCACGACTTACACGGCAATGTGGACGACAACACCAGGGCTACCGCAATACCTCGACATTTTCTTCAAAAACAGCTGAGTTGAAAATTGTCCAAGTGCATGCAAAAGTTGCCGATGATGAGCGTTTTCTCCATTTGTAACCATGTTGTTAACTCTTTACCACTAAATCCCGAAATTTAACGGCCCTGATTGAAAGTGATTTTGAAAACATTGTGAGAAAGGGAGAAAATGCTATTGACCAGCATTTTGCCTGTTCCCATAATATTTTCTACCATACCAAAGACAAATCCTATCATTTGAGCCATACTTCATGTGCGGCCTACAACTGCTTTCAATCTGGACAAGTCTAAAGTTTTGTTGTGTGGTTTCGAATCAAATCAGTTCCTCAGGAGACACATCCAACACTTTACAAAACAATTCCATGTTTTAACCAGCCCCAGGAAAAATCTTATAAAATCATTTTGGAGAAAAATGCTGATAACTAGCATTTTCTCCTTCTCCCACTATGTTTTCTGCCCTTTCAAAGACAAAATTCCATCGTTTTAGCCATGTTTAATTTACCATATGCACAAGCTTTTAATTTGAAGCAGTCTGAAATTTTATCTTCTGGTAAAGTGTTAACTCTTCACCACACAATCATGAGTTTTAATAACCTACAGAAGAAGCTTTTTAAAAACATTGAGGAAAAAGGAGATCGTGCTAGCAAGCACCATTTTCTCCTTTTCCCATAATGTTTTAAACCCTTCCAAAAAATAAATTTCAATTTTTTAGTCATGTTTATTTTGTTGTCTGCAAATACTTTCAATTTAGACCATTCTAAAATATTGATGAGGTAAAGAGTTAAATCCCTCTGTAAGAGGGAGAGAGACTTAGGCAAGTGAAGAATTATACAGAATGAAAGCTTTATTACTAGAAAAGACATGAAAATGTCAGGGTTATTACATAGTAGTCTAGTTTATGTGCTTAAAATGATGTATGGTAGAAAATAATCAATGGAAGTTTCTCAGAGTTGACATTTTTCTCCTGTCTTCAAAAGTCAGGGAGTCACAGTCACAGAAATGCATCCCATTGGTTTGCTTTTGTTGTCAGATACATGTATTGAAATTTTGGAAAATCTTTGAATATTTTCCTATCAGTGTTTCCAAAAGTACCAAGAAAATTTTGAAGAACACTTCATGACTAACTCCTGGGCTTTCTTTCACTAAACTGCATATGCACGAAATTTGCATACGAATTTTAGGTAAGCATACATCAAGTCTGAGAACAACTTTTTTCTAAACTGCATAAATTTATGATTGATTACATATTTGCATAACTCAAACTCATATGTTTGTGTAAAGCAGGGATTGTATGCATGTACATATAGATCTACAATCCAAAATGATTTGTGTAAATCTAAGCAGTTTACAGAAACACAGCACTGGTCCCAATCTCCTAACTTTAATATTATCAGCAGAACTTCCTTTTATGGCTCTCTGGTTTCCCAATTAGTATTTTGCTTATATGTAATAGTCTTTTCCAAAAATTAAGATTTAACCCTTTACCACAAAATCCTCAGTCATGGCACTCGTCACAACTCGGCCGATTCCGTACCTACATCTAACCTCGTCTGTATAAGGGAGGCTTCCATTTTGAACTACCACTCACATGATTTTAAACATGGCGGCACCCCTGTAGATCGCTTAGCAACGACATGAACAACCACTGTGAAGTTATTCACTTCTATCGATCTGTCGATGAAAGCTCCTAACGGAATTGATAAACCACGCTAAAAATTGAATGTACAAACTGTTTGCCGACTGAAATACTCTTAGAAAGATAACAATAGAAATTTACTCATGCGTTCTTTCTAAAGAGGAGCCTTACAATTTCAATAACGGTAAAGCGGTGTGCTTCCGGAGATGTGCGAAATGTACCGTGTAGGTGCATATCAAGCTACGTGATACAGCCGAGGGATTTGATCATCGGATCACCCGAGGTATGCCGAATGCAGTCATGGTAGACAGCATTTCTCTTTCTACATTGCTTTCTACCAGATCAAAGACAGAAGTCACCATTAAAGCCACATTTTAAGCCACATTTAGTCTGTTGACTTTAATTAATGCTTTCAGTTTGGTCAAGTCCAGAATTTTGTCGTTTGGTAAAGAGTTAAAGCCCCACTAAAGTCCAAATGTAAACAAGCATGTTTACAAAATAAAAGGAAATTTTATTTATACCATGTAAAAATATGGCAATTATTATGACTCTAGCGATAGGTTAAGGTGCAGTTCGTAAAAGTACCAGTCACTGGAAGATAAAAGAATTTTGAAAATAGAAAAAATACTACCAGGTCGCCCAATCTGTTTGTTTACATCTATTATCGCCGATGTATGAGCCGACTTTTCGTCGTAAATCTCTGCGGTGCACACAAAATAGTGACGTAAACACCACGTGATTGTTCAAGGCGTTGATAAACAAAAGAACTAAAATGGAGGGCGGGACGAAGCGCAAACTAGCCCAAAAAAAACAAGTATACTGACAGAATCTGCGAGAAAGCGATGCAAAAAAGAGCAGTCTAGCATAGGGTGTCTTTGAGAAGTCATGTCATCCTTGGCAATCAGATAACCAGCTGGAGACAGATAAAATTGGCAAAAGGACTGAAGTCGGACGCAAAGGTAGCCAAGTTTCCAATGAATCGGTATGTTATGTTACTAGTCTGTAGATTTATCACTAGATTTATTTTAACCACTTCATTTATTGTTTGAACGGTAAATAGGATCAGTGTATGTTTTATGAACTGTACGCATTGAATGAATATCGGATTAATATTTTGTGAAAATTATGAATATCCAAGTCGAGTTCAGCACCACGTTTGACCTGCAGCAGAGAGTGCAGCTCCAGCAAGATATTGTAAATCACTGTTTCTTGGTTTAAAATTTGAGTTAGACTGCATCAAAAATAGAGTAATGATCGCCTATCAGCTGCTACATGGGCTACCCCTATATTTAATCACAATCTTTACTTCTGCTCCAGAAAAGCCCCAATGCCAAAAAATATGGTCGGGCTTCTGCATGCAACATGTGTTTGAATCCCTAGCTGATAAATTTATGATTTGTATGCAATCATTAATGCCTGAAACATATTTTTAGCAAACAGCTTTAAAAAGAAAAAACATTATTTAACCCTTTACCCAGGGTTTTCCCTGACCCCCTGTTTCTTTGAATTTGGACCCCAAACTTTTTTAAATGACCACTATTCTGGTTCTTTTGTAAGATAATTAAACCAAAAAAATCTTGGAACTGCAACATTTGTGTTACATAAAGTTTTGTCTGGAATATCCTAATACTTTACCTCATCCTTTACCCCACAATCCTGTTTTAACCCCTAAATAAAAGAAATGAAACTTTCAAACCAATAGCATACACCCAATTTTTCCTATTTCAAAGGTATTATTTGGAGGAAATATATCTCCTTAGCAGGCAGTGTAGATCAAAGATCGGACTGCACGTTCTGTGCAATCTGATCTTGATCCACACTGTCTGCAAAAGGTCAGTGGGTCGCGATTAGCAGCTTAAGGGTTAATTCTTTACCACTCAAAAAAAGAGTGATAAAAGAGTTAGACTGAATGACTGATTGTATGGTGTTTAACACCATTTTCAACATTATTTCGGTTATATTGTGGTAGCCAGTGCTTTCTATCCTTGCTTTCCTCAGAGTTCCTGTCACCAGTATTTCGCACACTATTGTTCCGAAGCCACTAGCTGCTTTCCCATATGACCATTGTTGAAATAATGGTCTGCATCAGGAGAGGAATGAATCCTGTCGCAATGACTATCATCAACCCTTTGAAAGAAATTGGCCAAGCTGGGGATTCAAACCAGAGACCCCATGTTCTCAAGTCCTGTACTCCACCGCAGCCTGCACTACTGGGGCTCGGCAAAAGAAGTTTTTAGTATGGTCCAAATTGAAATTTGCAGACGACATATTAAACATTACTCAAACCTAAAATTTGTCTATCAAAGGGTAGAAAAAATTGTGGGAAAGCATTGCTGGTTGCCAGCATTTTCTTTTCCCATGTTTTAAAAAGCCTTCTTCCTTAGGGTCATTAAAACACAGTATTCTTTGTTCAAGGGTTAAAGACCTTTAGGTAGAAGTTTTCGAAAACATTGTGGAAACAGATGAAAATGCTGGTAACCAGGATTTTCTCCTTTTCTTCGATTCTTTTCAATTCTTTTTCACAAAAACTAATTAGTTGCCAGACATTCAACTCTTTACCAAATGACAAAATTTTAGGCTAGTCAAAATCGGAAGGATTTGCAGATGACAAATTAGTGCGACAGAAAAATTGAAATTTGTTTTGGGAAGGGTAGAAGACTTTGTGGAAAAAGGAGAAAATGCTGGTTACCAGCATTTTCTCCTTTTCCCACAATGTTTTCAAAAGGCTTCTTTCTCAGGCTCGTTAAAAGTTGGGATTGTGTGGTAAAGGGTTAATTGTGTTGTGTGCACATGAGTTTATAATTATATTGGACAAGTCTAAAATTTTATTGTCTAGTAAAGAGTGCATATCAAGGATCAGACTACCTTTCTTGTGCAGTCTGACCAGCATTTTCTCCTTTTCCCATGATGTTTTCAAAAGGCTTCTTTCTCAGGCTCATTAAAAGTTGGAATTGTGTGGTAAAGGGTTCACTGTGTTGTGTGCACGAGTTTATAATTATATTGGACAAGTCTAAAATTTGTTGTCTAGTATAGAGTGCATATCAAGGATCAGACTGCCTTTCTTGTGCAGTCTGATCTTGATGCACTGTGTCCACAATTTACCCCATGGTTCTACCATTAGCATACTTAGAACCTGACACATATCCTATGTAAAATACAGACTAGAAATTGAATATTTACTCACTGACTAGTCATTTACTCCACATCACAAAGTCCAGTAGTCCCACTTATCCACTGATTGTTGTGTGTTTGTATTATTAATATTGCCAAATGCTTTGTTTTTATATAACCTTTCACAAAATGATACCCTTTTCTGATAAAATCAAGGAAGAAGGCTATTGAAAACATTGTAGTAAGTAAAAAATACTGGTAGCCAACATATTTCATCCATAAACACAGTGTTCTAAACCCTTACAAAAACAAAGCCCATGATTCAATCCTTATTTAACCCTTTACCACACAATCCCGACTTTTAACGACCCTGAAGAAGAAGCCTTTTGAAAACATTGTGGGAAAAAGAGAAAATGCTAGTAACCAGCATTTTCTCCTTTTCCCACAATGTTTTCTACTCTTCCAAGAGCAAATTCCAAGTTTTGATTCACATTTATTTTGTCGTCTGCAAAAGCTTTCAATTTGGACCGGTTTGAAAGTTTTGTCGTTTGGTAAAGAGTTAACCCTTTCCCAAACGACAGATTTTGGACTGATCCAAATTGAAAGAGTTTGCAGACTACAATTTTAAATTTGATGAAAATGGCAGAAAGGTCTCAAATAGGGTAGAAAACACTGTGGGAAAAGGAGAAATTGCTCGTTACGAGCAATTTCTCCTTTTCCCACAGTGTTTTCAAAAGACTTGTACTGCAGACACGTGAAAACCAGGGCTTGTTTGGGAAAGAGTTAATTAGTATTGTAATTTCCATAATGCTTTTAAAATGGAAAAGTCTACAATCTTGGTGAGGAGTTAACTCCTTACCACACAACAAAAATTTATACCCATCCAAATTGAAAGCATTTGCAGATGACAAAATAAATGTGACTCAAAAATTGAAAATTGCTTTTTGGAAGTGTAGAAAACATTGTGGGAAAAGGAGAAACTGCTGGTTACCAGCATTTTCTCCTTTTACCACAATGTTTTCAAAAGCGTTCTCAATCAAGGTTAGTTGGGACTGTGTGGCTATGGGTTAAAAAGACTTGCTTCAAGCATTTAACAGCCTTTCAACTTTGACCTCTGGTAATCCAAAAAGCCTTTCTCTCAAGACTACAAAAGCACAGACAAAACAAGTGAATAGTTAAAGGTTATTTAACCCTTTTCCACACAATGCAGAGTTTTAATAACCTTGAGAGAGAAGCATATCAAAAACAATTTGGGAAAAGGAGAAAATGCTGGTAACCAGCATTTCCTCCTTTTCCCACAATATTGTCTATCCCATCAAAGACAGAATTCATCATTTGAGCTTCTTTTAATCTGTCATCTGCAAATGCTTTGGACCAGTGTGGTTTAGTAAAGAGCTAATTTACAATAAGATTCACAATTAGTATTCACCAATGAGTAAACACTTTAATACTCTCTGTACTGCAGAGCCCATTATGAGCTTTATATGCACAGACAGAGTTCTAATTTGCCTTTTCCTGTTTAGTAGCAATTCACTGGTAAAACATCAGCAAGAGCATACCCTTTTAAAAAAGGTGTTGTAAAAGAAATCAAAGTACTGAAAGTACTGATAGAAGGTGATGGTAGAAATTGACTTGCAAATAGGTTTTAACAATGGGCCATTTCATTAAAAATTTAATAATCTGATGGCTGACAGCATAGTTTTCTAAGATTCATAGCATTATTTCATGACTGTTTTCTACAAAATCAAGTTTCTAAGCATTTTGCAAGCCTTTAAAGGTGTAAGAAAAGTGGTTTGGCGTGTAGTGGCAGTAGCTAGGGGTGTCTCTCTTATTCATTCGCTATGTAAACGTTATGAACCAAGTCATGTCAAAGCTGCGAAACAAGGCCAATTTCAGTTCTAGAGCTAATTCTATGAAATTTAGTTTAAACAGCTTTATTTACATCGACTGAGAGAGAAGTTCTTGCAACTTATACTAATTTCTCTTGATTCTGCTTCCTGGAAACTACACCAGTATTCGAGCCAAAGTGGTGGGCCAAAGCAGTCCCAAAGTTGAAACCCACTCCTGGGTATTGAGCTCAGGACCTTATGGTTACGAGGCCACTGCTCTACCTCACAACCATGGACACCACAATCAAATCCAGAGCTTTCGCAACCTTTCAGACTCAACTCAGCAAAATACACAGACTTAACTAAGTTAACAGTCTTAAGGCTATTATTTTGCTGGGTTGAGTCTTAACCCTTAAAGCATCTTTCACGACTATAGTTGCGTTTGTGGCCAGTGTAGATCAAGATCAGGCTGCACAAAACGTGCAGCCTGATCTTTGATCTACACTGTCCGCTTTGCTGAATCACAGTAGAAAAAAGCAACCAGGAAATTACAATTATTTGGGTTGTATTTCTTGGATGAAAATGTCTGACAGGTTTATTAGGCGCTCTAAGGCTTAATTTGTTTGCACTGGAGTTTAATACCGTTTTAACAGCTTAAAGGTCATATCATGGTGGTCAGTGCACCTATGCATGTGTTTCCTGGCTTTCTCACAACAGTACTGACACATCTTTCTTCCAAGCCACTGACTGCTTATCTCACATGCATCAAAGGTGAGAGGAAAAAAATCATGGGAAAGAAAGTTTGCCTCAGCTGGGTATCAAACCCGCAACCACCAGGTCATAAGTCAGATATGCTAACCACTGAGCTATCCAGCTGGGCCTGAGTCTTAAGCATGATGGATGTCAGCTCAGGATTTGAGAATGTTACCTCAGTCTGTTAATGTTAGTGAAATGTGTCTCAAATAATGATAATAATTGAACAAGAGGGCCATGATGGCCCTGTATCGCTCCACTGTCTTGTAAATATAAACCATAAATACTAAACATTTCAATTCTGAGCCAAATGGTTTCAAAATGAAGACTTACAGTTTCCTCTGTAAAAGCCCATGTAAAAGTTGAGACCCGCAAGGCAAAGCCATTTTTGATCCCAGAGCTATAATTACTTGAACCCTGGTAGAGGTCCACAAGATAAAGCCACATGCCAAAATAATACAATTCTATGCTGTATGGTTATAAATAAGGTGATTTTCAAGTTTTGTCCATATGAAGCCTCTGTAAAACATAAGACCCCTGATGCAAGGCTAATTTAAAAAAAAAAAAAATCAAAACAGGAAGATTTCTTAAGTTGTCACTATGTTTAAGCCCATGTAAAACTTGTGACCCCTGCGGCGGGGCCAATTTTGACCCCAGGGCTAAAATTTTGGCCTGCTTGGTAGAGGCCCACTAGATATAGCAACATGCAAAATTTGGTAGCTCTAGGCCTTATGGCTAGGTACAGGAAGATTTTTAAAGTTTTCTCTATATAAGCCTATGTAAAACTTGTGACCCCTGGGGCAGAGCCAATTTTGACCCCAGGGCTATAATTTGAAGAAACTTGATAGAGGTCTACTACATAAAGCTACATGCCAAATTTGGTAGCCCTATGCCTTATGGTTTCAGACAAGAAGATTTTTAAAGATTTCCAATATTTTTCAGTTTTGTTGCCATGGCAACCACAGTTTTTGAAGGAATCAAATTCTTTCAAGAAATTCAGAAGAGGACCATGGCAGGATCATTTCTGTGAAGTTTCATGAAAATTGGATGGGTAGTTTCAGAGAAGAAGATGTTTGAAATAAAAGTTAACGCACGCACGGACGGACGGACGCACGCACGCATGGACGCACGACCGACACCGGGCCATGACATAAGCCCGCTGGCCTTCGGCCAGTGGAGCTAAAAATGAGTCAATTGGAAGATTTGAGAAAAATAAGAGACTTAAGTTTTTTCGTGAAACCGGGCCCAGCTCTGGCAAACATTTTTCAAGAAACAACAATACTTGTTCCAAGTAAATTCATTCCTCTTTCACTGTTGAGTATTGTTCTGACTCTTCATTTGAAAAAGCAGGAATAGACAAGATGTTGCGCAAAGTACCAGTAAAATAAACTCGAAGAACACACAGATAGGTGCACTGGTCACTGTGTTATGATTATGATTTTGAAAACTGAATTAGACATCAATTAAAAAAAACCTTCCTTCTACTCTCATTAATTATCACTAGTTGGCATGAAAAAAACTTCAAGATGACTTAACACAATTTTAGTGACAATATTCTTGTCAAGTGCACCAACAATACACCCGAGTCACACTCTGGCAAAAGGGGGCTTAACACATCTCCCTGATACATTGTACCAATCGAGCCGTCACATAATTATAGATCCATAACAGCCACTTTTTTAACAACCGACTGAATCATGAGGTAGACTGGTCCTTGGACATACACAAAATTGACTAATAGCGGACTGTGCAGGCTGACCTGATACTTTTCGCAGGTGCATTAAGCCCCCTTTTCGCTCACCTATCGAATCCTGCCAAGCTTTGTAACCGGTATCACAGCTGGGTACACAGGCTTTGCTGAAGGACACTCGCATCATGACATCCAGCTCAGGAGGGTATCAAACTCAAGACACTTAAACTTACAAAATCTCAAGCCTGGACCATATAGCTTATCTGGGACTGTAACTATGTACAATTTTACAGCACTTTGATACCTAACCCTTTACCACACAATCCCGAGTTTTAACGGCCCTGAGGAGAAAGCTTTTTAAAAACTTTGTGGGAAAAGGAGAAAATGCTGGTTACCAGCATTTTCTCCTTTTCCCACAATGTTTTCTACCCTTCCAGAGATTGAAATCGTCATTTTTGGTGACTTTTAATTTGTCCTCTGCAAATGCTTTCAATCTGGACAAGTCTAAAATTTTGTCGTTTGGTAAAGAGTTAAGTTTTCCTTATAAAATTTTTTTTTCTATCTTTCAAAAGACACACTTTATCATTTCAACCATATTTAATTTGTTGTTTGCAAATGCTTTCAATTTAGACAGGTCAACTATTTCATAGTCTGGTAAAGAGTTAGTGACCCCACGTTTTCAGTGTTCCTAAATGCTACATGAAATTCTTAACCCTTTATCACAAAGCAAAATTTTGGACTTGCCCATACTGAAGGAATATTCAGACACAAGTCTGATATTTTTTAAATGATAGTATATGTCCTTGAATAGGGTAGAAAACAAATGGGAAAAGGACAAAATGCTGGTTACAAGCATTTTCTCCTTTTCTAACAATGTTTTCAAGTGCCTTCTTTCTCAGGGTCCTTAAAACTCCAGATTGTGTGGTAAAGGGTTAATATGCATATTATGCAAGAGCCTTTAATTCAGAAGATTTAATCGTCATGGTAATGTCAATCAACAGAAAACTTCTTTTTGCAGGAATTTCTAAGTTTACGAGGAATTGCATTTATGCTTTCCCATGTTGTTACGCACCCTGAACTTGCGTTTAACCCTTACACCATATGGTTCTGATTCTGCATGACATTTCGTCAAACACTACGTTTGTCAAAAATGATCCCTAGCCCTGACTCTTGCCCTAACCCAGATGAAATGTGGCTCAAATCTTTCTCCAAGTCAGCTTTTCACGACATAAATCTAGGAATTTAGTAATTGGTATTTTAAAACATACATAGATTTCAACGAAACACCCTTTCAATGAAATGTCATGCACCGAATTTTAGCTACCCTGAAAAAGAAAGCTTTTGAAAACAATGTGGAAATAGGAGAAAATGCTGGTAACCAGATTCTTCTTCTTTTCCCACATTGCTTTCTCATCCCTATTCAAGACAAAGGGCATCAACTGACAATGTCATTGGCAGATGCTTTTAATGTGACAGTCTCAAATTTTGCTATCTAGTAACGTCAGGTGAACAGCAAACGTACCATGTTCAACCTTTACCAAATAATACAGTGCATTTTACTGAACTTTAGAAAGAGTTCTTTTGAAAACATTGTGGGAAAAAGAGAAAATGCTGGCAAGCAGCATTTTCCCCTTCTCCCACAATGTTTTCTATCCTTTCAAAGACAGCAATCATCATTTCAGATACATAATTATGCGTTGTTGTCTGCAAATGCTTTCAATTTTGGCGAGTTCAAATTTTGTCTTTTTGTGGAGTTTAAAAGGCTGGAATTTATTGTGAATGATTCATAATCACATAATACAATTTTATACTTATCCAAAATTCAAATCAAGCCTCAAGTGATAAAGATTAAACTTCATCTGTTCAGGGTGACCATACCCATTGCAGAAATTTAAAACTTGCAGGTGGAAAATTCTGTAAAATCAGAAAAATGAGAGCAGCAGAAAATCTTTGTCAGACTAAGGGCTAATTTGGGCATGTTGTACTTAGTTACAATTCTTACATGTTAACTCTTACGGCGCAAAATAAACAAACCCGGCTTCTTTTGATGGCTGTAAGTAGAATCCACTGAGTCTCCGGAAGATTTTTATCATATAGGCTTGACCAAACAAGCGGAAGGTATAGATCAAAGATCAGACTGCACGTTCTGTGCAGTCTGATCTTGATCTATGCCATCCGCAAAAGTCCCTGTTTTCGCCTGTGGCGCTGAAAGGGTTAAAAAGTTTTCCAAGACTTATTCATATGTATGTCTATAAGTTGCAGACATGGAGTCTGTTCACAGAAAAGGTCAGCTAAAACATTGTCACACATGCTGTACATGACAAAGTCTACTAAAACACTCCCAGTATTATAGTAGTTCCAACTTCCTGGTAAATCCCTAATATAAACTCTTAACTCTTTACCAAACGAAAAAATTTTAGACTTGTCCAAATGGAAAGCATTTGCAGACGACAAAATGAATGTGACTCAAAAATTGAATTTTGTGTTGGGAAGAGTAGAAAACATTGTGGGAAAAGGAAAAAATGCTGGTTACCAGCATTTTCTCCTTTTCCCACAATGTTTTCAAAAGGCTTCTTTCTCAGGGTCATTAAAAGTTGGGATTGTGTGGTAAAGGGTTAACTCTTTACCACACAATTCCAACTTTCAACAACCCTGAGGAAAAAGCCTTTTGAAAACCTTGTGGGAAAAGGAGAAAGTGCTGGTAACCAGCATTTTCCCCTTTTCCCACAATGTTTTCTACCATATCAAAGACAGAAATCATTACTTGAGCTACACTTGATTTGTCGTCTGCAAGTGCTTTCAATTTGGTCGAGTACAAAAAATTGTTGTTTGTTAAAGAGTTAACCTGCTAAATAACTGAAATGAAACTATCAAGCTGATAGTTACAATGATCCAAATGTTCCTTTTTCAAAGTTATTTTTGGGGGGGAATATATCACAATAACAGACAATGTATGCAATATCAGACTGCACGTTTTGTGCAGACTCTGATCTCGATGTACGCTGTCCACAAAAGATTCTTGAGTCATGCTTAGCAGCCTAAGGATTAATTAATCCTTTGGATATATTATCAGTCTCGAAATAATACCCAAATAAATACTGTAATTGCAAGATCAGGGTTGCTTTTGTTCAGAATATCTATAGGCAAAGCAGGCAGTGTACATCACTGATCAGATGGCATGTTTTGTGCAGTCTGATCCTGATCAACATAAATGGCTACAAAGGCAACTAAAGTTGTGAAAGGCACTTCATGGGTAAGTACTAATAAAAAAAATCCAGTTTCCTGTGTACTGTAGGACATGCAGGGGATGCATGTGGCGCATATATTAATGTTTTGTTTTTTAGCTCTTTACGAAACAACAAAATATTGGACTGGACAAAAATCAAAGCATTTGCAGATGACAAATTGAATGTTGCTAAAATAATCATTTCTGCCTGTAAAAGGGTAGAAAACATTGTGAGGAAAATGAGGAAAAAAGACGTCTACCTGAAAAAGAAAGTGAGACATTTACACAACTACGTATGCCAAACACAAAAATTAACACACCAATATCTCTGCCAATCCAATTATTCAGATCATTTTTGTTTTTTATTTGTTGGGTATCCTAATTTCTTGCAGATAGAACTGAAGTAAATTGTTGGCAATTTTCTAATATTTCTTGGTCTATCCTTTAGCTCTGTACTTACACAATCCCGACTTTTCACGACCCTGAAAAAAGAAGGCTTTAGAAACTATTGAGAGAAAAGGAGAGAATGCTGGTAACCAGCATTTTCTCCTTTTCTCTCAATGTTTCTGCCCTATCAATGACAGAGATCATGACTAAAGCAACATTTAATTTGTTGTCTGCAAATGCTTTTAATTTGATCCAGTCCAAAACTGTGTTTTTTGGTAGTGTTATCTCTCTACCAGCAACAAAATTTTAGACTTGCCCAAATTGAAAACTTCTGTAAACTGCGCATTAAAGTTAATGTGACTCAATTGGTGGATAAAAACAGTAGTGCAAAACAGAGAAATACTAGTTACCAGCATTTTCTACTTTTCCAACAATATTTTCAAAAGCAGTGTTCCACAGGGTTACAGAAATATCAGATTGTCTGGTAGTGCACTAAGAATCAATACTAGTGTCACAGGGAGCCAGGCCCTTGAGAATTACATTTTATAATAATTATGCTGCCTGACATTTAATTCTCCTAAATATTGTGGTCTTTAATCCGTTACCTCTGCAGAATCTTCAAATGTGAGAACAAGAGGCCCATGAGGGCCCAGAATGCTCTACTGGAAATTTTTGTTTGTTAGTATGGTGTTTAACACTGTTTTCATCATTATTTCAGTTATATTGTGGTAACCAGTGTACCTATCCAATCTTTCCTGTAGTTTACTTTTCCAGCACTTCACATAATATTCTTTCCAAGCCACTGGCTCCTTACATAACCATCCCCAAAACAATGTTCAACGAAGAGAGAGCCACAAATCCTGTCCAAATGACCATCATCAATCCTCAGAAAGAAGTCAGCCAAACTGGAGATTCAAACCAGCTACCCCATAGTTTCAAGCCATGTTTGCTGACTCAGGTATTTCTATCTACATGGGTGAAATTTGGAACTAAAGGCCCTTGAAGGCCTGAATTGCTCTATTGGAAGTGATTTTTTTTTTTTTTTTTTTCTAGCATACATTATGAATTCATGATGCAAAAAGACAAAAGACAAACACACAAGAAAATTGGGGGGGGGGGGGGGGGGGGAACGGTTGTTGCAACTGGGCTTGAACCCACTAAGACAGCATAAGTAGGCGAGATGAACTGAACAAATAGTGCAAAAAATTGAAGTACAATTTCTCAAAACCAATTGTATTGAATCCATCCAAATTGACAGGGTTTCAGTACTCATTGTATTAAACAATCCCTGCAAGTTTCAACGAAATGTGACTAATAATGTGGACTGTGTTGAGTAAACAATACTAAGTCATCAAATACTGTAAAAGTGGATATTGTCTCGGATCTAAAATTCCATGAATTATGAAATACTGACCTTACATGTGTTTTAATTTCCGCAAAACCTGCAACAGGTGATCATGCATGTGAAAAACACAGTAAAAGATCCCCTGCAAAAAATGTTCAAGAACAAGTGGTGAGTTCATGAACATTCAAGAACCTTTCTTGAACCTTAAGAACTGTTCTTGAACCAATAAAAAAGTTCAAGAACTGAGGTTCTAAAACCCAAATAGTTCTTGAATACTGGTTCTAAAAGCAAGAAAGTGAAAGAACATTAATTCTAGAACACCATCAGTTCTTGAACTGATCTGAAAATTCTTGAACTTTCAAGAATCTTTCTTGAACCTTTAGGCCTGTTCTTGAACTAATAAAACTGTTCCTGAACTGAGGTTCTAGAACCCAAATGGTTCTTGAACATTGGTTCTAAACGCACAAAAGTGAAAGAACATTAATTCTAGAACACTACCAGTTATTGAACTGATCTGAAAGTTCTTGAACAGTTGACCTAGAATACAAATGATTCCAGAACATTGCTTTTAATACATTGACCAAATTCTACAAACCCTGGTTCTAGAACTTTACCAGTTCTTGAACGGTTAGAAATCTAGAATTTGGTAAACTTGTATGTTTTGCTGCAAATTTGTGTAATGGCAAAAATTAGCAAGTTGTCTTTCCTTCAATTTGCATAAAAGTGGTTTCAGATGCTTGTTTACATTTCAGATGCATACATGTGCTGTTACTTTCAGAAACATTAGAAGCCATGAAGTCTAGTGTATTTATGCAGGGATCACATATGTGTACATATATTATCCCTGATTTATGTGAAATGGCAGTAATATAACTGTTGCAGACTCATTTACATTTTTGAAGTCAATCAGATAATTTGAATTTTTTTCTGTCACAATGTTTTGAAAATTGCCACTTGATCTATGTGGGATTGCATAATATGCTACTGATGATTTACACAATGGCTCTTTATCAACTTTTATCTTGCTACTAAAATTAAGTTACAAACAACCTCTGCATTGCCGCAGTCTCTTACGTAATGGTAGAGTCAAGCCCAAAACTGAATAAGTCCAGTTGGCGAATAAGCAGGACTTTAGCTAGCCTCGGAAATTCAGGAATAGATGACCCACTGACCCGAAAGTTTCACGGGTCAAATCTAATTTTTCAAGAGTCAAACAAATAAAATCATGAGTTAAAAGCGGAAACTTTAAGAGTTTATAGTAACTTTTTGTTGTTGTTGGACTTATTATTAATATTGCAATATAGATGTGAAGTGAACAATAGTGATTATGTTCAAGGTGGCTAGGGTTAAAACCTTATTCACCTAAGCAATCAATAAGAAAATTATGGACAATCAATTTCACTCAGATGTCCTTTGTTAAACTTTGCTGAAATAATGATAAGACTTATTTATTTCTAGTACCATCCAAAAACATGTAAAGTTTTAATGTTCATTGGCCTGGATTTTTGTGTTTCATCGTCATTCGACGATATTATTGCAAACTTTTTTTCTGGATATTATCATATAAGTATCACTGATAAAAAAAAAAAAATGCAATGAAAAGCAGAAATTGTATGACTTTGCAGGGGAACTCGCACTTGAGGACAAGTTCGGAGAACGAAACCGAAAGTAGATATCTACATCTACCTAAATTATTTACACCTATCATTTTCGTTCGTATTAATCTCGTCATAAATATTAACAGATAGAGATCTACGATGTAATAGTTTACTAACCCTTATTTAATTGTCATGCTGGTTGACAAAATCGCAAACTTGCGGTTTTCTGAAAAAGAAGCGTAGAGAATATGGAGGAACATGTTTATGTTTACTTTCATTCGGAAGGGTGCATGGAAACACCGGATTTCACTTCAAACAGCTTAATAACCATATTTCACCTCTTATGACCATATTCCACATCAAATAGTAAATTCTTCGCCATGGCTATACTCAATCAGGTAATTTATTATGTAATTATCGCTAACATGTCAAAAAAAATCTTTTCAAATGGAATTAGAAGAAACCCTGACAAATTATTGTTGGGAACAGATATTTTCCAGAATATTAGCATGAAATTATATCATACGTAAATATATTTCATTTCAGGTCAAAAGCTATCACTACGGCAATAAAAATTGTCATTTTTCGGTGAAATACGGTCATCAAGTTTTGAAATCCTGTGAAATTCAGGTTTTTTTTTTCATGCACCGCATTCGGAAAATCTCGGGTAGTCCGTTATTCAACATTACCTTCTGCTAGGTGGCATTTTTCAAATACATGACGCGCGCAATCAACGCTTGTCCAATTTAAATCCGTTAGATGCATAGAATATCGGCCGAGCTCTTCTCCACCTTTTGTGGTTGGATGTCGATTTCTTCTTGTTCATTTTCATTGGCTAGTTCTGTAAAGCGCAATCAGACCCGGATGATGACTTCATAGGGAAGAAATATGGACGATGCTTGAATGTCAGGTAAGAATCGTTTGCATTTTCGTGTTTTCTGCTTGTTTCATCTGCGGAAGCCCGCAACAGAACAGAAGACTGAAGAACATCAATTTATCAAGAATATCTTTCAGTAGATCTAATCTCACTATGCTTTCCAATATTTCGTCCACCGTTGTTTTATGTTGCTCGGCCGTTGCTCCTTCGTCCCCAAACCAGTTCATCCCAGAGTTTTTTGTGTTTGTGATTCCAGATTGGCGATTTTACTGAAAATTTCAAAATGTCGTTTGTATCTAGTACATTTATGCAATCATTTGAATTAGATTTTAATTTCATTAGATCTCGATCTACATTTTTTTTAAAGTCTGTTTAAAGATCAAAATATAAGATACAATTATGGGATACTACCACATTGACACGATATGTCACTTCTCACTGACATGTTTTGTTACAATCCTGAAAACAAATTTTGAATAAAAAAAGAGAAAATGGTGCTGGCGTTCTTGTTTTTACATATTTGCTCTTTGTTCAATGGCAAATCCTATCATTTGAGTGGCGTTTAATTTGATGTCTGCAAGTTTTTTAGTATGGATGAGGATAAGATTATTGTCATTTGGTAAAGAGATGACAATAAAAACATCAATTGTAAATTGTTTGTGTATTGTTTGTTGTCTTGATTGTCCTTTTTTGTAGCAACTCACTGACCAGAAAAAGATCGTAGCAGCTTAAATCTTGAAATGCACAGTCCATAGCTCCAGATAAGTAGAAGGATACCAAAGTTTTAGTTTAGATCATAAAATTAATGTTCTAGATAAGTTCTGTAACCCAGTTCTAAATTTGTTCATGAACATAAAAATTATTTTTCTAGAATTACAGGTTCAAGAATTTGTTTAAGAATGTGTTCAAGAACCTTTTTTTTAAGTTCTTGATTAAGTTCTTGAACATCAGTGTTTTAGAATGGCCATTTAATGTTCATGAACTTTTCAAGAACTAGAGTAAAGAATTGTTCTGGAACTGTTTCTTGAATTCCTCACAGGAAGTTATTGAATTAGTTCTTGAACATCAGTTCTAGAATGGCCATTTAATGTTCATGAACTTTTCAAGAACTAGATTCAGGAATTGTTCTAGAACTTTCTAAAGGAAGTTCTTGATTTAGTTCTTGAACATCAGTTCTAGAATTATGGCCATTTAATGTTCATGAACTATTCAAGAACTAAATTCAAGAACTGTTCTAGAACTGTTTCTTGAATTCCTCGCAAGAGTTCCTGATTCAGTTTTTGAACATCAGTTCTAGAATTATTAGAATTTAATGTTCATGAACTATTCAAGAACTAGATTCAAGAACTGTTCTAGGACTGTTTCTTGAATTCCTCGCAGGGGCAACTTTCATGAGTATCAGACTGACAATGCTGCCTGTATACTGAACACAAGCTTTCCCTAAGATTTGTCTCAGTGACCTACCTTTTGACCCTACATCACCCAATTTCTATTTTGTCTGAGATATTATCAAGACAAATATTCTGACCAAGTTTCACAAGCATCTGAAGAATGTTCATTAAGTATACAAAGAGTGATGCATGCCGCACAACGGACAACAGACACCGCATGATCACAAAAGCTCAGCTTAAGCAAAGTGTGCTAAAATCAGCTGCTTCAACAGAAAAATAATGCAACAGTTTTGCAAATGATTAGTCAGTTCTTCTGTTTAGTCACAATGTCTTTTACAGTTGTTTGTTTCACTGGATTTAATAATTTTATTTGCATTATTAAGTGGAACAGCTAAAACAGAGAGACAAAATCAATGATGCCAATTTTATTCCAATTTCCATCTTGGTATATTTGTCAGCATTCTGTCGCATCATGTTGCCATAGTATAAGGAAATTGACATTTTCAAGCAGTACAAAAATCTTGCAATTTCATGGCTTCTTTAGCAAAATTGTCTTACAGACAAGAACTGTCACTAAAGATGACTGCATAGCCTCAAGGAGTGCTTTGAAAGAAGTAACAGGGGTTGCAGCAAAATGTACATCTAGCACAAAAAACATCTTGGGTCAAGGGGAGATAGTTTTGCAAACTTAAAAACATCTACAATTTCTGGGAAATAGTTGTACAAGGTGGTTTCAATTTGATGAAAGCAAAACTTAACCCTTTTCCGCAAAAAGTCCCTGTCCTAGTGACCCTGTGGCAAAAACTTTTGCAGGTAACCAGCATTTTCTCCTTTTCCCAAAATGTTTCTAAAGACAATCTCCATCATTTGTGCCATCTTAAATTTATTGTCTGCAAATGCTTTGGATATTGACATAACTAAAATTTAGTTGTTTGGTAAGGTGCCTTAAAGGGAGGCATTCAGATTCTTTTTAATCTCACCAAGCTTTAACTCTTTACCATACAATCATGGGTTTTAACGACCCTAAGCAAAAAGCTTTTTAAAAACATTGTGGGAAAAGGAGAAAATGCTGGTAACCAGCATTTTCTCCATTTCCCACTATGTTTTCTACCATTCCCAACACAAATTTCAATTTTTGAGTCACATTTATTTTGTCATCTGCAAATGCTTTCAATTTGGACCAGTCTAAAATTTTGTTGTGTGTGGTAAAGAGTTAAAAACCATTTATCACTGAATTAAATAAGGTAACATCAAGCAAATCATCAGTAATGGAAAAAGATAAATGTAAGAGAAAAATCTTTTTAAATGTTTTTTTTTCTCAATGGGCTACATTACCCATTAACCCTTTACCGCACAATGCCGCCTTTTAACGACCCTGGGAAAGAAGCCTTTTGAAAATGTTTTCTACCCTATCAAAGAAAATTTGCACCATTTGAGCCACATTGAAATTGTTGTCTGCAAATGCTTTCAATTTGGACAAGGCTAAATTTTGTCATCTAGTAAAAGGTTAAGGTATTTTTAGACTTTGCACCAGAGTTTCACAAAGACTTCTGGGAATGTCATATGATCCATCACAAGCATTGATTACAGGGATTCATATTCAAATCAGTATGATGACATAATGTCTGATGTACAGATTGATTACTTATATGGTGTTTAACGCCATTTTCATCATTATTTCAGTTATATCATGGCAACCAGTGTATCTATCCATGCTTTCCTGCAGTTTCTTTTTACCAGTACTATGCACAATGTTCTTTCCAAGCCAATGGCTGCTTTCTCACATATCCATTGTCGAAACAATGGTCAATGGTAAGAGAGGAATGAATCCTGTCACTATGACTATCATCAATCCCTAGAAAGAAATTGGGCAAGCCTAGGATGGAACCTAAGTCCTGTATGCTGGTCCAACTGAGCTACCGGGACCCGGCTTCCAATGTATTACAAACAGATGTAGTAGCCAAATGCAAAACAACAATCGTGTTATTCTAACGTCTAAAACTGCATCTTTCACTGAATGTTACCATATAGTTTATATTAATATTGCAAAGTAGAACTAGAGTTATCATTAAAGGTGATTAATACCCCCACCAGCGCTTTGTCCCAAAACAGTTTCAAGTTCTTAGCTTTTATCCTTTGGGAATTATGCTCTGGACAAAAATCCAAAGCTAAAATTTACAAATGGCAATAACTCAAAAAATACTGAAGATAGAGTTATGGTTCTTGTACATTGCACTTGTCCTCAATGTGATCTGTGCATGAAGTTTGAAGTTCCTAAGCTTTTATCCTTTGAAAGTTATGCTCCAGACAAGATTTCGTGACGCACAGACGGACAGACAGATGGATGGACAGGGTGACTCCAGTATATCCCTCCAAACTTTGTTTTAAATATATCTGGTAGTATTTAGCAGAGTACTGCAAGAAGCTTTGATTGATAAAGAGTAAATAGGCCCATTTAAAACTATGACAAACAGACAGAGAGAATGACAGACGAGGTCTCCAATAGCATTTGAGCCATGCTCTGGCAAAATGGGGCTTAATCTCCGTGATGCACTGATACCAAGCAAGTCATTACATAATTATAGATCCATAAAATCCATCCTGTTCAACCACTGTCCTGAATGAAGGGGCAGACTGAACCTGGACATGCAGAAAACACAATTGTAAAAAATTTCAACCCATGTCAGACTGTTTGGACTGCACAAGTTGACATGGGTTGATATTTTTTTGCAGATGCTTTAAGCCCTCTTTTCACAGAGCATGGCTCATTTACTTTGCTAGGGGATAATAGATAACAGAACCTTTATATTCAATTTTCTGTGCAATCTGATCACGAATCAACACCATACAAAAAGCAACAAAGTTTGCCATCGGCTTTCATAAAATACCTTTCTTCAATCTAGAGGGCTTAAATATCTTTCAGTGGACAAAATTATTCGACAAGAGCACCACATGCGGTTGGGAATGCTCGGCTGCAATTGCTTTTCAGTGAAAAGTTGGCATAACCATGTCAAAATATCTTGATGGTTACCTGCCCCTGTTGTGTGGGTTCCCCTTTTGATAGTTAACCCTTTCCCAAACGACAAATTTTGGACTGGTCCAAATTGAAAGAGTTTGCAGACGACAATTTTAAATTTGATGAAAATGGCAGAAAGTTCTCAAAAAGGGTAGAAAATACTGTGGGAAAAGGAGAAATTGCTCATTACGAGCAATTTCTCCTTTTCCCACAGTGTTTTCAAAAGACTTGTACTGCAGACACGTGAAAACCAGGGCTTGTTTGGGAAAGGGTTAATAACTAGTCTGAGTCTTAAGTAAATATCTGTAGTAATGACAGAGATGTTACAAAAATGTCAAAGTTTTTGCACCACGACACACACGATGATGCAGATGACAGGGCCATGACAATACCTTCATGTTTTCTTGGAAAACAGCAAAACTAAAAATGACAAGCTTCTATACATTTACCCCTTTACCAAAAACAATCCAATGATTTCACAACCCAGAGAAAAAGGCTTTTTGAAAACACTGGGAGAAGGAGAAATACTTGAAACCAGTATTTTCTCCTTTTCGCGCAACCTTTTCTACTCTTTCAAAGACAAACCCCAACTTTTGATCTATGCCTTGGATGTTGTCCGCAAACACTTGTGATTATGGACAAGCCTAAAATTTTTTCAACTGGAAAATAGTTAACACTTTACCATAGAACAAAATTTTAGGATATAGCTTAAAAAGGGTAGAAAATATTTGGGAAAAGGAAAAAATGCTGGTTACCCACATTTCTCTATCTTGCCCAATTTTTTTTAAAGGCCATCTTCTTTAGCGTAGTGAAAAGTCAAATTGCTAAGAAGCAAGAATATCTCAAATCTTTATATACTCTTCATCAAAGCGGTCTAAGTATAAGCTACTTTTTTTTCCAAGTAGCAACCAAGTTAAGCTTACTATTTATACCTTGTAGTAGTAAATAAATGGAATATTCTCAGTCAGTGTCAATAATGCAGATATTGCAATTTCAAAGCTGTTTTATTATTTTTTTTTTAAAGAATATCTGGCAAGAGAGCAGACAGTGTAGATCCAAGATCAAACTGCACATCTGTGTCTGCATTAGCAATTAGATCTGGGTTCAGCACTACATGAGTTAGGGGCTAAGAAGACAACTTTTATGGATAACCAATGATACTACCTCACCCTCTCCAGTCAATCTATTAACCCTTTACCACTCAATGCCGCCTTTTATCGACCTCGGGAGTTAAGCCTTTTGAAAACATTTTGGGAAAAGGAGAAAATGCTGGGAACCACAATGTTTTCTAACCTATCAAAGAAAAATTTGCACTATTTGAGAACCACTGAAATTTTCGTCTGCAAATGCTTTCAAGTTGGACAAGCTTAAAATTCTGTCATCTGATAAAGAGTTAACTCTTTACCAAACAACAAAATTTTAGATTAGTCCAAATTGAAAGCATTTGCAGACGACAAAATAAATGCCACTGAAAAACTGAAATTTGTTTTTGGAAGGGTAGAAAACATTGTGGGAAAAGGAGAAAATGCTGGTTACCAGCATTTTCTCCTTTACCCACAATGTTTTCAAAAGGCTTCTTTCTCAGGGTCGTTAAAAGTCGGGATTGTGTGGTAAAGGGTTAACTTGATATCCCTCCAAGAAAAATCTCATCCAGCAAATTGTTATGATTGAGATCCATTTAATGTGACATTTACTATTGCTGTGGAAAAAAATATCGCCAAAAGGTTGTCTTGTCTCTTGGTTTAAAAGCCATATAATGCAAGCTTTTGACCAAAAGTCATCAGGATGTAGAGAGTAGATAGATGGTGCCTTGGATAGGGAAAGTTTATTGGGCAAGGCAAAGGCAAATCTGGTAAAATTGCATAGTCAAGCCAGACTTTTTCAATCCAAAACACTTACCATCTATATGTACTTATTCATCCCGTTTTTCATTTAACCCTTTACCGCACATTGACGCCGTTTGACGCCCCTGGGAAAGAAACCTCTTGAAAACATTGTGGGGAAAAGGTGAAAATGCTGCTAACCAGCATTTTCTCCTTTTCCCACAATGTTTTCTACCCTATCAAAGAAAAATTGCACCATTTTAGCCAAATTGAAATTGTCGTCTGCAAATGCTTTCAATTTGGAGAAGGCTAAAATTTTGTCGTCTGGTAAAGGGTTAAGTTTGTGCTCCCTAAATAAAAGCATATATCCACATTTTTTTCACTGTAAGTAAAGACAAAACATCTGTGTAAAATGTCCTTATGCTGTTTTTACACAGCTGCAACAATGATATCATGAATGATGTTGACTACATGATGAACATCACATTTACTGACAGTAAACTTTACGTCAAAGGAAGTAAAATAATCTTTGTTTAAAGTGTTTTATAAAGTAAGACAACAATAAAAGGGGTTTACATGTTGAAACTATTTACAGATATCTAACATTCACTGAAAAGTTTTGCTAATGAAAGGTTTCATTAAATCATTAAGATGTTTTTCCAAAAGTATTCCCAGTTGGCAGGCACACACTCTTACAACCAACTGTTGGATAACAAATTTACCTTTACCACACCCTGTTTAAATTGTTGCAGGTGACAGAAATAAGACTGATTTCCCTTAACTCTTTACCGAACAACAAAAATTTAGGCCTATCCAAATTCAAAGCATTACCAGACAACAAAATAAATGTGACTGAAAAACTTAAAATTTATTTTGGTAAGGGTTGAAAACATCATGGGAAAAAGGAGAAAATGCTGATTACTAGCATTTCTCCTCTTCCCACAATGTTTTCAAAAAGCTTCTTTCTAAGGGTCATTTAAAGTTGGGATTGTGTGGTGAAGGATTAACAGAATAAGATCATAGTAAAACAAAAGTTTGACTGGTATTCGAAACAGCAACCTTGACTGCTCTGGTCTACCATTTGCAACTTTTAACATTCCAGCATTGTACAGCTTTTAAAAGCATAGAGGGAAAACCAAGAAATAACATGTTGCATAATTGGGTATCATAGCGGTACTGTATAAATGGGGGTGCTTTTGCACTCTGTATTGCAAGGTCATGTATTATTGTTAAATGACCTTTTCTTTCTGCAAGACAAATGACAGAGGTGTATACATTTTATTTCACATGCAAGTTCCAAATTAGTAGACCAACTGAAATTTCTTAAAGCCCTGACTGTTACATCCTCGTTAACCCAGTTCCGATGTATTCCGTAAACTACACTCATCGCCCCTGGGTTATCTCGCGTATGTTTTCTCATTCTCATGAATTATTCATGAGGCATTTTGATTGGTAATCTCAGTTTTTCAGTGAGAAAATTTAATCTATTTTTATCAACCACATGCCATCATTTCTATTTTTACCTCGTCTACAACCAATCAAATCGATGAATGTAGTTTACGGATTACATCGGAACTGGGTCAACGAGGATGACATCACCCCTGCTACATACCCCTAAAAACTGCTGCAGCATGCTGTATTTCTGAATATTTGCCTTTATATACAAGGATTTATAATGTCTGCCCTGAATTATCGTAAGGCAAATGCCACAGAAGGAAGGCCCACCGGTGGCTGCCATAGTTGTTGATAATGATGTGGGTTTTACCCGGTTTATTGATATTAACGGAAGAAATGTGATTATCCTCCACTACAAGAGAGTACCGTTATGTTATCGACAAATTTGATTGGCTATTGGGTGTAATTCGCAATCTTAGGAATATTCACAGAAACAACGGTTTCGCAGTTGAATGTCCCAGGGTGATGAATGGTAATACTTCACACTTGGGTTAACAAGGGTGTGACTGGTAATGATAATATGGCTGTTTGTGTGGAAAAAAGCTAAAATGATCTCTTGAACAAAAAAAATCACTGTTACAATCTGAAATTTATGGCAAAAAGATGTCAAATATATTTCCAGGAAAGTAACAATCAGATCTGGCACTGGAAATACACCACTGAGAGATGATTCCTCTCCTCTCTCCCTGAGCCCCTAGAGTGCCTTTCAAGGCTATACTTGTCTTTGCAGCCAGTGTAGATCAAGATCATACCACACAAAAAATGCAGTCTGATCTTTATCTACCAAGTCTGTTTTGCTGAAAGAGTCTGTACAAGTGCAACCTTGAAATTGCAATTATTTGTGTTTTATTTTTGGGCTGAAAGTGTCCACTGGGCTTATACAGCACTCTATAGGTTAAATATCTGACAATGTAGGTTCAATTGGCAGTGAAGAAGACAGATGTACTGTGAAATTTGATTACATGATAATAAAGAGCAGGGATGCCATTAGCCATTTTGAATTGATTCCATGACAACCTTTACTTCTGCTTCAAGCCTATAATTTAAGAGGTAGGCGTTCTTTTCACACAGAATAAGTAGAGGATGTGTATCTATATCGAATAATGTATCAAATAAAATGTTTCTTTTTCTGGCTTCAGCAGCTTCTGTTTCAGGAGCGATCTTCAAAGCCAATCTTGAAGACACATTACATCAGAACAGAACACAGAAAAACAAACCCTCTAAATGCTGTTTTAGAAAACTGCAACAGTTTAAAAACATGCAAGCTAATCCTCAATCAACCTAAGACTGTGGATGCCAAAGCAACTTTAGTTGCTTATGTTCTTACCAAACAACAAAATTTTAGACTTGTCCAGATTGAAAGCATTTGCAGATGACAAGTTAGATCTCACTCAAATGATGAACCTTGTCTTGGCGAGGGTAGAAAACGTTGTAGAAAAAGGAAAAAATGCTGGTTTTCTCCTTTTACCACAGTGTGTTCAAACTTGTTGTTGAAACTTGATATTATGTGGTAAAGTGTTAACGTAGGTGGAATAGACCAAGCTTTTTACTGAACACAATTCCATATCAGAAAGAACAATTTTGAACCTTTGACGATCCGGGACGGTATCCAGAAAATACTTGTTCTGATTCTAAATTTCAAACAAGACATCTGATTGGCCAAGACAGAATGTCTCAACCAATCACATAGATAGTCTTGGTATTTTTATCCCTTAGGTGCCCACTCAATTACAGGTTTCACTAGTTTTTGACTGATCAACTGGATCCAGATTTTAGGGGAGAGATGGAGAGACAGGCAGACCCACAAACCAATGGGGAAAAATGTATGGTCCCTTCCTTTTGGCCAAACAGGTAAAGGAGAATAAATGACATACAGAAGACATATTTGAAGTAAAGGAAATTATTTTTTTCAGAGCAATAAAGGAAATGTAGTTGGAATATAATTGCTTGTAATATGTAACTGTTGTTTACAAGCATGTCGTCTAAAGCTGTCCATTTCAAGGAAGTAAACATGGAACCCTTTACCAAACCACAAAACTTTGGACTTACCAAAATTGAAAGCATTTGCAGATAACAAATTAAATTTTGCTAAAATCTCTATTTGATAGGGTAGAAATCAATGTTGGAGAAGGAGAAAATGCTGGTTACCAGCATTTTCTCCTTTTCCCAGTATGCTTTCGAAAGCCTTTTTCCTTAGGGTGGTTAAAAGTCGGATTGTGTAGCAATGGGCCAACTCTTCACCAGATAATTAATTTTCAACTTGTCCAAATCCATAGCATTTGCAGATGACAATTTAGATGTGATTCAAACAGTGGGAATTGTCGTTGAAAAGGTAGATAACATGTTGGGAAAAGGAGAAAATTGATTGATTGTATTGGAGTCTGATGCCTTTTTAACAGCTTAGGTCCTATCACGGCGGTCAGTGCACCTACACATGTTTCCTTGCTTTCTCATACCATTACTAAAAAAGGAGAAAATGCCGGTTACCATCTTTTTCTCCTTCTTCCAACAATGTTTTTAAAAGCCCTCTTCCTCAAGGTCATTAAAACTCGGGGTTATTGTAGTAAAGGTTAGCACCTTTTCCTACTTTTCTAAACTTTCCAGCCAATATGGGTAAAGATCAGATCGCACAGAGATTGATCTTTGATCTACAATGTAGTTTTACCTCGACATTCTGGGCCTGTATTCATCAACCATTCCTTAGAACATTCTTAGTCTTAAGAATTTTCTAAATTTTAAAAGGAACACAACTTTTGATTGGCTATACCAAATGTTACTTTCTTGTATGTAAGATAAGACTACGAATGAAACTGACAATTGTCAGTGAATAATTATGGATCCTGGATAACAACGACCCTGAAACATGGAAGATGGTGGTATAGGGTAGCATCAGCCTCTGAGACACCATGGAAGGTTCCAGGTTTGAAATCTCCTGTTGACTGGGCTCAAATTTTGGAACAAAACAGCACCAGGACTAGCATTTGGCATACCTCGGGTGATCCGGTGATCAAATCTCTCGGCTGTATGACGTAGCTTGATATGCACCTACACAGTACATTTCGCACATCGTTGGAAGCACACCGTTTTACCATTTTGAAATTGTAAGGCTCCTCTTAAAAAAGAGAACATGAGTCACAATTTTCTATCAATCTTTCTAAGAATATTTCAGTCGGCAAACAGTTTGTGCATTCAAGTTTTTAAACGTGGTTTATCGATTCTGTTAGGAGTTTTCATCGACAGATCGATAGATGTGAATAACTTCACTGTGGTTGTTCATGTCATTGCTAAGCAATTTACAGGGGCGCCGCCATGTTTAAGATCATGTGATAGGTAGTTCAAAATGGAAGCTTTCTTTATACGGAGGAGGTTAGATGTAGGTACGGAATCGGCTGAGTTGTGACGAGTGCAGGACTAGTTAACTCATCACCAAACAATCCCAACTTTTTACGACCCTGAAGAAGGCTATAATTGAAGACATTGTGAAAAAAGTGGAAAATGCTGATAGCCTGAGCATTATTTGCCTTTTCACATAATGTTTTCTACCCTATGATAGACAAATCTCGTGATTTGACCAACTATTATTTTGTCGTCTGAAAATGCTTTCAATTTGGATCAGGCTAAAATTTTGTCACGTGGTAAAGAGTTCTAAATCAGTCTCAAGTTCTAAGCCAGCTGAGAAAGGCAGCTTTTGAAAACATTGTGGGAAAAGGAGAAAATGCTGGTAATCAGCAATTTCTCTTTTTTCCCACGTTTTCTATCCTTCCAAATGTTTTCAATTTGGACCAGTATAAGATTTTGCAGTGCTGTAAAGAGTTAAAGGTTTCCAGAAGGAGATCATCAAAACTGGTTAATAAAGTTGTAAGAACCTGTTTTGTAATTGATGTAAAATAATATGTTTAACCCTGGCATTGCACTAAAACGGGTCTTATTGCAACACTGAAAGAGTGTGTTTTGGATGTAATTTTGCACACCACACGGTAACAGTCTAGTCTGGTACCCTGCCGTACTACAAGAGTACGTCAGGCAAAGTGCAATAATGGCGGCCTCTGTCGGTAATATGCAGAGGAGATGGGATATTGTTATTTTACATGATCAAATCAGATCATAGGCTGAATTCAAAACAGATCGATTGCAATAAAGTCATGGCAGTGAGTTTTTCTACATGTCATTCTTATTTAGCGAGAAAAACTACATATCAGAAAATTAATGCCTTCAGTACCTGAAATGTCAATGGGCCTATATAACGTCCGAAAACAGGGCTACTTATAAAACGATTCATAGTCGAATTTATATCTAAACCATACCCCAACACCACGTTTTAGATTTGGTAATGTATTTTTTGTACAAAATTGATCTCATTTTATTAACTGATCAAACTGGATCACATGAAATTGGGGAAAATGGGGAAGCAGGTAGTGGTACGCTTGAGGACACCTAGGAGGCCGCCATTATTGCGCTTTGCCTGACCCGATAACGTAGTGGTAGGGGCAGGTAATCCAGACTAGGTAACAGTCTTGTTCATACCTTTACCACACAATCCCGACTTTTAACAACCCTGAGAAAGAAGCCTGTTAAAAACATAGAGGGAAAAGGAGAAAACACTGGTAACAAGCATTTTCTCCTTTTCCCACAATGTTTTCTACCCTACTGAAGAAAAAAAGCATCATTTAAGCCACACTGAACTTGTCTTCTGTAAATGCTTTCAATTTGGATGGGTCTAAAATTTTATCAGGGGTTATACCATTTTGGGTTCAACAGTGAAAATCGTTCTCTCTACCATGCAACATAATTTTAGGTAAGTCCAAGTTATTGATCTTTAAGAGCATTTTGAAACAATGAAATAAATTTTACTCAAAACAATGAAACTTGTCATCCAATGGTAAGAAAATATTGTAGGAAAAGGAGAAAATGCAGGTATATACCGTTTTCTTCTTTCCAATGATGTTTTCAAAAGCCTTCTTAATCAGGGTTTTTCAACAGTGAAATAAATTCTTTACCATGCAACTTAATTTAGGTAAGTGCAAATTCAAGACCATTTTTTGACAACAAACTAAATTTTACTCAAATAATGAAACTTGTCATCCAAGGGGTTGAAAAAATTATGGGAAAAGAAGAGCATGCTGGTTACCAGCATTTTCTCCTTTTCCGAAAATGTTTTCAAAAGTGTTCTTAATCAGGATTGTCCAACAGAGAAATGAACAAGCAATATAATTTTAAATAACTCTGAACTGAAAGCAGTTTTAGACAACAAATCAAATTTTACTCCAACAGTGAAACTTGCCTTTCACAAGGGAGAAAAAATTGTGGGAAAAGGATTACTGGTTATCGGCATTTTCTCCTATTCCTACAACCTTTTCAAAAGCCATCTTTTTTGGGGTTGTTAAAACTTGAATTACAGTCTTTTAATAAAAAGGACATCATTTACTGTCCATTAACCCTTCCTCAAACATGATATTTTAGACTCTTTCAAATTCAAACCATCTGCAGATGCCAAATTCAACATTGTTACAAATGAGTTTAACCCTTTACCACACAATCCCGAGTTTTAACGACCATGAGAAAGGGGCCTTTTGAAAACATTGTGGGAAAAAGAGAAAATGCTGGTAACCAGCATTTTCTCCTTTTCCCATAATGTTTTCTGTCCTTTTACAGACAAATTTCATCATATGAGCCATATCTTATTTGTCGTCTGCAAATGCTTTCAATTTGGACAAGTGTAAAATTTTGTCGTTTATAAGGGTTAAGCTCTCTGATGGGGCAAGAAAACATAGTTGGAAAAGGAGAAAATGCTGGTAGTGCAGGATTTTCTCCTTTTCCAACAATGTTTTCAAAAGTCTTCTTTCACAGGGTCGTGAAAACCAGGGATTGTTTGGTAAGGCGTTAATAAAAAATCTGCCAAAAAGCTCAAAATAAAATGTGTATACTCACCAAATTGCACAAATCTGTATTTCCAATACAACACCTATAACAGAGACAGACTACAAGAAATACTGACACTTCTATACAAGACATCAAAAACATTCAGGATCAATTTTTGGAAGCCACACTTTTAACCAGATGACAAATTTTAGATTTTTCAATATTGAAAGCATTTGCGGCCTACAAATTAACCCTTAGACTGCTTAGTGTGACTCACTGACCTTTTGCAGACAGTGTAGATCAAGATCAGACTGCACAGACTGTGCAGTCTGACCTTGTATCTACACTGTCCGATAAGGAGATATCTTTTCCTCCAAAAATACCTTTGAAAGAGGAAAATTTGAGATTTTACTATCAGCTTCAAAGTTTCATTTCTTTTATACAGCAGGCTTGGCCAATTTCTTTCCGAGGATTGACGATAGTCATTGTGACAGGATTCATTCCTCTCTCAACACTAACCATTGTTAGCAGCCAGTGGCTTGGAAAGAATATTGTGCGGAGTACTGGTAAAAGAAACTCCAGGAAAGCATGGATACGTGCACTGGCCGCCGCGATATAACTGAAATAATGTCGAAAACGGCATTAAACACTAATCAATCAATCAATCAATCAATCAATCTTTTATACAGCAGGATAAGGGTTAAATGTTACAGCTCAAGTGATGGAATTCATCAATGAACATCTAATGGAAAGAGAAGAAAATATAGGTCACCAGCATTTTCTCTTTTTCCCACAATGTTTTCAAAAGCCTTCTACCTCAGGGTCATTTTATGAGAATTCTGGATAAAGGATTCAAACATCACAACATTACGTTTAACCCTTTATGACACAATTCAGAGTTTCAACAACCCTGACAAACAAGCTTTTTGAAAACATTGTGGTAAAAAGAGAAAATGCCAGCAACTAGTATTTTCTCCTTTTACCACAATGTTTTCTATCCTATCAAAGACACAATCAATCATTTGAGCCACATTTAAATTGTCTGCAAATGCTATCAATCTGGACTATATTTTTGTCACGTAATTAACCCTTTACCACACAATCCCAACTTTTAACGACCATGAAGAAAAGCCTTTTGAAAACATTGTGGGAAAAGAACAAAATGCTGATAACCAGCATTTTTCCACAATGTTTTTTACCCTATCATAAAGCCAGAAATCATCATATGAGCTACTTTTAATTTGTCGTCCGCAAATGCCTTCAATTTGTACAAGTCTAAAATTTTGTCATTTGGTAGAGTTAATAGTTAATGCCCCTACTGCAGTCACACTCCCAAAACTTTTACGGCAAAAGAAACAGTTGCATCAAATTCAAACACCACATACTTCCATTTGCAAAATACCATTTTTAAAAATTTGGGGCAGCAGGAAAAATTGTCTGGAACAAACAATTCCTGATTTTGACAAAATTTTCTCTCACAGATATTTATGTAAAGAATGATATTAATCTTCCATTTTGCTCAATAGTTCACATGGCTGTAAACTGCCTTAACCCTTTAACCCTTTACCACAAGACAAAATTTTAGCCTTGTCCAAATTGAAAGCATTTGCAGACGACAATTTCAGTGCGGCTCAAATGGTGCAACTTTTGTTTGATAGGATTGAAAACATTGTGGGAAAAGGAGAAAATGCTGGTTACAAGCATTTTCTCCTTTTCCCAAAATGTTTTCAAAAGGCTTCTTTGCCAGGGGCATCAAAAGGTGGCATTGTGCGTTAAAGGGTTAACACAATCCCCAGTGAAAGGAACCTGGGCAAGAAGCCTTTTGAAATTATTGTGGGAAAAGGGTAAAATGCTGGTTACCAGCACCAGAATTTTCTCCTTATTTTCTAACCTACAAAACACTAATCCCATCATTTGAACCACATTTACTTTGTCGTCTGCAAATGGTTTAGATCTGGACAAGTCTAAAACTTTGTGGTCTGGTATAAGAGCTGCATTACCTACTAGGATAGACCAGTATGTACAGGCATAATCACAAGAGATTTTTTCTGATTCTGAACAAATCTTTCAGCTAAGATCTATTGTATAAATTCTTCAACAGTGTAGAAAAGGATGTAATAAAATACTCCATACACAGAAATAGAAACAAGTTTCTTAGAGCATGTAATCCCCAACCCTTCATGAAACATTGTATTGTATTGTATAGTGTTTAATGCCTTTTTAACATTATTTCAGTTATATCGTGGCGGCAAGTGCACCCAGCCATGCTTTCCTGAAATTTCTTTTACCAGTACTCCGCATAATATTCTTTCCAAGCCACTGGCTGCTTTCCCACATAACCATCGTCGAAACAATGGTTAGCAGTGAGAGAGGAATGAATCCTGTCATAATGGCTATCATCAATCCTCGGAAAGAAATTGGCCAAGCCGGGGATCGAACCAGTGATCTAACCTGTTCTCAAGTCCTGTACGCTACCAACTGAGTTACATTCACGAAACAAGCCTATGCTCTTTCAGTTTAACAAACCTTGGGAAGCCCTTTGAAAACAAGGTGAGAAATGCTGGCAACCATCATTTTCTCCCATTTCTCACAATATTTTCTACTTTGCCAGAGAACATTTTTCTATTGTACCTTTATCTAACAGTCATCCCTAGTTATTTGTGGATGGGTTAATGACCCTAAACATGAAGTCTCTTTAGAACACAATGTGGGAAGAGGAGAAAATGATGGTAACTAGCATTTTTTTCCTTTTCCCACAATGTTTTCCACTTCTGTCAAAGACAAATCCAAACAATTGTCAGTCACTTTTGATCTTTCATCAACATGTTTTTCAAAATGGACGGGTCTAAAATCTTGTACTGTGCTAAATGATAACTTTTTTCGTGCAAATAGAAACATATAGTGCTCATAAGGACTAGGTAGACAAGATCAGAGTGTTCAGAACATGCAGTCTGACCTTGATCTACCTCCTGTTTTGAGAAAAAGCTGCTAATCAGCATTGTCTTCTTTTCTTCTTTTCCCATTATAATTTCCTCGAAGACATTTAACTCCATTATCTGAGTCATATTTGATATATTGATTGCAAATGCTATCAATTTTGACTAGTCTTTAATTTGGTCATCTGGTAAAGTCTTTAAGACTGCTGATCATTGAAGGCCCAGTAGCAGCCAAAAGCAGAGGGATGTGATAAAATGCATTTAAATTTAAATCATACTATTTAAAAGTTTGGAAATGATTGCGAAGCTAACAATCTGTTATTGTAACACAGTATATTTCACAGTGTGAAAGAAAGAGTGTGGACAAAATAGAAGTATGTCTGAGATAGAAATTACTCTGTGATCTTCACTGACTGATTCTCAATATTTATCCCTTTCTGATACAGCGTATTTTAATGTAAACCAGTCACAGTACAACAAGCCACTTTCAGCCTCTTTCTTCTCTGCAAATCACACTTTTTTCTTGTCTGCAAATCTCAAATCAGAAAACCTGTGCCTAATTCCATACATTTTTTTCGCCCAATCCTGACACTATGACTTTCAAAAGCATGTTTCATTACATCTTGTTAAATTTTGATTTTGTTTCAATAATACTTTCCCTTGATAATACTGTCCCTCAGAAACATTTATCTCCAAAAATCATCAGGCAGGAGCCATTTTGTCATGGCCTCAACTCATTACCAAACAACAAAATTTCATCCTCAACCAAATTGAAAGCATTGGCAGACAACAATTAACTGTAGCTCAAATGACGATTCCTGTCTATGATGGCATCGAAAATATTGTGGATAACCAGCATTTTCACCTTTTGTCTCAATATTTTCAAAAGCCTTCTTCTCCTGATTCGTTAAAACTCAGGATTGTTTGGTGAAGGGATATAGGTAAATGCTGGATGCAACACTGGTTTTTGTTCTGCTGAAAGGACTGTACTTTGCCTTGAAACTGTCCTCATCAAATTTACTCCAACAGGGAGCTTTGCAGATCTTTATAATCACAACAACCTTCAACAAGAGCAATCTATATGGGTGCCAACCCTGAGCTGCTGGTACTGTTACAGTGTTACAGTGAAAATTTTAAGTGAAAAAAGAGACATACATGTAACTGTGTCAAAAATGTCATGAGTAATACCTGGTAAAGGTTCCCCTATTGATATTAAACTGCTAAACAAGAAGATTTTCAAAGCTTTTCAGTTTTGTTACCATGGCAACCACACTTTTAACAGAAATCGTTTTTTTTTTTTGTAACATTCCAAAGACTATGGCAGGATTATTTCTGTGAAGTTTGGTCAAAATCGGATTGGTAGTTTCAGAGAAGAAGAATTGTTTGAAAAAAAAAAAGCAGACACACAATTACAGACAGATGGAGACAGGGCCATGACAGAAGCTTGTTGGCCTTCCACCACTGTAGCTAAAAATGCCAAACTAAAAACATTTTATTACTAAATTTAGGAGCATTTATCATTTTTTAACACTAAATTTTAACTCGTGGCAAAAAATGTAAATAGGCCCCTGAAAACAGTAATTACAACTTTTGTTGCTTTTGCAGCCAGCTTAGATTCAAATCACACTGCACAAAACATACTGTCTGATCTTTGACCTATGCTGTCTGCTTCGCAACCTTGACATTGTATGTTTTAACCCTTTCCCAAACAAGCCCTGGTTTTCACGTGTCTGCAGTACAAGTCTTTTGAAAACACTGAGGGAAAAGGAGAAATTGCTCGTAACAAGCAATTTCTCCTTTTCCCACAGTGTTTTCTACCCTTTTTGAGAACTTTCTGCCATTTTCATCAAATTTAAAACTGTCGTCTGCAAACTCTTTCAATTTGGACCAGTCCAAAATTTGTCGTTTGGGAAAGGGTTAAGAGCTTTTTTTCAGTGGATTTGTATAGCAAATCTGCTTACTGCGATTGAATTGGCTGGAACCAAATACATCATGCGTAAGGACACATCTGTGCTCACTTTCAGTTTTGAACAGCTGGTCTGTACTATGTTATTGTTTTGTCCTGAACCAAATATACTGTCATACATATGTGCACTCTATTCATTCTACTTTCAGTTTTAGCTAGTACACCCAACCTCTTTTTTGTTGCCACCATCTATACAGTCCTACACATGTACATAGATCCTAAATCTTAGACCAGCAGAAAACAGCGTCAGACTGATGGATCAAATAGCTACTCCTTTAAAGGCCCAGTAGAGGCAAAAAGTAAGCAGTGCAGGGGTTAAAATGCATTTGAATTTAAATCATGCCATTCAAAGCATCGGAATTATTGTGAAGATGACAATTTGTTACAGTGCGGTCAGTCAGTGGCTGAAAATTTTATTTCAAAATTGAGTAAAAAGTTGCCAGGTCACTCTATCTTTTGTTTACTTTTATCTAATTTTAGAATTCATTTTTCTACCAGCGACTAACACTTGGACAGACAGTACAATAATCTTCACAATAATTCAATGATATGATTTGAATTCAAATGCATTTTAACACCCTCACTGTTTACTTTTGGCCACTACATTACCTTTAATAAGTAATAAAATAACAGTTACTGCGTGTCCTTTTTGGCAGAGCAACATCAACTTCCCTTGCTAACTCTATACGGGCTAAATATTGACAAGTCTAAAATATTAAGTAAATATTAAGTAATTAATAAATATTAAGTACTATATTAAGTTAAGTTAATAGTGATAAGTCTAAAATATGTTGTCTGCTATTGAGTTGATTCTCAGAGAATTAAATGCGAAAAGACTCCATCTAAAATCATCATCAGAGAATTATATCGTTCCTCTCAAGTTAACATGAGATAAAGTCTGCTTGATTGTTTTTATGGCCGATGTTTATTACGAAAATCCACCAAGTTATTTCCTTTCTAGAAGAAGAAGAATAGTTCTTTATCATATAGCACCCAGAATTACTGTCACATTATTCCTTTTTTTTCCACCATGCTTTTCTTCCCAGGTCATTATTACACAATCCTGAGTTTTAATGATCTTGTTGCAGAAGGCATTTAAAAACAGTGTTGGAACCAGTATTTTCTCTGCTTTTCCACAATGTTTTTCTACCCTTTCAAAGACAATTTCCAAAATTTAACCACATTTGATTCATCATCTGCAAAGAGTTTGGATTTGGACATTCTCAAAATGTTGATGTCTGGTAAAGATTAAAAAATGAAATCAAGCTTGTTCTCCACATGACAAAAAAGAACTCATCAAAGAATAATTAAACTTTTGACCTCGCACCTACTGCAGGGAAAAAGACTGTCATTATTATGTGTATTACCATACTATTGTTAAGTCTTTCATGACCTTTGAAGTTTCTGGAACAGGGAAGCCATTAGCCCAATACCAACAATCTAGCAAGAACTCCTTGGAAGAAGACCTTGGAAAACATAGTGGAAAAGGGGGAAAAAAGTGCTGTTTACAGACACATAGCTTGATTGATATGCAGCAGATGTATTTTGAAGACATTGTGAATTAGCACATTATAACATAATGCAAGTGTGACATTTCTTGCCTTTGTCTTAACCACACAGTCTCAAGTTTTAACAACCTTGGAAAATAAGACTTTCAAAAACACTGCAGGAAAAGCATTTTCTCCCATTCCCAAAATGCTTCCTCACCTTTCAGAAACAAATTCAATATTTTGGGACCCATGTAATTTGCCGTCTGCAAATGCTTCCAATCTGGAGCTGTATAAGATTTTGTCATTTGGTACTGTTCGACGAAGTTAAACTGAGACATTTGCACATTCAATGACCTTACTTCCGCACATTGCTTACAACCCATACATTGCACGGGAACTTACGAACATGATACACGAATTAAGTGCAATTTTAATATTGCCATATAATAAAGAATTAAACAGATTTTGGAAATATTGTGGAAAGAGTGGGCTAATGTTTTGTGTAACTTTTTTAAGAGGGCCATCATGGCCCCAAAACCCTTCTCTCTTTGAACCTATATAAAACCCTCGATGATGTATAAAAAAGTTGGGAAGCATATTTATTAAGCACTTATGGGCATGAAATGCAAAACTACATTTAGGAAAGCCAAGCCCCCATAGCTCAGTCAGTAGCGTACAGGACTTGAGAACAGGAGGTCGCTGGTTCGATCCCCGGCTTGGCCAATTTCTTTTCGAGGATTGATGATAGTCATCGCGACAGGATTCATTCCTCTCTCACCACTGACCATCGTTTTGACAATGGTTATGTGGCAAAGCAGCCAGTGACTTGGAAAGAATGTTGTGCGGAGTACTGGTAAAAGGAACTCCAGGAAAGCATGAATAGGTGCACTGGTCGCTGTGATATACCTGAAATAATGTTGAAAACAGTGTTAAACACCATACAATCAATCAATCAATCAATCAATCAACATTTAGGAAACATTCCTGTGAACTGTTTTCAAAATCTGCCTTCTGGTTTAGGAGAAGTTTTTCGGGGTTTGTCTACTGTTTCTTCTGGAGGCCATTCTATTCAGCTGAGTCAAAGCCCTTGAGCAATTGTGGTAGACAGTCACTTAGGAATCATTTCTATGAAATTTTATCAATATCTTCTCCTTGATTTAAAAGTACAAGTCCTTAACTCTTTACCAAACGACAAAATTTTGGATTGCACCAAATCGAAACATTTGCAGACAACAAATCAAATGTTGCAGTTATGGTGATTTCTCTCCTTGAAAGGGTAGAAAACATTGTGGGAAAGGGAGAAAATGCTGGTTACCAGCATTTTCTCCTTTTCCCACAATGATTTCAAAAGCTCTCTTTCTTAGAGTCGTTAAAAGTCAGGATTGTGAGGAAAAGGGTTAAAAGAATTTCCTAACTTTTTCTCTTGCTGAGCAGACCTGCTTGAGAAATTTTGGTAATTGGTCATCCATGGACCAATTTCCTGCAAAATTTTTGTCAAAGTTCTTTCTCTGGGTTAGGAAAAGTTGTAGGAAATAAGAGTATGCCCAGATATACAAAAAGTGACTTTGACAACAAAAATATAGAAATTCTTTTGTAACTGAAGGCTGGCCACTATGAAAACTAGAATCAGGCTTGCACAACACAGACCTGAATAAAACATTGTGACTTCTCTGTACATTGAGATTTGCTTGTTTAGAGCAATTTGTCCATTTTCTGTCCTCTACATTAAGTTACCAGGTTAAATAATGTATCCCAAAGCATTACCAGGCAAGAATTAATGGTTGTCATGAATAATTCAGACAGATACTGCCCCTTGGGGTGTATTTAAATTTCATTATTTTCAAAGGTGATCAAATTTTTCATGTTAGGGTTTCAGTTAAAAGATCCATTTACCAGTATGTGAAACAATGTTGATTAACCCTTTACCACACAATCCCGACTTTTAACGACCCCAAGAAAGAAGCCTTTTGAAAACATTGTGGGAAAAGAAAAAAATGCTGGTAACCAGCATTTTCTTCTTTTTCCACAATGTTTTCTACCCTTTAAGAAACAAATTTTATTTTTTGAGCTACATTTGAAATGTTGTCTGCAAATGCTTTCAATTTGGACTACTCTACATTTTTGCTGTGTGGTAAAGAGTTAATTTATGTTGAATGTAAAATATCAGTAAATATTTACCTGAATTCAAACCAGCAAAATGAAATATACAGTGACCATGTAACCTAGCCACAATAACTCTATTATATGTAACAGTTACAAGTTCCAATCCATAATTAATCAAACAGCTATCAGCTTAACCCTTTACCAAACAATGCCCAGTTGTAACGTCCCTGAGAATGCTACTGAAAACATTATGGGTACAAAATAAGAAAATGAAAAATGCTGTTAACCATTTTCCCACAGTTTCTTTTACCCTGTCCGAGACAAATCCCATGATTTGACAGTGTATTGCTTACCCGAGTTAAAAAGAGGCTTAACTTTTGTATGGCGCAAAGTATCCTACTGGTTTAGAGCTTTAATCATGCCTTTTCTATATATGGTACGACTTACCTTAACCTTACCTTGGCGGTAAGATTTGGATATCAAGATCTATCACCACGTGAATTTTCATCTACATAGCTCATGGCATCACTGAAAAGTAATCTGTAGTAACAGTAGCCTGGGCTTTTTACTTTGCCGTAAAGAGAATGTGTATGCTTAAAGATACATCTATAGTCATTTTCAGCCAGTTTTTGACCCATTTCATCTTTCTTTCATCAAACTATAATCATTCTTGTGTCTTCATGCCAAATGCTGCCCCTGATGGCTTCAAGGTTGCATAGATTACAACGGATAGAAAATGCATTTCATTTTCTGAAGGCCTTCAAAGAAATCACTGCTTTGACGTTTCTGGTTTTAACCCTTTACTGCACAATGCCGCCTTTTGGCACCCCTGGGAAAGAAGCCTTTTGAAAACCTTGTGGGAAAAGGAGAAAATTCTGGTAACCAGCATTTTCTCCTTTTCCCACAATGTTTTCTACCCTATCAAAGAAAAAATGCACCATTTGAGCCATATTGAAATTGTCGTCTGCAAATGCTTTCAATTTGGGCATTTTTGTTGTCTGGTAAAGGGTTAAATTGAAGATTTCCTACACATATATTTATCCTTTACACTATATATATCTGTAATTTTTCTATGTTTACTAAAGGAATCATTCTGCTGTCAATCAAATTTTTACAGCATTTTTTCTCTCTGGCTGTACAGTTGTATCTTTAAACTACATATCAATAACAATTACCATAACCAATCTGTTAAAATTTTGAAGTTTATGTAAACTGTATTGTTTTTTCTGCCTTTAATGGCAGTGACCTCGATGTTTACATGCATTTTTGTAGTGCAATAATGTTTTGGGTATCATAAATTTTGCAGATCAAGAGGTATCAAAATGCGAAGTTTCATAAGCCCTAAAAAAAATGCTTTGCTTCTTTGACTTTTGAACTGTATCTACTACATAATTTGTTTTTTTCAATATTTTTGCTCCATATAGAGTTGAAAGAAATAGAGTTCAGAGGGAGTCTTTTTTCCTTTAAAGCCCTAAAAGCAGTCAAAAGCAGACAATGCTGGAGTAATGGTAAAATGCATTTGAATTATGGAAATTATTTTGAAAATGACAGCACATTATTGTACAGTCAGCCCAAGTATTGCTGGCAGAAAAATGACTTTTAAAAGTAGGTCAAATGCAGCCAGGTTGCTCTATATTTTGTTTGCATTTTACCTGTTTTAAAAATTCATTTCTCTGCCACTGTGACTAACACTTGTAACAACCGTACAATAACAGACTGTCATCTTCAAAATTATTTTCATACTCTTAAAACATATTAAAAGGTATGACTGAAATGATATTGGGAAAGCCTAAAACAATATAATCAAACAAACCAATTAAATATTTTAACCCTTTACTACACAATCCCAAGCTTTAACAACCTTGAAGATGTTCAAGGCTTTTGAAAACATTGAGGGAAAAAGGAGAGAATGCTGGTTACCAGAATTTCCTCGTTTACCGACAATGTTTTCCACTCTTTGAAAGACAAATTTCATATTCTGAGAATAGTCAGCATGTAGTCTGCAAATTTGTTACACTCTTCAAAAGACATATTTTAGTTATTAAGTCACATTTACTTTTTTGTCTGCAAATGCTTGCCATCTGGACAAGTCTAAAACTCTGTTGTCACTTGGTAAATTTTCCCATTTACCCGTAATGTTTCCTACCCATGAAGACAAATTTCATCATTTGAGTCATAGTTGATTTTTCATCTTCAAGTGCTCTCAATATAGGACTCGTCTAAAATTCTGTTGTCTGGGAAAGAAGTCGATAACCTTTATCACACAATCCTGTGATTCACTGATGCTAGGGAAGAAGGCCTTTGAAACCAATTCTGAAAAGGTAGAAAATGCTAGTAACCAGCCATTTTTTCCATTTCCACCAATGTTTTCTACCTTCTCTAAGACAAATGCCATCAGTTGAGCAACAATTATTTTTTTGTCTGCAATTTTTTTTTCAAATTAGCCAAGTTTGCAATTTTGTCATTTGGTAAAGAATTAAGCAGTGAAAAAGATGTAGAGAATCTTGGTATCAAAACTCTAATCATCTCGAATGACGTAAATAATTAATTGACAATCAATGGGAAAATTTGAGATACCATTATAGAGATGTGGTTTTAACCAATCCTTTCTGATTTATACATGAATGGAAAGACAAGATTTCTCTCCTTTCAGGAAGAAATACCGCAGAAAAAAAAGTACCAGCTTGGAGAGATTGCTTGCATAATGTGCCTCTGTAACTCCTTATCAGCTGACAAAATTTTAGAATTTCCAAATTCAAAACATTTGCAGACAACAAACTCCGTGTGGTTCAAATGATAGGATATGCCTTTGAAAGGAAATACTGGTTACCTTTTCTCACAGTTTTTTCAACCTCATCTCAGGCTTGTTAAAAGTTGGGGTTGCATAGAAATGGGTAAACTCTTTATGGAACAATCTTGAGTTTATAAGACCCTAGGAGGAAGAGACTTTCAGAAAATGCTATGGGAAAAGGAGAAAATGGTGATAAGCATTATTTTCTCCTTTTCCAAGAATTTTTCCTTCCTATTCACTAATAAATGAACCATGCTCTGGCAAAAGTGGGTTTAACTCTTTACCACACAATCCCGACTTTTAACGACCCTGAAGAAGAAGCCTTTTGAAAACATTGTGGGAAAAGGAAACCAGCATTTTCTCCTTTTCCCACACGGTTTTCTACTCTTCAAAAACAAATTTCAATTTTTGAGTCATGTTTATTTTGTTGTCTGCAATAGCTTTCAATTTGGACTGGTCTAAAATTTTGTCGTTTGGTAAAGAGTTAATGCATCTCTGTGATGCATGATACCACGCCAGCCATCACAGTATTATGAATCTACAAAGTTCATTATGTACAACAACAGACTGAAGAATGTGGTACACTGCTCCTTTGAAATGCAGAAAGTTTACCAAAAGGAATGTGTTTGGACCCAGGTCAGCCTACTCAGCCTGCACAGACTGACCTGGGTTTATACTTTTTGCAGGTGCATTAAGCCCCCTTTTCACAGGGCATGGCTCTAATCCATTCATTTGTTGACCATAAACTATTTATCATCTGGTAGAGAGTTATGATGCAGAAAGTTGCTGATTAGATCCTCTTGGCCTAGATCATAGCTAATATCTTTGAAAATGGTCATGATGGTATTTCTTTCTACCCTTATCAAACAATCCTGTGTTTTTTCTAACTGATCAAGAAGCCTTTTGGAACCGGAGTGGGAGAAGGAGAAAATTGCTGGAAAATCAGCATTTTCTACTTTTCCCACTATATTTTCCTTCCTTTTCTTAGACAAAATCTATCGTTTTGAGTAATAATCAATGTTTTGTCTGCAAAATGTACATTCAAACATACCTAGTCCCCCAAGAACATGTTAACCCTTTACCACACAATCAGACTGCACAGAACCCCTGATCTACACTGTCCGCTTAACTGAAGCAACATAGACCAAAGACAATATTAAACTGCAATTATTTGGAACATATTTCTAGACTGAGAATGTATGTTGGGTTTTTTGGGTGCTTCAAGGGTTAATTCCACATGTACCTAAATTGATACAAGGGAGATAAATCTTACTATTATTTTTGATTCCAATGAAGTTACTTCTCTTCTAATCTGTATTTAACTATGACTTTAAACAATCTTGTGACCAGGTACAAGGAGAACTAGAAGTGTCTCACAATGTGAGTAACTTATTTCTGCAAAGAATTTTGACCCAAAAGAAAACAAACTTTAAAGTTCCCTGGCCTCTCATTTTAAGCTAAATATAGAAATATGTTTAAATCAGTATATCAGCAATAATCTAGGGTCCCAAAGAATGAAAAGAAGTTTCAGATTTGCTACTGGGAATGATATCATGGTCGGGAGAAAATGATGTCTGGTCAAAATTCGAAACAAAGGGGGAATTGTGTTTGTTTTTTAGCTAGAGTGATTTGCATACCCCCCCTCCCAATCAAAAAACAGAAAGCTACTTATAGTCTCAAAATGGGAAATGGCTCACTGGTCTATTTGTAGGATTGTGTCTTTTCCCCTTTTTTTTTTCAGCAAAAATGCTAAATGTAAATTACACATACACAATTTACATTTCTACTGTCTTTGAAATCCTTCCACTGCATATCTATACTCAATATAAAACCTGCACATCATCAAATATGATTGCTGTTGGGTTCTTGTGACATAGATTGTTGTGACAGTACACCTGTGTTGAGTACCTTGGCTCCACTTACCAGCCGCAGGAATATGCAAGGCGAAGGTCTTACACAGTCACATGACCATCATCATGTGATATCCTCGATTAAACGAGTGGATAGCCACCAAGTCCAACTTGCATTTTCTATCCGTCGTAATCTATGCAATCTTGCAACCGCCAGTGTTAATATTTGTCATGAAGCCACAAGAATGACTACAGTTTGGTAAAATATCAGTGAAATGGGTTATGTTTGGCTTAAAATGCGTATTGACGGAACTTTAAGTGTTAGTGTGCAGAATGAACACAACAGACAGTTTCAGTCTAGAAAAAAAAATTTAACCCCTAAAGTGCCCCCTTTCACATCTAAGTTGCCTTTGCGGCCAGTGTAGATCAGACTGCAGAAAAAGTGCAGCCTGATCTTTTATCTTTACTGTTCGCTATGCAGAAACACTACCTGTGACAAAAGCAGCTTTGAAATTGTAAAGAGATATCAATACACTATGACCAAGGTTCAGGAGCACTGAACTAGCAACAGCACCACATGTGGGTGCTAACCCTTGGCTGCACTTGCTTTTTCAATGACAATTTTAAGTTGTGAAAAGTGCATAACTGTGTCAAAAATATTTTGATAGTTACCTGCCCCTGTTGTATGGGTTCCCCTTTTGATAATAACAACTAGTCCGAGCTTGATGTAAATATATCTTTAGAGCAGAGATATTATAAGATGTCAAAATTTTTCCACCATGACACAGACAATGATGCAGATGATAGGGCTATGACCATACCACGATGTTTTCTTCCAAAAGCAGCTGAGCTAGAAATGCGGCACACAAGGTAATTGTTGATGACACATACTGGATGCTTGGCACGGCACAATTGTAAAAGCTCATCTTGAGCTAAAAACAGGACAAGTAAACCATGTACGTACTAGTTTTTATTAGTATAAGACTTGGTTTAATCATATTTGAGCCATGCTCTGGCAAAAGAGGATTTAATGCATCTCTGTGATTATACCAAGCAAGTCATCTCATAATTATGGACCATAATAAACATAGTACAATCGAGTAGATCATGTGGTAGTATGGTCCTTGGACATGCTGAAAATTTACAAAAAGCAAAAGCTTTTAACGCTTTACCACACAGTCCCGACTTTTAACGACCCTGAGAAAGCAGCCTTTTGAAAACACTGTGGGAAAAGGAGAAAATGCTGGTAACCAGCATTTTCTCCTGTTCCCACAATGTTGTCTATCCTTCCTAAAACAAATTTCAAGTTGTCAGTCACATTTACTTTGTCGTCTTCAACTGCTTTCAATTTGGATTAGTCTTCAATTTTGTCGTTTGGTAAAGAGTTAACACATGTCAACCTGAGCAGTCCTCTCTGGGTGATATGCCGCGGTACTTTTTGCACATGCATAAAGCCCCCTAGTTACAGAGCATGACTCATCTATGTTGTAATTATAAATTACAGAGGTTTGGATGAAAGCTAACTAAAGCTTATAAAACTCCTCTCCAAGACTTCACCAGCTGGTACACAACATTTTTGTCCAAAGGGTGTTTCCTCTAAATCCATGTATGTTTTAAAATACTGATTGCTAAATTCCTAGATTTATTTCATGAAAAGCTGTGTTTGGGAGGTAGATTTCAGCCACAATTGTTTCGGTTAGGGTAAGGGTCAGGGCTAGAGACTGTTTTTTTTTGTCCGATGAACATGGTTGTCACATATCCTTCACCAGCATCTTCACAAATTTTGTCGTTACACCCACACTGTTTTTCCACAGAGGCTGAGGGAGAGAGACCACTGGCTCCAAGTTGTCTGGCTGGGTGTTAAGACATAATTACCTCATTACAGGAACAGTAAAAACACTTCAATCTTGCTAAACCTGCCAATATGTCAGGTGAGGAGAGTTCACCCCCACAATGACCCTTAGTATTTCAAATAAACCAATGGATATTTTCTGTTGGGAAAAAGAAATATCCGAATGATTGTAGCTTTAACTCTTTACCAAGCAACAAAATTTTAGACTGGTCCAAAATGAAAGCATTTGCAGAAGACAAAATAAATGAGACTCAAAAATTGAAATTTGTTATGGGAAGGTTAGAAAAAATTGTAGTAAAAGGAGAAATGCTGGTAACTGGGATTTCCAACGTTTTTTGTGTTCTGTGAAAAACAAATTTCATATTCGAGCTATGTTACCTTGTCATCTGTAAATCCTTTCAATATAGACAAGTCTAAAATTTTGTCATTTGAAATGCTTAACCCTTTACCACATAATGCCGCCTTTTAACGACCCTGAGAAAGAAGCCTTTTGAAAACATTGTGGGAAAAGGAGAAAATGCTGTAACTGGTAACCAGCATTTTCTCCTTTTCCCACAATATTTTCTACCCTATCAAAGAAAAATTGCACAATTAGAGCCACATTGAAATTTTCTTCTGCAAATGCTTTCAGTTTGGACAAGGCTAAAATTTTGTCGTTTGATAAAGAGTTTAAATGAGGGATTGTGTTGTAAAGAGTTAACCCTTTACCAAACAACGAAAATTTTAGACGTGTTTCAATTGAAAGCATTTTGCAGACGACAAAATGAATGTGACTCAAAAATTGAAATTTGTATTGGGAAGGGTAGAAAACATTGTGGGAAAAAGGAGAAACTGCTGGTTACCAGCATTTTCTCCTTTTCCCACAATGTTTTCAAAAGCTTTCTTTCTCAGGGTCGTTAAAAATCGGGATTGTGTGGTAAAGGGTTAATAAACTACCATGCTCAGCAGGACAGTGGAGAAATCATAAAGCACATTCTGCAGCTTTTGCATCATCTAGCAATTTCTTTTAACTGATAAGCCCCATCAAAAAGCCATGGTAAATTTTGATAAAGCAAGAAAAAAGCAATTGCACATTTGTAAGATATTTGTGCTGTTCCCAATTTTTGTTAAACCTTTAGCCCATTACCACACAATCCCATGTTGTAATGACTCTGAAAGAGAAGGCCCTTGAAAACATTGTGGGGGAAGGAGAAAATGCTGGTTACCAGAAAAAGATACTTATAATTATTTGAGACGCATTAAAATTATGATCTGCAAGTGCTTTTAATTTTGACTAGTCCAAATTTTTGCGTTTTTTGTGTTAAAGGGTTAACTCTTTGACCCTTTACCAAACGACAAAATTTTAGACTTGTCCAAATTGAAAGCAACTGCAGACAACAAGATAAATGTTACCCAAAAACTGAAATTGGTTTTGGGAAGAGTAGAAAACATTGTGAGAAAAGAAGAAAACGCTGGTAACCAGCATTTTCTCCTTCTCCCACAAAGTTTTCCAAAGCTGTCTTCTTCAGGGTCGTTAAAACTCGGGACTGTGTGGTAAAGTGTTAACTACCATTAACTCTTCACCAAATGACAAAATTTTAGACTGGTCCAAACTGAAAGAATTTGCAGACGACAAATTGAATGTGGCTAAAATTATTGCATTTGTTTCTGAAAGGTTAGAAAACATCGTGGTCAAAGGAGAAAATGCTGGTTACCAGCATTTTCTCCTTTTCCCACAATGTTTTCAAAAGGCTTCTTTCTAAGGGTCGTTAAAAGTCGGGATTGTGTGGTAAAGGGTTAACCCTTTCCCAAACAAGCCCTGGTTTTCATGTGTCTGCAGTACAAGTCTTTTGAAAACACTGTGGGAAAAGGAGAAATTGCTCGCAACGAGCAATTTCTCTTTTTCCCACAGTGTTTTCTACCCTTTTGAGAACTTCCTGCCATTTTCATCAAATTCAAAATTGTCGTCTGCAAACTCTTTCAGTTTGGACCAGTCCAAAATTTGTCGTTTGGTAAAGGGTTAAGTCTTCACCAAATGACATAAATTTAGACTTGTCCAACTTGAAAGTATAATACAGAAAACAATTCAGTGTGGCTCAAAAGATGAAATTTGTCTTTGATAGGATAGAAAACTGCAGGAAAAGGACAAAAAGCAAGTCTAACATTTTGTTGTTTGGTAAAGACTTAATTTGTCATTTAAAAAAATTTACGCTTTCACTGTGGGTAAATCTTCTAGGCCATTGTATTGCTCACATTTCAATTACATTTTCATGTTTTTTTTTCATTTTATTCCTATACTAATCAACCCCTAGATTTAATAACCCTGATAGAAAACGCTTTTGAACACATAAATGTGTTAGGAAAAGGAGAAAATGCTGGTAACCAATATTTTCCTCTTTTGCAACATGTTTTCCACCATATCAAAGATAATCATCTTTTTTCCCAGTTTGTTGTTTGCAAATACTTTCAACTTGGAAAAGTCTTAATATTAATAATGTTGTCTGGTAAAAAGTTAATTAACCCTTTACCACATAATACCTACTTTTAACAAACCTGAGACGGAAATCTTTTGAAAACAATATGGCAAAAGGAGAAAATTCTGGTAACCAGCATTTCCTCCTTTTCCAACAATGTTTTCTACCATTTCTGAATCAAATTTCAGTGTTTGAGTCACATTTATTTTGTCGTCTGCAAATGCTTTCAATTTGGATGAGTCTAAAACTTTGTCCTTTGGTAAAGAGTTAAGGAGATTTCTCTTTTAACAATCCCTGCTTACAAGACTGTTTTCAAAGAATTTTGCTACAACTTTTTATGCAGGTCACCGTCATACTTGTATTTTGCATTTTTACTTTCATGTTTTCTTATCTTCAACTGCAAATATTTATTGCCTGAACGTGTCTAGAAATGGCTTATCAGTTAACGAGTAAAGAACAAGGAAGATTTTACACAGTTTGGTGCTAATCTCTGACACATGCATGCATTTATTTTCAATGTAAGAATTCCTGATAAAATAAACTGTTTTATCATCTGTCAAAGATTAAACAAGTTCTGCATCCAGAACAAAGACAAGACAGTAGAGAATTTTTCCCCAGAAATTCCATCTTTTACCCTTTCTAGGATGTTAAACTTTACCAGACAACATAATTTTAGTTGACCTCCCACTGCCTATTTTCACATTTGTCAAGGATATCATCAAGACAAACATTCTGACCAACTTAACCCTTTCCCAAACGATAAATTTTAGACTGGTCCAAATTGAAAGAGTTTGCAGACGACAATTTTGAATTTGATGAAAATGGCAGAAAGTTCTCAAAAAGGGTAGAAAACACTGTGGGAAAAGGAGAAATTGGTCGTTATGAGCAATTTCTCCTTTTCCAACAGTGTTTTCAAAAGACTTGTACTGCAGACACGTGAAAACCAGGGCTTGTTTGGGAAAGGGCTAATTGAGTACTGGACTGAAAATGTGGTCTCTGCAGCCTACACAAGTTTTTTCCAGGATTTGTCATAGTGACCTACTATTTGACCGTATGTGACCCATTTTCACACTTTTCTAAAATCTCACAAATTTGCATGAGTGTTGGACTGACAATGTTGCCTCTAGAGACAACACAATGCTATGCTAAGATTTGTCTCAAAAACCTACTTCTGAACCTGAGGAGACCCATTTTAAATCTCATTTCAGATATCATAAAAACAAAGATTCTGGCCAAGTTCCATGATTATCTCTTTACCAAGTGACAAAATTTTAGACTTGAAAGCACTTGCAGATGAGAAATAAATCTGCCTCAAAAATTGGAATTTGTTTCAGGAAGGGTAGAAAACATTGTGGGAAAAGAGAAAATGCTGGTTACCAGCATTTTCTCCTTTTCCCACCATGTTTTCAGAAGGCTTCCTCAGGGTTGTTAAAAAGTCAGTATTGTGTGGTATTACGGTTATTGCACTTAAAATGTGGCCTCTAGTGTGTACACAAGTTTTTTTCTATAATTCATCCAAGAGACCTACTTTAAACCTATGATGACCTATTTGCAAACCTGTCCAAGATATTATAAAGATGTGCATTCTGACCAACTTCCATGAGAGGTGAATTGAAAATGTGGTCTCTATTGGGTACACAAGATTTTTCGAAGATTTGTCTGAGCCACCTGCTATTTCATCTGAAAAGCTCATTTGAGATATCATTCAGAGAAACAATCTGACCAATGTTCAAGTCTGAAAATGAAACATCTAGAGTGCACTTAAGTTGTTTTCCTAGGTTCATCCCAGTGACCTACTTTTTGACCAATCATAATTCATTTTTGAACTTGTATACAGCATTATTAACCCTTTACCAGACGACAAAACTTTAGCCTTGTCCAAATTGAAAGCATTTGCAGACGAGAATTTCAATGTGGCTCAAATGGTGCAACTTTGCTTTGATGGGGTAGAAAACTTTGTGGGAAAAGGAGAAAATGCTGGTTACCAGCATTTTCTCCTTTTCCCACGTTTTCAAAAGGCTTCTTTCCCAGGGGCGTCAAAAGGCATCATTGTGTGGTAAAGGGTTAAGACAAATATTCTGACTAACTTTCATTAGTTTTTGACTGAAAATGTGGCCTATACTGTTATGAGTGAACACAAGTTTTTTGTAAGAGTTTTTTTTTGTCCCAGAGACTTACTTTAACATTTTACCACACGACAAAATTTCAGCCATGTCCAAGTTAAAAGCATTTGCAGACAACAAATTAAATATTACTCAAACATAAGATTTGTCTTTCATAGGGTAGAAAAATATTGTGGGAAAAGGAGAAAATGCTGGTTACCAGCATTTTCTCCTTTTCTCACAATGTTTTAAAACACCTTCTTTCTCAGGGTTATTAAAAGTCAAGATTGTGCAGTAAAGTGTTAATACCACATGTGATCAATTTTCAGACTGGTCTGGTCTGGGATGTCCTCAGAAAAAAAAAACATTCTGACATTAACTCATGTATTGGACTGAAAATGTGACCTATAGAGTTTGCACAAGTTGTTTCTAAGATTCATCCCAGTTGGCTACTTTTACTTGGTATGACCCATTTATAAGGTCATGAGAGATACCATCAATGCAAACACTAACTTTCATGATTTTTGAACAGCAAAATTTAAGGAGGTCTGAGACTAGGGTGTATGCAATGTTTTTCTTTGACTTGTCCCTTTTAAATCTTGCTAATATATAGTTTCAAACTCATCTCAGAATATCATGAAGAAAAACATTCTGACAGGAATACCATGAAGAAAAACATTCTGACATACTTTCATGAGTATTGGACTAAAAATGTGGACTCTAAAGTTTACACAAGATTTTTCGAAGATCCATTTTAGAACTTATGTATATCATCAAGACAAATGTTCCGAATTACATTCATGAAATTTGGACTAAAAATACTGCTTCTAAAGTATGCACACTACACAAGGTTTGTCTTAGATTTGTCCCAGTAACCTACTTTTTGACCTGATGTGACCAATTTTTCATCTCACCAGAAATATCATCAAGACAAATATTTTGGCCAATTTTCATGAGTACTGATCTGAAAATGTGGCTACTAAATGACTGTATACAAAGATTTTCTCAGATTTGGCCCAGTGACCTACTTTTTTCTTTCAGTGAACCATTTTCAAACATGTTATTTAAATACAAACATTCTGAACAACTTTCATGAGTATTGAAAAATTTGGCCTCAAGGTCATGCACAATGCAAAAATTGATGATGCACAATGAATGACAGATACAGCACAATTGCAAAAGCTCACCTTGAGCACTTCATGCTCAGGTTAACTACAAAGTTGGATCATTTGGAAAAGAGTTTGTAGGAGACAAGCCTACAAGCCTGGTAGAAACATTACGGTGTTTGATAGTGCTGTTACATATGTTTAGTTCTTTATCTAATGATTGAATGATGATTATGAGAGATTAGCACCCCAAAGAGCTGAGAAAAATGTTCTCCTGGAGAAAAAATAGACATTCATTACCTTTCCCTGGTGGTGTCATATTTAACTCATTATCAAACAATCTTCATATTTTTACAACCCTAAGGTAACTGGCTTTTGAAATCATCATTGGAAAAGGAGAAAAGCTGATGGTGACCTACATTTTTTCCTTTTCCAACATTGTTTTTTAACCCTAATTATGCCTTGAACAGCGAATGAATACAGAAAGTTTTAAAAAAGAAACATCAGCATAAAAACTGCATATATGTATGTTTCATGTGGGAAACACATTAATTCTTTACAAAGCGATAAAAAATTTGGACTAGTCAAAATCCAAAGCATGTTCAGACAACAAATTAGATGTGGCACAAATCCTGGGATTTGCCTTCAAAAAGATAGAAAACATCGCGGGTAAAGGAGAAAATGCTTGTCAACAGCATTTTCTCCTTTTCCATTAATGAACAAGCCCTCTTCATAGAGGTCATTAGAACATGAGATTATGTGTTAACTCTTTACCAAAACGGCAGAATTTTTGACTAATCCAAATTCAAAGTGTTTGCAGATGACAAAATAAATGTGACTCAAAAATTGAAATTCTTTTCCGTAAGGGTAGAAAACATTGCGGGAAAATGAGAAAATGCCGGTTACCAGCATTTTCTCCTTTTCGCACAATGTTTTCACAAGGTTTTCCTCAACAGGGTCGTTAAAATTCGGGACTGTGTGGTAAAGGGTTAACCCTTTACCGCACAATGACGCCTTTTAATGCCTCTGGAAATGAAGCCTTTTGATAACATTGTGGGAAAAGGAGAAAATGCTGGTAACCAGCATTTTCTCCTTTTCCCACAATGTTTTCTGTCCTATCAAAGGAAAATTGCACTATTTGAGCCACATTGAAATTGTCGCCTGCAAATGCTTTCAATTTGGACAAGGCTAAAATTTTGTCGTCTGGTAAAGGGTCAAAGGTTAACACTCACAGAATCCCATTTATCTAGTAACATATCTGTTTGATGTTTTTGTCATTTTAGCTAAAATTTTTTACCACGCTCAGAGATACTGTCGAGTTTTAACCCTTATCCTGCTGAATAAGTTAACTCTTTACCACACAAGAAAATTTCAGACTTGTCCAAACTGAAAGCATTTGCAGACAACAAAATAAATGTGTCTCGAAAAGAGAATTTCGATTTGGAAAAGGTAGAAAACATTGTGGGAAAAGGAGAAAATGCTGGTTACCAGCATTTTCTCCTTTTCCCACAATGTTTTCAAAAGGCTTTTTGTTCAGGGTCGTTAAAACCCGTGATTGTGTGGTAAAAGGTTAAATGATACCTTCAAGTTGATAGTAAAAACCCAAAAGTTGCTATTTTGAAAACTATTTTGGGGGTAGAAATATCTTTACCGAATGACCACATTTTAGATTGGTTTGGTTTGTATTGAGTTTAACTCTTTACCAAACGACAAAATTCTAGATTAGTCCAAATTGAAAGCATATGCAGAGGACAAAATAAATGCCACTGAAAAAATGAAATTTGTTTTGGGATGGGTAGAAAACATTGTGGGAAAAGGAGAAAATGCTGGTTACCAGCATTTTCTCCTTTTCCCACAATGTTTTCAAACGGCTTCTTTTTTTAGGGTCATTAAAAGTCGGGATTGTGTAGTAAAGGGTTAGTGCCATGAAAGCTCATGTCATATCATGGTGGTCAGTGACACACCCATGTGCTTCCTGGCTTTCTCACACCAGTACTGACACAACTATCTTTACAAAGCCACTGACTTCTTTTCTCACATACATCAGAGTCGAAAAATCACCAGAAAGATAGTTTGTCTCAACCTGGTATCAAACACGCAACCACCTGGTAACAAGTCAGATACAATAACCAGTAACCACTGAGCTATCAGGGTGGCCAACATTTTAGACTTATCCAAATTGAAAGTACAAGGGCTGAGCAAGAAGTTTGTGGAATTTGTTAGTTAAAGCTACAAGGTTGCCCAGGGGCAACATATGTTGAGCCCGCCATATGGGAATTAGTAAAGAACTTCATAAACTGCACATGGAAAAAAAGTAACTAATCACTCAATGTACATCTGTCTTACTTCAGACCCCTTTTTTTTTTAAATTTGCATGAGGATAGGCGTATTCCCTATTTACAAACAAGACCTTCAAATATGACCTTGACCTTGAAACCACTGAAGTGAATAATTCAGAGAGAAATTACTACTCATTACGAAGGAAAGTTGTCAAAAATTTTATCATTTGACCGTCAAGTGTGAACTTGACCCTAGACCTACCTGAACAAATTTTGAAATGGCACATCTACTCACAAAGGAGAACAATTGTGCAAATTTATTTTGAAATCCATCTATGTGTGTAGCCGTTATGGCTTGGACAAGATCTATTTATGATAACTTTATCATTTGACCTTAAGGTGTGATAACCTTAAATTGTGACCTTGACCTTGGGCCTATATGATCAAATGTTTTAAATAGCACATCTACTCATGAGGGAGAATAATTGTGCCCAATAATTTTGAAATCCATCTAAAATAAAGAATTTATGGCTCAGACATGCTCCATTAATGACAATTTCATCATTCGACCTTCATCATCAGCCCATCAGCATAAAAACTGCATATATGTATGTTTCATGTGGGAAACACATTAATTCTTTACAAAGCGATAAAAAATTTGGACTAGTCAAAATCCAAAGCATGTTCAGACAACAAATTAGATGTGGCACAAATCCTGTGTGACCTTGAACTTGAAACTACCTGAACAAATTATTCAAATGACTCTTCTAACAGTGAAGAAGAACACTTGTGTAAAATATTTTTTTTTAAATCCATTTAAATGTAGCTGAAGTTGCAGCTGGGACAAGCTCTATGTATGACAATTTTACCAATTGACATTTATGGGTGACTTTGGACCTACCTGAACAAATGTTTCAAACTGCACTTCTATTTGTATAGGAGAACAATTATGCCAGATTATCTTCAAATGCATCCATAAATATAGAAATTTTGGCTCAGAGAAGCTCCATTTATGACAATATTATCATTTGACCTTCAAGTGTGACCTTGACCTTGCATCTACCTGAACAAATCATTCAAATGGCATGTCTAATGGTAAAGGAGAACAATTGTGCCAAATTATTTTGAAATCCATCCATAAATGTAGAAGTCATGGTTCTGACAAGTTTTTGCATGACGATGCTAACCACGATGCAGACAACGCCAGGGCTACGACAATAACTCAACATTTTCTTAAAATGCAGCCAAGCGAAAAAGGAGGCATAAGTACCGTATTTCACCTTTTTAACATCCTCACCCCACCCACTATATTACTTACTCCAGAGGCCTTTGGACAACCCACAACCGAGCTTAGCTTAAAATCAACAAATGGAGTGACAACCTTCCAAATGCAAGATAACTTCATTAAAATTTATCAAACGCAGACTGACAAAAATTATTGATGACCAGTATTTTATAAATAAACTTACTGGTACAGCATCAGTATAATCCTAATTAATTCAGAAATTGATGTCATTAACACCTGACTATCCGAATATACATACACTTCTGATAGCAGTATAAACTTCCAGTAACACAAAATTTGTTAACTAACTTGGAAAAACTTAAGAAAGTGAGGTATCGATGACCTGTGTCCCATATTAATTGTGAATGCTATTTAATGTCAAAATGAATCATGATTGGTGGTAAAATCGATATTCTGCATTAATAAAGCAGGTTTTCTCAAATGGCGATTGCTGCCCAGTTGGCACTGACTAAACCCCAGGATTAAAGTACCATACTAACTCTACTTAACTCTTTACCAAACGACAAAATTTCAGATCAGTCCAAATTGAAAGTTTTAGCAGACAACAAAATAAATGTTACTCAAAAATTGAAATTTGCTTTGGGAAGAGTAGAAAACATTGTGGGGAAAAGGAGCAAATGCTGGTTACCAGCATTTTCCCTTTTCCCACAATGTTTTCAAGAGGCTTTTTCCTCAGGGTCATTAAAAGTCTGGATTGCATGGTAAAGGGTTAAAGTGACGGCACTTAAATTTCGGGAAATTGGCTATGAAATAGGAGCATCCTGTCCCGTTTTTCATGGTGGCCCTGAGCTTTAATTTGGGGAAATACAGTATGTCATAGTTTTTGGATTAATCTGGCTTTCTGGTATAGTGGCTTCCCCTTATGATAGTAAACAATTAGCCCATGTTTAAGTAAATATCTTTATTTACAAGAGAGATATGAGAAAATGTTGACCCTTAGGTATAACTCTAACTTGATAAACCTTTCATTAACAGTTTATATTATTGTTTGTTTTTGGGAATATATGTTTAAAACCATGAGATAAGAGTTGGGTTTATAAATCATCTCGTCAAGGTACGTGATTTTAAACCTGTCAGCCCAAAGATAAACAATATTATAAACTGATAATGAAAGGTTTATCAAGTGAGAGCTATAGCGTGGCATTCAGGCCTTGCATTTGAGTTATTCTAATAAACAAGGTACACAACTACTGTAGACTCAGAAATATATGTTGTTACTTGCCCTTTATCTAAAATGCAGGTTAACTTGGACCTTGAGAACATTATACATGTACAACTAGTGTATTTGTTTTGTAGTTTTATTTTATGATTTTTTTTAATGAAAATGCTCTATTTAATGGACTGATACCAGTCTAACCCTTAGGCTGCAAGGCACAACTCAAGGACCATTTGCATAAAGTGTAGATCAAGCACAGAACATGCAGTCTGAACTTGGATCTTCACTCTCCTATAAGGACATATTTTTCCAAAAAAATGAAGTTTAAAACAGCAATATTTGGGGTTTTACTATCTGCCTGGGAGTTTCATTTGACTTATTTAAAAGGTTAAAAGTTAACCTTTTACCACAAATCCCGAGTCCCGACTTGGAAGAGGAAGACTTTTGAAAATGCTATGGGAAAGGAGAAAATTAACCTGCATTTTCTCCTTTTCCCATAATGTTTTGCATACTTTTGGAGACAGATCTTATCATAACACCCACATCAACTGTGTTGTTTGCAAATGCTTTCAATTTTGACAAGGCTTTAATTTTGTCAAGTGGTAAAGAGTTAAAGTTTTCCTCAAAAACAATGCACAGAGGACAATGACAGGGCTATGACAATACCTCCATATTTTTTTTTCAAAAACAGCTAAGCAGGCTTATCATATGAAAGGCGTGGATGAACCAAAATCAAAATAATAAACACCAGTTGTCATGGATGTAAGTTCATTATTAAACAGAAGCTTAACCTTTAACTCTTTACCAAACAACAAAATTTTAGACCTGTCCAAACTGAAAGCATTTGCAGACGACAAAATAAAGGTGAATCAAAAATTGAAGTTTGTCTTTGGAAGAGAAGAAAACATTGTGGGAAAAGGAGAAAATGCTGGTTACCAGCATTTTCTCCTTTTCCCACAATGTTTTCAAATTGCTACTTCCTCAGGGTCGTTAAAAGTCGGGATTGTGTGGTAAAGAGTTAAGGAGCTAAGTAGAGTAACCCTTTACCAAACAGTCACATGTTTTAACCCCTTGAGAGTGCCTTATAAACCCAACGGACATTTTCAGCCTAGAAATAAGACCCTAATAGTCAAACTGTCAAGGTTGCCTTTGTCTAAAGTTTCAGCAAAGTGGACAGTGTAGATAAGAAAATCAGGCTGAACATTTTGTGCAGCCTGATCATGATCTATATTGAACACAAATGTAATTATCCTTGTGAAAGGGTCTTTCAGGGTTAATGACATGAAGAATTAACTTCATGAAAACATTGTGGAGAAAATGTCTTACTAACCTGAAGAATCAACTTTATGAAAACATTGTGGAGACAACGTCTCACTAAGTATTTTAATAAAAGCAAGGTCAAGGTTGCTATCGCCCAATCTTTATGCAAGTATGGAAATGCCTGTTGGGTTTCTTTGGTTTGTTTGTTTGTTTGTTTGTATAGGAGTTTAATGCCATTTTAACTGCTCAGGTCATATCATGGCTGTCACATGTGTTTCCTGGCTTTCTCGCACCAGTACTAACACAACTTTCTTTCCAAAGCCACTGACTACTTTTCTCACATGCATCAGAGATGAGAGGCAAACAATTGACAGAAAAAAAGTTTGCCTCAAGCAGGTATCGAACATGCAACCACCAGGTCATGACATTCAGCATACCTCGGATGATCGGGTGATCAAATCCCTCGGCTGTATCACGTAGCTTGATATGCACCTACACGGTACATTTCGCATGTCTCCGGAAGCAAGCCGCTTTACCGTTATTGAAATTGTAAGGCTCCTCTTAAAAAAGAAAACATGAGTCAAATATCTATCGTTATCTTTCCAAGAATATTTCAGTCGGCAAACAGTTTGTACATTCAATTTTTAGCGTGGTTTATCAATTCCATTGGGAGCTTTCATTGACAGATCGATAGATGTGAATAACTTTATCGTGGTTGTTCATGTCGTTGCTAAGTGATTTACAGGGCCGCCACCATGTTTAAGATCATGTGATTGGTAGTTCAAAATGGAAGTCGCCTTTATACGGACGAGGTTAGATGTAGGTACGGAATCGGCCGAGTTGTGACGAGTGCAAGTCACAAGTCAGATAAGCTAACCACTGAGCTACCCAAGCGGACTGGGTTTACTCGGTGCTACAAGGTTTAAGGGTTATAACAAAAGAATCAGTAGCTGCCAACTCCTATCTTCAAGGAAGATAAAAGAGTCTGGCTTTTAGGAGAAATTCTGTATCACCATGGCAATAAAACTTCTCTATTAATGATTCTCAAAATGGCTAAGGGTCCATAAACCTGTCAAGTCTGTGTTTTTTGTAAGTCTATCTCAGGTTTGTTTCTTCTAGCACCTGATGAATATATCATATCACACAGTTTATACTCTGTATCCACACCATCTTTGATGTTTGTATGTTAGATTAACTCTTTACCACACAATCCAGAGTTTTAATGACCCTCAGGAAGAAGCCTTTTGAAAACACTGTGGGAAAAGGAGAAAATGCTGGGAACCAGCATTTTCTCCTTTTCCCACAATGTTTTCTACCTTATCAACGACAAATTCCCATCATTCTAGGCCCACTTAAATTGTTGTCTGCAAATGTTTTCAATTTAGACAAGTTTACATTTTTGTTGTTTGGTAAACAGTTTAAACCCTTCAGCGCCATAGGATAAAGCAGAGGCCTTATTGTTGTGGATGGCATAAATCAGGATCAGACTGCACAGTCAGCTTGCATAGTCAGTCCTATCAGATAAAAATCTTTCTGAGTTTCAGTAAAATTGTATTTTTAGTTGCGGTCAATAAGATCAAGTTAATATACCGTATTATCAGGTTTTTTTCACGGGAAGGAAATTTTTGCTATTTTCGCGAGTGGGGCATTTTCGCGAAAGTTATATTCGCTAAATATTCCATACAGTCAGAAAATCCTTCCTTTGATACGAAATATCCAGGGAAAAAATTTGCTTAGAGACACTTGGTTGTTGTCAATGGAATAGTTATAATGTTCCTCTTAGTCCAAAGTACATGTAGCAAACAGATCTTTACAATTATTTAAAGGAAATGCCTGACATTGTAAGAAATGGCTTTGAAAATGCTGGTATCTTGAAAAAATGAAAAAATTGACAGACTTTACACAATGACCTTTACATGTATATGGTGAGTTGTCGTAAGATACTGGTAATCATTATACTGAAGTTTGAGCAAAGTTGTTTCCCTTAGTTTCCCAGTATCCATGTTCAGTCAAATGATACTATGGATTGTGAATAAATAAACCAACTAAGACTAAGACTTCTGCGGCCTAATCCTGACTTTTAGCGACCTTAAAGATGACAATCTTTGAAAGCATTGTGGGAAAAGGAGAAAATGCTGATAACCAGCATTCACTCCTTTTCCCAAAATGTTTCATACTCTTTCCAAAATAAATTTCAATTTTCTGTCACTTTTTTTTTTGTTGTCTACAAATGCTTTCAATTTGGACCAGTCTAAAATTGTGTCGTTTGGTAAAGAGTTAATCCTTTACCATACAATCCCAGGTTTTAATGACCCTGAAGTAGAGGGCTTTTGAAAACATTGTGGGAAAAGGAGAAAATACTGATAACCAGCATTCTCTCCTTTTCCCACAATGTTTTCTTCTTTTCAAGGACAAATACCATCATTTGAGCAACATTTGTCATCTGCAAATGCTTTCTAATAGGACACATCTAAAACAGTGTCTTCTGGGTAACTGGCACCTATAGAAAAACAACTTTCTATATGCCTGCAGATGGTTGCTTCAAAATAACCATGGGAAAAAGAGCAAATGCTCAGAACATTTCTAAATCTTCTAAGATTAACATCACTCCAATAGCACAAGTCTTGTAAAAGTAAGAGCTATGTCTATCACCAGTTTGTATCTTGAAATAGGTTTAAATAGAAATAAATTGTAGAAAATATTTTTCTACAGTTGATTTTTTAACATTTATTTCATTTTCAATACCATCAAAATCTGCCTTTAGTAATATATATATTGTCTACAAGATATTTTCATATTTTATTGTTTAAAAAAAGTTAACTCTACCTGATGACAAAATTTTATAGACATATCCAAATTGAAAGCATTAGCAGACAACAAATACCAGGTGGTTCAATAGATGATTTCTGTCTGTTTCTACCCATACAAGGACAAATACTATCATGTGAAAAACATTTGAGTTGACATAATTATGTGAATTGACCTTCAATATGGATGAGTCTAAAATTTTGCTGTGTGGTAAAGGGTTAAGCTGTTTGTAGGGAACTTTTTTTTCCAAAAAATGGGAAGAAAATATGCCAAAAAAAAATAGAAATGCAACCAGCTATTGTTTAAAATCTACTCACATTTATACTATCCTCAAAGGCCTGTTTCACTAAAGATCAAAAAAGCATAATTACTTACTTTTTAAGTTTCATTATTATCAGTGATCAGCAATATTCACGTACCTTAGGACAAAGTTCAATTTGGTACTAAACAAAATAAAATTTTAGACTCATCCAAATACAAACAATTTGCAGACACAAATTAGGTGTGACTAAAGCAATATTTTCAAAAGCCTTTTTCTTCAGATCATTAACCCTTAGGCTGCTAAGCGCGACTCACTGACCTTTTGCGAACAGCGTAGATCAAAATCAGACTGCACAGAAGGTGCAGTAGGATCTTGGATCTACACTGTCTATTAAGATATCTTTCCTCCAATTTTACTGAAGGCTTGAAAATTTCATTTCTAATATTTAGCAAGAAAAAGGTTAAAACTCAGGATTGTCTAGTAAAGAGTTAAATCAAAAGCAGCATGACATGACCATAACTCTTTTCCAAACAACAAAATTTTAGATTAGTCTAACCCTTAAAGTGCTGGAACCGACTTAAGTTGTTATTGCGGACAGTGTAGATCAAGATCAGTCTGATCTTGGATCTACACTGTCTGCTACTTTGTTACATGTTCTGGCCAAAACTATATTGAAGTAATAATTTTTTGTTTCTTCTTCCTGATTGAAAAGGTGCATTTCATTAATTCAGCGCTGTAAAAGCTAAATTGACAGCATTTGTAGACAGCAAATCCAATGCCTCACAGACAGAACTTGTCTTTAAAAAGAACTTGTCCTTAAAAGGACCGAAAACTTTGTGTGAAAAGGACAAATGATAAAACTTTTCTTTAACCCTTTCCCAAACAAGCCCTGGTTTTCAGGTGTCTGCAGTACAAGACTTTTGAAAACATTGTGGGAAAAGGAGAAATTGCTCGTAACGAGCAGTTTCTCCTTTTCCCACAGTGTTTTCTACCCTTTTTCATAACCTTCTGCATGCAAAATCTTTCAATTTGGACCAGTCCAAAATTTGTCGTTTGGGAAAGGGTTAAAAGGACCAAAAACTTTGTGTGAAAAGGAGAAAATGCTCCTTGTTCCACAATGTTCTTAAAAGCCTCTTTCCTACAGGTTGTTAAAACAAAGGTTAAACTAAAGCTCTGGTTTGGAGCAAAAGCCATTAAATTTTTATCTTTGGGCAAAAAACACAGAAAATAAATAAAAACCTCAATCAACCATTAAGCTGCTACATTTTTTTTTCAGTCAAATAATTGCCATAGATGCTTTTGGCAATAAATCTTACACAAAATCTGAAAGAGGGGATCATAGATCAAGTTGCATGCACTGTAAAATTTGATCTTTAACCCTACTTTTTTCAAAATCATCTAACACAGGCTGAATAGTTTAGCCCATTACTGTAAAAATACCACTTTTTACACTCCTGCAATTGACAGCACTGAAGAACATCTTGGACAGAATAAGGATTGCATGCTGTTGAAGAAGGCTGAACAACTATAGAAGCATGACAAATCAAAGCGGTGAAAGTGCTGCTGAGGTGGGATGCGTTTAATCCTGCTCAAATTGAAATCTAAATGTTGTACCAAATAATAAGCATTTAGTGCTACTAGAAAAAAATGAGTAAAAGCAAGAGACATTGAAAGAGCTGAGAGGTATCGCTCCTATAAATCTCAAAGCAAACTAACAAATTTCACCTTTTTTGTATGTGTGAGGGAAGGGGTATCAATAGAATGTCAAAATGAAACAATGTGGGAAGTATTATTAAGCAATATCTAGACAAATAAAGCAATCCTATTCAAAGAAATTACTGCAAGAATTTTCTTCATGCTTCTAAGCTTTCCATGGCACTTGTTGAAGCTTCTTGTCGCTATTTGGTGAAACTGGTAAATGTGTATACCTAGGCATGCCACATGGTAGTCTGTTCTAACATTCCTTTTTTTTTTATTGTGTAATGAAAATGGTGTATTTGTTTACATATTTATCGTCCAAGTTGTGTAAGTTCCCCTATTGTTAACGTTTTAGTCATGCCTTGATGCCAAAGTGAATAAAATGCTTTCTTAGTAGTACTATTGTTCAAGGTAATGATTTTGCGATGTTAGGTACCCCAGAATCAGATTTTTTAGGTTCAACTTCCCACATCGTAAATCTGAGTTGGGATGCTCCACACCCCACCTCAAAAATCCATTGGTTGCACTGTCATACAACAATAATGAAAACTACGAGTGCACAAATTCCTATGGTAGGACTGCTTCCATTAAAATTTCAGGCAAACTTGATAAAAAGAGCTGGAGAGAAAAAGGACACAAAGTTGCATCTTCAGACAGACAGACAGACAGACAGACAGACAGACAGACAGACGTCATTCTACTTCAACTCTTTACCACACAATCCCGAGTTTTAACAACCCTGAGAAAGAGGTCTTTTGAAAACATTGTGAGAAAAGGAGGAAAAGGGTAAATAGCACTTTCTCCTTTTTCCACAATGCTTTCTACCCTTTAAAGACAGATGCAATGGTTTACGTACATGTTCAATTTTTTGTATGCAACTACTTTTAATTTGGATAAGACCAAACCCTTTTTCAAACTTTTGATGACCCTAAGGAAAAGGGCTTTTGGAAACATTTTGGGAAAAGATTGATTCAAATTTATGTTTAAACCATGCCCCAGAAGCATGTTTTGGACTTGGTAATGTATATTTTGTACAAAATTGATCTCATTTTATTCACTGATCAATCTGGATCACATGAAATAGAGGAAAACAGGAAAGCATGTAGGGCTAAGCTTGAGGTCACCATGGAGGCTGCCATTATTGCACTTTGCCTGACCCTATAACATAGTGGTAGGAGCAGGTAATTCAGACTAAGGGTTGCCCTGCAGTCTCTTCTTTGCCCACAATGTTTTCACTAGCTTTCATTCTTAGGGTCATTAACTCTTTACCAAATGACAGCATTTTAGCCTTGTCCAAATTGAAAGCATTTGTAGACAAAGATCAAAAGTCGCTCAAATCATAAAATTTGTTTTTCAAAGGGTAGAAAATATTATGCATTTTCTCCTTTTCCTGCAATGTTTTCAAAAGACTTCTTCCTCAGGGTCATTAAAAGTATCACTTTTGTGGTTAAGGGTTAACTCATTACCAAAGCATTTTAGCCTTTTCCAATTGAAAGCATAATGGAGACGAAATATTAAAGGTAACTCAAATTATGGAATTTGTCTTAGAAAGGACAGAAAACACTGTGGGAAAAGGAGAAAATGCTTTTCCAACCTAGTTTTCAAAAGCCATCCTTATCTCAGAGTCAAAAGTCCTAAGTATACTTGGTAGAGGGATAACCCTTTCCCAAACGAAAAATTTTAGACCCTTCCGAATTGAAAGCATCTGCAGCAAGAAAATTCAAAGTGGTACAAATGAACTTTTTTTTAACAGAGTAGAGAATATTGTGGAAAATGGAGAAAATGCTTATTACCAGCATTTTCTCCATTTCAGAATGTTTTCACAAGGCCTCTTCCTCAAGGTCTCTAAAACTCCAAATGGTGTGGTAAAGGGTTAACCCTTTACCACACAATCCTGACTTTTAACGACCCTGAAAAAGAAGTCTTTTGAAAACATTGTCGGAAAAGGACAATGTTTTCTACCTTTCCCAAAACAAATTTCAATTTTTTAGTCACATTTATTTTGTCGTCTGCAAATGCTTTCAATGTGGACCAGTCTAAAACTTTGTGGTTTGGTAAAGAGTTAAACACAGAATTATGTGGTAAAGGGTTAACCCTTTCCCAAACAAGCCCTGGTTTTCACGTGTCTGCAGTACAAGTCTTTTGAAAACACTGTGGGAAAAGGAGAAATTGCTCGTAACAAGCAATTTCTCCTTTTACCACAGTGTTTTCTACCCTTTTTGAGACCTTTCTGCCATTTTCATCAAATTCAAAATTGTCGTCTGCAAACTCTTTCAATTTGGACCAGTCCAAAATTTGTCATTTGGGAAAGGGTTAACATAATTGGTACAAGGTAATGATTTGATCAAGGACCATATATTATAATTCTAACTGATCTATTCACCGATGCATTTAAACATCATATAGAAGATACCATCTAAATCACAAAAAAATATTTCCACTTGTGTAAATTGTCCCCAGATACTGATCAAATCAACGTGTGATACTGCCGCTCACATACCTTTTCCTCATTAACTCTTTACCAAACGACAAATACTTCAGACGGATCCAAATTGAAAGTGTTTGCAGACGACAAATTCAGTGCGGCTCAAATGATCGAATCTGTCTTTGATAGCGAAGAAAACATTGTGGACAAAGGAGAAAATGCTGGCTACTAGCATTTTCTCCTTTTTCCACAATGTTTTCAAAAGGTTTCTTTTTCAGAGTCGTTAAAACTCGGGATTGTGTGGTAAAGGGTTAAATCTTTGCCAAACGACAAATTTTTGTGCCCTACCGAATTGAAAGCATTTGCAGACAACAAATTACAAGTAGCTCAAATGATGATATCTGTCTTTGACAGAGTAGAAAACATTGTGGAAGAAGGAGAAAATGCTGGTTACCAGCATTTTCTCCTTTTTCCGCAATGTTTTCATGAGCTTTTAACCTGTGGGTCGTTATTTAAACTCGGGATTGTGTGGTACAGAGTTAACCCTTTCCCAAACAAGCCCTGGTTTTCATGTGTCTGCAGTACAAGTCTTTTGAAAACACTGTGGGAAAAGGAGAAATTGCTCGTAATGAGCAATTTCTCCTTTTCCCACAGTGTTTTCTACCCTTTTTGAGACCTTTCTGCCATTTTCATCAAATTTAAAATTGTCGTCTGCAAACTCTTTCAATTTGGACCAGTCCAAAATTTGTCGTTTGGGAAAGGGTTAACCGTGTACCAAATAATCCTGAGTTTAGACGACCCTCAGAGAGAAAATTTTAGAAATCTTTGTTGGAAAAAGACAAAAATGGTGGTTAATAGCATGTTCTATTTTTCTAATAATGTTTTCTACCCTTTCAGAGAAAAAAAAGCATTTCTGAGCTGCAACTGATTATCTCTTTACCAAACGACAAAATTATAGACCAGTCGAAATTGAAAGCATTTGCAGACGACAACACAAATGTTACTAAAAATGGAAATTTGTTTTAGGAAAGGTAGAAAACATTGTGGGAAAAGGAGAAAATGCTGGTTACCAGCATTTTCTCCTTTTCCCACAATGTTTTCAAAAGGCCTCTTTCTGAGGGTCGTTAAAAGTCGGGATTGTGTGGTAAAGGGTTCTGCTGTCCATAAATGCTTTTGAAATGAACAAGTCTAAAATTTTATTGAATTACAGCAGTTAATATTTACCAAATAATCCAATGTTTTAATGACTTTAAGAAAAAAGGCTAATTGTTAAACAACTTTCAGAAAAAGGAGAAATTGCTGGTAACCAGCATTTTCTCCCTTTTCACACAATGTTTTCGATCATTTCACAGACAAAATCCCATCTTTAAGCAACAATCAATTTACTGTCTGAAAAAATTAATGCTTCCAACTTGCCCAAGTCAGAAATTTTGTTGACTGCTAAAGTTAAGACATCCCAAAAATAACATCTCAGTGTTATTAATTTCTAAAATATTTATAGGGATCTTGCTCTACCTCTTTGAAAATGTATATGAGTTATGCTCTATGAAAAGGGGGCCTAATGCATCTGTAAAAAGTATCGACCCAGGTCAGGATGCGCATTCCGCGCAGACTGACCTGAGCTGAAACTTTTTGCCATTACCAGGTCATACAGTTGGTTGCGAAACATAATGGATTTTATAGATCTTAATGTGATGTCTTACTTGGCATGATGCATTACGGAGATACATGAAGCCCCCCTTTTGCTAGAGCATGACTCATGCATTATCTTCACAATGTTTCCTGACTTGGAAGTGACAATGAACATGTTGATTGACTGACTGATGAAATGGTGTTTCACTCCAGCTTTCAATATTATCTCAGTCATATCACAGCAACAGCTCCCATGTTCATGTAAGTCCCAGGTTTCACCAGCACTAAGGCTAAGGCTCTGATACTGGAAAAAACGCAAGACATACATGAACATGATGTTAGCTAACAGTCACCATGATATGACTGAAATAGTGCTTAACCCTTTCCAAAATGACAAATTTTGGACTGGTCCAAATTGAAAGAGATTGCAGACGACAATATTAAATTTGATGAAAATGGCAGAAAGTTCTCAAAAAGGGTAGAAAACACTGTGGGAAAAGGAGAAATTGCTCGTTATGAGCAATTTCTCCTTTTCCCTCAGTGTTTTCAAAAGACTTGTACTGCAGACACGTGAAAACCAGGGCTTGTTTGGGAAAGGGTTAACCCTTTACCAGACGACAAAATTTTAGCCTTGTCCAAATTGAAAGCAGACGACAATTTCTACGTGGCTCAAATGGTGCAATTTTTCTTTAATAGGGTAGAAAACATTGTGGGAAAAGGAGAAAATGCTGGTTACCAGCATTTTCTCCTTTTCCCACAATGTTTTCAAAAGGTTTCTTTCCCAGGGGCATCAAAAGTCGGCATTGTGCGGTAAAGGGTTAAAGAAGCATAAAACACAAATCAATCAATCAATCAGCTGTTGTCAGCCTTGTTACCAGTTAAACCTTCTTTTCTGTAAAATCTTAACTCTCCCTGTACCACACAATCCTAAGTTTAAATGACCTTGAAAGGAGCATTTTCTTCTTTTCCCAAAATGTTTTCTATCCGTTCACAGACAAATTTCATTATTTGAGTCAAATTTAATTTGTTGTCTGCAAATGCTTCCAATCTGGACAAGTCCAACACTTTGTTGTCTGGTAGAAAGTTAAAGCCTTGTACAAGAAGGCAAAATTTTAGATTAGTCTGTTTTAAAAGCAATTTTCCAGTTGAGGCAAACTTTCTTTCTGGCGATTATTCCCCTCTCACCTCTGATGCATGTGAGGAAAGTAGTCAGTGGCTTTGGAAAGAAAGTTGTGTCAGTACTGGTGTGGGAAAGCCAGGAAACACATGGGTGCATCACTGACCTCCATAATATGACGTCCCTAATACCTGAGCTGTTAAAATGGCGTTAAACTCCGATGCAAACAAACAAATAAACAAGTGCTTGTCAAGCACCAGATCCCCCGCCGATTGGGCTTTTTCTAACACAGCACCGAAATAAGAGCTTGAAGTGAAGATAAAAAAACAAGCATATTTTCTTTTTTCAAATACAGGTCCAAGTTATAAAAGTTGGCATTAACATGATATAATAACTACAAAACATTAAACTTAATCAATATTGAAGTTTCTGAAAAAGAAAAAAAGACACTTTTTCTTTTTAAAATGCATACAAGAGTTATAAAACTTTTTTGTGTTCATGCCATAAGTATGAAACTTGGCCAAGAATATCATCTAATGATCAAAAAAGCATATGTGAAGTTTCAAATCAATTTAGTAGTTTCTGAGAAAGAAGCCCCACATTGAAATTTTCAAGTTATAAAGGGAGATAATTTTCTTAAAATTCATGCAAGAGTTATGGAAAATGGCTAAAGACATCATTTGGTAATCATAAAAGAATATGTGAAGTTTCAATGTATTATCCATAGTAGTTTCTGAGAAAAACACCAAACTATGCAATTTTAAAGTCAAAAAAGGGAGATAATTTTCTTAAAATTCATGCCAGATTAACATGTTGACATGGCCATCCAGCGCCGATGCTCCGTTGTTAATAGATGTGTTGGACAGTGGAACATAATTATGTTCTGGACAAAAGTTAAGCCTGAAAAATAAGAAGGGGTAATAACTAAAAAATTATGAAAGATAGTGTTATTATTCTTGTGCACTGCACTTCTCCTTATTGAAATCTAGACACATACAAATTTTCAAGTTGATATGTGAAACACTTTTCAAGTTATATCTGGACAAAAAAATTTAGCCTGAAAAATAACAAAGGGCAATAACTCCAAAAATTTGAAGGACAGAGTTGTCATTCATGTACACTGCACTCCTCCTTAATGAGATCTATCCACTTACGAAGTTTGAAGTTGGTATCTGAAATACTGTTTAAGTTATCTTCCGGATAAAAATGGGGGACGGAAGGAGGGACTGACAGAGACTATTACCATATCCCCCCCCCCACCAGGGGGATAATAAGTATGAAAAATAAACTAGCACTTGTCCCAGAACAGGATAAATTAATCAAAGGGTAATCAGTCAAAAAAAGCCTGTGAATCTAAATGGAAATGTGCGAACAAAAATCCAAAGTAAAAATTTACAATGGGCAATAACTCCAAAAATACTGAAGATAGAGTTATGGTTCTTGTGCGCTGCACTTCTCCTCAATTAGTTCTATATGTGTGTGAAGTTTCAAGTTCCTAGCTTTTATACTTTTGGAGATATACGCCAGACAGAAATCCAAAGTAAAAATTAACAAAGGGCAATAACTCAAAAATTACTGAAGACAGAGTTTTGGTTTTTGTGAACTGCACTTCTCCTTAATGAATTCTATAAGTGTATACAGTTTGAAGTTCCTAGCCTTTGTACTTTTGGAGATATGCTCCGGACAAAATTCTAAAGTGAAAATTTACAAAGAGCAATAACTCAACAATTACTGAAGATAGAGTTATGATTCTTTAGCACTGCACTTCTCCTTAATTAGTTCTATATGCGTGTGATGTTTCAAGTTCCTAGCTTTTATACTTTTGGAGATATGCTCCGGACAAAAATCCAAAGTTAAAATTTACAAAGGGCAATAACTCCAAAAATACTGAAGACAGAGTTATGGTTTTATGCACTGCACTTCTCCTAAATGAGTTCTATATATGTGTGAAGTTTCAAGTTCCTAGCTTTTATACTTTTGGAGATATGCTCCGGACAAAAATTCAAAGTAAAAATGTACAAAGGGCAATAACTCCAAAAATACTGAAGACAGAGTAATGGATCTTGTGCACTGCATGCCTCCTCAATGAGTTCTATATGTGTGTGAAGTTTCAAGTTCCTAGCTTTCATACTTTTGGAGATATGCTCCGGACAAAAATTCCAGAAAAAAAATGTACAAAGGGCAATAACTCCAAAAATACTGAAGATAGAGTAATGGTTCTTGTACACTGCACGCCTCCTTAATGAGATCTATCCACTTGTGAAGTTTGAAGTTGATATCTCAAATACTTTTGGAGATATGCTCCGGACAAAAATGTGGGACGGAAGGACGGAATGACGGAAGGACGGACGGAGACTATTACCATATCCCCCGCCGCCTTTTCGGCGGGGGATAACAAACAAATTTAAAAGCAATTTCTCATTTTCTTACATTGTTTCAAAGGCCTTCTTCCCAAAGTTATTAAAAGGATTCTTTGATAAGGGTTATGTTCTTAAGGAGCGCATATTTCACAGAAATTTTCTATATTCCTGTAATAAATGTACCTAAAAAAATCCTTTACACAATCAACCCTTTACCCCAAAATCCCCTAGCTTTTGAAAATATTGTAGGAAAAAAAAGAAAATACTGTTGACAAATTTTTTTCTCCCTTTCCAACAATGTTTTCTACATTTTCAAAGACAAGAAATCATCACTTGCACTAATGTTAATTTCTTGTATGAAAACACTTTCAATTTGGTCTGTTCCAAAATTTTGCCGTGCGGTAAAGTCTGTTAGGCATTCACAATGAAAAACGCAATTTATAACAATTCCTTTCTTATAATACATAAGAAATATGGGAAAAACAGAATGCCACTGGTAAATGAGTGTGGGAAAAAGCCAATAAAGACTGAATAATATCACAGATGAAAACGCTATTATGATCTAGATAACTTGTGAACTCTTTACCAAACGAGAAATTTTGGACTGGTCCAAATTCAAAGCATTTGCAAACAACAAATAAAATGATACTTAAATGATGGGATTTGTACCAGGAAAGGTATAAAACATCGTGGGGAAAGGAGAAAATGCTGGTTGCCGGCATTTTCTCCTTTTCCCACAATATTTTCAAAAGCCTTTTACATCAGGGTCGTTAAAATTCGAGACTGTGTGGTTAAGGGTTAACTCTATAATGCCTCTTACAACTCCAGCTGCCTGATCAAAATGTGCAGTCTGACCTTTGATCTACACCGACTGCATTGCTGAGACAATCTGGACAAAAGCAACCTTGAAATTACAGTTATGCCGGTCTTTTTTCTAGTCTGAAAATGTCTGTGGAGTTTTTTTCATGGGCTCCAAGGGTTAACCCTTTACCGCACAATGACGCCTTTTAACGCCCCTGGGAAAGAAGCCTTTTGAAAACACTGTGGGAAAAGGAGAAAATGCTGGTAACCAGCATTTTCTCCTTTTCCCACAATGTTTTCTACCCTATCAAAGAAAAATTGCACCATTTTAGCCAAATTGAAATTGTCGTCTGCAAGTGCTTTCAATTTGGTGAAGGCTAAAATTTTGTTGTCTGGTAAAGGGTTAAGACAATTAGCTGTCTAGGTAACTCTTTAACCTTTTACCAAACGACAAGAATGTAGACTGGTCAAAATTGAAAGCATTTGCCGATGACAATTGAAATGTGAATCAATTAGTGTAAATTGTCTTTGATAGGGTAGAAAACATTGTGGGAAAAGAATAGGGTAGAAAACATTGTGGGAAAAGGAGAAAATGCTGGTTTCCAGCATTTTCTCCTTTTCCCACAATGTTTTCAAGAGGCTTCTATTTCAGGGTCATTAAAAGTCGGGATTGTGTGGTAAAGGGTTAAGTAACTGACAAAATTTTTTCTGTCTAAACTGAGAGCATTTGCAGACAAGGAAATAAATGTGCCTAAAGATTTGTAATTGGTTTTCAGAAGGGTAGGAAACATTATGGAAAAAGGAGAAATGCTGGTCACCAGCATCCTTCCCCTACAATGCTATTAAAAGGCTTCTTCCCCTGGGCATGAAAAAACACGGGATTGTTTGGTAAAGGGTTAACAGTTCTTTTATCAATGAATAATCTTAATTATCATGTTTTTCCTTGTTTTACTTAATACCATTTTGTTGTGTTCAATACAAATTGTGAGGATTTTTTTTTAACTCTTCACCACACAATCCCGACTTTTCTCCTTTTCCCACAATGTTTTCTATCCTACCCAAAACAATTTTTCAAATACATTTATTTTGTCGTCTGCAAGTGCTTTCAGTTTGGACCAGTCTAAATTTTTGTCGTTTGGTAAAGAATTAACCTAAAATTTCTGTTTTCTTTCACCAGCATCAACAGTACTCCAGAGTTTTAACGACCCTAAGGGAGAAGACCTTTGAAAGCATTGTGGGATAAGTAGAATAACTAGCATTTTCTCCTTTCCTAACAATGTTTTCTAACTACAGACAAATATTTTCATTCAAGCAACTATATAATTATATTGTTGTATGCAAATGCTCTCAATTTGGACCAGTCTTATATTTTGTGATCTGGTTCAGAGTTTGACCTTCCATCAAGGCAAATTTTTTTGTGGTCTGTAATATCTTTTTTCCCCCACTAAAACTAGACAGGGTCATCTAAATGATATAACCTTACCAAATATCAAATTTCTATTTGTCTCAATTTTGCTTTAACCCTTTCCCAAACAAGCCCTGGTTTTCACGTTTTCACGTGTCTACAGTACAAGTCTTTTGAAAACACTGGGGGAAAAGGAGAAATTGCTCATAACGAGCAATTTCTCCTTTTCCCACAGTGTTTTCTACCCTTTTTGATAACTTTCTGCCATTTTCATCAAATTTAAAATTGTTGTCTGCAAACTCTTTGAACTTGGACCGGTCCAAAATTTGTCGTTTGGGAAAGGGTTAAACAGCTTTAGTCCGTGACCAAACAATCCCAACAATAAAGACCCTGAGGAAGAAGGCTTTAGAAAACACTGTGAGAAAAGGCAACAATGTTGTTAACCAGCAACTTCCTCCTCTTTCCACAATGTTTTCAATCCTTCCAAAGACAAATCTAATCAAATGAGACACATCTGATTTGTCATCTACAAACCTTTTTAATTTGAAGAAAGCCTACAATGTTGTTGTTTGGTATAGAAAATGTCTTTGGTAAACAAAGTGGTATAAAAATTTATGAAGAACTGAGTAAAATTTTCAATGCAAAACAAGCAGTCAATATCCAATACATGTTCATTGAGCAAATACAGACCAGCATTTCATCTCTTGACACTGATAGGGATAGTATCAAATATACAGTGTCTTTAATATGTTGTTCCATTTTAACTCTACCATGTTTTCACAGCCGCTAAGATGGTTTTTGAAAACATTTCAGGAAAAGGAAAAAATCCATCCTTTTAAAGTCAAATTCACTCATCTAACCCTTTATATATCGCAATCCTGCATTTTCATGGTGTAACAGGCGAAGGCTTTTGAAAATATTGTGGGAAAGGAGAAAATGTTAGAAACAAGCATGATTTTTACCCATTGGAAACAGATATCATTTAACTCTTTACCACACAATCCCGACTTTTAACGACCCTGGGAAAGAAGCCTTTTGAAAACATTGTGGGAAAAGGAGAAAATGCTGGTAACCAGCATTTTCTCCTTTTCCCACAATGTTTTCTACCCTATTCAATACATAAATCGCTATTTCAGCTGCATTTAATTTGTCGTCTGCAAATGCTTTCAGTAAAATTTTGTCGTTTGGTAAAGAGTTAACTTGCGACTGATTTATAGTCTGCAAATACTTTCAAATTTGAAAAGGCTAAAATTTTGTTGCCTGGTAAAAAGTTTAGTCACATCTAATTTGTTGTCTGCAAATACTCTCAATTTGGACTACACTAAAATTTTGTCATCTGGTACAGTAAGAGCCAAGTAAAACATCTTTATTCTGATTTGAAATGTGATCATAATCTCGAATGAAATACCTAAATCTTTTCCAAATAGTGACATTTCAGACTCAGCCAAATTGACAGAATTTGCCAACAACAGTTACAATGTACATGTAGCTCAAAGATGATTTCCAACATGGACATTTTAAAAAACAATGTGGGAAAAGGAAAAGAATGCCTATTACCAATGAGTTTTCTTTTTGCCACAAGGTTTTCAAAAGCCTTCTTTGTCAGAGTCATTAAAATTCACAGTTGTGTGGTAAAGGGTTAAACAAATTCTTACAGCAATAGTACTAGAAAATGCTCCTGAACTGATGAATAGATCTAAGCCAAATTTGATGTCTGAAAAAAAAAACAAAAAAAAACAAATACACCTCTTCTAGCTGATAGCCAAGATCAACCTATGGCTCAATATTTAAAGCACTATATTTCGCTGAGAACTAGTGACACCTCAATACCACTTTGATGCTTTTCCACAATTTCAAGTAATTTCAACCATACTTTCATCAAATACACACTTAATGAAACAATTTGGGTGAACTAGAGTGATCAGAATATAAAGTAAAGAAGTTAAATACCCAAATTCATCATCATAATTGTTATTGCTTGTTAAAACAATTTCTAAACCTTTTAAATCTTTTAGTGCGAAAAAGGAGAAAATTACCAGCATTTTCTTATTTTCCCACAATTTTTTCAGAAGCTGTCTTCCGTAGGGTCGGATAAACTTGGTGCTAAAGGATTAAAACTTGTTGCTATACATTCAGGACTGAATGTAACAATTTAAAACTATTCTACCCTGTTAAAAAACTAAAACAAGACAGCATTCTACAGCACAGCCCTTCCTGATATACCATGCTATAACACCAAAACAGAACAGTTGGGCAAAAATCCTGTAGTTTACCCCACGATGTATGAAGCAGTCTACATACACAACTAACTCTATTGTGTGGATTTTATGAGTTTGGGCACACCTGAAGTTCAGTTCAAAGTGAAATAGGAGATGCTTAATGTAGGAGAATCGCACACAAACTTTAGCATAAAACTTTGTATGTAGGATTAAAGTGAATCATTGAAAATGGACCATTAATTATGCATCATTAATTGGTATGTAGCTATTTCAGTATTTACCTCTATTGCCACCAAATTTATGAATCAATTCACCTCTTACATGGTCCAAAGGTACAGTTTATTTCAGATAAAGATCCTTTTGCCCCTAGTTTTACATCAAGTAGCAGACAGTGAAGATCCAAGATCAGACTGCACATTCTGTGCAGTTTCATCTTGATCTGCTGCATCCACAAAAGATAATAGATCTAAGTTGACATTTTTAAGCGAAGGTTCAATCCAGCATCATTCTGTCAAATTTTTTTTTCACTCATTATCAAAACTGTGCTGTTTTAAGTCTTTGTAAAAAATTCTGTGTTTCAAAATCCTGTAGGAAATATGCCCCTGAAAGCATTGTGGGAAAAGGATACAATACTGAAAACCACCATCTTTTCATTTACCCACAATGTTTCCAACTCTTCTAGAGACAAATCCCTGCATTTGAGCAACAACTTATTGTTTGTATGCAAAAGTTTTCAATTTGGAAAATATAAAAGTTTACCTTGCAATGAGCAAACTCATTTTTTTCCACAAAAATGAGTTTTATGGGGAACTTTTGAGAGCTTTAGAAATGAATTATTACTTCTGTTAAAATGAAACCTGAAACAAAAGACAATCAAAAGACAATCAAAAAACATTGTGTTATAATATAATTTACAAACATTTTAACCCTTTACCACACAATCCGAAGTTTTAACAACCCTAAGAAAAATGCCTTTTGAAAATGTTGTGGGAAAAGGAGAAAATGCTGGTAACCAGCATTTTCTCCTTTTTCCACAATGTTTTCTACCCTTTCAAACAAGATTGTCCTTATTTGTGCAACATTTAGTGTGTCATCTGCAAATGCTTTCAATTTGGACCAGTCTAAGATTTTGCCATTTGGTAGAGTTAAACTGTACTAGCATGAAAAGGCATTTGAATGAGGAACTTTACTAAAATCCTCCAAATCATGTATGTAAAAGTGCTTTTGCTGACACTCACTCACAGTAGATCAAGATCAGACTGCACGTAAAACTGAATTTGATTGGAGGTTTACAATGTCCAATACATTCAGTGTATATTTTCCTGAAAATAATAGCTTTGAAAAACTTTATTTGATGTACATTTTTTCCGTTAAAAAATGTGCAAATCTAAATTTTTTTAGAAGTTTTCAACTTGCTTCTCCTGACTGCATTCTTGGACTTATCTCTTTACCACACAACAAAAATGTAGACTTGTCCAAATTGAACACATTTTGTGCATGACAATTTAAACATGACTCGCGTGATAGAATTTGTCATTTATAGGCTAAAAAATATTCTGGGAAAGGAAAAAATGCTGGTTACCAGCATTTTCTCCTTTTCCCAGAATGTTTGCCAAAGGCTTCTTTCTCTGGGTTGTTAAAACTCTGGATAGAGTGGTATTGGGTTAAAGTTATCTACAGCCTGAATTTGCACCAATTTCCATACTAACATGATCTATTTTTGTGTCAGTTATTTAGCCACATGATATTGAAGGAAAGTTTTATTACATTCCATTTTCACATCTTTTGATCTTATACCTCTCTACCGTTTACTATTTATAATTGATAGATTCACAAGACTATATAACAGTCTCAATAATGAGCCATTTAGGATGCTTCTTTTCATATTTGGACTTTTATTGTGCAATGTACCGTTTCAAGTCCATCAAGAATTTTCCAGTAGAAAAGCTACAGCACAGTGTTCTTTCTATTTCATCATTTTAATCTGTATTGCAGTGAAATGTAATTAATTTTTGCCTGGTTTTAAAATTCATTTTTCTGCACAGGTCAAACACTTGGACTGAACACACAATAACAGATTGTCATTTTCACAATATTTTCCATACTTTAAATGTTATGATTTTGATTCAAATGGATTTTAACACCTGCACTGATTTTTTAGCCGCTATTGGGCCTTTAACCCTTTCCCAAACGACAGATTTTGGACTGGTCCAAATTGAAAGAGTTTGCAGACGACAATTTTAAATTTGATGAAAATGCCAGAAAGGTCTCAAAAAGGATAGAAAACACTGTGGGAAAAGGAGAAATTGCTCATCAAGAGCAATTTCTCCTTTTCCCACAGTGTTTTCAAAAGACTCGTACTGCAGACACATGAAAACCAGGTCTTGTTTGGGAAAGGGTTAAGTGTTTAAATTGAAAATACCTTGTATTTGAAACAAAGCATATTATTGAATACGCAAGCAATAGGCATGCTCAAATTCTAGTTTTGTCATCAATTTGTAAAATATGAGAGTTTAAACATGCCCACAAAATCTGTACGGAGATTTCTCACATTTTTTTTTTTTGCGATGGTCTCTGTACCTGGATGGGACCTGTCAAAAACTAAAATTGCATTCAGGGACAGTTATCTGTACTATTCTCTTCCTGTGCCTTATACAAGTTAGAACAGATGGATTTACAAGACTATTACAGAAGAATTCTTACAAATGAGCATCAGTGAAGGGGGATTAAATGCATCTCCATGATGCATGATCCCAAGCAATTCATTACATGATTATGGATCTATAAAATCCATTTTGTCTAACAACCATCCGCATTCTGAGGTAGAATGGTCCTTAGACATGCAGAAAATTTACCAAAAGCAAAAAGTTTCTACCACAGTCAGCCTGCCCATACTGCGCATGCTGGCCTAGGTCAGTACTTTTTGCAGATGCATTAACTCTTTACCAAATGACAAAAATGTAGAATTGTCTAATTTGAAAGCATTTGCAGATGACAGGTTAAATGTGGCCCAAATTGTTGAATTTGTCTTTGATGGAGTTGAAAACATTGTGGGAAAAGGAGAAATGCTGGTTACCAGCATTTTCAGGTTGTTAAAAGTCGGGATTGTGTGGTAAAGGGTTAAAACCCCTTTTCAGAGGACATGGCCCAAATTATAACTAATGCATTAACAAGACTAAATAGAAAGAAGACCTCATACAAATTATACATGTATTTGATGCATTTGACTAGACCATAGAAGAAGTGTTGGAAATCAAAGTACTAAGAGTACTTTTTCTATTTTGTAATTTTGTCTTATTTCATTATCTTCTCCATGTAAATAATCCTTTGCCACACACTCCCGACTTTTAACGACCATAGGAAAGAAGCCTTTTGAAAACATTGTGGGAAAAGGAGAAAATGCAGCATTTTCTCCTTTTCCCACAATGTTTTCTACCCTATCCAATACATAAATCACCATTTAAGCTACACTTAATTTGTCGTCTGCAAGTGCTTTCAATTTGGTCCAGTCTAAAATTTTTTCATTTGGTTAAGGGTTAATTGAGTGAAAGAATTTAACCTTTTACCGAGCAATCCCTAGTTTTAATGAACCTGGGAAAAAAGGCTTTAGAAAACAATGATGGAAAAAGGGAAAATGCTGGTAACCAGAATGATATCTAACACTTCAGAGACAAAAACCATCAATTTAGCCATACATGATATGTCTAAGAACTAACTGCAAGTGCTTTCAGTTTAGACACTCTAAAGTTTTGTCATCTGGTAAAGAGTTAAGAGAATTTTAATCACAGTCCGTTTTCAAATTTATTGATCTCATTTGAACCTAAACCTCAAAAAATAGATTTAATGCATATACTTAATCAAAGCACCATAAAATTTACAGTGCTTTCATTAACTATTCCATTAACTACATAGTGACAAACTTTATTAAAATTTGTCTGCCTAGTAATTCTAGTTTTATTTTATTAAAAAAAAAATACTACAGAGGTTTAATGCATTAACAGCATCTTGAAAAAAGTAACTCATAATTCATAAATTTTTGGAAAAGTGTTCATTTTTAATGATTTTTTATAGCAGTTACAAAATTTAGGAATCAGCACTTTAGAGGGAAATTGGAATATAATAGATGAAAGTTTGTTGTTCATGGTTTACCAGCATTTTCTCCTTTTTCCATTATTTTTGAAAACGTCCTTTTCCTTTGGGCTTGTAAAAACTAAAGATTGTTCCATGGAAGGTTAATAAATGCAAACTAGATAGGCAGTCGGTGTAGAAATACCAGCTGTTTTAAGCAGTTATATAATTTATGTTCTCAGAAACAGCAATACTTGTTCTGACCATGAAACTTTACTAATTGTGTACTCAAAAAAATTGACAGCATTTGCAGACAGCTACTTGAATGTACTCAAATGATTACTTTTGTCTTTGATAGAGTTGAAAATATGAGGGAAAATGAGAAAATGCTGGCTTCCAGCATTTTCTCCTTTTCCTTCAATGTTTTCAAAAGCTTTTCCCCTCAGGTTCATTAAAAGTTGGGATTGTGTTATTCAGGGTTATCTCTCTACCATATGATAAGATTTCATACTTGTCCACGTTGAAACCTTTGCAGACAGCATAATGAATAATGATAATAACATTGGAACTTTTCTCAGAAAGCGTAGAATAAATTGTGGATAAAGGATTGATATTGTATTATGTTAAGCTGTTTTAACCTTTTCCCAAACGACAAATTTTGGACTGGTCCAAATTGAAAGAGTTTGCAGACGACAATTTTAAATTTGATGAAAATGGCAGAAAGGTCTCAAAAAGGGTAGAAAACACTGTGGGAAAAGAAGAAATTGCTCGTAACGAGCAATTTCTCCTTTTCCCACAGTGTTTTCAAAAGACTTGCACTGCAGACACGTGAAAACCAGGGCTTTTTTGGGAAAGGGTTAAACATTATTAGCTTAGCTTGTTGTTTCTTAAGGAAAACGTTGAGGTATTGTTGTAACCCTGGTTTTGTCTGCGTTGTCTGCGTCATCGTGTGAAAACTTTTTATGATATCTCTGTTATTATTGAAGATATTTTTTTCAAACAAGTTGTTAATTATTAAAAGGGGAACCTATGCAACAAGGGCAGGTAACCATCAAAGTATTTTGACAGTTATGCCCCTTTTTTGACTTAATTTTTTCACTGAAAATCAAGCATCTGTAGCCAAGCATTATGGCACCCGCGTGCGGTGCTCTTGTTCCATTTATATATGTGCTTTCCTGGAGATTCTTTTATACCAGTACATCACACAATATTCTTTCCCAGCCACTTGCTGGTTCCCCATGTGACCAATGTCAAAAGAATGATTAGCAGTGAGAGAAAATCTTGTCATGATGACTTCTGGATAATGCTGGATTGAAAATGCGTAAATGTCATTTAAAAAGGCCTCCTTCTTCAGAGTTGTTAAAATACAGGTTTGTGTGGAATTGTATGGATAAAAGGGTTGTAAGAAACTTTGAATCAAGAACACTTTGAAATTTGCATACTGCGTATTAATTTGGTTTGGGTCGTAATTCAGTCTAGATCTGTATCTTAACTCTGTACCACAAAATTTAAGACTTATCCAAATTGAAAGGAAATGCAGACATTAACTCCTTACCAAACAACAAAATTTTAGACTGATCCAAATTGAAAGCATTTGATGACAAATTAAATGTTGCACAAATTATGAAATTTGTCCTTGAAAGATCTGATGACACTGTGGGAAAAGAAGAAAATGCTGGCTACCAGCATTTTTTCCTTTCCCCACAATGTTTTCAAAAGTCCCTTTCCTTGGGGTCATTAAAAGTCGGGATTGTGGGGTAAAGGGTTAAATAAAATGCCTCTCAAGTGATAGAATTTGTCTTAGAAAGGTTAGGAAACATTGTGAGAAAAGGAGAAAATGCAGGTTACCAACATTTTCCCCTTGTCCCACAATCTTTTTAAAAGCTACTTTTCTCAGGGTTGTTAAAACTTGGGATGTTAAGAAAAGGAATGTAAACCCTCAACATGTTTTTACAACACTTCAGGGTTTGTAAGTATCATCAGAAAAGGTAGACTGATATTTGATCTACACTTAGCTCAAACACTATAGACTAAAACAACCATCAATTGCAATTACTTAGGTCTTATTCAGAGTCTGAATATGTCCATCGGGTTTAATCGGCAAAGTATGGGTTAAAATTCTAAAATTTTGTTGCTTGGTGGAGAGTCAAAATTTGCATATTATATATTATGGGTTTAGGTCATAATTCAAACTTGATTTTTATCTAAAGAAAAGTTAAAGTCATCCTGTCCCTTTTCTTCATAGCAATACAGCTGAGGCCCGTAGTGCAGTTGGCAGCGTGTAAGACTTAAGTAGGTTTAATCCTAAGCCTAGCCAATTTCTTTCAAGAGATAGATGACAGTTATTGCAACAGGATTCATTCTTCTCTTGGTAACTGATCATCATGTCAACAATGGTTATGTGCTACTGGGGCTTGGCAACATTACCCTAATCACCAGTGGAGGGATTTTGAAAAATAGTGGGAAATAGAGGATATACCTGCATTTTCTCCTTTTCCCACAAGGTTTTCTACCCACTCAAGAACAAGTTTCAACACTGAACCATCTTTAGTTTAAAATTTTGTCATCTGCTAATGCTTTCAAATTTCATTGGTCTGCAATTACCTTGCCTGATAACGGGTTAACCTCATATGTTTTATTTCTAAGCCATTACTGCACAATGCCGCCTTTTAATGACCCTGGGAAAGAAGCCTTTTGAAAACATTGTGGGAAATGGAGAAATTTCTGGTAACCAGCATTTTCTCCTTTTCCCACAATGTTTTCTACCCCATCAACGAAAAATTGCACCATTTGAGCCATATTCAAATTGTCGTCTGCAAATATTTTCAATTTGGACAAGGCTAAAATTTTGTCGTCTGGTAAAGGGTCAACTTTTTTGACTAAAGGACAAAATTTTAGACTGGTCCAAATTGAAAGCATAATTGCAGACGACAAAATAAATGTGATTGAAGAATTAAAAATTTGTTTTGGGAAGGGTAGAAAATGTTGTTGGAAAAAGAGAAAATGCTGGTTACCAGCATTTTCTCCTTTTCCCACAATGTTTTCAAAAGGCTTCTTTCTCAGGGTCATTAAAAGTCAGGATTGTGTGGTAAAGAGTTAAACCATTACCAAATGACAAAATTTTGGGCCAGGCCATATTGAAAGCACATGTAGATGGCAAATGAAATATAGCTCAAGATGTCCAATGTCTTTGATAGGGACGAAAACATTGTGGGAAAAAGAAGGAAATACTGGATACCAGCATTTATTTCCTTTTTCTACAGTGTTTTCAAAAGCCTTCTATTTCAGACTTTGTACACAAATCCATTTATTTCAGCCACATACATAGGCTTTGCCATCTGCCAATTACGCCTTCACTATGGAAAAGTAAAAACTTTCTACTCCTTTTTGTAAAGATTTGGTTTGTATTGGAGCTTAACGCCATTTTAACAGCTCAGGTGATATCATCGTTGTCAGTGACATACCCTTTTGTTTCCTGGCTTTCTCACACCAGTACTGACATAACCTTCATTTCAAAACCACTGACTAATTTTCTCAGCTGCATCAGAGCAGAGAGGCAAAAAATCGCCAGGAAGAAAGTTTGCCTCAACCAGTTATCAAACTCACAACCATCAGGTCAAATGTCAGATACGTTAACCACTGAGCTACACCAGCGGGCTTTTTGTAAAGAATACAGCAATATCTCAGTCTTCACATCTTTTCTTTGATAAATAATGCATCTAAGATGAATGGTTAACCCTTTCATCATAATCCTGTAATTCATGTCCCTTGGGAAAACTTTGGGGTAAAAGGAAAAAATGCTGATAGCCAGCATTTTCTCCTGTTCCCATAATGTTTTCAAACTTATTTCAGAATAATATCACCATCTGAGCTACACCAAATTTGTCATCTGCTAATACTTTCAACTTGGGCAAGTCTACAATTTTGTGATCTGGGAAAGACTTAACTCTTTACCAAACGATAAAATTTTAGGCTGGTCCAAATTGAAAGCATTTGCAGATGACAAATTGAAGGTGACCCAAATGACGATTTTTGTCCTTGATAGGAAGAAAACATTATGGGAAAAGGAGAAAATGGAGGTTACCAGCATTTTCTCCTTTCCCCGCAATGTTTTCATAAGCCTTCTTCCTCAGGGTCGTTAAAAGTCGGGATTATGTGGTAAAGGGTTTTAATCATAAGTCAAAATTATTATTTATTCTCCTTTGTGAGTTAATGCCAGTCATTCCAGCTAAATTTACCAGATTCCTATGCTAACTGATCTCAGTAAACAATAGCTATTATAAACAAAGTGCAATAAAAGCTGCACAGAGGGAACTTTGCACATTTACTCTTTAGAAACAACAAAGGTTTAGACTTGTCCAAATTGAAAGCATGTGCAGATGACAAATTTAATGTGGCTCAAAGAATGGTATTTGTCTTAAAATGGGTAGAAATCATTGTGGGAAAAGGAGGAAATGCTGGTTACCAGCATTTTCTCCTTTTCCACATAATATTTTCCAAAACTCTTCCAGCATTGCCACAGTAACAGTTTAACATGTTACTTCCTGAAACAAAAAGTGTAGCTTTGAAAATATCCTTCTAAACTAGATTTTCTACTCTCATTAAAATCAGATACAAAAATACATCAGAAAACACTGACACACAGAAATTTGCTCATCATGAGCTATGGACAGAATGCTACTTCTTCCTGGGTCATTCTGTTCATAGAACCATAGATTATTAAGTATCAGAGGCCAAAAGTTGGCATCATCTGCAAAGATTTAAACATTTACTTAACCCCTTCCCAAACAAGCCCTGGTTTTCACGTGTCTGCAGTACAAGTCTTTTGAAAACACTGTGGGAAAAGGAGAAATTGCTCGTAACAAGCGATTTCTCCTTTTCCCACAGTGTTTTCTACCCTTTTTGACAACTTTCTGCCATTTTCATCAAATTTGAAATTTTCGTCTGCAAACTCTTTCAATTTGGACCAGTCCAAAATTTGTCGTTTGGGAAAGGGTTAACAAGCCAGCAAGCCAGAGTTTTAGAGACCCTGAGGTTGATTGATTGATTGATTGATTGATTGATTGATTGGTTGGTTGGTTGGTTTGTTGGTTGATGTTTAAGAGTGTTTTCAACATTATTTCAGTTATATCCCTGCAGCCGGTGCAGCAATCCAAGCTTTCCTGGAGTTTCTGTTACCAGTACTTCACACAGTATTCTTCCCAAGCCACTTGTTGCTTTGGCACATAACCATCGTCGAAATAATGATCAGGGGTAAGAGAGGAATGAATCCTGTCATAATGACGATCATCAATCCTTAGAAAAAAATTGGCTGGGCTGGGGATTCAAACCAGCAACCCACTGCACAACTCTGAGAAAGAAGCCGTTTGAAAAAAATTGGAGGGGCAGGGGAAAACGGAAGAAGGCCAAAATGCTCGTAACTACCGGTATTATTTCCAGCCCTTTCAGAGACAAAAGTGATTACAAGACCTTGTTTCTCAATGTAAAATAAATAAGAGCCATGCTCTGTGAAAGGGAGGTGTAATGCATTTGTGAAAAGTATCAACCCAGGTCAGCCTGCGCAGACTGTGCAGGCTGACCTTGGCAGAAAGTTTTCACTGTTGTTCAATTTTCTGTACGTCAAGGGACCTGAGTTTACCTCATGATTCGGTTGTTTGTTAGACAAAATGGGTTTTAGGGATCCCTAATTATGTGATGTCTTGCTTGGTATAATGCATTACTGAGATGCATTAAGCCCCTTTTTGCCAGAGCACAGCTCATATGTTTAAGCTCTGTCATCTGGTACAGAGGTATAAAGTAATCAAGGAGATAGGTAAATGCAAAAAACATACCCTGCCTAGTACATATAATAGAGCAAACAGGTGTATCATTAATATTCAAATGTATTCTAAGATGAAATCTCCCTGGATCTAAATTTTGATATAAAACTCTGACACCCTCCTATAAATTGAAATCAGACAGCGATTTCACACCTGGGCTTTTTGATTAAATCTTTACTAAACAACCTTGTGTTTCAACGACCTTGAGGAAATAGGCTTTTCGAAACATTGTGGGAATAGGAGAAAATGCTTGTAACCAGCATTTTTTTGTTCCTTTTCACTCTTTCAGAGACAAATCTTAAGTTTGAAGAAGATTTTAATTTGAAGAAGGCTTTTGAAAACATTGTGGGAAAAGAAGAAAATGCTGGTGACCAGCATTTTCTCCTTTTCCCACAATGTTTTCTACCCTATGAAAGACATTAATCATCATTTGGCCTACGTTTAAATTGTCATCTGCAAATGCTTTCAATTTGGACACGTCTAAAATTTGTCGTCTTGTAAAGAGTAAATGTGGACAAGTCTGAAGTTTTGTTGTCTGGTACCAGCTGTCAAATTTTTAATTCACCAAAACATTAACCCCTATCCTGCTGAGTTACTAATATGAATCCTTTAACCCTTTACCAAACGACAATATTTTAGATTGGTCCAAATTGGAAGCATTTGCAGACGACAAATTAAATGTGACCCAAATTATTAAATTTGTTACTGAAAGGTAAGAAAACATTGTGGGAAAAGGAGAAAATGCTGGTTACCAGCATTTTCTCCTTTTCCCCAAATGTTTTCAAAAGGCCTCTTTCTCAGGGTTGTTAAAAGTCGGGATTGTGTGGTAAAGGGTTAAGTCGATAGGTAAAGCCCAAAATGTTGCAATTTCAAAGTTATTTTGGGGGGAAAAATATCTCTTTATTGGACAGTGTAGATCCAAAATCAGCCTGCATGTTCTGTACAGTCTAATCTTGATCCTCACTGTCTGCAAAAGGTCAGTGAGTCGCCATTGGCAGCCTAAGGGTTAAATACTAAGTAATTTTCTGATGAAATATTAAATGTGCCTCAAATGATGGGCTTTGCCTTTCAAAGGTAGAAAACATTGCCTCCTTTTCCCTCAATCTTTTTAAAGGGCTTCTTCCTCAGGTTCATAAAATCTCAGGACTGTTCGTTTGATGAAGGATTAACTTGTTACAAATTGACGAAATTTTGGACTCAACCAAATTGAATGCATTTGCAGACGACAATGTAGCTCAGTGCTGGTTACCAGCATTTTCTCCTTTTCTGGCAATGTTTTCAATTAAGGCTGCTTATTAAGGTCGTGAAAAACAGGGATTGTGTGGTAAAGTGTTTAAAGATTTATTTACCATGTATTGCATTTTACCTTAACCCTTTCCCAAACAAGCCCTAGTTTTCATGTGTCTGCAGTACAAGTCTTTTGAAAACACTGTGGGAAAAGGAAAAATTGCTCATAACGAGCAATTTCTCCTTTTCCTATAGTGTTTTCTACCCTTTTTGAGAACTTTCTGCCATTTTCATCAAATTTGAAATTGTCGTCTGCAAGCTCTTCAATTTGGACCAGTCTAAAATTTATCGTTTGGGAAAGGGTTAAACAGGCAAAACAAGTTAACCCTCTACATCACAAATTATTTTCTCAAATACTGCTTTCTATTGCAAATAATATAAAGATTTTAAAAGAAAATGCCCTTTTATTTAATGATAATGGAAGGTATGGTAGAAAATGGCAATCTTGGTCCTTTTCTAAGTTTACAGCAGCTGTCCAGTGCTACTATGCACTGTAGAAAAAGTGTTATTTGTACGTGATCTCTTTATCAGAAGACAAAAATTAAGACATGTCCAAATTTTAAGATTTGCACAGGACAAATTGAATACAGATCAATTAAACGATTGGACTTTTGATTGAAGTGGTAGAAAACATTGTGAGGAAATAGTAGTCCACAATGTTTTCAAAAGCCGTCTTCCTCAGGGTCTTTAAAAATCAGGTTTGTGTGGTGAAGGGTTAATAGGTAAAACTGCAGGTGTTGAATTACTATCAGAGTTGCTATATAGCCACAGGCTAACTAGCAACCTTTAGACTGTGCATATCAACTGTTGCTATCAATGTTTAACCATCAAGTACAGGATCCCGAGTTTTAGCGATCCTGAGGAAAATGGCTTTTGAAAACATTATGGGAAAACGTTGGAGCCCTCTCTATAATGAAAACTATCTTTTGAGCCACGCAAAAATTGTTGACTGCCGTGCTTTCAAATTGCAAGTCAACAATTTTGTCATCAGGTAAGGATGGTAAATAAATTTGTAGAAAGGTGTCCAGCATCAAATCAGTTTGATTTGTGAGGTGGTGGGCACATAATTAAGCCATTTTATGCATGTACTACTGGTTTCTCACTATTCTTTGTGTGTCCATCATTTCAACACCAAATTTGTAAACAAGCCGCCAGTTTTGCCGACCCTGAGGAAATTGGCTTTTGAAAATGTTGTTGGAAAAGGAGAAGATGCTAATGACCAGGACCTTTTCCTGTGAGCAGAAGGTTGTTCACTCCTACAAAAACAAATGCCATCAATTGAGCAAACTATTATTTGTCGTCTGCAAATGATTGCATTTTGGCAAAGTCTACAATTTTTTGTTTAGCTCTTTACCACACGACAAAAATGTAGACTTGTCCAAATTGAAAGCATTTGCAGACAAAAATTTAAATGTGGCTAAAATAATGGAATTTGTCTTTGAACGGGTAGAAAACATCATGGGAAAAGAAGAAAATGCCAGTTACCACACATCTTTTCCCACAATGTTTTCAAAAGGCTTCTTTCTCAGGGTTGTTAAAAACCGGATTGTGAGGTGAAGGGTTAGGAAAAAGATCAGTGTTTTTTTCCACTTGGTTTACCAATAAGGTACAGTGTTTGAACTTTTCACCAGTCAACAAATTTTTTAAACTCACCCAAATTCAAAGCACTTGTAGACAATAAATGTGACTAACAATATGGGTTTTGTCTCTGAAAGGGTAAAAAAAAAAACTTTGTGGGAAAAGGAGAAAATGCTGGTTACCAGCATTTTCTCATTTTCCTGTAATGTTTTCAACTTTTCACAAGCCCCCTTGTCCTCGGGGTTATCAAAAGAGGGGATTGTAAGGTAAAGGGTTTTAAATGGAGAACAGATGTGAATTTTGCATGTCTAGTAATTGTACAGATTAGATACATAACAACGTATGAAATTGAAACAAATTACCTCACAACGCTCAATTACATATGCTGATTGAAGCCATATAAAAACTAACCAGTCATGTCAAATGATGGGGTATTTTTCTGAACACAGCTGCACTATTCCCTGTAAAAAAGCAATTCTATTCAATTAGCTTCTTTCTTTCTTTTGACTGAGATTGTCTTTTGCACACAGATTGTATCTTTACAGCCCTAAAGTAGGGACAATTGTGGAATGCCAATTATCTCCCTTGTCAGATAAAAGTGTAACAAAGCAAGATTGCATGCCTTTTTTCCCCCTTTTATCTGTTTTAACTTATTTGTAACCTCTCCTTGCCAAAGGCCAATAAGGTTATATCACGGTCCTATATCCATTTGATTGTGCATCCATGCCTGCATTCTTCTGTGCTTTGACTCTATTTCAAACGTCTTCTGTGAAACTACCAATCCAACACAGCTGCACAAACTTTACAGAAATTATCCTGTCATAGTCCTCTTACAGAATTTGATTCCATTTAACCCTCTACAAAAATACATTTCAGACTTTTCCACATTGATATCATTTGCAGAAGAGATGATTATTAAATGTAGCTCATTAACTCTTTACCAAACAACTAAATTTTAGACTGGTCAAAATTGAAAGCAATAGCAGACGACGATTTAAATATGGGTCAGTTAATGGAACTTGTCTTTGTTAGGGTAGAAAACATTGTGGGAAAAGGAAAAAATGCTGGTTACCAGCATTTTCTTCTTTTCCCACAATGTTTTCAATAGGCTGTTTTCTTTGCGTCGTTAAAACTCGGGATTGTGTTGTAAAGGGTTAATGAACAAAATGTCTCTGACAAGATAGAAAACATTGTGGGAAAAGGAGAAAATGCTGGTTATCAGCATCTTCCCCTTTTCCCACAATGTTTTCAAAAAGCTTTTTCGTCAGTGTCATAATGATATGGGATTGTTTGGTGAAAGGTTAACACTAAGGTTGCCATGGCAATAAAACTACAAGATAATGAAAATGTTTAAAAATCCTCTTTTACCAAACCTTTTTGGAATTTTCTACAAATTGCTGTAAATGAGCCTTTACTGTACCTCTTTCTGAGAGTCTTTTATAAATTTGATCCTGCAAAGAATATGGCTGTTTATGGTTTGGCTTAAATTTTTGTTGATAACAAGCTATAGTTAGGCCTATAATGTCCAAGGGATGTAATTCTTTTTTCTCATGGCAGATTTTCATACTATACTGCAACATGGTTGGTATTGTTTATTCAAGTTATTTGGATAGAAAACATTCAATTTGCATTCACTATGATTTATTTTGATGTAAATGATTAAGCTCTGTGTTGAATATTTACCTTCAACAGGGGTTAATCATTTTGTATTTTTACCGAAAACTTAACCATTCATGCCACAGAATAAAAGTTTTTCAGCTTCTAAGTTTTTGGAAACCTTGTGGTCAAAATACTGTTTGTCAGAGTTCATTGATATTTTGTGTGAATAATACTTGATAAGATATGCTTGTATTCACTGACATCACCTGTGCATGTGAAAAAGATTGGATTTGTTTTGGAGCTAGGCTTATTTTCTTTATGAATTTTAATTTCCATACAGGCTTCTTATGGTTGAATTTCTCTGTTGATACTGGTTAAATGTATGGCACATTAAATTTTGTTTCTATTGCAGTGGGGCAACACAGGGCCATAATGGCCCTCTTGTTTATCCTTTCTTTGCTAGATTATTTCTTTACCAAATGACAAAACTGTAGACTAGTCGAAATTGAAAGCATTTGCAGACCACAAATTTAACGTGGCTCAAATGATGGTATATTGCCAAGCCCTGTAGCTCAGTCGGTAGTGTACAGGACTTGCAAACAAGAGGTCACTGGTTCGATCCCCAGCTTGGCCAATTTCTTTCCAAGGATTGACGATAGTCATTGCGACAGGGTTCATTCCTCTCTCACTGCTGACCATTGTTTCGACGATGGTTATGTCGGAAAGCAGCCAATGGCATGGAAAGAATATTGTGTGGAGTACTGGTAAAAAGTAACTCCAGCAAAGCATGGATAGGTGCACTGACAGCCGTGATATAACTGAAATAATGTTAAAAACTACGTTAAACACAATACAATCAATCAATCAATGATGGTATTTGTGACTGAAAGAGTAGAAAGCACTGTGGGGAAAGGAGAAAAAGCTGGTTACCAGCTTTTCTCCCTTTTGCACATTGTTTCTTGAAAATTTATTCACCAGGGTCATTAGAACTTGGGATTGTGTGGGTACTATAACGGATAAAAATAAGTTGGTTTATGCTTTATAATTATGCATATTGTTCAGAATGACAATTACAACACAACTGGCACAGGTGGAATTAATGGAACTCATTACCAACTGATTAAAGTTCAGACTCTTCTAAACTGAAAGCTTTTGCAGACAATAAATTTAGAGTCCCTTGGAAAGGGTAGAGAACACTGTGAGAAAAAGGGGAAAAGAAAATGCTGGGTACCAGCATTTTCTCCTTTTCCCACAGTATTTTCAAAAGCTTTCTTTCCCCGGAAAAACAGTTAACTCTTTTCCACACAATCCCAAGTTTTAATGACCCTGAAAAATTAGGCTTTGGAAAACATTGTGGGAAAAGGAGAAAATGCTGGGAACCAGTATTTTCTCCTTTCCCCACACTGTTTTCTACTCTATCATAGACAGAAATCATTACTTAAGCTACATTAATTTGTCGTCTGCAAATGCTTTTAATGTGGACCAGTCTAAAATTTGGTCAAGTGGTAAAGACTTAAAATAAACTCTGTCCATTCTAATTTCAGATCTAGTTCTAAAATCCAAGACAAGTTATTATGTCTTTGCCAATCGGATGGCTCTCTTGTCTTTAGTAAATGCATTTCATTTGCGGTGAGTGATAAATGATATAGAGGATATTTGTTTTTTTCTTCGTTGAAAGATCAAAGTTTATTTGATCGAGTGAACATCACTGGTAATATTTTCACAAGTGGTGCAGCCATGAGTGAAAACATTACCAATGTTGTTTACGAGATGAAATAAATTTCGAACTTTCAACGAAAAAAAAACTAAATATTCTATTTATTTCATGCTTCTAACCCCTATTTTGTTGGAACTTTCATCAAAATCCAGAACATTTGTTTTCGGTAATTCCCTGTGGCATATCCTCTCACATAACAATGTATTAAAATATTACATAAAGCGCGTGAAATATAGTGTAAATTATATCATATTTCCCTCCATTTTTATGGCATGAGCTGATTGCCTGGGTAATAAGTGCGCAGAAACTTCTCTTTCTGCCTTCAATTGAAGAGTCAGAAAATATAAATCGGTATTTTCAATGGTCGTAACCATGAAATATCAAACCATAATCCACCATTATTTCTGGATAAACTACCAAAAGGCATGAAATAAAACATGATATTATTCTGTTCCTGTACACAATGAAAATATAAATCTAACTTACTCTTTACTGAAAGAAATAATTATAGGTTGCCCAAATTGAAAGGTTTTCAGACAACACATAAAATGTAGGTAAAATGATGGGTTTTGTGTTTAAATTTGTGTTTAATAAAATATATTGTGGGTCAAGGAGAAACTGCTGTTTACCAGCATTTTCCCACAAGTTTATCAAAAGCCTTCTTCCTCTTCGGGTTTATAAACACAGGAGTGTTTGGTAAAGAGTTAACCCTTAAGCTGCTAATTGCAACCCACTGACCTTTTGTGGACAGTGCAGATCAAGATTAGACTGCACAGAATGTGCAGTCTTAATCTTGGATCTACATGGTCCGATGAGGAGATACTGTTCACCAAGGAATGAGTTTGAAATAACATTTTTCAGGTTTTTACTATCATCTTAAAAGTTTTATTAGATTTATTTAGCAGGATAAGGGTTAAAACTGACAATGAGGGAAGTCTGTCAAATTCAGAAAGTAGACAATGATAATTCATGGGTATCATCATTACCCTCTGTTTGCCCTGTAGGGACCATGTCACCATGACAACAGCAAACCGGGTCATTGGATATCACCATAGTCAAAGATAATCTCTTTCCACCATGAACAGTATTCAGCTCATTGTATGTTGAGGTGTTGATCATTCAAGAATCATGAGTTCTTACCAAAACCAATTTTGTAGGTACTTATCACAAATGCCTTTTGGGGACAATTCATTCAAGTACCTGCAATATAGTATTTGTTGAAAAATGTAAAAACTTTTGCCTTTAATTCTGCTCTCTTACTGCCCAACCCACTATGTATCTCAGCCTGAGGCCCCCTGTATTTGGATTATCAATCATCAATAGTAGGTTATAATGATCATCTAGAGGAAATCAGGAAAACACTGTGGTAGATAGATCAGTATCTCTGTTCACCACACTGTTTTCCAATGTTTGCTGTGGTAGATGCTTCATTACAACCATATATTTTACAACCCACCAGATGGAGGCTTTAGGAAGCATTGTGACTGGGGTTCGAGAAACTATTGGAAACCAACATTTTTCTCCTTTTCCTACAATGCTTTCCACCCTTTCAAAGACAAATACCATCATTTAACAAACATTTACAGCCCTTACCAAATGATACAATTTTGGAATTTTTACCCAGGGTCGTTAAAACTGAGGATTATGTGGTAAACGCTTAAGTTGGTGTCTGCAAATGTTTTCAGTATGGAGAAGTCTCGAATTGTGTTGGTGGTTTAGAGTCCAGTTGACACTGAACTCTTTTACCAAATGACAAAATTTTAGACTGTTCCAAATTGAAAGAATTTGCAGACGACAAAATAAATGTGACTGAAAAATTGAAATTTGTTTTGGAGAGGGTAGAAAACATTGTGGAAAAAGGAGAAAATGCTGGTTACCAGCATTTTCTCCTTTTCCCACAATGTTTTTAAAAGGCTTCTTTCACAGGGTGATTAAAAGTCAGAATTTAACACTTAAGCTGCTGAATAAATGAAACGCAAATTTCTACTCACTACTAAAAGCCAAAACATTGCGATTTCAAAGTTGATTTCACCGGAAAGAAAATACCGTATCTGACAATGTAAATTCAAAGATCAGACTGCACATTCTGTGCAGTCTGATCTTGATCTACACTGTCTGCAAAAGGTCACCGAGTTGCGATTAACAGCTTCAGGGTTAAGAGTCCAGTTGACATTTGAGCACAAACTCAGATTAATAACTGAAGATAGTATTACAAAATATTGATACCACAGACAGGTCTGCCAGACAACCTGCATCAATCTATTGCAGCCCCCTTTACATACCAAGTGTTCTGCAGAGAATTATTTAGAGAAGAAACAGTTGTCCCATACACTTGTGGACATGAACCTTCCAAGCATTTTTCAGAGACTGAACAGTTGTCCCATACACTTGTGGACATGAACCTTCAAAGCATTATTCAGAGACTGAACAGTTGTCCCATACACTTGTGAACACGAACCTTCCAAGCATTATTCAGAGAAGGGACAACTGTCCAAAAAACTTCCAGAAATATGAGACACTTTCAGTGAGAAAAAGGCAGTAAAGACTACCTTTGAAATAAATTTGAGCCACTGGCCAAAATTTCCATGCACCATTAAATTTTGGTAAAGGATTACGGCTAAACAGGCTATGCTTTTAACTCTTTACTACACAGTCCCAAGTTTTAACAACCCTAGTAAAGAAGATGTTTGAAAACATGGGAAAAAGAGAAAATGCAGATTTCCACAATGTTTTCTATCCTTTAAAAGACAAAAATCATCATTTAATACATGTATGTCATCTACAAATACTTTCAATTTGGTCCAATTCAAAATTTTGTCATTTTGTAAAGGGTTAACTCCTTACCACACAATCCAGAGGCTTTTGAAAATATGGTGGTTACCAGCATCTCTCCTTTTTCTCATTTTATACTCTTACAAAAACAAACGCAATTTTTGAGTCATCAGAGCCTTAGATAGAGGGAGTGATTTTGATTTCAAAATTGAAAATATAAATCACTCTTCACTAAACCCTATGTTATGGGTACTCATTAGAATCGTCTCATCGGGACGATTCTAATGAGTATGAGTACCCACAATATAGGGTTCGGAAGAGAAACAATGGATTTAGAATACTATCACTCCCTCTAATCTGGAGATCTGAGTAATAATTATTTTGTCACCTGCAAATTCTCTCAACCCAGACTAGTCTAAAATTTTGTCATTAGGTAAAAAGTTGAAAAGTTAAAACTGACCATGAAAGAGGAAATGACAGTTTGATAATAATAATGAATTAACTTTATCAGACAGAAGATTTTGGACTTAGTGAAAACGTTTCAAGACGACAAATTAAATGTGGCTCAAATGATAGGATTGTCTGTGGAAGGGGAAGAAAATATTGTGGAAAAAAGAGAACCAGCATTTTTTTACCTTTTCCACAATACATGTATTTTCAATAATTGATTTACAAATGATCATTAGAAGGTTTTGCCTGGCCAGGTAGCTGAATGGTTATTGTATGTGACTTGTGACCTTGCAGATTTGATACCCAGTTGAGGCAATTTCCTGTCCAGTGATTTTTTGCCTCTCAGCACTATGCATGTGAAAAAAGTAGTCAGTAGCTTGGAAGGCAGTTGTGTCAATACCGGTTTGAGAAAGCCAGAAAATGCATGCATAGGTGCACTGACTGCCGTAATTTGACCTAAGCTGTAAAAACTGTATTGAACTCCAATACAAACAATACAAACAAAGAAAAGGGTTCAGGCTAAAACAAGCTAGGGCTAAAACAAGCTAGGCTATATGGGGTCAAGACAGGCCATGAAGGAAGCAGTAACATGTTGATAATGATAAATTAACAAGCTTCCCCAGGCCAAATGCTTGTCAGTGTCCACTTATCCACACCATCTTTAACAAGTTTAACACATACAGAGAAGGGCCATTGGTCATTTTTGACACATTTAACAAATTAAGTGGCTGTCAGTTTTTGTTCTCTTACAAGAGTCAGTGTATCCATTTAGCCTTCTATATTTTTCTCTAGGAATGAAACATGGCAGGTAAGAAACTTTTTAATTCTTTACCAAAGAATAAAATTTTAGACTGGTCCAAACTGAAAGCACAAAATTATACAGACAACGAATGAAATGTAGCTGAGATGTTGTAAACTGTCTGTGACTGTTGTAGGGAACCTTGTGGGAAACGGAGAACAAGAGCACCACATGTGAGTGCCAATGTTCAGCTGCAGTTGTCTGACTTTCAGTAAAAATTCTTAGTTGTAAAAGGGGCATAACTTTGTCAAAAATACTTTTTCTAAGTTGTAAAATGGGCATATCTGTGTCTAAAATACTTTCATGGTTACCTGCTCTTGTTTTATAGGTTCCTGTTTTGAAAGTTAACAACTTGTGCACGTTTGAAGTATTATTAATATCTTCAGTAATAATAGAGATATTATAAAAGCTTTTGCATTACCACACAGTCAATGGCGCCAAGACTTCCACAATAACTCAATGTCTTCTTTAAAAACAGCCGAGCTAAAAATGCTAGCATTTCTCCTTTTCCCATAAGGTTTTCAATAGGCTATTTCCTCAAGGTTGTTAACACTCGCCATAGACACTTTCGATGCCCAAGACAACTTCAGTTGGTACATGTTAAAGTTCCATCAATACTCATTTTAGGCCAGATATTACCCATTTTGCCAATATTTTATCGGACAGTATTTTTCAACTGTGACAATATCAGGCCTTTGTATTGTCATAAATTTGGTCACATTCCATCTAACAGATGTATTAAATTTTGGACTGAAGGGTATTTCCAGGAAAACTGAGCTTATGTATTAAGTAATTTCTAACAGAAAACTAAATTTGTTAAAGGATGCTCTCATCAATCGGTGCCAACTTACATATTCATGGCCAGTAGACATAATCGGAGCTCTTCTTTGTTATTATCAATTTTACGCTATTTCTTTTCAATTCTTTACCAGCAGCGATTATAACTGTTCAAGATACTAATTCATGCTTTTAGGACAGCAACCCTCTCTCCCATTTGCTAATTTAATGGCAATAACAGACTGAATTTAGGTTCTTGATGTATTATTTTGGCTACAGTCAACCCATGGCACAAATGATTCAGACAATACTGTACACATTCTACTGCTTTCCATAGTATAGAAAACACGTTGAAAGACTTGAGCATTTCATGACATTCTGCTTTTTTGGAATTTCAAAGACATAAGAACACATAATTACAAAGAATGACAAGTTTACCTGGTTTTCAGTTTTTGAGCCGACAATTTCAGAACTGGAAGACCAACACAACATTTTCTCGTCGGGGCCATTAACTCCGAGTATGAAGTTTCCTACCTGTGATAGATATTGCTGATTTATCAATAAAAACACATTTCTATATTTGGCTTAAAATGAGTAGCCAGGGAACTTCAAACCCATTACCTAATCAAGCTGTGTTTTCATGTTCATGAGAAAGATGACTTTCAAAAACATTGTGCCAACAGAGAAAAAGCAGGAAATAGGCATTTTCTCCTTTTCCAACAGTGTTTACAACCCATCAAAGCCAAATCAAGGACAAATCTGATAATTTGAGCAAAATTTAATTTCTCCTCTGCAAATGTTTTCAATTCTATTGCAGTCTGAAATTCTGTCACCTTGTAAGTAGATAACCCTTTACATCACAATCCCTATTTTTAACAACCCTGAAGAAGGAAGGCTTTTGAAAACAATCTGGGAAAAGGAAAAAATGCTGGTAACCAGCATTTTCTCCTTTGCCCACAATGTTTTCTGCTCCATCGATGACTAATTTTGTCATCTGAGCCACCTTAAATTTGTTGTCTGCAAATGCTTTCAACTTGGACGAGTCTAAAATTTTGTCTTTCAGTAAAGAGTAAATGATTTTGCAGATAGTTTAGCTAATTAGTTTTGTGAGATATTTTTTTGAAACAGCTTAGGATAGTTGCATTTTTTTTGTGTGTGTACTGTTTAATGTTCGTTAAACTCTTTACAAAATGACAAAATTTTAGACTGGTCCAAATTGAATGCATTTGCAGACAACAATTCAAATGTGGCTCAAAACTGAAATTTGTTTTGTGAAGGGTAGAAAACATTGTGGGAAGAGAAGAAAATGCTGGTTACCTATATTTGAGTCACATTAGTATTGTTGTCTGCAAATGCTTTCAATTTGGATGGATCTTATATTTTGTCGTTTGGTAAAGTTATGAGCGTTATTTGAATAAGCCTAGTCTAGTAGCTCAGTGGGCCTGAACACAGAGGTGGCTGTTTGAATCCCTAGCTTGGCCAATTTCTTTCTGCGGGCTGATGACAGGATTCACTCCTCTCTCACTGCTGATCATTGTTTGAACAGTTGTTACGTGGCCAGTGGCTTATTGTGCAAACTACTGGTTATAGAAACTCCGGGAAAGCAAGGACAGATGCACTTCCCATGGTGTTATAACTGAAATAATAGGGGTGAAACAATACGGTAAAAAGCGTATTGCAATATATTGCAATACGGCTAACCAGTATTGCAATACGTATTGCAATATGCTGTATATGCTGACATTTAGCATATCTGACCACTTGTAGTCACTGTTAGGGTAGCATATGCTCAAAAGGTGATAAAGAAAACTAGTACATGTGCTTGGAACTCTTCCATTCTTTCAAGATAATGAACTAAAAAGCAATTGTTTCGCATGAACAAATAAAAACAAACTGAAATTGACTAGTCTTTAACACTCGCTATCTTGACGATTTTCGTCTGCCATTTTTTTTCTTCAAGAGCGTACTTGTTTATATAAAAACCAGCGCTACTATACCGAACTTCGGGACATGGCTCAACAGAGTAGACAGTGCGATGCACTAACTTACTCAGTTGCTTACTGCACTAACACTAATACTTTGCCGCTTAACTACTGGAAAACGCAAAAATAAGTGTGAGCAAAGTTATAAGAAATGAATAACATACAGACTCCATTGATCCAAAAGCATTAAAGCTCGACGTTTATTTGGAGTTCGTGTCGTGAATTTTATGTGGTCATAGTTTTACCTAAACACCGGTGACACCGCCTGTGGAAAAAAATAAACAACTTTCGCTTTCAGAAATCTTTAGAACTGTAAGTTGAAAAACGATCGATTTCTGACAGAACTTTTGGGAAAACCGGACTTTCTGATGCAATTAAGAGAAGTTGACATATTGCAGAAATACCGATACGGTAAAATTCGAACCGGTTTCGGTTTTTTCTTTGAATAGACCGCGGTTAATCGGTTAATCGGTAAACCGTTTCACCACTATGAAATAATGTTGAAAATGACAGTAAAACCATACAAACAAACAGTAACTTGAATAAATGTATAACATATTGCGTTCCTTTATATATCTGCTGTAAGCGTCATGAATTACTTGTACTGTAGCAACTAAAATTCTGTTCTGTTTCAATATAATGAACAAAAACTCAGGAAGCAGTTTGCATTACAAAATAATCATCAGCATGCCCATGCAAGACAGACAGACATACTGACAGACTGATTCCAATATACCTGGCAAACAATAACCCTTAACCTGCTAAATAAATTAAATGAAACTTTCAAAGCGATAGTAAATACCCAATGTTGCTATTTCAAAGGCATACATTGGGGACAAAATGTCTCCGTATTGGACAGTGTAGATCTAAGATCAGACTGCTTAGAACGTGCAGTCTGGTCTTGGATCTGCACTGTCCGCAAAAGGTCTGCGAGTCACACAAAGCAGCCTAAGGGTTAATTTCACATATAGCTGATGGGGTACCAGGTTCAAAGCAATACAGTAAAATACTTCAGTGATAAAGCAAGTATTTCAGAGGATATATGGGCTCTATGCAAACAAAGTAATCTTTCACTAAAGATTGATAAACCCTTTACCTTACAATTCCAAGTTTAACTCTGTACCAAATGACAAAATCTTAGACTGGTTGAAATTGAAAGCATTTGCAGATGACAAATGAAAGTGGCTTTAAGATTTAAATCTGTTTTGGGAAGGTTCGAAAACACTGTGGGAAAAGGAGAAAATGCTGGTTACCTGCATTTTCTCCTTTTCCCCACAATGTTTTCAAAAGACTACTTTCGCAGGGTCGTTAAAAGTCGGGATTGTGTTGTAAAAGGTTAAATGACCCCTGAGAGAAAATGGATTCTGAAAACCAGCATTTTCTCCTATTCCCACAATGTTTTTAAAAGCTTTCTTCTACTGAGTTGTTAAAACTTTTGTTAACCCTTTACCACATGACAAAATTTTTGACTCAACCATAATGACAGCATAATTATGTAGAGGTGAACATGACCCAAATGATGAGATTTATTTTGGAATCAAAGGACTCAAAGTCTTGAAAAGCAGATTTGTGGAACTGTATTAACTCTGTATCAAACGACAAAATTTTGAAATGGACCAAATTGAAAGCATTTGCAGACGATAAATTAAATGTTGCAAAAATGGTGATTTCTCTTCCTGATAGGGTAGAAAACATTGTGGTAAAAGGAGAAAATGCTGGTTACCAGCATTTTCTCCTTTTACCACAATGTTTTCAAAAGCCTTTTATTTCAGGGTCGTTAAAAGTCGGGATTGTGTGCTTAAGGGTTAAACTATGTTATGGTAAAATGAAAAAAAAATTCCATCACATGTAATGCATGTACACGTATATGTAATTAGTTTAGCGTAGTTAACAAGGGCAAGAAAAGTCGAAGTTGCTCTGCCAAGCTGGACGCGCTGTAACAGTTACCGTCATTTTAGTAATAATTTATAATAATAATAATAATGTACATTTATATAGCGCTATATCCCGGACAAACCAGGCTCACAGCGCTGTACAATCTCATACAAAAACTCACACACAAACTTACATAAAATACATAGTACTTATTAAAGACAAAGTAGTGGCCATGAGTAAACAGTGAGGGTGTTAAAATCCATTTGAATTTAAATCATGTAGATTAAAAGTATGGAATTATTGTGAAGATGACAATCTGTCGATGACATTATGGGAATAGGAGAGAATGCTGATTACTAGCACTTCCTGACAATGTTTTAACTCTTTACCAACCAACAAAATTTTAGACTGGTCCAGATTGAAAGCATTTGCAGACAACAAATAAATGTTACTGAAAAATGCAAGTTTGTGTTGTGATGGGCAGAAAACATTGTGGGAAAAGGAGAAAATGCTGGTTTCCAGCATTTTCTCCTTTTCCCCACAATGTTTTCATAAGGCTTCTTTCACAGGGTCGTTAAAAGTCGGGATTGTGTGGTAAAGGGTTAAAAATCTCTCTGGTTCAGGGTCTTTAATACTCAGAACTGTGTGGTAAAGGGTTTAAACAACTTACTCTCTCTCTTTCTCTCACACTCTGTCTGTCTTTTTCTCTCTCACACTTTCTCTCTCTCACACTTTCTTCTCTCATATTATACTATAAATAGCTGATCCAAGATCGACTCAGATCAGCCAAGGGTGAATAGAGCAATGTAGTGATCATCACACTTGGCTAGTGAAGATGAGATCTAAGGTGCTCTTTATCAACTGCTGTTGGCTTATTGTTGTTGTTACTGAACAGTGCTTTTATCATGGGCACATCATTGTTCATATAACCCATGTGTCAAAAATTATTGACCCCTCATAAAGATTGTACAAATTTAACAGGAATTAAAACAGGAATAAATTTTGTCTTACTAAATTTCCTGGATTTTTATTGTAAAATTTTCCTTTATGTAATTGACTATGATAAAAACTCACTCCAGACTGCATGCTCCCAGGAAATATTTTACCTACAGCTCAAGAGGTTAATCAAATTCAATATTCAAGGTGAGAATTAATTGAAAAATCAGTAAAGCTGATAAGGCTGGTGGGGTGCCCATACATCAAATGTCAGAGCTACAAGAAAAAACTTGGCTTTCATTCAAATCACATTTATATCTCATATAGTGCACAGCATAGAAACAATTTCTTTTAGTCTGTGGGCAAAACTGGTTTGTAACAATTTCATATTCTTTTAACCCTTTACCAAACAAGCCAGAGTTTTAACGACCCAATACAAGAAAGCTTTTGAAAACATTGTGGGGAAAAAGGAGAAAATGCTGGTAACCAGCATTTTCTCCTTTTTTCCCACAATGTTTTCTACCCTTCCAGAAATAAATTTCAATTTTTGAGTCATATTTATTTTGTTGGTGTCCAAAAGCTTTCAATCAATTTTTTAAAGTTTTGTTATTTGGTAAAGAGGTAAGTCTCTCCCCAGCAAAGAATTTTAGACTTTTCCAAATTCAAAATATCTGCAGATGACCAATTTAGAATTGATAAAAGTTTACTTCAGTTATGTGATAAGATAGAAGACATTGTGGGAAAAGGAGAAAATGCTAGTTACCAGCGTTTATTTTCCTTTTTTCAGTGATTTCAAAAGCTTTCTCTATGAGGGACATTAAAACTTCGGATTTTTTCGTCTAAGATTACCCAAAATATTTATCAACATGTCAGAAAATGTAGAAAAATGATCAGACTGCATGTTCTGTTCAGTCTGATCTTGAGCTACATTACCATCATGAGCACTTTCTGTTTTCTTTAGCAGGCTAAGAGTTGAAGAGTTGAATGAAAAAGATTTGGGCAATAAAAATGCAATGAAGTGTCAGATCTCTGTACAATAAAAGCCTTATCTCATTAACTCTCTTTCATCCATATCACTATAAAAATGGCTCTAATGAAATTCTGAAAGGTGTCTCTACCATCAGTAAACCTATTATATTACAACAAATGCAGAGATAGGTGTGAATAGATGAGAAAGGAAAATAATTTATTATGCATTGGACTGGGTAATGACTTGATAGGTCAAATAAGCATTCACAGACTTACAAGTAAAATGTGGCTCAGATAAGGACATTTGTCTTTTAAAGGGAAGAAAACATTGTGGATAGAGGAGAAAATGTTTTAATGGACATTTTCTCCTTTTTCCACAGTGTTCTACGGAGCTGTCTTCCTAAGGATTGTTAAACCACAGCATTGTCTGGTAAAGATTAAACCATTTTAATGCTATGTAAAATGAAATCTAAGGAATTTCTCTGTACTACCGGTAAATGATAATGATACTACAATTTCATATTTTGTTTGTCACAAAATCTAGCAGAGAAAGATACATGGTAGATTCAGGATCAGACTGGACATTCTGTACAGTCTGGTCTTGAACTACACTACCCCCACAAGTAGTTAAATCTGGATTCTGCAATACACTGGGTCATGTATCTTTGTGGGCAGTGTAATTGTTCAAGGTCAGATAGCATAGAACATGCATGTCTATTCATTCACTTGCCAGTGTCTCAGGGTTCATTGGCCCTGTGTCAGCTGTGTGTGCATTTACTTTTTTGAAACATCTTTGAAACTACCCATCAGATTTTGACCAAACTTCACAGAAATGAACCTGCTATGGTCCTCTTCAGTAAAATCCTTCATTACATTACGGTTAAAACTCTGGTTACCATGGCAACAAAACTGTTGAAAATCTTTAAAAATCTTCTTGTCTTAAACTGTATAGCCTAGGGCAATCAAATTTGGCATGTAGCTTTGTCTAATGGACTTCAACCAAAACTCTTTAACCCTTTCCCAAACGACAAATTTTGGACTGGTCCAAATTGAAAGAGTTTGCAGACGACAATTTTAAATTTGATGAAAATGGCAGAAAGTTATCAAAATGGGTAGAAAACACTGTGGGAAAAGGAGAAATTGCTCATTACGAGCAATTTCTCCTTTTCCCACAGTGTTTTCAAAAGACTTGTACTGCAGACACGTGAAAACCAGGGCTTGTTTGGGAAAGGGTTAAATTATGCCCCTAGGGTGAAAATTGGCCCCGCCCTAGAGGTCACAGGTTTTAAATGGGTTTATTTTCTGAAAACTTTTAAAGTCTTCTTGTTCCAAACCATAAAGCTTAGGGCTACCAAATTTTTGATGTAGCTTTATCTCTTGGACCTCTACCAAGACTGTTCAAGTTACAGCCCCTGGGTCAAATTCAACCCTTAAGCTGCTAATCGTGACCCACTGACCTTTTGAGGACAGTGTAGATCAAGATCAGACTGCACAGAACATGCAGTCTGATCTTTGATCTGCACTGTCCAATATGGTATTTTCCTTCCGGTGAAATCAACTTTGAAACCGCAATGTTTGGGCTTTTAGTATTGAGTAGAAATTTGGGTTTCATTTATTCAGCAGCTTGAATGTTAAGGCACCACCCCAGAGGTTACAAATTTTACATAGATTTATGTAGAGAAAACTTTAGCAAGCTTCCTCTTTCTCTTCAAGAATGAGGCCTTGTGCTACCAAATTTTGCAAGTAGCTTCATCTTGTAGACCTCTACCAAGTTTTCCAAAGTACTACCCTTGTGCCAAAATTGACCCTGTCTCAGACGTCACAAGTTTTCATGGGCTTAACCCTTAGGGCGCCGAATAATCCTGCCAGACATTTTCATCCTAGAAGTAGGACCCAAATAATTGCAATTTCATGATTGCTTTTGTCTGCAGTGGACAGTGTAGATCAAAGATCAGGCTGCACGTTTTGTGCAGCCTGATCTTGATCTACACTGGCCGCAAATGCATCTATAGTCGTGAAAGGTGCTTTAAGGGTTAACTAGTGAAAACTTTACAAATTTTATTCCTACAAGAGTTGTTGTATTCTCTGTGTATTATCATCTAACATGTAATTCTACCAAGATTTTTAAAATTATCGACTTGGGGTAAAAGTTGGTCTCACTCACTACATGTTCACTATTTTAACACATTCTTCAATGGTGAAAACTTAAATGATCTTCTTGTTCCTAGCCATAAAACCTCCTGCTACCAAATCTAGCATGTCACTACATCTACTGAATTACTATCAGGTAAATTGTTCAGAATTTAGCTCTGGATTCAAAAGTGGCCGTTTCCAAGAGATCACATGTTGTACAAGGGTTTTGTGCTGTGGAAACTTTTAAGATCTTCTTGCTTATAACCATTTAGCCTCCAGTAAGAAAATCTTCTTTTTCCAAACCATTTGGCCTACGAATGTAATGTTTGGTATGTAGCATACCTGGGACCTCAACCATGATTGTTAAAATTATTACTATTCGGTCAAAAATTGGTCCCATCAGGGGAAGTGGGGTGTCACAAACTGTAGGGTCATTCTTGCCTTTTTAGCTCAGCTGAGCACAAAGTGCTCATCGTGAGCTATTGTGATCGTGCTGTGTCTGTCGTCTGTCGTGCGTCGTCAACTTTTTACCTTGTGTATGCTCTAGAGGCCACATTTTCAGTCCAATCCCCATGAAACTTGGTCAGATTGTTTGTCTTGATAAAATCTCAGATGAGTTCGAAATTGGGTCGTGTGGGGTCAAAAACTAGGTCACTAGGTCAAATCTTCGAAAAATCTTGTGTACGCTCTAGCGGCCACATTTTCAGTCCAATCCTCATGAAACTTGGTCAGAATGTTTGTCTTGATAAAATCTCAGACGAGTTCGAAATTGGGTCATGTGGGGTAAAAAACTAGGTCACTAGGTCAAATCTTCAAAAAACCTTGTGTACACTCTAGAGGCCGCATTTTCAGTCAGATACTTGTGAAATTTGGTCAGAAAGTTTGTCTTGATAAAATCTGGGACAAATTCGAAATTGGGTCATGTGGGGTCAAAAACTAGGTCACTAGGTCAAATCTTAGAAAAACCTTGTGTACACTCTAGAGGCCACATTTTCAGTCAGAGATACTCGTGAAATTTGGTCAGAATGTTTGTCGTGATAAAATCTGGGACGAGTTCAAAATTGGGTCATGTGGGGTCAAAAGCTAGGTCACTAGGTCAAATCTTCGAAAAACCTTGTGTACGCTCTAGAGGCCACATTTTTCAGTCTGATCCTCATGAAACTTGGTCAGAATGTTTGTCTTGATAAAATCTCGGACGAGTTCGAAATTGGGTCATGTGGGGTCAAAAACTAGATCACTAGGTCAAATCTTCGAAAAACCTTGTGTACGCTCTAGAGGCCACATTTTCAGTCCGATCCTCATGAAACTTTATCAGAATGTTTGTCTTGATAAAATCTAGGACGAGTTTGAAATTGGGTCATGTGGGGTCAAAAACTAGGTCACTAGGTCAAATCTTCGAAAAATCTTGTGTACGCCCTAGAGGCCACATTTTCAGTCAGATACTTGTGAAATTTGGTCAGAATGTGTCATGTGGGGTCAAAAGCTAGGTCACTAGGTCAAATCTTCGAAAAACCTTGTGTACGCTCTAGAGGCCACATTTTTCAGTCTGATCCTCATGAAACTTGGTCAGAATGTTTGTCTTGATAAAATCTCGGACGAGTTCGAAATTGGGTCATGTGGGGTCAAAAACTAGATCACTAGGTCAAATCTTCGAAAAACCTTGTGTACGCTCTAGAGGCCACATTTTCAGTCTGATCCTCATGAAACTTTATCAGAATGTTTGTCTTGATAAAATCTAGGACGAGTTCGAAATTGGGTCATGTGGGGTCAAAAACTAGGTCACTAGGTCAAATCTTCGAAAAATCTTGTGTACGCCCTAGAGGCCACATTTTCAGTCAGATACTTGTGAAATTTGGTCAGAATGTTTGTCTTGATAAAATCTGGGACGAGTTCGAAATTGGGTCATGTGGGGTCAAAAACTAAGTCACTAGGTCAAATCTTAGAAAAACCTGTGTATGCTCTAGAGGCCACATTTTCAGTCCGATACTTGTGAAATTTGGTCAGAATGTTTGTCTTGATAAAATCAAGAGTTTGACGAGTTCGAAATCGGGTCATGTGGGGTCAAAAACCAGGTCACTAAGTCAGATCTTCGAAAAACCTTGTGTACGCTCTAGAGGCCACATTTTCAGTCAAATACTTATGAAACTTGGTCAGAATGTTTGGCTTGATAAAATCTGGGGCGAGTTTGAAATTGGGTCATGTGGGGTCAAAAACTAGGTCACTATGTCAAATCTTAGAAAAACCTTGTGTACGCTATAGAGGCCACATTTTCAGTCAGATACTTGTGAAATTTGGTCAGAATGTTTGGCCTATTGACTTAGATGAGCAATCCAGGGCCATCATGGCCCTCTTGTTGTTGAAAATCTTCTTATCCAAATACTCTTTGTCATAGTTGACTGATATTTGGGTATGAATGATAGTGTACTACATCTACTTGTATTCGTTAAAGTCATCTTGTTAGCATGTGAAAAAGATACAACTTTTTTCGGTGACTTATTTTCTTTCTGAAATTTTTATTGCATTTTTAAGTTTGATGTCTGTCGATGACAATTAGGTGTATGGCACATGCAATTTATTAGGCAGTGGAGCGATACAAGACCATCATGGCCCTCTTGTTTCAAGTAATTTGTTTTTAAGTCAGCCTACAGCTTTCAAACCCTATTTTGTTAGAAATGGCCTAGCTGCAATTTAAATATTCAACCTCCCAAGGATTCCTAACAGACAAACAGGTGGTTGAAAAGGTATAATTGAAAGATATAATCAAATTATATTTAGTGTTTTTCAAGGTGAAAATGTCATGTGGGGTTCAGAGTTTATGTAACTCAAGGTAACAGGTATGAGTCTGAGATTGCTGATTGTTCACACTCACTTTACCTCTTCCCATTTCATTACCTAGTTCAAGGTTTTTTAGGGAAAAAACATTGTGGCAAAATGGTGAGATCCTTGAAGCAAACATTTCTCGAGCTGTCAATGTTTTCCACCCCTGTCCAAATATCCAAACAACCCTGAGGAAGAATCCTATTGAAAACATTGTGGAAAAGCACAAGATGCTGGTTACCTGCACATCCCCCATTTCAACTATGTTATCTACTCTCTCTAGAATAAATTCCACCATTTCAGTCACCATTATCTTATTTGTCAACTGCAAGTAACTTTCAATTTGGAAAAGGCATAGTCTGGAAGCTGAGCCGGTAACCTATACAGATTGGAACCAGGGAGTCTCTGGTTCAAAATACCCCGCTCTACCAATTTCTTTCAGGGTGGTAATGATAGTCATTGCGACAGAATTTGTTTCTCTCTTATTGCTGATCATTGTTTGGACATTAGTTATGTTGGAAAGCAGCTAGTGGGTTGGGAAGAAAATTATGCAAGGCACTGGTAAAGAGGAAGTCAGGAAATCATAGATTGATGCTCTGGCCACTGTAGTATAACGAAAACAAGAGCATTGCATGCGGGTCCCAATGCTTGGCTGCGGTTTTCAGTGAAATTGTAAGTCAAGATAGGGGCATACCTGTGTCAAAAATACTTTGATGGTTACCTGCTCTTGTTGTATAGGTTCCCCTTTTGATAGTGAACAAATTGTCCAAGTCTGAAGCAAATATCTTCAGTAGTATAAGAAATATAACAAAATGTCAAAGTTTTTGCAAGACAACACAGACACCAGTGCCAGGGCTAGGGCAATATCTCCATGTTTTCTTCGAAAGCAGCCAAGCTAATAACACTGAAAACAGATGCAGATACTTGAACTTCCCAGATATTTTTTGTCAAGATATCCGTTGTAAGGGTGTTTCGTAGAGATCCATGTACTATGTTTTAAAATATCGATTGCTAAATTCCTAAATTTATTAGATGAAACGCTTTGTCTGGGAGGAAGATTTGAGCCACAATTCATCTGGGTTAGGGTAAGGGTTAGGGCTATGAATGGTTTTCGACAAAATGTCACCCACCCCAGATAATATTCTGGCTATGTAGTGGATAGTGTAGAGTCTGTGCAGTCTTGTGCAACGGCGCAAGACATTTTGATCAGGCCTCAAAAGGGAGTGATAATATTCTAAATCCATTATTTCTCTTCCAAACCCTATGTTATGGGTACTCATTAGAATCGTCTGGATGAGATGATTCTAATGAGTACCTAAAACATACGGTTTAGTGGAGAGTGATTAATATTTTCAAGTTCGAAATCAAAATCACTCTCTCTATCTGGAGCCTGAATGATGTTTCATCAAAAACCGTGTATGTTTTAAAATACCTATTGCTAAATTCCTAAATTTATTCCATGAAAAGCTCTGTCTGGGATGAAGAATTGAGCCACAATTCGTCTGGGTTAGGGTAAGGGTCAGGGTTAGGGATCGTTTTGAGGAAATGTGCACCCCCTAATGTGCAATTTAGAGTTTTCTAGGACAATTCTAGGATGTACTCACTGAGATAGAATAAACTGAAATTAATTGTAAAATCCCGAGATTAAACGACCCTGGGGAACATAGTGGAAAAAGGAGAAAATACTGGTTACAATGATTTGAATTTGGACAAGTTTAGAATTTTGCAGTTTGGTATAGAGTTATTATATCTCAAGCTATCACAGGGTATGCCAAGCCCTGTAGCTCAGTCAGTAGCGTGCAGGACTTGAGAACAGGAGGTCACTGGTTTGATCTCCGGCTTGGCCAAGTTCTTTTCCGAGGATTGATGATATTCGTTGCGACAGGATTCATTCCTCTCTCACTGCGGACCATCGTTTTGATGATGATTATGTGGGAAAGCAGCCAGTGGCTTGGAAAGAATATTGTGCAGAGTACTGGTAAAAAGAAACCCCAGGAAAGCATGGACAGGTGCACTGGCCGCTGTGATATAACTGAAATAATGTTGAAAATGGCGTTAAACACCATACAAAACAATCAATCACAGGGTATCTCAAATAGTTTTGACCCTCTACCATTTGGTGCCATGATTTTACGACCATCAGGAAAAATGGCTGTAAAAACATCATGGAACCAGGATTTTCTCTTTTTTTCCACCCTTTTAGAGACATTTATCCCCTCATTTGTTGTCTGCAAAATGCTTTCAATGTGGATGAGTCTAAAATCTGGCATTTGTTAAAAAAGTTAATTGTATCCAGTAGGTGGTCTAAGATTCTCAACAAGTAATCTATTCATACCTGCAAGATTTTCAAGGGTTTATTTATTTTTTCAGGGATTCTGGGAGATAAAACATTCTCATTAACTTTCATACTAAAAACCCCCTTGCCAAAGTTTTACTCTAGTAAAAGGAGATATCTTCTTCTGTTCCCGCAATGTTTGTTACCCTTCCAAAGACAAATATCATCATTTCTGCCACATTTAACCCTTTACCAAATATTTCCGTGTTTTAACGATCCTGAAGGAGAAGCCTTTTGAAAATATTATTAAAAAAGGATCAAATGTTGGTTACCAGCATTTTCTTCATTTCCCCCAACAGTTTCTACCCTATCAAAAACAAATTTTATCAATTGAGCCACATTCAAATAGTCATCTGCAAATGCTTTTGATTTCAACAAAAGTCTACATATTTGTCATGTGGGAAAGAGTTAACCCTTTACCACATGACAAAATTTTAGACCCGTCCAAATTGAAAGCATTTGCAGACGACAAGTTCAATGTAGCTCAAATGATGTCTTTTCTTTAATAGGGTAGAAAACATTGTGGGAAAAGGAGAAAATGCTGGTTACCAGCATTTTCTCCTTTTCCGACAATATTTTCAAAAGGCTTCTTCCTCAGGGTCGTTGAAAGTCGGCACTGTGTGGTAAAGTGTTAATCTATTTTATCCTCAAATGAGCCTTTCATTGTGCTCAACAAGCTCAGAGTAAACAACTGGATAGGCAGATCAACCTATTGTGTTAGGTCACTATAATAGGAAACTTAGTACTTAGATTGCCAAAGGTTAGAAAAGATTATGTAAGTATATGAGATAATTTTAGATCAAAGGTAATCTCCTTTACAGCTACTTTGTTAACCCTTTACCACACAATCCCGACTTTTAATGACCCTAAAAAGGAATTGAAAACATTGTGGGAGAAGGAGAAAATGCTGGTAACCAGCATTTTCTCCTTTTCCCACAATGTTTTCTACCCGTTCCATAATCAATTTCAATTTTTAAGTCACATTTGATTTGTCGTCTGCAATTGCTTTCAATTTGGGCTAGTCTAAAATTTTGTCGTTTGGTAAAGAGTTAACAACCCATACTTTATTAGCTCTGATTAGACCATAAATAAATGTGAGGAACAACATGTCTGATTAGTTGGAAAGAAATTTGATTCTAAAAACTCTTAAAACTTTAATCTATTACAACACAATCCCATGTTTTAATGGGGTGTGCGACATTCGGTCGAAAACCGTGTTCGGTCGAAAACTACGTTTGTGGAAAACTTTTCCATCCCCAGCACTGACCCTTACTCGAACTCAGACGAATTGTGGCTCAAATCTTCCTCCCAGACAGATCTTTTCATGAAATAAATCTAGGAATTTAGCAGTTGGTATTTTAAAACATACAATGATTTCGAAGAAACACACTTACGACAAATGTCATGCACTGGTTTTAGTGACCTTGGAAAAAGATAGGTTTTGAAAACATACTATTAGTAGGAAACAAAGAAAACACTGGTTACCAGCATTTTCTTCCTATCCCTCAATGTTTTCTTAAAGCTTCAAAAGACAACTCCCACCAATTGAACCACATTTGGATTGGAAAAGTCTAAAAATATGTCGTTCGGTAAAGAATTTTCCATAAAGCTGCTACACAAAACAAGATCACCACATGCTGGTGCCAACACCCAGCTGCAGTTGCTTTTAGAAATAGATTGATTTTCAGTGAAAAGTTTAAGGGACATAACTATGTCAAAAATATTCAATTTACTTGCCCTTGTTTTATGGGTTCTCCAACAAGTTTGAAATATTTATATATGTAAAGGAAGGGTAGTCTGGTTACCAGACTTGTCCAAATTGAACGCATTTGCCAATGAGATGGTGAATATGGAAGTAAAAATAGGATTTTCCCTCAGGTAAAACATTGTGGGAAAAGGAGAAAATGCTGGTTTCCAGCATTTTCTCCTTTTCCCGCAATGTTTTCAAACACCTACCACCCTGGGGTTGTTAAAACTCGGAATTGTTTGCTAAAGGGCTCTGGATTTTGTGGTAGAGGGTTAACAAGCAGAGTATTTATACAACTTCAAAGCAACTGTTAGTTTTCCCACAATTCATCTGGTGTGATATCACCCTTGGATATCAAAGGCAACCTTTTCCGCTTTAACTCTTCACCCAACAACAAAATCTAAGACTCGTCCAAACTGAAAGCATTTGCAGACGAAAAATAAAATGTTGCTCAAATGACTCTGTTTCCTATAAAAGGTTAGAAATTGTTGTGGGAATAATGGAAAATTCTGGTTACCAGCATATTCTTCTTTTCCCACAATGTTTTCAAAAGGCTTTTCCCCCAGGGTTGCTAAAACTCTGGATTGTGTGGTAAGGTGTTAACTCTTTATCAGATGACAAAATTTTGGACATGCCCAAACTGAAAGCATTTTTCATATGACAATGGGGTTCAAATGATTGGAGTTGTCTTTTAAAAAGCAGAAAAAGAAATGATTGCATGATGTTTTCATAGGCCTTCTACCACAGAGTTGTTGAAACACTGGAATGTTTGTTAAAGGGTTAATCTTTTACCAAATAAACCTGTGTATTTGACAAGGTTGAGGAAGCAAAGTGGGGGAAAAGGAGAGTATGCTGGTAAGAAGTATTTTCTCCTTTTCCCAAATTGTTTTCTAACCTTCAAAGACAATTCAAACTGTTTAACCCTTTACCAGACGACAAAATTTTAGCCTTGTCCAAATTGAAAGCATTTGCAGACGACAATTTCAGTGTGGCTCAAACGGTGCAATTTTCTCTTAATAGGGTAAAAAACATTGTAGGAAAAGGAGAAAATGCTGGTTACCAGCATTTTCTCCTTTTCCCACTATGTTTTCAAAAGGCTTCTTTCTCAGGGTCATTAAAAGGCGGCATTGTACGGTAAAGGGTTAAGCTGCCCTTGTGTTATCCTCTGAAGATGCTTTCAGTATAGTTAAATCTAAATTGAAGATGCATGCATTAATATGTTTGGTTGCAGCAGAAAGGGGTGTACATGTATTAAAACCCTTTACAACACAGTTCCGACTTTTAACGACCGTGAGGAAGAAGCATTCTGAAAACATTGAGGGAAAAGGAGAAAATGCTGGTTACCAGCATTTACTCCGTTTCTCACAATGTTTTCTACTCTTCCAAAAACAAATTTCAATTTTTGATACACATTTATTTTGTTGTGGTCTAAAATTTTGTCCTTTGGTATAGAGTTAATATTGACTGATTGATTGATTGTATGGTGTTTAATGGTGTTTAACGCGGTTTTCAACATTATTTCAGTTATATTGCAGCGGCCAGTGCACCCATCCATGCTTTCCTGGAGTTTCTTTTACCAGTACTCGGCATAATATTCTTTCCAAACCACTAGCTGCTTTCCCGCATAACCATCTAACAATGAAACAATGAACAGCGGTGAGGGAGGAATGAATTCTGTTGCGATGACTATCATCAATCCTTAAAAATATTGGCCAAGGCGGGGATCGAACCAGCGACCTCATATTCTCAAGTCCTGTACGCTACCGACTGAGCTACAGGGGCTTGGAAAAGAGTTAATATGTCAACTTTGCAGCAGAAAGGGGTGTGTGAAATGAAGGGTTGTTATACCCCCATGATTGGACAATGATTGAAGTATAATTCTTTACCACACAATTAAGCTTTGGACTTGTCCAAATTGAAAGCACTTGCAGACGACTCAGTAAATTTAGCTGAAACAATGGTAATTGTCTGTGAAAGTGTAGAAAGCCACGTGGGAAAAGGAGAAAATGCTGGTCATCAGCATTTTCTCCTTTTCCCACAATGTTTCCAAAAGGCTATTTCCTAAGGGTCGGTTAAACTCCAGATTGTGTGGAAAAGAGTTAACTCAGTCTGATTGAGCAATGTAGTGTCAGAACATTTCAAACAATCGGAGTAAGTGGTAGCCACTTTTAAAAGTTTTGTGCTCTGTTCAAATAAAGGAATGTTTGCAAGTTGATGAATAATTTTCCTGTGAAAAATTGCACATATCTTTAACTCTTTACCATACAACAAAATTTTCGACCAGTCCAAATTGAAAGCATTTGCAGACAACAAAATAAATGTGATTCAAGAATTAAAATTTGGTTTGGGAAGGGTAGAAAACGTTGTGGGAAAAGGAGAAAATGCTGGTTACTAGCATTTTCTCCTTCTCCCACAATGTTTTCAAACGCTTTCTTTTACAGGGTCGTTAAAAGTCGGGATTGTGCGGTAAACAGTTAAGGAAATATTGGCATTATAAGACAAGGTTGGATGTGCCCTCGGTGCATATTCTGCTGTTTCTGCACGCTATTCTTATTATAGTCGATAATCATTATGAATATTATGAAGGGCAAGTTGAATTTTGTTTATTAATAATTCCCTACATTGTTTATCTTAGAAACTCGTGATTATCAAACTGCTGACTGTGGCTGCTCTACGATTTTTGAAGAATTCTGTATGCATTCAACTTTTTGTCCAGTGTTCAGCATTTATCTACTATAGAGGGGTAAAAATTGTGTTGGAAAAGGAGAAAAAAACTGCTTATCATCATTTTCCCCTTTTCCCAGAATTTTGTCAAAAGCCATTTTTCTGAAAGTTGTCAAGGCATGGGATAGTTTAGTAAAGACTAAACCCTGTACAGCACAGACCAAACTTTTAACAACCCTGAAATAGGAGAATTTTGAAAACATTGTGGGAAAAGGAGAAATGCTGGTAACCAGCATTTTCTCCTTTTCTCATAACGTTTTTAACTTTTTCAAAGACAGTCTCTCTCAATTTGAGCCATTTTTAATTTGTTGTCTGCAGATGCTTTGTATAAGGACAAGTCCATAACTTGTTGTCTGGTAAAGAGTTGACTCTGAAACAATCTATTGTTTCATACACTTTTATGGATAAATCCCATAATTTAAGCCATTTTTAGCTCACCTGAGCACAAAGTGCTCAGGATGAGCTATTGTGATCACTCACTGTCCGTCGGCGTCCGTCATCCGTCCGTCCGTCGTCCGTCCGTCCACATTTTTTTGTTTACACTCTAGCATCTACAAATATTAACCAATCAGCACCAAACTTGGTCAAAATGTATATGACCATAAGATCTCAGATGAGTTCGATTATTGGGTGTAATCGGACCAGAAAGACTGGAGTTATATGCCCTTGAATTAGAAAAATTGCTATATTTGACTTTGTTTACACTCTAGCATCTACAAATATTAACCGATCAGCACCAAACTTGGTCAAAATGTATATGACCATAAGATCTCGGATGAGTATGATTATGGGTGTAATCGGACCAGAATGAGTGGAGTTATTTGCCCTTGAATTAGAAAAATTGCTATATTTGACTTTTTTTACACTCTAGCATCTACAAATATTAACCAATCAGCACTAAACTTGGTCTAAATATATATGACCATAAGATCTCGTATGAGTACGATTATGGGTGTCTAATCGGACCAGAACGACTGGAGTTATTTGCCCTTGAATTAAAAAAATTGCTACATTTGACTTTGTTTACACTCTAGCATCTACAAATTTAAACCATTCATCATCAAACTTGGTCAAAATATATATGACCGTAAGATCTCGAATGAGTTTGATTGTAGGTCTAATAGGACCAGTTATTGCTGTGTCATGGAAAAAGGGGGCTTGACATATATTTTCATTGTGGAATAATATCTCTTTCACTACAGGACAAAATGTCATGAAACTTCATCTTTTTATTGTTTATTGCAAGCCGCAGACCATAGTTATTTGTTTTTAGCTCCACTGGCCGAAGGCCAGCGAGCTATTGTCATGGCGTTGTGTCCGTCGTGCGTCCGTCCGTCCGTTCGTCCGTGCGTGCGTCCGTAAACTTTTTCTTTAAAAAACTTCTCCTCAGAAACTATTGACTGGATTTTTACCAAATTTCACAGGAATGTTCCTTTGGTGGTCCTCTTTCAAATTCCTTCAAATAATTGTGTTCCATGAAGAATTCTGGTTGCCATGGCAACCAAAGTAAAAAACCTTTAAAAATCTTCTCCTCCCAAACCGCTATTTGGATAGCATTATTATTTTGCAGGAATGTTCCTTAGATACAGGTTTACAGAATTCCTTTAAAAAAAAATGATCTGTCAAAAAACATGGCTTTTATGGGAGACTCATTTTCCTTTTATGGTATAAAGTAAAATCTTTGAAAAATTTCTTCTCTAAAACTATTCATTGGATTTCATTGTTGTTTTGCAGGTAAGTTCCTATGGTGGTTGTCTGCCAAATTGTTTCTATGGTGGTTGTATACCAAATTCCTTTTAAAAAAATGATACACCTAAAAACACATTTTTTTATAGACAAGGCTTATATTTCAAAAAAATGTTCTTCTCCAAAACTATTTATTGTGTTAGTTTTATCGACTAACAGAGAAAAAGGAAGAAAACTGGATTGACTTGACCTAGTCAGGGCTGTCCTATTTAAGCCCACACATTTTCCTTGGTATTAAGATCACAATTTACTCCAATGATATGCTATTAGTTAGTACTAGTAATGAAATATCACTGGCCATAAATAAGATAAAAGCTTGAGCACCTTTCACAACTTGAGCTTTTCAATTTTGCCTTATTACTAAGCCTGAGTAACCATGCCAAGATAAAAAAGAAAAAGTATTTTAATAACAAAACCCCCATGTTGTAGGTACTTTATAGTCCTTTTGATATAGAACAAGAGAACCTCTGCACTTTTATTAGTTCTGGTAAAGGTTTGTTGACCTACTAATGAGTAAATGCAGAGTGGACAGAGAAGGGGTGTAAATCCTGGTGACCTGGTACACAGTGGGACAGGGCTTTACATTTGTGATAAGGCATTAATGTTACCCAGTCAAACTGATCCCGCAACTTCAGTACACCAGAATTAATCTGTGCCCTGGAGCAGGATATTTGATTTATGTAAATGCATTTGTAGACCATTTTGTGTTGTTTGCCACAGAAGACATTCTAACTGTGAAAAGTTGATTATTAGGGATTAGGTGTTCATTGTATGCCAGCATATTTCATTGTATCTGGTGTATTGATGTAAGTTGATCTATATTGCTATAACATTCATTCATTTGCCCTCCTAGCTGTTCTTTTAGATTACCCCTTTACCACACAATCACAACTTTTAACGACCCTGAGAAAGACATATTTTCTATATTTTGATGTTTCCCCACCCAAAATGGTTTGTGAAAGGACCTGTTGCAGACAACATATCTTCAAATTAGTAAGACATATATAAAAAAGGATAGAAATTATTGTGGGAAACTAAGAAAATGCTGGTTACCATTTTTTTCTTCTTTTCTCACAAGTTTTTTCCATACCTTTTTTCTTTAGTGAGCTAAAATGCAGGATTGAATGGTAATTGTTAAAAACTTCTTTTCGCCATTATAGAAATATCAGGCCTGTGGAGCGATACAGGCGCTCAAGCGCCTCTAGTTATTTTATGAAATGCCTTGTCATGAAAAAAGGGGACTAAATGTTTAATTTCGTCATGGACCAATGACCATCTGTTTGTCCATCTTTCAGGACAGATATCTTCTAAAATCCTTGACAAAAACTAATAGAAATTCATACAGGTGTTCCTAATGATGTCCGCTGATATTTATTGGTTTTTTTTGCCTTTTTGATATCAAAAACTGTCTCATAGGAAAAAGGGGTTTCATGTATATTTCTCTTAAGAATCAATATACATATATCTTCAACTCAAAATCCTGGACAAAAATTTGTGAAACTTCATATGTGTGTTCCTTATGATAGTCCGCCAATATCATTAGTTTAGCTTTTTAGCTCCCCTGAGCACAAAGTGCACAGGATGAGCTATTGTGATCACTCACCGTCCGTCGGTCCACATTTTTAGCTCACCTGAGCACATATGCTCAGGGTGAGCTATTGTGATCAATCGTTGTCTGGTGTCCGTCCGTCCGTGTGTCCGTTCGTCCATGAACAATTACTTAAAAAATCTTCTCCTCTGAAACTGCCCAACAGATTTCAATGAAACTTCACAGAAATGATCGTTAAGTGATGCACTTTCAGAATACTTCAAAGATTTGAATTCCATGAAGAACTCTGGTTGCCATGGCAACCGAGAGAAAAAACTTTAAAAATCTTCTTGTCCCAAACCGTAAGGGCTAGAGCTTTCATATTTGGCATGTAGCATCATCTAATAGCCCTCTACCAAAATACTTCAAATTATGGCGCTGTTGTTGAAATTGGCCCTATGTTGTGGGTTCTCGGATTTCACATAGAGATAAATAGGGAAATCTTTAAAAATCTTCTTGTTTACACTCTAGCATCTACAAATATTGACCAATCAGTACCAAACTTGGCCACAATATATATACCCATAAGGTCTCAGATGAGTTCGATTTTGGATCAAATCCAATCAGAACATCAGGAGTTATTTGCCCTTGAATTTGCAGCTAGAAGGCCCTGAAGGGCCTGAATATGCTCTACTGGCAGGGACCAAAATCCAACCCAAACTACAAGCTTAATCCCTTAAACAGGAAATGTAAATTTTCAACAAAAAAAAATGGCTACTTTTTCCACATTGTTTCTTGGATTTTTTTTCAAAATCAATAGGATTCAAGCTGTTGATGAGACAAAACAACTGGGTGAATTTCACAAAAATCTGATTACAAATGCAGACTTTATCATGTAAACAAGAATTGGAAATTTTCAACATGAAATGGCTACTTTTCCCACATTGTTTCTTCGATTTTTTTTTCAAAATCAATAGGGTTGAAGCTACTGATGAGATAAACAAACTGTGTGATTTTCATGAAAATCTGACCAGAAATACAGACTTTATTGCGTAAACAAGAACAGAAAATTTAAATTTTCAACTTTAAATGGCTACTTTTCCCATACTATTTGTTGGATTTTTTTCAAAGTCGATAGGGTTGAAGCTATTGATGAAATAAACAAACTGTGCAAGTTTCACGAAAATCTGAAGTTATTTGCAGACTTTATCGCGTAAACAAGAACTGGAAATTTTCAACTTGAAATGGCTACTTTTCCCATACTGTTTGTTGGATTTTTTTCAAATTCAATAGGGTTGAAGCTATTGATGAGATAAACAAACTGTGCAAGTTTCATGAAAATCCGGCAACAAATGCAGACTTTATCGCGTAAACAAGAAAAAGACTAACGGACGGACAGACGGACGGACGGACAGACGGACAGACAGACGGACGGACGGACGACGGAAACCCTGCCATGACATAAGCTCTGCTGGCTTTCAGCCAGTAGAGCTAAAAATTACTGAATCTGACTTTGTTTACACTCTAGCATCTACAAATATTACTCAATCAGCACCAAACATTGTCAAAGTGTGTGTGATCATAAGATCTCAGATTAGTTCAATTATGGATCTAATCAGACCAGAACTGTCTGAGTTGTCTGCCCTTGAATTAGAAAATTTGCCATATTTGACTTTGTTTACACTCTAGCATCTGCAAATATTGACCAATCAGTACCAAACTTGGTCAAAATATATATTCCCATAAGGTCTCGGAAGAGTTCAGTTATGGGTCAAATTGAACCAGAACATCCAGAGTTATTTGCCCTTGAATTGGACAAAATTTCCATATTTGACTTTGTTTACACTCTAGCATCTACAAATATATACCAATCAGTACCAAACTTGGTAAAAATTTATATGACCATAAGATCTTGGATGGGTTTTGATTATGGGTCTTATTAGACCCAAACAACATGAGTTATTTGCCCTTCAATTAGAGTTGCTGTATTTGACTTGGTTTACTCTGTAGCATCTACATGTATATATAATGCAAACTGAAAAATCTTTATATTTAAACCCAAAATGCCTAGAGCTATGATACTTTGCATGAAGCATCACCTTGTGGACCTCAAGAAATTTTGCACACAAGATGCCCCTGGGATCATTACAGGTCCAGCCGCGGGGCTTAGATGTTTGTAATTAGGTATCTTTCGTGCAATTATAAGAAAGTTTTCTGGGTAACCAAAGGCCTAGACTTCTGTTAAAGTTGTGAGTTCAGTATTTGGTATTTATCTTCATTGTTAACCTGTACTGCTTAGTACTCAGGTGAGCGATATAGGACCATCATGGTCCTCTTGTAATTTGTTGGTAACCTGAGTATTTTCCCCTTTTTTTCACATTTTACAATACCTGTATAATCTCTTTCCCCAAGGTAATAAAGACAAAGGATTGTTTAGTAAGAGTTAACCCTATGGCAAATGACAAAATTTTAGACCAATCACAATTTAACTCTTTACCAAATGACAAAATTTTAATCCAAATTGAAAGCATTTACAGACTTAAAAATTTAAATTTGTTATGGAACAGGTAGAAAATATTTTCGGAAAAGGAGAAAATGCTGGTTACCAGCATTTTGCCCTTTTTGAAAAATGTTTCAACAGCTTTATTGCTCAAGGTCAATACTTGTTAGACCTTCTTCTGTTCACTGACATTATCTTTGCATGGAAAAAAGATATGAAGAAGTGCTGGGCTATTTCTCTTGGACATTTTACTGCCATACAGACTTCTTATGGTTTGATAGCTCTGTGAATGGCAATTACAAGCATGGCACATTTATTTGCAGTTGAGCAATAGAGTGCCATCATAGCTCTCTTGTCTTATATATTAGGTCTTAGAGACCCAAGTTGTATCCAAAATCAAGTGCCTGAGCCCACACTTTCCTATATGGAGACAGAAATACTTCTATGGTGATGGGGGATCATTTCCAGTCAATACTGTCAAACAATCCATCACTTTCTCAGCTCAAGTGTAATTGCTTTGTGAGTAAGGCAGACAAACAAAATTGCATCAAGATTACTTTCTAAAGAGAAAACCCAGTCTCTATGGTTACAAGAATCAATAGGGCTACAGATAAGGCTGAACATGAAGGGATTTGAATGGCAACCCTGTCTGCTATTCTGACTAAAAACTATGTCGTTGGTGCACAATGAATTGTCTCTTTGTGCAAAATTTTGTAAGGAAATTCTTAGTAACCTACAATTCAACTTTACTTTAACAACAAAGGACTTCAAAAGTGTTAACAACCTTAAGCTTTTCTAAACAATCTTGTGTTTTATAACAATCTTGGGGAAGAAAACTACTGAAAACATTATGGCAAAAGAAGAAAATGCTGGTTACCAGCATTTTCTCCTTTTCCCACAATGTTTTCTACCCTTTCTAAAACAAATTTCCCATCATTTTAGTGGCAACTGATTTGTCATCTGCAAATGCTTTCACTTTTAACTAGTCTAAAACTTAGTCTTTGGTAAGCAGTACCATGATACTTGTCAGTCTGGTGCCCCCTTTTATTTCAGTTTGTTTGGTGATCACAAATCAGTACTCCTGGAACAATTTCATTTTCTGTTTTTACCAAATTCTATCATTCATAATTCTCAAACTAGCTATCTGATTCGTTATGTTATGTCCTAGCCAATAAGATTGCTAGATGGTGTAAGAACAATATTAAATTTGAGCCATGCTCTATGAAAGGGGGCTTAATGCATCTGCAAAAAGTATCGACTCAGGTCATCCTGAGCAGTCCATGCAGGCTGATCTGGGCCGAAACGTTTCACGATTGGTCAATTTTCTGTATGTCAGAGGACCAGTTTACCTCATGACCGAGTTGATTGCGAGACAAAATGGACTTTATGGGTCCATGATCATACTGTGATGGCTTGCTTTGTATCATGCTTCATGAAAATGCATTAAGCCCCCTTTTGCCAGAGAATGGCTCATTTAATTTTGTTAGTGAATGGGGTCCCTGAACCCATCCTATAATTATGAGGACAACATTTAACCCTTTACTAGACATCAAAATTTTATATTTCAAATTGAAAGCAAATAAAATGTGTTTCAAATAATGGAATTTGTGACAAGAAGAAATCATTGTGTGGGAAAAAGGAGACAATGCTGGTTATGAGCATTTTTTTCCTTTTCCCACATGTTTTCAAAAACCGTCTTTCCATATCATAACAACTTGAGACTGTTTTGTAAAGTGTTAACCCTTTACCAGACAATTATGTGTTTTAGGGTAGACAGCTGTAGATAACATTTGATAATAAGGATTTTTTCTATTTTCTCACAATATTTTTTAACAAGCCACATTTCTTCATTTAACTCTTCACCACACAACAAAAATGCAGACTTGTCCAAATTAAAAGCATTTGCAGACAACAATTAAAATATAGTTCAAACAATGGAAGTTGTCTTTAATAGGGCAGAAAACATTGTGGGAAAAGGAGAAAATGCTGGTAACCAGCATTTTCTCCTTTTCCCGTAATGTTTTCAAAAGGCTTCTTCCTCAGGGTCGTTAAAATTCGGGATTGTGTGGTAACAGAGTTAAGCTACATTCCATTTGTTGTCAGCAAATGTTTTCAGTGGGGACAAATCTAAATTTTTGTCATCTGGTACAGGATCAATCAACATAGGGTTCCTGACAGACTCCAACATACAATTATCCTAAAATGAAGCATTTACAATTCCAGCCCCCAGAGTCTGGTGTAAAAAGCTTCAGTCCCTAGATATTGATCCAATTTTCTGATAACCCATCACAACAAAAGTACGACTCTTGCATACCTGTAGTAGGCAAATTCTTAAGACATTATGGTAAAAGAAGCAATTGCTTGTCACATGCAATTGCTTCTTTCACCATAATGTTTTCCTTATGATTGAAGGGAATTATTTTTCCTTCATTTACGATGATTCTCAATTATGTCTCTGGTATAGGTGCGTGTCTGAAAACTGCCTATCTGGAAAAGGGTCAAAATTATCTGCATTCAAGGCCTGAAGAGAAAGTCTTGCAGATATCAGGAAAGTGGGAAACTTCAGACTATTTTCAATTGGAAACCAATTTTCTTGTGTTTATGCTGCTGGATAAAAACAGGTTCTTTGCCTTTGATTATTTAACATAAAATTGTTTCTGTTAGCACACTAGGTTTTTCATACTGAAAAAGAAAATAAATTAAATATCAGTATATCAAAAGTTTCAAGAAAAATCAGGATTATTTGTATAAAGCTACATTTTAGACTTGTCCAGATTGAAAACATCTGCAGACAGCAAATTAAATGTTAAAACAGTATTGTTTTAAGGAAAGTTAAGACATGGCTTTTGCAGAATATCACAGCAAGTGGAGACTTTCCACGCATTGACTAATCATTCTCTTTTTCCACTGTTTTCAGCCATTCTTTAATTTTTGTGGCATTTGTCAAAGACCAGCCACTATGAGTTCAATACAGCATTTTGAAAATTATGTATCCTATTTTGTGCACAACCAAAGGAAGTTAAAACCCAATTAAACTCAATTTTTCTAAGACAAATAAGTGTTTCAATTGCACTCAGATATGAAAATGAAAATGGCGTTTTAAAATAAATTGGATTTAAGGCCATCGATCATGGAAATGCTTCTTTTTTATCGAAATAGCTTGATCCGCTATGTCATCTGTTGGCGTAATGATACACACAATCTTTGTTTCCTGACCGCCCAACTCCGTGCTTGATCGTTCCACACTATAGTTTGTTCCTGGGCTTATTTGTCCCTGGGCTTGTTTGCTAAGACTTGTTCGTCTCACAAGATTGCACGCTACTCTATTGGATTGAGCATGACTGTATAGTAGGTTGACTTTCAAGCAAATATTTTAAAACTATTTCTATGTTTTATTTTCCAAATTATTAATTCCACACAATGGCTCCCTTGACAAATGCCACACCAGTGCTTTCAATGCTTTGATTAATACTGTGTTATTATTTTTTTCTTCCACAATACTTCTTTGATTTTCAGCATTCAGAATGTTCAGTTGTTGTCTGTAACTTCCTTGTTGCAGACAAAAATTAACCCTTTGCAACACAATGCCGCCTTTGAACGACTCTAGGAAAGATGCCTTTTGAAAAGTTAAACATTGTGGGTAAAGCATTTTCTCCTTTTCCCACACTGTTTTCTGCCCAATCAAAGAAATTTTGCACCATTTTAGCCACACTGAAATTGTCGTCTGCAAATGCTTTCAATTTGGAAAAGGCTAAAATTTTGTCATTTGGCAAAGGGTTAAATGTGTCTCAAATGATAGGATTTGTCATTGAAAGGATAGAAAATGTTGAGGGAAAGGAGAAAATGCTGCTTGCCAGCATTTTCTCCTTTTCCCACAATATTTTCTAAACCATCCTCATCACCGTCATTAACTCTAAATTCTTGAAATGTACTGCATTTTGCAACCATAATTGTATTTTTGGGAGAATGTAAAGCAAGATCAGAAGGTCTGATCATGCTGTACACTCTCCTTTGCTCTATCGGAAATCTTGGTCAAATTTACCCAACTAACCCATCGCCCAACTTTTAACGACCCTGAAGAGGAAGACTTTTGAAAACATTGTGGGAAAAGGAGAAAATCCTGGTAACCAGCATTTTCTCCTTTTTCCTCCATCTTTCCTACTCTGTCAAAGATAGAACTAATCATTTGAACTATATTTATTATGCCGTCTGCAAATGCTTCCAATTTGGTAGAGAGTTAAAGTAAATGTCAATTTAACAAAATTTATTTGAATTAAAATTGTCAACAATGTAAGTTTTTAGCAGAATAACAGTGAAAACTCGTGATTATCTAGGTAAGTGACCAGGTCAATGACAAATACCAAGATCATTAGAAAGATTTAAAAGATAATTTATTTCCCATCTGTGTATTTAAAGCAGAAACGATAATTATTTATAATTCATTCTGGCAAGGAACTTTCAAAATGTCATCACAGATGTAAAAGCAATTTTGCTCTTTGCATTTCTTTTGCCAGAGTTTTCTGTATCCTGTTTCTTCTTATTTCAGGAACAGATGTTTTCAATTTTGTCTTCAGACCTTCCAAGCCACAACACTGTAAGAGAGGTTAATTATAGATATACCCTAGTCCAGAAGTATCAGGAAATTTCATCTCCTTCCTGATAGAGAGCAGCTGGACACCATTACACATGCCCAGGCAAATGGACATGGCTTTCACATTTGTAAATCAGTTTGTTCCATGTGACTACACTTTGAAGATATAATTACATGTTAATGAGCTAGAATTGCAATATGAGAAGGAGCCCCCAGATTCCCTTTAGTCACTGCCAGTTGTCAGTGGTCTCTTGACATTTCTGTGCCGAATTTTAAAGGTCAGTTAATTGACTAATTACTTATTAACAGGTGGTTGGTCGTTTGATGTATGTTTAATGTCATTAGGTACCATTAATTCTAACAGAAAGAGATAAACCAACCACAAAACCTGTCAGGTGATAGCAGTTCCAGGAGACCCATATTTTGGCATTACTTTGTCTTGTGTGAGGATTCTTGGAAGTCACTTCAAAGGAGAATGCAAAGCAATACTTATGCTAATGTATTGAAGTAACATCAAAGAATGGGAAGTGATACATGTGCTAATTTTGTTATTTATGTGCTTCTGGATAGCTTTCTTTATTAATGAAAATAATTATGTTGCTGCAGTTCTAGGATAGAGCTCCAGAACCAGTAGAAGACTAGGAAGTATGAGATGCAATATGTAAGGGATTTTTGTGAATATAAACAGATGGCTATTGGTACCCAATAGAGATAAATGCTTCAACAAACAAAATGTGGTACAAATTCAGAAAACGGAAAACTGTGTTCTTCACCATAGTAAGTTTTACTCTAACCCTATTCATGGTTCTCAACTTGATGATGGTGCTGATAAGCCCAGAGGGAAGACAGCATGATCTCATAAACAGTGAGGATAAAATCTTCTACAGGCAAGAAATCCAAGGATCAAAGAAATCTGCTGATTTTGATGACTTCCATAATTATTTTGTGGCCCAAGGACAGAGAAAGCCAAAAACTACGAACCTAGAAAAGGAGACTGAATCTGAGATCAATGTCAAAGATACTCATCAGTTTTCCAGTGAAAAATTACACCATACTTATGACAATATGGAATACAGGAAAGAAAGGGTCAATACACAAGTGTTAAACAATCTTAAAATAGATAAAAATTCTGGAAATGAAAATTTGAAATTTGAAAATGGAGATCTACCCAGAAATAATCCAGATGTGTTGATTTTTCAGAAACAGTATTTACAACAAAAGAATGACAAGTTTCGCGATATTGAGGAAATAGAGGATCTTGACCAAGATTATGAAAATGAGGAATATGATGACGATGAAGATGATGATGATGATGATGATGACGATGATTATAAATATGATGATGAACACTACTATCACAATAAACATGTACATACCGTGAATCAGCCTTTCAAAGAAGGTGATTTTGATGATACATACATGTATGAAAATTTCAGAAAGCCAAAGTTACATAAGGAAAAAGTTCCTGGCCATTTCAAACATGATCAACATGTAAATAAAGGACCAGAGAGCAACAAACATCGACAAAGACATAATCCAAATTTTGTTGAAGACAGCATATTCTGGTCACCATTTGTAGAATCTCTCATTCCAAAAGGTTGGTACCACCTTATTTCTTTTTCTGCTCTTATAATATTTAAACATTCTTCTCTTGTCCTTGAAACAAGTTGAATTAACCCTTTACCACACAATCCCGACTTTTAACGACCCTAAGAAAAAACCTTTTGAAAACATTGTGGAAAAAGGAGAAAATGCGGGTTACCATCATTTTCTCCTTTTCCCACAATGTTTTCTACCCTATCAAACACAAAATCCATTATTTGACCTGCATTTAAATTGTTGTCTGCTAATGCTTTCAATTTGGACCAGTCTAAAATTTTTGTCGTTTGGTAGAGTTAACTTTTTTCCAAAACAATCCCAAGCTTCAATGATCCTGATAGAGGCTTAACTCTTTACCAAACGACAAAATTTTAGACTAGTTCAAATTGAAAGCATTTGCAGACGACAAACTAAATATGACTTAAAAATTGAAATTTGTTATGGGACGGGTAGAAAACATTGTGGGAAAAGGAGAAAATGCTGGTTACCAGCATTTTCTCCTTTTCCCACAAAGTTTTCAAAAGGCTTCCTTTTTTAGGGTCGTTAAAAGTGGGGATTGTGTGGTAAAGAGTTAAATGAAAACAGTATGCGGAAAAGGAGATATATCTTGTACCAGCATTTTCTCCTTTTGCCATGATATTTTCTGCCCTTCACATTGTATAACTCTTTACCACACAACAAAAATGTGGACTTGTCCAAATTGGAAGCATTTGCAGATGACAATTTAAATGTTGCTCACACTGTGGCAGTTGTCTTTGATAGGGTAGAAAACATTGTGGGGAAAAAGAGAAAATGCTGGTGACCAGCAGTTTCTCCTTTTCCCAAAATGTTTTCTACCCTTTCAATACAAATCCCATTACTGAGCCACTTCTAATTTGTCGTCTGCAAAATGCTTTCAATCTGGACTAGTCTTAACCGTTTACTGCACAATGCTGCCTTTTAATGAACCTGGGAAAGAAGCCTTTTGAAAATATTGTGGGAAAAGGAGAAAATGCTGGTATCCAGAGTTTTCTCCTTTTTCAAAAATGTTTTCAACCCAATCGATGAAAAATTGCACCATTAGAGCCACAATGAAAACTTTTAAGCTGATAGTATAAACTCGAATAATACTATTTCAAATTTAGTTTTTCAAGAAAAATATCTTCTCATCGGACAATGTAGATCTAAGATCAGATTGCACATTCTGTGCAAAAGGTCAGTGAGTCGCACTTAGCAGCTTAAGGGTTAATGCTTTTATGACCCAAGTTATGCAAAAGTGGCAAGACTGAGTCTAAGATAAAGCTGAAGAAAAACTGCTATCAAAACCAAGGAAAGCCAGAGAGAAAACTTGCTCATTTGTCTCAATTTTTGGCCCTTCCATGACAAGAGGAATTTCTTTATTGTCCTAAATACCATCATAAATGTTCACCAGAGTCACAAAGATAATTGAACCAAAATGTGCTGTGCTGAGGAATCTTTTTCAGAAAGTTCCTCAGATCTTTATCTCATATCATTTATCTCAATTATCTAGGGCCAAACTAAACCTGTGCTTCTTCCCAACCCCACCGTTTGTGTGTTTAACTCTTTACCCAACCACATAATTTCAGACTGGTCCATTTTGAAAGCAATTTAAGATGACAATTTAAATACAGCTCAAATGATGATATCTGTCCTTGACAGAGTTGAGAACATTGTGGGAAAAGGGGGAAATGCTGGTTACCAGCATTTTCTCCTTCTCCTATGTTTTCAAAAGGAACGTTAAAACTCGGGATTGTGTGGTAATGGGTTAAGTTTAAAGATTAGGCTGTTCAGAATATACAGGCTGATCTTGATCTAAAATGTGTGAAAAAGCCCTAACACTCATTTGTACTCTATGGGTTGAACCTTTACCAAACAATCTTATGATTTCATGAACCCTTCTCAAATAGGCTTTTGAAAACATTTTTGGAAAAGGAGAAAATGCTTATCCTCATCTTTTTCCCCATCACATTTTCTACCCTTTCAAAGAAATGTTATTAAACCCTTGACCAAACAATTACAAGTTTTATCAACCCTGATAAAGACAGGTTTTAAGATCATTGTGGCAAATGGAGAAAATGCTGGTAACCAAGTTCAAAATTTTGTTGGTTGGTATGAGAGTGAAGTGATATTTATTTGCTGTCTGTAAGTGCTTTTATTGAACAAGTATAAAGAGCAACCCAAACACACAAAGAAGAGTCAAAATGTTCTGCAAGTTTTAACACTTTAGCACACAATCCCAGACTTTTAACACCCTTGAGAAAGAAGCCTTTTGAAAACATTGTGGGAAAAGGAGAAAATGCTGGTAACCAACATTTTCTCCTTTTCCAACAATGTTTTGTACCCTATCAAACAAAAATCACATCATTTGAACCACATTGAAATTGTTGTCTGCAAATGCTTTCAATTTGGACTGGTATAAATTTTTGTCGTGTGGTAAAGGGTTAATCCTTAGAGGGCCAAATTAATCCTACATTTTCAGTCTAGAAATACGGCCCAAATAATTGCAATTTTATGGTTGTTTTTGTCCAAATTGTCTCAGGAAGTGAGGATCAAAAATCAGACTGCATGCCCTGTGCAGTCTGATCTTGAACTACATTGGCTACAACGACAACTAAAGTTATGAAAGGCATTTTAATCCTTTAACCACATAGTCACATATTTTGACGACCTTATGCAGGAAAGTTTTTGAAAAAATTGTAGGAAAAGGATAAGAATGTTGGTAACCAGCACTTTCTCCTTTTCCCACTTTTGTTAACTATCCTGACAAAGATCAATCCTATTTTTTCCCCAACATTTGATTTGTTTTCTGCAAATGCTTCCAATATGAATGAGTCTCAAGATTTTGTTATCTGGTAAAGTATTAAGTATTTACCCTTTACCATACAATCCTGAGTTTTAACGACCTTGGGAAAGAAACGTTTCAAACACAATGTGGGAAAATGCTGATAAGCAGCATTTTATTCTTTTCCCAAAATATTTTGTACTCTACAAGTCAGGTTTCATCAATTAAGCCACCTTTAATATGTCGTCTGCAGCAGCTTTGAATTTATGTGCATGTAAAATTTTGTGGTTAACTCTCAAATTACCAAACGACAAAATTTTAGACTGGTCCAAATTGAAAGCATGTGCAGACGACAAAATATATATGCCTTAACCCTTTATCATACAACAAAATTTTAGACCTGTCCAAATTGAAAGCATTTGTAGACAACAATTTCAGTGTGGCTCAAATGGTGCAATTTTCTTTGATAGGGTAGAAAACATTGTGGGAAAAGGAGAAAATGCTGGTTACCAGTATTTTCTCCTTTTCCCACAATGTTTTCGAAAGGCTTCTTTCCAAGGGGCGTCAAAAGGCATCATTGTGCGGTAAAGGGTTAAATGTTGAAATTTGTTTTGGGAAGAGTAGAAAACATTGTGGGAAAAGGAGAAAATGCTGGTTACCAGCATTTTCTCCTTTCCCCACAATGTTTTCAAAAGGCTTCTTCCTGAGGATCGTTAAAAGTCGGGATTTTGTGGTAAAGGGTTAAGGTAAAGGGTTAAGCCCTGTCTTTCTCTCACACTTCTATGGCTGGAATTTCAACAGCTGTTAAAATCCTGTGAAATCTGACAGGAACCATCAGCAGGATATTCCTGTAAATCTATCATCCAGTGCTTGGAAACTGTAGGCTTACAGAAAGTCTGCTGATTTCATCTCTAATCTACTTGTGAATGAACCCTTTCTACCTTTAACTCTTTACCAAACGACAAAATTTTAGGTTAGTCCAAATTGACAGCATTTGCAGACCACAGATTAAGTGTGACTTAAAAATTGAAGTTCATTATGGGATGGGTAGAAAACATTGTGGGAAAAGGAGAAAAAATGCTGGTTATTGTTTTCAATAGGCTTCCTTTTTAGGGTCGTTAAAAGTTGGGGATTGTGTGGTAAAGAGTTAACCAAAACAGTCCTATCAGACTTTACCATCCCTGAGGAAAAAAAGTTTTCAAAAGGAGCAAACGTTTTTAATCTTCAACTCTTAGCCACCAGCTACTGACACATTAATATCCCTGGGGCTTTTGAAAACTGTGGGAAAAGGAGAAAATGCTGGAAACCAGCATTTTCTCCTTTTTCCGCAATGATTTCTACCCCTCTAAAAACAAATTTCGATTACTGAGTCGCTTTCAATTTGCAGTCTGCAAATGCCTTAAATTTGGACAAAATTTTGTCATTTGGTAATGGGTTAATCATTCTGTCATAATGTTTTTTTTAACCCTTGGGCTGCTAAGCGCAACTCACTGACCTTTTGAAGACAGCATAGATCAAGATCAGACTTCAGAAAACTTATAGTCTGATCTTGAATCTACACTGTCTGATATGGAGATGTCTTTCCTCCAAATATACCATTAATATAGGAATATTTGGGTTTTCACTATTGGCTTAACCCTTTACCAAACAGCAAAATTTTAGACTAGTCCAAATTGAAAGCAGTTGCAGACGACAAAATAAATGTGACTGAAAAATTGAAATTCATTTTGGGAAGGGTAGAAAACATTGTGGGAAAAGGAGAAAATGCCGGTTACTAGCATTTTCTCCTTTTCCCAAAATGTTTTCATGAGGCTCCTTTCTCAGGGTCATTAAAAGTCGGGACTGTGTGGTAAAGGGTTAAGGGTTTCATTTCTTTTATTGGGCAGTATAAGGGTTAAAGGTCCTTGTCAGCTCAACCCAAATACACCCATCTGTTTCTCCTATGAAAAGTGCTTATTATAAATTAGAACTTTTAGCCACAAGCTTATGAAAACTACAGTGAAACATGGAATTGAATATTGAACTTCAAGGGAAAACCTGCCAGACGATTTTCAAAGGGTGTATAGTTTTAACCACCCTGAGGAAAAAACAATCTTAAAACATTGAGTGTAAAGGACGAAATGCTGGTAAACAGCATTTTCTCCCTTTCTAGCAACATTTTGTACCCCAAAATAAAGAAAGTTACATGAGTCACATTAAACTTGTAATCTTCCAATGCTTTGAATTTGGACAAATCTAAAATTTTGTCATCCAATAAAGAGTTGAGGCCAGGGTATTTGTGGACCACATAGACTGGTCTCCAAGTAGTGCAGAAATGTTATCACTAAATACCTAGACTATGTGTGTTCAGAGGACCAATCTACACATTCAGGTGACAAAGATCTACCAAATTCTCCAAACTTACCCATTTGTCATACTTTATCTCTATACTGAACAATCCTGCCTTTTATGAGCTGCAGGAAGAAAGCATCTGAAAATACTGTGGGAAAAAGAGATAAAATGCTGCTAACCATTATTTTCTCCTTTACCCACAATGTTTTCTACCCTGTGAAAGATTGAAATAATCACTGGAGCTACCCTTATCGTTTGCAAAATTCAAGTCCAGAATTTTGTTGTCTGGTAAAGAGTTGACCCTTTAACGCACAATGCCGCCTTTTGACGACCCTGGGAAAGAAGCCCTTTGATAAAAATTGTTGGAAAAGGAGAAAATCCTGATAACCAGCATTTTCTCCTTTTCCCACAATGTTTTCTAACCTAACAAAAAAAATTGCACCTTTTGAGCAACACTGAAATTGTCATCCACAAATGCTTTTAATTTGGACAAGGCTAAAATTTTGTTGTGTGGTAAAGGATTGAACCCTATTTATTTCAAGCTATCATTTTCAGTCAAACTTTAGCCTATTAATGTGACAATGTTGACCTTTTCTGTTACAAATATGGGGAAGAGAACTTTTGAAAACATTGTTGGAAAAGCAAACATGATTGTAAACAGAATTTTACACTTTCCACAAGGTTTTCTACTCTACAAGTCAAATCCCATCAGTTTTACAATTTATTTTGTAGTCTGCAAAATGCTTCATATATGAAAATAAAAAGTTTTTGTGTTCTGGTAAAAAAGTTAACTCTATGCCACACAATCCTGATTTTTATCGACCCTGAGAAAAAAGCCTTTTGAAAACATTGTGGGGAAAAGGAGAAAATGCTGGTAACCACCATTTTCTCCTTTTCGCATGTTTTCTAACCTATCATGTACGTAATTATCCTACCATCCAAGTCATATTTGATTTGTCGTATGCAAATGCACTGAATTTGGACAGCCTGAAAATGTTGTTGTTTGGTAAAGAATTTAAAATGGGTAGTGCAAGTGACTTTATCCCAGAAACCATGTATAGTTACAATGGATATGAATAACTTCCCTCCTAGAATTTCTTTCCCTCACAAATATTAGAGACACTGAAGTTATAACTTTTACATTCTTTACCAAACTTCAAAATTTTAGACATGTCCAAATTGAAAGCATTTGCAGATGACAGTCATAGTAATTGTGACACAATGATCAATGGAGTTTGTATATGGAAGAGAAAAAAAGATCTAGATAAAGGCAAAAAATGCTGGTGACCAGCATTTTCTTTTTTTTTTCAAAAGCTCTAGGTCTCAGGGTTATTAAAATTCAGGATTGTTTGGTAAAAGGTTGCCATAAGATAAAAATTTAAACATGTCCATGGTGCTTATGACCAGCATTTTCTTCTTTTTTTTTCCATGATAATTACAAAAGCCATCTCAGGGTCATTGAAATTCAGGATTGTTTAGTAAAGGGTTATCAGAAAATAAAACTTTAGACTTGCCTTTACTGAAAGCTCCTGTAGACAACAAATCTAGTGTGGCCCAAATGATGGCATTTTCATCTGAAAGGCTAGAAAATGCTGTGATGAAAGGAGAAAATACCAATTTCTAGTAGAAATGCAGAACTGTTTTCGAAAGGCTGAATGTTAAAAAATGATTTTATATGGAAGGTTATGACTTTGGTGTAAATGCTGTGCCTGGTTTATAGAAAAGACCAAACCAGACTGAAAGTACCTTCAGCCCTTTGATTTTATTCTGAATTGTTATCAATGGCTGTTTAAATACAGCTCTTGTTGGGTTTCTTTGTTTTGAATTTTATGTCAAATTGGTATTTCACATACTTTAAAATACCAAGAGTTCATGACTTAATAGTCTACTTTTTTTTTTATCTTTTCTGAACCTTGTTTAATCTTCTACCAAACAATTTCTAGTCTTTTTTTTTTAATATCTTACGATTCTGAGAAGGAAGATTTTTTAAGACATTGTAGGAATAGGAGAAAATGTTGGAAACTAGCATTTGCTGCTTCTATCACAATATTTTCTAACCTTTCAAAGGTAGATTTCTTCACTTGAGCCACATCCAATGTTTTGTCTGCAAGCACCTTCAATATCTGTAAGTCTCAAATTTTGTCAAGGTTTTGTACTTTTTCCTACATTAAAAGTTACTTCCCTTGAAAGAAATAATCTCTAACTGCTAGAATTACTTCCCCTGAAAAATGGTACAAAGCACAGAGACTTGTTCGTTTTGACAAATTAATTTTTCCCCATGTATGAAATTTGTAGCTGAAAACATAATGATAAATGGAGATTTTCCACAGTGTAATCTGTATCATCAAATACAGCTTACTTCAAGTCTTTTCAACCTGTTACCATACAATCTAGAGTTTTGACTACCCCATGAAAGAAAACTTGAAAACATCATGGGAAAAGGAGAAAATGCTGGTAACCAGCATTTTCTCCTTTTCCCATGATGTTTTCGAAAGTTTTCATGACAAATGTCATCATTTGAGCAGTAGTTGATTTGTTTTCTGCAAATGCTTTCAAATTGGACCAGTCTAAAATTTTGTCATTTTGTAAACAGTTAGACCCATGTTTTGTTATTCTATCTTGCTTTCCTCAAAATGTTAGTGCTAAGAGGGTCAAATAGGGGATATTGTTTAACTCTAGATCCCTATTTTCAGGAATGTCATATCGCAATATTTCCAAGCTGATCACATCCCTTAGAAAACAAGTAGTGAAGACCTTGGAACAGCCAACATGGGACAAGTGTGGAAGGCCCAAGAATGGCTACATTGTACTTGGAGATAATACAAGAGTGTGTGCTAGATACAGACAACCGCACAGAGCATTTGTGTTTGGTAAGTTTGTCCATCATCTGCTGGTCCCACCTGGTAGCTCAATGGTTACTGCATCTGGGTCTGCATTCTTAAGAGTATTCTTTGTCTAATTCTTGAAGATTTTCAAAATTTGAAAGTAACATAACTTCTGATTGGCTAAACCAAATGGTTTAGCCAATCAGAAGTTGTTTTACTTTCAAATTTAGAAAATTCTGGAGAATAAGACCGAGAACATTTTTTAAGAATGGTTGGTGAATACAGACCCTGACCTGCAACCTACTGGTTGCAGGTTTGATACCTAATTGTGGCAAACTTATTTTTCTGTTAATATTTTGGCTCTCACCTCAGCGTATGAGAAAAGAAGTCAGTGACATGGAAAGAAAGTTGTGTCAATACTGGTGTGAGAAAGCTAGTAGACACATGCATAGATGCACTGACCACTGTGATACGACCTAAGCTGTAAAACAGCGTTAAACTGAAATACAATCAAACAAACAAATCGTCATCTGCCGTTCAATCCTTTAGTTAACAATCCAGGGCTTTTAACAACCTTGTGGACGAGATTTGTCGAAGACAAATTAATAGACTTTCTTGTTGAAAGCAATTACACACAACAAATTAACTGTGGTTCAAATAAAGGAATCTGTTTTTGAAATGAACATTCTAGCAAAAGAAGAAAATGCTGGGTACTAAGATTTTCTCCTTTTTCTACAATGTTTTCAAAAACCCTCTTCTGCAAGATCATGATTCTGGATTGTTTGGTCTAGTTATTTTGCCATACTTTCCTTGCAGTACAAAATTAAACAATGCTCTTACCTTAACGTCTACGTCATGATTTCTTAGGTGAGGTATTGTCGTTTTATCTGTCCCGACTCCTTGGAATGGACAATGTTCCCGCTGTGGTTCTTGCCAAAACCAACACTACCTCTAAACAGTGGAGATCTGTCAACATCAGCCACCTGGAATGGGAGGACAATAAAACTATAGCCTTTATACAGTGGATTGATCATTTAAATTCTGGGCTCAGGTACTTGTTTTGTCATTCTACTACTTAACCCTTTACCACACAATGCCAAGTTTTAATGACCCTAAGGAAGAAGCCTTTTGAAAACATTGTTGGAAAAGAAGAAAATGCTGGTATCCAGCATTTTCTCCTTTTCCTGCAATGTTTTCTAGTCTTTCAGTAACAAATTTCACCACTTGAGCCACATTAAGTCTGTCTTCTGCAATGCTTTCAATTTGGACTTTTCAATAAAATTTTTCGTTTGGTAAATGGTAAACAAACTAATATTTGACCTTTCAAAAGACAAGTACTTTTGCGAGTTTTTATGACCCTGAAAGAGAATGCTTTTGAAAAGATTGTGAGAAAAGGAGAAAATGCTGGTAACCCCGGTAACCAGCATTTTCTCCTTTTCCCACAATTTTTTCAAAAAGCTTCTTCCCCAGGCTCGTTAAAAGGTGGCATTGTGTGGTAAAGGGTCAAATGGCATTTTCAAATATACTTCCTATGATGACAACAACTCTTATAACAAGAACTGGGGTTGCAGTGTATTGCCTTAGGTCAGCTTGGCCTGTGGGCATTGGTATTTTTTCATTCTCCAGTATGTTCTCAAAAGCTCTCTTTGTAAGTAAAAACACGGAATTGTTTTGTTCAGCAATGAGAAAAAGTTGGCTGCTTTTCTAGATGAAAAAATAACATTAACATCCAAAATATCAATAGAAAATGTTTGTGCAGATGAAACATTCATACCAAAAAATTTTTCAGTTTTTCCATGGCAAAAATATTTTCAAAATATAGTCTGGCAACGGTGATTTAAAATAAGTCTTCATGGACTTTTATTTTGAAATGTTTACAATACTGTTTTATAAAGAATCAGTCAGACTTGTTCATGACATTTTATAACATTTTATCCTGTCACCTCCTGTAAATCTTGGCCATGTAACAAGGGGTCAGTAAACTTATTGATATACTGTCACTTGACTGTGTGACTAGGTTTATTATGTCAGTTGGTCATGTGATCAAGGTTTATTAGTCTGCTTGGTCAGGTGACCAGTGGGAACTAATTTTTTTAAGAGCCGGTACATGAAATCATTGTTTTAAAATAAAATTAATGCTTAAAAATGCAGTGCCCATGTTGATATTTCTTATTATTTAAAATAAAATAGAATTCTTCACCACAACGGTCTTCTGCAAGTAAAAGTCATGTTTATAATGTTTCAGTATCATTCATGACGTCATTACTGCAGCTGCATAGCCAATGCGCTTTTTACAGTTCTTCATTTTTTTTTCTCATAGTGAGAAAGGCATCAATATACACTTTAATTTCGAGCGAAATGTTCTGTTCAGTCAGATTTTGGATATTAATGAGAAACAGGATGAATAGAATAGATGGTTGGTGTCCTGGATTGAGAAAGATTGTCACACTCGGTTCCGGAATTTTATGGTATCAGTACCATAAAATATTGTTTTTGTTTTGTTTTTGTTCCTTCACAGTACGTGACAGGATAAATAGAATAGATGGACCGTGTCTTTGATGGGTTAAGTTTATTAGGCTCAGCTCCAGAATTTCGCCATCTGCTTTCCAGATAAATTCCTCCGCCTTGCCCGATAAACTTGACCCATCCAAGACATCAACCATCTATTCTCTATATAACTGACCTTCTTGTTTTCAGTGCATTTAACTTAGTAATAGGCTTGCCAGAGGCTGGCTTAGTAGCATTTCGAGGCTCATTTTCCCACTTTCTTTTTAAATGCTGTCTGCTGAAGAAATGTCCTATTTTTTGTTCAGTAACTGGTAAAGCATTGCCTTCAACAATTACCCCTACTACCACCATTATTAAAAAAAAAAAGGTTTCCTTTCCTGCAAAATATCACATATTTTTTTTATTTACAGGTCTAAGTCATACATTCCACCATTACTGCTACAAGCCTTCAGAACTGGCCATCCAATCAGAAATGAGGACATTAGAAGGCATCATTTACAAACCAATGATATCTCATTTCTGGTGGATCTTGTCCAATGGGGAACCATGATAATCTTTGATTATCTTACAGGGAACTATGACAGGTAAATCAAACCATGAAATTCATATTAGACTAGAACTTTCACGAAGGTTGACTTGCCCCTTACCACAAAGGATAAAATGCTGGTTACCGGCCTTTTTAATCCTTTCCTCACTATTTTCAAAAGGTTTCCTTCTCAGTATTTTCAAAAGGTTTCCTTCTCAGTCACATAAGTTTGGACTGTGTGGTAAAGGGTTAAATATATTTCTGCACTATTCCAGAGTTACCGCTTTACCAAAAAATCCCCAGTTTCAGTTACCCAAAGAAAGGATTCTTTTGTAAAAATTGTTAGAAAAGGAGAAATTCCTGGTGACCAGCATTTCTTTTTTTGGCCTACTATGGTTTTTTTTCCCTTTTCAAGTTCCATTATTTAATCTACACTCAATTTGTTGTCTACAAAATTAATGCTTTTAATATGGATGATGAGTCAAAAATTTTGTTGTCTGGTAAAGTGTTAACAATAATTGAAATGACAAGCCTTTACCAAACGACAAAATTGTAGTCTTGCCCAAATTGAAAGCATTTGCAGACAACAATTTTATTGTGGCTCAAATAGTGCAATTTTTCTTTGATAGGGTAGAAAACATTGTGGGAAAAGGAGAAAATGCTTGTTACCAGCATTTTCTCCTTTTCCCACAATGTTTTTAAAAGGCTTCTTTCTCAGGGTCGATAAAAGTCGGGATTGTGTGGTAAAGTGTTAAACATTTATTAATTCCAGAGTTGCCAGTATGCAAGATGCAGCAGAGAAGGAACAAAACCCCCATATAATAGAGGAAGCCATCAGAAACCTTCCAAAGTCTGCCAAGGACAACAAACTGTGGCTTATCGACAATGAGAGCGGACTACTGGATGCGTATCATCTATTACAATCTCCTAAACGCTCATCTGTGAGATTCACTAACTTCCATCGAGAAATGCTACAGACTACCTGTGTCTTTCAGAACTCACTCGTGAAAGCTTTGTTAAAACTGAGCAATCACCCCTCGCCTCATACTCGACTCTTAAATTTTGCGAAATCCCATGAACCTTTTATGAATGAAATACCAAAGGATAAATATTATAAATTATTTGTGAGTGTGTTCCATAGTAGACTAAATGATGTTAAAAAATGGATAAATCAGTGTAAAAACCATGAAAAAAGCTAGCATTTATTTCAACTCTTTACCACCCAATTTTATGTTTTAATCACCCCAAGGAAGGAACCTTTTGAAAACATAATGGGAAAAGGAGATTCAAATGCTGGTTTTCTTCTTTTCCAATAACATTTTCTACCCTTTCAAAGACAGCTTTAAGGTACTCTTGTATAAACTGTAGTCTGCAAATGTTTTCAATTTGGATGAGTCCAAATTATTTTGTCATCTGGTAAGGAGTTAATAATTTCTCTTCTTCCCCCTTTCCCCACCCACCGACGAAACATTTTGAACATTATGCCTTTAACCCTTTACCACACAATCCCAAGCTTCAACGACCCTGAGGAAAACGCCTTCTGAAAACATTGTGGGAAAAGGAGAAAATGCTCGTAACCAGCAATTTCTCCTTTTCCCTGTATGTTTTCTACCATACAAAAGACAAATTCTATCATTTGGGTCACATTTATAATGTCCTCTGCAAATGCTTACAATTTATAAACCTTGCTTTGTTTGTGTGTTTAACCCTTTAACCACACAATACCAACTTTTAACGACCCCGAGAAAGAAGCCTTTTGAAAATATTGGGGGGGGAAAGGAGAAAATGCTGGTAACCAGCACTTTCTCCTTTTCCCACAATGTTTTCTAACCTTCTAGACACAAATTTCAAATGTTGAGTCACATTTACTTTGTCGTCTGCAAATGCTTTCAATTTGGACAAGTCTGAAGTACTGTTGTTTGGTAAAGAGTTAAGAATTAACAGAGAGCAGTTCAGTATTTCTTTTAGCCATTTCATCTTGGTCTGGAAAACAATTATTAACATTTTGAAACTATGAAAACTGTTTTCTCAATATTGCAAACATTGTGGTTTGTAAGCATGAATAAGTATTAGCAATGACATGAAAGAAATAAATACATTAACCCTTAAGCTGCTAACCGTGACTCACTGACCTTTTGCGGACAGTGTAGATCAAGATCAGACTGCACAGAATGTGCAGTCTGATCTTGGATCTACACTGTCTGATAAGGAGACATTTTTTCATCAAAAATTACTTTGAAATAGCAATATTTGCATTTTTACTATCAACTTAAGTTTTATTGAATTTATTCAGCAGTAAAAGGGTTAAAGATTTTGTGGCATTTCTGTGATATTAGGTAACAAAAACAGCATTAAAAATTATTCGAACTGATTGATGTTTTAATAATGCTTTAGTTCTTTTCAGCATATTTATTAACCCTTTCCCAAACAAGCCCTCTGGTTTTCATGTGTCTGCAGTACAAGTCTTTTGAAGACACTACGGGAAAAGGAGAAATTGCTCGTGAAGAGCAATTTCTCCTTTTCCCACAGTGTTTTCTATCCTTTTTGAGAACTTTCTGCCATTTTCATCAAATTTAAAATTGTCGTCTGCAAACTCTTTCAATTTGGACCAGTCCAAAATTTGTCGTTTGAGAAAGGGTTAAAAAAAAAAAATGAAATGGCACAGTTTACATGCAGCCCTGGACAGTTTTTTCCCTTTTCCATAATGTTTTCTGGACTAAAGAAGTAGACTTTTTCTGTATCAATTTTGTCATACTTCACCCTGGTTTTCTTTAGCATTGCAAATATTTGCATTATATAATATTAATTTATCAAACCGTATCATGTACTGGTTTGTCTGCTGCAGCAGAAACCTTTTGAAAAGGTTGTGGGAAAAGAAGTGTTTGCTGCAAGATAAATCATGTGAACCTTTTTCATAGTTTTTTCCATATCATTCATAAGAAAGATTTTCAATTCCATTCTATATGGTATTTTATCACATAAAACCACCTGCGGCAGTGTATTAAACCCATGACTTATATTTGGTAATATCCTAGTGTATTATCAATTTTTGGGTCCCGGTTCTGATCATTATCAGTGACACATAACCTTTCTTCATTTAAAGACTCCTTTATTATCAATTTAAGACTGTTCAAATCTTTTTATCGCAATCTTAACATCATTATTCAAAACCTTTTTGAGTTAATAGGGAAGCCCTGTTGCTCAATTATATCTTTTATACATACTTAGATCACACATGATCCTTCTTAATTCAACTCTTTTACTGTCAGCATGTCTCAAATTTTTTTAGCAAAAAAAAATCTGTCTTAACCGTTCCTTCAACACAGATATGCGCGCTAAATGACCAAAGCTGTCGATGCGCCATTAAACAACATTCATTCATTCATTCTGATCAGGTTTTTAGTCATGAGCATGTGAAGCCAAAGAAACCAGCCACAGCACATGTCAGAATTTGTACTACTAGTACTACACCATTTCACGGAAAAATGACGTCATTGTTGCTAAGATATAAGTGGATTTTTTAAAAAATTTTTCATGTTTAATAAAAACCAAGAAATGCAGTGGCATTTTTTTTAAAATCAACAAAATTGCAGAAATAGGTGGAATTACCCCCTGTAGAAACTGTTTCATTCTACTTTCGGTGTAAATGTCAAAGAGCCATCTAATTGTGTATGTACACATTTGAAACCGAACTACAGCTTACTGTAAACATGGACCTGTGAATGGTGTATAGGCTGAAAGTAATGATGCAGGATATTTTTTTGTCTGTCATTCATTTTATGTGATAAATAGAATCTCATATTTGTGTTTATGTATTATCATTTTTATCAAACTAACTGACTAAAATGTATATGATGCTCGCCAAGGCTCGCATCATACATTTTTAGTCGCCTCGTTTGATGAAAATGATAATACATAAACACTCATGTAAGATCCTCTGTTTACATTACAGAGCAATATGCCTAGACCTTAACTTTTTACCACACAATCCTGTATTTTAACAACCCTGAAGAAGAAAACTTTTGAAAACATTGCGGGGAAAGAAAAAAATGCTGGTTACCAGCATTTTCTCCTTTCCCCGCAATGTTTTCTACTCTTTCAGACATAAAGTCCATTGTTTTTGCCAATTTTAATCTGTCATCAGCCAATGCGTTTAGATTTGACCAGTCTAAAATTTTGTAGTATGGTAAAGAGTTAAAGCTCTAATTACTGATATGGACCTTTTTAATTAGGAAAAAACAGCCAGAAATATAGTAACAGACAGTATAGATCTAAGACCAGAACACACTTTATGTGCATTCTGATCTTGATCAACACTGTTTGCACAAACACTGTTTGCACAAACAACATAAGTCTGTTCCAGGGCTTTAAGAGCTAAAAATAGATTGTAGTTATGGCACTGGTCAACATTTTAAGAAAAAGGCTAGTGTATCAACCTTGGCCAGACAAAGAAAAACTTGTCCATATTGAAAGCATTTGCAGAAAAGGTAAATGTGGTTCAAGAGATAAAATTTGTCTTTGAGAGGGTAGAAAACGTGGTGAAAACCAGCATTTCTCCTTTTCCCCACATCATTTTCTAAAGCCTTCTTCCTCAGTGTTTTTAAAAGCCGGGATTGTTTTGTAAAAGGATAAAGGATTAACCTTTCTCCACATGACAAAGTTCAGACTCTCCCAAATTCAAAACATTAGCAGACAACAAATTCAAAATAAATATAAATGAGTTCAAGTTCTCTGATAGGAAAGAAAACATTGTGGGAAAAGGAGAACAGGCTGGTTACCAGCATTTTCTCCATTTCCCACAATGTTTTCAGTGTTTTCTCAGGGTCGTCAAAAGTCAGGTTTGTGTGGTAAGGGGTTAAACAAAAAACCAAGGTATACAGAAGTTTTTGTCTATATAAATGAAAGTGTCTATTTTTTATGTTTCTAGGTAAATCTATTTATCAAATTCAGTGTTAAACTATGTTCCATTTCAAACTTGGAATAAAAAAATCAAGTATATCTATCTTACTTCAAATTGTATATTAGGGTTCCACATACTTTTTTTTTTTTTTTCAAAAAAAAAAAAAAACAGTCTGTTCCACGTTCAGTTTATCTTGTATTGGGGTTTAATGCCATTTTAACAGCTCAGGTCACAGGTCGTATCATTGTGGTCAGTGATGCACCCATGTGTTTCCTGGCTTTCTCACACCAGTACTTTGGACTTTTTTCCAAAGCCAGTGACTACTTTTCTCACGTGCATCAGAGGTGAGAGGGGAAAAATCACCGGAAAGAAAGTTTACCTCAACCGGGTATCAAACTTGCAACCACCAGGTCACGAGTCAGATACGTTAACCACTCAGCTACCCTGGCGCATGTCTTTTCCAGAAACAAGAAGTTGTCTGCTTGCATTGACCTAGGTCAAGAGGATGCCAGCAAATAATATCTTTTTCTAAACTCTTTATAAAACAACAATTTTAGCAATGACCAAATTGAAAGCATTAAAATTGCATACAACAAATAAAATGTTACTCAAAATATGAAATATGTCTATCAAATGCTAGCAAAGATTGTGGGAAAAGGAGAAAATGTTGGTCACCTGTATTTTCTCATTTCCCCGCATTTCCACCAGACATCTTTCTCAGCAGGGCTTTATCCAGGAATTTTGGGAAAAGGCCCCTAGCCAAATTGGGAAAAAATTTCATTGAAAAAATAGCAAAGCTGGGGAAAAAAGATTAACAAAACACATAAAGTTAGGAACACATTTAACCTTATAATACACAAATAAATACGGCATTTATGGTACTACCAAATCAATGTTACTTCTTTTTTCAGTCTCTTTTCTTTGTATCAGCGTCATACTCATTTGTCTCTTATCCCCTCTCCTTTCTTTAGAAGTAAGATAGAGCTGGCCTGGGTATTTCCAAACAGTTAAGAGGTAATCGTTGCTGTTCAGTAATAGATGTGTGTTGGACAAACCATTTTATACATCTAAATGTACTCTTTCTTTTCCCAACATTATCTATCTATAAACTGCAGTGATTACCTAGTAACAATGTGTTAAAGTTCCTACCATAAATTGGCCGTTACCGAATGCATTGACAGTGCCGAACACTGACGTAGGATATTTTCGAGCATTTCGGATTCTCTTTTAAAAAAAAGTCAGGACATCATTTGACCAACTACGCCGAGTTTGTTGCCGCCATATTGTTTTATTTCTAACCGTAGCTATATTCGGACAGACGAAACCAACGAAACTACCCTATCAGACGGTTTCAATGGTTTCGCTAAATAGTTTCGGTTTCACCCCAACAAAGAAGAAAACCGAAACCAGTTTCCAAATAGTTTCGATGAAAAAATGACTGGTTTCTAGAACTAGTTTGGAACCGAAACCGGTTTCGCTAGAACAAATACGCCCTAGCTTTTTTTTTCCTCATAAAGATCATCTTACATTTTTTTGTGGAAACTGAGTTGTGGTTTTAGTTTTAGCATTATTTTCCATTTGATGTGTATGCAAGTCAGCTATTTTAACTCGTTATCAAGGTAAATAAGCCAGTTTGAAGGTTCCTTGATCGGATAAGGTCAATTTGACATTTGTATTGTCATGGGTTTTCGTGTTTTTTTTCCCATGACGATCACTCCTTGTAATAGATTTTCTGCGTGTTTTGACATATGCGGAAAGATAGGAAAAGTCATCATATTATATGCTAGAGCTAATGCAGTATTGAAAAAAAAGTTAAAACAGTAACTGTCGGGAGGAAACTTAGCTCTCGATTTTTGTGACATGCGAGTCTGAAAAAATTTTAAATTAACATACTGTATTGGCTAGGACATCACAAAACGTCTGTCATTGGTTTTGATATTGCTGCAAACTTAACTATTTAACATAATACGTTTTTACCCTCTTTCCTGTCATTGTAACTGGTTGTAAAGGCGATTAGATTTTCAGTACCTGATAACGTAAGGTGATGAAGGGTGTGCCTCAAAATGTCAGGTATATCGGAATCGATCGTTAGGCCTATATATATAGCAATAATGATACCGGATGTTTAAGTCCTTGATTTTGTGACTCATAACTTATAAATTATTAATCAACTTATGACTCTCTACGGCTGAGTATGAATTCGTGGACATATTTGTTAAATTCTGAACGTACGAAAAAAATCTGCAGTCTCATTTTTTTGAACGTCTTTGCGATTTTTCAGGAGGTATATTACGTCACATTCGCTCAATGAAAGCACGCGCCAATAGGCCTATATCACGTCTCATTTTTAGCTCACCTGAGCACAAAGTGCTCATGGTGAGCTATTGTGATCGTGCTGTATCTGGCGTCCGTCGTGCGTCGTCCGTCGTCAACTATTTACCTTGTACGCCCTAGAGGCCACATTTTCAGTCCAGTCCTCGTGAAACTTGGTTGAAATGTTTGTCTTGATAAAATCTCGGACGAATTCGAAATTGGGTCATGTGGGGTCAAAAACTAGGTCACTAGGTCAAATCTTAGAAAAACCTAGTGTACGCTGAAGAGGCCACATTTTCAATCCGATCCTCATGAAACTTGGTCAGAATGTTTGTCTTGATAAAATCTCGGACGAGTTCGAAATTGGGTCATGTGGGGTCAAAAACTAGGTCACTAGGTCAAATCTTAGGAAAACCTTGTGTACGCTCTAGAGGCCACATGTTCAGTCCGATCCTCATGAAACTTGGTCAGAATGTTTGTCTTGATAAAAACTCGGATGAGTTCGAAATTGGGTCATGTGGGGTCTAAAACTAGATCACTAGGTCAAATTAAAGAAATACCTTGTGGGCAATCTAGAGGCCACATTTTTTGCTCAATTGACTTGAAAATTAGTCAGAATGTTTGTCTTAATTAAATCTCGGATGAGTTGGGGTCATAAACTAGGTCACTAGGTTAAATTAAAGAAATACCTTGTGGGCACTCTAGAGGCCACATTGTTCGCTCAATTGACCCAAAAATCGGTCAGAATGTTTGTCTTGATGAGATCTTGGATAACTTCCAAACTGGGTCACCTGGGGACATAGTCTAAGTCATTGGGTCAAATTAAAGAAATACCTTGTGGGCAGTCTAGAGGCCACATTCACTGCTCAATTGTCTTGAAAATTGGTCAGAATCTTTGTTTAAAAAAAATCTCGGATGAGTTTTAATTTGGGATACCTTGGGTCATAAACTAGGTCACATGGTCATATTAAAGAAAAACCTTGTGGGCACTTTAGAGGCCACATTTATTGCCGAATTGACTTAAAAATTGGTCAGAATGTTTTTCTTGATGAAATTTCAGATGAGTTTGAATTTTGGTCACCTTGGGTCATAAACTAGGTCACTAGGTCAACTAAAAGAATTTTTTTTGTGGACGCTCTAGAGGCTATAATTCTTACTCAATTGACCCGAAAATTGATCAGCACGTTTGTCTTGATAAAATCTTGGATGAGTTCAAAATTGGGTCACACAGGGTCATAAACTAGGTTACTAGGTTAGATTTAAAGAAATATCTTGTGGGCGCTCTAGTGGCCACAATTCTTGCTCAATTGCCCTTAAAATTGGTCAGCGTGTTTGTCTTGATATTTCGGATGAGTTTGAAATATGGTCACATGGGGTCATAAACTAGGTCACTAGGTCAAATTGAAGAAATACATTTTGGACACTCCGGTGGCCACATTTTCAACTCAATTGACCTGACAATTGGTCAGAATGTTTGTCTTAATAATATCTCAGATGAGTTTTAAATTGGGTCATTATGACCCTGGAGTGAAATTTCGCCTATTGACTCAGGTGAGTGATCCAGGGCCATCATGTCTCTCTTGTTTTTTGTATGAGTAGAGTCTATTTGAGAAAAAATTGGTGGAGCTGGGGAAAAAATCATATTTTTCCCATTGGGAATGGGGCCGAAATTCAGCCCCGCAGGCAAGAAAGAAAATCCTCTGCTCAGGATCATTACTAAATGTGACTGCTTTGTAAAAGGTTAACCCTTTATCATATGACAAAATTTCTGACTGATCAAAATTAAAAGTAATTGCAGATCACAAAATGAAATGTGGCTCAAATAGAGGGCTTTGCTTTTTTTAAAAAAAAAGAAAAAAAAAGAAAACATTTTGGGAAAAGGAGTAAATGCTGGTAACTAGCATTTTCTCCCGTTCCCAAAATGTTTTCAAAAGGCTTCTTTTACATGGTTGTTAAATCTCAGAATTGTTTGGTAAACGCTTAACTCTTTCAGCGCCAAATATAGAAACTCAACCTCCTTCTAGAGCTGAAATTACAATTTTGATAATTTTTAAACTGAGACAGACTGTTAGAAACACTTTTGCATCTTTGTAAAAGAAAATCTTTTTACATGCTGCAACTACAGCTATGTTCCCCACCCTCACTCCCATACCATGCAACATCTATCCCTGCAGTCACCTATATAGTATGCCACATAGGTGCTAAAGGCCAACAAGAGCACCATATGCTACAGCTGCTTTCAAAAAGATTAATTTTCCGTGAAAATTTAAAGCTGAAAAAGGGGCATAACTGTGTCAAAAATATTTTGATGGTTACCTGCTTCTGTTGTATAGGTTCTCCTTTTGATAGTTAACAAGTAGCCCAAGTTTGAAGTAATTACGAAGATATTATAAAATGTCAAAGTTTTATCAACAACAAAGTTTTATCAACAACATAGACAACAGGGCTATGACAATACCTCAACGTTTCCAACAGCCAAGCTAAAAACATATTTTTCAATTCAGTTGACAAAATCCACGGGTAGCATTTTAAAGGCTCTTTTGACCAGAGTACCTCAAAAAATATCTGGTAGAGTAGATCAGTGGTCAGACAACTTATTCTCCAAAAAAAGGACAGATAATAGTAACGTGTGTTTTTTTTTCTCCTTTTTCCACACTGTTAACTACCCCTTCAACAACAAATCTCATTATTTTAGCTATACATGTATATTATAAATTTGCCATCTGCAAATCCTTTCATACATAGAAGTACTCTTTATTAACTGGAAAAAATTCAGCTTTTTATCTTTATCATTAACTTTGCCTTCTTCTCTATTCTTATCTCCATTCTTTATCATCTTCTTTACACACACACACACACACACACACACACATACATTCCTTGTTCTTTATGCTTTTCTTTTATCATCTTATTTTCTTCTTCTTCTTCTTCCTCTTTATATTCTTGTTAGTTATCGTTTTCTTCATCTTCTTCTTTATCTTTAAATTCTCCTTTATTTTGTTCATCTTCAATGTTCTTCTTTATCTTTACCTTCTCAATTTTCTTCTTCATCTGTGTCTGTTTCTTCTTCTTTATTATTTTCCTTATCTTCTTCTATATCTGTAAATTCTCCTTTATCTTGTTCATCTTTAATGTTCTTCCTTATCTTTACCTCCTTGATTTTCTTCTTTGTCTGTGTCTGCTTCTTCTTTATTATTTTCCTTATCATCTTCTTTATCTTTTTGTTCTTCTCTATCTTCTTCCTGTTTATCATTATCTTCTATTTTGTTGTTACCTTCTCAAATTTTCTTTTCTTCTTCTTTATCTCCATCATTTTCTGAATCTTCTTGTTATCTTCTGATGAATTTTTATCTCCTTCTTCTTCTTGTCTTTATTTTTTTATCATTTTCTTAATCTTCTTTATATTTTCCCCCATTATCTTTATCTTGTTTATCTCTATCTAATTCTTTATCTGTACATCCTTCTAATTTTCTTTTTCTTTATCATCATATTTCTTCTTCTTCTTTATGTTCTTCTTCTTTTTTTAATCTCATTGTCTTCTCCTTCCTTTTTCTTTATCTCCATCTCCTTCATCTCCTTCTTTACCTCTGTCTTATATATAAAAGAAGACAGATATAAAGTTTCAAAATCAGTATGGTTCAAGCTGTTAATGAGATAAACAAACTGCAAGTTTCATGAAAGTCCAAACACAAATGCAGGCTTTATCGCGTAAACAAAAAAAAGACTGTTGGAGGGGAGGACTGACGGATGTACAGATGATGGAAACCATGCCATGACAAAAGCTCTGCTGGCTTTCAGTCACTAGAGCTAAAAAAAAGAAAGCAACTCTGAATCATCTTGTATTCATTTATTTGATATAGTTGTAAGTAAGTTTATTTACCAACAGATTACTTTAAAGGGTCACTATTGGCCAAAAGTAAGCAGTGTGGGGATCAAAATGCAGGCAAATTCAATTCATACCATCTTAAAGTATGGATTTTATAACGATTCTGAGAATGTGTTACAGTATGGTCTGTCAAAGATCCAATCACTGAAAGAAAAATGAATCTGAAAACTACAATTAATGTTGCCAACTTTTATTCTAATTTCACAATTTACACATTTTTTTTCTGCCAGCAACTGCCAAGCCCCATAGCTCAGTCGGTAGCGTACAGGACTTGAGAACAGGAGGTTGCTGGTTCGATCCCCGGCTTGGCCAATTTCTTTCTGAGGATTGATGATAGTCATTGCGACAGGATTCATTCCTCTCTCACCGCTGACCATTGTTTCGACGATGGTTATGTGGGAAAGCAGCCAGTGGCTTGGAAAGAACATTGTGCGGAGTACTGGTAAAAGAAACTCCAGGAAAGCATGGATAGGTGCACTGGCCGCCGCAATATAACTGAAATAATGTTGAAAACGGTGTTAAATACCATATAATCAATCAATCAATCTGCCAGCAACTAGAACTATGACAGACTCTACAGTAACACATTGTCAGACTCATAATAATACCCATACTTTTAAATGGTATGAATTAAATTTACCAACAATTCACCCCAAAATTGTGACTTTTGGCTGCTAGTGAGCATTTATGCACAACCTTGACATTATGTCATTTACAACATTCTATAAGCCTTACATGTAACAGTGGTATCGCGTAGACCATAGTTTTCCTATTGTTTATTCCATACCTAATTGACAAAGCAAGGTCAACATTCATGAAACAAGAGGGCCATGATGGCCCTGTATCACTCCATTGGCTAATATGTACAAAAAATACACATCAAACATTACAACTCTAGGCCTAACGGCTTCTAACAAGAAGACTAATAAAGTTTCTATATAATAGCCCATGTGAAAATCTGATCCCAGGGAGAGTCCATTTTTTACCTATGATTATGATTTCAAGCCATAATTATGAGCTATAATTAACTGAATCCTGGTTGAGGTCAACAAGACATAACCACATACCAAGTAATATATAACTAGGCTGTATGGTTATAAACAAGATTTTCAGTTTCCTTAATAAACCATGAGGGGTTTTAATTCATTTTGAACAATGGCTAAATTTTGAACAAATTCAGAAGAGATCCACTTGATGAAGCTTTTTGTTAAATTTGGTAGTCCTTGGTCTTATAGCTAAGAACAAGAAGATTTTTTAAGTTTTCACTATAAAAGTCCTTGTAAAACTTGTGACCCTGGGGCGGGGCCAATTTTGATCCAAGGGCTATAATTTGTAGAATCTTAGAGGTTGATAAAGTAAAGCTTCATATCAAATCTAGTAGCCCTAGGCCACATGGTTTAGAACCAGAATATTTTCAAAGTTTTCCCTGTATAAGCCCATGTAAAACTTGTGACCCCTGGGGTGGGGCCAATTTTGGCCCCAGGGCTATAATTTGAAGAATCTATGTAGAGGTCTATTAGATGGAGCTACATGCCAATTTTGGCAGCCCTAGGCCATATGATGTAAAACCAGAATATTTTCCAATTTTTCCCTGTATAAGCCCATGTAAAGCTTGCTACCCACAGGGCAGGGCCAATTTTGGCCCCACAGCTATAATTTGATGAATATAAGTAAAGGTCCATTAGATGAAATTACATGCTAATTTTGGTAGCCCTAGGCCATATGGTTCATCAGGAGAAAATTTTTAAATTTTTACCCTATATAAGCCCATGTAAAACTTGTGACCCCCGTGGCGGGGCCAACTTTTGCCCCAGGGTTATAATTTGAAGGAATTAAGTAGAAGCCCATTAGATGAAGCTACATGCCAAATTTGGTAGCCCTAGGCCATTATGGTTTAGGACGAGAAGATATTTGAAATTTTCACTATATAAACCTATGTAAATCTTGTGACGCCCAGGGCGGGGGCAATTTTGACCCCAGGGCTATAATATGAAGAGTTTTTGTAGAGGTCTATTAGATGAAGGTACATGCCAAGTTTGGTAACTATAGGCCTTATGGTTTTGGTTGAGAAGATTTTTAAAGATTTTCAATATTTTTCAGTTTTGTTGCCATAGCAACCAGAGTTTCAACAGGAATCAAATTCTTTGAAGAGTTTCTGAAGAGGGCCATGGGAGGGTCATTTCTGTGAAGTTTCGTTACAATCTGATGGGCAGTTTCAGAGAAGGTGTTTGAAATAAAAGTTAACGTACACATGCATGGATGCACGCACGCACGCACACACACAAGACGGACAAAGGGCAATGACATAAGCCCCCTGGCCTTTGGCCAGTGGAGCTAAAAATAAGCATAGAGTCTCGCATAGCAGCCTATGGATTTGCTCTTACCAAACAGAAAACAGACAACAAATCAAATCTGGCTCTAGTAATGAAATTTATCTTTGAAAGGGCAAAAAATATTCCAGAAAGGAGAAAATGATATACCACAATTTTCTGCCTTGCTCTTAACATTTTCCAAAGCTTTCTTCATCAAGGTCATTAAAATTCCAGCTCCTTTAGTACAGAGTCAAGAGGAGAGCTTCCAAACAATCTTATAAATCTATACATTCAACATATAACAGAATCTTTGGTTTTTACTCGCAAACACTACCGTAATTTGCGTATGTTTTGGGACACCCAAAGAATTGGGACACCATCAAAAATCGCGAAAATAATTATTTTTCACGACCCAAAGATTTGGGACATATTAAAAATTGCAAAACGAGATCGGTAATTTTTTGTTCCAAAGAATTGGGACAGTGATTATCTATTTAGAGACAAAAAAAAATTCTTTCAATCCATTTGAAAACTTTTGTTTGCAAATATCTAATTCGCGTAGATCTATGTAGTTTTATTTCTCCACACTTAACGTCGTAAGCTTGCATGCTTCCCAACCCTCACGATTTCAATGGGACTTACCTGATTCAAGACAAAAAAAACGATCACCTGACAGTCTAATTTAAACCCTAAATAAAAAAGAAATCCGATGTAAGTGTAAAAAGGGTGTGATAAACTTCTATCCAAGATTCATAACGTGTATAATAACGTGTGTACCGTACATCCGAAGTTGACAGAGTTGACACGCGTGTAATTCATGGTCAATCGGGTTCAATGTTTATAAATAGAAATCAAGGTACACAGTTTTATCCAAGGTTTATCGATCGAAGATCGACGAACCAATCAAATTTGAGATCGGTCGGAGCAGGTACTTGTCAAAGTGGAATTAACGTCGTTTGCCTCACGTACATGTAAGGAGGTAAGATATGTTGTGAATTTATCTATAAACGCAAAATAACATCTTCATCGCGATCCAAAGATGCAGACAATATTGAGTGACAAATTAATAATCAACAAAAATAATGAGAAAAAGCGAAGTTTTAAACTCTTAGTGCTCAAATTGATCGGTGGAATTCCAATCTGTCTAAAAATAGATCACCCTGCAAACCTGACATCAGTGACGTTCCAATATTTCAACGTCGGCAATATTCGACGGGTTAGCGGCGAGTGACTTTCAGTATGACAGATTGTCTCGTTTGACCATAATTTTTGGGACACCTGACAAAATAATTATTTTTTGTAGACCAAAGTATTGGGACACGAAAAAAATTAATTATTTTTTACTGTCCCAAAATTTAAGCAAATTACGGTACTTTCAGCAGCTCAAAAAAAAAAAATGCTTAAGAGATGAACCTTTTACCAAATAATCCCTTTTTTTTTTTGATGACCCCTAGGAAGAAAGCTTTTGAAGACATAGTGAGAAAAGGAGAGAATGCTTGTTATCCACATTATTTTCAACTAATTCAAAGCTGTTCCTCATCATTAAAGTCACATTTGTTTCCTAATAATGTTTTCAATTAGCACCGTCTAAAATTTTGTCGTCTGATAGAGTTAATACTGCATTTCATGGCAGACATGAAGATACAAAACTGGTATCTATGACAGTATGCCCTAAATCCTTAACTGCAAATTTTACTCAAAGCGCCCCAATTCTCCACATATCGCAAATAAAAAGGTTATCAGATTGGTGTTCTGAAAATGAATAGAGTTTATCTCCTTACAATACAACCCCTTGTTTTGACAATCCTTAAGTAGGCCTTTGAAAACTTTGTGGGAAAAGAAGAAAATGCTGGGTTACAAGGCATGCTTTCAAAAGCCTTCTTCCTCATGGTGCTTTTCACTCAGGATTGTTTGTTAAAGATTTAAACTTACATAATATATTCAGTAATATATTTCTTGCTATATTCAGATTCAGATTCCAACTCTTTAACCCTTTACCAGATGACAAAATTTTAGCCCTGTCCAAATTGAAAGCATTTGCAGATGACAATTTCAATGTGTCTCAAATGGTGCAATTTTTCTTTGATGGGGTAGAAAACATTGTGGTAAAAGGAGAAAATGCTGGTTACCAGCATTTTCTCCTTTTCCCACAATGTTTTCAAAAGGCTTCTTTCCCAGGGGCGTCAAAAGGCGGCATTGTGCAGTAAAGGGTTAAGCCATTACTGTTTAAGCTAAGTACAGACCCATCCAGTGAAAATTGAACAGGAGAAACAAATGTAAGGTAAGGAAAGGAAAAAAATCATCAAAAACTTGAATAAACACCAATTTAACCCTTTACTACACAATGCTTGTAACCAGCATTTTCTCCTTTTCTCACAATGTTTTCCGTCCTTTCACAGACAAATCTCACCATATGAGCCATATCTAATTTGTCGTCTGCAAATGCTTTCAATTTGGACAAGTGTAAAATTTTGTCAAGTGGTAAAGGGTTAATAATAGGAGCAAATTACTAGACACAAGCAATAGCTCCTTTTCTCACAATTTTTTCAAAAGCTGAGTAAATTTCATGAATTATTGGTTCTGTGACAATGTGTAAGATATTACTATCTACAGACGACTTTGTTAATCTTGTGGCAGGCCTCTTTTGAAGACTGTGTGGAGAAAGAGGAAATTCTTCAGCATAAGCAATTTCTCCTTTGGTCACAATGTTTTCCAATTTATTTGTTTATTAAACCATAAATCATAGAGATAATCTAGTGAAGAGTTGTACTTGTATTCTAGGGGACTAAAACTGACTATTACCTATAACTATAACAATTTAGCCCTTTCCCTTGCCATAACAATAACCCTTTACCCCACAACAAAGTTTTACTATTGTCTTTCAAAGTTAACAGCATTTGCAGACGATAAATCAAATGTAGAGCAAATGAAAGGAGTTTTCAAGGTAAGAAAACATTGAGGGAAATGCAGATTTTCAGCATTTTCTCTTTTTCCCACAATGTTTATCACCCTATCAAAGACAGAAATCATCACTTGAGATACATTTATGTTGTCATCTGCAAATGCTTTCATTTTGTCATCTGTTAAAGAGTTAATACAGTTTCAAATGTTTCATACAGCTATGTATGAGTTAAAATAACATTATTGTGAAATAAACTTCTAAAATATCAACATTGCTAAAATGACTAGTTTAAAATTAGCGAGAACCCATTAACCTAGTGCTGTACAAATATAACTTTTCCTGTACCTTACACAGTCTACCTTTAGAAGAGGAAAACTTAAAGGAAAAAGGAGCCATTGCTTATCACAAACAATTACTCCTTTTCCCATAATGTTTTACATTGCACTAAAAAACATTATCCTTTCTGTCAATTTTTTTGTGTCACTTCTTAGGTATCTTTCATAGTCTACCTTGTGAAGAGGGAAACTTTTTGGGGAAAAGGAGCCATTGTTTGTAACAAACGATTGCTCCTTTTCCCACAATGTTTTCCAATTCACTAAAATTAACTTATCATCCTTTCTGTTAATTTTTTTTGTGTCACTTCTTCGGTAGATAAAGAGTACAGTAACCAATCAACTGTGATCTAGGTAGAGGCTGGTGCTCTCTCCCTCTCTCTCTACCTCTGTCTTTCTGTCTCTCTCACTGTCCATATTTCACTTATTTTATCTTGAACATTATCACCACAATAACAACATATCTTCATCTTTCAAAATCATGCAAAAAATAGGCATTTCTATGTTTTATTTTTGGCTTAATAGTATCTTTAAAACATTGATCGGGCTGAATGAAAAACAATTCTCTTCATTCATAAATAAGTCACTCATTTATACATTATTCAGCAAAGTTATTTAATTCTGTTCATCAAAAGCTTGCACCCAGATACAACACTCCACTGCATTTATTGATTTATAACCTCAAGAATATTCCATTCCTATGTTAATTTCTCTCATCAGGATCCAAGATCAGACTACATGTTATGTTCAGTCTGATTATAATCTATTTCAATAAAAAATCCTGCTTACATTTCCTATGGCAGTGACACAGTTTAAGCAAAAATGAAGCAGTAAAAGAGTTACCCTTTACCACACAATCCAAACTCTTGTCAACTTCCATGAGGAAGGCATTTGAAAACATCAGGGCTTTGGAGAAAAAGCTGGTAATCAGCATTTCTTCCTTTTTCAACAGTGTTTTCTACCCTTCCTAACCTTTTATGTCATCTGGATAAAAGCAAAAAAGTAAGCAGTGCAATATATTGTAAGGAATGTTACATACATGTATAAACAAAAAAATAAACATAAATCCTAAAAGTAAAGATAACAAAAAATAAATACATGTCACTAGATGCTCTTTAAAAAGGACTTTATGGCCGAAAATCCAGAATTTCAAATTTCAAATGTAGATCAGAATAAAAATACAGAAATAAACGCATGGAATGTGTGTTTAAGAACTTGAGAACTTAACTCTTTACCACATAAAAAAATGTTAGATTGGTCCAAATTGAAAGCATTTGCAGACAAAAATTTAAATGGGTCTCACATAATAGAATTTGTCTTAGATAGGGTGAAAAACATTGTGAAAAAAAGAGAAAATGCTCGTTACCAGCATTTTTCGTATTCCCACTATGTTTTCAAAAGGCTTCTGCTCAAAGATCATTAAATGTCAGGACTGTGTAGTAAAGAGTTTATCAGGGCTAACACTAACCCTTTCAGCATCATAGGTCGAAAGCAGGACTTTTTCTAGACAGCATAGACCAAGATCAGACTAAGCAGAAAGTGCAGTCTGATCTTCCACCTATACTGTCCGTTTGCTTAGTTAATCCTTTAAGATGAAAAAAAAGTCTTCTCAGTGTCAGAGGATAATATTTTCAGTCGCCAAAAGATGTCAGGTCTATATACATGTATCTGGTGCTGAAAGAGTTTTAAAAAAAAAAATGCTCTTGAATGAGGATTTCATATTGAATTCCCAGGATTTCAAATGCAGATCAAAAACAAAACATACAAATAAATTCATGGAATGTATGTATCATATAAGTAAATAAAACAGTGCTAATTCCAACTTCTACTGTACATGACACAAATTCATTATATTGCGTATTTCTCGACACCTCACTCCCTAAAACAGGGAGTCTCAAATGCCACTCAAACTCTTGTGTCCTCTGGATTAACCCTTTCCCAAACAAGCCCTGGTTTTCACGTGTCTGCAGTACAAGTCTTTTGAAAACATTGTGGGAAAAGGAGAAATTGCTCGTAACGAGCAATTTCTCCTTTTCCCACAGTGTTTTCTACCCTTTTTGAGGCCTTTTTGTCATTTTCATCAAATTTAAAATTGTCGTCTGCAAACTCTTTCAATTTGGACTAGTCCACAATTTATTGTTTAGGAAAGGATTAACAGACACACTGTTCATGCTTGAAAAAATACATTTCCATGATGCATTATACCATGCAAGTAATAATATAATTATGGATCTACAAAATCCAGCTTGTCTAACAACCAGCTGAATCATGAGCTCAAATGATCCTTTGACATGCAAAAAGTTGACCAATAGCAAAAAGTATCAACCAAGGTCAGCCTGTGCAGGCCGACCTGGTCTGACTCTCTTTGTAGATACATTAAATCTCCTTTTCACAAAACATGGCTCATATATTGTCCTACCTGATCAAGGATCTACATCCTGTAGTCATTTTGTGATAACATTTGGCCAAAAGAGTTTATTGGCAAAATCAATATGAAAAAATTGTGTTCAAAGTCGAAACAGCTCATTAAGAGGTCCACTGCAAAACACAAAAATCATCTGCAAGGTTATGAGTACTGTATACAGTAATAAAATGCATGGGGAAAAAATATGCAGAAAATTAAATTACATTGATTCATTAACATTTTACAAATTTTAACAAAATCATCTGAGAAATAAATCCATGACGACCAATGAGAAACAATGAATGATGAAAGATCAAAGTAATTGGAACCAGTATGTGTTATCCCTTTTAAGGAATGGTATTTCCAAGAACAACCACGAGTTTTAAGGAACCTGAGGGAGAAGCCTTTTGAAAAGATTGTAGGAAAATGAGAAAATGCTGGTAACCAGATTTTTCTCCTTTTCTCACAATGTTTCCCATTCTTTGAAAGACTAATCCCGTCATTTGAGCCACATTTTATTTGTTGTCTGCAAACCCTTTCGATTTGGAGTACTCTAAAATTTTGTTGTTTAGTACAGAGTCGATGAAATGATCATTTTTCCAACCTTAAGTTACATAAATGAAGAAAATACAAAACAACATTGTGAAATAATTTATACAGAAAATAAACTAAAACAAAAAACTGGAATGTTTCTATAATAACCTTTTCCACTGACTTTAACTTTAACACTGTACCAGACAACAAAATTTTAGACTCTCCCATATTCAAAGTCATTGTCGACATCAAATAAAATGTAGCTGAAATCATGAGAATGTCTCTGACAGAGTAGAAAATATTGTGGGAAAAGGAGAGGAAGCTGGTTACCAACTTCTTCTCCTTTTGCCAAAATGTTTTCAAAAGCCCTTCTGCCCAAGGGTCAGCATTGTTTAGAAAAGGTAAAACCAAATCATGTCCTTGTATATCCGAAGCAAAATTCTGGCCTTATGTCATTTTTCTGAGTATTCAAACAATAGCGTATCACAGTAATTGTGTAGAATGTGGTACTAATTGTAAATATCCCAATTCAAAATTTTCAGAAGCAGTTTTTGAAAATATTCTACAACAAAAAGTTTAATCACAATCTGAGATTAACATGGGTGTTGATTCTCTGACAAAAATAATTATTCTAATTTTACTATGTTGTGGACACTCACTAGAGTAATTCCTGCAAATACCCACAACACAGGTTTCAACAAAAAATATAGAAAATATTACATATTACTGATGAATACCATACTATCCCACATGTATATGGCTCTTCGTAATTAAACTTAGAAATCATTGTGAAATACAGAAATTGCTCATTACAGGAAATTCTTTCTAATTGCCACAATGTTTTTGGAAGTCATCTGCAGATGGTAATGTGTCTATATCAAAATGACATTTTCTTACAGTCTATCCCATTACTCTTTACTAGATGAAGAATTTACCGTCTTGTCCAAGTTGAAAGCTTTAGCAGATGACAAATTTATTGTGGCTCAAAGGTGACAAAATTTGTTTTCCATTTTCCGACAATGTTTTCAATAGCCCTACATTATCGATGTAAGGTAAAGCGTTAAACATTAAATTTAAAAAAGCTCTTTAAAAGAACACAGTATCTGTTTGCTCTACATGCAATAAGTATATTTACAACCAAAATAACACAACCATATATAAAGAAATAAATCATGAGCAATATTGCACAATAAAAGAAAAAAAAGTAAAGCATTTAGAAGGTCCATAGGACATAACAAAGAGAAAATAAATTGTCTCTGGCCTTCGAACACTTGCAACAAAAAAGAAAAAAATAATGTAAGTATTTAGAAGAGCCCAGAGATATAACATAAAAGAAAATAAATTGTCTCTGAACTTCAAACACTTGCAAGTAAAGGAAAAAACAAGAGCACCGCATGTGGGTGCCAAGGCTTGGCTGCAGTTGCATTTAGAAATAGATTGATTTTCAGAGAGAATTTTAATTTGAAAAAGAGGCATACCTGTATCAAAATTATTTTGTTGGTTACCTGCCTCTGGTGTATGTGCTACTCTTTTGATGTTAAACCACTTGTCCAAGTTTGAAGTAGATATCTTTAGTAATTACAGAGTTATTACAAAAATGTTGATTATTCAGTGAAAATTTTAAGTTCAAAAAGGGGCACTACTGTGTACAGATGTGTTGATAGTTACCTGCCCCTGTTTTATCGGGTTTCCCCTTGGATAGTTAACAACTAATCCAAGTTTGAAGTAAATATCTTCATTAATGACAGAGATAATATAAAATATTGAAGTTTTTACATGACAACAAAGACGAAGACCAAGACGTTAACAGGGCTATGACAATACCTCAATGTTTTCTTTGTACACAGCCAAGCTAATAAAGTAAGTATCCAGAAGATCCCAGAGATATAACACAAGAGAAAAATAAACTACCTATGGATTTCAAACAAAAATCATGTAAATGATGAGATAAGAAATAGTTACAACCTTCAAAATGGAAATCATCATGTATATAACAACCACTGTGGCAAACAGATCTGGATTTCAATATCAGATAAATAGTCAACATAAATTTCAGTTTCATATTCGTCATTGCACATTCATTCTGACAGTAACTCAGATTAATTATTAACATAAATTCCAATATCATACTCATTATGTAACATTCACTCTCTCATAAATATCATAGCAACTGATAGGAATGTCCTGTAACCAAAACAATAACAACCCAAAAATCAAAACCCACTACTGTGCAGGCTATTTCTAGATCTACCAAAAACTCTTAAAAATTACATACATGAAGGACAAACATTTGGAGGAAAGGAAAATTTTATCTTTCAAGTGTTAAACACAATGTTCGAAAAGGAGCCATTACTTGCCACAAGCGCTGCTCCTTTCACCTTTTACCACACAATCCCAGGTTTTAATGACCCTGAGGAAGAAGCCTTTTGAAAACGTGGGAAAAAGAGAAAATGCTGGTAACCAGCATTTTCTCCCTTTCCCAAGATGTTTTCTACCCTATCAAAGACAAATTCCATCATTTGAGTGATGTTGGAATTGTTGTCTGCAAATACTTTTGGAGAAGTCAACAGTTTTGTTGTGTGGTAAAGAGTTAACACATTTTTTTCTACAGTTTTCACTTATGTAAAACATGTATCTATACAGTAAAATGGCATCGCAAGGACATTAGGGTTTCCTTGTTGAGAAAAGATAAGTAATCATGGCATTCTGAGAAATATATAGCATTGAATGTCTTTATGAGATTCAAAAGTGAAATGCATTATGCCAATTATGACAAAGAAAAAGTTGCTATATCAATTTCAACCCAATGAAGTAAATCATAAGTTTGCTTTTATTTTGGAAAACCTCAAACAAAATCAACTAACATTTTGAAAAAAAAAAAGAAGACTTCCAGTCAAAACTGACCCTTTACCAAACAATCCCCTGTTTTAACAACCTCTAGGAAGAAGCCTGGTAACCAGCATTTTCTTCTTTTCCCACAATGTCTTCTGCCATTTCAAAGTCAGAAATCATCTTCTGAGCCAATTTGAATTTGTCATCAGCTTTGAATTTGGTTGAGTCTAACAGTTTCTTGTTTGATAAAGAGTTACAGACCAAGCAGAAAAAAGGTATGAACACCTTCAGGAGTACTAGCAACCATGTCAAGACTTTGTGTACGTTTTGATGCACAAGAATGTTGAGACATAAGGCTTTTATGTAAACTAAAAGAGGGTTTACATCCTTTTGTGTAGAAATAAGATGACTTCACACTTCAGGACTAGAAAGCATCTCGTATGTTACTGAAAGGTCTCACAGCAAGGTCTACAGGCAGTCGGAACTTGATCTCATTCAATTTGTCCAGGGACTTTAAAGAATCGTCAAATCCTATAATAAATATATGAAGAGGGCATATGTAAAAGATTTAAAAGAGCAAGACCTTTGGACTCTTTACCCTTTATCACATAACAACATTTTAGACATGTTAAAATTGAAAGCACTTGATATTAACTCTTTATCAGACAATAAAGAGGTAGACTTGTCCAAATTGAAAACATTTGCAGAAAACCATTTAAATGTGGCTCAAATGATGGGATTTATCTTTGATAGAGTTGAAAACATTGTGGGAAAAGGAGAAAATGCTCTTTACTAGCATATTCTTTACCCACAATGTTTTCATTAGACTTCTTTCTAAGGGCCCTTAAACTTGGGTTTGTGTAATAAAGGGTTAAAACTTAGGCTCAAATGATGGGATTTATCTTTGCAAGGGTAGAAAACACTGTTGCAAAAGGAGGAAACACTGGTTACCAGCATTTTCTCCTTTAAGCAGGATGTGTTAAAAAAAAAAAAATGGTTACCAGCATTTTCTCCTTAACCAGGATGTTTTCAAAAAATTTTCTATGTGTTAATTCACTAAACTGTGAGGTAAAGGGTTAACCAACACCAATGTGGGCGTAAAAAAGACTTAAAAGACCCCCTCCCTTTCGGTCAAAAAGTTGATTTTTTTTACTCTTTTCATAACTTGGGCTAATAGAGATGAAAAAATTTTACATACAAACCATGCTCTGTGAAAAGTGGGTTTAATGCATCTGCATAAATCACCTACCCACGTAAGCCTGCTCAGTACATGCAGGCTGACCATGGTTGATAGTGTTTGCTTTTTGTAGATTTTCCGCATGCCCAAGGACCATTCTACCTCATGAATCAGTTAGGTGTAAGACAAAATGGGTATATGGATCCATAATTATGACTTGCTTGGTATGATACATCACGGAAATGTATTTAACCCCCTTTTGCCAGAGTATTGCTCATATACTTACCTGTTCTGGCAACATAACTCCAGTCCTGATAGTAGTTATCTATCAAACTTTGTGTACGGAAGATCAGCTTCAACCACTGTGACAGCTTGTTTTCACTGGAAATATCCAATACATCACATGAAATAAATGTTGGCAAGATATTTTTATAAATCTTTACATCAAGGGGTGAATGCGAAACTATTCCATCTGTATTTTGGAAAATATTACAGGAGAGGGAAAAAAAAACTCAATTCCGTGAAAAGCGTTGTTAGATCGTCTTGTTTAATTATGTTGTGCTGAATTCATGCTCTCAGCTCAACACAACATATCTAAACAAGATGATCTAACAATTCTTTTCACAGAAATGAGAAGCGTGTTTCCCTCTCCTGTAAAATTGTTTGAAACGCAGATGGAATAGTTTTGTATTCATCCCTTGACATGTTAAAAACTTCTTTCTTGACAAACCGATACAACATTTTCTAGCAAAAATAGCTTTTAAAAAAGAATATAGTTTGAGAAACGGAGAAAATGCTGGTTACCAGTGTTTTCTCCCTTTCCCACAATGTTTTCAAAAGTCTAATTTCCAAGGGCTGTTGAAACTCGGAATTGTGTGGTAATTGGTTGATTGACTTATTCCTTGATTTATTCATACGTACATTTTCTATCTGTCAACCATTTCATTAAAAAGCCCCCCAACTGGCAGGTTCGTTGTTTAATCAGACTGGCTGAACAAGCGATCTGTCGATTGATTGATGTGGAAAAGCTCCTTTGTTCATTCATTGTTGACTATCAAGTTTTCCCTCCACAAATCTATACTCTCAGTACTGAAAATATCCCTTTCACTTATTCACTTATTTAGTATCTGATTATATACCATTTAGAAATGTGAGTAGTAAATTGAAAGAAATCATGTGACTAAATGTATGTATTTAAGAATATAATTATATACAACATAAATGACTATAAACTATGTAGTTTTTGTCAAATAAACAATGTTCTGTTCTGTTCCGAATGCAGCTGACTGCTGTAAGAAATATTGTGGAACAAGGAGAAATTGCTTGTAATGTGATATAGTAAGTTCATTAGTGATCCATGTGATAAAAGCAATAAAACCTATGACAAAATTTTAGACTTAGCCATACTGTGAGGATTTACAAATCAAAATTGTCTAAAACAATGTAAAAGGAGAAAATGTTGGTTGCCAAAATTTGTTTCTTTACCCACATTGTTTTTCGAAGGCTTTCTTTCTCAGGGTCGTTAAAACACAAGATTGTTTGAAAAGAGAGCAACCCCAGGCCATGGCATTTACTACCACCCAATCCCAAGTTTTAAAGACCCTGATGAAGAAGGCCTTTAAAAACATTGTGAGAAGCAGATTCTGATAACCAGCATTTTCTCATTTTCTCACAATGTTTTCTAACCTATAAAAGACAGCATTCACATTTTGAGCCACATTTTTTTATGGTATGCAAATACTTTTCATTTAGTTGAGTCCAAAATTTTGTCATTTGGAAGAGTTAAAAGGTCATTTCTCATATAATCACACAATTCCAACTTTTAATGACCCTAGGAAAGGAGTCTTTAAAAACGCTGTGGGAAAAGGAGAAAATATGGGTTACCATTTATTTTGTCGTCTGCAAATGCTTTCATTTGAACTACTGATAGTCTAAAAATTTGTCATTTGGTAGGGAGTTTACCTATCATAACCCTGGTTTACTAAAAACTAACAACTCATGTTAGAATCCTCAAGATTTGCATTGGGGTGAAAGAAAAAAGAAATTACAACCACTAATAACTTACTTAAGAGCCATGGATATAAATGCCTTTAGATGTGAATCATCTGAACGTTTGAGATGTGTGTGGGTAGAGATGACGGTATCTATAGCACCAAGCAGTGTCTGTCTAGCTGTGATTGGTTTTCCCCCGACAATCTCCAGGTGAAATGATTGTGACAGTTTACGGGCTGGTGACTGATTGTACTCATGACCATGCTGTTCAAGGCAAAACAATGTATTGTAAGTCAAGGAGCAAGAGGGCCATGATGGCCCTGTGTCACTCCACTGGTTAATACAAACCATACATACCAACATTACAATTCTAGGCCAAGAGGTTTCCAACCAGAAGCCTGATAAAGTTTTCTCTATAAAAGCCCGTGTGAAAGCTGTGACCTAAGGTCGAGTCTATTTTTGATCTATAATTATGATTTCAAGCTATAATTCTGAGCTATTACTTGAAACCTGGTAGAAGTCCACAAGATCCAGCCACATAACAAATAATATAGGTTTAGGCAGTATGGTTATAAACAAGAAGATTTTCAAAGTTTCCTTAATTAAACACAAGGGGCAGGGTTTATTTTGATTCAACTGCTGAATTTTCAACAAATTCAGAAGAGATCTTAGGCCTTAGAGTTAGGAACAAGAAGATTTTTAAAGTTTTCATCATAAAAGTCCTTGTAAGACATGTGACCCAAGGACAGGGCCAGTTTTTGACCCAAGGGCTGTAATTTGAAAAATCTTAGTAGTGTCCATTAGGTGAAGCTACATACTGAATTTGGTAGCCCTAGGCCATTATGGTTTAGAACCAGAAGATTTTTAAAGTTTTCCCTATGTAAGTCCATGTAAAACTTGTGACCTCCAAGGCAGGGTCAAATTTGGCCCCACGGCTATTACTTGAAGAATATTAGTAGAGGTCCATCAGATGAAGCTTCATACAAATTTTGGTAGCCCTAGGCCATATGGTTTAGAACCAAAAGGTTTTTAAAGTTCTCTATATAAGCCCACAGTTTTCCCTATATACGCCCACATAAAACTTGTGACCCCTGGGGAGGGGCGAATTTTAGCTCCAGGGCTATAACTTGAAGAATCATAGTTGAGGTTCATTAGATAAAGCCACATGCCAAAACTGGTGGCCTTTTGCCTTATGGATTTGGACTAGAAGATTTTCAAAAATTTCCAGTATTTTTCAGTTTTGTTGCCATGGCAACCACATTTTCACAGGAATCAAAGTCTTTCAAGGTATTCTAATGAGGACCATGGCAGGATCATGTGAAGTCTGGTCAAAGTATGATGAGTAGTTTCAGAGAAGATGTTTAAAATAAAAAGTAATGAACGCATGCAAGGATGCACTATGGACACACGGCCGTGACACAAGCTCGCTGGCCTTCAAGTCTAAAATTTTGTCATCTGATAAGGGGTTATAATATGTGTGTAACTGTACCAATAACCATCAATAAACTAATGCTTAGCTCTGTATCAATCTTTTTCTTTTCAATCCTGCAGAAGAGGCTTTTAAAAACACTGAAGGAAAAACAGAAAATGCTATGGCATTTTTCCATTATGTTTTCTACCCTGTAAAACACAAATCTATTCATCTGTATTCAATATGTCTATGCTTTTAACCCTTTACCACACAATCCCAACTTTTAATAACATTGAGAACGAAGCCTTTTGAAAACATTGTGGGAACAGGAGAAAATGCTGGAAACCAGCATTTTCTCCTTTCGCACAATGTTTTCTTTCTTTCCCAAAACAATTTTCAATTTTTGAGTCACATATATTTTGTCGTCTGCAGATGGTTTCAATTTGGATTAGTCTCAAATATTGTTGTTTGGTAAAGAGTTAATGGGGACAAGCCCACCATCCTATTGATTGGTTCCGAGTTAAGAAAAATCCCTACCTTCAATTCATAGTATTTCAGTATAAGGTCCCAGGCATGCATGTCCCGGGTAATAGCAGCTGATCTGGAGGGTAAACATCCCCAGGGAACAAGGCTGGAACTCTGCCCTATCTATAACAACAACAAACATTAATCAACAGTGAAGACAAGTGGAGGAATTCCAGTCTTGGGGGATAAAAAAACATGATTGTTAGGTTCAAAGTTGAGTTCAATTCTTTGCCTCATCTTTTCCCCACACCCACCACCCCCACTTAAAAAAACAACATCCTTAGCAAATCTTCTTTGTCATCAGTTCCCTTCTTTGTCACAGTGTTTAAAAATAGCCTTCAGGAGTATTGTTTTCAAATTTTGTCACAATAGTATCAGGGAATAACACTTTACTGAGCAGTCTGTTTTAAGACCTACCAAAATTATTGTGCATTGCACAGAAAAAAAAAAAATCATTAAATTTTTATTGAAATAAAAATACTGGTTTCCAACACAGTAAGGAAACTATTGTGGTAAAAGAAGGATCTTCTATGTTTTCCTAAGTTTCAACTGCTGAGGCACAAAAAGTGGTTGTGTAAAAAGCACATTGATGGAAGAAAATTGCAAGACTTGCTTTATGCTTACCTCCATCAGTCCATGTTGCATTAAGTCTCTGATAGCCATAGACAGATCTTTTCTTACTGTTTGTGTCAACAAGGGACTGCTCATCTCTTGACTCTACACAAACAGAAAAATATTCATAACCATAATTATATTTCATTGAAAATAATTCAGTTAACTCCAACAACTTTCAAGTAACATAACAAAATATAACATCAAATCTATGATCAATAAGACTGTTAAGAGTCAAACCCTTTTCATTTATATAAACTTTTCCTTACAAAATGTGAAATCTGAATGAGGTTTATCAGTAAGAATCAATTTATGTAGGAAAGCAGCCTGTGGCTTTGACTGAAATAGTATTATAGTATTGGTGAAGAAACCCTACAAGGCATCAAAAGCTGCACCAGTCACAGTGACATACCTGTTAACCCTTTAACACAAAATCCCTACTTTTAACAACCCTGTGAAAGAAGCCTTTTGAAAACACTGTGGGAAAAGGAGAAAATGCTGGTAACCAGCATTTTCTCCTTTTCCCACAATGTTTTCTACCCTTACCAAAACAAATTTCAATCTTTGAGTCACATTAATTTTGTCATCTGCAAATGCTTTCTATTTGGACGAGTCTAAAATTTTGTCGTTTGGTAAATAGTTAAAATATTCTGCTGTAACTGAAATTGTTACCACACCCCACCAGTTGCCTTGCCACCAAACCTGGCTAAAATTTAACACACTACAACTAATGTAATAGCCAACAAAATCATAATGTAAACTGCAGGAGCACAAGTTCCCATGGCAGGACAGTTTTGTGACAATTTCATTGAAATAGGCCAAAAACTGTAGAAGAAGAGGACAGAATATTTGCCTATGGATGGACGGACAGACAAGTCCACATCTTAATTCCAGCATAAAATTCCCCAACTTTGTTGTGGGCGGTATAAAGAGTAACCCTAACATTACCACCCCCACCACAACAAAAAAATAAAATAATTAAATAAAAAAAAGAAAAAACAAAGAAAGACAAAAAAAATTACCCACTAAATAAATTCCTCACCTCCTCAGAGTCACTATTATAATCATTATGTCCAGAGTCCTCATCATTATACTGATATTTGGCTGCTGTCAGTACTTTATCTATGGCCATCTCTAACCTTGCTCTCAAATCTCTGTATAGCAAAAAATAAAATCTTTTTAAATTCTGTACTTTTTGGGAAAGTCTTGGTCGGATGCTAAAAAGAAGTCACTTAAACGGAAAAAGAAAAGGCTTAATTTACCCCAAATGTGTACATGCTAATTTGAAACTAAACAAACTGTAAATAAGTTTTATTTTTCTATTAACTTCGTCTCTGACAGATAAAGCCTGTTAAATACCATGAAATTTTATCTAACAGTGATGATCAGAAAGAGGGAATCCTCAAACAGAACTTTCATGCACAAAGGAAAACAAAATCACCTAACATTACGAAAAAAAAAAAAATTAAATCTTGTACTGCTAGGTTTTGTTGCATGACTATGTTATCCTTTTATATGTCGTGTATCAAGGAAATTGAAAATGGCACACCAAGCAAACGAAGTAAATACTGATCCACATTTCAATTTTATAGGCCTAATCTCCTAAAAACCTTACAATTTGCAAGTAAAATCGATTATCAAGTTAGTGTTCAAAAACATCACCGTTTTCTAAGTCAGCTAGCAGAAATAATCATGCCTGCATTGCCATGATAAATTCTCCCGGCCTTGTTTGATAAGATTGATAAATTTCTGATCCTCTATGCCTGCAAGCAGTAAATTGGTTTACCCATACCAACACACATTTCAGGGGGGTAGAGAGATACATAAGAGCCATGCTCTGGCTAATTGGGGTTTAACCCTTTCCCAAACGACAAATTTTGGACTGGTCCAAATTGAAAGAGTTTGCAGATGACAATTTTAAATTTGATGAAAATGGCAGAAAGTTCTCAAAAAGGGTAGTAAACACTGTGGGAAAAGGAGAAATTGCTCGTTATGAGCAATTTCTCCTTTTCCCACAGTGTTTTCAAAAGACTTGTACTGCACACATGAAAACCAGGGATTGTTTGGGAAAGGGTTAATGCATCTCTGTGATGCATTATACCAAGCAAGTCATCACATGATTATGATCCATAAAATCCATTTAATCTGACAATCGACTGGATCAGGGGGTAGAATGGTTCTTTGACATGAGGAAAATTTACCATCTGCAAAAAATTTTGACCCATGTCAGCCTGCACGGACTGCACAGGCTGACATTGGTCAATACTTTTTACAGATGCCTTAAGCCCCCTTTTCACTGGGCTCATAATTTTGTTTCTTAACCCTTTACCAGACAACAAAATTTCAGCCTTGTCCAAATTGAAAGCATTTGCAGACGACAATTTCAATGTGGCTCAAATGGTGCAATTTTTCTTTGATAGGGTAGAAAACATTGTGGGAAAAGGTGAAAATGCTGGTTACCAGCATTTTCTCCTTTTCCCACAATGTTTTCCAAAGGCTTCTTTCCCAGGGGCGTCAAAAGGCGTCATTGTGCAGTAAAGGGTTAAAGGACATATCTTTTTAAAGAAATAGTGCTTTAGAGTTGGGATGTTACAATTCATCAGACTGCTTTGGCAGAAACAGCTGAAATATGAGAATTTTGTTTATGACAAGCAATCATTCCCTTACGTTTCCACATGTAATCAGGTAATAAAACTTACATTATGGTAAATATCCATAAAGATGTATGCAACATTTTCAAAAGTGCTTCAGAGTGGTCGATATTTCACTCTTTTTATCAGTTGACAAAGTTTCAGACTTGTCCAAATTAAAAGTTTAAATGATGAAAGTTTGTCAGTGAAAGGAAAGAAACCATTGTTCGAATAGGAGAACTTTGCCTGTTAAAGGATAGAAAACATGAGATAAGGAGAACATGCTGCTCACCAGCACTTTCTCCTTTTCCGACACAGTTATTAAAAGCTTTCTCCTATATGGTCATTAAAACATGTGACTGTGTGGTACACAGTTTACTGACTTACCCCCAATGATTGCCCTTAGCAGTTTTTTTCATAGCATTTCTCTTAAAGTCCCGACTGGCACACCCCAGCTGTGTAACAATAAACATCTGCAGCATCTGTATGGTTTTCTTCAACATCTTTATGTTGGAGGCTTGATCCTGTAACAGAGTAAACTTAGAGGTCAGTCATCAACTTTCTCCACTTACTTATTCTCGGTGCCCAGCATCTACATAGAACAATACAACATTACTTTCTAAAAGAACCTTAGCCCTTATTCACCGACCATTCTCAACAAAACTCTTGTTCTAAATCTAAAAAAAATTCTAAATTTCAAAGTTAAAAAAATTCTGACTGGCAAAACCATTTGAGCAGTGCTCTGGCAAAAGGGAATATAATGCCTCACCATGATGTACCAAACAACAAATTTGATACAAAATTTGTCTCGTTCAACCAGTTTTATGGACGAAGAGTAATTTTGTCTGGTTCAACTAGTTTTATGGACTAAGAGTAATAAAGGAGTGTCAAGATTTCTTTATGATGAGGAATCACAGGTCAATCCAAATGGGTGCTGTTTCCCTTTGTGAAATAATTTACTCATACATGAACTAGCACGTGCTGTTTCCCTTGTGAAATAATTTAGTCACACATGAACTAGCACCATAATATGTAACGTTCAATGATTAACTAAGTGATTGAATGGTGTTTTAAACATTACTTCAGTCATAATAAAGTGATAGTTCATACTATTCATGTGTGTCCTGGGTTTCGTTAGTGCTAGGCTAAGGCTCTGAAGTGTCTTGCCCCAGGAAATTCCAACAAAAATCCAAGAACTTCAAGTCTAGACCAAACTTGGGGCCTGGTACTGTCTGGAACATACCACAAGCTCACGTAAGCTAAACACAAGAGCACCATATGAGGGTGCTAACGTTGGCTGTAGTTGCTTTTAGAGTGGTGAAAATGCTTATTAGAAAAAAGGGCATAATTGCGTTGAAAAACATTTTGAGGGTTATCTGCCATCTTGGTATGGGTTCCTTTTTTGATAGTGAAGACCTTATTTAGATTTTAATTAAATATCATCAGTAAGGACAGAGATAGTAAAAAAAGGATGATTTTCAGCATCAGTGAAAATTCTTTGTCATAAATGGGCCATAACAATGTACAAAAATATTTGAGCAATGCTCTGTGAAAAGGGGCTTAATGCATTTGCGAAAAGTATTGACCCAGCTCAGCCTGCGCAGTCCACACAGGCTGACCTGGGTCAAACCTTTTTGCTATCTGTCAACTTTCTGTATGTCCAAGGACCAGTCTACCTCGTGATTTAGTTGGTTGTTAAACAAAGAGGCTATTTTAGATCCCTAATTATGTGATGTCTTCCTTGGTACAATGCATCACGGAGATGCATTAAGCCTTTTCACAGAGCATGGCTCATTTTGATGGTTACCTGCCCCTGTTGTATGGGTTTCCCTGTTAAAGAGTTAACAGTTAGTCAGCATTTGAAGCATATATCTTCAGTATTGAGAGAGATATAAAATGTCCAAGTTTTTGCTCAACAACAAAGCAGACAACAGGGTTAACCCTTTCCCAAACGACAAATTTTGGACTGGTCCAAATTGAAAGAGTTTGCAAACAACAATTTTAAATTTGATGAAAATGGCAGAAAGTTCTCGAAAATGGGTAGAAAACATTGTGGGAAAAGGAGGGACAAATTTTGGACTGGTCCAAATTGAAAGAGTTTGCAGACGACAATTTTAAATTTGATGAAAATGGCAGAAAGTTCTCGAAAAAGGGTAGAAAACACTGTGGGAAAAGGAGAAATTGCTCGTTACAAGCAATTTCTCCTTTTCCCACAGTTTAAAAAGACTTGTACTGCAAACACGTGAAAACCAGGGCTTGTTTGGGAAAGGGTTAAGACAATACCTTGATATTTTCTTGGAAAACAGCCAAGCTCCTAATGACTGTTTCTTATGACCTTTGAATATTTGTTCAGCAGACTGTACTAAAGGAATTACTAAGAGAAAGAATGTTTCAATACCTTTGGCTGTAATCCAGGCTTTTTTCTGTCTTTGCTCACTGTCTTATCACCAAACTGAAACTACAATGTGAATATTTATCTACAAATCATCTCCTGGAAGGGGCGTTGCTCATAACAAACAACTTCTACCTTTGTCATAATCTTTGAACAGGCATTTTATGTATCAAATTGAGGTTTTTGGTAAGTTCTCCTACATAATTCTTTGACTTTGGACCGATAGCATACACATTTTTACAATTTACACACATGTACTTTTATTGCAAATTTTCATGGGAGGAAAAATGAAATTTCTGAAGTACATTTATATTCATGTATTTTCACAAAGCAGTATGAAGGGTGTAAGCTCTTTATGGTACAAGTTACTTTTATACATATCAGAATCTATTACACACACCAGAATGGACAAATATTTGACAAAAAAGAGAAGGTCTTTTTCAATTAATTTTGAAAACATTGAAGGAAGAGGAGCAAAGGCTTGTTACAAAAAACTATTTTTCTTACTACAACATTTTCAAATCTGTCATAACTGTGAAAAGTCAAATAGAAGGTAAAGGATGTAGAAAGATAACAATTTTTGCCTGCTTCACGATAAATTTAACTCTTAACCCCCCCCCCCCACCTCTCTCTCTCTCTCCCTCTCTCTCAACTTAACAACACCACATCATTTAAGTGATGGAGTAGTTATGTAAAAATACAATCTTGGTTAGTATTAAGAGACAAATCTTTTGGTGTATAAGTATTAAAGCATGATTATCAAGTAAATATTATCTATGCTATTATGATCATTATTATAGTTAATGAAATACTAACAACCTCTTTTTACTAACATTGAATTGTTGAGTTATGGTGGCAGATGGTTACAACTTCCATCATGCCTATTGATGTGGCAAATAAAACTTACAAAAAAAGAAAACTCTTACCTTATTTCCAGATGTTCCATGGACAGAGCATGTACATCTCTCTTTACCAAGAGGTCCTGGGCTTGTAGCTTCACCTGTACAATTCATCAAATTTAGACACTCATAATATTCCAAAATACTTCACCAAAACATTCAAAATTTTGGCAATCTAAGGAAAAAGTCTTTCATAAACAATGTGAAAAAAGGCTTTTTCTTGTTATTCATAGTATTTTCTACCCTAAAAAAGGTAAAAATCATTCAGACATATTTGCCTGCAAATGCTTTCAAGGCGGGCAAGTCTAAAAATTTTGTTACTTGAAAAAAAAAAAAAATTCTCATGGAAGTCGAAATAAAAACCTGGTAACTACCAAAGATGTTTTGTATGGCATGTTTTAGGACATAAAGACACAGTCTGATCCATCTTTTGATGTCAGTTTAGAGATAAACTGAGAAATTTTCACAAATAGGCAAATGTGCATGCCACAGGTGAGCAGAGAGACAGATGGACTTACAGACAAGTTAATTTAACTCTCAGAACATGCTTCTATGTATGGGTAAAATAATGCCGAAAAAAAATATCCTGAACCCTTTACAGTTGACAAAATTTTAGACTTGTCCAGATTGAATGTACATGCAAGGGACAAATCGATCATGTGGCCAAGAATATGGAATTAGAAAACATTGTAGGAAATGGCAAAAAAACTGCCTACCAGCATTTCCTCTTTTTCTCACAATGTTTTCAAAAGCTTTATTCCCCATTGTTGTTATATTACAGCATTGTGTGGAAAAGGGTTAACCTGCTATTATTAAAGATTAGCCTTTTTTCTGTCTCATAAATATCATACATTGCAATTCACTACTTACTTCCTGCTCTGATCTTTTCTTTAAGATTCAACACTTTTCCTATGAAAAGGCTAAGGTATGGTGGCATAACCTGACAAACACTGGAAACGTAACAGAACAAAGTGACCTACCTTGCAGAAAATCTATGAACCTTTCAAGGTCTGCCACTTGTGTTTTCAGTTGAACAACAAGTTTTTCTTTCACTTTGGCTGGGTTCACTATCTGGAATGTAACATTGTGGAATTAGGCACACCTCATTTGAGACTTTACCACATAATTTCCAAGTTTTGATGACCCAGGGAAGAATTTCTTTTCAAACTACTGTGATAATGGGAGGAAGTGTTGGTAACCAGCATTTTTACCTTTGCCCACAATGATTTCTTTCCTTTAACATTCTACCACAAAATCCCAAGTTTTAACGACCCTGGAGAAGAAGGCTTTTGGAAACATTGTGGGGAAAGGCGAAAATGCTGGTAATCAGCATTTTCTCCTTTTCTCACAAAGTTTTCTAGCCCATAAAAGATAGAAATCATCATTTACTTTGTCATTTGAAAATGTTTGCAATTTGGTTGCGTCCAAACTTTTGTTGTTTTCTATAGAGTAAAAGACAAAATATGATCATTTGAGCTGATCAACTTTGCCATCTGCAGATGCTTTCTAGAAAATGGAGGAGTCTGAAGTTCCACTGTCTGGTATAGAGTTAAACCAATATCCATATTCATGTTGACCAAACATATTCTAAAAGAAATTTTCCAAAACCATTTTGTGTAAATTTCTTTCAGGAGACAAGGAATTAAACCTAGTAACATCTTTTCAGAGTGAAATTCTTATCTTTAGTCGAGAAACATTAAGACTTTAAAAAATTAGATATTTAATACAGGTGCTATACTCACTTTACCAACTGCAGTTTCCACAACTTGCTTTAATTCATCAGTGCTAGAGATACAGAGAAAAAAAATTAATTTAATATTTTTATCAAATTTGTAAAATTTGCAGCTTTTGGTCAATATTAGATTGCACAAAGCACAGTCTGATTGTGCACCTACATCAACTCACTATTACTTGATTCTGAACTATGTAAGTGCCTCTCATTTACAGTGGCATTGTGTTGTTAACTCTTTACCACGCGACAACATTTTAGACTAGTCCAATTTCAAAGCATTTGCAGATGCCAAATTCAACTTTGGCACAAACGGGCTTAAGCTCTCTGATAGAGCAGAAAGCATTGTGGGAAAAGGAGAAAATGCTGGTTACCAGCATTTTCTCCTTTTCCAACAATGTTTTCAAAAGCCTTCTTTTCTAGGGTCATGAAAACCCTGGATTGTTTGGTAAGTATCTAACTTTTTGTGAAATAAATTAAAGATACAAACAAATGAATGTTGATGAACGTCTAAAAAATCATGTTTTTCAACATCCTGAATAATTGCTAATTCAATCAGATGTAACATTAGATTTTGCTTACCTCAGTTTATCCAGTTTGTCAATATTTAAATCCATGCTGCTTCTTAGTTGCTCCAAAATCACTTTCTGTTTTTCAATTTGTTTACTTGTTGGTAATTCCTCAACTTCCCCAGTCTGTAACAAGACCAAAATAATACATGTAGGTACAGAGTCTTCAAACTTTTCACTCTTTACAAGACAAGAAAATTTTAGACTGGTCTGTATTCAAACCTTCCAAAAACAACAAATCAAATGAGCCATGGCCTGGCAAAAGGGGGTTCAATGCATCTGTGACGCATTACACGAAATATGTCATGACATAATCATGAATCCATAAAATCCATTTTGTCTAAAAACAGACTGAATCATGAGGTAGAATGGTCCTTGAACATGCAGAAAATTTACTAATAGCTAAAAATTTCAACCCGTGTCAGCCTGCGCAGACTGTGAACCCCCTTTTCAGACAGCACGACTCCAATATACTTCAATTGATGGAATTTGATTTAGATAGAGTAGAGGAATTGTGGACAGGGACAATAAGGCTATTCCTGCATTTTCTTCAAATGTTTTGAAAGGCTTTCATCCTTAGGGTCATAAATAAAGAAGATTGTCTGGTAAAGGGTTTATTTTCATATAAGTAAGTGGTTGGTTATACTAGTGATAGGTTGTTTTCTATGAACATGTTTAACTCATGTTGATTTTACCCATTTTACTGGGATGTCTATCCAGTCAATTGTGAGTAATTTCTTCTTATGCCACAATGTTTTCAAAGTCTCTTGTTGAAAACAGGAAAAAAATGTTGTCTGCAGCAGGAATGTTATAAGAAGATATGAAAACTCTTTCCCAGACAACAAAATTTCAGACTTGTTTAAACTGTATGTGTTTGTAGATGACAATTGTTTTGTGGCTCAAATGATGGGATTTGTAATTGAAAGGGTAAAAAACATTATGGGAAAGGGAGAAAATGCTGGTTACCAGCATTTTCTCCCTTTCCCATAATGTTTTCAAAAGCCTTCTTGATAGGGATCATTAAAACAGTATTAATTGGTAAAAGGTCAACATGGAGTGAAATATTTCTACCTCGTAGGCATAGGTCTCCAGGTCCTCTAACTGTGACTTCAGCTGCAAGATCAACTCTCTCTGTTTTTCTCTCTGTTGCGATATCTTTACTTCATGTTCCTTTTCACTCTGTGAATTAATAAAACTACCAATCATAAACTTTCCTTTGCTGCTGCGATGGACTTCTACAAAAATACCGGTTGATAACTCCAGGGCCATGATGGCCCTGGAGTCGCTCACCTGAGCCTTTTGACCAAGCACAACCAATTTCCAACGTCTTGTGAGATATATGTATTACCAAACAATAAAATTTTAGACTCATCAAAGTTTGAACCTTTTTATGTGGATCAAGCTGTGGGATTGGTCTCTCAAAGGGGTAGAAAACATTGTGAAAAAGGGAAAAAATGCTGGTTACCAGCATTTTCTCCTTTTCGAACAGTGTTTTCAAAAGGCTTCTTTCTGAGAGTCATTTGTACACTCGTCCAAGATCTTATCAAAACAAACATTCTGACAAGTTTCATGAGGATCTGACTGAAAAGGTGGCCTCTAGAGTGTACACAAGGTAAAAAGTTGATGACGCAAGATGGACGCCGGACACAGCACAATCACAATAGCTTACCATGAGCACTTTGTGCTCAGGTGAGCTAAAAAATAAAGCTAATACACACTAGACCGGTGTAGTTTTATTTTCTTAATTTTTTCAACAGAAATATTGATAACTGAAATGTTTTGTTGTTGAAACTTGTAAAAGATTTTCATGTTGTAGTAACTTTCCTGGTGCTTGTATTTGCTTCTCACTACATAACAAAATTTTGACATCTCACTCGACCTTTGGTCCCACACGATATCAAAGTTTCTGACGCAGCTGGAAGGAAATACAAGCAGCAGGAAGGTTACCAAAAAATAATTAAGTGTCCTACAATGTTTAGATTTGAGTCTTAGTCACTATTTACCATTTCCTCCAGTATCTGGGCATCTTCAATGTGACAACCTCTCACATCTGGTATTCCTTTGAAAGCAAATTCTTCAAGTTCTTTCAGAAGATGCTGTAAAGAGAGAAACAACAAAATCCCGGCTTTTAACGACCCTGAGACAGAAAGCTTTTGAAAACATTGTGGGAAAAGGAGAAAATGCTGGTAACCAGCATTTCCTCCTTTTCCCACAATGTTTTCTGCCCTTCCCAAAACAACTCTTGAGTTGCATTTAATTTGTCGGCTGCAAATGCTTTCAATTTGGACTGGTTCAAAATTTTGTCATGTGGTAAAGAGTTAAACCTTTACCACACATTAAAATTTTGCACTTGTCCAACCTCAACGCATTTCCAGAAACACACTGAGGATTTGAATTACAAAATTTGTTTTTGAAAGGGTAAGAACAGAAGGAAATCCTGTTCCTGTAATGTTTTCAAGAGCCCTCTTGCTGGGGGTTGGTAAAACACTGGAATGTTTGGTAAAGCATCAACAGGGTTCCCAGCATTTTCTACCTTTTCCCACCATGTTTTCATATGCCTTTTCCCACAGAGCTTTTTAAATTCCAGTAAATATTTGAAAGCAAAATTGCATGTACACCCCATGTACCCCATACCCTACCTTATTTATTTCCACAGTTGATTCTTGTCTAATACAATTTACATTTAATTTTTCCTATCTTCTTTCCTTGTAAGTATTAACCCTTTCCCAAATGACAAATTTTGGACTGGTCCAAATTGAAAGAGTTTGCAGACGACAATTTTAAATTTGATGAAAATTGCATAAAGTTATCAAAACGGGTAAAAAACACTGTAGGAAAAGGAGAAATTGCTCGTTATGAGCAATTTCTCCTTTTCCCAGTGTTTTCAAAAGACTTGTACTGCAGACACGTGAAAACCAGGGTTTGTTTGGGAAAGGGTTAAAATAGTCTGGGATACAGGGGTGTGGAAATACTATGCCAGACTCGTCCGACTCGGGAAAATTTGGCTCCGGACAAGTGACTTTTTTCAGTCTAGCTGTCCGCGGACATGTAAAAAATATTAGGAAAATTTTCAAACAGAGATCTGTTGTACACTTATCCAGTGAAATACAAATGTTCTCACTTCGTACAAACAAGAGGGCCATGATGGCCCTGTATCGCTCCACTGGCTTATAAACCATAAATACTAAACATTTCAGTTCTGAGCCAAATGGTTTCAAAATGAAGACTTACAAAGTTTTCTCTGTAAAAAGCCCATGTGAATGTTGAGACCCGCAGGGCAAAGCCATTTTTGATCCCAGAGCTATAATTACTTGAACCCTGGTAGAGGTTCACAAGATAAAGCCACATGCCAAAATAATACAAGTCTATGCTCTATGGTTATAAATAAGCTGATTTTCAAGTTTAGTCCATATGAAGCCTCTGTAAGACATAAGACCCCTGATGCAAGGCTAATTTAAAAAAAAAAATCAAAACAGGAAGATTTCTTAAGTTGTCACTATGTAAGCCCATGTAAAACTTGTGACCCCTGCGGTGGGGCCAATTTTGACCCAAGGGCTAAAATTTTGGCCCACTTGGTAGAGGCCCACTAGATATAGCTACATGCAAAATTTGGTAGCTCTAGGCCTTATGGCTAGATAGAGGAAGATTTTTAAAGTTTTCTCTATATAAGCCTATGTAAAACTTGTGACCCCTGGGGCAGAGCCAATTTTGACCCCAGGGCTATAATTTGAAGAAACTTGATAGAGGTCTACTACATAAAGCTACATGCCAAATTTGGTAGCCCTATGCCTTATGGTTTCAGACAAGAAGATTTTTAAAGATTTCCAATATTTTTCAGTTTTGTTGCCATGGCAACCAGAGTTTTTGAAGGAATCAAATTCTTTCAAGAAATTCTGAAGAGGACCATGGCAGGATCATTTCTGTGAAGTTTCATGAAAATTGGATGGGTAGTTTCAGAGAAGAAGATGTTTGAAATAAAAGTTAACGCACGGACGGACGGACGGACGGACACACGACGGACACCGGGCCATGACATAAGCCCGCTGGCCTTCGGCCAGTGGAGTTAAAGATCGCATTTCGAATGATAAACAGCAGCTTCAGATGATCCCTGATTTCTGGGAACCCAAAATACACGTTTGGTGTATCTCCACATTCACCGCATACAACAAGACCGGTATAATACTTGGCTGTTTTTGGCACTTCAATTTTAATTGTCTTAAAAAATTCTGAACAGCTTCAAGATCATCATTTTGGATTAAAATAAACTAATAAATAGTATTATTTTAATACTGATTCAAAAATCCTTGACAACAATGTTGCACATGTGAAAATTTTTAATCTTAAACAGCTTCAGTGCAAAATGGGCCGTGATTTAGCAATTATCTCCTCTGCTGGAAACTGTCTCCAGTCAAACCAAAACATTTTTTGATTCAGCGATTAATTGATGCATAAAATTGGAGAAAATGGGTCAGTTTCTTTTATCAAATCTTTGAAGCAAGCAGAAAGTGAGAAGTCTGAGACTCAGGAACCATTCTGCGGCTCCAAACATAAATCTAAACTGGACTGTGACAAGAAATATGACAAAAAAATGTTTTTAACAAGGCATTGATGAAAGAATTCCTGTGGTTGAATGCAGGCGATCGTAAAAAAAAAAAACAATGTTTTTTGTAAGGTTTGTCAAGAGTATCGCCATATTGCTGAGATGTCACTTTATGCATGCCATTTAAAATTTTGTTTGGACAAGCGAGCCACACTGGCGGACAAGTAGATTTTTGTAATCTACATGTCCGTGGACAAGTAGAAATTTCAAAGATTTCAACACCCCTGGGATAGCTCTTCATCAAACCACAAAGTCTTAGATTTGTCCAATTTGAAAGCACTTGAAGACAACAAAATAAAATGAGACTCAAAAATCAAAATTTCTTTGGAGTGGAAGAAAATGTTATGGGAAATGGAGAAAATCCTGATAACCATTATTTCCTCCATTTCCTGCAAGGTTTTCAAAAGTATTCTCTGGGGTTCTTAGAACTCTAGCTTTCTTTTTGGTACACTCTTTACCACATAACAAAATTTTGGACTAGTCAAAATTGAAAGCATTTGTGGACAACAAATTAAAATGTGGCATAAATGATGAAATTTTTGAAAGACTTGAAAACATTGTGGGGAAAGGAGAAAATGCTGGCAACCACTATTTTCTCCTTTTCCCGCAATGTTTTCAAAAGCTTTTTTTCTCAGGGTCGCTAGAAGTAGGTATTATATGGGAAAGGGTGAGAGGGCTAAAATGGACAGAAAATGTTCAGAGATTTCACAATTTCTAACCTCTTTGTCCTGGGCCTCAGCATTCACAATCTGTTTGAGTCGGAACTGTACTTGTGCAAAATGTGTGGTGAGGGCCAGAAGGGAAGAGTTCAGCTGCTCTTGTTCTTCCTCCAGTCGCTGCAATTCTTCTGATTCACTCTTGTGACTATAGCATAAATTAAATATTCCTTTAACTATTTACCAAATGACAAAATTTTTGTCCAAGTTGAAAGCATTTGCAGACATCAAACTAAATGTGATTCAAAAATTGAAATTTGTTTTGGAAGGGTAGAAAACAATGTAGAATAAGGGTAAAATGCAGTTTACCAGCTTTTGTAGTCTATAAACAAGAGGGCCATGATGGCTCTGTATTGCTCCACTGGCTAATACCATACATACCAAACAAACAATACAATTCTAAGGCCAAATGGTTTCGAACAAGCTTTCTCTAAAAAAGCCCATGTGAAAGTTGAGGCCCCAGGCCCAGGGTGAAGCCATTTTCCACCACAGAGATATAATTACTTGAATACTGGTAGAGATCCTTAATATAAAACCACAGGCTAAATAAAACATGCCTAAAAATGGTAGTTTCAGAGAAGTTTGAAATAAAATTTAACACACAGACCCCATACAGGGCTATGACATATGCCTGCTCGCCTTTGGCCAGTGGAGCTAAAAACAAACCCAACTAATTAAACCTTCACATACTTTTACATGGACTAACTTTCAACCACCCTAAAGACAGAGGCCTTTAGAAAGATTGTGGGAAAAGGTGCAAATGCTGGTAACCAGCATTTTCTCCTTTTTCGACAGTGTTTTCTATCTTACCAAAAACAAAGTCCATTTAAGTCATATCTATTTCATTGTCTGCAAATACTTTCAATTTGGACAAGTCTAAAATATTTTTATGTGGTAAAGAATTAAGAATTTACCCAACAACAAAAATGTAGACTTGTCCAAATCGTAGGCATTTGCAGATGACAATTTAAATTTGACTCAAACTTGATGGGATTCATCTTTTCAAAAGGCTTCTTACAAAAGGTCGTTACAAATTAGGATTGTGTGATGAAGGGTTAAATACTGTGATGTGCATAACTGTAACTTTTACAAATGCAACATCTGCAAGACTCATTAACCCTTTACCAACCAATCCCGACTTTGAACAACCCTGCGGAAGAAGCCTTTTGAAAACATTGTGGGAAAAGGAGAAAATGCTGGTAAACAGCATTTTCTCCTTTTCCCATAATGTTTTCTACCCTTCCCAAAACAAATTTCATTTTTTTAACCACATTTATTTTGCCATCTGCAATTGCTTTCAATTTGGACCAGTTTAAAATTTTGTCATTTGGTAAAGAGTTAAACCTTTCTCAGGATAAAATTGCTGCAGAGAACTTTCTATGTCCTCAAGAGCAGAAATCAAAGAACACCCTGTCTGATCTTAGATCTACATTTTTTGCAAAAAGCAATACATGGTGTTCTCAGTGCTCTAAGGTTAAAAATGTGCCCATGCTGATAAACTCGAGTCCATGCTCAAATGAGCTTATGCTCAAACTCTAGTTTCATTTATGCTTAAGACCACTGAAAATTTCGAAGGAAGACTTTAATTCAACAAGCAGAGACAAGAAAAGGCTGTAAAGTTCAGAAGTTACTCCATAAAGTTTATCAAATCAAATCTATACAACTTTGAAATTTCATGCTCAGCAGAGTTGAGCATGAAAAAGGTTTTATAAGCATTGATCCTGGCTTTTCTTACCTCAGCTCTAGTGATGTTGTAGAGGGTTCTGGGTTGGAAACAGCACCAAGTGGAGCCCAGCGCTCTGTGGGTCTGTCAGAGTCATTGTCCGCATCGTCATCGAAGCTATCATAGTCATATCCTTCCGTTTCTAGTGACGTTTCAGCCATCATTCTGTAATCACAGCACCAGATAAAACTATTAGAGCTAACTGAGATTGTTTTACATCTTAACCCTTTACCAAACAACAAAATCTTGGACCTTTCCAAATCCAAAGCATTTGCAGACGACAAATCAAATGTGGCTGAAATAGTAGAAATTGTCTTTGAAAGGGTAGAAAACTTTGTGGGAAAAGGAGAAAATGCCGGTTACCAGCGTTTTCTCCTTTTCCCATAGTGTTTTCAGAAGCCTTCTTCCTCAGGGTCGTTAAAGTTGGGATTATATGGTAAAGAGTTATGTCTTTCTCAAAATCCCTTACTTTCTTCTTCACTCTTTACTAGACGACAAAATTTTAGACTTATCTTAACCCTCTACCACAAAATCCCTGTTTTAATTACCCCTGAGTGAGAATGAAGCCTTTTCAAAATATTGTGGGAAAAGAAGAAAATGCTTGTAACCAGCATTTTCTCCTTTTCCCACAAAGTTTACTACCTTTTCAAAGACATTTTCTGTCATTTGAGCCATCTTAAATTTGTCATCTGCAAAATTAATGCTTTCAAATTGGACCAGTCTAAAATGTTGTTGTTTGGCAAAGGGTCAATTGAAGGTATATTACGCAGACTGCATAAATATTGAATTGGTTTAGATAATGGGATTCATCTTTATTCTTGTGGGACAACAAGAAAATGCTAGTTACCAGCACTTTCTCTTTTTTCACACTTTCCTAAAAGCATTCTTCCTTTCTGAGAAGAACAAACCTAAATCTTTGGTAGAGGATTAAGCTGATTAACTCATTAGTACTCACATCTTGGAAAGTACTTCTGTAAATTATGGTCCAATGGATGTTCAACTTGAAATGAGATTTAATACATGAAAATAAATACCTGTAAAAACAATGTGGTAAAATATGGATTTGTTTATAATGAGTAAATTCTCCTTTTGCTACAATGTCTTCAATTGAAGTTTCTCAAAATACTCTTAATCCCTTTAGCACACAATCCAGAGTTTTCATGACCCTGAGAAGAAGCATTTTGAAAACATTGTGGGGAAAGGAGAAAATGCTGGTAACCAGCATTTTCTCCTTTTCCCACAATGCTTTCTACCCTCCCAAAAACACATTTCAATTTTTCACTCACAGTTATTTTGTCGTCTGCAAATGCTTTCAATTTGGATTTTTTCTTTTGGTAAAGAGTTAAAGTCATTTTCAGATGTAATGAAAGAATCAGTTATTAGCTATTTTCTCAGACCTAACAAAAACCATTACAATTTTCAAACAGTTAAATATCTGAAGCATTGGAAAATATATGATCATTACAATTTTCAAACAGTTAAATATCTGAAGCATTGGAAAATATATGTATCCTGTTTCGCTGGTATGAAAAACATCCTAAGTAAAGGAACAAGCAATTGCTCCATGTATGTATTCAAATCCTGTCCTCTGTGGGCAAATAAAAAGTAATACAATTCACAGCAAGGAGTTAACTTGATTGATTGCTCTGTGGGCAGATAAAAAGTAACACAATTCACAGCAAGGAGTTAACTTGATTGATTGATCTTTTAAGCCACTTTCACCATTATTTCAGTCGTATTACTCAGCTAATTTATTCATGTGTATACTGGGTTTCATCAGTATCAGGCTAGAGCTGAAAACACTGTGGGAAAAGGAGAAAGTGCTGGTTATCAGCAATTTCTCTTTTTACAACCATTTTTTTCAAATGCCTTCTTGCTCAAGGTCTTTAAAACTTGGGATTGTGTGGTTAAGAAAGAAGGAAAGAAAAGCTTAGTAATACACTATGCATGTGAAAAACATTGGCTGAATTTACAAGCACTGGTTTATATCAAAGTACTAGTGACTATTATAATGAATTCAAATGCTATGGTTGCTAAAAAATAAATTGTGACTGAGCATCAATGTTTGTGACATAGGAAGACACTGTTTACAGCAAACAAACACTAGTCATGTACGACGAATGTAACAGCTGTTACTGGAAAAAAATCTCTATTTGTCATTGCACTGAATTTTTTGGCCCCTATTAGGTCTTTAAGCACCAAAATAATGGTATTCTTCTGTAAGATTTTTTATGAGACATGTCAATAATAACAGACTGTCATTTTAACATCTGCAGAGTTAACGTTTAGCAGCTACTCAGCTTACAAATGCAAAATCAATGACAAACAAAAACAAATTGAACAAAAAGAAATAAAGAAAGAAATAATGGTTTGACTTATAAATGAGCCATGCTCTGTGAACAGGGGGCTTAATGCATTTGCGAAACGTATCGACCCAAGTCAGCCTGCGCAGTCCACGCAGGCTGACCTGGGCTGAAACTTTTCGCTATTGGTCAATTTTCTGTATGTCAAAGGATCAGTCTACCTCATGATTCAGTCGGTTGTTCAATAAAATGGACTCTATGGATCCATGATCATGTGATGACTTGCTTGATATCATGCATTATGGAGATGCATTAAACCCCCTTTTGCCAGATTATGGCTCAAACATATTATACAGATGCATTTTTCATAAGCCAATTCATTTCAAACATCAAAAAAAAAAAGAATTAAGAGGACAAAATTTTGTAAAATCCAGATTCAAGAAATCAGTTGGTACATCTGTCTGCTATATGTAAAGTAAATGATAAAGAAAAGTTTAGTTCACAAACTATTATGAAATACAATATTCTGTACCCTTCACAACACAAGTTCCATTATTTGCACAGCATCTACATGTAATAATTGCCTGCAAATACTTTCAATACCAACAAGTCTAAAATTTTGATGTTTGGTAAAGAGTAAAGCTGCGACCAAGAAGACTTTTTTAAAAAGCTGTGCTCTGTGAAAAGGGGGCTTAATGCATCTGCAAAAAGTATTGACCAATGTTAGCCTACGTAGGCTGACATGGGCCGAAACTTTTTGCTATCTTTAAATTTTCCATGTGTCCATGGACCATTCTACCTTTAGATTTAATCATTTATTAGACTAAATGAATTTTAAGAATCTATAATTATATGATGAGTTGGCTTGGTATCGTGCGTCAGGGAGACGCATTAACCCTGATCCTGCTAAATAAGTAAAATGAAACGTTCAACCCGATAGTAAAACTCATAATTCTGCTATTTCAAAGTTAATTTTTTGGGAAATATATCTCCTTATCGGACAAAGTAGATCAAAGACCAGACTGCACATTTGTTGCAGTCTGATCTTGATCTTTGCTGTCGGTAAAAGTCAGTGAGTGGCCCTTAGCAGCCTAAGGGTTAAGCCCCCTTTCCACAAAGCAGGGCTCAAATATAAAAGATCACTATTGGGTAGAAATAACCCATATATAAGATACCACAGTCTTCAGATCAAAAATGGTAATCAAAATATATCTTCAAAGGTACACTAATTGCACAATAAGTGCAACACAATACACTTAATGATATAAAATATTACATATTGTACTGTAGAAGTTATTGATCATATATTTCATTTTTAGGGAATTAAAATGGAGGGAGGCGAAGCTGATGAAAATGAAATATAAGATCAGTAACTGACTTACAGTTTGCCCTACTTTCTAATTGATTGACAGTCAGCCTCGTGGAGGAAAGAGCCATACAAGTCAGACAGAGAACGCGGTCGCCACGCCTCTTGTGGTTGATGGAGGTACTAACATGCACACTGAGTCATATTGTGTCACCTTTAATTTGGCACTGAATCTGATCTAGAACAACTGTCTGTGGTGCTAAACTTGATCTACGCTCATATTCACTCAAGCACTTGATTCAGCCATGGACACATTCTTTGGATTAGTTTGACGACGAAGAATTTTACAAAGAATTTATTAAAAAATTTAATCAATTTACTTATTTCGAAACGGCGTAGAACTTGCTATGTTTAATAATACTATTTTCTTTATAGAACAGTACAATAACCCTTATTCTGCTGATCACTTGGAAACTGGACCCACTTATGCAAGCACTGAAGATAAAATGGTGTCCGTACATACTAAAGCCTGCTGTCTGATAGTCGACTAAGTTGTCTGTCCCTTCATTTGACAGATTTACATGTTTATAATTTTAAATTCATAGATTTCAAAATGCTTTCAATTTTAAAGATTTCGCCAGTTGTATTTCATCTTCAGAAAAGGCAAAAATCATGGTGTTTTGTGAATACTGGATAAAAGTGTTTGGATTTCTTTCGATATTTCCTAGAGAAATATAAAGGTAACTCGTTCGTACGTGTTTTTGTTTTAGTTAACTTTTCAGGATCCCAAAAGTTGCAATAGTCCCCGCCTCTTTCAGGACAGCACACACATTGTATTTTTCACTTGTACAACAACCAGCTAAAATACTGTGGGCGGAGCTTCAGGTTTAGCGGGAAATGTTTGTAGATAGGTCAACCATTTAATAATTAAGTCGTCGCATATTGCGAGTTACTGAGTCTGTATGGAATTAAATCCAGCAGTTTTGAATGAAATCCGGCTTTTTCATGGGTTTAGAAAGTAGGGCAAACTGTAAAAGTAGTTATAAATTCAAAATGATCTACTTCTTACTTAGTAACCTAACCATATGTGATATTCAGGATAAATATAAAGCAGGCCAATTGGGCTGTTACCTTAACACTATACCAAACAATCTCAAGTTTTTAATCCTGCAGAAAAAGGTTTTGGAAAACTTAAGAGGAAGAGGAGAAAATGCTGGTAACCAGCATTTTCTCCTTTTCCCAAAAGCTGTTCTATCTTCCAAAGACCAGTGCTATAATCTGGGTATGCCATATTTGTGATCTGCAAATACCTTAAATAAAGACCAGTCAAAAATTTTGCCAAATGTGTCAGAGACAACTGACCCTGAGGAAGCTGAGAAAGCTTTTCAAAACAATGTGGAAAAGGGAGACAATGCTGGTAACAAGCATTTAGTCCTTTTCTCACTATATTTTCTCCCCCTCATTGATAACATCTTGATGTCAGCCAGACACAATTGTCTTCAAATGCTTTAAATTTGGAGCTGTCTAAAATTTTGCTACATGGTAAAGAGCTAACAGCCAGAAAACAATTATTTCATGTAAGCCGAGCCCCAGCAGCCTTTTCAATGACATACAGTACTTAGGAACAGGGGATTGCTGGTTCAAATCCCAGCTCAGCCGATTTCTTTCCAAGGACTAATGATAGTTTTTGCAACAGGATTTATTCCTCTCTCACCAATGAACATTGTTTTAACAATGGTCATATGGGAAAGAATATTTTGCAAAGCACTGGTAAGAGAAACTCAGGAAAGCATGGTTTTGTGCACTGGCCATTGCAGTACAACTGCAATAATGTTGAAAAATGTGTTTACGACCATACAATTACTCAATCCTTTATTTAACTATTTATGAAACAATCACATGTTCTTAACCTTTTACCAACACAAGATTTTAACAAGTCCATATTGAAAGCATTTCCAGCTGACAAATTAAACTCAAAAATACTTGTAGAAATTAGAAAACAAGTGGAAAAAGAATGTTGGTTACCAGCTCTTTCTCCTCTTCCCTTTATCTTTTCAAAAGCCCCCTTTCTGAGGGTCATTAAAACTCCGGATTGCATGGTAGAGTGGTAAAGGAACATTCCAAACTGTGAAAATATTGGTTAACAGCATTTTCCTGGAACAATGTTTTGTATATTTTAAAAGACAATTCCAAACGTTTCAGCTATATTTGTTTGACCACAGATCCTCTCAAAATGGAAAAGTCTGAAATTCTGTTATCTATTTAACAACTGTATAACAAACAACAAAATTCTAGACTTGAAAGTATTCTTGACAACAAATCAAATAAATACTCCATTGGTAAGATTTATCTTTGAAAGTGCAGAAAACATTGTGTGAAAAGGAGAAAATGCTGATTGCCACCTATGTTTTGAAAAACCTTCATCCTCAGGGTTGTTAAAATACTGGACTGTATGGTAAGGGGTTAATTTTCCATCTACAATATATACTATCAAGTTGTAGAAGTCTATAATTTTGCAATATGGTAAAGGGTTAATTTGTTCTTTCAGCAGTCCTTTCATTGAATTTGACAAGTAACACATGACTAGCAGATATTTTCCACCATTTTGTATTTAGACAAGACGTTTACCACTGACTAGACGTTTACCACGGACGACTTTGTCCATTTTTTGTTGGGGGGGGGGGGGGGTGTCATAATTCCTATATGACGAAATACAACACAATACATATCATGCAGGAATGGGGACAACAACTGGTCCACGCACCTTGCGTAGAATGCACAACATTGATGTATATTTACCAAATATGAAGTTTCAGTAGTCAGTGTTGACTTAAAATTGTGATGATTTGCAGACTTCGCAAAGACACCATATGCAGAGCGAATTTGCAGTATTAGGAAGAATAAGCTGTTTTTGAAAGTAAGATATAGAGAACATACAAAGTTTTCATTACTTTAAGGCTTTTTCAATTTCTTTCCAAACATATGATGCCTGATTTTGACGTTTTTATGGATAATTTATCGGTACTGCCCACGCGTTTGCTGTTATTATTATCCGGGCATTTGATGCAGCAGAGCTAGCATCGTTGTAAGTTTCGTATAAATCAAAGTACAGATAAAACTTTTTTTTCTCCCCCAATATATTGACTAGGCTACTTTCCTCAAATGAATCAGAGGTGAGAGCCGAAAAATCGCCGGAAAGAATGTTTGTCACAGCCCGGTGAAATAATAGTATTTGTAAGACAAACGAAAGAGAATTTCATTCTAAAATGATTGCCTGTGCCCCTTTCACCCATCAAATATTTCCATCACATCTTTTCATTTATCTATGACATTTACGAATCTGATTCATCGTGGAATGTAGATAATAACTGATGAGGTTAATTAGTTTACTATTTACAAGGACGATTACCTCAAGTGGCTGTTACCCACACAACTGAAACTGTTTGGCAGTCAGACAGACAGTCAGTGAGACAGACGGACGGACAGACAGACATGCAAGCAGGCAGGCAGACAGACAGACATAAAGACATGCAGACATCTCACAACGAGCAATTTCTTGTTTCCAGTATGCTTTCGCCCTTGTTCATGTGTTTACTCTTAACACTTTTCTACTCAGTCCCGAGTTTTGACACTGAAGAAGAAGGCTTTTGAAAACATTGTGGGAAAAGGAGACAATGCTGGTAACCAGCATTGTCTCCTTTTCCTGCAACGGACTCTATTCGCCATCAAAGACAGAAATCATCATTGTGGGCTACATTCATTTTATCGTTTGCAAATGCTTTCGATTTGGTCTAGTCCAAAATTTCGACTTTTGGTACAGCGTTAAAACATATTCATTGTGTCGTATATTAGGATTATTCGAAGTCACAATTCTGAGTTTTAAAGACCCTGAAGAAGTAGGCTTTTAACCCTTTACCAGACGACAAAATTTGGACTGGTCCAAATTGAAAGAGTTTGCAGACAAAAATTTTAAATTTGATGAAAATGGCAGAAAGGTCTCAAAAGGGGTAGAAAACACTGTGGGAAAAGGAGAAATTGCTTGTTACGAGCAATTTCTCCTTTTCTCACAGTGTTTTCAAAAGACTTGTACTGCAGACACATGAAAACCAGGGCTTGTTTGGGAAAGGGTTAAAACATTGTGGGAGAAGGAGAAAATGCTAGTAACCAGCATTTTCTACTTTTTCGACAGTGTTTTCCACCACACAAAATCATCATTTGAGATACATTTATTATGTCATTTGGGAATGCTTTTAATGTGGTCTTGTCCAAATATTGTCATTGGGTACAGAGTTAACCCTTTGCCACATAAACCTGAGTTTTAGCGACCTTAAGGAAAAGGCCTTTTTCAAATTATTGTGGGAAAAGGAGAAAATGCTGGTAACCAGCATTTTTTCACACGATATTTTCTACCCTTCAAACTTGAACAACTTTCCGAAACCTCTTTTTGCTAATTTCAAATACCTTCAATCTTTGCCAATATCTACATTCGTCCAGTAAACAAATGAGATGGGTTGGAACTAATTGCAAAAGAATTTCTGAGTATACCATGGGAAAGAGCAGAGGTACACAACTACACATACAAAAGTTGCAATTTCTAAAGTTTGGCAAAAAACAGTTATTTGCAATTTAATTTTTCTAAAATAATGAAAAATGTGATGAACAAATGCTGGTCCACACTGGCCACCACCATGACCTTGAGGAAGATGGCCTTTAAAAACAGGGGAAAGGAAAAAAAATGCTGGTTACCACTTTTTCCCTTTTCCACCATGTTTTTTACCTTTCTCAAGACCACTACAATAATTTGAACCTCATTTAATCTGTTGCCTGCAAATATATTCCCTTTCTGGAAAAGAATAACTAAACAAGGTGTTCTAATCAAGGTCTAGGGCATGATTCAATGCTTTTGGCTTCTAACAAGGGAAACAAATCTTGATGTACTAGTTCTAAAGATTTATTTCCCTTTGTTTATGCTGTTAATCTTCATTGTACGTCTTGTGTATACTCTCGTACATGAGAACTATGAGCCCTTCATATAAAAAGATCTGGGTTTGAATCCTGGGATATGTACTTGTGGTATGACTACAGTAGAGACCCTGGTCCTCACAGGATCTGAACAAGATTCCTATGATACAAGTATGTGGTTGCAGTGAACTTAAAAAACAGGATGTAAAAAGAGATGTTTTGAAATGAACTTTTGAATGTAATTTTATGCTGTGATTCAGATAGTTGCAAAAGTTGCCATCATCACAGGATTCGAGCCTGGAACATTTTATGGCTGATGCTCTTCCACTATGCCACACATCAGAAGTTTTGAGTCCCAAATTCCAAAATAAATACTGTACTGCCATTTGTGTTATGACCCCCTGATAAAACTTCCGATATAGATATGGAGTCTCACTCATTGAGAACAAATTGCTTACACAGAATCAATGTAAAAAAACTAGGTAAAGAAACAGTTAAAGAATACCGGTAATTTGGAGATTTTGGTAACAAGCAATCACTCTTTTTCTCATATTTTCCTTGTGCTGAAATGTTTCTCACCGTTGTCAGTTGCTTGTGGGAAAAAAAATGCCTGTTGGTTTGACTCTTCACATGACTCCTTCCAAGATTTAAGACTTGCCTGAATTAGAAACATTTGCAGATGACAAGTTACATGTGGCTACCATGATGGGATTTGCCTTTGAAAGGGTAGAAAACATTGTTGAATAAGGAGAAAATTTCTGTTACTAAAGTTATTGAATTCAAGGTTATTTTGCTCTAATAGTATGTCCCCAAAATATCTTGAGTGTAAGTCCAACATCAGAATGAATCTTCCTAGCAGTTTGATCTTGGTGTGCATCGTTCTTGATATCAGCAGAAGTTGGCCAACATAATCAATTGAAAATGCCTGAAATGGTCTTTAACTCTTTACCACACAATCCCAACTTTTAAGGACCCTGAAAAAAAGTCTTTTGAAAACATTGTGGGAAAAGGAGAAAATGCTGGTAACCAGCATTTTCTCCTTTTTCCACAATGTTTTCTACCCTTCCCAATACATACTTCTATTTTTCAGTCACATTTATTTTGTCGTCTGCAAATGCTTTCAATTTTGACCACACTGCACTGAAATTCTGTCGTTTGCTAAAGAGTTAAAGGTCCAATAGCTGCCAAGAACACAATACAGGTGTTAAAATGCATTTAAATTTAAATTATACCAGTTAAAAGTTTGGAAAATGTTGTGAAGATGACAACCTGTTATTGTGTGGTTGGTCAAAGTGTTAGTCACTGGCAGAAATACTATTCTAAAATCAAGCAAAAAATAAAAAAAAATAAAATAGAGCGACCTGGCAACTTTTAACCTAGTTTTGAGATTAGTTTTTGTGCCAGGGAATATCACTTGAACCAACCGTACGATAACAGATTGTTATTTTCACAATAATTTCCATACTTTGAAATGGTACACCTGTTTTTACTTTTGGCAGCTATTGTTACTTTAAACTCTTAACAAAACAAAAACTGTGTTTTGGGGGACCAAAAGGAAGCAGCACACGAAAACGTTGGAAAAGGAAACAAGGCCATCACATGCAGTTGCCACCGCTTACCAGCTCGATTTTCAGGAAAGTTTTATGACAAAAAAGGTGCATAAATATGTCAAAAAATATTTCAATGGTAACCTGCTTTTGTCATATAGGTTCACCTGTTGATAGTAAACAGCTAGTCTCAGAGTTTGAAGTAAATATTATCAGTAATAACAGAGATATTAAAAATGTCAAAAGTTTTTGCATGACAATGATGCACACAACAACGAAAGCGCTACGGCAATACCTCAAAGTTTCCTCCAAAGACAGCCACTAAAAATAAGGTTTACCAGCATTTTCTTTCCCCCTACAATGTTTTCTATCCTTTCAATGACAAATCCCAGCAAATAAGTTACATTTTGTCATCTTCTAATGCTTTCAATTTGGACAAATCTGACATTTGTCCGATGGTAAAGGATAACTGCCTGAAAATATACATAGCACTGTGGGCTCAACAGTTCCTTGAATAGCAATACTGTGTTTAAAATATTAGCAAACTGCCAAATGACTAGGTGAAGTTACAGCCCTTGTGAAACTGTTCAGTTTGCCACTGTATTCAGTGTTATTTCATATTACAGCAGCTAGTGCACCTATCCATGACCTCTTGAAAATTTGTACCAGTGCCTTACACAACAATCAAGATTACTAACCCTGTTTGTTTTTGACTGAGTCGCGCTTCACGGTGAGCTACCATACTCATCAATCTCAGTGAAATAGGCTTGAGGAAACACCATTGAAAAGAAGAAAATGCTAGTAACAAGCTTGTTCTTCTTTTCTCACGTTTTCCACCCTAATGTTTATGGACAAATTTCATCATCTAAGCTACATCTAAACCCTTAAAGTGCCTTTTACAACTGTAGTTACCTTTGCGGCCAGCGTAGATCAAGATCAGGCTGCACAAAACATGCAGCTTAAACTTTGGTCTACACTGTCTGCTTTGCTGAAACACTGTATACATAAGCAACCATGAAACTGCAATTATTTGGGTCATATTTTAGATGAAAATGTCTGCTAGGTATATTCTTTATTTGTCCCCTTCAAAATTTATGCTCTCAATATGACTAGACAAAAATTTTATCCCTTGGTAAGAGACTGTACATGTTGTATATAAAAGTGTAAAATGAGAAACGCTGTGTAGACCCAGATCAGATGCCACAAAGGCTGATTTCTCAGCCTGAAATAGTTTAACCCTTTACCAAGCAATCCCATGTTTTATCAATTCTGAGCAAGAAAGCTGTAGAAAACATTCTGGGAATCTGACAAAATTCCTGTCACCAGCATTTTCTCCTTTCTGTACAATATTTTCTACCCATTCACAGACAAAACCCATCATTTTGGGCCACAAATTATTGTCATCAAAATATGTTTTCAAATGTGAAAAGTCCAAATTTCGACGTTTGGTAGAGAAATAAATTGCTTTATCCTTCTGCCACAATATTTTCAAAAACTGACTGCTTGAAAGCTTAAGAACCATCAAAGGCAGAACCTTCACAAATCAATGATTGATTGAAAGGTGTTTTACGCCGTTTTTAACTTTATTTCAGTCATATCATGGCGATAGCTCACAAATTCATGTATTTCCTGGGTTTCAACAGTACTAGGCTAGGGCTCTAAAGTGTCTTGCCTAAGGAAACTCCCACGAAAAACCCAGCAGATTAGGTGGGGCTCGAACCTGGGGCCCCCAGGTTACGAGTCCCACACTTTACCACTGAGCAACGCAGGACCCCTTCGCAAATCAAACAACTAGGCAAGAAAGACATTATAGCAAGTACAAACAACAGATTTTTTTTGGTGAATACCTTCTTTGGTATTCCCATTTACTTTTTTTCAAATTACCTTTTTACATCTATACAACTAACCGATATGAACAAGAAAAAGCTTTAACCCTTTACCACATGGCAAACATTTAGACCTGTTCAAATCCAAAGTATATACAGGTGCCAGATTAAATGTGGCGAAAATTATGGAAGTTGTCATTGGTAGGATAGAAAACATTGTGGAAAAAGGAGAAAATGCTGGTTACCAGCATTTTCTCCATTTCCCACAATGTTTTCAAGTCCTGTTTCGCAAGATCTTCAACCGTCAGTATTGTGTGGTAAAGGGCTACTATGAGCAACATTGGTATGTCTACAGGAGGATCACAAAAAAGGGGTTGTTTCCCATTACTACTTGAAGAGTACACAGGAAAATTACATGTACTATGTAAACAAACAATCTGTTATACCTTGATTAGAATTTTGATGCAACAGAAAATAATAACATTATATGATAACGAATCACACACTGATAAAAATGGTTACCATATCTTCTCTAACACCTAATTAGCAATTATCATACCATACAAACACTATTCCTCGGTTAAAAAAAATTAGCAGCAACAGCAGCAACAAATTATGTATCTTAATAACCCTTTACCACACAATTCCAAGTTTTAACCACTCTGAGGTAAACAGCTTTTGAAATTACTGTGTGAGAAGGAGAACGTGCTGGTATCCAGCATTTTCAACTTGTCCCACAATGTCTTCTACTCTTTAAAAAATGGGTCTCATAAGTTGAGCCCAAGTTATACTGTCATTTGCAAATGCTTTCAAATTCTAACAAGTCTAAAATTTTGTTGTGTCGTAAAGAGATAAGACACCATGGTCTGTATTCACAAGCCATTCTGAAGAATGCTCTCAGTTTTATTCTCCAGAATTTTCTAAATTTGAAAGTAAAAAGACTCCTGACTGGCTGAAACAAATGGTTCAGCCAATCAAAGTTGTGTTACTTTCAAATTTGGAAAACTTTCAAGATTGAGAATAAATCTAGAAAAATTTCAAGATTATGATGAAGAATATTATTAAGAATGGTCGGTGAATACGGACCCAGAACACAAAAATAAACAACAACAAAATTTATAACTTGATAAAAGGATATAAAACATTTATCTTAGATACTGGTAAATTGCATACAATAAATAAGAGCACTGCATACAGGTGCCAGCTGCAGCTGCTTTTAAAAGTAGATTGATTTTCAGTAAAAAGTCAAAAACAAAGGGCATAACACCTACCTTGTTGTCTGGGTTCCCCTTTTGATAGTAAACAACTAGACCAAGTTTGAAGTAAATATCTTCAGTTATGACAGAGATATTATGAAATGTCAGTTTTTACAAAAAGAATCCAAAGTTGTAAAACAGATAGTCCAAATTTGGAGAAAATGTCTTCAGTCAGGACTTATATAAATATGAGCCCTGCTGTGGCAAAAGGGGGCTTAATGCATCTCCATGATGCATGATGTTAAGCAAGTCATCACATGATCATGGATACATAAAGTCCCTTTTATCTAACAACTGACTGTATCATGACGTAGACTGGTCCTTTGAAATACAGAACATCAACCAATAGTGAAAAGTTTCAACCCAGGTCAGCATGTGATGGCTGACCTGGATCAATACTTATTGCAGATGCATTAAGCCCCCTTTTCATAGTGCATGGCTCAGTTATCAGAATGTGAAAGTTTCTGCACGACAACCCTGACAAAAACAGTGACACTTATAAAAATATAAAAATATAAAAATGATATATGTATATACAATGTATCAGACAACAAATTTTTAGACCTAGCTGTCTTGAAAATGCAGACAAGAAATCAAATATGGCTCAAAACATACAATTTATCAGTTGAAGGGAAGAAAACTGGGAGAAGAAATTGCTGGTAACCATCATTGTCTCCTTTTCTCCACAGTGTTTTCAAATTCCTTTTTCCTTTTGATTGTAAAACTCAGCATTGTTCAGTAAAGGATTATGTCTATCATATTATATATTTTTCAATAATTCATTATAGGTCATGCACTGGCAAAACGGGGCTTAACACATTTCCGTTATGAATAATACCAAGCATGTAAGTCATCACATACTAGTAATTATGGATCCATAAAACAACCGACCAAATCCAGAGGTAGAACTGTCCTTTGACATGCAGAAAATTTTAAGTACCCAACATTTTCAACCCATGTCAGTCTGTGCAGGCTGACCTAGGTCAATACTTTTTGTTATGAATAATACCAAGCAAGTAAGTCATCACATACTAGTAATTATGGATCCATAAAATACATTTTAACAACCGACCAAATCCAGAGGTAGAATTGTCCTTTGACAGGCATAAAATTTACAAGTACCCAAAAGTTTCAACCCATGTCAGTCTGTACAGGCTGACCTAGGTCAATACTTTTTGCAGATGCATTAAGCCCCCCTTTTTACAGAGCGCATATATATATATATATATATATATATATATATATATATATATATATATATATATATAAAAAACAAGAGGGCCATGATGGCCCTGGGTCGCTCACCTTAGTAGAGTGCCTTTAAGGTTTTTCTTTAATTTGACCATGTGACCTAGTTTTTGACCGCAGGTGACCCAATTTCAAACTCATATTTCATGAATACAAACATTCTGACCAATTTTCAAGTCAATTGAGCAAATAATGTGGCCTCGAGTGCCGTAAAGATATTTCTTTAATTTGACCTAGTGATCTAGATTATGACCCCTGATGACCTAAATTTGAATTGGTCTTTGACTATATCAAAAGAAACATTTTAACCAATTTTCAAATCAAATGAATAATAAATGTGGCCTCTAGAGTGCCCACTAGCTATTTCTTTAATTTGACCAAGTGACCTAGTTTATGACCCCAGTTGACCCAAATTCAGACTCATGTGAGATTTAACAAAGACAAACATTCTGACCAATTTTCAAGGCAATTAAGCAAAGAATGTGGCCTCTAAAGAGCCCACAAGGTATTTCTTAATTTTGACCTAGTGACCTAGTTTATGGTTCCAGGTGACCCAAATCCAAACTCATCTGGTATTTTATCAAGACAAACATTCTGGCCAAATTTCAGGTCATTTGAGCAATAAATGTGGCCTCCAGAGTGCAAACAAGGTATTTCTTTAATTTGACCCAGTGAACTAGTTTATGACCCAAGTTGACCCAAATTAATCTTATGTGAGACTTTATAAAGACAAACTTTCTAACTAATTTTCAAGGCAATTGAGCAAATAATGCGGCTTCGAGAGTGCCAACAAGGTATTTCTTTAATTTGACCTAGTGACCTAGTTTATGACCCAAGATGACCCAATTTTGAACTCAATGAACTTGTTGCGCTTAGATGGGCAAGCAAACTTAGAAGAGAATCACTACATACCAAATATCAAAGCTCTACGCCTTCCAGTTTTAAAGAAGAATTTTAAAGTTTTCCTTCTTTGTTCCTATGTTCGAACTTGTGGAACTTGTGACCCCGGGGCTGGGCCAGTTTTGACCCAGGGGCATCATATGAACAAACTTGGTAGAGGTCCACTAGGAAATGCTACATACCAATTATCAAAGCTCTACACCTTCCCGTTTAAGAGAAAAAGAAATTTAAAGTTTTCCTTCTTTGTTCCTACCTTCGAACTTGTGACCCCCAGGGCGGGGCCAGTTTTGACCCAGGGGCATCATATGAACAAACTTGGTAGAGGTCCACTCTGAGATGCAACATACCAAATATCAAAGCTCCACACCTTTCGGTTTCAGGAAAGAAGAATTTTAAAGTTTTCCTTCTTTGTTCCTATGTTCGAACTTGTGACCCCAGGGGCTGGGCCAGTTTTGACCCAAGCAGCATCCTTGGAACAAACTTGGTAGAAGTCCACTAGGAGATGCTACATACCAAATATCAAAGCTCTATGCCTTCCCATTTAAGAGAAAAAAAAAATTTAAGTTTTCCTTCTTTTTTCCTATGTTTGAACTTGTGACCCCCGGGGCAGGGCCAATTTTGACCCCAAGGGCATCATATGAACAACTTGGTAGAGGTCTACTAGGCGATGCTACATACCAAATATCAAAGCTCTATGCCTTCTAGTTTTAGAGAAGAAGATTTTTAAAGTTTTCCTTCTTTGTTCCTATGTTGGAAATTGTGACCCCCGGGGCGGGGCCAGTTTTGAACCCAGGGGCATCATATGAACAAACTTCGTAGAGGTCCACTAGGAGATGCTACATGCCAAATATCAAAGCTCTACGCCTTCAAGTTTCAGAGAAGAAGATTTTTAAAGTTTTCCTTCTTTGTTACTATGCTCAAACTTGTGACCCCCGGGGTGGGGCCAGTTTTGACCCTAGAGGCATCATATGAACAAACTTGGTAGAGGTCAACTAGGCAATGCTACATACCAAATATCAAAGCTCTACATCTTCCAGTTTCAGAGAAGATGATTTTTAAAGTTTCCCCTCTTTGTTCCTATGTTTGAACTTGTGACCCCCGGGGCAGGGCCAATTTTGACCCCAAGGGCATCATATGAACAAACTTGGTAGAGGTCCACTAGGAGATGCTTCATGCCAAATATCAAAGCTCTATGCCTTCTAGTTTTAGAGAAGAAGATTTTTAAAGTTTTCCTTCTTTGTTCCTATGTTGGAAATTGTGACCCCCGGGGCGGGGCCAGTTTTGACCCCAGGGACATCATATGAACAAACTTGGTAGAGGTCCACTAGGAGATGCTACATGCCAAATATCAAAGCTCTACACCTTCAAGTTTCAGAGAAGAAGATTTTTAAAGTTTTCCTTCTTTGTTACTATGCTCAAACTTGTGACCCCCGGGGCGGGGCCAGTTTTGACCCCAGGGGCATCAAATGAACAAACTTGGTAGAGGTCTACTAGGAGATGCTACATACCAAATATCAAAGCTCTGCGCCTTCTAGTTTCAGAGAAGAAGATTTTCAAAGATTTTGCTTTTTTTTCCTTTTTGTTGCCATGGCAACCAGAGTTAAGGGTGGAATTCAATTCTTTGAACAATTTTGGTAGAGCTTCACCCAAGGAACATCCAACTGAAGTTTCATCAAGATTGGCCCAGTGGTTTAGGAGAAGAAGATGTTTAAAGAAATTGTTGACGGACGACGGACGACGGACATAGGGCGATCACAATAGCTCACCTTTAGCACGTTGTGCTAAGGTGAGCTAAAAAAAAAAAAACCCTCCAAGTTTTACCAGACAAACAAATCTTGGCCTTGTCCAAATTCAAAGTTTTTGCAGACGACAAATCAAATATGCATCAAATGCAGAATGTCTCGAAAAGGGTACAAAACAATGTGTGAAAAGGAGAAAATGCTGGTTATCATTTTTTTTGTCCTTGTTCAATGTATCTTATGATTCACCTTGATGTTCCAAACACTCTGTGCAGTAAATTGGGGATTGTTCAAACTCAGGATTGTCTGGTAAAGGCTACATATTTTTCAGTAATTCATATATGTATACTGATAACACTAAATGTCTTCATACTGTTTGTACTGGAATGATAAAATTTTAACTGTATATAGACGTTTTCTTTGTTTTGTCTTTGTTTTACCCTTAACCAAATAGCAAAATGTTAGACTCTTCCAAATTTTAACCCGTATCCTGCTAAATAACTTAAATGCAACTTTCAAGCATATTGTAAAAATTTGAATAACATGATTTCAGAATTTTTTTCCCTCCTTATCGGACAGTGTAGATCCAAGATCAGACTGCATGTTCTGTGCCGTCTGATCTTGATCTTCACTTTACGTAAAAGGTTAGTGAGTCATGCTTAGTAGCTTAAGGGTTAAGCATTTGCAGACAACAAATCAAATGTACCTGAAAAACTGAAATTTGGAGTGGTAGAAAACATTGTGGGAAAAGGAGAAAATGGTGGTTACCAGCATTTTCTCCTTTTCCCACAATGTTTTCAAACGCCATCTCTTTCTTGATCGTGGTAAAGGGTTATTTTATGTAATAATCTGGATTGATGTCCCACACACTCTGTGCTGTAAGTTATTGCTGGTTACATGTGAAAGGGAAAAATTACTGAATTATTAAAGATATGATACCATCTGCTTTTCAAAACAGTTCAAGACCATGTTTCGTGCTTAAAATTTGTACAAAATGACAAGAAATAATACTTGTCCAAATGAAAAGCATTTGCAGACAACAAAATTAATGTTAATCAAATGATGGAATTTGTCTTTGAGAGTGTAGAAAACAGTGACTGAAAAGGAGAAAATGCTGGTTACCAGCATTTTCTCCTTTTCAGTGTTTCCTGAAGCCTTTTTCCCCAGCGTCTTTAAACATGAGACTGTTTAATAAAGGGGGTTCATATTGCATCACAGAATAAGTTCACCTTTTCATGCATTTTAGAGTTTCACAGATACAAGGTCAGGGCTCTGCAGTGCCTTGTCAAAGGTCACTCCCACACAACCAGCACTGGTAGCAAGGATCTAACCCTAATTTCATGCCTTTTATCCAAAGCCTTCACCGTTGAAACCCATTTGTGGTAATCAAAATGGAATCATTAATAAAAGAAGAAACAGAAAATAGAGAAACCATTCACAATATGAAACTAATTCCTATACAGCAAAATTTTAGACCTGTCTAAATTGAAAGCATTTGGAAACAACATATTAAATATGGTTAAAATGTCTTTCAACGGGAAGAAAACATTGTGGGAAAAAAAGAGAAAATGGCTGTTACGAGCACTTTCTCCTTTCCTTTCAAATGTAGAAAATTCTGGAGAATAAGACTAAGAATATTCTTAAGAATGTTTGTGAATACGGGCCTTGGAAACACTTTAAATTTGGAACCTTTTGTCATCTGGAAACACATTCAGTTTGGACAAGTTTAAAATGCTGTCGTTTGGCAGAGTGACAGGGGTGTGGAAATACTATGCCAAACTTGGGCAAATTCTACTCTGGACAAATGACTTTTTTCAGTGTAGTTGCCCACGGACAAGTAGAAAATATGAGGAAAATTTTGAAACAAGCATCTGTTGTATACTTATCCAGTGAAATACAAATGTTCTCACTTTGAACCAAAAAAAACATTTCGAATGATATACAACAGCTTGAGACGATCCCTGATTTCTGGAAACCCAAAATACACCTGCATTCACCGCATACAAGATCGGTATTATATACAGCTGTTTTTGCACGCCAATTCTTATTGCTTTGAAAAATGTCTGAACAGCTTCAAGATCATCATTTTGGATTTAAACAATTCTATCAGACCAATAAATCGTATCATTTTAGCTCCAATTTAAAGACAACAATGTCTCACATGCCAAATTTTTTAATATGATTTTAAAACAGCTTCCATGCGAAATGGGCCGTGATTTGGCTATTATCTCCTCTGTCGGAAACTGTCTCTAGTCAAAGCCCAAACATTTTTCAATTCCGTGATCAATTGATGCGTAAAATTGGAGAAATTGGGTTGATTTCTTTTATTAATTCTTCGAAGTATGCGGAAAGTCAGAAGTCTGAGACTCCGGAACCATGCATTCGGTTGCTCCAAGCGTAAATTTAAAATGGATCGTGACGAGAAATATGGCAAAAAAAAGTATGTTTTTAATGAGGCATGGTTGAAAGAATTCCCGTGCGGACAATCGTAACAATATTTTTAGTAAGGTTTGTCGAGAGTATCCCCATATTGTTACTTTATGCATGCCATTTAAAGTCAGCCACACTGGCGGACATATAGATTTTCGTAATTTACTTCTCCGTGGACAAGTAGAAATTTCTAAGATATCCACACCCCTGAGTGAAAAAAGCCTTATTACTAAAAGTTGTTGAAAGTTGCAACTGTTTGGCTTTTGAGTAAACATGCTAAATAAGTAAAACAATTCAGTCAGCAGTAACCATCAAAATACAGTAAAACTTAATTATAACGAACTCTGATAATGTGAATTATCGCTTAGTACGAATCGAAATCAATTCCCTGGCAAAAACCTTCTTTCGCCTTTGTAAAAATTAATTGTTAAAACGAATTTGGATATAACGAATTTTCGCATATTGCGAATCAAAAATCAGGTCCGCAGATATCCATTTCAACTGAAAATAACTTGGTTACACTAAAGTCGCATCTAAGGGTCTTTAATTACCAAGTCAGTTATTCACACCTTCCTGCTTGCCCAATTAACACGTTGACGCTAGAGGCGTTGATCTACACAACATAAACTGACTGCGTTATCGATCGATAATTATCGTGGTAAGGTATAATTTGCCACAAGTAGAAAATTGTCGTCTGCAAATGCTTTCAATTCCTACCGGTATAAAATGTGTTTTGAATGATTAACATCGCTCACTCGATTAAATAAATACGAAATCGGCTACTAGTTTTTCCTACCTGTCCCATTGTACTGTTGAGTGCTAATCGTTCTTGTTGGGATTGTTTCAAGTTGAGCATGGATTCCAAAAAAAGGAAAGCAATTTCATTAGAAACGAAATACCAAATAAATGTTTGACTGCATGTACATGTGTCCACCTATGAGTCCCGAAATATAACAAAGTTCGTACTATCAATAAAGCGAATTATGCTTATAGCGAATTAAATCTGACGGTCCCGTGAAATTCGCTATATCAGAGTTTTACTGTACTGGGAATCTGACAAGGGTTTTTTTTTTTGGTCAACAGAAACCTCTCATATCTGACAATGTAGATCTGAGATCAGACTGAAAGTTCTATGAAATCTCATCTTATTTCACACTGCCTGCAAAGTACCTTGAGTCACACATGAGGCAGTCTGAAGGTACATTCCCAAATCTCATCAACCGGATCAAAAAACAATGTAGAGACTAAAAGCTATAATAATGTAAATACTTACAATATTTGCTGTCCGATATTGCATTGTCATTTAAAAGCTGCAGGACTTCATCTTTCAGCACATTCAGTCTTCTGCTGGGCACTATCTTTCAATACCCTTGGTACATGTTGTGTCTACAGCTGTATGAAGGAATGAGTGAAAGATTTTTGAACCCTAAATTGAACCCTTTTCCACACAGCCATGAGTTTTAATGACCCTGAACAGGAAGCCTTTTGAAAAATTGAGAGAAAAGGCAAAAATGTTGGTAACCAGCATTTTCTCCTTTTCCCACAATGTTTTCTACCCAATCAAAAACAGAAATCATCATTTGAGTTACATATAAATTGTCGTCTGCAAATGCTTTCAATTTGGTCAAGTCCAAAATTTTATCATTTGATAAACAGTTAAGAAAAATTTATTTTAAGATCTTCAACTCTCATTTTTTATTAAATATCCTTAAGTCTAACAGTGTCAAAACTAACTATGTCAAAAATGTGTCAAAAATGCTTTTATGGTTACATGACCTTAATGTATGGGTGACCCTGAAGAAAACATTGTGCAAAAAGGAGAAAATGCTGGTAACCAGCATTTTCTCCTTTCCCCACAATGTTTCTACCCTACCAAAGAGAAAAATCATTTTAGCAACATTTAATTTGTGGTCTGCAAATGCTTTCAAATGGTTTTGGACCAGTCCAGAATTTTGTCTTTTGGTAAAGAGTTAACCGTTTACCACACAATCTCAAGTTCTAATGACCCTAAGCAAGAAGCCTTTTCAAAACATCGTGGGAAAAGGAGAAAATGCTGGTAACCAACATTTTCTCCTTTTCCCACAATGTTTTCTGCCCTTCCACAGCCAAAAAGCATAATTCCAGCCACATCTTAATTGTCGTCTGCAAATGCTTTCAATTTGGACCAGTTTCTAAAATTTTGTCGTGGTAAAGAGTTAAAGTATTTATTTATTATCCATCCACCTGGTATCTGGTTGCACATTTGGCATCAACTTCAGTTGGCCATGCTGTCTCCATTACTGGCTGCTTATCTAGTCTCCCCAAGAAACATCATCCATTCTATGTCTGCAAATCAACAATTGCTGTTTACAGTTTACCACTGCTGAAACAATGTTAACCCGACAAAAGCTAAATAAATAGGTGGAATACAGAGAAGACATAAGCATTGCAATTCAAGGACGTATTATCAAGAAAAATTCACACAACAGCTTTTAAGGTGTATAAAAGATCAGACTGCACTTCTTCTGCACTGCAAAAGGTCGCTTTTAAGGTGTATAAAAGATCAGACTGCACTTCTTCTGCACTGCAAAAGGTCGAACTGATCTTGATCTATACTGTTTACAAAAAAAGCTATCTAAATTTCTGCTTGACCCCTCACCACACATTCCTAAGTTTTCATGACCCTGTAAGAGAAAGCTTACGAAAACATTGTAGGAGAAAGAGAATATGCTGTTAATCTGCATTTTCTTCTTATTCCAAGATATTTTCTACCCTATTAGAGAACATAATTTTGAATCTGTAAGATCTGCTGATGTTTTGACTTTGAAAGATACCAAACTTTGTCATTTCCAATAATATGCATGACAGTACTGTAAAAGTTGTGGTAAACGGACATTAACTATGACAGGATACAGATAAAATGATAATCTGACATTTAAGGTGTACATGTAGATGATGCAAGAAATAGAAAAAAAAAAACAGTGAGTTATCTTGATATACATACATGTAAAAGACATTACTAACTTAGCTTGGATGACTTTAAAACTTGTGGAACTGTGATAAATTTAGTAAATGTACAAGTCACATTATTATAATGTAAGGAAATAAAAAAATTCAAATTTCTGTAACAGGCCAATTTGTCACTCACCACACTTTGATCTTCATTCTACTGTGCACCAAAACAACTCCAGCCCAAACAACTCCAACAAGCTGTAAAATCTACATCTGGGATGCTGCAAAGCAAGCCTTGGCAACCAACAACAGATTGGCCGCCTTTATTATGCATACACACTGTATAGGAATGTATGATTGATCACTTAACTTCACTTTTACAAATAATTCATACCTCTTAACCCTTGTCCTGCTCTATCAGTGAAATGAACTTTCCAGCCAATAGTCTAAACGAAAATTTTGCTATTTCAACAGCATTTTCTTAATTGGACAGTGTAGATCCAAGATAAAACTGCACATTCTGTGTGGTCTGATCTTAATCTATACTGTGCGCAAAAAGTCGTCGAGTTGCACTTAGAAGCCTAAGGGTTAATGATGCCAATTTTAGTGCTTTACCAGACAGATGAATCATTCCAAAAATGCAGGTAACAAGCAATTTCTCTTTGTCTTCTTCCCAAATTATATTTCAAAAGCCTTTTTCCTCGGGATCATTAAAACATCTATGGGATTGTTTGGTAAAAGGATGTACAAATACAACTTATAAAATCCCTGTCATGGACTACTCCTTGCAAACATTTTAGCAAAAGGAGCAAATTGCTTCTGACAAAGACAAAGCTCCTCTTGCCCCAATGCTTGTCATACCATTCAAAAGATTTTTCCCCTTTTAACTCTTTACCGAACTGTAAAATTTTACTCTTGTCAAAATTGTAGATATTGAAAACATTTGCAGATGACAAATTCAATGTAGATGAAATGATGGCATTTGTCAGAGTGTAGAAAACCTTGTGGGAAAAGAAGAAAATATACTAGTTACCAGCATATCCTCCTTTTCCTGCAAGGTTTTCAAACAGCTATTTCCTCTGGGTCGTTAAAACTCGGGATTGTTTGGTAAAGAATCCAATCTTTCTCCTTTGCATCACTTGTGAAGGTTTTCACTTACGTGAATAAAATAGTCTGTAACCAAAAGGGCTTGTAATAAAGGGGTAGGGATTTCAAATCCCACCTGAGGCAAGCTCTTTTTGTAAGACTGATGGTTGTCCTTCCGACAGGATTCAATTTTTCAACCATGAAGATTGTTGCAACTTTGCTGTAAAAAGCCTCGTGCAAAATAAAAAAGCATAGATTGCTGCTCTGGAATCCGTTTTATGACTGAAAGAATGTTGAAAAACACCAAACTAAAATTCATGTATCAGTATTTCAAATAAAACTTTATATCATATTTATTTAAAGGTTACCTTACCCCTGGGTCAAGTCCAGACTTTCAGATTCTGTAAAATATAACAGAAAACTTGGAGAGTATCAAATGTGCTGTCAACATTTATGCCACAGATTCTACAGACTCCAAAATATTGTTCCACCTATCACTATTCCTATCTAAATCTTAACATTACAGTAGATTTCTAAGTAAGTTTGAATCAGTTCAGCACAAATTCCAAAATTTTGTCCATTTCATTTCAAACATTGACAAAAGGAAAACCCATCAGTTTCTTGTGACCCTAGAACAAAATGACCTTCAAACAAGGTGTTGAAATTTCTGAGATGATTTGTCCAAGTCGAAAGTATTTGTAGACAACAAAGAAGATGTCACTTAAATGATGAGACTAGTCTATGAAAGGTTTAAAAACATTATGCAAATGGGAGAAAATTCTGGATACCAGCATTTTCTCCTTCTACTGCAATGTTTTCAAAAGGTTTCAATTTATTCTTTAGGGTCTTGAAAACAAGGGATAGTTTGGTAAATGTCTAAAGACAGGTGAAATCTACTGTAAACAGTGTTAGTACCTAAATGTGGTCCTTGCCTTACTTAAGGATGGCAACAATCGCTAACCTCTGCTCAGGAGTACCAAGCTTTTGTGAAGGAAACCTATGTCAGACAAATTTGAAATATTAAGGCCAGACATCTTATGCATGAATATGTATACAGATTTTGTTCCGTGATGAGAAGAACAAAGCTCTGCCCTTTGTACTGGTGTTTTTAATACTATTGTTTCATACATCTACCCAGTAACCCAACAGATGGTGATCTACACAAGCTGCACATTTTGTATGAATTATCAACAGAATTGCTTGACAATGTTGAATCACTTGCATAATATGCAGCCTCCCTATATCCTAGTTTCCTCTCTATTTTTGTTTTTATTTATCACTCCTACACTAAACCCTACAGCTGATGACCTTTATACATGTCAAACATATACCAGTAAGTATATGAATAGAAGTTGCCTGACGATGTTGAAAATCTTGTATATATACTCTCCTGACTATCATTGCTTCTTATTTATAACTCTGTCCAGAAAACATACACATGACGTAGACTCTGCCACCTAATGTTATGTGGAGTCCTAACCTCTGGAAAGTTGCCCAGGTGTGCTGAAGAGGCAATTACAAAGTTTAAACTGAGGATTGTCTTATAAATAAAGGGTTAAACCTTAGTTCTTGTTCATTAAGAAATTTAAAAGCTCTTTTGCACTGAATCTGTTTGTGGGGGTAACGAGTTAATCAATTTTGGCAGAACTTCTGTGTTACCAAATTACTGCTTGTTGCCATCCTGCTAAGTGCTAGTTATACTAAGCTGTGTACAAGCCTACTTATTTTATCATCTTTCTCCTTATTAGTTTGGTAGGTAATTTTGAAAGTTTATTTTATCTATAACATGAAAATGATTGATGTCAAAGAGTGATTGTAAAAGGCATAAAATGACTTACTAGTAATATGAAACATGCCAATGGAGCTTGCAAAAACAAGAGCACCACATGCAGGTGCAAGGCTTGGCTGCAGTTGCTATTTGTGAAACTTCTTAGTCAAAAAAAGGGCATGACTTTGATAAATAAGGTTAACAACGACTCCCAAGTTTGAAGTTAATATCTTCACTAATGACAGAGATATTATAAAATGTCTAAGTTTTTGCATAATGACATAGACATCGATACAGATGATGACAGGGCTACGTCAATACCTCAACTTCTTTTAAACCAGGCGAGCTGAAAGTAATTTCTGGATATTCTGTGAATGTAGGCTTATACACAGGACGGCATACATAAGTAATACAATCATCATACATTTACCATTATTTGTCTCTATTTTGCTTTGTTTTTGATGAGATTAACTCTTTCTTTTTTCTTCCTGAAATGCACCTGCCATTCAATACCTGAAATATACCTACTGTTGACTGAGATTGCCAAATCATACCTAAACATTAAAATTATTTTTCTTTTTGCAACATGTATGTTTTACAATTATTTGTCTCTTTTTTGCTTTTTTTTCTGATGAGATTAATTCTTTATTTTTTCTCCCTGAAATGCACCTGCTGTTCAATACCTGAAATATACCTACTGTTCAGTACCTGAACTATACCTACTATCTTCGTACCTGAAATGCACCTGCTGATACAGACCCGAAATTTACCTACCTTTGTTGTTGTTTTCAAGATTCATGCTCTGTGAAAAGGGGGTTTATGACCCGTGTCAGCCTGCACATATGTTACACAATGTTTTCTATCCCTCCAAATGTGAACCCCATCCTTTGAGTTTATTGTATGCATATGCCGTCTTTGTTTGCTTGTATTGGAGTTTAACACCATTTTAACAGCTTAGGTCATATCACGGCGGTCACTACAATTACGATGTATATCCTGGCTTTCTCACACCAGTACTGACACACCCCTCTTTCCAAGTCACTGACTACTTTTCCCACATGAATAAGAGGCGAGAGGCCAAAAATCACTGGATAGAAAGTTTGCCTCAACCGGGCATCGGACTTACAACCACCAGGTCATGAGTCAGATATGCAAGCTACTGGGCTACCCGGGCGGGCGCAAATGCTTTCATTTGGACAAATCTTAAATACTGGTAGTGTCGTTTGATAAAGAGTCAAACCCCCTTATGCCACAGCACTAATTTCTTTTATTACATTTTTGTTCATGGGCACCTTTATTTACACATAAATTTTAAATAGAAAACTTTTCAATTAAAAATTCATACAGCATTCCCTACCCACTCTGAACTTAAATTTGGACTGCACTTACAAAGACAAGCCAACATACAAGATATTCATAATTTTGACTGAAACCGCCAAATCTTACTTAACCATTATCTTTTTTTTTCAAACATGTATGCAGGTTTCAAAATGTTGAAAACTTCTACTTAAGAACTCATTATTGCCAAACCAGGTCTTCAGCAACCCTACACACCAGATGACATGCTCCTACCATTTTCAGTCAAAAACACATTTCATCACATCAGATTAAAACCCTCCAAGGTTTTCAAACTGACCCAAAATTGTATGCATGAAGTACTTAATATCCAGATAGAAAAATATATCTGTCATTGTCATCACAAGATTGAAACCCTCCCAGGCTGACACTCTGCAGAAAATTTTGCATAGTCATTCCTTTACCAACACATTTGTAGACGTTAGGCAGTCTTAGTTTGCACACGACACTTGGAAAGGCACTTCAAAGACCTGTCATTAAGTCCCTGGTCTTACTACAGACAGATCCCATCCATTCCCTCCTCTAGCAATTTTATACTTAAGAATCGCCCACAAAGTCGGTAAAACTATAGAGACAGGGGTAGTGCCAAAGAAAGGGTCAATCTATAACAATGGCAAACATCTTTTCCAATCCAGAATTCCTACATTGTGTTTTGCCAAAAGAGTGTCCTTAAATAGCACTAAATGTAAATTTTTACTTCCCCCTAGAAGTCTTAGTAGTAAAGCCAGTACCTGTACCTATCAGGCTTCCTACTAACCCTACCACTGTGAGTCCTCACCACAGGCACATCTGGGATAGGGCTTTGTACTACAGTATAGACCTCCGCCTCAGTTGTCTGGGTGTGCTTTTAGCCGTTTCTTTATATCAGTACTTTGCACAATATTCCTTTAAAGCCTGTAGCTTCTTTTTCACATAACCATCATCAAAATATCTAATACATATTAACAAGGCAAGAAAAATATATACAAATTACTTGTACTACTGTTCAAAATATATACAAATATCTAACTCCTAAACACTGCAATTTTGTATCCTCACAGATTTTTGGACTATATTCCATATAATATGCACCAAAATCTTTCACTTAACATCCAGATAGAAAAATATATCTGTCATCAAAGCAGATTGAAACCCTCCCAGGCTGACACTCTGCAGAAAATTTTGCGACGTCATTCCTTTACCAACACATCTGTTGACATAAGGCTGTCTTAATTTGCACATGACACTTGAAAGGGCACTTCAAAGACCTGTCATTAAGTCCCTGGTCTTACTACAGACAGATCCCATCCATTCCCTCCTCTAGCAATTTTATACTCAAGTACTAAACACAAAGTGGGTAAAACTATAGAGACAGGGAGAGTGTCAAGAAAGGGTCAATCTAAAACAACGGCAAACATCTTTTCCAATCCAGAATTCCTACATTGTGTTTTGCCAAAAAAGTGTCCTTAAATAGCACTAACTGCAATTTTTTACTTCCCCCTACAAGTCATAGTAGTACAGCCTTTCCCTGTACCTATCAGGCTTCCTACTAACCCTACCACTGCGAGTCCTCACCACAGGCACATCTGGGATAAGGCTCTGCACTACAGTACAGACCTCTACCTCAGTTGTATGGGTGTATTTTCTGCTGTTTCTTTAAATCAGTAATTTGCACAATATTCCTTTAAAGCCTCTAGCTTCTTTTTCACATAAGCATCATTAAAATATCTCATACATATTACCAAGGCAAGAAAAATATATACAAATTACTTATACTACTGTTCAAAATATGTACAAATATCTATCTTAAACAAATATCTAACACCTAACCACTGCAATTTTGTATCCCTACAGGATTTTTAGACTATATTCAAAACAATAGGCACCAATCACTTGCCCTTAACATCCAGATAGAAAAATATATCTGTCATAACAACAGATTGAACCTCCCCCAGACTGACACTCTGCAGAAAAATTTTAAGAAGTCATTCCTTTACCAACATATTTGTAGACGTTAGGCAGTCTTAGTTTGCACATGACACTTGAAAGGGCACTTCAAAGACCTGTCATTAAGTCCCTGGTCTTACTACAGACAGATCCCATCCATTCCCTCCTCTAGCAATTTTATACTCAAGAATCACCCACAAAGTGGGTAAAACTATAGGGACAGGGGGAGTGTCAAAGAAAGGGTCAATCTAAAACAATGGCAAACATCTTTTCCAGTCCAGAATTCCTTCATTGTGTTTTGTCAAAAAAGTGTCCTTAAATAGCACTAAATGTATATTTTTACTTCCTAGAAGTATTAGTCATAAAGCCAGTCACCCTACCTGTCAGGCCTCCTAATAACCCTACCACTGTGAGGACTTCCTCACCACAGGCAAATCTGGAATAGGGCTCTGCACTACAGTACTGACCTCTACCTTAGTTGTCTGAGTGTGTTTTCTGCTGTTTCTTTAAATCAGTTATTTGCACAATATTCCTTTAAAGCCTCTAGCTTCTTTTTCACATAATCATCATCAAAATATCTAATACATATTACCAAGGCAAGAAAAATATATACAAATTACTTAAACTACTGTTCAAAATATATACAAATATCTAACTTATACAAATATCTAACACCTAAGCACTGCAATTTTGTATCCCTACAGGTTTTTTAGACTATATTCAAAACAATATGCACCAAACACTTGCCCTTAACATCCAGATAAAAAAATATATCTGTCATAACAACAGATTGAACCTCCCCTAGACTGACACTCTGCAGAAAATTTTGAGAAGTCATTCCTTTACCAACGCATTTGTAGACGTTAGGCAGTCTTAGTTTGCACATGACACTTGAAAGGGCACTTCAAAGACCTGTCATTAAGTCCCTGGTCTTACTATAGACAGATCCCATCGATTCCCTCCTCTAGCAATTTTATACTTAAGAATCGCCCACAAAGTGGGTAAAACTATAGAGACAGGGGGAGTGTCAAAGAAAGGGTCAATCTAAAACAGTGGCAAACATCTTTTCCAATCCAGAATTCCTACCTTGTGTTTTGCCAAAAGAGTGTCCTTAAATAGCACTTTATGCATATTTTTACTTTCTAGAAGTATTCGTCATAAAGCTAGTCACCCTACCTGTCAGGTCTCCTAATAACCCTACCACTGCGAGGACTTCCTCACCACAAGCACATTTGGAATAGGGCTCTGCACTACCGTACAGAACTCTACTTCAGTTGTCTGGGTGTGTTTTCTGCTGTTTCTTTATATCAGTAATTTGCACAATATTCCTTTAAAGCCTCTAGCTTCTTTTTCACATAACCATCATCCAAAATATCTAATACATATAAACAAGGCAAGAAAAATATATACAAATTACTTATACTACTGTACAAAATATATACAAGTATCCAACTTATACAAATATCTAACACCTAACCACTGCAATTTTGTATCCCTACAGGTTTTTAGACTATATTCCATACACTGTAATATGCATCAAAATCTTTCACTTAACTTCCAGATCAAAAAATATATCTGTCATCAAATTGGATTGAAGCCCTCCCAGGCTGACACTCTGCAGAAACTTTTGCTTGGTAATTCCTTTACCAACACATTTGTAGATGTAAGTTTGTCTTAATTTGCACATGACACTTGAAAGGGCACTTCAAAGACCTGTCATTAAGTCCCTGGTCTTCCTACAGACAGATCCCATCCATTCCCTCCTCTACCCACTTTATACTCAAGTACCACCCACAAAGTGGGTAAATTTATAGAGACGGGGGAGTGTCAAAGAAAGGGTCAATCTAAAACAGTGGCAAACATCTTTTCTAATCCAGAATTCCTACATTGTGTTTTGCCAAAAGAGTGTCCTTAAATAGCACTAACTGTAAATTTTTACTATCTAGCTGTCTTAGTAGTAAAGCCAGTACCTGTACCTATCAGGCTTCCTACTAACCCTACCACTGTGAGTCCTCACCACAGGCACATCTGGGATAGGGCTCTGCACTTCAGTACAGACCTCTACCACAGTTGTATGGGTGTGTTTTCTGCCGTTTCTTTTTATCAGTAATTTGCACAATATTCCTTTAAAGCCTCTAGCTTCTTTGTCATATAAGCATCATCAAAATATTTAATACATATTAACAAGGCAAGAAAAATATATACAAATTACTTATACTACTGTACAAAATATATACAAATATCTAACTTATGCAAATATCTAACACCTAACCACTGCAATTTTGTATCCCTACAGGTTTTTAGATTATATTCCATATACTGCAATATGCATCAAAATCTTTCACTTAACTTCTAGATAGAAAAATATATCTGTCATCAAAGCAGATTGAAACCCTCCCAGGCTGACACTCTGCAGAAAATTTTGAGAAGTCATTCCTTTACCAACATATTTGTAGACGTTAGGCAGTCTTAGTTTGCACATGACACTTGAAAGGGCACTTCAAAGACCTGTCATTAAGTCCCTGGTCTTACTACAGACAGATCCCATCCATTCCCTCCTCTAGCAATTTTATACTCAAGAATCGCCCACAAAGTGGGTAAAACTATAGAGACAGGGTGAGTGTCAAAGAAAGGGTCAATCTAAAACAATGGCAAACATCTTTTCCAATCCAGAATTCCTACATTGTGTTTTGCCAAAAGAGTGTCCTTAAATAGCACTAACTGTAAATTTTTACTATCTAGCTGTCTTAGTAGTAAAGCCAGTCCCCGTATCTGTCAGGCCTCCTACTAACCCTGCCACTGCGAGTCCTCACCACAGGCACATCTGGGATAGGGCTCTGCACAACAGTACAGACCTCTACCTCAGTTGTCTGGGCGGGCACTGGAGACTCCAACTGGAAAACCAAGGCAACAGGAGAAACAGCAGCGGGGGTAAGAAACATCTCAACCTCCTCCACTGAGTCCTCTACACCACAGGGGCTCAAGATACAATCTGCTGGTGTTGTAGAAGACAAAGGCGTTGAGGTGAGAAACATCTCATCCTCTTCCCCCAAGTCCTCTACAGCAGAGGAATCCAAGGTACAGCTAAGCTCTAGCGAACTCAGCTCTACCTCACATCCCTCCTCACCACGAAAGACCTCAGACCCCTGAACAGCAACAGCACCAAAGGACTCTGCAGCAGCATCAGTCACAGACGGGACCACATACTCTGTCAGTGCAGGAGAGGATGGGACAGTGTTATCCCAATCCTCGACTGCACCAGCAGCGTACGGACCACCAACCCTGCACAGAACGAACCTGGCAATCCTACAAAGAGCAGACCTAGGACCCATTATGAAATAGCCAAAGAAATAACTTATCTGTCTCAATGAAATCTCTCTGTGTACCTGAAATGAGAAAAGAAAGAAAAATTTTACCATTGATATTCTTGAAAGCCAGGTTAAACCAGTGTCAAGTATAACCCTTAACTTGCAAAATAAATTAATTGAAACTTTTAAGCGAACAGTAATATTCTAAATGTTGCTATTCCAAAATCATTTGTTGGAGAAAAATATCACCTAATTGGATAGTATAGATATAACTTCAGGCTGCACGTTCTGTGCAGTCTGATCTTGTTCTACATTGTCCAAAAAAATTCTTGAGTTGTGCTTAGCAGCCAAAGGGTTAAGCTAATTTTAGACCTGCCATTAATAGCAACTAATCAGACAAAGAATAAATATTTGAAGAAGATGTAATATATTTCTTATAGTCTATTGCATGGAAAAAAAATTGCTGCTCCTATTAGTAACTATTGCTGCTTTCTTCTCTACAATGTTCTCAAACAGTATTTATTGCAGGGATATAAAAAATTTATAGCAAAAAAAAAGGGGGGGGTTTGAAAATACTATGGGAAAAGGAGAAAATGCTGGTTACCAGCATTTTCTCCTTTCTCACAAGGTTTTCTACCCTTTTGATGGCATATCCTACCAAAATATTCTCTATTTGATAATATAATGTGGTCAGCAATTCAGCTTTCAAATTGAACTTGAATTTTGTAGTTTGGCAAAGAGTAACTGTTGTCTTTACCGAATTAACTCTTTACCAAACAACAAAATTTTAGACTAGTCCAAATTGAAAGCATTTGCAGACGCCAATTTCAATGTGACTTAAAAATTGGAATTTGTTATGGGATGGGAAGAAAACATTGCTTGGAAAAGGAGAAAATGCTGGTTACCAACATTTTCTCCTTTTCCCGCAATGTTTTCAAAAGGCTTCCTTTTTAGGGTCGTTAAAAGTTAGGATTGTGAGGTAAAGAGTTAATTAAATAATAAAATTTTAGAGTTGTTAAATCCAAGGCATTTAGAGATGACACATGACTGTAGTTCAAAATTTGGCAATTGCCTTTGAAAGGGTAGAAAATATTGTTGGAAAAGGAGAAAATGCTGGTTATCAGCCATTGTCCTCTTCCCACAATGTTTTCAAAAGCTTTCTGCAATAGGGTCCTTAACCCTTTACCAAAACAATCTTGTGTTTTAACAAACCGAGGAAGACGGCTTATGAAAACATTGTGGGAAAAGGATAGAAAGTTGGTAACTATAATTTTCTCCTTTTCCCACAATGCTTCCACAAACCTTCAAAAAAAAATTTTTTAAGTATCTGTTATATTGTCATCTGTAAATGCTTTCAACTTGGGACACATCTAAAAATTTTACGTTTGGTAAAGAGTTCGAACATTGGAATGTTTGGTAAAAGTTTAACTCATCACTGTGGACACAAATTCACATCAGCTTAAAAAAAAAAAAGTATGCCACATAAGGACATTCAATCAATTTTGCAAGACCAGAGAATGCCAATCACAAGCATGGGGACACAAGCAAAGATTTTCGATCAATGCTATATTGCACAATGGATTTATTAATGTTAGTTCTTTTCTGTCTGAAATTCTCTGAAAGAGACATAAAATGTTTTGCAGCGGAAAACAAAGGTAAAAATATATGAAACAACAATAAAAAGAAAGTATGTCCACTGAAATATCTATCCTTGTTTAATAACCTCTGCACGTTCAAAAAGAGGCACTTGTCATCAAGGTTTTAGTTTGATGTTAACATTAATCCTTGGTGCATGAAGAATGCTAAATGTGTAGATACAGATCACAGAGCAAAACACATGCAGTTTATTCTTGGATTCAAACCATCTGCTACTTAAATTAAGCCCATTTACGTGTATTCCTTACTGAAAGTACATGTAGATTTCACTGAAAGTTCAGGTAGATTTCAATTATGAAACATACTAAGTTCGGTTCTGTACAGTTTTGGAAGTTCAGCTCAAAAGGCAACTTATGTTAATTAACTTAGCTTTTGACTAAGCAATATTTAAGTGGATTAGCACATCTGCCATTTCAAAGGGTATGTCGGTAACCTGTTAACTGATAGGATTTGTGTTTGATTGCCGCTGTAATCCACTCGATCAACCCTTGTCTGCAGTATATGATAAGATCATGCTTCCCAACTTTTTTGGAAACCAAAAGGGGGGGGGTTTGAAAGTTTCAAAGGGGGAAGATTTGGGGTTTCAAGGGGGAGACTTTTTGAGGCATACGTAAGGTCTATCTAAAGATCATTTTTAAACCATTCTAGGCCAGATATCTTAATAATTGAACAAAAGTCTGGTTTATGATTTATTTCTTTTTATTCTTTATTAAATATTATTGTTTGTCAAATGTATGTGAAGATTCAGAGCAAAAACAAAATCCATCATTACAGTCATGAATACATAGAAAGCAAACACTATTATGGTAAAGAAGTGCTGTAATGTTCATTATCAAATGCTACTTTGTCCATTGTGTTCTCACCGTTTTGTAAGTGCATCATATACTTTTGACTTGTTTTTTAAAGATATTCTGCCATTTTATAATGTACCCATGATGTTTTAGCTTTAAATATAGACTACAGAGTACCACATTTTATCCTGACATTATTCATTTTCTTTGGTACTCAAAAATAGCAAACAGGTGTCTCGAATAAATTCCTTAAAATCTGACTCGAATTGCTGGTAAAGCTCAGTCTAAAGGACAAGCTGTCATACTGTTTGGAAAAAAAAGTTGAGTCCTATCGAGTTCCTTTTGAATATCATTTTTGTCTGCATAAATCATCAGTAAAATGTTTCAAAAGCATACAGAAAATAAAAAAAAAAATGCACTTAAAAAAAAAAAAAAAAAAGAATCTGGTGGCAATCGTCACATGAAAAATTCTGGAAGCAAACATCAGCATCGGTAACAAGTGGCAACAACAGGTTCCTCCAATCAGTGCCCTGATTACTATACAGTAAAACCTCGATATTTCCAGTCTCGAAAATTCGAGAAACCCGCATTATTCGAGGAATTTCCATAGTCCCGGCAAAAACTCCACTATATTGCACCAAAAGCAGATCGGTAATTTCGAGTCTCGATAATCTGAAAATTCGAACACGTATGTTGGTCCCTGTCATCATTTTGCTTCTTTAAATTGATTGTTAATTCGAACACTACTTTCTCACCTCTCGAGTAATTGTTTTCACACCTTTTCTGCTCAAAGGATTTGGCTAGTCAGCACGTGTACGGTGTGGTGTAAGTTTTACAATCCATGACAATTACTACAGGGGATTCACATTACCCAATAATTTGGGAAGAAAATGACATTGATTTGATGATGAGAGATTAATTATGACAAGTTGTGACGACCTCCCCATCTCATTTAGGTTGTCTGATATATTTCGTCTTATGAAATTCACAAAAGTATTTTATTCCTGATTAAACAAGTGATTTTATCTCCCAACTACAATTTTCTGTAGTATGTTTGTACATCAACGGTTCAAAGTCATTGTTGACACTAAAAAGACAGTTTGAAGCGTTTGTGATCGGACGATGTTTAATTTCTTATATCCGTTTTCGTGTCTATCTATTTATAGCATCAGGGTTTTCCCAAGTTGCTTCGTCACAAAATAAAAAAAAAAAAGTCTGATCACATTTTTCCCCATCTTGTTACGATGACGTCGTGTTTCAAGTTTGGGTGAATACCATTGGTTTATTTACATGTCACAGAAATTTTCCTGACTCTGACACTGATAGGTTAATGTTATTTTTCACGGGTGTGTAGATATCATGGTGTGTTCTTCTTTCATGGACATTGAAAAGCACCGTGGAACACAGAACCGCTTGTAAACGTTTACATATATCGACACCAAAATATCTTTTCCTTACATTCTTGAGTTTTAGCGAGAAGTAAATTGCACATTCTCTCTTTTTTTAATTTTTTTGACATCTTGCCCGCTTTCATTCTTCGATCGTTTTCAACTCATTTCTAGTTGCATGTTGCGGTATTCAAATACATTTCAGGGAAACACCAGTGTTGGAGGAAGATATAAGTGTAAATTTTCGAATTTTTATTTTCTAGAATAGTGCAAGCACCGTATCAATATTACCTTCTGACGTTTTCTCAGTAAACAAATAAAAGTTTGCATACTTTCCTGTGGGGTGACAGTTATTGGGGGCGAATGAAACAGGCGAAATTTTACGATTTCGTAAAAACTACAGTACCGACCTTCCTGGAAAAAAGGTGACTTAGAGTGATTAATTTCCAAAAACTCATAGAATCAAAACACATGAATTTACCAAAATGATCACTCGATGTGATATTCTTTGAATGTTATGAAAAAAAAAAAAGAACAAAAATTCGGTTGTACTGCTCGGGGAAGTATACTTTGATTGCCGATCTTAAACGGAATGCAACTTTTTTTTCACTGATATTTTGGATAATTCGAGAACTGCGATAATTCGAGCATTTTGCTTGTCCCCGTGGGACTTCAAATTATCGAGGTTTTACTGTATTACTCTATCGCCAGCAACAAGTCGTATACTGCAACATCACTGATTGAATTAAAACTATGATCACATGCCGGTTGATCAATTTTTAGATAAATTAGAACTCCAGTGGTCAATTTGTGCAGTAAGAGTTTAAAACTTAGTATTTTTTCAATGTTTTTGTTACTGATTAACTTAATGTTTTCACTCACATTTGTCTGCATCCCTGGGACGCAATGAGCAATGGTATTTTGTGTTTATAGATCAAGACTCTTACAACATAATTTACCTTGTAACCTCAGGTGAACGATGTTTTGATTTCTGCTCTGAAAAGTACCTCGGCTGCCTTCTCAAATTTGATTGGTTCACAACCATAGATCTATAAATCTCCTATTTGTAGACAACGAACCTGATTGACCGTGAAATACACACAATCATGTGTCAATTACTTGTAAACTTCAGATAATATGCTGTACCTTGGGTAAAAATTTATCACACCCTTTTTACCCTTATGTCGGATTTTTTCCAAATGGGGGGTTTTTAATTGTCTGTCTGGGTGATCGGGTAATTCATCTTGAATCGGGAGACTCCCGATGAAATCAGGTGTGATGTGAAACATGCAAGATAAAACAAACTACTGTCAATGATATTAACAAGTTTGTTAATTGACAGCACACTTAACGCATTTTAAAATCATCAGGCAACCATTTTCCCTTTACTAGAAACTTTTCTTAGACTTAAACCTTTCTGCTGAATGAGACAATCTATAATTTTTTTCAAAATGCTTGTAATCCAGTGTTATTTATTATCAAATATGATGTTGAGACAACCTAACAAGCCTTAAGCACCTTTAATTCTATTATTCTTAGGCAAAACTGAGGTTAATAATGTGTATCATTCTTTCCCACTGAAGTTCAGAACTTTGCTGGCACAGGTATTACATTATCCATTGCCCCTGAAATCCACACTTTTTGTACATATTCTTGTGTTAATTAGTTCAAGTATCATAAATTTCTTACTGAGAAATCATCATAGACGGAAACATATGAAAAGGAATATTTTTCTGGAATTTAATAGAGAGAAACAGTCATGACAACATGATTTAAGTAATCTATCTGCTATACTGTATATGTATTTACTGCAGTTGTTTGGGAGCCCGTAGTGATGGTAACCAGGAAGTCCATTTATCTTATTGCCACAGATCCATGTATAGTAGGAAGTTGGCAAATGGCATTTACAGTATGGTCTGTTATTATTGCTCCCCCTCTAATTAACACTCCCCTGGTTTTTTTTCAAGTACTATAGATCTATATCTTACAAAATCATCAAATTAATAACTGCAAAATCATATCGAATCCGCTATTTAACTCTTAATTATTTGTTTCCGGTTTGCACTGAATCGGTCTAAAACGCGACATTATTCTGTGTGACATCCCTGTCATCTCGTCTATATTACTGTATGGAATCCGTATATAAACTTTTTGTCCACGTCTTAGGCCCTGCTCTGTAATGGTCACCGACTTGCGAAACTGGTACCCGTTGTATCTCCTGTAACCAATAGACTTGTTTGGTTGATACGAAGATCGATAACAGGCTGCCAGTTTACCGACTTGCTGGAGTAATCGGGATGACAGATGAAAGATTCTACGAGGTCATTGTTTTCTACTTTTACCTCACTGTCATTAAAACTTTTAGCATTATGTGACATCTACAAACTGGCAAAGGCAAACATGTGAAAAAAAAAACAGGTTAAAGACCATGACGCGTGAAATTTCTGAATAACCCTCGGAATTCCAAACAGCAAGTCACAGATGACCCCCAAAATTTATGAGCTGGCAGAAACACTGGTTAAGAGAGTGAAAGTATCGAAGATCACTGATACTAATTAATTGTGAATGTAATTTAAATTCCAAATGAATCGAGATCAGTGGTAAAATCAATATTCTGCATTAAATACTGCATGTGCATTCAAGAAAGTGAAAGTATTGAAGATCATTATCACTAATCAATCATGAATGCAATTTGAATTCCAAAAGAATCATGATCAGCAGTAAAAGCGATATTCTGCATTAAATAAGTTGCATGTTTCTCAAATGGCGTCGCTCCACAGTCCGCGGTGACTAAAACCCGTTGTTGTCATCCCCAGAAAATTCTATGTCATTTTATCTCTATTAATCGCCCCCCACTTTCGGAAAATGTAATTTTCTCCTTTTCCCATAATGCTTTTTACTTTTTACACAACAAATTCCATCAATGGAGTCCCATCTTTGAAGCTCCAAAATTATTCAACTGATTGCATGGTGCTTTACTCTGATACAAAAATTATTTCAGTTATGTCACAGCTGCCAGTGCACCTATCCCTATTTTCCTAGAGTTTCTGTTACCAGTACCTGGCACAATATTCTTCTCAATCCATTGGCTGGTTTCCCATATAACCGTCGTCGAAACGATGATCAGCAGCGAGAGGGGAATGAATCCTGTCACAATGGCGAACATCATTCCTCATAAAAAAAAATTGGCCAAACTGGGGATTCAAACCAGCGACGCCTTTCTCAAAGCTTGTATGCTACTGATTGCACTACCAAAGCTCAGCAATTTACTCAATTCAACAAATCTGACCTAGATACAAGCAGGTTATAACATTAACTACTGGCCATATTGTCAGGTTCAATACAGTATGACACTTGTTCATTTGCTGTTTAAATAGTTGCTAGGTTACATTTGCTTCAGGCACCATACAATTTTTTTGTTTGCAATTTTAAACATGATTTTTCAAATATTCTAGATGGCTACTAGCAACGGCCTATGTGTTTACATTCTATTATGAGAATTTTGTTTTTTGTTCTGGGATACAGCCTCTGCCTATCACATGGGCACCATACCATAACCTTGCAATAGCCAAGTGAGGTCTGTACCATTATCCAATGATGTATTGGGCCAAACATAAAGTAGGCATGTTCAATATCATTATAGTTATGTCAGTGTGAACAATGCACTTATCAATGCTTTCCTGGAGTTTCTTTTGCCAGTATTTCATACAGCATTCTTTTCAAATCACTGGCTGCTTCCCAACAGAAACAACTGATTAGTGACAGAGGAATGAATCCTGTTGAAATGATCATCAACATCTTTGGGGAAAAATTTGGCCAAACTTTACAACAGACACACAACAATCTAGTCGAGAAATACAAAGCAGGACCAGTTGAACTTGTGCCCCATTTTAAAAGAAATTGCTTTCAAAAACAAGACAAAAACTGGAAACCGAGTTAGTCTTATTTCAAGCGTCAAAGCAATCTGATTATTTCAACTTGAAATGTCCTGTGCACTAGAGAAATTGAGATTTTTGACAATGTTTTGAGCATCAGAAAGCAAGCAGACTGATCTCAGTGGTGAATCTAAAAAATTTAGGCTAATTAATGAATTGAAAGGTGTTTTTCACCACTTCAAACATTATTTCAGTCATATAAAGGCAACAGCTCACTTATTAATCCAGTATTGGGCTAGGGCTCTAAAGTGTCTTCTCAAAGGACACTGCCACAAAAAATCCAGTGCTTCCAGTCAGACTCAAACTGTGCACTTTACCACAGAGCCATGCTGGACCCAAACAACAAAATTCAGCACAGGATGAAATTAAGGTGCTGCACCTCGACTTTTACACGACTAAACTCTCTACCACACAAGCAGATTATTGACTTGTCCAAATTGAAAGCATTAATTTTGCAGACGAAAGTTTAAATGTAACTTAAATGATTGAATTTGTCTTTGATAGGGTAGAAAACATTGTTGGAAAAGGAGAAAATGTAGATTACCAGCATTTCTCCTTTCTCCAGTGTTTTCAAAGGTTTCTACCTCAGTGTCATTAAAACTCCGGGTTGTGTGGTAAGAGAGTGGCATTTTCTACTGAAGACTGTCTGTTTTTCTTAGTATGTAACAAGGTTCACTGTTTGTATGAAGATTTTTATATTTGGTGAAGTCAATAAAACACAAAACAATAATTTAAATTTGCTAATTCATCATTTATCATCATTTATTTGAAAATCACACTCAGAAGTTTGACCCAAAGCTTCGACATTTGACCCCAAATATTTGAAATAGGGTGTCAAAAATGACCCTCGAAATTCAACAAGTGGCAATTGCTATTGCAATTAATATCATCAATCCTCAGACAGAAATTGGCCAGGCAGCAGATCAAAACCAGCCATCTCCTGGTTTAAAGTCCAGCATTTCAGAAAGTCTGCATTTCTGTGTTTCTGACATGGAGAATAAATGGCTGGCGCAACAAAATAAATTACATCTTCCCTGATACAATATAAAACAGAACTAAAAATTTACATAATCAGTTGATTCAATTGATATATCTTACGAATTGTTGAGTATATTACTGCATAATCATATCGAAACCACATTCTACAACTGAATTTTTTATTTCTGGTTAACAATGTAAGTCTAAAAGGTGACATTATTGTGTGTGACATTGCTGTAGTCTTCCTTGTATCACTAGAGAGTACTTTATTAAAATTTTGTGTTTAAGACCTGCTCGGTCATGGTCCAGATGACAGATGACACAGTTTCTACTAGGTCATTGTGTTAACTTTTACCTTTAATAACACACTGTAATATCAAACTTTTAGCATTAAGTGACATCTACAAAGGATAACCACATGTGGAAAAACAAGAGGGCCATACTGGCCCTGAAGTTGCTCACTTAAGCCTTATTACCAACTATGACCCATTTCCAACCTCTTCTGAAATAACATGATAAGCATTCGTACAAACTTTCATGAGTATTGGACTGAATATGTGGCCTCTAGAGGGTCCACAAGGTTTTTCAAAGATGTTTCTTGCAAACCTAGTTTTTGATTTGATCAACTGTAACCTATTTTTCAACTTGTCAAAGAAATCATCAAACCAGACTAATTTTTATAAGCACTGGACTGAAGATGTGGGCTCTATAGCATATATGGGTAGTTTGAAGTTCATATGGACCCCCTGATTTTTGAAATATGTTGAAAAATACCTTATTGATTTTTATGAAACTTTGGGCTGAAAATGTGGCCTCTAAGGTGTACACAAGGTTTTTCTAAGATTTGACCTAGTTTTTGACCTGACATGACCCTATCTGAAAGTCATCTGAGATACTATCAAGACGAACATTCTGAAGAATTTTCATGCGCATTGGACTGAAAATGCGGCCTCTAGAGTGTACAAAAAATTTTTCCCAGATTTAAGCTAGTGACCTAGTTTATGGCCCAACATGACCCATTATCAAATTCATCCAAGATATAATCAAGACAAACATTCTGACAAAGTTTCATGAGTATCGGGCTGAAAATGTAGCCTCTAGAGTGTACACAAGGTTAAAGTTGATGATGCACGACACAGGACGGGCAACAGACACAGCACTGTAACAAAAGCTCATCTTGGGCACTTTGTGCTCAGGCAAGCTAAAAAGTAAAAGATTAAAGACCATGTTCCTTCAGATTTTGGAATGACCCCAAATATTCCAAACAAGGAGTCAAAGCTGACCCCCCAAAATTCAGGAGCTAGCAGAAATACTTCAAGTCTTGAACATTATCGACTACGCTATCCCCATTTCTTTTAACTTGGACCCAAGAAACTTTCTAGATGTCCCTTAAAATCTGAATGTTTACCTGTTTTTATTCATTTGAATAACCAGGCGTCAAAATGACCCCCATATCACCAACTCTAGGAAAAGCCTGAATGAGCATTATGGGCGTACGCCATGGCGCACCCCTGGCAGAAAGTAACAAGTTTAACCCTTTACCACAATTTTAAAGACCCTGGCAAAGAAGGCTTTGAAATTTCAAACATTGTGGGAGAATGCTGGTAACCAGCATTTTTTCTTTTTTCCACAATGTTTTCTACCCTTCCAAAGGTGATTTCAATTCTTGAGTCACTATTATTTTGTCAACTGCAAAAGCTCTCAATTTGGACAAGTCCCAAGTTTTGTTGTTAACAATATCAGGAATAAACCCTCCCTAAAAATTAGGGTTGAATGGAAATATACATTTTCCACAATAATTTTCCAACTACCACAATTAAAGTAATAGTTATTTAGACAAATCAATACTAATTATTTACATAGTTTCATTTATTATTTACCTAATTATTTGAAATGTTACTCCAGACAATTTTGTCGTTTAGCAGCATTTTCTTCTTTTTTCACAATGTTTTCAAAAGCCTTCCTCCTCAGGGTTGTTAAAAGTCGGGATAGTGTGGTAATGGTTTAAACCTTTACTACATAATCCTGAGTTTGAACGACCCTGCTGGTAAGCAGCATTTGCTCCTTTTCCCACAATGCTTTCTTACCTTTCAGAAACAAATCTTTACATCTAAGTTAGATTTAAATTGTCATCTGCATATGCTTTCAATTCAGACCAGTCTGAAATGTTGTTTGGTAAAGAGTTGAATTATCTTAAGCTTCAGTTATAATGATAACAAAGTTCTGTGAAAAAAAAAATTTCGAGATTCATTTTAGACCATATTTTTTGCACCAAAAACACTATATTTCAAATGGCACTACAAAAAATAGTGTCTGCCAAAAATTGCCATCTGGCACTCTAAGAATTACCTAAAACATTTAGTCTCATTCTTTAATCCTTAACCCTTTACCACATCATCTCAAGTTTTATCGACCCTGAGGAAGAAGCCTTTTGAAAACACAGGGATGTATCTAGAAATTTGTAATTTGGAGGGATTTGCCCCTGATAAATTCTGAAATTTGGGTGCAATGAAAACAAATTGCGGGATATGAAGACTGTTTTATATGCTATGAGGTTGTTTATACTATATTCATCTATAAACAATGTATAAATATTACTTTAACTGAATTCATATATCCTGCTTGTTCTTGGTCAGAGTTGAATCTAGAAATGAAAAACAATGGGCCAGTCCTCCACCTCTTTCAAAAAAGTGGACCGATATGAAAATCCAAGTTGGCAATGTAAAACCAAATACTTCAAGGCATAAATAGCAGAGAAAAGCACATATGGAGAGTTTGTGGCACCAGACAAAATCAGTTCAAGAACAATCTTTTGCTTTAAATGCAATTCAACACCAGTGATAAATGCCTCATTAATTTCTTGTGCTTTCTTTGATTACACTTGATTTCTATGCTCTCAGTCATGCTGCAAGAACAAGACCCCCTCCCACTCTTGTTGGTTGTCTGATAATTTTGATTTCATAAAATCACCAAAGACCTTTTCTTGTGATGAAATTGAAAATTCATGCAATTCAGTCGAGATGAATGTATGTAAATATGCATAAAAAAATTAAATACAACTTTAAGTGTCTATGAGCAGGCGATGTCAAATTGACATTTTTTGTCTCGAGTTTTCGGGTTTCATATCGATCTATTTTTCCTGTAATTCATCTTTAAAAAAGGTATTTCTCAGTGATTTCATAAACATTCTGAAGAATAAAAACCAACACCTTGTTGTGGTATGCATCTGCAAAATAAGAACACTGGGTTCTGTCTTAAGTCAGATACCTTTTCTGTAATTCTAAATCATCAAAATTTTTGGTAAATTTTACAACCATCTGTAGATGTGGATCATGTAGTTTTTCCTATAATCAGAACACGCTACAAGAATCATACCAGAATTGGTTTTCACAAACCGTGGATGTATCTTCTTTTTTGCTGACAAATACAACATGAAAGTTCATTTTTTATCCGAACTCTCATTTTAAAAATGGTATTATCCACATACAGTACTTTCTGGTAGCAAAAAAATGTCTGAAAATTGCAACTGATATCACCATGGATTATTCTATTTTCAGAAAACACTCGGAACAGACACTCAAATGACGTCACATGCAGGAATAACACCAGAATGTAGAGGGAGTGTTTTGACATTTTTCTTCTTCACGGGCTTTCTGTAGTAATCATTACCTATTTGGAATACATGTCATCCATATATGGTAAATGGGGGCAGAATCACTGGAAGAAACAGTGAAGGGGGAATTGTAATATCGGTGGAATGACAGATTTTTGTTTGAATTGACCTCTTTTTATGACTGACGGAATATGAAATGTAGACTTTGTCAGTTAAAATTAAGACATGTTTGTGGGATTTGCCTGCGGAAAATTTATTAATGGGGGGGAGCAAACACCAAAATTTGCAGCAGTCCCGCAAGACTGCACTCTAGATGCAACCCTGAAAACATTGTGGACAAAGGAGAAAATGCTGGTAACCAGCATTTTCTCCTTTTCCCATTATGCTTTGTACCCCATCAAAAACAAATTCCATCGTTTGAGCCACATTTAAATTCCAGTTTGCAAGTGCTTTGACTTTGGACTAATCCAAAATTTTGTCGTTTGGTAAAGAGGTAATACACTTTTCATAATCTAGTTTATTTGCTGCCACCTTAGATCAAGATCAGACTGCAGAACACAAGCTGTGTCCTTTGCTAAGACATTATAGACATGAGGAATCTGGAAACTGGACATATTGGGGTCTTATTTCTGTAGTGTGGAAAATTTTTTGAGGCTTTATACATAACCACACAGTCCCATGAAAAGGCTTTCAAAAGCATTACAGGAAAAGGAGAAAATGCTGATGACCAGTATTTTCTTTTTTTTCCTACAATGTCTTGAAGAGAAAAAATTCAACATTTGAGTCTGTTTTTTTTTTAAACTCTTCAACAAACAACAAAATTTTGGACCTTTCCAAGTAAGAAGCATTTGCAGACGACAAAATAAATGAGTATTGTCATGTAGTGCCAATGCATCATAATGCATCATAAAAATTTGATAGGACAAAACGATAATTTAAAAGTTTAAAGGACTTTATGTACAACATTTTACAATTATAGCAGAAAACTGTGTGAAAATGATCAGTTATATCAATGTAATTGCAGGTTTACCCAGCAACAAGGCAATCCAGAGCCTTTATATTCATTGATATTCAAAGCATTTGCAGGCAATAAATTAAACCTGGCTCAAATTGCAAGATTTTCTGTGAGAGGTTAAAAAACATTATGGGAGAAGGAGAAAATGCTGGTTTCCAACATATTCTCCTTGTATATAATATGTTCAAAAGCATTTTCTGCCAGGGTCATTCGAACCCAGGATTACATTGGGTTCACTTGAAGTCTTAGTTGTATCAGGTTGAAAATAATTTGCTTGGTATTTAATATCATTTTCAACATTATTTCAGTTCTTCTGCCACAGCCAATGCACCTATTCATGCTTTCCTGGAATTTCTTTGACCAGTACCCAGCACAACAGCTGCTTCCTCACAAAATCATTGTCTAAACAACATTCAGCGGTAAAAGTGGAAAGAATTCTGTTACAATCCTTGGAAAGAAATTGGCCAAGCAGGAGATTCAAATCAAGGACTCAACTTGTTTCAAACCCTGAATGTTACAGTCTGAGCTACTGTGCAGGGCTAGGTTGGTAATACATTAACCCTTTACCGTATAATGCCGCCTTTTAACGCCCCTGGGAAAGAAGCCTTTTGAAAACATTGTGGGAAAAGGAGAAAATGCTGGTAACCAGCATTTTCTCCTTTTCCCACAAAGTTTTTTACCCTATCAAAGAAAAATTGCACCATTTCAGCCACACTGAAATTGTCGTCTGCAAATGCTTTCAATTTGGACAAGGCTTAAATTTTGTTGTCTGGTAAAGGATTAATCAAAATAAATAATTAGCATAGAGGTGTATATCATCTTATTACTGGATCAAATTGACAAATCATAAACTTCCACTGAGGCTGTCCTTCCTAATGTTCTTCTGAAACCTTGTATTCATCAATATAAGGTTGGGACTATGCAGTGTCTTGCCCAAGAACAATGTGCACTGACCAGCCTCGATAACCTACACAATCCGGAGTTTTAATGACCCTGGGGAAGAGGCCTTTTGAAAACATTGTGGGAAAAGGAGAAAATGCTGCTAACCAGCATTATCTCTTTTTCCCACAATGTTTTCATAAGCCTCACCAGATAGCTATCACATATTATTTACACAACGAGAACCTTTTCAGTTTTTTCAATGCTAAACTGGCCACTTGTTCGTTAAATATACACCACATTATTATCATAGATCCATGACAGGATGATCACCATATAACGAAGAATCAAGGCGCGACTTTCGAAATTATGGGCGATGACTAATCTTGTATGTGATTCATGACTGGTTCGCAGTAGATATCATGCCACCATTGAATGCAGATGGGGCGTGGCAAAATTGACATTTTATTGATAAGCATTGTGTGGTGTGTATGCATTTATGGTGTGTAATAGACATAACCCAGCCTGTTACCGATCTGTTAACTCTCTCGGACGGCCGAAGGAGATACAATGGGAAGCAGTTTATTTCGATGCAGATGAGTGAGAAAGAGCTAAACTGCAACAGTCAAAAACTACTGAGATGTACCAAAATTGTGCACCACAGATTTTTTTTTATCGTAGATCTAGTGGAAAAAAGTTTAGGGTCAACAGCATTTTTCTAGGTGGAGTCAGGAAACCCGAAACACAGATTTTTTTTTAGGCTTTACCAGCATTTTCTCCTTTTCCCATAATGTTTTCTACCCTATCAAAGATAGAAATCATCATGTAAGGCACACTTAATTTTTCATCTGCAAATGCTTTCAATTTGGTTTCGTCCAAATTGTTGTGTGGTAAAGAGTTAACACACCAAGGTAAAAACATTTTTGATAATGTCTGGAAAAATCCAAAAATACTTCTTAAGATTATTTTATCTTTTTCCCATAATTTTTCTAGCCTTTCAAAGACAAATCTATCATTTTTGCCAGAGCTATTTTAGTCCAGTGTTCTCAGTATAATCAGTATAGAATTGTATGTTCTAGTGAAGTGTTAAACATATTTTCCACTATGAAACATGTTTACCTCAAGCCGGTATAACTCAAAGATTTTGTTTCACTAGTTTTTGAGAAAATCTTAAAAACTGATTAAGTTTTGCCTGCAGAATTAACCCTTTACCACACAATCCTAAGTTTTAATGACCCTGGGGAAAAGGCCTTTCGAAAACATTGTGGGAAAAGAGGAAATTGCTGGTAACCAGCATTTTCTACCCATCCAACAGTGTTTTCTACCCTTTAAAAATCCAATTTTTAGTTGCACTTATACTGTTGTCTGCAAATGCATCCAATTTGGATTGGCCCAAAATTTTATTGTCTGGTAAAGAGTTAAATTTACCTCTTTACAAGGCAATAAAACTCCAGACTTGTCCAAACTGAAAGCAGTTCACAATAAAAGACCAATTAACTCTTTACCATGTGACAAAATCTAAGACCTGTCCGAATTGAAAGCATTTGCAGACGACAAATAAAAACTGTCTCAAATGATGAAGATCATCTGGGAAAGGGCAGAAATCATTGTGGGAAAAGGAAAAATGCTGGTAGCCATGATAGCTACCAGCATTTTCTCCTTTTCCCACTATGTTTTCAAAAGCTTTCTTCCCTAGGGTCTTCAAATGTTGGGATTGTGTGGTAAAGAGTTAACCATGGTTCAAATGATGAATTTTTTTTTACAGATAAATGAAAATATTGTGGAATTAAACTTGGGACACTGTGGCTAAGATTAGTCAGCAATTTTTTTGTAAAACTTGTTAGCCCTTGTCTTTGTGTGTGACCCTTATCTCATGGCAAGGGATAAACATACTACACAGAAATGTAGTAAACAACACAGTAAGCAAACAATTCCTAGATCATAGTTTCAAAGGTCCCGGGTTCAAATCCAAGCAATAGCAATTAATCATAGTAGTAATTTAAACAGTCATGTCCTCATGATATTACTTTTGTAACATCAACATTCGTCTGAGACAAAAATCTTTACCTCACAATCTGACTGGCCCTGAGGAAAAGGGCTTTTAAAGACTTTGGGGGGGAACAAGAGGGCCATGATGGCCCTACAGTCACACACTTGAGCCTTTTGACCAGACATGGCCCATTTTGAATCTCTTCTGAGATAACATGACAAGCATTCTAACAAACTTTCATGATTATTGGATTCAAACTGTGGCCTCAAGAGGGTACATCAGGTTTTTCAACGATTTGTCTCGGTGACCTAGATTTTGACCCGATGTGACCCATCTTCAAAGTTACCAAAGAAATCAAGACAAATATTCTGATTTTCATGTGCTTTGGACTGAAAATGAGACCTTTAGAGTTTACATGAAATTTTCAAAGATTAAGCCATGTGACCTACTTTTTGACCAGACATGACCATTTTTCTCTTTCGGATCATCATCAAGACAAACATGATGACCAATTTTCATGAGTATTGTACTACAAATGAGACCTCTAGAGTGTACACAAGATTTTTATAAGATAAGACCAGGTAACCTGGTTTTTAACCCGACCTGACATGCTTTCTCACTCTTCTGAGATATCATCAAGACAAAAATTCTGACCAACTTTCATGAGTACTGAACTGAAAATGTGGCCTCTAGAGCATACATAAGGTTTTTCAAAGATTTGATTCCATGAAGTAGTTTTTGACACGATATAACCCATTTTCAATCACATTAAAGAAATCATGAAGACAAATATTCTGATCAATTTTCATGAGTTTTGGACTCAAAATGTGGCCTCTAGAGAATGCAGAAGGTTTTTCAAAGATTTGATCCGATGACCTCACCAAAGAAATCATCGAGACAAACATTCTGACAATTTTATATGAGTATCAGACTGAAAACACTGCCTTTAGAGTGACTATACAATTTTCTGAAGATTTAACCAAGTGACCTAGTTTTTGACCCATTTTCAAAGTCGTATAAGATATTAATCAAGACAAACAGTCCTCATCTTTCAAGAGTATTGGACTGAAAATGTGGCCTCTAGCGCATACGCAAGGTTTTTCTTACATTTAGCCTAGTGAGCTAGTTTTTTGCCCAACATAATTCATTTTCAAACCTGTCCGAGATATTATAAACGCAAATACTCTGACCATGTTTCATGAATATTAGACTGAAAATGTTGTCCCTATAGCATATACAATGTTTTTTCAAGGATTTGACCTAGTGAGCTTGCTTTTTAACCAAAGTGACCCACTTTAGTACTCATCCCAGATATTATCCAGACATACATTCTGATGAAGTTTCATGAGTACCTGACTGAAAATGTGGCCTTTAGATTGTACACAAGGTTTTTCTAAGATTTTAATTCATCCTGAATGTCATCAGACAAACATTCTGACCAACTTTCTGAGTATTAGACAAAACAATGAGGCCTCTAGAGAGTACACAAGGTTTTTCTAAGATTTGACCTGGTAGACTAGTTTTTGACCAGACATGACCCATTTTCACATTCATCTGAGATACAATCAAAACAAACATTCTGACCGACGTTCATGAGTAATGAACTGAAAATGTGGCCTCTACAGCATACAGAAGGTTTTTCAAAGATTTGATCCAGCGACCTAGTTTTTTACCTGATATAACCCATTCTCAAACAAATCAAATAAATCATTAAGAGAAACGTTCTGACCACCTTTCATGAGTATTGGGTTGAAAATTTGGCCTCTACAGCAAACACATGGTTTTCAAAAGATTTGACCTGTTGACCTAGTTTATGACCTTGTATGACTCATTTTCATACTCATTTGAGATATTATCAAGACAAACATTTTGACCATCTTTCAAGAGTATTAGACTAAAATTGTGGCCTGTAGAGCATACAAAGTTTTTTCAAAGATTTGATCCGGTGACCTAGTTTTTGACCCAATATAATCCTTTTTCTAACTCAAATAGAATTTTATCAAGACAAACATTCTGATCACCTTTCGTGAGTATTGGATTGAAAATTTGGCCTCTAGAGCATACACACTGTTTTCCAAATATTTAATCTTGTGACCTAGTTTTTGACCCGGTATTACCCATTTTCCAACTCATCTGAGATATCATCAAGACAAACATCCTGACTAAGTTTCACATGAATCATACCAAAAATGTGGCCTCTAGAATGTACACAAGGTTTTCTAAGATATGAAATAGTTACCTAGTTTTTGACCTGCCATAACCCATTTTCAAACGAGTCCTAGATATTATTATCAAGACAAATACCATGACTAAGTTTCGTAAGTATCAGACTGGAAATGTGGCCTCTAGAGCATACACAAGGTAAAAGCTGATGACGGACAACGGACACAGCATGATCACAAAAGCTCACCTTGAACACTTCATGCTCAGGTGAGCTTAAAAGCTGGTAACCACCATTTTTTCCTTTTCCACCAACATTTGCTACCCTTTGAAATAAAAACTTCCATGTTTTGAATTAACAATTTGTCATCAGAAAATGCTTTTACTTCAGATAAGGCTATAATTTTATTAACTCTTTACTAATGTATTGTATTGTATGCTGTTTAATGCTGTTTTCAACATTATTTCAGTTATATCACGGTGGCCAGTGCACCTATCCATGCTTTCCTGGAGTTTCATTTACCAGTACTCCGCACAATATTCTTTCCAAGCCACTGGCTGCTTTCCCACATAACCATCGTCGAAACAATAGTCAGCGGTGAGAGAGGAATGAATCCTGTCGCGATGACTATCATCAATCCTCGGAAAGAAATTGGCCAAGCCAGGGATTGAACCAGCGACCTCCTGCAGGGATCTCCTTTGACCTGGGACCTCGGGTTTTGACGCTTGAAAATCGGAAATGACCCCGATTTGACACTTGAAAAAAATACCCTGTACATCAAATTGACGCACGCGAATTCTGGCCTGAGCGTCAACCATATAAGGTGTAGGCGGAGTTTCGCTTTAATGAAATATTCATATTCCGATTTTGACCAATCAGCGACGAGTATTTCTTATCAGTAACACAGACAGTCGGTAGCCGATGGTGGAAAATAGCCTACAACATGCGCTTCGCCGACATACACACAGACATGACATGACATACTTTTGTGTATATTTATAAATGAAACACACGTGTACACAGATCAAACGATGGCGATTAATAAAAGAATGCCGGTCAGCTTTACAGAGATTTAGCGGTGACATTGTTGTATCATATGTGCTATAGATATTTAAGAAGAAATCAAATAAAGGTAATAAAGACAGAAATGTATCATTTTCAGTGATTCTATTATTCCTTCCACGAAAAAAAATAAGTCCAAATAAGAGGAGTACCTACCTTATGCTTCCCCCCAAAACCAATATTGTGGGAGCTTAAGAGTCTTTTCGGTGAAATGATTTGGTAACCACAATATAGGTTTTGATGATTTATTACAATATTTTTTAATGGAGTCTCAGATGAAGTTTCCAGATTTCCTCTTATCTGGAGCTCTTCCGAAAAGCTTAGTCTAAGTAGCATACTATGTAACATTGTACTCTTGATTTGAAAATTTTGACTCTTGAAAATTTCAATTTGACTCTTGGAATTTGTGGCCCAAGAGTCAATGACTCTTGAGTTTCTGATGCTAGGGAGATCCCTGCTCCTGTTCTCAAGTCCTGTACGCTACCAAATGAGCTACGGGGGCTTGGCTAACTCTTTACCAAACAACAAAATTTAAGACTAGTCCAAATTGAAAGCAATTGTAGACGACAAAATAAATGTGACCAAAAAATTAAAATTTGTTTTGGGAAGGGCAGAAAGCATTGTGGGAAAAGGAGAAAATGCTGATTACCAGCATTTTCTCCTTTCCCCACAATGTTTTCAAAGGGCCTCTTTCTTTAGCTCGTTAAAAGTTGGGATTGTGAGGTAAAGGTTTAAAGAGTAATCCTCAAAAATAGGAATTGACACACCCCTGCAAATGAAAGTTTAACTCTTTACCAGACCAAATAAGTTTAACTCTTTTTTACCAAATGAAAAAAATTTGGACTCCACCAAATTGAAGGCATTTGCAATTTTCGAATTAAACACAGCTCAAATGATGTCTTCTGTCTTTGGTAGGGTAGAAAACATTGTAGGAAAAGGAGAAAATGTTACTTTCCAGCTTTTTCTCCTTTACACACTATGTTTTCTACAGCCTTCTTCTGGGTCGTTAAAACTCAGGATTGTGTGGTAATGGACAAAAACATTCTCAGCAGACAAAATGTGGCTCAAGCGATGTAATTTGTCTTTGGATGGGTTGAAAACATTGCAGAAAAGGGAGAAAATGTTGATTATTGGCATATTCTCCATTCCCCCCAATATTTTCAAATTGTTTGTGCCTCAGGGCCATTGAAACACAGGATTATTTGGTAAAAGGTAAAAAACAATATCAACAAGATAAAGCCCAGTGACCTACTTTTTGACCCCACATGACCCATTTTCTAACTTGTCCTGAATAGTATCAAGACAAACATTCTGACTAACTTTTATGAGTATTGGACTAAAAATGACACCTGTGGAATGCACACAGTTATTCTGAGATTAGAGCTTGTGACCTACTTTTTGTCCAGATATCCTCCATTTTCGATCTCATCTGAGACATCATTAAAACAAACATTCTGACAGACATTCATGAGTATTGGACTACAAATGTGGACTCCAGTGACCTAGTTTGTGACCCATTTTCGAAGTTATGCAAGATATTATCAAGACAAAGATTCTGACAAAGTTCAATGAGTATCATCCTGAAAATGTGGCCTCTAGAGTGTACAGGAGATTTTTCTAAGATCTGACATGGTGACCTAGTTTTTGACCCAACATGGCCCATCTTCAAGTTATCTGAGATATCATCAAGACAAACACTCTGACAGATGTTCAAGGGTATTGGACTGAAAATGTGACCTCTAGAGCAAACACGAAGGTTATCAAAGTTTAACCTAGTGACCTAGTTTTTACCCCAACATGACCCATTTTCAAACCCATTCGAAGTATTATCAAGACAAACATTCGACCAATTTTCAAGAGTATTGGACTGAAAATGTGGCCTCTAGAATGAACACAAGATTTTCAATGATTTGACCTACTCACCAACTGGTAGTTTTTGACTCGACATGACCCATTTTCATATTCATCCAAAATATTATAAGGAGAAACCTTCTGACAAAGTTTCATGAATATCAGACTGAAAATGTGGCCTCTAGAGTGTACACAAGATTTTTCCAAGATTTGACCTGGTGAGCTAGTTTTTGACCCAACACAACCCATTATGAAACTCATCTGAGATATCATCAAGATAAACACTCTAACTTTCCAGAGTACTGGACAGAAAATGAGGCCTCTAGAGCGTACACAAGCTTTTCCAAAGATTTGACTTAGTGACCTAGTTTATGACCCTACATGACCCATTTTTAAACTTGTCTAATATATCATAAACACAAATATTCTGGTGAAGTTTCACGAGTATCAGACCAAAATGTTGCCTCTAGAGTGTACACAAGCTTTGTCAAAGATTTGACCTAGTGACCTAGTTTTTGACCCAACAGGGCCCATTTTCAAAGTCGGCCAAGATATCATCAAATCAAATTCATGAGTATTGGACTGAAAATCTGGCCTGTAGAGCATGCACAAGGATTTTCTAAGATTTAACCTAGTGACCTAGTTTTTGACCCACAATGACCCGCTGTCAGACTTGTCCAAGAAAGCATCAGGATAAACATTCTGACCCAATTTCATGAGTATCAAGCTGAAAATGTGGCCTGTAGAGCATACACAAGATTTTTCAAAGATTTTACAGAGTGACCTAGTTTTTGACCCGACATGACCCATTCTCAAACTTATTTGCCAAATCATCAAGACAAATATTCTGACCAAGGTTAATGAGTGTCCCACTGAAAATGTGGCCTCTAGAGCGTACTCAAGGTTTTTCTAAGGTTTGATAGCCACATTTTTTAACAACCGACTCATTCACAAGGTTCCCTGGTCCTTGGACACACAGAAAAGTGACCAATGGTGAACAGTTTCAGCCCATGTCAGCCAGAGCAGACTGCACAGGCTGACCTCGCAGATCCATTAAGCCCCCTTTGCACAGAGCATGGTTCAAACAGTTTCCAAGGGCATTACGTAGCCTTAATCCCACTAGGCCCCTTTGTAAAGGATTATCAATCTTTGTAAAGAGATTGACCAAGCTGGATATTCGAACCAGTGACCACCTGTGCTTACCGACTTGGATACTGGGTTAAGCAGAATAATATTCACATAGCAAATAAATGAGCCATGCTCTGTGAAAAGGAGATTTAATCCATATGTTAAAAAGTATCGACCCAGGCTGACCTGGTCGATACCTTTTGCTTCTGCTAAACTTTCTGCATGACCCTTTACCTCAGGATTCAATCAATTCTCAGACAAAATGGATTTTATGGGTCCACAATTGTGTGATTACTTGCTTGTTATAATGCATCACAGAGATACATTAAAGCCCCTTTTTACACGAGCTTGATTCAAATATATGTAGAAGCAGGCAAAACTGACTACAGGATTTTAACTTCCTCTTTAGCCGAGCCCTGTAGCTCAGTCAGTAGCATACAGGACTTGAGAACAGGTCGCTGGTTCGATTCCCGGCTTGGTCAATTTCTTTCTGAGGATTGATGATAGTCAGTGCAACAGGATTCATTCCTCTCTCACCGCTGACTATTGTTTCGACAATGGCTATGTGGGAAAGCAGCCAGTGGCTTGGAAAGAATATTGTGCGAAGTACTGGTAAAAGAAACTCCAGGAAAGCATGGATAGGTACACTGGCTGCCGCGATATAACTGAAATAATGTTGAAAATGGCGTTAAGCACCATACAATCAATACAATACTTCCTCTTTAGCTGTCAACTTAATAATTTTGACTCTTTTTGAGCTCAAAAATCCGATTCCTGCTGCAGCTGAAGGCTATTTTGCGGGTCGTATATAACATCAGTTAGCGTGAGATTCAGTTCATAGACCAGACTGCATGTTCTATAAAGTCTGATCTTGATCTACGCTGTTGCAAAAGTTATGTATGTTGCAACGTCAATGAAAGAGTTAACCCTTACCACACAATCTCCACTTTTAACGACCCTGGGAAAGAAGGCATTCGAAAACATTGTGGGAAAAGGAGATAACGCTGGTAGCCAGCATCATTAGAACATTTGATTTATTGCCTGCAAACGCCTTTGATTAAATGGATGAGTCATAAATTTTGTTATGGGGTAAAGAGTTCAATTGAAAAATACCACATTTCCAGTTCTGTACTTAAAATGAAATAACTGCCTCTTGAAACACAATGTAAAGGAAATTCAGTACTTACTTGCCTACTTAGATCTACTTACTTAGGCTGGAACTCCTTAGAATATGGTAGAAAAGTACTTCAATGAACAATCCCTCAGAAAATTAAAATTGTCCTGCCGAGCAGGCCAGCCAGTAACTGTTATTCTATTACTGTTTAAGGAGTAATAATTTTATCTTACGCAGTTTTTTGCTGGTATCAGAATTCAAAATAAATATGAATACACTTGCAGAACAGAATATACGGTATTGACAAAAGCGAGGTTGCGGTGTATCATCTAAAACTGAAAGTAAAATGGGCGCAAGCATGAATGCCAGTATATTGCCTATTTGGTCCACGTAAACTGACATCATAGTACAATGTGAGCACGCGAGCGTTATTACAAATGATGTATTTGGTTCCGGTCAGAATGATCACAGTAAGCGGATTTGCTTGGCAAATATGCTAAAAAATATCCACTGCTTTATATTTCATGGCTGAATACAACCACCAAACACATAATGCACCAAGGATTTTTCTAGGCTCTTTTGTAGATAGTTTAGATGCCTACAACTTTAACCCTTTACCAAACAACAAAATTTTAAACTTGTCCATATTGAAAGCATTTACAGACGACAAAATAAATGTGAATCAATAATCAGTATTTGCTTTTAGAAGGGTAGAAAACATTGCGGGAAAAGTAGAAAATGCTGGTTACCAGCATTTTTCTCCTTTTCCCACAATGTTTTCGAATGCCTTCTACCTCAAGGTTGTTTAATCTTGTGTGGTAAGGGGTTAAGATATCTAATATAAATGTACTGAAATCTAAATCGGGCCACAAGAGCCAAAATACCCACAGCCTTTTACTTTATTGATGAATGCAATGCACCAAACACATAGTACTAAGGATTGTTCTCATTTTGATTAGCATTTTTCTAGGAATACGACATGCGCACGGCAGACAACATTGTTTTCCTAGGTTCTTTTGTAGACGGTTTGGATGCAGATCAGACTTGTCTAATCCTATCTGGAGTATTTAGGCAAAAACAACCTAACTAAATTAATCTTTTCTACTGACAAACAAGTCTACGTTTTCAAGTCTAGTAATCCTACAATTTAAAGCCCCATTACTGTCCAGAAATGATTCAACCCTTTACCACCCAATCCCAAGTTTTAATGATCGTAAAGAAGAGGGCTTTTGAAAACAATGTGGGAATAGGAGACTATCTGTTTGGTAAAGGGTTAACATGCTTCCTACAGTTGATAGCATGTAAATATGAGCCATACTCTGGCAAAAAGCTTCGTGCATAGATCTCTGTGATCCACAATACCAACCAAGTAATCAGGGTTGATTGATTGTATGGTGTCAGGGTTCCCATTCACGCACATGTGCGAGATTCACGCACTGAATTGAATAATCACGCACAAAAATATGAAGTGAAGCGTGCATGCACGCACAGTTTTCAGGGCTCCCGTTATCGATCACCAGTGGCGACAGTTGGGACAAGTTAACAAGTATGAAAGTCACTGTTTATGACCGCTAATCAAACATGGTATCAATCTGCTTTTTTAGTGTAAAATCGAAGGTTTTGAAGTTACATGCTATTCTTATTGACAAATCTATGTCAAATCATGCAGAAATACTACTCCAAAACTTAATAGGCATGAAAAAAAGATCGCTGCAAGAAACACGAAAACCCATGACACAACCAAATTGGTTTGACATTGTCCGATCATAGGCATTTCAAACTGTCTATTCAGTTTTATCAATGACTTTGAACAGTAAATTTACATAAATATCTCTATGAAACAGTAAGTGAAACCTAATTAGTGTCTGAAATTGACAGTGAAATGGAAAATTCTACTGGCCGTCAGGCTGTAAGTTGTCCCTCTGAAACTGGTCCCGTGAGTAAGGAAATTATAACAAGCGTCTTCTTTTTTTAAATTACCCATATTGTTTTCAAGAGCAGCTGACTGCAGAGTAAGACTCGTCAAAACAAATTTTCAACACAACAGACCCTTACTGTCCTCCATAGATGCTCTATAATTGTCAATATTAAGTGCACTCCAAGAATTTCTCTTGCACTCCCAAACTTGTATTCCAGGGAGCGCATGCACTCCCAAAAAGCAATGTGAGTGGGAACACTGGGTGTTTAACGCCGTTTTCATCATTATTTAAGTTATATCACGGCTGCCAGTGCACCTATCCATGCTCTCCTTGAGTTTCTTTTACCAGTACTCTGCACAATATTCTTTCCAAGCCACTGGCTGCTTTCCTACATAACCATCGTCAAAACAATGGTCAGCGGTGAGAGAGGAATGAATCCTGTCGCAATGACTATCATCAATCCTCGGAAAGAAATTGGCCAAGCCGAGGATCGAACCAGCAACCTCCTGTTCTCAAGTCCCGTATGCTACACCAAGTCATCACAACTGTGGATCAAAGATAGCCACTTTTTTTAATAATCAACTTGAAGTAGTCCTTGGACATACAGAAAATTGACCAATAGCCAAAATTTTGGTCCAGGTCAGCCAGCGCAGACTGTGCAGGCTGACCTTAGTTGATAATTTCGCTGATGCATTAAGCTGTCTTTCCACAGAGCATGGCTCAAATTTGGGGAAAAGTAGTTGCTTGTAAAAAAAGCCGTATTAATCCTTTACCACACAATACCAAGTTTTAACAACCCTGAGAAAGAGGCCTTTTGAAAACATTGTGGGAAAAGAAGAAAATACTGGTAACCAGCATTTTCTCCATTTCCCGCAATGTTTTCTGTCCTTTTGCAGACAAATTTCACCATATAAGCCATACCTAATTTGTCATCTGCAAATGCTATCAATTTGGACAAGTTTGGACAAAATTTTGTCATGTGGTAAAGGTTTAAATTGCATCTTTACCCATTATGTTTTTATATCATCCGTTGAAAAACAATGTTTAATTTTTTTTCAACAGTTATTGTATACTCCTTTGAAAGAGTTACAGCTTTTCCCTGCAGTGCACGAAATTTTGATGAAAGGGCGTTTTGTCGAAAACCATGTATGTTTTAAAGTACCGATTACTAAATTCCTAGATTTAGTTCATGAAAAGCTCTGTTTGGAAGGAAGATTTGAGCCACAATTTGTCTGGGTTAGGGCAAGGGTCAAGGCAAACACAGTTTTCCAGGAAATGTCAAGAATCCCTTTTTCTGACCATCTAAATTTGGACTCTAAAATTTTCTGAATAATTCCCCCAAAATTTAATTACATGTACATATCTTCTTTGACAGATTAACCCTATACCACACAATCCCAAGTTTCAACAACCCTGAGAAAGAAAACCTTTTAAAAAAATTGCAGGAAAAGGAGAAAATGCTAGAAACCAGCATTTTCTCCTTTTTCCACAATGTTTTCTACCCTTTCAGAAACAAGTATCATTGCTTGAACTACATTTAAATAGTCATATGCAAAAACTTTCAATTTGGACAAATCTGAATTTTTGTTGTTTGGTAATGGCTTAAACATTTATTTTAGACTTGTCCAAAATAAAAGCATCTGCAGATGACAAACCACATGTTGCTTAATTGATGGGAGTCCTCTTTGAAAGGGCAAGAAAACATAGTGGAAAAAAGAGACTATGCTGGTAACCAGTATTTTCTCCTTTTGCCAATATTGCGGGCACAATAATGTTTTGTCCTTCCTACATTTTGTTAACATTCCTGTTCTTCCATGCTCGTTGTCATGTTTTAAGCCTCATTCCTTTTGGCCATGAAATTACAAACTTTGCTCATTTGTTTGTTTGGTGTTTGATGCCATTTTCAAATATATTTCAGTTAAATTATGGCAGTCAAGGCACCTATCCATATTTTCCTGGAGTCTTTTACCAGTACATGTACTTTGCATGATACAGTATTCTTCCAAAGCAAAATTTAGTCTTACTAGGTAAAATGCAAAGCCTACAAAATGGGCTCCCATAAGGGGAGGGATGGGGGTCACCAGGGGTATGTATAGAGGTATAGAATCTAACAATGAACAATCATTCAAGTTCATGTGAACTTTTTTCCATAATGCTGTTGGCATAAATGGGATATAAAAACTTGATTCAATTAGCACCTTTCTCTCCCAAAGGGTTTCATTGTGATGGATACTAAAAATATCTTGACATATCACAACACAAGCACAGGATTTATTTCAAGTAATAGAGCCTATAAACACATGGACATGTGTTTATAAGTCCATGTATGGAAGTCCATGTATGGAAGTCCATGTCAAAATATATTACCCCTTAAGCTGCTAAGCGTGACTCACTGACCTTTTGCGGACAGTGCAGATCAAAATCAGACTGCACAGAATGTGCAATCTGATCTTGGATCTATACTGTCCGATAAAGAGATATTTTATCACAAAAAGCTAACTTTGAAATAGCAATATTTAGGGTTTTTACTATCGACTCTAAAGATTTATTTGATTTATTCAGCAGTATAAGGGTTTAAAAACAAACAAGGCTGGTTCATGTCTAGAATCTGGAGAAATCATGAAGACTGAATCATGTGATTGTTTTTATGTATAAACATAAATGTACATTGACAATTAATACTCTAGTTACTCTTATTCCTAAATGAATAAAAGTGACTTTTTCAGAAAATGCTCTGGCAAAACTGAAGACTGAATCATGTGATTGTTTTTATGTATATACATGTACATAAATGTACATTGACAATTCATACTCTAGTTACCCGTATTCCTAACTGAATAAAAGTGACTTTTTCAGAAAATGCTGTAGCAAAACTTATCAAAAAATCTTAGAATGTGAAGGCTGCAGCATTCAAACAAAGCTTTGTTTAATCCATTACTAAACAAGCTTGAGTTTTACAGACTGTGAAAAATTTGACTTTTGAAAACATTGCTAAAAAGAGAAAAAATGCTAGTGACAGTATTTTCTCCTTTTTCCTGTATGTTTTCTAACCCCTCAGGAACAAATCCAATCATTTGAACCACATTCAATTTGTCTTCTACAACTGCTTTGAATTTGGATCAGTCTAAAATTTTGTTGTTTAGTAAAGAATTAAAACGTGTACCACAAAAGTCTGAACTCGTCTATATTTAGAGAATAATATTATACAGACAACCAATGAATAATTGGCTCAGTTGATGGAATGAGTCTCTAAGGAGTAGAAAATATCATGGGAAAAGGAAAAAATGCTTGTTACCAGCATTTTCTCTTTTTCCTACAATGTTTTAAAAAGCCTTTATCGCAGGATTGTCACAACTTGTGTTTGTTTTATCATGCCAGGTTAGGGGCATCACTCTACAAATACATGCACCGTCATGTCTTTTAACATGCCGTTGGTAACCAGCATTTTCTCCTTTTCCCACAATGTTTTCAGCCCTATCAAAGGCAAATTCCATCATCTTAGCCACAATGAAATTGTCGTCTGCAAATGCTTTGAATTTGGACAAGTCTACATTTTTATGGTGTGGTAAAGAGTAAACGATCCAAAGGAGTTCTGCTTTTGAATACACCATGATAAGGAAAGGAGAAAACACTGGTAGCCCACTTTTTTTCCTTTTCCCACAATGCTTCCTTTCCCCTCAAAGACAGCAATCAACCTTTGAGCTACAAATGAATTGTCATATGCAAATGTTTCATTAGTTTCTTTCTATTAAGACTGCAGTACAACAGATGGACAAATATTACCACCTACTCGACTTCACTGGCTTCTTTACATAATAACTTTTCTGTGATGGCTAGTCGAGTAGCTTGCAAAGTGCACCCTATCAGACACTTATTAACTAAGTTTTGGCTTGAAAATTATTCTCCATTTGATCAGTTGTAAAAAATACAGTAGCATACAGAGGCAACTCTTTTTATTCTAGCTCTCTCCCAGACAACAAAATTTTAGACTTTCCTCAATAGAAAGCATTAATTTGAAAATGACATCAGATGTGGCTTATATGACTAGATTTGTCTTTAAAACGGTAAGAAATATGGGTAAAAGAGAAAATGCCGGTAACCAGCATTTTCTCCTTTTCCCACAATGTTTTCAAAAGCCTTATTCCACAGGGTCATATAAAAAAAAAAAGGGGGGGGTGGATTTTATCATTTGGTAAAGGGTTAACCCTTTACCAAATGATAAAATTTTAGACTGGTCCAGATTCAACATTTGCAAACATTGTAATGTATGTAGCCCATTGATGATTTCTTTGATAAGGTAGAAAACATTGTGGGTAAAAGGGCAAACGCTGGTCGACAGCATTTTCTCTTTTCCCCACAATGTTTTCAAAAGGCTTCTTCTTCAGGGGGGTCGTTGTAAACTCTGGATTGTGTGGTAAAGGGTTAAGCCTTACTGAGACTCATTATCTCCTATAGAAGAGTTTTTTCAATCTTTCACCAGACCTATTTCTAAAATAAATGCGGTTCAAACGAGAAATTGCTCCTATGCAGTAATGTACAAGTATCTGAGTCTATTATATCTCATCTACATTCCTCATCACGATCCAACTGTGCTTGGAAGCTTATTAGGTTGATAAAGTTGACTACTTGGCACTTATTTCATGGAGATTATAATGTTGCAAGAATGTCTTCTGCTTTATACCTTTACCACACAATCCCAACATTTAATGACCCAGAGAAAGAAGCCTTTTGAAAACATGGTGTGAAATGAGAAAATGCTGGTAACCAGTATCTTCTCCATCTTCAACAATGTTTTCCAGGTTTCCAAAATCGAATTTCAGTTTTTGAGCCACAACAATTTTGTTGTCTGCCAATGCTTTCAATTTGGACCAGTCTAAAATTTTGTTGTATTTTAAAGGGTTAAATTTCTTTTATGATGCATTGATAGCAGTAACATTAACAAACACATTTAAGCCTTGAGGCCATGCTTATAAAACTTTGAGTCTACGGTTAACTGAGCTGCTGCTCAAGTTTTACCCTTTTATAACACAGTCCCAAGTTTTAACAACACTGAGAAAGAAAGCCTTTAAAAACATTGCTGGAAAAGGATAAAATGCTGCTAACCTCCATTTTCTATTTCTCCCACAACATATTCTACCTTTCCATGGACAACTTATATTAGTTGTGCTATATTTGATTTGCTATCTACAAATGCTCTGAACTGGGCCAAGTTCAATTTTATGTCATTTGCTAAAGGGTTTCATTTTCTCAGTGCTTTTGACTTCGAGAAAATTTGATAAAATAGTCATTGATCTAAAGATAACCAGCATTTGCTCTTTTTCTAACAATGTTTTCTGCCAGTTCTATAACAAAATTCATCATCTGAACCACATTTAGTTTGTCATCTTCCAAAGCTTTCTATTTGGACAAGACTGATGTATCTTTGTATGGTAGCGGGCTAGGCACAGAACCTGATTTCAACATCATTTTTTGCAAATACACCAAATATAAGGCAAAATGACCAAAAACATAGAAGACTGGCTCAGAAGTAATGCTGTTTTGACCTATCTCACAATGTTCATCAAAGACCAGACTGCAATGTTTCAAAAGAGTCTGATCTCGGATCTGCATTGTTCATCAAGGCCAATCTGTGCCTTTAAGCTTTTTAAGTTGACATTTGTCATATACAAGAGCTATGATGCTTGAGCAGAAATGTGTTCCAAATCCAAGTAATTATCCATTCTGATCTTGGATCAAGCAAGACACTGTTATGCCTGGCAGGTTCAGAGTTACCATTTGTACACAGATAAGTAAGCAGACTTCAACTGGGATATGCAAAAACATAGGCCAATATACATGTCCAAAATAGGACTGCAAATTTACCCTTTGCCACAGAACAAAATGTTAGACTAATCCATATTGAAAGCATTTGTAAAGGAGAAATAAAATATGACTTAGATGATGTCATTTGTTTTTGACGAAGGGAAAAAAATAGTGGGAAAAGGAGAAAATGCTGGTTACCTGCATTTTCTCCTTTTCCCACAATTTTTTCAAAGGCCTCTTTTCTCAAGGTTGCTAAAAATCTGGATTGTGTTGTAAATTGTTGAAATAAGGCTGAGCTTGGATCCACAATGTTTATCAACGTTGTGCCTAGCAGCTTGAGGTTTACTAATGAATGCAAGCATCAGGCCAATTGTGTAGATCTGGTAATACACCCCCAAAGATCAGACTACCTATTCAGTGCAGTCTAATCTTGGATCTGTATCACATCATGCCCAAACTGATACCAAGCTGAGATAAACCCAAAGGCAAGTGGGGTAAATTACATATATAGCCATGCTCTTGCAAAAAGGGGGTTAATGTATCTCCATAATATATTATCCCACACAAGTCATCACATAATTATGGATCAATAAAATCCATTTGGACTTACAACTAACTGAATCATAGACTGGTTCCTGGACTTGCATAAAAAAAGAATATAAAAATAAAAAATTCAAAGTGACCAATAGCGAAAGTTCCCACTCGGGTCAGCCTGCACAAACTGTGCAAGCTGACCCGTGTCGATACATTACGCACATGCGTTGAACCCCCTTTGCATAGAACATGCGCGTATGAGGGACACTGTTGGCTAATTTGGTACATCTGTTACGAACTTAAAGGCGTTTTGGCGGACATGTCAAGTATGGTTAGATTCAACATGGCGGACCAAATCTTTTTTTTTTTCCCAATTAAAGCTTTGAAGTTGAAGAAAACGGCACCCACCAATTCTTTCCAAGACTTCAAAAGTATATGAATCAATTCCCCTGTAAAGTTAAGAATTAGGCTACATTTCAATTGGTGATCAACGAATAACGATAAAACCATGGCATGAATCTTATACACTGCAAAGTAGATCTAGTTTTCAAGGTATCATCTAATAAATGCACAAAAATGTTGCAGAAATTAACAAACATAATCTATACTTACAGAGAGATGAAGTTAGATATATATAAAGTTTGCTTTGCGTTCGTCAGTAATCTAATCTAGCACTTAGCAAGAAAGTATAGTAAGTAATCAATCTAGCACAAGGCAAGAAAGTGAGGCAAGAACCAGCCCCAAATCGTGTTCGCCGGGTATTTATACCTGTACAGTAGCCTGACGTCACTGTCCTCACTGGCTCTTGGACCTCCCCCAAACGTCACGTGATATATCTGAACAGCAATTTATCGCCACTTAGAAACGCACTCCTATACTCCAATTCGGCATACCTCGGGTGATCCGGTGATCAAATGTAGGTACGGAATCGGCCGAGATGTGACGAGAGGTATACTCCCTCAATATTAGATGATAAATCGTTTCTGAAATGTAGACCCATTTCATTTGCAGCGGCGCCATCATTTAAACACCTGAAAACGGCCAACTAATACATTTACCCTTAGAGACCGAATTAACCCAACTTACGTGTTCAGTTTAGAAATAATACCCCAAAAAAAGTGGTAGACTAGATCTGGACAAAGAGGGGAACAAGTAGAATAATCATAATAATGATAAAAACATCTGTAGGCTTAATGGGGCCTGAAATAGCATTATACTGTAATTGATTCCATTTATGATCAATATTATACGCATGCATAAACAAATTCTACTTAAAGTACATTAAATGGATAGTTCTAAAGACGGATGGGGGTCCACTAAACCGCCAAAATAGCTTGTCTTCATAAATTTGCTGTAGTAACGCAAGTACTTCAGTAATGTTAGAGAGCAATACGGTGGTCATGAAACGACCTTGGGGTCCAATTACTCGCCCTTGTCTGTTTTCATTGTCTTTGTCAAGAAAGATTAAAAGCGGGCTCTGGGCACTGACTAGTAGAGACTGACTAGTAGAGATGTACAAGCGTTAAATGATTAACCCTTTACCAGACGACAAAATTTTAGCCTTGTCCAAATCGAAAGCATTTGCAGACGACAATTTCAGTGTGGCTCAAATGGTGCAATTTTTCTTTGATAGGATAGACAACGTTGTGGGAAAAGGAGAAAATGCAGGTAACAAGCATTTTCTCCTTTTCCCACTATGTTTTCAAAGGGCCTCTTTTCCAGGGTCAATTAAAGGTGGCATTGTGAGTTAAGAAATATGGACACGGTGAAGTATAAAACTTTGCTGACACTGGTATTCATTAAATTGTCCGTAGCCACTGGTATTTATTAAACTGTCTGTGGCCCCTAAAATTCACACTTTTTGTACATATCGTTGTGTAAATTAGTTCAAGTATCCATGCATTTCTTACTGAGAATTCATCATTGGCAGAAACATATGAAAAGGAATATTTTTTTCTGGAATTTTATCGAGAGAAACAGTAATGACAGCAAGATTTAAGTAGGCCATCTGCTATACTGTATATGTATTTACTGCAGTTGTTTGGGAACCCTTAGCGACGGTAACCAAAGAAGTCGGTTTATCTTATCACCTCGGATCCATGTATTTGAACAAGACTAAAATTTTGTAAATTTCGTAAAGGGTTAAAATCATCAGACAACCATTTTCCCTTAACTTGAAATTGAAACTTTTCATAGGCATGCACCGCTCTGTTGAATCAGACAATCTATACATAATTCAAAATGCTTGTAATTTTGAGTAATTTGTTATCGAATATAATGTTGAGACAACCTAACAAGAAAATATTAAGCACCTTAAATTCTATTATTCTTAGACAAAACTGAGGTTTATGAGGTGTTTCATTCTTTCCCGTTAAGTTCGAAACTTTGCTGACACAGGTATGAATTATATTGTCCGTAGCCCCTGAAATTCACACATTTTGTACGTGTCCTTGTTTAAATTAGTTCAAGTATCTATAAATTTTTTACAGAGAATTCATCATGGGCAGAAACATATGAAAATGAATATTTTTTCCGGAATTTTAACGAGAGATACAGTAATGACAGCACGATTAAAGTAGCCTTTATTACATGTATTTACTGTGGTTGTTTGGGAGCCCTTAGCAACGGTAACCAAGAAAGTCGGTTTATCTTATCGCCGCAGATTTATATATTTAGCCAGGGATCGTGTAAAGAATGTGAAGTCTGAGTTTATAGGTCTCTGATGTTTTCTGTGATACTTGTAAAATGAACTTGAAATTATTAAGTCTAAGACCTATTTTTGTAGGACTGTATTTTTAAAAAGTCACACACCCCCCATTTGAACTATGTATGATAAGATCAGACTGCACAGAATATGAGGTCTGAGCTTGAATCGACACAGCCTAGGTTTTTTCACACTTGCACCAAAATAGCGGTGAAATGACACGATCTCTGACATTCGTTTTGTGAGGTTCTGCAAGACTAGTGGTGAAGGATAGGCTGGGTTTTCCTGGGTTAGATCCTCACCAAAAGTGATAGGATTTTGTAGGAGTGCCAATAGACAAGAAACTGCAGAGAACAGGTCTAGCCCTAGTGAAACCCAAGAGGTACATGAATAAATGAGTTGTTGTCGCTGTATGACTGATATAATGTTGAAACTAACGTAAACACCAGAAATCAGTCAAGCGTCAAATTATTCAAGTACAGTGTAGTGACTATCATTTCATATTTTGTGACATTGCGTGAGCTGACCCTATTTCACGTGTAGGGAACTTCATATTCGGAGCCAATGGCTCCGATGAGAAAATGTTGTGTTCGTCTTCCGGTTCCGATATTGTCGGCTCAAAAATAGTTGAAAAACAGGTAAGCTTGTCATTCTTTGTAATTATGTGTTGTTATGTCTTTGAAATTCAAAAAAAGGAGAATATCATGCAATTCTAAGTCTTTCAACGTGTTTTCTACACTGCCTAAAGGCGAGAATTAGTAGTATTTTGAACTGTTATAATCGCTGTTGGAAAAGAATTGAAAAGAAATAGCGTCTCTCACCAAACCTCTCTCTTATTTGCTAATTGAATGGCAATAATAGACTGAATCTATATATAGGTTCTTGACGTATTATTTCGGCTACGGTCAACCCACGGCACAAATGGTTCAGACAATACTGTACACATTCCACGGCTTTCCGCAGTGTAGAAAACAAGTTGAAAGACTTGAGAATTTAAAAGACATAAGAACACATAATTACAAAGAGTGACAAGCTTACCTGTTTTTCAGTTGTTTTTGAGCCGACAGTTTCGGAACCGGAAGACCAACACAACATTTTCTCATCGGAGCCATTGGCTCCGAATATGAAGTTTCCTACCCGTGATTTTTGGCCTGGGTAAGCCAAGCCAAGCCCAAGGCCATAGGAATACGTATAACAAAATTTCAACCCTTCCAAGCATTTACGGAAAAACCCGAGTAAAAGTGAAAAGTACCGCCTGCATTCCATCTCACTACGCTGAAAGAAACCACCCTCAAAATATTAAAAATATTTTGATCTAAACATCAAAGTAAGATTTAATTTCACAACAAACTCTGATACAGTGATTTTAGTCGTACGAAAATGTTGACTAAGAATTTTAGGCCCGGGTGAGCTTATTCATTACTGCAAATTTGTGCGCTTAACAGTGAAAGAAACATTGGCAAACCTCGGATGATCGTTCATCAAATGTTTAAATGTAGGTAAGCAATCGACCGAGTTGTGACGAGTGCTGTTGTGAAACACTGATCGGGATCGTTCGTTTATCCTTTTTCTAGACACCATGTGAAGGACAAATAATGATAATGACGGTGTGCTCTTTCTCTGAGAAAGGTGTCTCAAAACCTTGGTATGATTGTAATTTTCATAGAATTACTGTGCAACTCGTGTCTGAAGTTATAACTATGTATTTGATTGATAAATATGCCTTATTTCTTCATGTTAAAGTTGTAGGCAGATATGACATCTCGGCCCATGACTATTTCGACCCATAGCAAACTCGGAGAATGCAATATCAAATATATATTAAAGTTTGTAACATGAGTCATTGAAAACCAGTTAATCATTAAAAACGATGAAATTTTAGAGTTGTCTGAACTGAAAACATTTGCGGACGGCAAGTTAGATTTAGCTGAAATATTGGTTATTGGCTGTGAAAATGCAGAAAACCTTGTAGGAAAAGGGAGAGCATTTTCTTCTTTTTTCAAAAGGTTTTCATAAGGCTATATCCCTAGTGTCATGAAATCTCCGGATTGTGTGGTAAAGAGTTAAGTAATTGGAGAGCATTTTATATCGAAGATCAGACTTGAGATTCATTGCAACCTTATCTTAATCTCCACGAATATTTAAGCCGACCTGGGTCGAAACTTTTTGCTTTTGGCAAATTGTCTGCATGTCAAAGGACCAGGGTACCTCACGATTCAGTCGGTTGTTCGACAAGTAGGATTTTATGGATCCATAAAGATATGTCGGCTCGTTTGGAATGATGGGTTACGGAGATGCATTAAACACCCTTTTGCCAGAGCATGGCTCATTTGTGTTTTTCATAATCACAACCAGGAGCTCTTCAAATTTATCAATCCTAGATGACTTTACTCAGATGAGAGCTTTAGGTCCAACTGCCTTCTTGTTTATGAAAATCGGCTTTTCAACTTGGTTGGTCATGGCAACTTAAAGATTCCATCGACTTTCAATGGGGAAAATTGAAAAGTGGCATTTACAGCAGATATTTTGACAAAACTTTTATAGAAATGTTCCTTGAGCAGTCTTGTATCATCCATATGATTTTATTTAACTGGTAGTCTTTAGCTCATCTGTTTACGAAGAAAGCGTCATGCTATTGTCAAAGCCTATGTGTCATTGTCGTCGTGCAAAAACTCTGACATTTTATAATATCTCTGTTATTTCTCAAGATATTTACTTCAAACTTGGACAAGTTATCTACTGTCAAAAGGGGTAGTACCCATAAAACAGGTGCAGGTAACCATCAAAATTTTTTGTAAGACAGTTACGCCCTTTTTTATTACTTTGGACTTTCAGAACCTTTAGACTTTATCATATCTGTCATTAATAAAGATGCTTACTTCAAACTTGGACTTTTTCGTTAACTATTAAAGGGGAAATTTATAATTCCCCTTTTACCAGTACAACATAGGCAGGTAACCACCAAAATATTTTTGGCAAAATTATGCGCCTTTTTCGACTAGGAACTTTTAGCTCGGCTGTTTTTAGAGGCATGGTATGTTCATAGCCCTAGTGTCATCATCTTCGTCGTTTGTGTCGTCGTCATCCAAAATTTTAACTATCAAAAGGGATACATAAATGATAAGGGTAAATAACTACCAAGTTATGCCCCCTTTTCAAGTTTGTGTTTTCACTGAAAATCAACTGAGCATTGGCGCCCGAATGCGGACGTCTTTTTATTTGTTGCCATAGAAACCAGCGTGCAAAAATGAAAAGAAATACCCAAAAAATTGTCTTCTCAGACACCATATCGTACTCTGTGATATTATCCTTTGAAGACTTTGCGTTTTACCTTGTCATTGCTCAAAAGACATGGTTACTATTTCAACTTAATAATAGCCATAGACTGAGTATGGTGAAATGAAAGAAAAATATGAATCATTGCTTGGCCATTCTGGATTTTTTGCACTTTCCAGAAATGTTCACTGGACTTGTCCTCTATCAGAAATTTTCGCACGCTGCTCATTTTGGTTTGTTACCATGATTTGTTGCCAAAGCAACATAAAGGAAGAAAATAGGAAACAGAAAATTCTTTAAGAATTATCTCCTTTCAGTTCATAAATGCCATGAGGCCAAGGCTATACAAAAATACTCATTATATTGGGCTTTACAAATTTATGTTTATCCATTGTCAGCTCCACAGACTGTCAGTGTGAGACATGTAGATATTTTTTGATTAGTCTGTACAAATGTGATAGCAATTTATAAGCGTCTACAAATGCAACTTTGAGCTTCTATTCCTCATCTTCTTACCTCTTCACCCGTTCTAACGCCCAGGCCTTCAGCGCTTTGATTCTTTTGTAAAATCATTATGTTCTGCACTTGTGTCTTTATGATGATACAAGGTAAATTTCCATTTTTAAAAAAGAAGGTAATTACATTCAATATCCATGAATGGGGGTACTTGAAAAGTGCCTACGAAATTACACATGGCTTAAATTTAAAAAATAGGCCACTGAACACTCTATTTACGGTAGTTTTCGCCTGTCGAACTTTTACATAGCATTTTTGAGTTCAGAAATATTCAAAATGCGAAAACATTCATTTAAAAAGAAAGAAGACACCAACGTTCCTAGCTTCCTACTTCCCTATGAGGACTCAGGTGCGACTGTGTTATGTTGACCCACACCGTAGCAATTTCATCTATTGTATCTAAACATTCAAATTAATGTCTCTATTTTGATTTTTTTTCTTTTTGAAACTAATATTTTCAAGTTGTGCGTTAATGAGGATGAACGCTTGAAGGGGTTCCTAGTTGTTTGAGTCATGGAAAGGACAAAATTGTTTTTAGCAAGAAATAACATACCAAATACCACCATTCCTACTTCCCTGATAGGACTCATATGTTTTGTTGAGCTACACCATGATAATAGTTTCATACTTTAGACCTAAGAATGATCCTAAAGGACAGTTTGTTTACTAATACAGCAATAGCAAGAGTAGATCAACCTTTTCCCGAATTTAAGACTCTTTCAATTTTGAAGTTTTTTTTTTTTTTAGATGACAAATTTGAAAGTTGAACGAATGAACTTGGGTTTGTTTGTTTGTTTTTTTAAGAGTAGAAAACATTGTGAAAAATGACAAAATGCTGGTTACCTGCATTGTCTCCTTTTCCTACAATTTTTTTTCAAAAGGCCTCTTCCTGAGGGTCGTGAAAACATGGGATTTTTAGGTAAAGGGTTAATATCAGACTGCCTAGCATAGTGAAATACTATTCCTATAGGCACACTATTTTAGATTTGAACTGTGTGCTGTCTACATGAGCATACCCACTATATAAAGGGAAAGGTTTAGAAAATGTTGTATAGATAGTCTGAACAGATTTGTAATACACTGTTTTAAAAATCAAAACTATGTTGTATAATTACAGAAGTTTCAATATTTTAACAGGATCTTTTATAAGGATGAATAAAAAATGATTTTAGAAATGCTTAAAATGCTGTGGAAAAGAAAAAAATATTGTCATCATGTGTAGTGTATCAATTTAAGTTCACATGTTTACCAACCCTATGCTGACCTGTTGTATTCTCAATCTAAGTAAAGCATAATCTAAGACAAAAACCACTTTCATTAGTTCTTCTGAAAACCCTTGATTTTCAGTATAGCTGTGCTGCTGAATATAGCTCAGCCAATCAGATAAGTTGTTTCGATAGTTTTTCTGAACATCCTTCAAAATGGGATAATATAGCCACATTTACTTAAGTAAAAACACATCGTACCAATGTCTTCAAAAACTAAGGAGCTACATTTTGTGAGACTGACGAAAGTTTTAGTTAAAGTAATTCTTGTAAGCCATTGTCAGATCCACAGTTAGTTGATTGATTAAATGAACGGTGTTTAATGCCGCTTTAAACATTATTTCAGTCATACATCTGCTACAACTTGCTTATTCATGCACGGGTTTCACTAGTACTAGCCTAGGCTCTGAAGTGTCTTGCCTACGGGCACTTCCACACACACACACAAAAGATGGTGCTTCCAGTGAGGCTGGAACCCGGGCCACTTTACCAATGAGCCATGCAGGACCCCAGATCCACATTTAGAGGGAGTAATTTTTGTAAGATTGTTCTGATTAGTCATTGTCCAACAGCTATTCAATTGTAATTTTTCGTTGTTTTGTCAATTTTGTTATGCCGTTTCATTCTTTAACCCTCCCCCATATGACAAATTTTAGGCACCTCAAAGGCATCTGCAGACAACAATTCAGAAACTTATACGATTGAGATGAAGTTCACTGATATGATTGAAAACACAGTGAGGGAACAGGAGAAAGCACTGGTTACAAGCATTTTTCCATTTCCCACAATGCTTTCAAAAGCATATTTCTTTCAGGATTGTTTGGTAAAGTATCCAAATAAACTCTGATCAAAATTTTCTCCAGTTCCGGTAGTCAGATACCAAGGAAACTTGGCATGGATACTTGTAATCAGTATCCCGAATACCTGGTATTTCCTTAATGGGCTACATAGCTTCTTTGCAAAGAAAAACATATATAGTAGAGACAGTATTTATTCGCATTTTACAAGAAATTTTGATTTGTGCCATAAAAACTTGATAGCTCCCTTTTTAAAGCATTTACAGACAATTAATTAAGGGTGGCTCAGATCATGTGCTTTGTTTTTATAACGGGTAGAAAACATTCTGGAAAAAGGTAAAAAATACTGATTTCTTGTTTTCCCACAATGTTTTGTGAGCGCCTTTCTTAAGGGCTTTTAAGACATAGGATTTATTGTGTGGTAAAGGGTTAAAATTAAAAAAATATATATTTAAAAGTTCTCTCAATGAAAATCGTATAACACAACGATTGTAGGGTCAAATATAGGCCATTTCTGGACAAACCAGATTAAAATATATATTTTTTTTAATCATTATCTTTCTTTTTTGCTAATAATTTTCGAGCTATGATTTAGTGATAAGTCATCTTTGAGTTTGGTGAGAGTATGAAAGTCAGAGAAAAGCCCCCTTTAATTTGGGCAAGTAAAAAATGTTGCCTTCTGTTAAAAAAGTTCATCAAGAAGGCACTAAAATTTCATATTGTATACATGTGTATGTAGCAATATCTTGTACCCTTTGATTTTTTTTCCATGATTGCTGAAATTGATTGACAGTTATAAATCTAGGACTTAACAACTTGGTTTTACAGAATGACCATTATGTATCATTCACCTTAAGGCAGAAAATGTCATTTTTTGTATAGTTTTAGTTTTTTTTTAATCTTACGCATCAACAACTGCATTTTTCTATATATTTGTCAAATAACTTTTTCACTTATCCATCTTGGTTTATTTCAACATGTTTTGCACTTTCTATTATGTCTGCCTACAATACACCATTCTGTTACAAAACTTGTCAAATGTTTGAATGATTTTTAGAGCATTAGAAAGAATTCTGAAGAAATAAGTTAGTTGAAAAAAACATGTGTTTTACATAGAGCCATAATTATCTCTAAAACTTCTTTAGTTTATGCTGATTGATCAGCCTTAAACATTTTTTTTTTTTAGAATATCCAGTGCTTTCAGCGCTTTGATTAGAGATGGTTTCGCTGACGATCGTTTGCTTCTGCAAAGTACATTTTTAATAGCCTACGTTCAAAAGTTAATTCTCAGAGTGTCGAAATGGTGTACTTTTTTGTATTAACCCTTATTCAGCTAAAAAGTGAAATGAAACTTTCAAGCCGATAGTAAAACCCCAAATTTTGCTATTTCAAAGGTACTCTGGGTCGGGGTAGGGGTGAGATATCTCCTTAGCGGACACTGTAGATCCAAGATCAGACTGAAATTTCTGTGGAATCTGATTTTGATCTACAATGTCCGCAAATAGTCCTTGAGTCGCGCTTAGCAGCCTAAGGGTTAAGGTCGATTCAGAGAAGGATAACGGTCTCCGATCCTCATAGAGAGTGTAACTTTTGGGTTCCAGCGCAAGCTTAAAAACCAAAAGAGTAGATATTAATATCATTTGGCATCTACTGTGCCTTTAATAGTATTTTTTTTTTTTTTTTTTCTGTGACATCACCATATAGTTGAGCTGTGCTCTGAGAAAAGGCGACTTAATGAATATGCAAACAGTATCGATCAGGTCAGCCTTTTCATACCTTCATTATCAACGATAATTTGCGTATGAAGGCAGTGATGATTTCTATGGCCAGAATAAAACTGTTGTTGATTTTGAATTGGTCGGCGTACGTTGTGGCTTGCTCCATGTGTGGTTCCAACAGCGGAATGTATCTTATGCCAAATTTCCCTCCATTCTGCGATGGAGGGCCGTATTAAACGTTAGAGATGCACAAGCGATGACCGCTTTCTGAGTCATTAAAACTCGGGATTGTGTGGTAAAGAGTTATGATCTGTGCCTTGGCTGACCTTGGATGAAACTTGAAGCCTGATGTAGATTTTCTGAATGGTATATTAGTCAATGTCGAATCATCGATTCGATAAGTATCTACACGCTTTAGGCTAGGAAGACTCATTCATAGGGTTTTACAGATGTGTTATGGACAAATTTTACATAAATTTACCTATAACTATTAGAACTGGTTAGCAAGCTTTCGCCTTTTTTTTGCGCTCGCTTTTGATCTACTTCTTGGTATAATATATTTGAATTAATGAAATATTACTGTAAATGCTAATTTGTAACTGGTTCAAAATGTGAACATGTTCATTTGACGCCTCTCTGAAAGCCATTGGCGGGTACAATTATGTCACCAATATGCAAGCCCCTGCAGGCCTATTTTCAGAATATCTTTGAGAGCAATAAAATAATTACAAGCGTTACTACCTCTAATCTATAGCCTGGGTCTCTTATTGAAATCCTTTTCTATTACCTAAAGGCCGAATAGCGGCAAGAAAAAAAAAAAAAAAAAAAAAAATGCAGGTGTTAAAATGCATTTATGCCTATTAAAAGTATGGAAAATATTGTGGAGATGACAATCTATTATTGTGGACTAAATCTTGGACCGGCCGTACAACAACAGATTGTCTTCTTTACAACAAATTCACTTTAACACCGATACTGTTACCATTTGGCATCTTCTGTGCCTTTAATAACAATTAAATATTTTTCAAGTGTTACCATATAATCTATTCCTGTATGTTTATGTAAAGCCGCTGTCTTTCACATTATATATGAGCCATGCTCTATGAAAAGTGGCTTTACTGCATCTGCGAAAAGAATAGGCTTATGTCTGCGCAAGCTGAAATGGGTCAAAACCTTTTGCTATAGGTCAATTTTCTGAATGCCCAAGGACCAGTCTCAGGATTCAGTCGCTTGATAATGAAGGTATGAAAGATATATACTAGTATTGAGTCTGGGTTTCTTGACCATCTGAATGACGCCCAAACTTACAGACATAGACGTCAAATAGGCACACAAGACCTACTTTTCCTGTCTTTTTTGTTTTGCTAGTGGACAAAAGTTATCCAAATGGACATCCTATCATAACGACATACAGCACAACCCATCCCCGCAGAACACATGGCCAGGAAAGGGCTATGCGTGACAGGTACAATAGATACCACAGGAAGTACAGAGTGTCTGTGGAACATGCCATTGGTCAGGTAAAGGGCTACCAGAGCGTGAGTTCAGTTTGGCGTCACCCCGACAGTTTCTCGGTGTGACTGTAAGAATATGATTCGCTTTGGTTTGTCGAAAAAGAAGCATGGTCTCATGGAGGTCATTCTGTAACGTTATAAATGAAAACTCACGTGACTGAATATCTATATTTTGGTCAGTATTATTTTGTCGTCTACAAAAGCTTTCATTTGGTCTAGCCCAAATTTTGTCGTTTTTGCAAATAATAAACTCTTTACCAGACGACCAAATTTTGGAATAGTCTAAATTGAAAGCATTTGCAGACGACAAAATTAAATGCAATATGATTTAAATTTGAAATTTGTTTTGGTAAGGGTAGAAAATATTGTGTGAAAATAATAAAATATTGGTTACCCGCTTTTCGTCTTTTCCAACAATGTTTTTAAAATGCTTCTTTCTCATGGTGAAGATTTTTTTAACTCTACTAAACGATGAGATATTGGACTAGACTAAATTGAAAGTATTTGCGCACGATTAAATGAACGTAGCTCATAATGATGATTCCTGTCTTTGATAAAGAACCTTATGGGAAATGGGGAGAATTTCTGGTTACCAATATCGTCTCCTTTTCCTACAATTTTTTTTCAAAAGCCTTCTTCTTCATGGTCTGGGATTGTGTGGTAAAGGGTTAAGATATATTCATTATGTTCTATACTAGGATTGTAGGAAGTGCTCTGCGGTAAATTTGTTTCAGGGGATCCGGCACGACTTTCGACAAGACACGAAGAGAAAAGTGGAAGTTTAAACACAACAGGGGCCTCAATTGAAGGGTCAGAGACTTCCCCAAAGTTTGTTTTTAAACGTTTTCCACACAATCCCGCATTTCAACGAACCCGAGAAAGAGAGCTTTTTAAAACATTGCGGGAAAAGCAGAAAATGCCGGTACAATGCTGGTACCAGCATTTTCTGCTTTTCTCACATGGTTTTCCTTTCAGAGACCAACCATTGTTATTTAAGTCAAATTTAATTTGTCGTCTGCATGTGCCTTCAATTAGGACATGTCTAAAACTTTGTCATCTCATAAAGAGTGAGGTGAAGACGTCTATAAAATCTGTTTGTATACCGTTTAAGACAACGGAAATCATTATTTTTGCGTATTTTCTATATTGTCAAAGGTCTCTTTTGGCTGGAAAAGTAGTCCGGCCATACATTGCTTAGGGGGCGCTGAACTACTGATGACAGCCATGCACCAAGAGCATGGCCGAAATATCCGCGCTCGCCACACAATGATTCAGCAACATTTTGCATTTTTTATCTAATTCTAGATTTAGAAAGAAACACTTTCTTATGGGATAAACCGCTTAATTAACTCTTTACAGGACGATAAAATTTTAGCCTTGTCCAAATTGAGAGTACATGTATTTGCAGATGACAAATAAAATGTTACTCAAAACATGAAATTTGACTTTCATAGGGTAGAAAACATTGTGGGAAAAGGAGGAAATGCTGGTTACCAGCATTTTCTTCTTTTCCCACAATGGTTTCAACAGCATTCCTTCTCAGGGTTGATAAAAGTCGACATTGTACTGTAAAGGGTTAAGTATAGCCAATAAACCTACCTGACGCATGGACACCCAATATTTGATACATCTCCAAATTTCTGACTTCTTTCGCATCTAAAGAACCTGACAATGCTCTTCGGTCCGGGGAGAAAATGTTTTATTATGTATCCAGTTTTTTCTTTCCGTCATGTTTATTTTATCTTACTTACATACTTGTAGACTTACATGTATGGTATATATATCATGCTATGATTTTTTGTCAAACAAATGAAATGAAAAAGGTCAGTTATTCTGAAAAGTCAGCCCGGCCTGGTAGCTCGGTAATTAGCGTTTCCGACTCGTGACCTCGTGGTTGCTGGTTCGCTACCCGGTTGAGGCAAACTCTCTTTCCGGTGATTTTTAGCTTTTCCCCTCCGATGCATGTGAGAAAAGTATTCAATGGCGTGGAAAGAAAGTTGTGCCAGTACTGGTGTAAGAAAGCCAGGAAATACATGCATAGGTGCACTGATATTGCCTAAGCTGTTAAAACGGCGTTAAACTCCAATACAAACAAACATGTCAGGAAAGTCAGCTTTTCCGCCAGAAGAAAACAGACACATGCACGCAGTATGAAATAACCTCGTCAACACTGAATTTTAAGGATTTTTTTTTTGCTCAAAATCTGGCCGTCCTCGAAATGTCTCGAGGGATATAGGACGATAAATCCAAGATCAGACTGCAGTCTGATCTTAATCTACACTGTGCGCATAGAGCACTAAATGACCTGCTCACAGCCTTAGTAGAGAACTACTGTCGGACCGTAACACAAATCCTAATTTTCGATCCTGTCCGATAACAGTACCCGTGGGCAACATACTTTGCCAACTGTCGACGTACAACAAACTTTCATAGATCATGTCCCATATTTAACGGGTCAAAGCATCCTATTACAATATCTTCCTATTCTTTGCTCTTTTAAATATAGGTCAAATCTGGTCAATATGAGTGACTAGAAATTCAAGGTAAATTGACAGTGATAATCGAGCGTTTACCCACCAACACTCTAGCAATACATGTCTTTCGACTTGACTGTTTTCATTTATTTCTGAATTGATTTCTTGAAAGCTTGATCTCTTACTTGTTCATTAATTTCTTCCTCTCTTCTTACCTCACCCCAAATCTTACTTGCTTCCTTCATTCTTACTGTGCCTGCTTCCCGTCTTGCTCGCTTCCTTAATTCTTAGTTACTTCGCTTCCTGTATTGCATGCCTCCTCCATTCTTGCTTTCCTCTCTCCACGTCTCACTTGCTTCCTTAATTTTCACTTTTTTCGGTTCCTGTCACAATCGCTCACTTCATTTTTATTTTGTCGCTTTCTTCCTTCCTTGATTCTATCTTACTATCCTCGCTTATTGTCTCGCTTGCTCCCTTCTTTCTTAATTTCCTCGTTCCCTGGCTTACTTGCTTCCTCCATGCTTACTTATTCTCGGTTCTTATCTCGCTTACGTCCATGCTTCATTCTTAGTTTTCTTACTTCAAGTCTTGCTTGATCTCGTCATTCCTACCTTGTCTCTCTTCTTGTCTTTGTTGCTTCCTCCATTTTTTACTTTTCTCGCTCCGAGTCTTGCTTTCTTCATGTTTGCTTCCTTTCTCTGCTTGCTTCATTCTTAGTTTTCTTGCTTCAAGTCTTGCATGCTTCCTTAATTCTTACTTTCCTCACTTCCCGTCTCACTTACTTCAGTCATGCTCTGTGAAAAGGGGGCTTAATGCATATTCAAAAAGTATCGACCCATGTCAGTCTGCGCAGTCCGCAGGCGATTTTTTCCTCTCACCTCTAATGCATGTAAGAATAGCAGTCAGTGGCTTAGAAAGAGGGTTGTGCCAGTACTGGTGTGAGAAAGCCAGGAAACACATACATAGGTGCACTGACCGCCGTGATATGACCTAAGCTGTAAAAACGGCTCTAAACTTCAATACAAACAAAAATGCTTTGTTTTCAGTGTTTATTTCCTGATTAAGGAATTCCATTGGTTCATTTAGCGCTTTCAATAGACTTAGTAAACCCTTTCCCAAACGATGATTTTTAGACTGGTCCAAATTGAAAGAGTTTGCAGACGACAATTTTAGATTTGATGAAAATGACAGAAAGTTCTCCAAAAGGGTAGAAAACACTGTGGGAAAAGGAGAAATTGCTCGTTCAATTTCTCCTTTTCCCACAGTGTTTTCAAAAGACTTGTACTGCAGACACGTGAAAACCGGGGCTTGTTTGGGAAAGGGTTAATGGTCTCGATTCGGGGTGCTTTGTTTCTAAATCCTTGGTTTTATCCTAAGATGTTATATGAGGTAATAAATCACAGATACTGCAATTTAAAGGTATATTTGGCCGAATGTTTAGAAAGTTATTGAACATTGCAGATTCAGAATCGGACTGAACTTTTTAAGTGTACTGATCTTGATCCATAATGTCTTAAAAAATCACCATCTCTGAAGGTTCAATAAGTACTATTAGATTTTCTATCGGCGATGAAAATGAATGACGTCATCAGTCTGGTCGATTTTTTTCCCCCACAAGGTATTTACAACCTTTTCCGAACTATGAACTTTAATCCTTAATATTTATTTATTTATTTATTTATTTATTTATTTATAAAAAGGCAAAAACGAGGAAAAAAATTGTGACGATCGAGTTAGAGTGGATACTCGGAAAACCTGAGCCTTTTCTCATTTTGTCGCAGTATTTCCAGGTACTCTGCTCCGTGGGAGTCAAAAAAGGCCATTCTACTGAAAATAGTTACCGCTACTAAAAATATTGATGTTGTCGCAAAACAAAAAGAAAATGAACATGAAGGTCTTCACAGATTCCCATCATCACCTCTTTCACTCTCTGTCTCGCTGGTTCTTTCGTCTGTCTGCATGTCTTTGTATTTATGCGTGCATATAATTGCTCGTGTGTCTGTTTGCCTCCCTCTATCATACGGTGCCTGTCCGCCCGTCCGTCTCTCTCTCTTCTGGTGTACTTAAATGTCAGATGTACAGAAAACAGGATGTTGCTTACATTAACAACAGATTACAACATTTCTATCGAAAATCAGAAGTTCAAGCGCAAAAGTTCGCATAACCCCTAAACCCCCCGGGGCTACAATCTTGACCTTTCACACTGTATAGTCACACAATCCCACCATGACAGAATGCAGGACTTAACCCTTACAGCGCCAAATAAACCCAACAAATATCATCAAAATGGAAATAAAAAGCCAAAGAACAGCATTGTCAAAGTCACTTTTATCAAGATTATCTCACCAAATCGGACAGTGTAGATCAAAGATCAGACTGCACAGTCTGTGCAGTCTGATTTTTTTTATCCACACCGGCCGCAAACGCAACTAAAGTTTTTAAAGCACTTTAAAGGGTGAAATATTGCTTTGGCTTGATCGAAGATCTACCTGGGTGTATTTCATGGTCGGATATGTGTGTAGTCTACATAGTGATCATTTAAAACGAAATGATTCGAGAGCAAAATGGTACGTAAAGCGTTTTTTTTTTCAATTTCTTTCTCTGGCGAGACTGACTCTCTCTCTCTCTCTCTCTCTCTCACAGGCTCTTGCGTGTATGCACACGTACGTTCCTATGCACGCACACAAATGTAACAGAATTATGCACGCAAGCACACAATCGAACCGCTAAAATGAATAAATAATTTTATTTAAAAGTAGTTACCAAAAAAGAATATGTTTAATCTGGCCCAGTTTGGCCTAATGATAAAGCTTTAATAATAATAATAATAAAAAGTTTGGTAATGTTCGAAAAAAAAAAAAAAAAAATAGGTATTTACATAAGACATTTTGACAAATCTTTGCGAAATTCTAGAGCAAAATCCAAAAATACCTCGCTACGTATAGCCCATAAAGGAAATACCACTGTAAAATGGCTTTTCCTAACAGCTGCCTTTCTTCTACTGTGATGGTTCGCCAGCGATCGCCCTACTTATTTCAGTGTTAATCATTTTTAAAGTTGGAAAGTCTTAAAAGTCCACTTTTAATATGATATATGAAGCACCTATGAAACTGAAAGAATAAAGCGCCAAGTAGACAATATTGAAAATTTCTGTCATAAAACTGCTATCGGCCAGAATGTCTCAAATTTTTGGAGAGTGTAGATCCAAGATTAGACTACGCCTTTTATGCAGTCTGACTTTGTCTTCACTTGCCGTACTATAAAAGTTACTGTAGAACTTTGTGACAGGAACGACTTTAAAGCATTCTTGTAACGTAGAGATAAGTAACATGAATTAGGTTTACTGCACTTATACATAAAGATACATTGTTCCAAACAGGAGAATTTGCTCATTATGGGCAATTACTCCTTTTGCCTCAATGTTTTCAAAAGTCGTCTGCTGAAAAAGGAAAAAAGTCGTGCTGGTGATCGGGATGGCGTGCGCGGGGAGGGGAAGAAGAAAGCGGGCGGCGTTGATGCGTTTAGTGACGTAACTTTTATAGATCTACTATTATGCAGTTTAACAGCCCCATAGTGTGACAACCTTCAATAAATTCAATGATGATAAAAGACGGCCAGACGGTTTGTGTGTAAGGACCTCTTTACAAGATGACAAAACTTTCGACTGGACAATATTGAGAGCACTTGCAGACAATAAATTAAATGTGGCTTAAATGATAGGAATTTTCATTGTGCGGGGTCTTAAACATCTGGAGAAGAAATGATGGTAGCCAGCATTTTCTCGTTTTCCGCTGATGTTTAAAAAAGCCCTTTTCCTCAGGGTTGTGCAATCACGAGATAATTAATTTTAGTGAAGAGTTCTAATAAAATGATGTCAAATTTCTTACCGGTCATTGTTAAGGGCGTGTCTTTGGAGTAAATTAGGTTAAACGAGTACGGACCTTTTGAAAATAAACCCTAGTCGAGATGTATCCCTTTTCATAATAAAGTAAAGGTCTATACATTTTGGTCTCTCTCATATGAAGACCTATCTTAAACCTATACCAAACAATTCCCTGTTTTAACGGCCAAGAGAAAGACGACATTCGAAATCAATTACGGGGAAATACTGGTAACCGGCAGGTTTTCTTTTTCAAAATAACGTTTTTAGAGCATTCAAAAACAAATCTCATAATTTGGGTCAAATTTAATATTTTGTTTACAAGTGTTTTCGAAATAGGGAAGTCTGAAATTTTCTTGTATGGTTATGAGTCAAAGATCGAGGATTTTTACAACTACATCATCATCATCATCATTATCATGATCACTATTATTATTAATATAAGATCCTTGTTTATCATTGTTCCTAGTGCCTGATCTATATACACACATTTTTCACAATGCTAATATTTAACATTAGAAGTGATGGTGTTAATCTAGGGTTATCCTGTCAAACAGGTTTCACATGAAAATAATTCACACAGAAAGACAAGCCCCCGTAGCTCAGTCGGTAGCGTACAGGACTTGAGAACAGGAGGTCGCTGGTTCGATCCCCGGCCTGGCCAATTTCTTTCCGAGGACTGATGATAGTCATCGCGACAGGATTCATTCCTCTCTCACTGCTGACCATTGTTTCGACGATGGTTATGTGGGAAAGCAGCCAGTGGCTTGGAAAGAATATTGTGCGGAGTAATGGAAAAAGAAACTCCAGGAAAGCATGGGTAGGTGCACTGGTCGCCGTGATATAACTGAAATAATGTGGAAAACGGCGTTAAACACCATACAATCAATCAATCATTCACACAGAAAGACTTACAACAGTGCCAACAGCGCTTTGATCTAGAATGGGAATTTGATAGATTGATTATGTTTAAGCTGCTTTCATATTTGAGCCATTTCACGGCAATAGCTCACTTATCCACGATGTCCCCGTTTCCGTCACTGGTACTAGGCTAGGGCTCCGATGTGTTTTCCCATGGACACTCCCGCAATAGATCCGTTGCCTCAAAAGAGGATTGAACCCGGGACCCAGTCTAGGTTTTAAATCCTACACCTCCTCCACTCAGGCATGCAGTGCATCCGCACAGAAATTTAAAACATGGTTATAACAAAATTATGCATACTCGACAGGAATTTTAAAAAGTTTCTTACGTGACAACATTCTAGAACACGGAGAAACTGCTCTTTACGCGCCGCCGTCTACAGGAGTTATGCAAGCCCCGTGTTTTCACGACTATGAGGACGCAGATTTTGGTGTCATTGTAGGAAAAGGAGAAACTGCTGGATACCAACATTTTCTCCTTTTCCTACAATGATTTCAACCTCCCTACAGACGAAATCCATACATAATGAGTCACATATGTCTCATGGTATTGCTTTCAATTTGGACAGGTCTAAAGTCTTGTAGTCTGTTAAAGAGTTGAATATATACAGGTAATTGAGCTATGCTCTATGAAAAGGAGGCTTGATGCATCGGCGAAAAGTATCGACCCTGCGCAGTCTGCGCAGTTCGCGCAATCCGACCTGACCTGGGCCGAAACTTTTCGCCGTTGGTCAATTCTCCGTATGTCCAATGATCAGTCTACCTCATGATTAAGTTCGGTTGTTTAAAAAAAAAGTGGACATCATACATCTTTAAGTATGTGATAGCTTGCTTAGTACAATGCATTACGGCGATGCACTAAGCCCCATTTTGCCAGAGCATGGCTCAAATATATACGCAGTATCAAAGTTTTGCCATATTGATCAAAATCGATGGGAAGAAATTAAAAAAAAAATGAAGGAAAAGAAGAGCAATACTTCATTTCATGAGACAGCATAAATATCATCAATCTGAAAGCTGTAACTATTTTTGACAGTTGTAATCACTCTGCATAGTTTTTAGATTTAGGTTGACTCTTCACCACACAACAGAACTGTAGATTTGTCCAAATTGAAAGCATTTGCAGACGACAAATCAAACATGACTCAAATGATGAGATTTGTCTTGGAAAGGGTTGAAGACATTGTTGGAAGGGGACAAAATGCTGGTTATCAGGATTTTTTCCTTTTCCTATAATGTTTTCAGAAGCCTTCTCGTAGGTCGTTAAAACTCGGTCTAGTTTGGTAAAAGGCCAAAGGTTTAACGAACTTTCTATTTCCTTAGTGCAAACAGTACGAAATCTCTTTTGGGTTGTTCTTCGTACTCCATGAATTTACTGTTACCGCTGTGTTAATGCTCATCCTGCAGCCTGAATACGAGTTATGAACATCTCCACATATTTTTTTTTTTTTTTTTATGCCAAACTCATAGAATATTAAACTAGAATTAGGAAATTTCGAGTCGATTTTCCAAACACAGCATGCTTGTGTGGTATATTTTCAGGGTCATTGTACAGTCTCAAAACATTTGCCCTTACTGGTGTGCGATGTCCAAGACTCGAACACGGTTACTTGCCTCACAACCATTATCACAGCCAGCTAGAGCCTATCTATGAGGAAGGTATACCTGGAGCCACGGGCAAATACCAGAAAAATTCATCACCAAGGAGAACTCCAAGCCCAATAAACGTTTTAACAAATGGCAGCTTTTTTAGCGGATACGATACCATGGACCGAACAGGAAATTATTCCAAAGTTCGACGGTCATCAAGTGACGTCAATTTGAATCATAGTAGAATGTTAAACGAGATAATGGGAAGAAAGTACCGTAGGAATTCTTTGCCATGCCTTACTTCATTTAAATCTACAAATATAGATATCGATGATGGATTTCAGACAGAGTCCATTAGCAATAGTTTGGAATCACTTGTGATTGACTTAGAGCATTCGGCGAATACCGGAAGTACACTGAGTAGGACGGAAGTGACGTCAACAAGTAGAAGTAGTATTTACCAGGTACTGGAACAGTTTAGCCTAGATAGATTACATGTATAAAGTGCCGAGTCAGCAAGATGACTACTGTTTAGTCAATAAAAACATGTATTCTAATTTCAAGGCTATCTATCTTTCCACAGTCTCAACATAAAAAACAATGTAGATCTAAAATCAGAGTGCAAGTTCTGACCAGTTTAAGAAGGCTTTTGAATGGCGGAAACTTAAAAATCCTCCGTAAATAGAACAATTTTCCATTCTAAAATGCTTTCCTGCAAACGACTGGGTCCGTATTAGCCAACCATTCTTAAGAATGCCTAGTCTCATTCTAAAGAATTTTCCATATTTGAAATTAACGCAATTCCTGTCTCGGTAAACCATTTGGCTAAATGCTTTAGCCAATCAGAAGTTGTGTTGGTTTTTAAATCGAGACTTTGACTCGGAGTAAAATTAAGAATGGTTGGTGAATACGAACTTGCCGATCTTCTCTACACAACAAGATATACTTATCTCTCATACCTATGCTTTATTTTTGTAAGCAAATGCTTTCAGAAAAGACAAATCTAAAACTTTGTAACAGTAATGAGTTAAGTGATCCTACATGAAAGTATTACCGACAGCCATTCTACCTTCAGGGTCACTTTGGGTCACCAATATTTTCAAAATACATGGTGGACCTCACAGCACGACAGGAGTCAACAGAAACTTTCACGCGTCCAAAAACTGTGGAAAATAACTTCAAACCCTACTTGCTGGTTTGTATTCCTTAACCCTTTACTACACAGCAAAATTTTAGGCCAGTCCAAATTGAAAGCATTTGCAGATGGTAATTTCAATGTGGCTCAAATGGTGCAATTTTCTCTTGATAGGGTAGAAAACATTGTGGGAAAAGGAGAAAATGCTGGTTACCAGCATTTTCTCCTTTTCACACAATGTTTTCAAAAGGCCTCCTTCCCAGGGTCGTTAAAAGGCAGCATTGTGCGGTAAAAGGTTAACCCTTTACTAGACAGCAAAATTTTAGACTCATCCAGGTTGAAAGCAAATGCAGACAACAAAATAAATGTCACTCAAAAAATGAAATCTGTCCTCAGAAGGGCAGGAATCATTGTGAGAAAAGGAGAACATACTGGCTACCAGCATTTTCTCTCTTTCCCATAACCTTTTCAAAAGCTGTCTTCATTTGGGTGGTTAAAATTCTTGATTGTGTAGTCAAGGGTTAATCTGTATTCACAAAGTCTTTCCTTTAGTAAATTTCTTTATTTTCAATATGTATGACTTATTTTCTATATCATGACCTGACAATTTCTTATGCCACCCCCTCCTGGCAGAAAAAAAAGTTTCAGAAATTATTGTTGGAAGAAGAGCAAATACTTAGAAGCAGTACTTAACCCCTTACAGAGCCTTAACAGCTAGTGAAGATCAAGATCAGACTGCACAAGATGTGTAGTCTTATCTTTTATCTACACTGTGTGCTTTGCTGAAACATTCTGCCACTTACAGCTTTAGAAGGCAATTATTTTGGGTGTTTTTTTTTTTCCTCCTAGTTTTAGTTTATATTATGTAAAGTTGGCACTCTAAGGGTTAATTCTAGATTGAATCATTGTTCTGAACTTGATTTTTTTGGGGGACAAAAATGCTCATTTATATTTGGCACAGTTAGGGATAAAATAGCTGATATATGTATATACTGGCACGTGAATTATTGTATAATTGAAACAATCAGATTTTGTGTGATATTGTGCATGTATTTACCCCATTACCAAACAATGAATCCCCAGTGTTAACAGCTCTCAGGGAAGAAGCCTTTTGAAAACATTGTGGGAAAAGGAGAAAATGCTGGTGACCAGCATTTTCTTCTTTTTACATGTTTTAAACCCTTTCAGAGACAAATTCCATCGTTCTCTTTGTCTCCTGGAAATGTATTCATTTTGGACCAGTCTAACATTTTGTCGTTTGGTTAACCCTTCACCACACAATCCTGAGTTTGAGCAACCCAAAGGTGGAAGGCTTTGGAAAACATCGTGGGAAAAGGAGAAAATGCTGGTAACCAGCATTTTCTCCTTTTCCAATGTTGTTTTCTACCTCTTCTAAGACAAGATTCATTATTTTGGCCATATTTGAATTGTGAGTCTGCAAATGTTTTCAATTTGGACCAGTCTAAAATTTTGTTCTTTGGTAAAGAGCTTAACAGACAAATTTTTCATATTGAAAGCATTAATTTTGTAGACTCTTCTTTACTGAAAGCATTTCAAATGACAAAGTGGTTTGATATGATGGATTTATCAATGAAATAGGTACAAAGAGAGAAAAAACATGTTACCTTTATTTCCCCTTTTCTTGCAATGTATTGAAAAGCTTTCTTCCTTAGGGACATAAAAATATGAGGCATTTTGGTACAAGGTACACTAAAATGAATTCTTTTCAAATTTTCAGTGTTCAGGAGAAAAGACAATAAAGAGGAGACTGTTCCTACTCTGTTTTGCTGTATTTGTTGCCATGGTAGTTTTCTTTCTGATCAGTATCCTGACTGGATTGTTTTTTCCAAACTTCAAGTTTAAAGAACCGACCAACCATAACCAGAACTGGTACCCTGACTCTACAACAACAAGCCTGTTCACTCCAAACAACATGAATTTGACTTCAATGAAATGATAGTGAACATTCTATTGCTGTACATTTCATATTCATTATTATTTTGACATTTGTGAAATAAAGGTGAAAACATTTGAGCCATGTTCTGGCAAAAGAGGGCCTAATGCATCCCCGTGATGCATGATACCAGGCAAGACATCACATGATCATATGATCCATAAAGTCCTTTTTGTCCAACAATCGATTGAATCATGAGGTAGAATGGTCCTTCGACTTACAGAAATTTGAACAATAGCGAGGTTTTGGCCCAGCTCAGCCTGTGCAGGCTGACCTGGGTTGATATGTTTCGCAGATGCATTAAGCCCCCCTTTTACAGAGCATGGCTCATTTTACTATACCGTAAATCCTGTACAAAGCAATCCAACATGAGGCTCCGGGAGAGGGCAAATATGTTGAAATGTAGATCCACTTGTATTAACCCTTTACCAAACAACAAAATTTTAGAATTGTCCAAATTGAAAGCACTTCCAAACAACAACATAAATGTGACTCAAAAATTGAAATTTGTTCTGGTTACCAGCATTTTCTCCTTTTTCCACAATGTTTTCAAAAGGTTTCTTCTTCCGGGTTGTTTGGTACACATGATTGTGTGGTAAAGAACTAAGCAAGCAACAGTTTCTGTCTAAAGCAAGGACATTTTGAGTATAGCTCAGGTGCTTGCTTAACCCTTTACCACACAATCCACAGTTTCAACTACCCAGAGGAAGACGACTTGGAAAAACATCATGAAAAAAGTAGAAATTGCTGGTAGCCAGCATTTTCTGCCCATTGATTCACATATTCTATTATTTGAGGAACACTTGTCATCTACAAATGTTTTGGATTTGGAAAACAAAAATTTTTTTTGTTTGTTAAAGGTTTGACCTGTACTATTTCATGTTCATTACTTTTCTTACTTTTTTTCCAATACTTTTTGAGAAATATGTGAAAATGTATAATTACTGAAATATTATTCCTAATGTCCTTATTTCCTACTTTATTTTATGACCCTGCAAAGCAGACTTTGGAAAGCACTGTGGGGAAAGGAGAAAATGCTGGCAAATATTTGAGCATTTTGTGCCATCAAATCTTGATCTACAAAGTCTCTCAAAGCACAAAGTATTGCTTTGCGCATCCTGAAAGTGAACTCTTTACCAGATGACAAAAGTTTAGTCTTCTTCAACTTGAAAGCTTTTGCAGATGACAAACTGAATGTGATATACTTAACTCTTTACCACATAACCAACGTGTAGACTAGTCCAAGTTGAAAGCATTTGCAGACGACAAGTTAACCATTAACCACATAATCCCAACTTGTTAACGACCCCGAGAAAGAAGTCTTTTGAAAACATTGTGAGAAAACGAGAAAATGCTGGTTACCAGCATTTTCTCCTTTTCCCACAATGTTTTCTACCCGATCAAAGACAAGTTCCACAATTTGAGTCACATATAAATTGTCGTCTGCAAATGCTTTCAATTTCGACATGTCTGCATTTTTGTCGCGTGGTAAAGAGTTAAATGGGGCTAAAATGATGGAACTTAATCTTTGGTCAGGTAGAAAACATTGTAGGAAAAGGAGAAGATGCTGGTTACCAGCATTTTCGCCTTTTCCCAGTGTTTTCAAAAGGCCTCTTTCTTAGGGTTGTAAAAATCCGGGATTGTGTGGTAAAGAGTTAATGGGATCTGTTTCTAAGAGTATAAAACATTATGGAAAATAGAGAAAATGCTGTTTACCACCATTTTCTCCTTTTCCCCGATGTTTTTGAAACTATTTTTTTTTTCTCAGGGTTGTTAAAACACAGGATCACTTGGTAAAGGGTTAAGTGTGCTTTATCATGACTTTGTGAGTAACTTCTTTTCATTTTTTTTCATACTGTGAAATCATTTTACACTTACATACATGTAATGAGATTTTCGTTTGACATGTCGTTCCTGTCAACATAACATTATTCCCCATCTTTGTATTTTTTACGAGCACAGTTTACTATTTGTTCCTATATGCTATTTCAAAAATAGAAAAAAAAAACCCACAGTAGTCATCATCTTTTATGAATCTCCATTTGACACTGTGACACTCATTTACAGGGTGTGCACAAAAGCAGACACACAGTTGTTGTAAAATGTGTACCTATTAAGTTTAAACCTACTCCTAGTTGAATTTAGTTTAAACTTGTGATTTTATATGAATTGTCAAATAAATCCTAACAACTTCTATCAATCACCCTGCAAGATTGCTTCCTGGAAACTTGATATGTGATATAAGTAGTTCATCAGGTCGATCCTGCTCATCACAGGACCTGAGCCCGAAACCTTGGATGTTAGAGGTGGACACTCTACCTCTACACCATTGTCCCCTAAACAAGCATACTTAAAACTTTAACCAAACGACAGAATTTTACACCAGTCCAAATTCAAAGCTGCTGCAGACGACAAATAAAATGAGGTTCAACTTATGGAGCCTGACTCTAAAAGGGCAGAAAACATTGGGGGAAAAAGGAGAAAATGCTGGTTACCAGCATTTTTTCCCTTTCCCACAATGTTTTCAAAAGGTAACTTAAACAGGGCTGTTAAAACTTGGGACTGTTTGGTAAAGGGTTAAGCCCACCCTGTATTTTTCATCATCAATTACGCCATGACTTCTATTGACCATATGGACTAGCTTAAAATGAATAAACACATCTGGGGCTGTATCAGTATTATTCTAATTCAAAGATTTGCCATCTGATCGGCAGAGATCATAAATCTCTACAGGATAAAAAAATTCTAGACTTATCCATATCAAAAGCATTTGTTTTGTTCATTTTATTGGAGTTTAACAGCTTAGGTCATATCATAGTGGCAGGGGTGTGTAAATACTATGCCTGACTTGTCCGACTTGGGAAAATTCAGCTGCGGACAAGTGACTTTTTTCAGTCTAGTTGTCCGTGGACAAGTAGAAAATATGAGGAAAAATTTAAACAAAAATCTGTTGCATACCTATCTAGTGAAATACATGTGTTCTAACTTCGTACAAAAAATGCCATTTCGAATGATAAACAGCAGCTTGAAAAGACCCCTCATTTCTGGAAATCCAAAATACACATTTGCATTCACCGTATATGAAAAGATCAGTGTAATATATGGCTGTTTCTGTACATCAATTTTAATTGCTTTGAAAAATGTCTGAACAGCTTCAAGATCATCATTATGGATTAAAATAATTTTATTAGACTAATTAAGCACCAATTCAAAGGTCTTTGACGCCAATTTTGCACATGTGAAAATTTTTTATCTGATTTTAAACAGCTTCCATGTGAAATGGGCCATGATTTAGCTTTTATCTTCTCTGCCCGAAACTTAAACTGGCAGCCTGTTATCGATCTTCATATCTATCAAACGGCTACGGGAGATACAATGGGTACCAGTTTACTGGAAACTGTCTCTAGCCAAACTAAAACATTTTTGAGTCAGGGATCAATTGATACGTAAAATCGGAGAAAATCGTTTGGTTTCTTTTATTAAATCTTCGAAGCAAGCAGAAAGAGAAGTCTGAGAATCTAGAACCATTCAGCGGCTCGAAACGGAAATCTGAAACGGACCGTGACAAGAAATATGACAAAAAAAAAACAACATGTTTTTTAAAGAGGTGCGGTTGAAAGAATTCCTGTGGCTGAATGCAGAAGTTCGTAACAATGTTTTTTTTTGGGGAGGTTTGTCTAGAGTATCCCCATATTGTTGACATGTAACTTTATGTATGCCATTTAAAACTGTTTTGTTTTGGAAAAGTGAGCCACACTGGCAGACAAGTAGATATTTCTAATGTACTTGTCTGCGGACAAGTTGAAATTTCTAAAATTTCCACACCCCTGAGCTGTCAGTGCAATTATGCCTGTGTTTCCCAGCTTTCTCACACCAGTACTGACACAACTTTCTTTCAACGCAACTGACTACTTTTCTCACATGCATCAGAGGTGAGAAGAGAAAAAGCATTTGCAGACAATGCATTATATGTGGTGTGAATGACAAGATTCTTCTGTGAAAACATATAAACAAGAGCTTCGCAGAGCGGCGCATATACGCCCGAAGGGGCTTGTCAGTGAAATGAGTTGAAATGAAGGATGGGCCGTGAATGAAGAGTAGTTATTCTCCATGATAAAGAAAGTAAGTCTTGATTGTCTGTGATAGTTTATTGAAGGAATCTGTTCTATCAGTGTATATTGTTTCAAGTTGATAGCTTTTATAGTTTGGAAGATCTGGCCCAAACAAAAATCTAATGTGAAAAATATTAAAGGGCAATAACTAAAAAAATAAGGGTGGCACAGTTACAATTTTTGTGAATTGCTCTTCTCCACAAGGTGTTCTATCAGTCTTTGAAGGTTCAAGATCATAGCTTTTATAATTTAGAAATTATGGCCCAGACGAAAATTCAAAGTGAAAACTAACAAAGGGCAATAACTCAAAAAGAAGGATGGCAGAGTTATGGTTCTTGTGCAGTGCACTTCTTCATAATGTGTTCTATTAGTCTTTGAAGTTTCAAAATGATGGATTTTAAAGTTTGGGAGTTATGGCCTGGACAAAAATTCAAACTGAAAATTAACAAAGGGCAATAACTCAAAAAACAAGAGCAGCAGAGTTATGGTTCATGTGCACTGCACTTCTCCATAATGTGTTCTATCAGTGTATGAAGTTTCAAGTTGATACCTTTTATGGTATGGAAGTTATGGCCTGAACAAAAATTCAAAGTGAAAAGTTGGTTATTTCAGAAATCAAGGGCAGATAATTTTAGAACACAAACAGCAATCCAAATTCTAAGAGTCAGCTGCACAACTAGACATCATGGAGATTCATTGTGGCAAGTTTCAAATAATTTGATGGAAACTGTAGGAGGAGTTGCGCACACAAGAAATTGCTAACGGACGGACGGACGGACGGACAACGGGGGGTACAACATAATATGACCCTTTGGTCGTATAAAAATTGTTGGGGAAAAAAGGCAAATTTGCTGGCTACCAGTGTTTTCTTTCAGTAGTTTGCATTTTTTTTTCACAATGCTTTTAGAAGTTTTCTTTCCCAGGGTCATTAAAACATGGTACTGTTTTGTAAGGTCTAAAAAATAAAAAAAAAAAGAACTTTGCAACAACAGAGAAACTGGTTAAACGCTTAACCAAACAATCTAAATTTTTAATCATCCTAAAGAAGAAAGCTTTTAAGAGCATTGTGGGAGAGGAGAAAGTGCTGATAACCAGTGTTTTCTCTTTTTCCAATGACATTTTCATCATTTCAAAGACAAACCACATTGTTTTGACCATACTTTACTTGTTGTCTGTGATTGCTTTTGATTTGGAAAAGTCTAAAAATTGTTGTTTGGTAAAGACTTTACCTTTTACCACACAATCCCTACTTTTCACGACCCTGAGAAAGAAGCCTTTAGAAAACATTGTGGGAAAAGGAGAAAATGCTGGCAACCAGCCTTTTCTCCTTTTCCCACAACGTTTTCTACTCTCCTAAAACAAATATCAGTTTTTCAGTCACATTCATTTTGTTGTTTGCAATAGTTTTCAATTTGGACAAGTCTACAATTTTGTTGTTTGGTAAAGAATTAACAGACAACTGCTGTTTTACCAACAATGTCTTCAAAGGCTATCTATAACAGTGGTCTAAAAAGTAGTATTTTTGCAGTGATAGGTTTTTTCAATTTCCAAGAAAATATCAACATAAAAACAAACCCTTTAATCCAGACATTAACAAAAGATAGTTTAATATGCAAATACATATGTACCAGTAGCTAAGCTCAAGTTCATATTCAAACAAGTACCTAAGCACATAACTTCAAAGAAGAAAGTATAATACAAATTGTTTCTAGTCCATGATTTCTATCATACAGTAGGTTTGACCTTTGACGATGGCTGCCCCACCCTTCTTGCTGTCATCTGTGCCTCTGTGTTGTAGAATGTCCAAGGATCATGGTTTAAGTAGATCTCACATTGGTATTTTGTATTATCTGATGGTGATTCTTGCACTGGGGCCACTTTAGGGGCACTCTGTTGCGCTGGCTTTGGCTTTTTGTTGGCTGCTCCTGCTGAAAAAAACAAACAAAATCAAACGATGAATACTCATTAAACTACCAGTAAGCATAAATTTTGCTCTGCAGGAGCCTACTTTTGAAAACATTATGGCAAAACGAGAAAATTTTTGTGATGATACCAGACTTTCAGACTTTGTCTTCCCCCAGCAGACATCTTTTGGCTAGAGGAGAAATTGCTCAACATGACTCCACATTCAGAGGATAAAGTTTTGGACTTGACCAAATTGACAGCACTTGCAAGACGACAAATTAAATGTGCCTAAAATGGTGATGTTTGTATATTAACTGATAAAAAACATTGCGGAATGAGGCAAAAATGCTCCAGCATTTTTTCTTTTTCCCACAATGTTTTCATAAGGCTTCGTCCTCAGGGTAGTTAAAACTCGGGATGGTGTGGTAAAGAGTTAACTCTTTACCAGATGACAAAATTTTGGACTGGTCCAAATTTGAAGCATTTGCAGAAGATATCTTATCCCTCTACCAAACAACAAACCTTTAGACTGGTCCAAATGCACACCATTTGCAGACGACAAATAAAATGTGATTAATATTTTCAATTTCTCCTTGGAATGGTAGAAAACATTGCGGGAAAAGGACAAAATGCTGGTTACAAGCATTGTTCCTTTTCCCACAATGTTTTCAAAAGTCCTTTTCCTTGGGGTTGTTTAATCTTGGGAATATGTGATGAAAGGTTTGTGTCAAGTAATTATTTATATTATGCCTATAATAGGATAGAAAACATGTTTGGAAAAGGGAGAAAATGCTGCTTTCCGGCATTTTCTCCTTTCTCAGCTTGTTTTCAATGCCTTTTTTCTGGAGGCTGTCAAAACTCAGGATTGTGTGGTATTGGGTTAACCCTTTACCACATGACAAAAATATAGACATGTCCAAATTGAAAGCTTCTACAGACGACAAATCAAATGTGGCTCAAATGATCTAATTTGTTTTTATAGGGTGGAAAACATTGTGGGAAAAGGAGAAAATGCTGGTTACCAGCATTTTCTCCTTTTTCCATAATGTTTTCAAAAGGCTCCTTCCTCAGGGTCGTTAAAACTCGGGATAGTGTGGTAAAGGGTTAAGTCACTGATTAACCCTTTACCACATAATCCCCAATTATAACAACCTTGAGATACAAGGCTTTTGAAAACATTGTAGTAAAGGAAGAAAGTGCTTGAGACCAGAATTTTCTCCTTAACTTGAAATGCTTTATTCCCATGTCTAAGACAGAAATCATCTTTTGAGCTTCATTGAATTTCTTGTCTGCAAATGCTTTCAATTTGGACAAATTTTCCTTGTTTGGCAAAGATTTAAACTTTAATCCTCTCCGACTACTGCAATATAACTGAAATAACAGCGTTAACTAATTACCAAAATCTGAGGCTTGTCCAAACTAAAAGCATTTGCTGATGACAATGTTATGCACTCAATTGATGGTATCGATCTGTGTAAGAACGGAATAGAAAACATTATGGGGAAATGAGAAAATGATGGCTACCAGCATTTTCTTCTTTTCCCACATTTTTTTCAAGAGCATCTTTTCTCAGGGTGATTAAAACTTGGAATTGTGTGGTGAATGGTTTTGTTTTGAGGCATCAATTCAATCTTCATCTTTTTTTTTTTCTTTTCATTCTCTGTCTACTGTCATGCTTTCCAAGGCAAGTTGTTTTACCTATCAGGAACAGAACAAAAGTCTAATCCAACATTTCCCTATGAAATAAATGCTCTATATCACTTTGGTCTAAGGTTTCTTATTAGGTTTTTGAGTGAGTGTTAACATTTAAGCAGACAACACAAACAAAGAAGATGCAGTCTGATCTTATATCTATGCCATCTGATACAAGAAGATATTCCAACTAAAATGACTGAAAACAATTTACAAGTACACCCAGTGCCTTGTAAACTCTTTACCAAACAATTCTGAGTTTTAACCACCCTGAAGAAGACAGCTTTTGAAAACACTGATAACCAGCATTTTCGCCTTTTCCAACAATGTTTTCTGCCCTATCAATTATGTGGTACCAAAGACTGAAATCGTAATTAAAGCGAAATTTGTTTTGTCTTCTGCAAATGTTTTCAATTTGACCGAGTCCAAAGTCTGGAAGTCTGTTTTCTGGTATATAGCAAATACATGTGAGCCATGCTCTGTGTAAAGGGGGCTTAATGCATCTGCAAAGTCTCGACCCAGGTCAGCTGGGTCAAAACTTTTCGCTACAAGTCATTTTTTTCTATGTTCAAGGATCAGTCTACCTCATGATTCAGTTCTAAGATGTTAAAAAAAAAAAAAAAGTGGCTATTACTGATCCTTAATTGGTTCAATGCATCACAGAGATGCATTAAGCCCTCTTTTGCCAGACCATGGCTCATGTATTTTTTGATAGCTTACCAGGTTTAGGCGGGTCACCTCCTGACTTTGTACAGTACAAGCATCTTGACACTCTAGGTAAGGTTACCTAAATGTAAATATACATTAAAAAAGAACTGTTTATACAGAGTGCTAAGCACAACTACATGTGAGATATTTCTCTAGGCACTTTAATTAAGATCAGACTGCCTCTGTCAAGGCTGGACTGTACAGAAAATGCAGTCTGATCATTGAAATAGTTTCTGTCTGTTTGAGACATACATTTATTCAAGCACAGAAAACTTTTGCCATTGTAACACATGTACTTTGATCTGTTTTCCCCAATTCAGAGCAGTCCATTACAATCATGTAACCCTTTATGGGGTAACCCTTTGACCAAACAACAAACTGTTAGACTAGTTTAAATTGAAAGGACTTGCTGACAAAAAGTTAAAGGTGGTTCAAATAATATAATCTGTCCATGATAAGGTAGAACATTGTGGAAAAAAAGAGAGAATGCTGGTTACCAGAATTTTCTCCATTTCCAAAATGTTTTCAAGTGGTTTATTCCCCCTGGTTGTTGAAACTTGGGATTATGGGTAAAAGGTAAACCTTTACAAAACAATCCTGTGTTTTCACAACCCCAGCAAGAAAAGAGTAACCAGCATTTTCTCCTTTTCCCATAATGTTTTCTACCCTTCCAAAGGCAAATCTCGTCATTTGAACATTTCATTTACTGTCTGCAAATGCTCTCAAAGCAGACAAGTTTAACCCTTTACCGTACAATGCCGCCTTTTGATGCCCCTGAGAAAGAAGCCTTTTGAAAACATTGTGGGAAAAGGAGAAAATGCTGGAAACCAGCATTTTCTCCTTTTCCCACAATGTTTTCTCCCCTTTCTAAGAAAAGTTGCACCATTTGAGCCACACTGAAATTGCTGTCTGCAAATGCTTTCAATTTGGACAAGGCTAAAATTTTGTCGTCTGGTAAAGGGTTAAACTTTCGTTGTCCAAGAAAAGAGTAAACAAAGCTGTCATTGACTAATTACCACTGATACTTTGTCTTGCAGCAAAACAATATTGTGACAGAAGATTTTTGTGTGGCGATACTGTCTCTACAGTGATAACAAATGTAGGAATATATAGCCTCAAGTGTTCGTGAAGTAAACAACATGATGAAATTAAGAGTTAACTCTTTACCAAATGACAAAACTTCAGACTGGTCCAAGTTGAAAGCGTTTGCAGATGACAAAATAAATGTGACTGAAAAATTGAAATGTGTCTTGGAAATAGTAGAAAACATTGTCGGAAAAGGGAAAATGGTTACCAGCATTTTCTCCTTTTCCCACAATGTTTTCAAAAGGCTTCTTTCACAGGGTCGTTAAAAGTTGGGATTGTGTGGTAAAGGGTTAAGACAAAAATATGAACTAGAAAGTACCTGCCTTTATATTAAAAAAAAAAAATTCTGATCATTTTTATGTAAAAATCATAATTTACATATTGAGAATATATGGTTTTTGGGCCCAGCCGGATAAACTTTTACCATCTTGGCATCTAACCATATATTCAACTTAGTCCATTTTTCGAAAGGAAAGAGCACATAATTACTACTCATTATTTTATCCCCAGCCGAAAGACAGGAGATATAGTTTTTGCGTTGTGTGTCTGTCTGTTTGGCCGTCCATCCGTCCAATTGCCCATCAGGACATTTATCTTCTAAAATTCTTGGCAAAATATGATGAAGCTTCATAAGAGCTCTTTATGATAGTCCGCGGATGTACTTTTTTTCATTTAATACTGTGTCCTGGAAGAAGGGGGCTTTTTTCGGTGGGGCATGTAATTTAAACGAGGCTTTCACAGCCTAAGGACACACATATTCAAGGGATCTGAGGACAGCAATAGTTCCTATCATATACGACTAGAAAACCCATATATGATAAAATGTGAGCCATTTTTCATGATTTCTAGTGGGAATATCAATGTTTTATTTTCAGATTAATCATTTTAAAGAACCATAAAGGTGGTTTATCATATATCATATTAGATTCTACCACCTTGTAGTGTGTAGAGATACACAACTGCCAGATAGAGCAAAGGTAATTTGGTCACCCCTGTATTAGGTCTGTGTAAGTAATGAAAACAGGATAAATTGATTTCACTTGTCTTTTGCATTTAAAAAAAAAAAATGACATTGGCCTAATTGAGGAGACATGGCCAGACAGAATAATGGTAGCTTGGTAGTAATTACAACAGATAATTGCCGGTTTAGAAAATGGTATCAATTGTGCATAGAAAAACCGAATTTCACTTTTAACCGAATTTCACTTCTTGATGACCGTATTTCACCGCTTGATGGCCATATTTCATGTCAAATGGCAAATTCTTTGCCCTGGTGATACCAATTTGGCCAAGTTTGTGAAGTAACAAAAAAGTTCTCAAACGGTATGTGTAAGGATTCTCTCAAAGTACATTGAAAAACTGAATTTTACCTATGACCGAATTTCACCATTTTTCACCAAAATTAGCCTCAAACAGACTATATTTCACCTCAAAAGGGCAAAAAATTACACAACTAAAACAATTTTTGTCTGTTAAAATGATGTTAGATCTACATGATAAGTAAATACGAAAAAACCACCTATGACCTCGTAAGTAAAATTCACTGTCAAAGATTTTTTTTTTTCTTTCTGGACAAAAAAAAAAAGAAGAAAAAAAAAAAAAAAAAAAGCATGAAATTATGCAATTCATAAATATATCCTAATTACAGTTCAAAAGAGATATCACTATGCCGTTCAAATTCAGTCACACTAAAATACAACACTCTAGTAATTTACGCCACAGGTATGCCACAGGGAGAAAGTGATATGCCACAGCACATAAATAACATCTAATGTGTAATTTTTATGTTTAAATATCTTACTTAAGGTGTCATCTTTAGTATATTGAAGTTTAGCTGACAAATTTTACGCATTTTGATTGAAATTTGATCTTGAAAGACACAAGTCGCAATCTCAATGACACCACAGTTGTATAAAACACCAATTTCTTGAAGATGTATATTGTACAAATTTAGACAGATTTATTTTTCAGTTCTAAGAATATTTCAAGATGTTAAGAATTAAATCGTAACTTTGTAAACCATTTCATCTCCAGACGAAACTGTGTTAACTCGGATCTGTGTCGAAAGATAGTAAGGGAGATAACTCTAACGAATGTTTGATACTTGTCACTTTAATCGTTAGTCTGGAGATGATTCGTTTTACAAGGTGGTGATCCAATGCTGAGCATTGTTAAAAATCCTAAGAATTGAAAAATAAGTCTATTGAAAGTTGTACTGACAAACATCTTTAAGAAATTAATGTATTATACAACCATGATGTCACCGAGATCGCAACTCGCAAACAACACAGGATACTGCTGTCTTTCAGGATCAAATTTCTACCAAAATACATAATATTTCTTAGTTATACTTCAATATATAATAGATAACATGCTAATTAAGCATAGAATTTACATATTGAAATTTTCAAATTTGCTTTGGCGTGTCAGTTTCACCTGTGGCATAAATACTGCTGTGGCGTAGTTATGACCTATTCAAATTTGTCATTTTGAGGTGAAATATGGTCTGTTTGAGGTGAAATTCGGTGATAGGTGAAATTCAGGTTTTCCTTGGACCGCAATTTCTATTAACCAAAACAATTATTTTTTCACACATTTTTGACTCCCAGTGGGCTAATATTCAGTTGCAATAAATTCTTCGAATATAAGTAAAGGTTACGAGTAAAGCTACCGTGTTACGTCATCTTTAACTAAACTTCCTGCAGCTACCGTAAATGGATTTTTTTCAAGTCGGCAAGTTTTCTCTAATGCAGTAGGATGAATGGTATTGAGGACGATATGAAAGTATACCCTTGTTGGTGACTGGACATTTCGGCCCATAACAATTTCGGCCCTTAACAATTTCGGCCCATAACGATTTCGGCCTATGGTTGTTGTATCATAAATATTGCACGACCTGACGAGTCCTTTTACTAACTGTTTGGTGGATAAAATTGCACTTTTGAATATTGTTTGTTTTGCATCAATAAACATTTTGGATATTTGTTTTACGTCCTGGTAGAATGTTTACACATGGTAAAAGAGTATGTACAATATGAGCAAAGGAAAACCAATATAATCATACGGCAGACGTTAAACCTTGGTTTGTATCGAAGATCCGACTGTAAATATCATATGTAATCCGGTGTAGACCTACGCCATCCACAAAAGATACTATGTTGCCATCGACAATGGAAGAGTTGAGAACTAAATTTCCCATCTCCTAAATTTTGAATTATCTAAGTTTAGCATCAGGTAGCGAACGTTATAAATTGAAGAGTTTTCATCTCTTTAAAAGTACAATCTGATCTTGATCTAAGCTGTCCACGACGGATGCTTAGGTCTCCGTCGGAATTGAAATGGTCAAGTTAAGTCTGTTGTTTATTGATCTTTTTACCTTCTTTTTTGCGGGCAAATTTAATCATACTCTCTTTTTGGGGTCCTCCAATCTGGGTTAAGGGTTTAAACCATCCAGTGTCTGTAATGTCATAATATCGTCCAAGATATCCGTCGAAATAGGTACACGCTTCATCGCGTTTTATTATCTTGGGTGTTGTGAATCTAGTCTCCATGACAACCCAGTACATGTGGTATTTTATAATCATATTGTGCTAATTAGAAGTACGGAGCAGTGTAATTAGTAATAACACTGTCATAATTGCCCTAAAATAGTGGTGATCAAAGACAACTGATATCAATAGAACTTCCAAGTTCCTGACTTGTATACTGGAACAATTTTGCGCTAAATTTCTCCTCCAAATCACTTTTTCTGGAGTCTTGAAATACTTGTATCACAATGTCACTCTGTTTTTTCAATTCTTAGTGTGTATGTGAAAACACGCTGTTCTAAAATACTTTTTTAAAATACTACAAGGCATAGGTTAAAAAAAAAAACATGAAAACCCATGACAAACCTAGTATCAAATTGACATCATCCGATCATAGCCCCTTCAAACTGACTTTTTTTTTTGTAACCTAGATAACAACTTCATATAGCCGACTTGTATAGATGCTATATAATTTATAATGTTGGAGCTGGGGTATTCATTTCTACGAAAAAGGTTAGAAAATTTCTAATAAAATTAAGTCTATTACCGAACAACGTAGATCGGAAAGGGGGGAGGTGTTTACTTGGTGGCGCGAGAGCTCTAAAATTTGTGTAATTTAAGACGTGGGAAAATAATTGAATGGATGTAACTTCAGTAATTATTTTCAACAATAATTGGCACAATAAGTCTTGTTTGTTGCATTTTTTTTATTCGTGATTATGGATTGTTTACCAAGGAGTCATGTTTTTAACCCTTTACCACACAATCCCGAGTTATAACGACCCCCAAGGAAACAGACTTTTGAAAACATTGTTGGAAAAGGAGAAAATGCTGATAACCAGCCATGCCTCCTTTTATCACCATGTTTTCTACCCACTCAAAGACAGATTTCATAATTTGTGCCACACTTACTTCGACGTCTGAAATTACTTTCAATTTTGATCAGTCTATAATTTTGTCGTTTGGTAAAAAGTTCAAAGAAATGGTAAGGTAACTGTTTTTCAATTTATTTCACTATCGCATCCAGATCAGAGAAGAATTTAATTGCTTAGTTAGCACTTAATTTTTCTCCTGACCTCAGTTAACAGGGAAACATTCAAGTGTCGTTCAAGTGGTATTTAGGCCGAAATTGTAATGGGCCGAAATTGTTACCGGCCGAAATTGTAACGGGCCGAAATTGTTATGGGCCGAAATGTCCCGGAATCCCCTTAACGGCTACTCCAACCAAAATGACGACAGCAACTATGAAAGAAAAGAAAAACAAAGGTTCGAGAAAATCGTAATAAATTTCTTAAGAAGCGTTTATTGTACCCGCAAGATAGATGTTGTTTTTGACGAAACTGACATTTTATCCTTCTTAACCGGATGTGCTTTTTCTATATTAGCACCGGTTGAATGGTTTGCTGTTGTGTTTTCTTTCTCTTCGCCCCCTCCCCCCCCCCTACATCACTGGGCGCTTTACCTTGTACCAGACCAAACCATTCGGCAAATCTCGGTTGATCCGTTAATTTAGTTAAATGTAGTTACGGAATCGACCGAGTTGTGACGAGTGAGTCCAAACTGCTCTGAATATTGAAATGGAAGACCCTTTTCAACTTCCTTTCGAAACCTCAACATGACTGATCCGGTAATCATATATTTAGTGGCAAATTTCAGCATTTTTATGACCTTGCGTTGAACATATTCCAGTCAAAGAACAGTAAAAGTATTGAATTCGCTAATCGCCCCTAAAGTCGTTCCTCAGTTTTAGAATTCGGGATGAAAATTCACGTCGAAATGCTTCAAATCACTAGTTTTCGTGATTTGCAAAGGTAGCAGTAACTTTTTAACGAACGACAAAATTGCGGACACTACCGAATTGAAAGCATATTTAGGAAGACAAATCAGTTGTAGCTCAATTGATGAATTTTGTATTTGATATATTAGTATACAAAACTCTGTAGAAAAATGAGATATTGCTAGTTACTAGCATTATTTACTTTCCAATATATATATATTTATTTCTATAGTATAGGCTTCTTTCTCGGGTCGTTAAAACTCGGAACCATGTCGGAAATGGTTATATCAACAGTGTTGTACGACAGTCATTGTGATAGTTTTTAAAATCTTGAATAACTCCTCACTAAACGATTCGTGTCTGTACGATCCTGAGGAAAAAAGCAAATGATAAGATTGTGGGGAGGTTTGTTTCCACAATTAGTTGTTTTATAGTAGTTTTGATAAGCCTCAAGTATGGTAAATTGGACTCGTGTAGTAAATCCATTGGATGCTTCGGTTACTAGGTAATTAAACTGTTAATTGCATCTATCACGTAATGCCTGGCATGTATGCATTCATCCGTTTGATTGAGCATAAAAGATGGTATAAGTAACATCGGAGTGATTGTACCATTTAGGACTGGGTTTTACTCTACCCCAGATTTGGATGTTATTGTTGTGATTGTATCTCTGCTTTGGAGAAATTATTACAAAAATAGCCCTGGAGCTACCCTTCAAAAGAGAAACAAATGAAGCCACATAGTTTAGTGTAAATATTAACATGGAGCATGAATACTGTTACCTTGTTAGTGAAATCTCATCGATTTGCTCCAAGTACCAAGTCGCCTGTCACGAAAGAGTTTAGTCTTGTCAGGGACTAATTTTATGACTTGAGTCACATTTGAATTGTTGTCCACAAGTGCTTTCCATTTTGTCAGGTATGGCCATTTGTCATTTGTTACAGAGTGGAAAAAATGAAGCGAAAATGAGAATGATGTTGAGCTGTAAAGGCATACATGGTTTTAGTTAGACCTATAAACCAGGGTTTTGATGCATAAAAATCTTCAAATACCCTTTCTTGACACACAGAAAATGGCATAATAGTAGAGTATATGCCCTCTGGCAAGTCTTGTCACAACCACTTTCTTTCTCCATGAAAATTACCACAGGGGTGTCAGAAGTGGTTGCAAATGAACAAGTTGAGTAGCTCCGGAAATCCTGAAAGAGAAATAGAGTAGTGGAAATTAGCACATGCTAGTTGAAATTGTTGTAAGAAAATGTTATGCATATGATTATGATAATCACCTAAGGATGTGGTATTTCAGTGCCATATTTGTGCTACCAGTCCAGTTTGAGCCAGCTTACCTTACAAGGCTTACCGATCAGTTTCACATTCACCAGGCATGTCAGCTGCTACATGGGGCACATATTGAGATACTGGCCTCATGGCATGTGCCTTTATTAGTGACTCTTGTTCTAAGTCATAAGGATGTTTTTCTTTTGTCTTACATATTTTCCTATAAACCTTTGAAAGCTGAATGAACCAGTAGATCTACAATCAGCCAAAAGTTAAGCAGTGATCAGAATAGTTCTGCAGGACATTTCTCCTAAAGCTATTCATAGTGTTACAGAAATTGAGCTAATTCAGTACCTTCCTTTACAGACAGCGAAGTCATTTCAAAAGCAGCCAACTGTCTTTCTAAACAAGAAAGCATGTCTGAAGACGCCCAAAGACAAGAAAAAGCTGAGGTTCACCAGGAATATTGGTCTGGGCTTCAAAACGCCAAAAGAGGTTTGTAGTGTCTGTCAGATTTTTCAAGGTTATAGTTTAGGTGATGTTTATCACTGGTGACAACTACAACAGTAAACTCTTTACATTAATTATAGAGATCTACTCCTCCAAATTGAAGGCTTTTGCAGACAACAAATTCAGTGTGGTTCAAATGATGGAATTTGTCTATGAAAGGTTGGAAAACATTGCAGGAAAAGAAGAAATTGCTAGTTAGCAGTGTTTCATCCTTTCTGTACAAACTTTTCAAAGGCCTTTGACCCGAGGGTGACATGAAAACATGGGAATGTAAAAGTGTTTAGTGACCTGTTGCAGAATAGTCAACGCTTGACCTCCATATGGAAGGAATTTACAGATAACAGTCAAATGCTTGGTAAATGATAGTTTTCATCCTTGAATAAGATAAAGTAGAAAACTATGTGGGAAAAGGAGAAAATGCTGGTTACCTATTTTCTTCTTTCCTACAATGTTCTCAAAAGCCTTCTTTCTCAGGATCATTAAAATTCAAGATTGTGCGGTAAAGGTTAAAGAGAAATATACAGAACTTCTTTGCTCTTGACTGATGTAAAGAGATGAATTGGCAAATTACCTTGAAAAATGCTACACTTAGAATTTTTCATCCATGGAATATCTATGGATGAAAAACCTTGTGTTCACATTTATTAACCCGCAGCATCACATACATTAAACTTTTTACAGTCGGAAGCTTTTGAAAACTGTTGGGAAAAAAAAGAGCACTTAATAACTGTCTTTTTTAGACTTTTTATGTAGTTGTTCATACAGTCTGAAAATTGCAGTGACTAATGCCTATTTCTTGCTGTTTTCAGGCTTTAGAAGGTACCTACATTGATAAGAAATGTCCGTTCACTGGTAATGTCAGCATCAGAGGCAGAATCTTGTCTGGTGTTGTCACCAAGATGAAGATGCAGAGGACCATTGTCATTAGGCGTGACTATCTACACTTTGTAAGGAAGTACCAGAGATTTGAGAAGCGCCATAAAAACATGTCTGTCCACATGAGTCCATGTTTCAGGTACTGTGAAACCAGTAATAATTTTTGGTGATTTTGTTGTTGAGTTAGTCCAGGAATTGAAGGTCACATGAAACCAAAGGTACCTGTCTTGTATCAAACCTGACTTTTTTTTCTAAATGGCAAAGATGTTGGTCTAAGACTTGAGTCTAGATTTAGAAAGTAACACAGCTTTAATTGGCTATACCAAAATTTAAAATGCTTTAGCTATCAGAAGCTGTGTTATTTTCAAATTTAGAACATGAAGGCTTAGAATATAAATAAGAATGGTTGGTGAATACAAACTCTTGAGTTGCCTTCACCAACCACTGTAAATACTGCCCTAGTTCTTAAATTGGCAGCTACATGTCTGATTGACAGAGACATGAGCCGTGCTATGGCAAAAGGGGGCTTAATGCATGTTCATGATGCATGATATCGAGCAAGTCATCACATGATCATTGATCCATAATGTCCATTTTGTCTAATAATGTCTGCATCATGAGGTAAACTGCTCCTTTGACATACAGAAAATTGACTTGCAGGGAAAAGTTTCGGCCCAGGTCAGCCTGCACAGGCTTACCTGGGTTGATACTTTTCACAGTTGCACTAAGCCTCCTTTTCACAGAGCATGGCTCATATGTATTAGCCAATCAGATGGCTAGTTGGCTCAACTGTTTTGGAAGAAAGCATCAAGATACTGTCATAGCCCTGTCGTCTGTGTTGTCGTGGCGCAAAAACTATTACATTTTAATAGTAATAACTGTCACTACTGAAGATATTTACTTCAAACTCAGACTAGTTATTAACTACATGTATCATTTGGGGAACCCATAGAAAAGGGCAGGTAACTATCAAAATAATTTTGACACATTTATACCCCTTTTTCGGCTTAAAATTCCGCTGAAAATCGATCTATTGTTTAAAGCAACAGCAGTCAAGGCTTGAAGCGTTGGCATCAGCATGTGGTGCTCTTTTTTTTTTTAATTAGTAATTAGAAGACCAGATTCTGAGGTAGTTGTTTAATAAAGCTCCAAGAATTGTGGGGTAAATTTTAGTGTGGGCTTTCCTCCTCGGTCGTTGGGAATTTGGATGTTGCATTATGACCAGTATACTGTTTGCAGGATATTGTGATAAGAGACCTATATTGAAAAAAATTCTCCTGTACAGATCCTTATAAAATAGGGCTAGTCAAGAAGAATCCATTCAGTACATGGGTACATGGGAAATGTTCTTGCCAAAAAATTGTTTATGCAAGGAATTTCTTTTGCCGCCACAAATTTTGCGGTAAGAAAAAAATGAAATTTTCCCAGCAGGTATTGTGTTTACTGAACTACAAAATATACAGACCACAAATAAAATGGGGATGAACCCTAAGGCAGCTAAGCGTGACTCAGCAACATTTTGGAGATAGTGTAGACCAAGATCAGACTGCATAGAACATGCAGTCTGATCTTGGATCTACACTGTTCGATAAGGAGATATCTTTCTCCTAAAAATGCCTTTGAAATTTTAAAGAATTGGGTTTTTACTGTCGGCTTGAAAGTTTCATTTCTCTTACCTAGCAGGATAAGGACTAAGTGATGAAATTTGTCCATAAACATGTACAAAACTGGTGGGAAAGGGAGTAACAATTTCCAAACAATGCTTCATTTTTATGACACTTGAGAAAGAAGGCTTGAAAACATGTTGCAGAAGAGAGAGAGTGCTAGTGACCAGCATTTTTTTCTTCTACCCTCTCAAAGACAAATCTTATCATTTGAGCTACATTTATTTTGTCAGCTGTAATTTCTTTTACTAAAGACCAGTCTAGAATTTTGTTGTATAGCAAAGAGTCAGGGCTGAGCTGTGGTAGCTCAGTGGGTGTGTACAGAGCTTGAGAACAGGGGGTCGCTGGTTCAATCCCTGGCTGGACGAAGTTCTTTCCGAAAAATTGATAATAATCATTGCGACAGGATTCATTCCTCTTTCACTGCTGACTATTGTCTCGACGATTACCAGCATGTGGCTAGGCAGCCAGTGGCTTGGAAAGAATATAATTGTGTGTAGTACTGGTAAAAGAAACTCCAGGGAAGCATGGATAGGTGCGCTGGCCACCACAATATAACTGATATAATGTTGAAAACGGTGTTAAACACCATACATTCAATCAGTGGCAAAGAGTTAGAGCCAAATTTAAAGGACATGGCCTTGCTAGGGACTTAAGTTAGAATGTAAAGCACAATAGTTACTATCATTATTGGTTACATGTGATGTTTTACTCACGATGGTCTGCAGAAAGACTTCTTGTTGAAAATGCCTTTGGCTTTGCTGATGTAACCAGTTGATGTTTACAGTGCTCAAGGATGCTTATCCTGTGAGACAGGTCTGGTGCCCTGAAGCCATTATACAGCCAAATTTAGAGCATTTTACTCTTTAAAATGATGAATCTGAAGTGTCCCCTTGCAACCCTTTACCATGTAATCCTTAGTGGTAATGACAATGAAGAAGAAGGCTTTAGAAAAGATTGTGAAAAAAAGAGAAAATGCTGGTGACCAGCATTTTCTCCCTTTCCACACTGCTATTGGAAGTCCTCTTCTATAGGGTCATTAACCCTTTACCACACAATCCCGACTTTCAACGACCCTGAGTAAGAAGCCTTTGAAAACATTGTGGGAAAAGGAGAAAATGCTGGTAACCAGCATTTTCTCCTTTTCCCACAATGTTTTCTACTCTATCAAGGACAAGTTTCGTCTGAGACACCTTTAATTTGCCATCTGCAAATGCTTTCAATTTGGGCTAGTCTAAAATTGTGTCGTGCGGTAAAGGGTCATTAAAACTCAGGATTGTTTGGTAAAGGGTGAAGAGAGTCCATGAATAATGGTTATGATTAGAGAGCTCTGACCAATGATGGCTCTTTTAGCTTATCTAAACCTGTGTAAGATATGAAAGTATGTAATGGCTTTAGTACACCTATAACAAGGGTAGTTATGTGTTAAAAAAAAAAAAAATGAGATTTGTTCATATTCATTTGAGGCAGTCACAGGTAAGGTAAATATGCTTCAAACAATATAACTTAACTATTTAAATCTTTACCCAACAATAAATGTTTAGACTTGTCCAAATTGAAAGCATTTGCAGAAAAAACAGTACACGTGGCTCAAAATGTGAAATTTGTCTTTTGGAAAGGGTAGAAACATTGTTTGAGAAGGGGAAAATGCAGGTTTCCCATATTGTTTTCGAAAGCTTTATTTCTTAGGGTTGTTAAAGCTTGGGATTGTTGGTATAGGGGTCAAAGGGCAGACATCTATCATTACTGGTTACATATGATGTTTTACTCACGATGGTCTGCAGAAAGACTTTGTTGAAAATGCCTTTGGCTTACCTGATGTAACCAGTAAATGATAGAGTACATGAATGTAAAGGGCAGCAAAGTTCAACGTACAGGTTTTAGCCAGTGATGCATGTATCCATGCTTTCTTGAATTTACTTTTACCAGTACTTTGCATCATATTCTGTCAAAACCACTTGCTACTTTCCCACGTAAACATGGTGGAAACAGTTATGCTCATCAATGAGAAAGGAATTACTTTTATAGCAATGGCTATCACAGGCTGTCAGTTGATTCCAATATTTTTAGATCCTGCAATATTTCCTATATATTTTTATAATTCAGACATTTTCTTGTATCTTTTAAGGAAAAAAGATGCAGCTGAATTTGATACGTGCAACGGATATTTTTTTCTTTTTTCAGGGATGTGGTCATCGGGGATGTCGTGACAGTCGGAGAATGCAGACCTCTTAGTAAAACAGTCAGGTTCAATGTACTGAAGGTTACCAAGGGTACTGGATCAAAGAAAGGCTTCAAAAAATTCTGAAATGTTAAATAGGGGAAAATAAAGCAGAAAAAAAAAAAAAAAGGTTTCTTGTTGTAATTGTTGTTTTACCATAAGAGGTAAATACAGGAACATGTATATGGCATCTGTCTGTCCGTGGTCATTTAGAGGTATACATGTACCCATAATTGGCTTCTGCTGAATATTAAAACTTTGTCTTCATGGTTTGTATTCACCAACGATTCTTAAGAACATTTCTAGTCTTATTCTCCAAGATTTTCTAAATTTGAAAATAACGCAACTTCTGATTGGCGAAACCAAATAGTTTAGCCAATCAGAAATTATGTTTCTTTCAAATTTAGAAATTCTGGCAAATAAGACAGAGAATAATCTTAAAAAAATGGTTGTTGAATTTGGGCCCAGATCTGTTCTCCCCCCTGCACCCACACCCACACACAAGTGCTATGATATACATGTACTGTACAATAGAAGACGGATGGCCATTTCTAATGTGCATTATGCCAAATTTTTGGGGGTCAAAATGACCCTTGTTCAGAATTTTCTGTGCGTCAATAAAGGGTATTTGAAGATTTTTGAGCGTCAAAACCCGGGTTTACGGGTCTAACTAAAGCCCTGACTATGGGAAAAAAATACTAAGTTTAAAGACCCACTAGCTACTAAATGTAAACAATTTGATGGTCAAATTGCAGACAAATCCATACTATTTAAAAGAATGGATATTACTCCGAGTGATAATGTGTTACAAAGTTACTTACAATGCATTCTGTCAAAGTTCCAGTCACTGGCATAAAATTGGGAAAATAGAACAAAATGTAGAAATATTAATTCTAATTCTATTATACATTTTACTGCTAATGACCTGAAGTTTTGACAGATTGCAATATTTTACTACAAAGAGCAAATGAGGAAAGTTTGGCAAGGGTTAGAATTCATGCTGAGACCAGTAGCTAGTGGGTAATGTACATCACAGGTAACCAAGCCATTGTGGAATCAAATCCAAGCACCCTTGCAAAGTTTCCAGGGATTGACGAAAGCCATTGCAATAGAATTCATTCCTCTCTCATCTCTGAACATTGTTTCAATGTTGTTTATATGAGAAAGCTGCAGGTAGCCAGGAAAGAGTGGTGTGTGAAATACTGGTAAAAAACACAGAAGGAACACATGAATAGAGCACTTACCACTATGATGATTGAAACAAAAAGGGCCATGATAGTCATGGATCACTCACATGAGTATTTGTAGCCTTGTGCGAAAATTATTAGCAAACCCTTTCCCAAACAATGAATGTTGGACCCTTCAGAAATTAAAGTATCGAAGACAACATGCCCAAAGTTGATGAAAAGGAACAAGTTCTCTGACAGGATAGAAAACACAGTGGAAAAAGGAGAAAATGCTTACCAATATTTTTACCTTTTCCCACAACGTTTTCAAAAAAGTCTTCCTGGGTTCATAAAGCTGAGCCCCAGTAGCTCTGTAGCATACAGAACAAGGGGTCGCTCGTTCGATCCCCAGCTCGGCCAGTTTCTTTCTGAGGATTGATAATAGTCATTCTGAAAGGATTCATTCCTCTTTCACCACTGGCCATTGTTTTGATAATGGTTATGTAGGAAAGCAGTCATTTGCTTGAAAATAATATTGTACTAGTAACAGAAACTCCAGGAAAGCATGGATAGGTGCACTAGTTGTCACAATATATCTCAAATAGTATAGAAAACTGCGTTAATCACCATACAATCAATCAGTCGCGTTAATTAAAACTCTGGGTTGTGTGATAAAGGGTTGCAGACAATATGATAATATCGGGACAACTATTGGTTCATAAGCATTTTGCAGGTAACAGGACCCACAAAATGTAAACCCTCCGAGATGTCGCAGAAAGCTCATCTATGAGTTTAACTCCTGAACTGAGTTTACCTAGTTTCAAAATTGTACCAGAGATTAATATTCTCTCTAAGTTTTTTTCTTTTACCTGAGGTTAATCATTTTTGATCATTCAAGACCTTGTTGAGACAACTGACTTGAATAAATTTCATGTGCATGGACCAAAAATGTGGACTCTAGGCGGTGAGTAAGGTATTTCTTGGATGTGACCTAAATTTTGACCCTAGGTTACCCATTTTCAAAGATGCCCAAGATGTTAAAGCGTGCACAATGCTTGTAGACCTGCATTTTCTGCTCTTTCCAAGTGTTTTCTGAAACCCTCAAGATCATAGAAGTAACAGTTTGTTTGGTAAAGGGTCAAGTAGTAAGGGCTTGAAACACATTTTTAGTAAACATATTGTGATTCATATTGGTAAAGTTAGGAGAATCAGTATTAATTGTGGTAAGTACCCAATGTAAACAATGTAAGACAAAAAACTCTGTCACAGGCAATTTCTTCTGCCTGAATAATCATATAAGTGGTCAACTGCTTTGATTGTTTTGTTTCGTAATTATTATTGTGTACTAAATAATACACTGTTTCCTAGGTATCAAACATTAATTATGAATCGGTGATCTACGGGATTCTGTGTTCATTTAATGGTCTAAGGGAGAAAACTCGTATAACAAAGTCAAATTTATGAGGAGTGACCTCCCTTATTGTGTCCCCGCCCCCACCCCGTCCTCCCGATGAATAAAATGCTGGACGAAACGAAATGCATGAAAGAATCAGCAATCACTTCTTTTTTTGTCATGAAAAAGGTGAAGTGTTGTTATCTGAAAAATTCTTGAAAATTTTTACCTGAATTTCACAAGGATTTCCGCCTTAGGCCGTGTCCATTCCTGACAAGGAATGAAATGAATCCTGCTTACGAGACATGACAAGACTTATATTGACTCCTTATTTCGGATAATCATCCACACAATCGCCAAGACACATTTGATATATGACGCAATCTTTGAACTCTTGGGAAACTATTTATTCTCGATTTTGTACTCGTAAAATGAACTTTATTGAATATGAAATGGAAGAATAATTTGGCACATTTGATGATACATTGTCGATGACCTTGAGGGAAGGAAACCATGACCTAGACAATGTGGATATTGTTTATTTCAATGTACATGTATATGTGCAGTAATCTATCTGATCGAATTTCGCATCATAGTTTGTATTGATTGAATGTTTTATCTGAATTGTTAGCTTTGCTGTTTGACGTAGGTTCTCCACTAGTCTGGACTACCTGCCCCTACCACTACTTTTGAAGTACAGCGGGGTACCAGACTAATTCTCTACAAGCTGAATTGGTCCCCGTTGTAGATCTACATATTACAACTGGCACAGTCGTTGCTTTCCTTTGGGCTACATGTATATCACAGAATGGCCAATCAGAGAAGCTTACACATTTCCAGTTTGGCTGTATATATACACTGCGATATTTTGCACAATTGAAATTGGTAATCGAAACTAAAAGGAATATTAGCAGACATAAACATTAAAAGGTGATACCAAAAATAAATTCACTTACTCGTAACGTCAAAAATATTGGAAAAATCCCCTGCTCAGGAAGTGAGAGTGACCTCCCCTGAATCTCTAATAGTCTCGCGAATTGGCTGTTCTAAAAATAGACGGACAGAATTCCACCCGTTTTTAATAGCCTGTACCGACCCCTATACACTTGCTGTATCAGGGGAGCTGACCAATCTATCCACAAGCGTTGCTGATATACAACATAGGCGTATGTTCGATCAAACCTATATACATACGATCCCTGATCAAACCAACTATCTCTGGGCAAAGCCCACAGGGACCGGAGTTTACAAGCTTGCGCAGAATAACATACAATCTGACTCAGACATGCATTTTCATACAATGTAATATGAGTTAATCCTTTAAGCGCCGAATAAACTCAAAATATATTTTCAGTCTAGAAATATGACCCAAACAAAATTTCAAGGTTGCTCTTGTCTCGAGTGTTTCAGCAGAGCGGACTATGGGTATCAAAGATCAGGCTGCACGTTTTGTGCAACCTGATTTTGATCTACACTTGCCGCAAAAGGAACTAAAGTTGTGAAAGTCACTATAAGGGTTAAGTTTACATTCTTCAATTATATCTTAACTTTGTTAAACAAGGGAGAATTACCGGCTCCTTGCAAAATATCAATCATTTTTCTTTAACTGCTTTTCTGTGTGATATAATGATAACTTCAGAACTGTAAATATTTACCATACTATCTTAAAAACATAAATAATCCGTTACATTTCCGTGGAAGATTTTTTTTTAACTACTGATCGCTCTACTGACTTTGTTCGTCTTTAATGGTGCTAGGCTGTTTATAATGTAAGGGAAAATACTCTGATATTAATAAAGACTTTAAGTTTGAGTTATCTCCCTTAGACCATTAATTGTTCACGAACTCGCCCGTATTCCATATTATGAAATACGCAACTTACTTCGAGTTAAAGGTCCTGTAGAGGCCAACAGTATGGGAATTATAGAGAAGATGACAGTCTTTTATTGTATGGTCTGTCCAAATGTTAGTCGTTGGCAGAAAGATGAATCTTAAAATCAGGTAAAACAGTAAACAAAAGGCAGAGGGACCTGCCAACTTTTGACCTACTTTTAAAATTCATTTTTCTGCAAGTGACTAACACTTGGACTGACCGTACAATAATGGATTGTCACCTTCACAATAATTTTCATACTTTTAGATGGTATAATTGAAATTAACATGCATTTTAAGACCTGTTTTAGAGATCTACTTTTGGCAGCTTTTCGTGCTTTAAGGTATGAACATCCTAGCTCGAACGTTTCAATGCAGACTTTCTCCTTTGGCGTAGGTGTTGCGTAAATCACTGCTGTGGCGTATTTTAGTGTGACTGGCAGCAGCTAGTGGAAGATAGCGATTTGTACTCTTTTATCAAAGAGCCAAAGAGTTACGTTGTGACACCACTTCCAAAAAGGCCCGGTACCAATCCGGTCCAGTGTCGAAACGGCTCGTTACAAAAACCGGCCTCTCTTTTTGTAATTATATAAAATTATTGAAGTTTTTTTACTTTTTTACCTTCATTTTGAGCACAAAATTAGTTTTAACATTTTACTGATAATATGAATTTTGACCATGCCATTGAAGAGAGTTGGTCTCCTTAACGAATTCATGGAGACATTTATGTTCCCTTTCCCAGAATGTCTCTGTCATTTTCCACATTTGTCATTTGTGTACAATGTTCAGCAGGTGACCAGTATTTCATAAAGCAAACCCAAACATATTGTTTAATGAATTTTCGGGATTTACGATGAAAAAAGAACATGGGGGAAATACATGAGCACGAGATAGCTAGCATCGTACAACTCACACAATGGAGGTCCAAGCCGCTAGAAATCATAACCCTTGGTCACACGACAATATTTTAGACATGTTCCGATTTAGCAGCATTAATTAGCGGGCCACAATTTCAATGTGGTTCAAATGATTACCAGCATTTTCTTCTTTCGCCACAATGTTTTCAAAAGCCTTCTTTAACAGGGTCGTCACAAGGCGACATTGTGGGGTAAAAGGTTAAAGTCATTTTTATGAAAAAGATATAAGTAAGAGACTTATAAAGTTCACTCTGATAAAATTGAATGAAATGTAAAATGTCATATTTGAAAAGTGGGCCATTTCCGTACCCATAAATGTGGGCCGTTTTGACCCACTCCCGGAAACGGGTGGGCCTGAAATACGCACTGGAAATTTTTCGACGAAATGGAAATCGTTTTGGAATGAAATTTACTTTACCTACGCAGTATTTCGTCATATATTACAGTTTTCTCCTATCCTCTTTGTAAACCTTGCGAAATAGAAGCGGGTGGGAAAAACGGAAATAATTATTGGTATGATCTTTAAGGGAATTGAATAAAGAGACAATACAAATAATAAACAATATCATTTTTAATAATTTTTAAAAGAAGTTGTGCAGTTTACGAAATTGACTCATATAAATTGCATTAGAAATGGGGCTTCAAAGATGAAATATGAAATCTTCCTATTTTAGAATTCCTTTATTAGCCATTTACCTGTGCAAAATTGAACTTGGAGAGGGAGGACAAAATGGAAACCATTGCAGATTAAAAAAAAAATACTTCATATAAACTGCATTAGAAATGGACTTCATTAGAAGATGAAATGTAAATCATAAAGTACCATGTATAAATGATAGAAAATGTCCATTTCGTCCCGGAAAGAATACACATGTAATATTAATTAGTGTGTTCATGCTTATGTTAATTCTGTGGTGATCTATCGCTCACATGCATGCTATTTCTTTCTAAATTCAAAATCATTTAACATCTATTATTTTATGTCTTCATGAGCAAATAATTACGTTTTCAAACGTTTTATATTCCTACCATTTCCATTTCGTCAAACGATTTCCATTTCGTCCAAAAATTTCCAATTGCCTACCGCCCGGAAACGACGAGCTGGTTCCTCGCTTTAACCTTCAAAATATAGGGAACGCGCCGAACCAGCATTTAAAGATGTCGTCCCGTAACAGTCGCAGCCGAAATGTGTCTGCAAAAGTGAAAGGAAAAAGAGCCTCTGAAAAGATAATCCAAGTAGATCACAATTATTCCGATATTTCTGGAAAATGTATTAAACATAAGTGCAAAAAGAACTGTAGTAATAATCATCACGCACAGATTCCAAGGACAGCAAGTCATGACAGTTGGAAGCACGGCAGAAGAACTATCGAACTGGGACTTTTACTTCAAAATTTACGATCGTGTTCTGAGTGTAGAATGGGGCCTATCCCTCTAACTGAGTTAAGTGTAGTTGGGGAATTGCGGAAGGGATATGGAGGGTATCTTTTTGTTCGATGTGAGAATATTGACTAGGTTTGTTAATCGTGTTGCGTACGGGAAAATTCCTAGATTAAAAAAGACTAGAATGCCGGCTTTTGCAGCGAACACTAGAGAGGGCGTAGGTATGAGGTTTGATTAAATACTCTGCTCTGAATGGAGATATGTTTACTGTCACATTTAAATCATGCTATTTTACGAATCAAGAGTTCTTGGAAACACCACTACTGTTGTCTGAAATTACAACTTTTCCAGGCAGATGACAAAAAATCCCAACATAGGCGTGGCTTTCAGGGAAACTAACAACCAATTGAAACAGTACCTGTTATACTGTGGATGTCAAGTAGTCTGGATTACCTGCTCCTAACATTGCGTAGTTTTGAAGTATGGCCGGGTACGAGAGTAGATGACAAGTAGCTTATACCATAACTGCCAACATGCTGTTTGACATTTGCAAATTATGCATCAATCAATGGATTACATAGATCTAGAGGATATTTGCTTTATAAGGTGAAAGATCGAAATTTATTTCATCCTTGTGCACATGATTGGTAATATTTTCACGAGTGGTGAAGCCACAAGTGAAAACATTACCCTATGATGTTCACGAAATTAGAAATTTCCATCTTTAACCAAAAAAAAACCATCTTTTTCATGCTTCTAACCTCTTTTTGTTGGGACAAGTTTGTGAAGTACAGGGGAGCTCTCAGTATTTCTGAACCAATGAGTTTATCAATATTCATTGATTGAAATAGTGAAATTATCAAACCACAACCCACCATTATTTCCAGATAAACTACCATAAAGCGTGAATTGAAGACTATGCGGATAATGGATATATGTACCTGATTAAAGAAAGACTATGAATTTATGAACATCTAATGATGCAATCAACGGGAAGCAGCGGTAATAGATTATTCATTGAGTATTGAGTATTGTCCATGACCTCTCAACTTTCTTAATTTTTCAATCGATCTTCGATAAAAACAGTTTGTCCCACGAAAATTTATCCTTTCAATTGATCATGAAAAGAAGGAAGGAAAAGAGATAAAAACTTTCATTTGATTTGTATTTAGTAGTTAATTATAAGTTGACAAAAGAAAATTCCTAATAGTTTTGATTTTAGAACTTGTCAAACTTAATGCAACTGGTTCCTCCATGCTCATTAGTAATCAGAAAGTCCATTGCGTTATTGATGCGCAAAATGAAGGGCTGACGCATCAGAATTAATACATGGCATCTTCCTTGACGCAACATAAATCGGAACCAAACAGTAATATAGAAGATTGATTCAATTAATGTATCTTACAAAATCGTTAAGTTATACTGCAGAATCATATCGAATCCGCTTTCTACCACTTAAACTAGCAGCCTATTATCGATCTTCGTATCAACGTTTACATGAGATACAATGGGTACCAGTTCATTTACCACTGAAATACTTGTTTCCGGTTCACGCTGTATGGGTCTAAAAGGCAACATTATTCAAACTTCTTTAATCCTTCGTGCAATCATGTCTTAGCTACTACATGTAATTTCTAATGTAAGTGTAGCCTTTTCCGTTAATGACATTTTCTCCGTGATGCACAAATCTAAACTTTACAGTTTTTAGATGTTTATAACTTGCGTATTGAAAATTCATCCTGTTTAGGAATCCAACTTCTTCAGGCTGGAATCCAACCAATCAGTTTGGAATCCAACTTTTTCCAGAGTTAGATTCCTTGAATCCACCTTTCAAAATCCTAGTGAGAACAGTGACTAATGGTTTCATTTACTTTTCATATTTGCCCCTTACCCAAACTTAAGACGTCAAAACTTGAAAACATTTGCAGACAGCAATTCTTCAGATATGGAGAGAAAACATTGTGGGAAAATGGGACATTTAAGCAATTTCTCATTTTCCTACAATGTTTCCAAGATTATGGATGATGCAGACACTTAAAACGTATTTCTTTTTTTACTTATAGGGCAGAAAAAATTGATACTTTTACTTGATAAATGTATTTACTTTATCAGGCTGCATAGTGACTATACCCCCCTTAAATCTGAAACAAATAGGTTTTTGGGTAAATTATGCCCGAGTTTTTTTTAAATTTCAGCAATGACAGATAGCAGTGGGGGATCTGAAGAGACAAGTAATTTCCAAGCTATCCAGAATGTCAAATCCAGTCCAAAAACAAATGTCCAAAGGTTACAACACAGAGCAGGCCAGTTTGTGGAGGCTGTAGCAGAATCTTCTTCACTAATAGCTGCTCAAGATGCAGTCAAACAGGAAATGAGGTAATATACCTGTTTTTTATTTACCAAATGTTGAAAACTGTAACCCTGTGACAGACTTTTACTAAAGGTATTTACTTTCAAATTACTAATGATGTTTGGGTAATATAATGCTTCATTAATGAAAATACCATTTTATTTCTTTTATTCATGTCCCATTTTTTATTTACATATTACACTATTATACCCTGCAAAGCAAATGTTTTCTGGGATATACTGGAATCTCTGTCTTTTGTCCCTGTACAAAAATACAAGTATTGTGTTGTCAGCTCTTCCAAATCCTGCAGTTGCTAGTTAATTGAAACATTGTATTCATTCATCATGCATTGAAGTCATGCAACCTACAACTTTCAGGTATCTACTCCATATAGTTGAATAATTTTGTCCCCTTGAACATACAATATTTAAAACAGAGCTCCAGATGGAGGGAGTGATTTTAATTTCAAAATTGAAAATATTAACCACTCGTCACTAAACCCTGTGTTATGGATACTCATTAGAATCGTCTCATCAAGACGATTCTAATGAGTACCCTCTGCAAAGGGTTTGGAAGAGAATTACTGGATTTAGAATACTATTACTCCCTCTCATCTGGAGGTCTGATTTTATGAAATACTGTAACTGTGAAAGAGCAGGTCCTGTGACAAGCTATAGTTTACATTCACATTGTGTCTTTCAAGTGATAGTAGTGCTGAGGAATCAGACAATGCTGCTTCTCAGATGCTCGTTCTGATTGAGGATCTTGGAGTTGATTGCATGCCAGATGCATCACCAGCTGCTATGTAATTATATTTTTGCTCCGTAACATTATTAAGAATAAAACATGCAAAAATATTTTACATTCAATGAAAAAAAAAAATTCTCTGATCTTAATATTCTTGAAATGTCATCTATCAGTTACTGTCATACTTAGTGGAATTGTGAAAGTGTCAGACGGCTAACAGAATACTCAGTTCAGCTGCAAGTTGACTAATTCGTTGACGCATAATCCCAAGTTTTAACGACCCTGAGGAAGAAGCCTTTTGAAAACTTAATCTTAATATTCTTGAAATGTCATCTATCAGTTACCGTCATACTTAGTGGAATTGTGAAAGTGTCAGACGGCTAACAGAATACTCAGTTCAGCTGCAAGTTGACTAATTCGTTGACGCATAATCCCAAGTTTTAACGACCCTGAGGAAGAAGCCTTTTGAAAACTTTGTGGGAAAAGGAGAAAATGCTGGTAACCACAAGATTTTCTACACTTTCAGAGACAATTACATTCATTAGAGCAACAATTAATTTGTCGTCTGCAAATGCTTTCAATTTGGACAAGTCTAACATTTTGTGGTTTGGTAAGGGGTTAAACCCTTTCCCTGAATGCTACTCTTTGGCTTATTGATTGAAAGCATCTTGAAAAAGACCTAAAAAACTGGGATAAATGAGCATTTAGTGCAGTTTGTTTTGATAGAGAGAAGAAAACAAGAGAAAAATTAGAAACTGCTCTTTACAAGCTCTTTCTCCTTTTCTCATGATTTCTTTGAAAGACTTGCATGTATTAGCATTCAGCTGTTTGAAAGAGTGTCAGTATGTCATGAGGACCCTGCAAGAGAAAGGTTTTGAAAACATTGTGAAAAAAGAAATTGCTGGTTGCAAGTATTTTCTCCTGTAACCCTTTCCCACACAATCCCGACTTTAAACAACCCTAAGGAAGAGAGCTTTTGAAAACATTGTTGAAAAAGGAGAAAATGCTGGTAACCAGCATTTTCTCCTTTTCCCACAATTTTTCCACCCTATCAATGAGAGAAATCATCAGTTTAGCAACTTTTTAATTTGTCGTCTGCAAATACTTTCAATTTGGTCCAGTTCAAAATTTTGTTGTTTGGTAAAGAGTTAACTGAAATGTTTTTTTTTGGCAAATATCATTGTTTAACCCTTTACCAAACGACAAAATTTTAAACCAGTTGAAATTGAAAGCTTTAGCAGACGAGAAAATAAATGTTATTCAAAAATTGAAATTTGTTTTGGGAAGAGTAAAAAACATTGTGGGAAAAGGAGAAAATACTGGCTACCAGCATTTTCTCGTTTTCCCACAATGTTTTCAAAAGGCTTCTTTCTCAGGGTCGTTAAAAGTCCGGATTGTGTGGTAAAGGGTTAAGCCATATTTATAGTGTGGTGACTGTGGTCTGCATGGACAAGTCTCAAATTTTGTCGTCTGGTGAAGCATTTATAATGTTATGAAACTTTTCATATTCACAGAAAAAATTTTACATCATCTGTTGTTTTTGAGTCACCATATGAAGACAGTGTCTACACAGTAATCAAGGCAGAACAGGGATCAGAGGATGAAGAAGACCATTAGTACCGAAGGGAGAAGAAACATACTTTCAGACGAGCTTGTAAAGGGCATTTCCATAGAAAGTGTTTGCATCAAATCAGCTTTGACTGAATTTTTTCGACTGGTGTTAAAATCCTATCAGAACATTATATTAGTGGCTTTTAACCAGCATTATTTCCTTTTTCCACAATGTTTTGTAATCTACATGTATCAGACATATCACATATATTGGAACAACTTTTTATTTGTGGTCTGCAAATGTTTCAAAGATGGACAAGGGTAACATTTTGCTGTCTGGTAAATCTTTAAAATTTTGTCTTCTGGTAAAGAGTTATTTATGATTTACACTCATTGGTGATGTTTAATTCTTTACCACATGACAAAATCTTAGACTTGTCCAAATTGGAAGCTTTTGCAGACAAATGAGGCTCCAATGATGGAAATTGTCTTTGACAGGGTAGAAAACATTTACAGAACAGGATAAAATGCTGGTTACCAGCATTTTCTCCTTTTTCCACAATGTTTTCGAAAGTGTGGTAGAGTGATAAGACTGCATAGGCTGTGCATTCTGATCTTTACAAAAAAATTTAGATTTGTCTAAATTGAAGGCATTTTGAGACGACAAACTAATTTCAGTGTTGATCAAATGATAGGAGGGGTCCTTGCAAGGACAGAAAATATTCTAGGAAATGGAGGAAATGCTGGATACCACAACGTTTTCAAAGGGTCCTTTCCTCAAGGTAGTTAAAACTCAGAATTGTGTAGTAAAAGGTTGAGTATATTCTTTGACAGTGGGCACATTTTGACTAGTCTTACCCTCTATCAGATGATCAAACTAAAGACTTGTCGAAACTGAAAGCATTTTCAGATTGCAGATTGAATGTAGCTGAAATATGGAATTTGTCAATGAAACGGTAGAAACCAGTGTGAGAAAAGGAGAAAATGCTGATTACCAGCATTTTCTCCTTTTCCCACAATGGTTTTAAAAGCCCTCTTCCTCAGGGTTGTTAAAATGCTAGATTCTTTGGTACAGTGTTACTCTTGTTCTTTCAACCTTTTATGTCATGTATTCCTTCCCATTGTACTTTACCAAATGCATCCCATTCAAATACAGGCAGACAAAAATCTCTACGGTATGCTGTAAAGGAGGGTATGGGAGTAAAGAAGTAACAAAGCCCAGCCCGGGTAGCTCAGTGGTCAGCATATCAGACTTGCAACCCTGTGGTTGCGGGTTTGTTACCCCCTGGAAGCAATTTTCTCTCTGGCTATTTTTCACCTTTTTTACCTCTTATTTATGTGAGAAAAGCAGTCAGTGGCTTAGAAAGAAAGTCCTACTAATACTGGTGTGAGAAAGCTAGGAAACACATGCATAGGTGTACTGACCTTTGTGAAATATACCTTAGCTGTTAAAACAGTATTTCACTCCCAATATGAACAAACAAACAAAGAAGTAACAAAATATAATTTTAAGGTAAGATTAATTTCATTTATCTATTCTTGGTGTCAGTTTGATATGTTTATTAAAAAAAAAAAAAAAAAAAGTAACAAATACATGTACAGGGATGACTGACGAGACAGAAAAAAAAAATGTAACAAGTAATTAATTGTACTATCTATATGAACTCTTTGCCACACGACAATCATGTAGACTTGTCCAAACTGAAAGAATTTGCTGCAAATTTTCAGATTGCATTTTAAATGTGGCTTAAATTATGGTATGTGTATTTGATAGGGTAGAAAAAATTGTGGGAAAAGGAGAAAATGCTGGTTACTTGGTACTGTAAAATAAGGGGTAAATGGTTAATGACCCTGAGGAAGGAGGCTGTAAGAACATTGTGAGAAAAGGGAAAAAAGCTGATAAGCAGCATTCTCTCCTCTGCCCACAATGTTGTCTACCATTTCACAGATAAATGCCACCTTTTTAATCAAATTTGTTGTCTGCAAATGCTTACAATATGGAAAAGTCTAAAAATTTTGTCATCTGGTATAGAGTTCAGACATTTCGTACATTAAAGTATATTTGAGGCATGCTCTGTGAAAAGGGGGCTTTATGCATCTGCCAAAAAAAATTTCAACCCAGGTAAGCCTGTGCAATCAGCGCATGCAGACCTGAATCAAAACTTTTTTCTATTGGTAAATTTTCTGCATGTCAAAGGATCATTCTGCCTAATGATTCAGTCAGTTGTTTGACAAAATAGATATTACAATATAGATGCATGATTATGTGATGACTTGCACTTGACATAATGTATCACGGAGATGCATTAAACCATCTTTTCCCAGAGCCTGGCTCATCTTTATGCTTCAAAAAGAGATGAAAGTACTTACACATACTCTGGCAAAAAGGAGGCTTAATGCATCTTTGTGATGCATGGTACCAATCAAACATAATCACATAATTATGGATTTATGATAGCCACTTTTTTTTAACAACCAACTGAATCATGAGGTAGAGGTTTTATGCTCTGATGGTTATTTGGATATACAGATACGAACCATGCTCTATGAAAAGGGGGTTTAATGCATCTGCAAGTTTAATGCATCTGCAGAAAGTATTGGCCCAGGTCAGCCTGCAGGGGCTGACCTGGATTGAAACTTTTTGCTCTTCGTCAACTTTATATATGTCAAAGCACCATTTTACTCCATGATTTACCCGATTGTGTGACAAAACAGGATTTTATGGATCCACAATTATGTGATGACTTGCTTGGTACAATACATCACAGAGATGCATTTGAAGCCCCCTTTGCAAGAGCATGGCTCATGTATAATACAATGTGTGAAAGCTTAGTTCTGATTCTGCAATATGTGACTGTGTGTATTTTTTGGAGACAATAAACTATGATCTGCCAGCAAATACCTTAGGTATGATCTTGAACTACACTTTTCCTTTTTCTCTTAATGTTCAGAAACATTAAAATTCATGTTAAACCCAAGAAGTGTTTTCTTTTCTGCATTATACAAATCTTCAGTCTATCTGTAGATGTTTGACCTGTTCTGCCTTCATGACAGTCAGAATAATTATAATGAAACCAAATTTCTGGTAACAAAAATAAAACAAATACATTTGAGCCATGCCCTGGCAAAAGGATGCATGATACCAAGCAGGACATTACATTATTAGAAATCCATAAAGTCCATTTTGTATAACAGCCGACTGAATCATGAGAACACTGGTCCTTTGACATGCAGAAAATGGACCAATAGCAAAGTTTTGACCCAAGTCATCCTGTGCGAACTGGTCAGGCTGACCTGGGTCAATACTGTTTGCAGATGCATTAAGCCCCCTTTTTTACAGAGCATGGCTCATGTATAGGGCCCTCCTTAAACTCTTTACCAAAGGACAAAAGTTTTGACCAGTCCAAATTGAAAACTTTTGCAGACGTCAAAATGCGATTCAAAAATTGAAATTTGTCTTGGGAAGAGTGGAAAACATGGTTGGAAAAGGAGAAAATGCTGGTTACCAGCATTTTCTCCTTTTCCCACAATGTTTTCAAAAGACTTCTTCCTCAGGATTGTTTAAAGTCGGGACTGTGTGGTAAAGGGTTAATAAAATGAATTTTTTCTATAGAATGAATAAAGTATATATACTTGGCCAAAAACAAAGGTACCCACTTTTTAAACCTTAATATTTCATTTAATATTGTTTTATCACAAATACAAATAATAAGCAATGTACAGGTAATCATTGGAGCAATTGTTGACCTAAGTTTGGTCAGTAGTAAATCATGCTGTTTAGCAAGGGACTCGATTTAGTGAACTGGCACTGGTCGATATCCGGTGGAAGAATCTGACTGCACCGACTGACCGGTTATAAGTCACAGTTGAATAAAATCACTCAGAAGCAAGTCGAAAAAAATGCCAAGATTAAATAATGATCAACGAAACAAAGCTATTGGGATGCTGAATGCAGGTACGTCGGTAACTGCAGTATCCCGGCTGTTTGGTTGTACTCGTAAGGCGATAGAGCGTTTATGGAGACGATTCCGAGCCACGGGAAATGTCCGTGACCGTCCTCGGAGTGGTCTGCCACATGTGACGACTGCTGTTGACGATTGGAACATCATCATGCAACATCTCTGCAACCCATGCCTTACTGCAACAGCAACTGGGAGACAGCAGGGTATTCACCCACAGACTGTCAGGAATTGGTTGCGACAGAATGTCCAACCAATTCGCATGTATCCACGGTATTTCGGCCAAATTCTCACACACTGCCATTTGACCGCAAAGCGTGACTGGTACCGCCATCATTTGCGCTGGCAGCGTAATGACTTGAGATTTGTGTTATTTTCAGACGAATCTCGGTTTAACATCAGTCATGCCGACGATCGTTAGAGAGTTTACTGCCGTCGGGGAGAGCGTTTGTGTGCGTCATTGACAGGGACCGTTTTGGAGGGGAGGGTAGGTATTAGTCTGGGGTGGAATTATGGGTGGAAACAAGACTCATCTTATTGTAATTAACAGGAATATCCATGCTCAGAATTACATCAATGATGTTTGAACAGTAGAGGTTATCCCTTTCCTCCAGTGCTATGGTCTGGATGTCACTCTAATGCACAATAACGCCCGCCCCCATACGGCTGCAGTAACTTGGCGGTTTTTGGTGGCTCATAACGTCAATGTCTTAGACTGGCCTGTGAATAGTCTCAATTTAAATCCAATAAAACACATGTGGGGTGAGCTAGGATGTCGTGTTTGAACATATCACACAATCAACATGGTAAATGAAATGGCAGCAGCATTACAAGTTGAATGGAACAATTTGCCTGTGCCTTTTATACAGCATTACGTAAACAGTATGCACCGCCAAATCACGACATGCATTGGACAAAATGGTGGACACATGAGATACTGACTTCGAATTCAAAATTTAAAACCCATTTTGGGTGCTTAATCAAAATGAAATTAAACCTTTCTTGTTGGTGAACCCAGTATTATCGAAGAAAGTGCCATTTTTGAAATCAATCCCTATGTCATTTCACTCAATATTTTTCAATGAAAGAAATATTGCATCAACTACAAATTTTCACAGAATGTCAGAAAGGAATTGTTCTTTAATACAGACTGAAAAAATAGTCACAATATAAGCTAGTTCCTAGTATATAGATAGAAATATACCATGGGTACTTTCTTTTTTGGCCGAGTATATATTTCATTGCTGTGTTGGCCAAAATATGTTTAAAAGAAGCATACAGTGTAGATCCAAGAAAAGAGTGCACATTCTTATGAGTCTGATCCTGATCTACACCATCAGCACTAGAAGCTAATATTGGCACTCAGAGTGTAAGATGTGTCAAAGAAGTAGGATTTGTCGGGACAATAAATAACACACTACTATATACAAAATATCACAACCCACCTCTTATAGACTAGAGTTTCCTATATGATGCTTCTACGCATATTTACAATAGTGAATAAATAGCTTGAAATTTATAAAAATATGGTAAGCTACCTCCAATACAAGCCAGCTCTAGATGTGACTGTACAAAATCTTTAGTCTGGGGCCATGAAAATTGCATTCTAATCATATATTCATTGATAGCAATCTGATTGGCTGAGACAGAATGTCTATTTTGTCTAAGCCAATCAGGTGGCAGGTATTTGGATTTATAAATCGGAAAAATAAATGGTATTTGGAATGGTTAGGAAATACGGCCAAGAATCTCGAGCTTACTCTCTCAGCTTTTTATCAGAACATTCTTGCCCAACTATTTTCCAGACAACAAAATTTAGACATGTCAAAAATTGAAAGTATTTGCAGATGATAAGTATATCTCAAATGATGGGATATGTCTTTGGTAAGGTAGAAAAAACACTGTGGGAAATGGAGAAAATGCTGGTTACCAAAACTCTCCTATTCAGTGTTGTTTAACTCTTACCACACAATCCTGACTTTTAACGACCCCGAGAAAGAAGCCTTTTGAAAACATTGTGGAAAAAGGAGAAAATGCTGGTAACCAGCATTTTCTCCTTTTCCCACAATGTTTTCTACCCTTTCCAAAACGAATTTTACTTTTAAGTCACATTTATTTTGTCGTCTGCCAATGCTTTCAATTTGAACCAGTCTAAAATTTTGTCGTTTGGTAAAGAGTTAAACTGGGGATTGTGTTGTAAAGGGTCAACTCATCACTTCCTGATACGGAGCCAGAGCTTTCAATAGAGGCCTCGTTTATTTGGATAATCAACATAAATTCAGGTTTCATAAATGAATGAAAACAAAATGCATAAAGATGACATTTCACTGACAAGTATGAAAAGACAATAGACTAAACAGTAACTGAGCAATCAAATACCATTATTTTACATGTGAGCCATACTCTGGCAAAAGGAGGCTTAGTGCAAAAAGTATCAACCCAGGTCAGCCTGCACAGTCAGCGCAGGCTGACCTAGGTTGAAACTTTTTGCTTTTGGTCAATTCTTTACATGTCAAAGGACCATTGTACTTCATGATTCAGTTGGTTGTTGTACAAAATGGATTTTATGGATCCACAATGATATGACTTGTTTGGTATCATGGATCATGAATATACATAAAGCCCCTTTTGACAGAGCATGACTCATAAACATGTACATGAAATTAAGTCAACATGTATAAAATTCACATACACAAATTTGTTTGGTCAGTCAACAAAACATAAATTAATTTCTAGATGGAAGAAAGGCAATTGATCCTGAGATTTAACTGGAAGATACCTGATCTGGTAACACAAAAATTTTGGAATTCAAATACATGTGTTTACGTGTTCCCTATATCAAACATTCCAGAGATTTAAGCCTTTACAGAACAAAATAATTTTAGACTTGTCTAAATTGAAAGCTTTTGCAGACAACAAAACAATCACGACCAACAGAGACATGCCTTTGGATGGGTAGAAAGCATTGTGGAAAAAGGAGAAAATGCTGATTTCCAGCATTTTCACCTGTTCCTGCAAAGTATTCTACCCTTCTAAAGATGAATTTCAATTTTTGAGTCACATTTGTTGTCTGCAAATTCTTTTAATTTGGACAAGACTAAAATTTTATCATCTGATACAGCGTTAATGTTCTCCTTTTAGTGAAGTTTGAATGACTGGACTTGCAATGGACCGCTTTTGAAACGTTTTGGGAAAAGGAGAAAATGCTCATATAATGATTTTCTCATTCCTGCATTTTTTCCCCAATATTTTATTCATACATTGAAACTGATTTCATTTTAGACTATTCGTGTTATAAAAAGGATGTCATGAAGGTTGCCTTGGAATGCTTATTTCATGATTTAAAGGAATAAGCAAAATTAAATTTTTTTTAAACCTCCAGCAAATATTTTTTTTATAAAAAGTGGAAAAGAAGGTTGAAAAAAGACAATATAAAAGTAAACAATGCTAAAAAATTAACAATAAGCATAATACACCTATCATCAAGAATATGTACATATCATACAAGTAAATGTAATTGATATTCCAGGATAAAAATCAACATTTAGCTACATTTAAATATCACAGAGTTGTCTGTTGAGAGATAAGTAAAAATGAAACAAGAAGTATAATATGTTAAACAATTAGTTTGATTGCTAACTAATAATTTAAGTTCAAAATTAAAAATATTCAATAAATATATTCTTCCAAGTAAAAACTGATATTTAAAAGATATGATATTGGTGGGCATTTGAGATAGCATTTTATCACATACCGGTAAGACCCCCTCCAGCATTGTATTAAACACATGACTTATGTTCAAGAATACATTAGTGTATTATTGGTTTTTTGATCCCAGTTCTAGTTACTTTTGTTGTTATGAACATGTGAAGCTAGCAAAACCAACCACAGCACCTGCCGGAATTTGTACTCCATTTTGTGAAAAAAATGACGTTGTTGTTGCTAGGACATATACCTGCTGGAAATGTTATGATTTTCATTTTTAATATCAACAAGAGATGCTGCAAAAGTTATGTAAGTCAACAAAATTGTGAAAATATTCCATTTACTCCCTGTATAAACTGTGTCATTCTTTCGATGTAAATGTCACAGAACTCTCTTCTTGTGTGTACAAATTTAAAACGGAAGAACATGTCAACATGGACCTGTGAACAGTGTATAGGTTGAAGGTGATGATGCAGGATACTTATTTGTCTGTTATTCCTTTTATGTGATAAAAAGAATCTCACATTCGTGTTTATGTATTATCATTTTTATCAAATGAGTTGACTAAAATTTATATGACGCTTGCCAAGGCTTGTGTCTTATAATTTTACTCAACTTGTTTGATAAAAATCGTAATACATAAACACTCATTTAAGATCCTCTATTTCTTTACAGTGTCTAGGAAAGCATTTTAACCCCTTGCCACACAATCCCCAGTTTTAACAACTCTGAGAAAAAGAGCTTTTGAAAACATACCAGCATTTTCTCCTTTTCCCACTATGTGTTTCTAACCTTTCACAGATGAATGCATTATTTGTCCCACATTTATTATGTCATCTGCAAATGCTTTCAATTTGGTCCAATCTGAAACTTTTTTGTGTGGTAAAGAGTTGCCCCATTACTACACAACAGAATTTTAGACTTGTCCAAACCTACAGCATGTGCAGATGCCAAATTAAATGTGGCTAAAATTGTGGAAGTTGTCTTTGATAGGGTAGAAAAAATTGTGGGAAAAGAAGAAAATGCTGGTAACCAGCATTTTCTCCTTTTCCCACAATGTTTCCAAGAGTCTTTTTTCTCAAGGTCATTCAAAGCTTCCTGCATTGTGTGGTAAAGGGTTAAAATAAGCCTGCAGCAAGATCAATGACATTTTTCTAGAAAATAAAACTATCATAAAAGCCAACAAATGTCATATTCTTTTTCTTTTCAGTATCTATACTTGATATTCAAAAATAACTGTAGGAAAAATGAGCAGTTGCTTGTAAAAGGCAAATGAGTGCACATTTTCCCCCAATGTTATCATACGCTGTCTTCTTCAAAGATTTGCAAACATTTGACCAAGTATAAGTTACAGGCTTAAATCAAATACAGACTTCAACTTGCCAAATTGTTAATTCGTTTGAAAACTTTGAGTCATAATCTTCCAGTTAAAATTTCACTCATTTTTTTTTTAATTCATCAAATCGAGTTTTGAAGGTAAGATCTACACATGAGGGGGTCTTAGCTGTTTACTTTTCAAGGTCACTCTAATCCTTGGGATAGAGATCTCTGGCTATTTGCTGGTCACCACTGTCCTTGTCAAGCCATTTTTCACATGGGAACACAGTTGTATCATTGGTCATGGTGTTGACCACCTCTATCCTGTCTAAATACCACTTAGGTCTCCAGCCGCTGTTATCATGTTCCACACGTAACTTGGTCAGTTTGCCTGCAATGAAAAATAATGGACATACTGTATTGCAATTATATGGCTTAAAGTCAAACTGAAAGGGTACCTGTATTCAGCATTAGAGCGCCTGATAAACAAAATTGACTTTTTCAGTCAAGAAAAGAAGATTGCAAATATTGCAGTTTCACAGCTGCGTTTTTTATTACAAGGATATCCCTGACGCAGCAGACATTCTAGATCAAGATCAGAATGCATGTTTTGTGCAGTCTGATCTTTTTGGAAAAGGGACTTTTCTTAAAAGGGCAGAAAACACGTGTGAAAAAAAAGAAGCTGTGGGTTACCATCATTTTCTCCTTTCCCTCACAATGTTTTAAGAAACCTTCCTCAGAGTGATTAAAACATGGAATTGTTTGAAAATGAGCTAATACGAGTAACTTAACAAGGTAAAACCTTCATCTGTATCAACAAAATGAATAGTTTCAGTCCAGAACAAAGATAACAAACATTGCAGTTTCAAGGCTGCTTTTGATCAGACTCCAAATAGTAGTGTAGATCAAGATCATGATTTAAAAACAAAGCCCATCACTTGGGCTGCATTGAATTTGTCATCTGCAAATACATTCAACTTGAACAAGCCTAATTTTTGTTGTCTGGTATAGAATTAACCCTTTCCCAAACGACAAATTTTGGACTGGTCTAAACTGAAAGAGTTTGCAGACAACAACTTCAAATTTGATGAAAATGGCAGAAAGTTATCAAAAAGGGTAGAAAAACTGTGGGAAAAGGAGAAATTGCTCGTAACGAGCAATTTCTCCTTTTCCCACAGTGTTTTCAAAAGACTTGTACTGCAGACACGTGAAAACCAGGGCTTGTCTGGGAAAGGGTTAAAAGAAGTCTAAAGTCTGATCATGGTTATATATTACATATTCACAGCTTCCACTTGAAAGCAACCTTGAACTTGTAGTGTTTTCGTAAACTTCACATCTGGGTAAAACTATTCTTTCAGCTTGTAACTCTTTAACATTTTCAGGGCCAAATATACATAAATTCAACCTAGCATGACGGCTGAGACTACAATCCACTGAATTTCAGAAATATTTCTATAATATTGGCTTCAGTAAAAAAGTTGGTGATGTTGATCTAAAATTGGACTGCATATTTTGTGCAATCAGATCTTGATCTATATTGATCTGAACCCTGTTTTTTCTGCTTATGGCACTGAGAGGGTTAATAAAGTTTTTATCCACAAATATTACCTAGATCTATAGACTCAATGGTAAACTGGTCTACTTGTTTCCTTTCAAACAGATCTCTAAACTTCTGTGTGAGTGGACGTTTGCCTGTGTCTGCATTCTCTCCATACAAGATAATAAATACATTGGCATTGGTTCCAGCTCCGAACTTGTCTCCGGTATAGACAATGATGTCATATTTAATGGATGCAAGATCTGAAAATGAATAAGTTAGTGAAATAATACCATTTACCCCAAAGTCCCTCTCAGTCTTCAAATGGCAAATAGTTTAGAGGTCTAGACTGAACATTTCAATTTTGTTTATTTCATGCTTTAAGGAAAAAAACTATCTGCTGTATATGCCATTTTCAGATAAATATGACACATTTTCTTTAAAATCCATCCATCATTAGGCTATAATCATGCTTCTTCAGATGGTCATTAAAATTTAAGATACAAGCATTCAATGACCATGGCATATATCCGGGTCATTGAATGCTTTCAACAGCAGTGAGACCACCTGAAAGGTCAGGTTCATGATTTAATGATGGATGGATTACAATGAAGAATTTTAAAAAATTTGTAGCCCTTAAAGTTCTTTTCACAACTATAGTTGCCTTTGCAGCCAATGTAGATCATTATCTGACTGCACAAAACATGCAGTCTAACTTTTGATCTACACTGTCCACTTTGTTGGGACAGTCTGGAATATAAAAAAAACTTGAAATTGCTTTTATTTGGGTCTTGTATGTGGACTGAAAATGTCTGTCTGGTTTATTCAGTTTTCTTATAGTTAAATGAGCGAGGGTATGCATCTTAAAGACTGGTATACAAGTTCTAATTTAACAAATTTCTAATCTTCATTGAGAGCACTTACTTCTCACAATGGAGGTTTGGCTTTCCTCTACTTTCTTCACATCCAACATTTTTCCAGCTCTTTTGTTGATTTTCTCATAGATAGGAATCCAGTCTTTACAAGGGAAGATATATCTGGGAAAAAAAAAATCGTACACATTAAAACTAATGCTCAAAACGTCATGTGACATCAATCTTGAATGCATGGCATGTGTTGTATTATTGTCAAGGATACTATGTTCATTTCCAAAAGAATTCAAATGATCACAGAACTACATGTACTAAATACTTACCATATCTTAAAATAATTCATAGAAAATTTATATTAAAAAAACAAAAAAAATCAAGAATTACATGTATAAGAATTACGAGGAGAACTACCAGTAGTTTTCAAACAATCTGGCACCAAACATAATACAAGAAACCGAGATGTTACTTTTTGCCCTTGGCTTTATCTGTCACACTGATTTCAAAACAGTGCCATTCTGCTTCACGCCCATCATTGCCTGACAAAGGTCTGTCCTCACGCTCATAAGCTCCAACTATACAGCCTGTCAGATCTCCTAGAGGGGCACAGGTCATGGTAAAGTGATCCACATTGCCTCTGAAATAAAGTTATGTATCTATTTACCAAACAATATCGCTCTTTATCACACAATATATCTCTTTACCACACAATGTCGACTTTAACGATCCTGTGGAAGAAGCCTTTTGAAAACATTGTAGGAAAAGGAGAAAATGCTGGTAACCAGCATTTCCTCCTTTTACCTCAATGTTTTCTACCCTTTCAAAGAAAAATCACATTAGCTGAGCCACACTGAAACTATCATCTGCAAATGCTTTCAATTTGGACTGGTCTAAAATTTGTTCGTGTGGTAAAGTGTTGTACTAAAAATAAACTAGTATTTTTGAGAGAAATATGACAATAAATTCTAAAACCTGAGCTAAGAGAAATCTTCCTTAATCCTTAACTATACAATCCTGACTTTTAATGACCCTTGCATAGAAGGCTCTTGAAAAAATGGTGGGTAACCAGCATTTTCTCCTTTTCCCACAATATTGTTTACCCCTTCTTAGCCAAATTCAATCATTTGAGCCACATTTACGAGCAATTTGTTGTCTGCAAAATTAACATGTAAAATTTGGACCAGTCTAAAATCTTGTTGTGTGGTAAGAGTTCAATATATATCTATGTAACACTACTACATGGTTAACCGAGTTTGATTTTTTAAAAATGTTTTAAGCCGTGTACAATATTAGTTCAGTTATATCACAGTACCAGTCTACTTAAACATGTCTTTTGTCAGTGACTTTTACAGGTAATAGACTGAACCTCTCTAGGGCAGTGCCCAACGGTTACTTCCATGTAATCAGGGCCTCCACTCACGACCAAACGACATGTTATTTGGACTGGACCAAATTCAAAGCATTTACAGACAACAAACTAAATGATGCTAAAATGATGATTTCTTTCATTGAAAGGGTAGAAAACACTGTGGGAAAAGGAGAAAATGCTGGTTACCAGGATTGTGCCGTAAAGTGTTAAAGAGAATATGGAAAAAGGTTTACCTGCATCTTCTCCTTTTCCCACAACGTTTTCAAAAGCCTTCTTCCTCATGGGCATTGAAACTTAGGATTGTTTGGTAAATGGTCATAATCAAACATGATACCTACTTGCGTAGAATTTTATTAGATGCACTATTTTCTAATTTGAAGATCTTAGACATGTTTTTCTTTCCCTCCAAAATAATCCATCCGTTATGTATGGTGCCTCCTTCCCTCTTGTCTGATGTGGTAACTTCTATTTCATAGGCTGTAATGGAAGTTGTAATCTACACTTAGAACACTGTATTAAGGCAATAGATCTTTTCAATTAGGAAAAGAAACAAAAAAAAAAAAAAAAATCAGAAATATTGCTATATTAAAGTTGTTTTGGCCAGAATGTGTAACTACCCCCTCTTTTATGCCTTTGGCCCTTGACAGCCCCATCTCGGGGTCAGATATAAAACTTTGTCTGATAATTCTCGTCTTTTGAGTCTGAAAAAGAACCTCAGGCAGCTGTTCCACAGGTAAGTCCTTAATCCTTTACCAAACTATCCCATGTTTTGGTGATCCTAGGGAAGATGGCTTTCAAAAACATTGTGGGGAAAAAGGAGAAAATGCTGGTAACCAGCATTTTCTCCTTTTTTCTTTATGTTTTCTATCCTTTCCATGATAAATTCCATCATCTGGCCAATATTTGACTTGTTGTTTGCCAGTACTTTCAGTCTGGACATATCTAAAACTTGGCTGTCTGGTAAAGAGGGTAACAATTTACAATTAACTTTTAAAGAATTCTACAGGGAAACTAGACATTACCAATCCTTGAACTTCTGAAAATTCATCACAATGATGATTGCTGCTTTTATCATCATTATTATCATTTTTCAAAGGGAGAAAATACAACACTTTATCTTACTATTCTTGTCTTTAGAGTCTGAAGCCCCGCCTCTAGCAGCTGTCCCACAGGTCAATTCTCTCAAGATCTGTTTATCATCATCAGATTTGGACAACCATTTATTACATGGGAACATATAGGACTTTCTAGTACCCAGGTCTTCTACCTCAATATGAGCCAGGTGCCAGGCTGCTCCAAAACCTGAAATACACGGTCAAAAATTATATTAGTACCTATTTCAATTGTTTATATCTAAAATCCAAAATCTGCAAAATTTTTAAAATTTACATACCACAGGCACTTTCAACAGCGGGTCGAAATTAACCCTTTAACAAACAGTCCTGTATTTTAATGACCCTGAAAGACAAGCCTTTGAAAATATGTTGAGGAAGATGAGAAAATGCTGAAAATTAATCCTACAGAACAAGAAGATATTTTAGACTTGTCCATATTGAAAGTTTTGCAGACGACAAATTAAATCTTGCTCAAATGTTGGAATTTACATGTTAAAAGGGCAGAAATCAGTTTTGGAGGAGAAAATGCTGGTTACCAACATTTTCTCCATTTCAAACAATGTTTTCAGGAGCCTTATTTCTCAGAGTCAAAAAGAGTAAGGATTGAGCAGTATCTTTACAGTGTTATACCACAAGTTAAACAGTTAAGATTTTTCATGAAGTTCATTACCAAGTCACCTCATTTTGAAATTTGAAAAGAGAAAGCTATGGGCAACTAGAGATTCTCTGGGCAACAATTTGGATAAAAATCTAAAGTTACCTTTTGTGCAGTATAATCTCCGATCTGTATAATATAGTCATACATTCTCTGTTTTTTTTTTGACTTTTCATGAGAGACAACATTTGTTTCATTTGTTTGTCAGACAAAGAGCTCAAAACTCATTCTTTTTTCCAGATTATGTTGTTTCCCCATAGAAGATTTATGTCTATGTATGGCTTGTGACAACACATAAATACTTCTTTTACGTAAATAGAATACAAGTGGTTTTTTTCAGTAAGAAAAATGAATAACCTTGCTTTCCATAACATTGGCCAGTATTAACTAACCATTCTTTAAATGATTCTTAGTTCAATTTCAAAAAATTGTCTAAACTTGAAAGTAACGCCATTTCTGATAGGCTAGACCAAATGGTTTGGTTTAGCCTATCAGTGATGGCTTTACTTTCTTAATATAAAATTTAACACAGAATGCAATTTAGAATCATTGGTAAAAGAATGCAGTTTAGAATCATTGGTAAATAATTATGGACCCTGCTCCAGCAAATTGAAAAACTCCTACATCTAAATAACATAATCTAGCACACAGAATATCCCTGGTAGGCAAAATAAAAAGCTCCAACAAAATACTCTTGACTGTTTTTTATTTGTTGGTGATAACGCTAACCCTTACATGGCTATGAAAGATTTTGAAGCTTTAGCAGTGTAGATCATAATCAGACAGCACAGGATGTGCGACATAATCCTTGATCTACCCCGAGACAACCTAGACATTGCAGTGAATGGGCTTTGTCTATTGACTCCAAATACCCATTCATATGTGTCATGCCCTGGCAAAAAAGGGATTTAATGCATCTCTGTAATGCAACATACAAAGCAAGTCATCACATTATGATGGATCCAAAAAGTTTATTTTGTCCACCAACCAACTGAATCATGAGGTAAAACGGTCCTTGAACATGAAGAAAATTGACCAATAGCAAAGACAAGTTTTGATCCAGGTCAGCCTGTAGACACTGACTGTACAGGCTGACTTAGGTCCATACTTTTTGTTGATGCATTTTGACAGAGCACGGCTTATACACAAGCCATGCTCTGGCAAAAGGGGGCTTAATGCATGTTCCCGATGCATCATACCAAGCAAGTCATCACATGATTAAGGATCCATAAAAAACATTTTGTCTAACAACCAACCATATCATAAGGTGGACTGGTCCTTTGGCATACAGAAAATTGAAAAACAAGCGAAAAGTTTCGGTCCTGGCTGACCTGGGTCGATACTTTTCGCAGATGTATTAAGCCCCCTTTTCACAGAGCATGGCTCATATGTATCTACCCAGGGGTTAAACTTCTAGCAAACAGCAGCATATCAGTATCTTATCACATTACAAAACAATCCAATGTGTCAATCCTTTACCAAACATCCCTGATTTTCAACTATCCTGAGAAAGAAGGCTTCAGAAAACATTATTGGTAAAGGAGAAAATGCTGGTTACCAGCATTTTCTCTGTTTCCTACAATGTTTTCAAAAGCCTTTTTCCTGAAGGTTGTTTAACCAAGGGACTTGGAAGGTTGTTTAACCAAGGGACTGTATGGTAAAGGGCCAAATAGAACAGCATGGTGAATGTGTACAGAAAGCAAAAGGACTTAGCGAGTTACAGACAGGTAAGAAATGTAGCAGTTGTGGGTAGCCAGTGCTTTGTGGAGGTTGACAGACATACTAGAACATTCCCTTGATCATTTAGGGCATCTGATTTTCCCAAGTTAATCACAACCAATGTTTGATATATATATAGAAAAAAAAGGTGATTTAATCTTCAAAGATAGTATACACTAGGACAGGTGGACTGACACACAGATGAATACACAGATAGACAGAGGAATAAAAGGACAAACAGATAGACAGGAAGACATACAGACAGAATTTTGAATCATAATGTCAATCATAATCATAACAATTACAGGCCATACAAAATGGTCAACCAGAGGGAACACACAATGCCAGACAGACAAGTGGATGGATGGATGGATGGATGGATGGATGGATCAGCTTATAGAAAGGCAGGTAAACAGACAGGCATGGCAGACAGCAAGTCAAATACTTCTCAATATATCGAGTAGTCTTTCTTCAAAGGCTATGCAGAAGGTTTTTATATGTGTATATATGCAAGGGACAGGGTCATAATATTATCATTGTCTACACATCTTTTAATCTGTCTGTAGTGAAAAGAAAAATGCATTGTAAAACTAGTATTAGTTAGCAACTTTTTGTTACAGTTTTACAATACATTTTTCTGCTAGAAACTCAAACTTTGACAGAATCCCCAGTAACACATGATCAGACTTGTAATGATATCCATACTTCTATATGATATGAATTAGATTTGTCTGCCCTTTGACCCCCAAATTGTTTTCTTAGGCACCTAGTGGGCCTTTAAGATAGATCTTTTTATCTCCCAGAAGCAAATGTGCTAGAAAGCAGGCCAAGATCTATATGTAGCAATATCTCTGGCACAAACAACTTTTATAATACAAGACTTCGAAACAAATAAAACAAACCTTGCAGAAAACCTGGATTAAAAAAAAAGAATTAAGATTATAGTTTATCTCTTTACCAGTTGAAAAAAAAATTAGACTTATCCTAATTGAAAGCATTTGAAGACAACATAATCAAATGTGGCTCAAAATGGAGGGATTCTAATTTGAAAGAAAAAACAAAACACTGTAGGAAAAGCAAACAAGAGCACTGCATGCATGCCAATGCTCAGCTGCATATGCTTGATTTTCAGTGAAAATTCTAAGTCAAAAAAGGGGCATTAATCCATCAAAATACTGATGGTTACCTGCCTATATTGCATAGGTTCCCCTTTTGACAATTAACAACTTGTCCAAGTTTGAAGCTAATATCTTCAGTAATGATAGAGATATGATAAAATGTCACAGTTTTCACAGGACAATGCAGAGGCAGACAATAACGTACATGTTCACGCCAGGGCTATGACAATACCTTGACATTTTCTTCAAAAAATAGCTGAGCTAAAAATGCTGGTTACCAGCATTTTCTCCTTTTCCCACAATAATTTGTTTCCCATCCCATCAAAGACAAATTCCAATGTTTGAGCCACCTTTGTTTTCTGCAAATCCTTTCAATTTGGACAAGGCTAACTCTTGTTGTTTTAAACTGTGTATAAATCCAACACTTAGACAATTGTGTCATAGAGGAATCCTACACAGAAACTAGTATTATAATGTCATTTAGGTGATATACCTGAAAAAAGGTTGTGAAAAAAAGTTAATCATATACATTGAAGTGTTCATGATTAACACAGTTTAAGCCATAGCACTCAGTGCAACTTGATTTGTTTTGCAGAAAGACTGTACAGTCTGACTGTCTGCAAAAACAACCTTAAAATTTTCCTTCATTTCATTTATAAGCGGCTCTGACTGTATATAAAGGCTGATTCCAACTATATTTCACTTCTTTTTTTCTAAAACATTCTGACTTCTGATATTTTTTTTACACATGTGTAATAATGGGGGATTTAGCATAAACGAAATTTGCCAGAGTGTTCCTAATTACAAAAATAAACATATACACACCTTTGTTATCGTGCCATACTCGACATCTGGACAATTCACCAAGGCTGAGTATATCACTGATGGTAAAAACATCTTCTTGGTCATTCTCAAAAGGATCTTTAAATGTCTCTGACTTCTTCAGATGTATCTGGCCCGAGTCTCCGTTATCCCCAAACAATACAACATAGACATTGGCATCTGTGCCTGCACCACTCACATTGGAAGTCTTCACTTTGATCTTGTAAGAGGTAGCTGTGAAAAGAAAATGAGTAATGCTCTGGGAAAAGGGGATGTGATGCATCTGTAAAAAAGTATAGACCCAGGTCAGCCTTCGCAGTCGACTCAGGCTGACCTTGGTCAAACCTTTTTGCTATTCTATCAATTTTCTGAAGTTCCAATGACCCTTCTACCTCATAACTTGGTCGGATGTAAGACTAAACAGATTCTATGGGTCCATATTTATGTAATGACTTACTGGTATACTGGATCATGAAAATGAACCCCTCCCCCCTTTGTACCAGAGTGATGCTTAACAAAAGCAAACATTATGAAGCATACAAAGGTTATTTTCTGATCACTAGAGAAAACAGTTACAAACTAAAATATCATGGACTGTAATTATCAAAAGCTTTATGGGAAAAATTTTTCTATAAAAAGATGCTTATCTTACCAATAAAATAGTCTGTGAAACTAGAAATTAACTATACAGTTATACACAAAAAACTTTTCTGAAAAAAAAAATGGTTATCTGAACAATAACTTGGCCTGTAAAAGTGAAAATTGATTATCATACTTTCCACCATGATTCGTCTCCCTTCTTTTGCTGGGATGTCCTTGAATAATTCCCCTTTGGACTTACTGAACCAAGAGCGGACGTCGAAAACAGAGAGAATACCAGTGGCCATATTGCGCAACTCAATCTGTAAGCGAAGTTGTACAGTGTTATTTATGCTATGTTATATGATCAGACTGCTTTTTGCAGACAGGGTTGATCAAGATTGCACTAAACTTAACCCTTTACCGCACAATGTCGCCTTTTAATGACCTTGGGAAAGAAGCCTTTTGAAAACATTATCGGAAAAGGAGAAAATGTTGGTAACTAGCATTTTCTCCTTTCCCCCCAGTGTTTTCTACGCTATCAAAGAAAACTTGCACCATTTGAGCCACACTGAAATTGTCGTCTGCAAATGCTTTCTATTTGGACAAGGCAAAAACTTTGTCGTCTGGTCAAGGGTTAAAGCCTCTTTTACTACACTGGTTGCCTTTGTGGCCTGTGTAGATCAAAGATCAGACTGCACAAAACATGCAGTCTGATTTTTGGTCTTCACTGTCCACTTTGCTGAAACACTAGAAACAAAAGCGACCTTGAAATCGCACTTATTTGTGTCTTATTTCAAGGCTGAAAATTTATTTGGCACTATACGGGTTAATATATTGATAACATGGTAAAAAATATGATAAAAGCAGAAACTGCTGCTTATGAGAAATTCCCCCTTTACCACAATGTTTCAAAAAGTAGTTGTCTTTCGGCAATTATGAGTTAACTCTTTACCAAACAACAAAACTTTGGACCTATCCAAATTCAAATACATTTGCAGACCATAAACTAAACATGGCTCATATGTCGGGATTTGTCTTTGGAGGGAAAAGAAACATTGTAGAAAACACAGAAAATGTAGTTGACTACAATTTTCTTCTTCTCAAACAATGTTTTCGAACGGCTTCCTTCTAAAGGTCATTAAATCTCATTGTGTGGCAAAGGGTTGGAAAAAAAAAACAGGTCTGACAATAATAAAACAGTACTTTTTTCATCAAATTTGTACAGATTACTTAAAAATATTTGATTACTTAAAAATATTTTAACAGCATTTAACACTAAACTGTTAATTCTCTTCCCATCAAAAAAAAAAAGTCTGCAGCAAGACCAAAATTGATACTTTGGTCTTTTGTTAAATTTGACTAATATATACAATTTACAAATAAGATAGTGGTTGAAAAACCAACCTTTTCCAGATACCAATCCGGTCGACTTCCTTTCCCATCTGTCTCAACACGCATTTTCTTGACAGGAGCCACATCGTCCAACTCACAGCGAATAAGATCAGCTCTATCACGCTCAAATCTGTCTCCACTTTTATCCAGTACGAGAGGAGAGGTTGTTCCTTTAGCACCAAATACGGTAATTGTGATAGTTTGGTCGGTGCCCGCCTCATCCACGTCACCTGTAAATACTGTCATCTCGTATGGAATCACTGAAAGAAAATGGTAAATTGGCAATCAATTGGCAATACAAGCTCTTTACCAGATGACAAAATTTCACACTTTCCAAAACTGAAAGCATTTGCAGACAACAAATTTAAGGTTGCTCAAAAGATGAGATATCCTTTGAAAGGTGGAACACATTATGGGGAAAAGGAGAAACTGCTGGCTACCAGCATTTTCTTCTCTTCCCACAATGTTTTCAAAACAGTAAGCAGACAAAACAACACACAAAACAGTGTGGTAGTAGTATATTTTGAAGTATCTACATCGCCCGAGTACATGGTCATCCTGTAAGGAATTATTGTTAGTAGGAGTTAAAGATTTTGGTGTTAACCCTTTCCCAAACAAGCCCTGGTTTTCACGTGTCTGCAGTACAAGTCTTTTGAAAACACTGTGGGAAAAGGAGAAATTGCTCGTAATGAGCAATTTCTCCTTTTCCCATAGTGTTTTCTACCCTTTTTGAGACCTTTCTGCCATTTTCATCAAATTTAAAATTGTCGTCTGCAAACTCTTAATTTGGACCAGTCCAAAATTTGTCGTTTGGGAAAGGGTTAAACATACTTGTTACCCCTCACTGATGACTTTTTTTTTCACTGGCAGTAGGATCAATTTTTAAAATATTCTGGCAAAAGGAGAAATTGCAAACAGACAGAAAAAATCAGGCATCAATCAGTGATTATGTGTTCACACTTTACCAAATGACAAAAGTTTATACTTGTACCTTTTGAAAGCAGTTGCATACAACAAATTAATTGTGAAATATAAACTGAAAATGTATTTTCTGAAGGGTAAAAAATATTGTGGGAAAAAGAAAAAAAGCTGTTTACCAGCATTTTCTGCTTCTCCTACAATGTTTTTGAAAGCCTTCTTCTTCAGTGTCCCTAAAACATGGGACTGTTGGGTTAAGAGTAAGAGGATTTCACTGTCTAAATCATGGCTTACTTGGTCTAAACGAAGAAATAGAGCTGATTCCATCTTCCACACTGAATGTTCGACTAGTCTTTCCATCTCCTCTATCCCTGGCCAACCACTGTTTACAAGCAAATGTGTAGTGTTTACCTTTGGTGGGCATATCTACCTCTATCTCCTTCACAAACCATCCACTTCCTGGAGCTGTCCCATCATGCCCAATCTGAAATCAAGTGATATAGATGAGACCTGCTGTGGGAAAGGGAGGTTTAATTCATTATACAATGCAAGTAATCACATAATCACATAGTCACATAACAGATGCAAAACTTTGATCAACTATAAACTTATCAAAATTTCACATGTGGAATTATAACTTTTTAAGATAAATTATATGGTTGTAAATATAGGAAGCCATGCAGCGTGTGAGAAATAATAGACTGGTGAAAAATGTCAACTTTGTGATTAACTCTTTACCACACAACAGAATTTTAATCTTGTCCAAATTGAAAGCATTTGCCAACGACAAATTAAATGTAGCTGAAATGATTGTAAATGTTTGTGAAAGAGTAGAAATCCATGTGGAAAAAGAGGAAATGCTGGTTTCCCACAAGGTTTTCAAAAGGCTGTTTCCTACAGGTCGTCAAAACTGGAACTGTGTGGTAAAGAATTAATCAGAGAAATCGTATCATTTTTGTTATATAAACTGTGTGATTGGATTGATGCACAAAATGTGCAGTTTGATCTTGAATCTACTAGGTAGAGATATTCTGGTCTAAAACAGACTCAAGTTGGGGAATCATGTGGTTTTTGTTGTGGAATTTCGACAAGTGCTAAGGTAAATGGCTTTTTCTTTCTTTCTTACTTGATCTTATTGATTGATCTATGCATCATGGTTTCAATACTCATAGCTGAAATTTTCATGACAAGGTGTTTGCAAAGAATGTGAATTTTCATGACACCATTATGGTATCTTTACATCTGGACAAGAGTGCGCCTGAATACCATGCATAAATCAATAAATAAAGCAAAAGAAAACAAGAGGACCATGATGGTCCTATATCACTCACCTGAGTACTAAGCAGTACAGGTTAACAATGAAGATAAATACCAAATACTGAAGTTCAAGGCCAAATGATTATGAAAGAGAGACAACTCACAACTTTAACAGAGGTCTAGGCCTTTGGTTACCCAGGAAATTTTCTTATAATTGCACGAAAGATACCTAAGTACAAACATCTAAGCCCCATGGCTGGACCTGTAATGATCCCAGGGGCATCTTGTGTGCAAAATTTCTTGAGGTCCACAAGGTGATGCTTCATGCAAAGTATCATAGCTCTAGGCATTTTGGGTTTAAACATAAAGATTTTTCAGTGTATTATATATACATGTAGATGCTACAGAGTAAACCAAGTCAAATACAGCAACTCTAATTGAAGGGCAAATAACTCATGTTGCTTGGGTCTAATAAGACCCATAATCAAAACCCATCCAAGACCTTATGGTCATATAAATTTTTACCAAGTTTGGTACTGATTGGTATATATTTGTAGATGCTAGAGTGTAAACAAAGTCAAATATGGAAATTTTGCCCAATTCAAGGGCAAATAACTCTGGATGTTCTGGTTCAATTTGACCCATAACTGAACTCTTCCGAGACCTTATGGGAATATATATTTTGACCAAGTTTGGTACTGATTGGTCAATATTTGCAGATGCTAGAGTGTAAACAAAGTCAAATATGGCAAATTTTCTAATTCAAGGGCAGACAACTCCGACAGTTCTGGTCCGATTAGATCCATAATTGAACTAATCTGAGATCTTATGATCACACACACTTTGACAATGTTTGGTGCTGATTGAGTAATATTTGTAGATGCTAGAGTGTAAACAAAGTCAGATTCAGTAATTTTTGCAAATTCAAGGGCAAATAACTCCTGATGTTCTGATTGGATTTGATCCAAAATCGAACTACTGATTGGTCAATATTTGTAGATGCTAGAGTGTAAACAAGAAGATTTTTAAAGATTTCCCTCTTTATCTCTATGTGAAATCCGAGAACCCACAACATAGGGCCAATTTCAACAACAGCGCCATAAATTGAAGTATTTTGGTAGAGGGCTATTAGATGATGCTACATGCCAAATATGAAAGCTCTAGCCCTTACGGTTTGGGACAAGAAGATTTTTAAAGTTTTTTCTCTTGGTTGCCATGGCAACCAGAGTTCTTCATGGAATTCAAATCTTTGAAGTATTCTGAAAGTGCATCACCTAAGGATCATTTCTGTGAAGTTTCATTGAAATCTGTTGGGCAGTTTCAGAGAAGAAGATTTTTTAAGTAATTGTTCACGGACGGACGGACACACGGACGGACGGACACACGGACAACAATCGGTCACAATAGCTCACCCTGAGCACTATGTGCTCAGGTGAGCTAAAAAGGTGTGGTTCCCGACCTTTGCACTGCAATATTTGCAATACATTTTTCTGGAACCTTTACCACACGGCAAAATTTTACACTTGTCCAAACCAAAGCACTTGCAGACAACAAATTAGATATGGTTCATATGGTGAGATTTGCCTGCAAGAGGACAGAAAACATTATGGGAAAAGGAGAAAATGCTGGTTACCAGCATTTTCTCCTTTTCCAATAATGTTATCAAAGGACCTCTTTCTCCAGGTCATTAAAACTCAAGACTGTGTGGTTAAAGGGTTAACTGAAAATGTCCTTTTTACTAATTTGGTTTGCTACAGGTTAAGACATTAAAATCATTTTACCTCAATCTTTTTCACTTCCTCAACGTCAACCGCTTCAATAGAGAAGATTTCTGTTGACCCGGGGTTGAACTTGTTTTTCTGCGCCAACTCCAGGAAAAGTCGCCCGGTGTGTTTTTTCTTAAGGCCCATGATTTTAATCCAGACATTGCTCTCTGTGCCGTTATCCTCACCCTCCCCTGTGCTTACACGGATTGTGTATGGAATAGCTAGAAAAAAAGATGTAAAATATTTTATCACATCAAATGATATATCTTTGCTATTTAGATATATGTACATGTATTAGTTTGTTTGGTAATAACAGTGTTTAACCCTTTACCACACTCATGAGTTTTAAAGTCCCTGTGCCAAGAGGCATTTGAAAACATTGTGGGAAAAGGAGAAAATGCTGGTAACCAGCATTTTCTCCTTTTCCCACAATGTTTTCTTACCATTCTAAGAAAAATCAAAGTTATGCAGTAAGAATTAGTTTGTCATCTGCAAATGCTTTGATCTTGGACAAGAATCGGTGTAAAATTCTTTCCTGTGGTAAAGAGTTAAAAAGAACATGTCAAGACCTCTTCAAACTTCCTGGCTAAAGGATAAATTGCTCACCATGAGAATTCTATCCTCTTTTCACCATGGTTTTTGAGAAGTATACCCTTTCAAATACAAAATTTCTAATACCATCACTTGAGCAGCATTTATCATCTGCAAATGCATTCACTTTGTAGAAATCTAAAATGTTGTTGTTGGGTAAATTACTAGTGTTAACTCTTCACCAAACAACAAAACTTTAAGACTCCTTCAAATTGAAAGCATTTGTAGGCAAGAAATTTGACCTAGCTCAAAAGATGATTACTGTCTTACTGAATTGTAGAAAACATTGTTGGAAAAGGAAAAAAATGCTGGTTACCAGAATTTTCCCCTTTTCCCACAATGTTTTCAACAGCCATTTTCCTTTGGGTTGTTAAAATATGGTATTGCTTGACAAAGGGTTAATTGAACTGAACTGAATTGAATGGTGTTTTACACCACTTTCAACATAATTTCAGTCAGAGCCTGGCAACAGCTCAGATATTCATGTGTTTCCTGGGTTTCACCAGTACTAGGCTAGGGCTCTGAAGTGTCTTGCCCATGGACATTCCCACGAAAAACCCAGTGGCCTCCAGGTCTTGAGTCCTACACTTTACCAACGAGTCACGCAGGACCCCTGGTAAAGGGTTAAAGAAGTCAGTAAACTTACTTGGCCCCTCTGGTATGTCCTCCATACTTAGTTGTTTCCTGGTCATTTTGGGGCTCTTTGAGAAGGGATCTGTGCTCCTTAGGGAGTCCAAACTGGCCACTGACCCATATTTGGTTGACCTCAATGTTCCTGTACTAGACATTTCACCATCATAGCCCTGGTAAAACAGGAAAAAAAGTGATGAATGTGCTTATACATGTATCTCCAATTGATAGTAAAATCAAATACCTATAAAGTGATTTTAAAGTTCTTTTCACCTGCAAATTCTCAGAGTATTGGACATGGTAGATCCAAGGTCAGACTGAACAAAATGTTCAGAATGGTCTTGAATCTACATTGTCTAGAAGTGCTTTGGGTCACTTTCTCTTTTTCCCACAATGTTTTCTACCCTTTCAAAGACAAATTTTGTGATTGGGGCCAGCTTTAATCCTTATCCTGCCCAATTGAATTATTGATGATAACACAAACATATCTTGTTAAGTTTTTCATTGATTGGGTGATAATATGACCAAAACTATTGATAGAATGTGTAGAGCAAGATCAGACCTTGTGTATGTGCAGGCTGATCTTGCTTGACACTCTCTGCACAAACATAATTCATCCTGAACAACATGATAATTATTCATTTGTCATCTGCAAATGCTTCCAATTTGGACAAGTCTAAAATTTTGCCCTTTGGTAAATAGTTAATTCTACCGGTACCTTCACATAGAACGATCTCTCAATCTTGGAATCATCTTTATTCTTTGCTAGCCAGCGTTCACAATGAAACATGTACTTCTCATTTTCACTGTTATCAACAACCTCGACATACTGAAGGTACCATGCTGGACTAAAACCAGAGTTATCATGGCGGATGTGAATTTTATAGATTCTACCCAGATCTGCTGCCTCCATCTTGAAAACATCCACCTGCAAGAAAAAGATAACTACATGTGTGTGGTTTCCATGTCTATATACATACAATAACATGTTTTAATAGGCTTGATGAAAAAGGCTTTAGAAAAAACTCTGGGAAAAGAAGAAAATGTTGGGTACCAGTTTCTGACAAACACAGTTCTTCTTTCCCCTGTATCATCTACAAGTGGCAAAGTTTTAATCCTCGAAGCCCAGAATCAAGATTTTGTTGCTTAATCGGATAGTGTAGATCAAGATCAGACTGCACAGAAGGTACAGTCTGATCTTAGATCTACATATCTCTATTATTGACTCTGAGCAACTGTTTCACTGATTTAACGCTATAAGGGTTACAAAAGAAATAATCCTTTCCCTAAAATAATTCCCCTTCTGCTACTTGTAAAAGGTAATGTTACATAAAGAAAGGTATTTACAGTAATAAGGTACGTTTACCAACCTGATTCTTCTCAAACTTATCAAAGAAAGTTTCTGACTTGGCCAGTTTTCTCTCCCCTGTGTCACCACGGTCACCAAACACATTCAGGAACACATTAGCGTTTGTACCACAACTTGATTTATCTCCTGTTTTAACATTCACTGTGTACATTTTCTCTGTAAAATATTGTTTATAAATTTGTTATCAAAATTTTCATGTTTTATACTATATTATACTTTCATCTACATGTATTTGACTCTTTAGAGATGACATATTTTTGGACTTGTTCGAACTGAAAGCATTTGCAGGCAACAAATCAAATGTAGCTTAAAAGATAGGATTTGTCTTTGAAAATGCAGGAAACATTGTGGCAAAAGGAGGAAATGGTCTAAAATACATTAGAATTACTTCTAGTGACATTCTGAGTTCAAAACATTTCTCTAGGAAGGTCAGTTCTCCGATATTCACTTCCCACTGACACCTTAGCCATCCCAGGGAGATGTTTCCTGTTCCATGGCCTTGCCACTTTTCTAAGGCCAAGAACAGTCTTGCTCATTAGTGAAGCAACAGAACTATTAACTCTTTACCAAACGACAAAATTTTAGACTTGTCCAAACTGAAAGTATTTGCAGACGACAAAATGAAAGTGACTCATACCTTGATATTCAATTTTGAAAGGCTAGAAAACATTGTGGGAAAGGAGAAAATGCTGGTTACCAGCATTTTCTCCTTTTCCCACACTGTTCCCAAAGGGCTTCCTTCCAAGGGTCATTAACACACAGGATTGTTTGGTAAAGGGTTGATCTTGAGTTAGAGTTTAAATCCTGGCCAAAATTCCATACAAGTATTGAAGAAAGTCCTTACCAGAGAATTTGACCCTTCCCCAAATGATATTTTACTCATTCAAACTGAAAATATTTGCAGACAAAAACTAAAATGAGGTTAAAATGACAGAATTTGTCTTTTAAAGGTCAGAAAAAAATTGTGGGAAAAGGAGAAAATGCTGGTTATCAGCATTTTCTACTTTCCAACAATTATTTTAAAAAAGTAATCTTGCTCAGTGTCATCAAAACTCTGGATTGTTTGGTAAATGGTAAATCCTCTTTCAATGCTGAACATTGTTTTGATATCTAATTATGTGAGAAAAGCTGCCAGTGGCTTGTATGTAGTTGTGAGTAGTAGTCTTAAATTCCATATTACTCACTCTCCAGTTTATCCTTGATCCTAATCTCTTTACTCTTAACTTCGCCATTCTTGAGGACTTCTTGGATAGCTTTCTCAGCCACCAGTTCTCTCTCTATAGCATGATCATCTTCATCCCTAGCCAGCCATCTTTTACAAGGGAATATGTAGGTGATAGACCCCTAAAATACAAACCAAACATTACATAGAAAATAATGGGAATATTATTATAGGTATTAGACCTCCACTACACAACCATGGAAACTTATAAATAGTAGAAATTTATGTCAGTCAGACGAAAAAATTAAATCCTAAAGCCCCAAACAAACATAATGGACTTTCCCATTAGGAAAAGAGACCAAAGCAATACAAATATCAAGGGGTGTTTTTGCCAGAATATTTCATGAAAAAGCAGACAGTGTAGATCTTACATCAGGATGTATGTTCTGTGCAGCCTGATCTTGATTTACTCTGTCTGCAAAAGACAGTATGATCTTGATCCAAATTGTCTATAAAAATGACATAAGTTGTCGTTTGGGCTTTAGGCAATAAGGTTTGTCTGTAAACAGCCCTCTTTTACATGGGCACAATAACCAAGGACACATACATTACAAGTCATGGAAACTGGTTCACTGCAAAATTTACATCCATGGAAATGCCTTGATTAGTTCAATTGATTAATGTAAGATTTCAGCATAAAAACAACACCAATTCACAAAATGATTGCAACACACACAGTTTAGATATGCCATACTATTTATAAAGAATGAAATGTTTTTTGCTCTAAACCATGAAAAGGCAAAATGAACTCTTTACCAAATGACAAAGTTTTAGACCAGTCCAAATTCAAAGCATTTGCAGATAACAAAATAAATGTGACTAAAAATTGAAATTTGTTCCCGGAAGGGTAGAAAATATTGTGGGAAAAGAAGAAAATGCTGGATACCAGCATTTTCTCCCTTTCCCACAATGTTTTCAAAAGGCTTTTTTCACAGGGTCATTAAAGTCGGGATTGTGTGGTAAAGGGTTAAGCAATACCTACAGGACACTCAAAACAGACTTGGGTAAAGGCAAAATAGCAGCCGAAATTTAATGTGGTCAGAGCTGTGTGTTCAATACAAGTACCTGTCATTCACACCATTTAAAAGTATGGCGATTATTGTAAATCTGATGATCTGCTACAGTGTAGTTGGTCAAAGTTCCAGTCACTTGCAGAACAAAGTATATTAAATCTAGAATAAATATTGCTGAATTCAGATCTAGTTTTAACCCTTTACCACACAATCCTGACTTTTAATGACTTATAATGACCCCGAGAAAGAAGCCTTTTGAAAACATTGTGGGAAAAGGAGAAAATGCTGGAAAGCAGCATTTTCTCCTTTTCCCACCTTGTTTTCTACCCATCCCAAAACAAATTTCAATTTTTCAGCCACATTTATTTTGTCATCTGCAAATGCTTTCTATTTGGACTTCCGAAATCTTGTCATTTGGTAAAGAGTTGATACATTGAATTTCTGTCACATAAGGACAATTTTCCATTCATTCCTTCAGGTGGATTAGTATATGGCACAGCAGACAAAACAGTGTAGCACACAGCAAACTTATAACTAACAGGAGATTTTTGATACATCTGTGTAACAACATTACTGTCCCCATTTTGCAGCAAACCTCCTCTGAGACATTGTAGCAAAAGGAGAAATCACTCTGAAAAGCACCTCTTGTCTTGTCACAATGTTTTCAAATGCAATCATGCATAACTATAGCAGATGACAAAATTTTACACTTGCGCAAATTGAAAGCAATTGCAGACCACATACAAAAAGCATCTCAAATGATGCAATTTCCTTTGGAAGGGTATAAAATATTGTGGGAAAGAAGAAAATGCTAGTTAACAGCGATTTTCTGCCTTTGCCATAGTATTTTCAAAAGTCATCTTCCTCAGGGTAGTTAAAACTCTGGCTTGTTTGTGAAGGGTTTTATCTCAATCCAAATGGATTTTTCACAAAGGGTGATGGGTGCTGAATTAGTTAAGGGAGGTAATGGCTTCAAAAACTTAAGGTAACATTGGGAAAGAGGAAAAAAACTTTGAAAATGAGCAATTACTCTATGCTAACCGATGCAATTATAATTCCAGATAGAGAAAAAAAAAGTTCATGTTGTTTTCTTTTCTCCAGGGGTGTGTTTTATAAACAGTCTAACACTGACATTTTTGCTGTATGAGTATCAATGGGCTGCTTTTATCATGAGCATATCGTCCATCATGTAAAACACTGTGCAAGAATTGCATGCTCAAAAAGATATTAGTCTTGGTTATGCTGTGATATCCTTTGTAAAAGAGGCGCAAGTTTTTTCATAGGAAAAATGCCGGATGAAGTTTACAGGGAGTTTTTATACTACAGGGTGTTTCATATTATATGTTACATTTTCAAATATGCTTAAGGTATATTGTTTTTGAAGGTAACACAATAAAATCTATACCATTTAACAAGTTTAAGAATAAAGTTTTATGACATGCACAGTATATAACGTAACACTGTACTACAAAGGTGCCTTGTGCCTTTCAAAACATACATTGTTTTGTACCAAATTTTCAAAATGACATCCATTTTGACATCCCAGGGCATTCTGCCTCTTCATGAAGTTTGCTTTCATTGATCTGCACATCTGGGTTATGATCAGTCTTGTTGCTTTCAGCTTATCTGTTGTCTGAGGCTCGACATTTTGCATACTATCTTCATAACTTCACAAAAAATGTCCAATGGGCTTATGTTAGGCTAGTGAGGGGGTCATGGTTACTCTGTTTTTAAGATTACCCTAGAATCAAACTTTCTTTCAACCATTTCAGTAAGCTACAGGCTGTGTGTGGTGTTGTATCGTCTTGCTGAAACCACATTTCCTTTAGTACTAGATACTTTACCATAAAGTGCTGACATAAACCTTTGCTTCAAGGTAAGAGTTGCAAATATTTTCCCTGTAATTGTTGCTGCATCTTCAAGGAAGAAAAGCCCAATTACACCATTCAAAGTATCCCATACAGCATGCATAAAGTCCAGCCTCACACAATAGACAAGGTTAAGCTTGTCAAAATTGAAAGCATTTGAAGACAACAAATTAGATTTGACTTGAATTGCAAGGTTTATCTGGAAAAGGTAACAAAACATTGTAGGAAAAAAAGAGAAAATGCTGGTTGCCTGCATATTTTACTTTTCCAAAATGTTTACAAAAGCATTTTTACCCAGGGTTGTGAAATCATGGGATTGTTTGGTAAAGGGTTAAAGTAAAATACAGGTTGACAGATGGATAGAAACACACAGGACAGATACAAGTAAACAATTCAAAACAGGATATATATCCAAACATTCCGTTACTGTGATACCGTATATGCTCGACTATAAGACGCCTTCGCTTATAAGACGCTCCCCCAACTTCATGATTCAAAATCGGGGATTTCATTGATGACCTCCTATAAGACGCAGGTAGACTTCACACTGATCATAAGAATGCTAAAATTTTGAGTATTCAGCCGGAAATACGCCTCGCAGACATTACGGTCTATCGGAGTTGCATCATTCCCTAAATACATCTCTTGTATCTTAGCCGATCGTATCTTGATTCAAGTCCAATTTCTTTATAAAATTGAGAAAAAGCAACTTGAAAAGAATGTAATGCATTGTCCAAAACACTCACATTTTTTGTATAAATAATCCTATCAGGGAAATTAGGCCTTCGATGGTTTACTCAAAATTGTTATTTATCAGTGGGTGTATAAAGTTTACCTCGACAGCGAAGAGTTACATTACAGGATCAAAGTACTCTGGTATCTTACACCCAGCACAATGTGATTTAACACTTTACCAAACGACAAAATTTTAGACTTGTCCAAATTGATAGGATTTGAAGGAGAAAAAGGTAACTGTGACTCAAAAATTGAAATTTGTTTTACTAGCGTTTTCACCTTTTCCCACAATGTCTTCAAAATTCTTTTTCTTTCGATTTGTTAATAATCGAGATTTTTGGTAAAGAGTTAAATATCTACATGGCCAGGATAATTTTTGGTCGTTAAATCATTGAGCTATCGAAATGGAGACCTTGATGCTTTCTGATTTAATCTGAATAATTGTATAATCAGCTATCCTGGTCGTAAATTAAAGCTAATTGTTAATCTCTGGTGTTATATCAGCACTAATTTATCGATGGGATGCTTGGTCAGTTCAAGCTGTGAAAGTTTGACATCTAGCTGTTAATCTCATTAAAAACAGGTGTTGTCTGTGTCGTAAAACACAGACTGCGATCACAACCCTTTACTTCCTTACCTCGATGATCACCCGATAAACACTACCAAATTTCTATTTAGATAGAAATATTTGGGAATATTTGCCTCTGTTAGGTTACTTGTGTTATTACATCATTTTAATTCATCTCAATGATCAAAGTTACCAATAATGAAAAAAGTATGAATTCATCATTAAATTTAAGATTTGCCAAAAGGGTCAATTAATACACTTGGTACTTTGATATGTATCACAGTCAACTCGAGGGCCGTATTATACACTGGGTGGAACAACAACAAGAGGAATACCCGATGGATTTAAAGCTAAATTAACAAGTAAAACACACAAAAAAGTTTGTTCCAAACTTTTATTTCTTCACATTGACGGCAATTACAACCATTTCTGAGACACTTAAAACTTTACATCAGCGTGACTAGATCGGGAGGTGGTAGTATCTCTTCGTGTTGGTGGGCAGGTAAGTAGGTTCCCCAGATGGAATTTTATAAAGTCCTTTGATTATGCGCATATAAGACGCTCCCCCTACTTCAAGCTCAAAATTCTAGGGAAAAAAATGCGTCTTATAGTCGAGTATATACGGTATGTGCACTAAATAACTGCTCTAGCACTACTTGTCACACAATTTACCGGTGAACTCTCCTCTTCATATTGTGTCAATACTGAAGTCTGCAATAATTTCATGCAATTCCTTTTTAACCATTATAGTGCCAAAAAACATAATCAACATTTTCTCTAAAGAAAAAAGACCTAAGTATTTTCCAAGGCCACATTTAGATCTAGTACCTAATGTATATATACATGTAGTCAGAATATAAATTCCAGCTAAGAAAGCTTAACCCTTTACCACACAATCCCAACTTTTAACGACCCTAAGAAAGAGGCCTTTTGAAAACATTGTGGGAAAAGGAGAAAATGCTGGTAACCAGCATTTTCTCCTTTTCCCACAATGTTTTCTACCTTCCTCAAAGCAAATTTCCATTTTTCAGTCACATTTATTTCGCCGTTTGCAATTGTTTTCAATTTGGACAAGCCTAAAAATTTGTCGTTTGGTAAAGAGTTAATTTGTCCAGTCTAATATTGTCCTGAATTATGGAGAAGTAAACAGAAAAATAAATAATACATCATGTTTCATCAAAGTTCCAACATTTTTTCATGCAGAGTTTCATGGCAGACTGGTTTGGGAAATATTTTTGTAAAACAACTCTTGCCAAACATAATGATCTGGCCTATTAGGGAAATGTTAAAGAACTTTATGGTGGATTATGTCAGTGTGAAATGAGCCGAGATTCTGAACAACACTTAGATAAGACACTGAAAAGAAAAGTTGAAAAATGTATACCAGATATGCATTTTTCCCTACATACTAGTATATGGAATCTATAATTAACTCTCTATCAAACAATCCAGAGTTATAAAGACACTGAAGGAGAAACCTCTTGAAAATATTGTGGAAAAAGAAGAAAATGCTGGTAACCAGCATTTTATTTTTTTCCCACAATGCTTTCAGGCCTTTCAAAGAAAAATTTCAATCAATTTAGTAACATTTATCATGCTTTCAATTTGGACAACTCTGAAATTTTGTTGTTTGATAACGAGTTAAACATAAAACAGGTCTCCTCAGATACAGAAATTAAAGACACAACAACACTGATGAAAATTAAAAAGAAAGAAAACTTAAAATGAACAGAAAACTAGTTATTGAATGTTCAGTTTGTTTACCCTTTTACTGCCATGCAAAAACAGGTTGTCATTTTCAGTCAGTAGAATTGAATCTTATAGAGCTGCAAACAACTGGAATTTAATGGTTGCCTTTGTTAATAATTTTTCAGCAAAGTCAGATCAAAGATCATACTGCACCTTTTGTACAGACTGATCTTGATCTACACTGGCCAAAGAAGTATCTACAGTTATGAAAGGCACTAAAAGGGTTCAGGCACATTCTTGAAATTTCAAGCTATTTTGATACACTGTAAAATATCTAACAAATCATACATCAGGGTAGATCAAAGATCAGCTAACACATGCACTGCTGTCTGATCTTGATCTACACAGGCCATAAAAACATTCTAGGCCTTGCAGCAGGATGACAAAAAGTTGGACTCACACATTTTAACCCCTTACCAAACGACAAAATTTTAGACTTGTCCAAATTGAAAGCATTTGCAGAAGACAAATAAATGTGACTCAAAAATTGAAATTTGTTTTGGGAAGGTTAGAAAACATTGTGGGAAAAAAGGAGAAAATGCTGGTTACCAGCATTTTCTCCTTTTCCCACAATGTTTTCAAAAGGCTCCTTCTTCAGGGTCGTTAAAACCCGTGATTGTGTGGTAAGGGGTTAAATGTCCCTGCAGATGACAAATTCAGTGTATTGCAAGGGGTAGAACAATTTTGGGAAAAAGAAAAAAAATGCTGGTTACCAGCACTTTCTTCCTTTTCCCACAAAGTTTTCAACAGCTTGCTTCTTTGTGGTCATAAAAACACAGAATAGTTTGGTGAAGATTTCTACTATTAACTCTTTGTTAAACGACAATTTTTTAGAGTTGTCCAAACAGAAAGCATTTGTAGACAACAAATTTAATGTTACTGATAGAATAAAATTTGACTTTCAAAAGGTAAAAAGCATTGTGGTAAAAGGAGAAAGTGCTGGTTACCAGCATTTTCTCCTTTTCCTACAATGTTTTCAAATGCTTTCTTTCTCAGGAATGCTAAAAGTCAGGTATGTTTGGTAAAGGGTTAATAAACTACAAGACTGTTTAGAAAGGGTGAGAGAAATTATTCAGGTTTACATGCAGTCTCTAGTACACTGGGGATATACTGTTTTAAACTTACTTGTACTTTATTAGATCCCTAAATTTGTAAGCAAAAGCGTCAAAGTATAGATAAAATGCAACATACTAGTAAAATACTAAACATTATATTAGATGTTATTTATTAAGTGTGCAGTCTATAGATGGTTTTCATAAGACAGCACTTTTTGAATGGGGTTTAATGCCTATTTAACAGTATCTACGTAATATTAAGGCAAAAGCCCACTTGTATAATTCCTTGGTTTCACAAGTACCTGGCAGGGACTCTGCAGTGCTTTGCCAAAAGACATTTTAATATCACTTTGTAAAGCACTGCCAACAGGACTTGAACAAGGATTTTCTGATCACAAGTTACTCCCCTTCATAAATGAGCCAGATGACAAATTTTCAGACTTGTCCACATGAAAGCATTTAAAGTCCACAAATCATATGTGGCTCAAAGGAAGTTAACATGTCTTTGAAAGGGTAGAAAACATTGTCAGAAAAGGAAAAGATGCTGGCTATCAGCATTTCTCATAATTTTCTCACAATGTTTAAAAAGTTTTTTTTTTCAAAAAGGGCCATAACTGCCTCAAAATTATTTTGATGGTTACCTGCTCTTTTGGCCATATGACAGTTAACAATTAGCCTGAGCTTGAGCAACTATCTTCTTGTAATGTGAGAGATATCAGAAAATGTCTAAGCTTTTGCACAATCATTGGGCTATGACCCTACCCTAGGATCTTTTTTTTTGTAGAAAACATAAGATCTTAAAATCTGCAATGTTCTATCTGTTTCATATACTCAGTTTAATTCAAACAGTCTACATTTTTAGATCTAGATATGTTTAGTATACAGAAAATGTGAGCCATCTATGACAATTATGAGTACTTCTTAACCCTTTACCACACAATCATGAGTTTTCACGCCCTTCAAGGAAGAGGCCTTTTGAAAACATTGTGGGAAGGGAAAATGCTGTTAACCAGCATTTTCTCCTTTTCCCACAATGTTTTCTGTCCCTTCAGAGAGAAATCCCATTTTTAAGCCACATTTAATTTTCAGTTGGCAAAATGCTTTCAGTTTGGACCAGTCTAAAAATTTGACATGCGGTAAGGAGTTAAAAATAACTGATATTGTAAGCTCTCTATCAGACAACAAAATTTTAGGCTTATCCACATTGAAAGCATTTGCAGATGACATACCAAATGTTGTTCAAATAATTAGTTTTTTTAGAGAAAGGACAGAAAACATTGTGAGAAAAGGAGAAAATGCCGGTTACCGGCATTTTCTTCTTTTCCTAATGTTTTCAAAAACTTTTTCCTCTGGTTCATTAAAACTCAAGATTATTAGGTAAATGGTTAATGATCAAGTTAAACAAAACTGACTGCTACAAATGCATACATATTAGTTAATCTGACCATTCACACATTACCACCTGCACAACACATTTAAAAACATTAAAACAAATGGATTAAGTGTATTTGTTTGTAACAAGCAAATTTCATTCTGCCACAATGTTTCCTTATGCATTAATGCCTTTAGTTAATCTTAATTCATGTTAAAAATCCCTATTTTATGATGATTTTTCATAGTTGCAAAATTCTTTGCGTGACAATAAGTGTATCTTCTTTGATTCATTGAAGTGCCTACAAAAATTGATTAGTTAAACATTTAAAAAAAAAGTGTAGAAAAAGATGGATGTCACAAATCATAACTTACACACAAGTAACAAATATTTGTTTTAACCATTTACCAGATGACAAGTTGTTGACTTGTTCAAAACAAAAGCATTTAGAGATGACAAATTGAACATGGCTCACATGATGGAATTTGTTGTAGGAAGGGTAGAAAATATTGTGGAAAAAGGAGAAAATGCTGGTTACCAGCATTTTCTCCTTTTCCAACAATGTTTTCAAAAGTCTCTTTCCTCATACTCTTTGAAACTCGAGAATTTTTGGTAAAAGGTTAACTAAACAAGAGGGCCATGATGGCCCTGTATCGCTCCGCTGGCTTATAAATATAAACCATGAAGAGAAGTCTTCACTATATAAGCCCTTATAAAACTTTGACCCCAGGGCTACAGTCGGACTAAATGGGGAATATGTGTATTAGAAGAATAACATGCCAAATTTGGGAGTTCTTGGCCTTATGGCTAGTAACAAGACGGTTTCTGAACTTTTCACTCCAAAAACCCATGTAAAACTTGTGACCCCTGGTGCAGGGCCAAACTTGATTCTAGGGCTGTAACTTGGGCCCTCTTTGTAGTTGTCCACTAGATAATGCTATAATTATGCAAAATTTGGTAGCCTAAGCCTTATGGCTATGTACACCAAGATTTAAAAGTTTTCCCTATGTAAGCCTATGTAAATCTTGTGAAACCCCCCCCCCCCCCCCCCCCCCCCAGCATGAGGCCAAATTGACCCCAGGACTATAATTTGGGCACTTTTGGGAGACCCCAACTAGATCAAACTAAATGCAAAATTTGGTAGCTCTAGGCCTTACGGCTAGGTACAGGAAGATTTTTAAAGTTTTCTCTATATAAGCCTATGTAAAACTTGTGACCCCTGGGGCAGAGCCAATTTTGACCCCAGGGCTATAATTTCAAGAAACATGATAGAGGTTTACTACATAAAGCTACATGCCAGATTTGGTAGCCCTATGCCTTATGGTTTCAGACAAGAAGATTTTTAAAGATTTCCAATATTTTTCAGTTTTGTTGCCATGGCAACCAGAGTTTTTGAAGGAATCAAATTCTTTCAAGAAATTCTGAAGAGGACCATGGCAGGATCATTTCTGTAAAGTTTCATGAAAATTGGATGGGTAGTTTCAGAGAAGAAGATGTTTGAAATAAAAGTTAATGCACGGACGGACGGACGCACGCACTGACGGATGGACGGACGCACGACGGACACCGGGCCATGACATAAGCCCGCTGGCCTTCGGCCAGTGGAGCTAAAAACTTGCCATGTGACATCGCAGTTACTGTTGACTACAAAATGGTGTCATCATATCACAATGATGTCATAGTTACCTTTCCAGTGTCATGTAACCTTCTCACCGTCACGGTGTCAAGGTGCCATCCGGCGGTCAAACCAGCATTATCGTGACCTATACGGATCTTTTCTATGGTTTCTCCGATATCTTCCAACTACAGCAATATAAAAAAATACGGAAAAACGTTACAACGAAATTAACTTGAAATACAAAAACTTTATCCAACTGACCTATTTGGTTAACTACCACAAAAATAGACTTTGTTCCACATATTTGCATTGAACCCCTTTGTTTTAATGATCCTGAGAAGGAAGGCTTTTGGAAACATGTTAGAAGAAGGTGAAAATGCTGGTACCTAGCATTTCTTCCTTTTTCCAATACATTTAACCCTTTACCATACAGTCCCAACTTTTAACGACCCTGGAAGGAAATGCTTTTAAAAACATTGAGGGAAAAGGAGAAAATGCTGGTAACCAGCATTTTCTCCTTTTCCCACAATGTTTTCTAACCAATAATAAATAGAAAACATCAACTGTACAACATTTAATTTGTCATCTGCAAATGCTTTCAAATTGGTCCAGTCTAAAATATTGTTGTTTGGTAAAGAGTTAACCTTCTTTTTCAAAGACAAATCCCATCATTTGAGCAACATTTAACTTGATGTCAGCATTATGCTTTAAATTTGGTAAAGTCTTACATTTTGTTGTTTGGTAAAGAGTATAATTAATAGGATTATTTGGCTGAAACTATTCTCCGGGAAATATAAGCTGTATGAGATACAAATATTTTCCCCTTTTGTCACAATCTTTATATGCCAAGTGCAGGAGGTTATTAAACAAGTCTCTCTGAAACAATAAAATTCTAGAATCATCAATAAGATAGGATTTTAGTTTAACCCTTTTACCACAAAATCTCAAGTTTTAATGACACAAAAGGCTTTTGAAAACATTATGGGAAAACGAAAAAAAAAAAAATGCTGCTCATGCTCAAATAAGTTGAGCACAAAAAAGCACTGAGTCAGACTGATTCTCAGACATAACAATGAGAACTTTGTATTCACCTCTAAAACAAAGGTGTCAGCCTGATTGCGTTTAAACTTATCCTTCCTCTCTAGTTTACTGATACACAGTTCTTTCTGTTGAGTACACATGTCTTTGCCGTACAACTGTATATAGACATTGGCGGATGTTCCTGCCGACGATACATCAGATGTGGTCGTGACAATTTCATACGGCTTGCCTGAAAATAGATAAACAGTAATTATAATTGAACCCCTACAGCTCTCAATTTCCTCTCTAGGCAGCAGAACTTTAGACTTGATTTGAAAGGATTTGCAGATGACTAACAAGAGCACCGCATGTGAGTGCCAACATTCGGCTGCAGTTGCTTGATTTTTTAGTGAAAATTCCAAGTCCAAAAAAAGGAGGAACAACTGTGTAAAAATATTTTGATGTTTATCTGCCCTTGTCGTATGGGTTCCCTTTTTGATAGTTAACAACTTGTCCCAGTTTATAGTAAATATATCTTCAGTAACAAGAGACATTACACAATATCAAAGTTTTTTATTTGATAGTTAGCAACTTGTCTGAGTTTAAAGTAAATATCGCCAGTAATAATGGAGATATTACAAAATATCTAAGTTCTTGAAAATTCCAAGTCAAAAAGGAGCATAGCTGTGTCCAAAATATTTTGATGGTTGCCTGCCTCTAATGTATGGGTTCCCTTTTTGATAGTTAACAACCTCAGATTGAACACTGACTGCAATAGAATACACATCATTCTAAGCATGAAAACAAGAGGAAACCTTTCTTGTACCCTTACTTTCTCAGCCATAATTTAATTTGAAATCTGGAAAATAATATGCAACAATTTTTTTTTGAAAACCAGGATGGTGCTATACTTCTGGGACAACCTGTATGTTGTATATTTTACATGACCAGATGAAGGATTATATTCGTAACTCTGGCCTGTACAACAAATTATTTCAAATTCATGAATCTTTCCAATTCAAATGCCTAAGACTAGCAATCTGATTGGTTTGGACAAAGTGTCTCAACCAATCAGACGGCTGGTCTTGGAATTCAGAATAAAACCCAAGAATGGTTGGTGAATAGGAACCTCTATTTTACATACATTTTTCATACTCCTCTGTTGCCAGTTCTTGAGGGAAGAGCTCTACTTCCAGCTGACTGTCTCCCTTGTTTTTGGCCAACCATCTATTGACTGGGAAGGTCCAATTTCTACCCAGTGAGGGACACTCAACGACAACCTTGTCCACAAACCATGCAGCCCCACCTCCCTTGTTGTCATGGCCAATCCTTCAAAGGAGATATTAAATGATTCAACGAAAATATTCAAACCATCTTGCCACTTTTCAAAACTATTAAACAAAAGAAAAGGACAAATTTCTACTCTCTGAGCACAAAGTAGCTATTCTGCCGAAGCCTAGATACTAACCTTTTACCACAAAATCCCAAGTTCTAACAACCCTGAGAGAGAAAGCTTTTGAAAACATTATGGTTAGCTGATTAGCAGCAGTGTCTCCTTTTCCAACTATGCCTTTTAACTCTTCACCACACGACAAAATTTGAGCCTTGTCCAATTCTGAAAGCATTTGCAGGCAAAATATTAAATGCTACTCAAAATATAAAATTTGTCTTTCAAAGGGTAGAAAACATTGTGGGAAAGGGAGAAAATGCTGGTTACCAGCATTTTCTCCTTTTCCCACAATGTTTTCTAAAGCCTTCTTTCTCAGGGTCGTTAAAAGTTAGCATTGTGTGTAAAGGGTTAAAAAAACATTGAATAGTTCCATCATTTGAGTAGCCTTTAATTTGTTGTCTGAGAATGCTTTTAATTCAGATATCGAAAATTCCAGAGTGTAATAATACTCAAAATATTTAGTACTAAGTTTATCTCATTAACAAGCTGTGTTATTGCATTTATATGACAAAAAGTGTCTGTTAAATACCAACTGACAATCTACGCCAATACCAGAAAAACTCGGCTAATATCTAACAAAACAAGGCCAATTTGACATGTTCAATATCAAATAAAAAATGGATGACAAATCCTTGCCGTTCATTAATAAGATTGTCATTAATCGAGTAATTTTGTATTGGCTGTGTTACAGGCCCTGGGCCTGCCATAATAACCTGAGGCCAAAGGCCAATACTGCAGACCGAAGACCTGTAACTCGGCCAATATAGAAGTACTTGATTAGTAACATTATAATCTTCAGACCTCATGCAATCTTATGCTTACTTCATTTTCTTCAGTGGGCCAATGTTGACAGCTTCCACGGTAAATTCATCAGTGTTCCCTGATTCAAACTTGTTGGAGTGAGTTCTGGACGACTTAAGCATGACAAGTCCTAATGACAGAAAAAACAAGAGGGCCATGATGGCCCTGGATCGCTCACCTGAGTAGAGTGCCTTAAAGGTATTTCTTTAATTTGACCAAGTGACCTAGTTTATGACCCCAAGGTGACCCAATTTCAAACTAATATTTCACAAAGACAAACATTCTGACCAATTTTCAAGTCAACTGAGCAAAAAATGTAGCCTCTAGAGTGCCCTAAAAGTATTTCTTTAATTTGACCTAGTGACCTAGATTATGACCCCAGGTGACCCAAATTTGAACTGGTCTTGGACTTTATCAAAAGTAACATTTTAAGCAATTTTCAAATCAACTGAATAATAAATGTGGCCTCTAGAGTGCCCACTAGGTATTTCTTTAATTTGACCAAGTGACCTAGTTTATTACTCCAGTTGACCCAAATTTAGACTCATGTGAGATTTTATAAAGACAAACATTCTGACCACTTTTCAAGGCAATTGAGCAAATAATGTGGCCTCTAGAGTGCCCATATGGTATTTCTTTAATTTGACCTAGTGACCTAGTTTATGGTTCCAGGTGACCCAAATCCAAAATCATCTGATATTTCATCAAGACAAACATTCTGGCCAAATTTCAGGTCATTTGAGCAATAAATGTGGCCTCCAGAGTGCAAACAAGGTATTTCTTTGACTCAGTGACCTAGTTCATGACCCCAGTTGACCCAAATTCAGACTTATGTGAGATTTTATAAAGACAAACTTTCTGACCAATTTTCAAGGCAATTGAGCCAAATAATGTTGCCTCGAGAGTGCCAACAAGGTATTTCTTTAATATGACCTAGTGACCTAGTTTATGACCCAAGATGACCCAATTTTAAACTCAATGAACTTGTTGTGCTAAGATAGGCAAACAAACTTAGAAGAGAATCACTACATACCAAATATCAAAGCTCTACACCTTCCGGTTTCAAAGAAGAATTTTAAAGTTTTCCTTCTTTGTTCCTATGTTCGAACTTGTGACCCCCCGGGCTGGGCCTGTTTTGACCCAAGCAGCATCCTTGGAACAAACTTGGTAGGAGATGCTACATACCAAATATCAAAGCTCTACACCTTCCCGTTTCAGAGAAGATGATTTTTAAAGTTTTCCTTCTTTGTTCCTATGTTCCAAATATCAAAGCTCTATGCCTTCCAGTTTCAGAGAAGATGATTTTTAAAGTTTTCCCTCTTGGTTCCTATGTTCGAACTTGTGACCCCCTGGGTGGGGCCAGTTTTGACCCCAAGCGCATCATATAAACAAACTTGGTAGAGGTCCACTAGGAGATGCTACATGCCAAATATCAAAGCTCTATGCCTTCTAGTTTTAGAGAAGAAGGTTTTTAAAATTTTCCTTCTTTGTTCCTATGTTCAAACTTGTGACCCCTGGGGCAGGGCCAGTTTTGACCCCAGGAACATCATATGAACAAACTTGGTAGAGGTCCACTAGGAGATGCTACATACCAAATACCAAAGCTCTATGCCTTCTAGTTTTAGAGAAGAAGGTTTTTAAAATTTTCCTTCTTTGTTCCTATGTTCAAACTTGTGACCCCTGGGGCGGGGCCAGTTTTGACCCCAGGGACATCATATGAACAAACTTGGTAGAGGTCCACTAGGAGATGCTACATACCAAATATCAAAGCTCTACGCCTTCAAGTTTTAGAGAAGAAGTTTTTTAAAGTTTTCCTTCTTTGTTACTATGCTCGAGCTTGTGACCCCCGGGGCGGGGCCAGTTTTGACCCCAGGGACATCATATGAACAAACTTGGTAGAGGTCTACTAGGAGATGCTACATACCAAAGCTCTGTGACTTCTAGTTTCAGAGAAGAAGATTTTCAAAGATTTTGCATTTTTTCCTTTTTGTTGCCATGGCAACCAGAGTTATGGGTGGAATTCAATTCTTTGAACAACTTTGGTAGAGCTTCACCCAAGGAACATCCCTGCCAAGTTTCATCAAGATTGGCCCAGTGGTTTAGGAGAAGATGATGCTTAAAGAAATTGTTGACGGACGACGGACGACTGACAATGGATGCCGGACATAGGGCGATCACAATAGCTCACCTTGAGCACTTTGTGCTCATGGTGAGCTAAAAACACTAGAAGTTTGTTGCATGTTTAAGCTTCAAAGTGCTGAAACCAGCTTAAGGTACTATGGACAATGGTGCAAATCAAGATCAGATGGTGAACATTACATAGTCCGATGTTGGATCTACATTGTCCCCTATTTTGTTACTTATTCTCTTCAAAACAGGCTTAAAATAACAGTTCTATTTTAGCTCACTGAAAAGATTAATATCATTAATTCATCACTATACAGGTGTAAACTCTTTGACTGTCAATGGCAACTTACAGAGCTTCTGTGGACAATGTAGATATAGATTAGACTGCACAGAATGTGCAGTCTGATCTTGGATCTACACCGTCTGCTTCTTGATACTAGACAATATCTTTTAGTGCAATGGAAATCTGTTTTTAGACATGGAAAAACCTAGAATTTATTTATTTGGCAGGATAAGAGAATTTTTAAATTATCTCTATTTAATCATGGCCAGCGCTGATCTCCTAGGATGTCCTTGCCATTACTTTGCATAGCAGTCTTTCAAAAAAACTGGCTGCTTTCCCATATGAAAAAAGCTTGGAACAATAAGACAGGAATGAATCTATCTTGTTGCTACCACCTTCATCAATCCAAAGAAACAATGTGGCTGAGCTGGGAGGAGAATGCTAAATCCTTGTTTAACTAGAGCTGTCTGTTACCAGTTGGCTACCAGGTGTCAGCAAAAATATATAAACCACAATATAGATATCATCTATCCTTCTAACTGCAGAGGAGAAAATTGTTGTCCCCTACATGATATCAATTCTTTGAATGGCATGAGAGGGTAACCATTTTCACCACAGCAATATAAACATACACTGGGAAGGTGATATCCTTCTTAATAGGTACAGTTAACCCTTTACTGAACAATTCTGTGTTTTAATGACCCTGATAAAGAAGCCTTTTGAAAACACTATGGGAATAGAAGAAAATGCTGAAAACCAGCATTTTCTCCTTTTCCCACAATGTTTCTACACTTTAAAAGAATATAGGTTCATTTGTATCAATTTCAAAACTGTTGACTGCAGTTGCTCTCAATTTGGAACAATCTAGAATTTATTGTTTGGTACAGAGTTAAACAATTTAGTCTCAAAGCATTAGTAAACTTTGTATAAAAAAACAAGTGTTTTCCTGCTGGGTGATTTTACATGGAAAGTATTGTTAATAATTATGGGCTCATAACTTTTTTTTTTCTTTGATGATGAGAGCTGCATCATCTTTAGCTCATGAAATGCTTATGAATTACTTTCATGAACGTTCTGATAAACATTACGATGAAAAGATCATCAGATTATGAGCAATTCATGAATGTTCATCAACAGTTCGTGAACAGATTCTCAACAGGGAATGAACAAGAAAGGTTTCAAACCTGTGTCATCCTCTTCTCCATACAGTACACAGTAAACATTGGCATCTGTACCAGCACCCCAAACTGTGCCAGTTGTGACCTTGACATAGTAAGTTGTCATGGCAGCTGCAATCAAAGGTCAGATTTCAAATTACACATTATGGACATAATCTTAATGCTTTATAAAACAATCCCAAGTTTTAACAAGTCCGAGGATGAAGGCTTTTGCATAAATTGTGGAAAAGGCAACTATTCTGGTTACCAGCATTTTCTCGTTTTCCACAATTTTCTGACCTTGCAAAGGCAAATGTCATCATTTGAGCCACATCTAATCTGTTGTCTGAAAATACCTTCAATTAGGACAAGTCTAAAACTTTGTTGTCTGGTAAAGGGTTTACATGATGGTATGGCCTTCAACCAGAGTAAATCATAATGATTATAATGATTGTACCAACATTTAACCTTCATATACCAAGTTGCAATGGTAGTCACAAAGGTCATGTAAGATCTTGAACTGTACTTTACAAACATAATCTTCACAAGGCACGCACGCACGCACTGACGGACGGACGGACGCACAACGGACACCGGGCCATGACATAAGCCCGCTGGCCTTCGGCCAGTGGAGCTAAAAACTTGCCATGTGACATCGCAGTTACTGTTGACTACAAAATGGTGTCATCATATCACAATGATGTCATAGTTACCTTTCCAGTGTCATGTAACCTACTCACCGTCACGTTGTTAAGAAATTGCAACTGGTTTAACCTTTTAGCTGCTAAGCGTGACTCATTGACCTTTTGCGGACAGTGTAGATCAAGATCAGACTGCACAGAATGTGTAGTCTGATCTTGGATCTACCCTGTCCAATTAGGATATATTTTTCTCCAAAAAACAAGTTTGAAAAAACATTTTTCTGGGTTTTACTATCAGTTTGAGAGTTTTATGTAATTTACTTAGCACGATAAGGATTAAGATGTCATCACTTGTGCCAGATGCTTCTAAAAGCAATAGATATTACAAAGCATTGAAGTGCATACAACCTAACCTACCTTTGGTTTCCAAGGCAATTTCTTTTCTAACTGCCTGGGAGTCTCGCCTCTCAAGCTTTTTCCTCAAACTTGGATCCACAGGAACAAGCTCCCTGCTTATCTGTCCATCGTCCTCTTTTACAGACAGCCATCTCTGACATGGGAAAAAGTATCTGGAAAATATATAATAAATGCATTTTTCTATAAATCTTTAATGAAGGTTAAAATTCTACACTTGTCCAAATTGAAAGCTGGTTACCTGCAATTCCTCTCTTTCCCAACAGCATTTTCAAAATGACTGTTTGGAAAATGATTGACCAATGAACTGTAAAAGTTGATCTAAGGTCAGTAATAGAACTAAATCAAGGTGATAGCCAAGGGGGAGACACTTTATCCTTTACTAAATAATGCCATATCTTAAATACCACCCTGATATGGAAAGCCTTTGAAAACATCCTGGGAAAAACAAATATGTTGGTGATCAGCATTTCCATTCTTTTCCCTCAAATTTTCTACTTCCAAAATTTCACCATTACTACTCCCTAAATATTATCCCATTTGTACCTTGTAACCCTTTACCACACAATCCCGACTTTTAACGACCTTGAGGAAGAGAGTTTTTGAAAACATTGTGGGAAAAGGAGAAAATGGTGGTAACCAGCATTTTTTCTCCTTTGCCTACAATGTTTTCTGCCCTTAGAAATAGAAATTTTGTGTTATGAATAACAAATGATTTTTTGTCTACGGCAACTACTGAGTGTGAGACTTGTCAAAATACAAATGTCTGTGCCCTGTGCATTAAAAATCGAATTACTAAGACTGAGTTTCTTATTTTGACAACATTCATAAAAACACATGTGAAAACTGCATAATTTCATACATTGTACAAACACTGAGTTTTTCACTTACGACTTCTTGCTTTTAGGGTCAGTGACTTCAATTCTGTCCAAAAACCATGCTGCTCCTCCTCCTTTGTTGTCATGACGGATCTTTATTTTGTTGAGGTTTCCAAGCTCGATGGCTTTTACTGCAAAAACGTCCTCCTGAAGTGCAGAACCATACAAAAGCTTTTCACCAAACTGTTCAATAAATATATGAATTTCCTTAACCTTCTAAACTGTCTAGAAAACAGTCTCCAGCATGATGATGCAACGTTTCTTGGCTGTTTAAATTTCTTTTAGTCACAAGTTCGGAAAAACTACACAACTTAATCACAATCATTATAATGAATTAACATTCATTTTTGCTTATGCAGTTTACAACAATTTCAACTTTCTTTTTTCCTTTGCTTCAAATTAGGTAACAACTGGTTTTTTTTTCCCCAACCCTGCATCATAAAATTATGTGTAGTAATTACCCTGAGAAAGAAAGCTCTTGAAAATGTTGTGTGAAAAGGAGTAAATGCTGGTAACCAGTATTTTCTCCTTTTCCAACAATGTTTCTTACTTGTTTAATGACAAATCACATTAGCTAAACTTTGTCTTCTTGTGCTTTCAATATGTAGGCATCTCAAAATATGTTGTTTCGTGAACAGATAACACAGACATACAAGAGAAGAATGACTGTCTTTACAAAAAATACACAGCAATTGTAGCATGCTTTAGGATACCATATCTTGACAACCTCTGGCCAAAACTTTTTTATTAACCCTTTAACCCTTTCCCAAACGACAAATTTTGGACTGGTCCAAATTCAAAGAGTTTGCAGACGACAATTTTAAATTTGATGAAAATGGCAGAAAGTTATCGAAAAGGGTAGAAAACACTGTGGGAAAAGGAGAAATTGCTCGTTACGAGCAATTTCTCCTTTTCCCACAGTGTTTTCAAAAGACTTGTACTGCAGACACGTGAAAACCAGGGCTTGTTTGGGAAAGGGTTAAGCGCCAAATAAACACAAAATGCATTTTCAGTCTAGAATAGAAATCCTAGGAAGAGCAATACCAAGTTTGCTTTTGTCCAGAGTGTCTAACCAAAGCCGACAGTGTAGATCAAAGATCAGACTGCAGTCTGCTCTTGATCTACGCTGGCCACAAAAAGGCACCTTTAGCATTATCTAAGCAAAAATATTCTTTTCACCTTTTTGGCAATCTGTTACACTGATATGGTTCTTAACTAACTATCAGCAACAAACATGCTTTTAAACATAAAAATTTAGTTTGTAAACTAGACTGACAATCATGCATAGAATTCCATGCAGAAACCTGTAGCCAATATTTACAAAACACACTCCTACAGTCTAAAGCAGTAGAACACATAACCACCTCCTGACTACTTCTGAAAACTTTGTGACAACAGGAGAAACATAGACAACAATCTCCTTTTACAATCATGTTTTCTAATATACTTACTTTTTCCCCAACAACGAATGCAGATGACTTACCAGATGTGGCTCTGATCATAGCATTTGTATTTGACTTGGTAGAAATCAATGTGGAAAAAGAAAATAATGCTGATAGCCAGCATTTTCTCTTTTTTTCACAATTCTATAAGCAATCTTTTTTCTCTGAGTAACTCTTAACAATCCCACAATTTAACAACCCTCAGAAAGAGACCTTTTGAAAAGACTGAGAATACAATTATGTGAAAATGTTGGTCACTATAGGTTGCACACTGTTTAAAATATCAAAAAAAAACCAAACCATGTAATCAATCATCCTGGTTTAGTATAGGACCATAGCTTATCACCTCTGTCAGATGACTTTTTACTTTGTTTTGCAGTAAACAACCTTCATTTATACAAAGTATCCATATTTCACCAGGATGGGTTTAGTTCTCTGTTGTCTACAATAAAATGTGTTTCAGGAGGTATCAGTTTATCAACAGTATGTCACACAACAAAATGAAAAAAAAAAAAAATTGGCATCCATTTAAACATGCCAGACTCCGTTTCTTTTTTGTCAGATCAAACAAAGATTTTCTGTACACAAATTACTGACCAGAGTCAAACAGGACTCCTACGAATACAGTAGGTGGGAATTACTTTTCAAAGCATTGTTTGGAAAAAGAAGTAACCAGGTATTGTTCAAGGCACTGGGCATCTGTTTTTGGTCATTAAAAATATATAAAATATGTTGCATAGTAGGTACTGTTAAGTTCCACTGTCTTCAATGGTTAGGTCTGAGCGATTTCCAGCATTCTGAAGAAGCATCTTGGAACCCCTTCTATAGATGGGGTTTTGGGTTGGTGTGTAAGAATGCTTGGAATAGCTAGCTGTTTTTCAAAAAGTTTCAAATAAACCTCAATATTCAATATTGACTCAATGCAACTAGAAGATTCTGCTCAGGATAGTCTGAGTAACACATATAAATGAAGATTCAGTTAGTAAAGTATGTATAACAGTGCATTAACATAATGAACAAGCTAGAAGAACATATGTCCCAAAAAAACCCGAAGAAATGTGATTTTACATAATCATAATATAACATGGTGACCTAAATATATGCATGCTTCCGTAATAATATTATAAAGTTCAGCCTTTATAAATAAATAAATAACAATTTTTAACAGCTGACTGTGCAAGACTGACCCAAGTAAACTCTTTACAACAAAGTTTTAGACTTGTCCATTTCAAAAGTATTTGCAGATGTGGCTCAATTGATAGGATTCGTCTTTGGAAAGGTAGAAAACTTTGTAGAACACTTTCTCCCACAATGTTTTCCAAAGCCTTATTTCTCAGAGTTTTTAAAACTCAGAATTCTACTGCAACTACTTAAAATAAGTCTCAAACAGTCATCTTATTCTAAGGTAACTGTACAACTCTGACCTTAGTTGTGAACACAGTACATGTACCACATCAGACTGCATGATGAATTTTTAGTCTAAATCAATCAAGTCTAAACCTCATAACAAGGACATTATGCTTTCTCCTTCTGGGTATGTTCATCTTGGGTTTTTTATACTCTGGAAAAATCTGAGCTAAGGGCATGTGGTCCCAGGTCAGCTTCGACCTTGTGTGGCAGTAATCTTAGTGTATAGTGTTTGCCTTTCTTTATGTTTGTAGACAATGGGTATTAATTAGGATTGTAAGGTATTTTTTCAGGGTAGGTGGAAAGGAAAACTGGATAATAGTGTAATATGTGGCATCCGTTACCATAGCTCAAGGAACTGTGATGTCTTAATGTTTAACCCTTTACCACACAATCCCGAGTTTTAATGACCCCTGGGGAAAAAGCCTTTTGAAAATATTGTGGGAAAAGAAGAAAATGCTGGTAACCAGCATTCTCTCCTTTTCCCACAATGTTTTCTACCCTATCAAAAAAACCTGCACCCTTTGAGCCACACTGAAATTGTCGTATGCAAATGCTTTCAATTTGGACATGGCTAAAATTTTGTCATCTGGTAAAGGGTTAACTCTTTACTGGACAATAAATTTTAAGACTCGTCCAAAGAATTTGCTCTTGTCAAATTGGATATTGCTCACACTATGAGATTTGTCTCTAAAATGGTAGAAATCATAGGGGGCAAAAGAGAAATTGCTGGATACCAGCATTTTCTCCTCTTTGCTCGATATTTTAAACAGCCTTTTTCTTCATGGCTGTAAAATAATGGGGTTGAGTGGTAAATAGTTAAAGATTATCAAAATCATTCATAACATACTTTTAGCTCCCTCAAACACCGGAGGCATCCCTTACTTATAATAAAGATCATTAAAATCTAAATATTAATAATCAACTTCTCAAAACACAAAATGAAGAATTTGCTCATAACAAGCAATTTCTCCATCTGTTATAATCATAAGGTAAATCCCATTTGTAACGATATCGTATGTAATAATATACCACTATAAAGAAATCAGGTTGGCAGACTTTACCAAGTTCCCCTATATTTCATAAACATTGGTTATAACTTTATTTCTTCTTATAATATATTGGTTATTATGATCTCATTTTCTGGTCCAGAGCTGTCAAATTCAATAAATATAGCAATTATTAGCTCCCCAAATCACCTTAAACAGGCATCAAACCAAAGCAGTGATAGGTGCGACAAACATATTGAAACATTTGAAAACCTAGCAATGTCCTTCAGCTCATAATCACCTCATTTATGTATTCCAAGTACTTAGGTCACAAGTTGACAAAATTAAAGGCTTATTTGATTCTCACCTTTCACTATACAGAGTTTGACTTTAGATAGAGTGGGTATAAAACACCAGTTATCAGTATTTTAATTTTACTGATATAGAGCATATATAAATGAACCATGCATTTGAAATCGAAATAGATCTATATAAATGAATGAACTTCCACAATGGTCAAATGGACAAGACGTTTGTTCAACAATACATGGATCCTGAGATTGAGTCTGCAGTAGGTCACTTTATTTTTAGAATCCAATAAATGAACCAAAAAAGGTCACAGACAATGAAGATGTCTCAAGTCAATCCGAAATTAACACAATAACACCGTTTAAGTATACCAACAAACCAATAAATTGCTTGATAACAGATAAAAGTGAGCTTTAACCCTTTCCCAAACGACAAATTTTAGACTGGTCCAAATTGAAAGAGTTTGCAGACGACAATTTTAAATTTGATGAAAATGGCAGAAAGTTCTCAAAAAGGGTAGAAAACACTGTGGGAAAAGGAGAAATTGCTTGTTACGAGCAATTTCTCCTTTTCCCACAGTGTTTTCAAAAGACTTGTACTGCAGACACGTGAAAACCAGGGCTTGTTTGGGAAAGGGTTAACTGTTTACCAGGAAATCAAGCATTTTAGTACATGTATAAACCTGACAAAAAAGGCTTTCAAAAAACATTGTGGGAAATTGAGAAAATGCTGGTAACACAAATTTACCTTCATCCCCCACAATGTTTTCTATCCATTTAAAGATCAATTCCATCATTTGAGTCACAGTTAATTTGCAGTCTTCTTCAAGTGCTATAATCTGGTCAAAAGTTAACTCTTCACCATACATCAAACTTGCAGCTTTGTCCAAATTTAAAGAATTTTGAAAAATAAAGTTTTTCAAATGATGAAATTGTCTGTGAGACGGTAGAAAAGATTGTGAAAGAATAGGAAAATACATGTAAGCAGCATTTTCTCCCTTTCCCTCATGTTTTTAAAAGCCTTTGTTTTCAGGGTCGGTGAGTTGGTAATATATGACCGTTTCAAAGGTTAAACATATCGATAACTTAAAATATATCACATAAATTATCATACAGTGAGGGGATACAATTTGAACATGCTGTCTTGTGGTACAATGGTCATGACCCTGACAAATGGGGCTGCAGAGATTCCAAAATACCATTTCTACCACAACACCATTTCATGAAAAATAATGTAGGTAGTACATACCACCAACCAATGGAATGATATCCATGCATATGAATATATGAGCTGATTTTAGATTGTCATGTTTCTTGATGGATGGATGATAGGTGGATGGTTGGATGGACAATTGGATGGATGGACAAGGAGTAGAAAAAAGGTTACCCAGAGAGTCTAAATACTTCTGTACTTTAATCTGCCATCCATCCTTTAGTAAGCATTATGGATAATAGTCAAGTTTGAAATTTTAGGTTAATAGGCTATCCACAATCTAAACACTTATACATAATAATCCCCTCTGCCCCTAAATAACCATAGTGAGCATTTTCAGCCTGTGGAATGCCAAAATCATTTGATCAAGATCAAAGTCATGCTCTATGAAAAGATGGTTTAACTCTTTACCACACAATCCCAACATTTAACGACCCTGAGAAAGAAGCCTTATGAAAACATTGTGGAAAAAGGAGAAAATGCTGGTAACCAAATTTTCTCCTTTTCCCACAATGTTTTATACCCTATTGTAGACAAATTTTTTATTTTTTATTTTGGGTTTGTCGTCTGCAGATATTTCAATTTGGACAAGTCTAAAACATTGCTGTGTGGTAAAGATATAAGCGCTTCTAGCCCTAAGAAATCTCCCTTGCCTAAATATTGAGATCAACGCAACTATTTGTTAACTTCAATATATTTCACTATGTATTTTTCCACTTCAAACACTATAACCTTCAACTGCTTTTTATTTTGATCTCTAAGATGCATGCAAATCCTATTTTTTTCAAAATACTCTCTATAGCAATATCCTCTAGTCACGGAAGAAACCCAGACAATTGTATATTTTGAGGCCATATTTACACATAAAAGGCAGAAGCAACTAACATCAACAGCAACCAAAAGCAAGCACATTTTTCTGACTTAAAAAGCTCTTACCAGATGACAAAATTCTAGACTTGCTCAAACTCAAGGCATTTGCAGATGACAAATCAAATAGAATTCAAGCTCTCTTCCTAAGGGTCCTTAACAGGTGGGATTGCTTGGTAAAGGGTTAAAAGGAGCTGTCACTTACCTTTCAAAACAAGACCAATACATGCAGGTGCCAAGAGCTTGGCTGCGGTTGCCTGATTTTCAGTGAAAATTTTATGTCAAAAAGGGGCCTAACTCTGTCAAAAATACTCTGATGGTTATCTGTCCTTGTTGTATTGGTTCCCCTTTTGATAATTAACAACTTGTCCAAGTTTGAGGCAAATATCTTCAGTAGTAATAGAGATATTATAAAATGTCAAAGTTTTCACACAATGACGCAGACAACGACTCTAGGGCCACAACTATACCTTGACAATTTTTTTTTTGAAAACAGCTGAGCTAAAAATGATAAAAAATGGATTATTTGCTCATGATGAGCATTTTTTTATCTACCATCATGTTTCCTATACTCTCTAAACTTAACCTTTAGGTTGCTAAGCAAGACTCAAGTACTTTTGCAGACAGTATAGATCAATATTAGTCTGCATGGAACTTGCAGTCTGATTTTGGATAATCAGTGTCTGACCAGGAGATAGCTTTGGAATAGCAAAATTTGGGTTTGTACTATTGGCTTGAAATTTGAATTTTACTTATTTAGCACATTAAGGATTAACTTTGTTTCGCTATCGCTAGCAAATTTTTCTTCTCCACGGATGTCATTAAACTTGAATAGAGTAAAAATTGTAAACAAAAAATAAAGATGGAAAAAGCACACTTGAGCCAAACTCTAACTAAATAAATATGACTTCTTTTGAAGTCTAAAGAAAGATTTTTACAATTTCTAGATGTGTTTGGTTATCTTTTAGCATAATGTAGCAGATTGTGTAGATCTGAGATCAGACTGCACAGTCTATGCAGTCTGATCTTGATCAATAACATCTGCAAAAAGCTGCTGAAGTTGCCATTAGCAGTGAAAAAGTTGAAGATTAACCCTTTACCACACAATCCCGACTTTTAACGACCCTGAGGAAAGAGCCTTTTGAAAATATTGTGGGAAAAGGAGGAAATGCTGGTAACCAGCATTTTCTCCTTTTCCCACAATGTTTTCTTCCCTATCAAAAGCAAATTCTATCATTTTACCCACAATGAAATTGTCGTCTGCAAATGCTTTCAATTTGGACAAGTCTAAATTTTTGTCATTTGATATAGAGTTAAATATACATTCCACTCTTCACCAGGAAACAAAATTTTAGACTCATCCATATTGAAAGCATTTGCAGACAACAAGCTACATGTGATTAGTCACACTTGTAACAAGTTTCAAATCAATTGATGACAACTCTCTTTGAGAGGGCAGAAAACATTGTGGGAAATGGGGAAAATGCTGGTGATCAGCACTTTCCCCATTTCCCACAATGTTTTCTCAAGCCTTTTTCCACCGAGTCAATTAAAAAAAATGATTAGTAAAGGATTAAAGCCACAGTATGACCACAGGACTGCCAGGGTTGAGGCAAAACAATAAGTATATATGAGACATACATTTTGAAAGGGAGAACAGACAGCACCACTTTTAGCAAGATCTAGGTTTTATGATTTGCTGGAAGATTGAAAACACAAAACATTTTGTCATCTTATGTCAAGACCATTTCAAGAAAAGAAGAGAAATTTATGCAATAGTTATCTTACCTTTACAGGTTAGTAATTTTAGGTTCTTTTACATAATTATTTGATTCAAACTCTTTGCATACAAAAACAGCAAAATTAAAAGTTTTACCAGTCTTTCTTCAATCAAGCAATACCTTTTAAATTGTTATTATTTTTTCCTCGAATAGTGTCAAATTAAAGATTCCTTTTTTTTTTTAAAACTCTTTACCAAGAGAAAAAAATTTCGGCTCAACCAAACTGAAAGTATTTGCAGATGACAAATTAAATGTAGCTCAAAACATGACTCCTGTCTTGTTATGGGGTAGAAAACATTGTGAGAAAAAGAGAAAATGCTGGTTATCAGTATTTTCTCCTTTTTCCACAATGTTTTCAAAAAGCCTTCTTCTTCAGGATTGTTAAAACTCTGGATTGAGTGGTAAAGGGTTCATAATGAAAGGAATTTGGACTTAACCCTTTCCCAAACAAGCCCTGGTTTTCATGTGTCTGCAGTACAAGTCTTTTGAAAACACTGTGGGAAAAGGAGAAATTGCTCGTAACAAGCAATTTCTCCTTTTCCCACAGTGTTTTCTACCCATTTTGAGAACTTTCTGCCATTTTCATCAAATTTAAAATTGTTGTCTGCAAGCTCTTTCAATTTGGACCAGTCCAAAATTTGTCGTTTGGGAAAGGGTTAAGCCATGCACGAATTACACAAATATTTCTAGTTCTAATATGGAGAGCTTTTTTGAATGCAAAATTTCCTTTGTTCTGAAAAAAAAAAAAGGAGCAAAATTTACTTTTCCACAAATCTGTTTTAAGGATGGCAGGCTGAATAGCTGAACAGTTTTAATCACAAATGACTAAACACAGGCTAAGATACTGAGGGGAAAGCAAGATGCCTTTTTACAAATAATAAGACAAACATTTAGGTAACAGAAGCAATTGCTTATACCAGAAAACTGCTCCTTTTTATGCAATATTTTCAAAGCTTTGCACTGGTATGAAGAAAATGTCTTGGCATGGCAACAGATGTAAGATCAACACATAAATTTTGAGTCAGCACATGTAAAAACAAGATTTATCTGCATGCAGTATGAAATGTTCTTTTTCCTAACAATATAAATCTAATACAGTTACCTGGTTCCTCTCAAACAACTTTGACTCCTGGCAAGTAAGAAAGAGCAACAAAAACAATATACAGTAGGTCAGATAGGCTGAACCAGTCAAAGTCCAAAAGTAGCTATCTGATTGGCTAAGCCATTCTAAGTCCAAAAGTTACCATCTGAATGGCTGAGCCATTCAAGTCCAAAAGTAGCTGTTTGATTGGCTTAGTCATTCAAATTCCAAGACGAGCAATCTGACATGATGTTGCAGCCAATCAAATGGCTAGTCTTGAATCTGAAACTGTTACTCAATCTAAAAATGTTGGATAACTCTTTACAGTGGACAAATTTTAAATAGATAAAAATGTGCTGTAGTTCCATGACAGGGTAGAAAAAACTGTGGGTAGTAACCAGAATTTTCTCCTATTCCCACAATGTTTTCTACCTGACCGAAAACAAGTTTCATTTTCTGAGTCATTGTTTTATCCTCTGGAAATGCTTTCAATTCTGTAGACTCTGAAATCTTGTCTTCTGGTAAAGAGTTAAGTTATTCCTGAAAAATGTGCATGTTTATGCAGACAGATCCAGGACCTGTACTGTTTAGAACATGTACTACCTTATATATTCAGACCAAAAGAAGACTTGATAGCCGTATGTACCATTTTTCAGTTTTTGAAAATTTTGACTTTCATTTATTTGGTATTCCAAGGGTAAAAACTTGGAATGATTCAAACAGGAACTTTTGGGGATAAAAAGGAATGGAATCAACAGAAGAATGGTCAGCAGTAGTAGTGGCACAACCATTCAAAATTTTTTTAATCTTCATTTTCCAGAACTTTCTGCGTTTCAACAAAACACAATTTCTGATGGATAACCAAACAGTTTAATGCTTTACCAGACAACAACATTTAGACTTGTCCATTTTGAAACCATTTGCTTTTGATGTTATCCAAGTGCCTTGTATAATGGAATTTGTAATTGAAAAGGTAGAAAACATTGTGGGAATAGGAGAAAATACTGATTATCAGCATTTTCTTCTTTTCCCACTAATTTTCAAAAGGCTTCCACCAAAAGGTAAATAAAGCACAAGGTTTTTGGTAGAGAGTTAACCAACAAGAAATTGTATTATATTCTGAATTTAGAACTTGAATGAAATTCAGAATGGTTGGTGAATATAATTCTGGTTGTTAATGTAAACAGCACTCAAATCAACCAATGGAGAACCTCTCACTGCAAATATTCATACCCAAACCCCCACACAAACAACTATTGCAACTTCATTGACACAAAAGATTAGTTCTCACAATTTCATTTGCTTCTTCACTGACACAAAAGATTGGTTTTCACAATTTCAGTTGCTTCTTTGTTTAAGAAAGTGTAGACCAAGATCAGCCCTACATTCACTAATTATTATTCACTGTTTACCACACAACTTAGCTTTCAGACCGGTCCAAATTAAAAGCATTTGCAGATCTCAAATTAAATGTTGCTTAAATGGCGAGATTTGTCTTAAAAAGCTAGAAAACATGGTGGGAAAAAGAGAAAATGCTGGTTACCAGCATTTTCTCGTTTTCCTACCATGTTTTCAAAAAATCTTCTTCTTCAAGGTATTAAAAGTCAGGATTGTGTAATAAAGACTGAATTCAATTCTATTTCTAAATTCAAAGGTAACCCATCTGATTGGCTGGGACAGAAAATCTCAGCTCAGACTGTTACTCTTGGAATTTATAATTATAACTATATCCAGAATGCTTATTATCACCAGTCCAATGGATGTTATCTCTCTTGTGCATTCTTGTGCATCTTTGGTGAGAAAGTGAACAAGCCAAATAAGACAAAGCAATATTATCTAACTCATAATGAGAATAACTAATGAGAATTAAATACCTAAACAAGAGCAGTGCATGCGAGTGCCAACACTTGGCTGCAAATGCTTGATTTTCAGTGAAAATTTTAAGTAAAAAAAAGGGCATCACTCTATCAAAAATACTTTTATGGTTTCCTGCCCTTGTTGTACAGGTTCCCCTTTTGATAATTAAGAATTTGCCCAAGATTGAAGCAAATATCTTCAGTAATAACAGATATATTATAAAATGTCAAAGTTTTCGCATGACACAGATGACGATGACACAGACGACAATGCCAGGGCTACAGCAACGCATTGATGTTTTCTTTGAAAATAGTCAAGCTAATAATTATGCTGGCTAGACACTTCATTGCAATGAAATGTGCCTTTGTTGGTAGAGACGGTTGCATCTGATTGTATTTTGCACAAGAATCTATTAACTTTTCTTTATGCATGGTAACCATGACTTAATAGTGAACTTTAACTTGAGTTCCAAAAATGAAAATAGGAAGTATTATTTTGAATTTAGAAACTGAAAACACAGCACAATCTTATCTTTAAACAAGTATTGACAAGTATTTCTTCGGGGCTGCTGTGTCTCCATCCATAAACATTGTAAGGGCAGAATTCCCATAATGTTTCCATTAGCCTTCTTCTTTCTGATAAATTAACCCTTTCCTAAACAATCCCATGTTTAACAGACTGGTGATAAAGGCTTTTGAAAACATCTTGGGAACAGGAGAAAATGCTGGTAAACAGCATTTGCTTTCTTTGCAAGGAAAACATTGTCGGAAAAGGAAACACTGATTGTAACCTGCATTTTCTCCTTTTCCAACAATATTTTAATAAACCTTTTCTCTAGGATCATTAACCCTTTCCTAAACAATCCAGTGTTTAACAGACTGGTGATAAAGGCTTCAGAAAACATCTTGGGAACAAGAGAAAATGCTGGTAAACAGCATTTTCTTTCTTTCCAAAAAGGTATTCTACCCTTTCAGAGACCTTCATTTCATTTGTACCAATTTCAAAGCTGTCATTAGCAGATGCTTTTAACTGTTCAGAGTCTACATTTGCCGTTTGGGAAAGGGTTAAGCCCTGGATTATTTGGTAAAGGGTTAACCTCTTATATAAATCAAATAATAATTTCCAGGGTACATTACAGCCTCAAGCAAAGTGATCTCAAAGTTCTTGTCCCTAGAAAAATTTCATTGTATCAGACAGTCTAAGTAGTCTGATCTTGATCTGCATTGTCCAAAAAAGGTCATCGCATAGTGCTTAGCTGCCAAAAGGTTACACTTAAAATTGCAACATATCAACCATTTTCCTATGAGGAAAAATGCTATTGTACTTCATACCACATTATAAAACAAACATAGTATTTAACTATCACACTAGACTTCCTAAGGTTTACATGTATCTACAAACTACAGGTGATGGCTTTTTACCTGTTTCCTTTCAAACTTATTCATGTTGGTTGAGGAATCCTTGAGCTGCCTTTCTCCTGTATCCCCATTCTCTCCGTACATGTTTAGGAAAACGTTAGCATCTGTTCCAGCACCAAATACGTCTCCCGTATACACCTTGACTGTATATTCTATTTCTGTAAAATACAATTTGGTACATGATGACACAAGGTATCTTTAACCCTTTACAACAATATAATAAGTTTTAATGACCCTACAGAAGAACACTTTTGAAAGCATTGTTTGAAAACATTGTTTGGTTACCAGCATTTTTCTGCATCTCGATCCCACAATGTTTTCTAGCTTTTAAAGGACAAATACCATTATCTTAATCATGTTTTAATCTTTTACCACACCATAAAATTTACACTGGTCCAAATTGACAGCACTAACAGACAACAAATCACAAGTGGCTAAATAGAAAAAAAAAATGCGGGAAAAGGAGAAAACGTTTTCTTCTTTTCTCACATATGTTTTCAAAGGCCTTTTAACCCTTTACCACACAATCCCGACATTTAACGACCCTGAGGAAGAAACCTTTTGAAAACATTGTGGGAAAAGGAGAAAATGCTGGTAACCAGCATTTTCTCCTTTTCCCACAATGTGTTCTACTCTGTCAAGAAGAAATTTTGCCATGCAAGCCACTTCTGCAAATGCTTTCAATTTGAACCAGTCCAAATTTTAGCCGCTTTGTAAAGAGTTCTAGAACAAGTAATTGTACAGTTTCCGTGCAACAGTGGTAGTTAGCATGTCACACAAAATGTATCAATGTGCATGTTACAGTTAGATAGACAAAAAAGCTGATTACAGAATATTCATCCATAAGATATTTTGCATTGGTATAATTACCTTCAAGTCCTCCCTTCAGTGTCCTTCCTTTCTCATCAGTGGGTATCAACTCTCGAACAATCTGCTTGTCATCTTCACTTCTGGCAAACCAACGGTTTACAAAGAACCAATAATCTTCTGTTTCTGTTCCATCATACTCGTCTGATTCTTCCTCCACCTTTTAACATTGGGAAAAGAAGTTATTCAGTTCCTCCTCCTAAAGGACACCGAGTGTGTCTTGCCACAAACCACTTCTGATTAGGGTAAAAGCAGAAATGCTGGTCATGAGAAATTTCATGAATTTAGCCCTGTGGCTTTTATTTGGCCCTTTGGCTTGAATTTAGCCTTTTAGCTTGTATTTGGCCCTTTGGCTTGTATTTTGCCCTTTGGTATGTATCCATTAATTCATACTGATTTCCAAAATGTTTTCGTTTAACCAGGATGTTTTCAAAGTCATTTTGCTGCAAATTTGTCTCAGCTGGAAAAGAGTTTAGCCCTTTTCTTGTTCCACACATTTCATTCATTTAACAGAGAAAGTTGTCAAAAAAAACAATACATGCATTTAAAGGAAAAGAGAACATATTTTACAAAAAAAGGAAATCACTCCTGGGTAAACAAACAGCTGTTTTTTACAAGCTATTTCCCTGTTTTGCATTGTATTCTGAAAGTTGTTGACTCCATAGGCTTAAAAACCTACTTGTACAACTGTCATGGGATACACAATACAAAATGTGTGAAAGAAATGAAAGAGGAAAAAAAAGAAAAGTTGTTACAAAACATTACTTTACTAACAGTTTTCAAATTCTGTTTCCTTGGTTTACGTGCACTACTTCTTCTTCTGGATTGTGAAACACTGCTGATATCTGAATCATCAGAGTCAGACAAATTGCCCATACGAGAGTAAATTGGTGATTCAGATCTTCGATCTCTTCCAGAGTATAGCGGAGATTCTGATCTTCTGTCGTGGGCTGACAACGACCGACTGCGGTATTTCTTTGTTCCTTTTCTTGGGCGTCTTTGAATCAGCATCTGTAAAAAATGTTTTTATGTGTCAAAACCAAATAAAGAGAAGTCTGTTTTAACCCTTATCTCAAATGAAACTGAATGCATTCACTCTTTACAAAATGACAAAATTTTGGACTGGACCAAACTGAAAGTTTTTGCAGATGACAAACTAAAATTAATGTGGCTAAAATGATGATTTCTGTCTTTGATGGGGTAGAAAACATTCTGAGAAAATGCTGGTTACCAGCATCTTCTCCATTTCCCACAATGTTTTCAATATTTTCTGTTTGGGTTGTTAAAAATTGGGATTGTTTGATAAAGGGTTAAGTATATTAAAACAGCCACAATATTCAAGGAAATTCTAAAATCGTCCTTTTACATGTTTTTGGCATTCAGGAAAGTCGGACGAGCTTCCATATGGGATAGCTTAAGTCCATCTTTTAAACACAATAACTGACTCTCCCCAGGCTTGACAGAACCTTTCAAAACAAAATTTTTTTTACTTAGAAACCAATGCAGTCCTTACAAGCTGTTTAAATCTTTACCACACAACAAAATTTTAGCCTGGTTCAATTTGAAAGCATTTACAGAGGACATATTTAATGTATCTCAAACCATAGAATGTGTCTTTCAAAGGGTAGAAAATATTGTGGGAAAAGGAGAATATGCCAGTTACCAGCATTTTCTCCTTTTCCCATAATGTTTTCAAAAGCCCTTCTTCCTTAGGGTCGATAAAAGTCAGGATTTTATGGTAAAGGGTTAAAATGTGATCACTTTCAAGTCTTGTAAAGCTATCTCAAACTGACAATACAAAAATTCTTGGCAATAATTATTTGAAAAATTTTTAATATTAATCTAATTTCATTAACAGGTAATTTATATAACACTGTGTGAGTTGCAGTTATTGACCAAAAGAATACCAAAATAAAGAAAACAAGTACTCACTTTTTCCAAGAACCATCCAGAGAACATACCAGTTCCATCATGACCAATTCTAACCTTCAATATTCGACCAATGTCAGAAGCTTCAATCTGAAAGTACATTTAGCAGAGTATTTCAGCGACAGATCTATAAGCCTATATTGTGGTCAGTTTTCTCTTGGATGTACACTTATTCCCTTGCTCAATAGATAAAACTTCTGGTGATTTTATTTGTGATCACACTGCGTGGCACATGCATTCTGATCTTGAATGAAGATGGACTTAAAACAGTCTTGAAACAGCATTGTTTTAGGACTTCTTCTTTCACAGAAAAAGAAGAAAAATAGTGCCCTAAAAATATGCAATACAGGTTCACCAGATCTAGAAAGTATAATCGAGCCATGAAAAGGGAGCTTAATGCATCTGCGAAAAGTATTGACACAGGTCAGCCTGTGCAGTCTGCGCAGGCTGACCTAGGCCAAAACTTTTCGCAATTGGTCAATTTTCTGCTTGTCAAAGGACCAGTGTACCTCATGATTCAGTCAGTTGTTAGACAAAATGGATTTTATAGATCCATAATTATGTGATGTCTTGCTTGGTATAATGCATTAGAGAGATGCATTAAGCCCCCTTTTGCCAGAGCATGGCTCATATGATTTAGGCATGAATGAGTCAGAATCAAAGCAATGTCCGCACCTTTTGTTCCTTTCCTCTATTGGCTTCAATATTGGGTAAATCAGACCAGCATTCTCTCCTTTTCCAACAATGTTTTCAGAAGCTTTCTCCTTCTGGGTCATTAAAATTCTGGATTGTGTGGTAAAAGATTCACCCTTGGGCTGCTAAGCTCAACTCAAGGACCTTTTGCGGGCAGTCTAGATCAAGACCAGACTGCACAGAATATGGCGGCTAAATGGAAGTAGCTGCTGACACAAGGGTGAGTTGACACAGGTTTCACTGTGCCTATAAGAGACTAGTACAAATGTACCTTAAACTTATCTTGCATTCCTTGCTCAAAATTATCTGTTTTATTTCTGAGACTGTAAGACTCTGTTTTGCCCGCTTGTCCATACATCTGCAGAAAGACATTAGCGTCTGTGCCTGCACTTCGTTCATTGCCAGTCCATATCGTCACCTCATACGGGATGGCTATAACAGAGAAACATAAAAGTATAATCATAACAAGAGGGCCATGATGGCCCTGTATCGCTCCACTGGCTTATAAATATAAACCACGAAGAAAAGTCTTCACTATATAAGCCCTTATAAAACTTTGACCTCATGGCTACAGTCTGACTAAATGGGGAATATTGTATTAGAAGAATAACATGCCAAATGTGGGAGTTCTTGGCCTTATGGCTGGTAACAAGATGGTTTCTGAACTTTTCACTCCATAAACCCATGTAAAACTTGTGATCCCTGGTGCAGGGCCAAACTTGATCCTAGAGCTGTAACTTGGGCCCTCTTTGTAACTGTCCACTAAATAATGCTATAATTATATGCAAAATTTGGTAGCCTAAGCCTTATGGCTATGTACACCAAGATTTAAAAGTTTTCCCTATGTAAGCCTATGTAAATCTTGTGAACCCCCCCCCTCCAAGTATGAGGCCAAATTGACCCCAGGACTATACTTTGGGCACTTTTGGTAGACTCCAACTAGATCAAGCTAAATGCCAAATTTGGTAGCTCTAGGCCTTATGGTTTCAGACAAGAAGATATTTAAAGTTTTCTCTATATAAGCCTATGTATAAAACTTTTGACCCCTGGGGAAGAGCCAATTTTGACCCCAGGGCTATAATTTCAAGACATATGATAGAGGTCTACTACATAAAGCTACATGCCAAATTTGGTAGCCCTATGCCTTATGGTTTCAGACAAGAAGATTTTTAAAGTTTTCTCTATATAAGCCTATGTAAAACTTGTGACCCCTGGGGAAGAGCCAATTTTGACCCCAGGGCTATAATTTCAAGAAACATGATAGAGGTCTACTACATAAAGCTACATGCCAAATTTGGTAGCCCTATGCCTTATGGTTTCAGACAAGAAGATTTTTAAAGTTTTCTCTATATAAGCCTATGTAAAACTTGTGACCCCTGGGGCAGAGCCAATTTTGACCCCAGGGCTATAATTTGAAGAAACTTGATAGAGGTCTACTACATAAAGCTACATGCCAAATTTGGTAGCCCTATGCCTTATGGTTTCAGACAAGAAGATTTTTAAAGATTTCCAATATTTTTCAGTTTTGTTGCCATGGCAACCAGAGTTTTTGAAGGAATCAAATTCTTTCAAGAAATTCTGAAGAGGACCATGTCAGGATCATTTCTGTGAAGTTTCGTGAAAATCGGATGGGTAGTTTCAGAGAAGAAGATGTTTGAAATAAAAGTTAACGCACGGACGGACGGACGGACGGACGCACGACGGACACCGGGCCATGACATAAGCCCGCTGGCCTTCGGCCAGTGGAGCTAAAAACTATAATTGGAGAAATATTTACCCTTAACCCTTCTCCTGCAAAATAAGTGACATGAAACTTTCAAGACGATAGTAAAAACCCAAATAATGCTATTTCAAACTTATTCTTTGGAGAACACTATCTCCTTATCGGACAATGTAGATCCAAGATCAGACTGCACGTTCTGTGCCGTCTGATCTTGATCTATACTGTCCGAAACAGGTCAGAGAGTCGCGTTTAGCACTCTACGGGTTAAAAGAGCCTTTCACAACTTGAAATGCCCTTACCGCCAGTAAAGATCAAGATCAGACTACACAACATGTGCAGTCTGATCTTTTGTCTACACAGTCCACTTCCCTCAGCCAACTTTGAAAATGAAATTATTTGGGTCTTATTTCAAGACAAAAAGTATTCTTTGGGTTTTTTTCAGTGCTCTGAAACATTGGTTTGTTGCAGACTTTTGCCAGACATTTCAATTTTGGTAACAATTTTGTCTATTCTAATCAGATTTTTATTTGATTATTCACAAGATTATATGCCACTAGTAGAAAATAAAAAAGTTATCCAATCATTTTTAATCACCTCTGTGCTTGTGTACATGATATTAAGCACACTTACAAATCTGATCTAATCTGTAACATTCTTATAATTTCATTCACATCCCAAGTACCTTAAAACTGCAAAAGCAAAAACTTTTTTAACTTTTTAACAAACAACAAAATTATAGACTGGCCCAAATTAAAAGCATTTGCAGGCAACAAAATAAATGTGTCTCAAAAGCTGAAATTTGTTTTGGGATGGGTAGAAAACATTGTGGGAAAAGGTTACCAGCATTTCCTCCTTTTCCCACAATGTTTTCTGAAGGCTTCTTTTTCAGGGTCGTTAAAACTCGGGATTGTGTAACGGGATAAATTTCAACAACCAAATATTCTTAAATATTTTTTGACCAACTTTTCTCCATATCTTCTTTATAAGAGGGATCCATTTCCACTTCCAGTAAGCCATCTTCTTCATCCTTCGCCAACCAGCGATGACAAGCAAAAACATACTGTTCCCCACGTGATGGTACCAGTATTTTAACTTCATCCAGGAACCAGCCTGCACCAGGTCCAGATCCATCATGGCCGACTTTGATTCTTTTAATCTACAATATTATTAGATACAGGATCTGACATAAGCTGGTATTAGAGATAAAATTTTGGCAAGCTCAATCAAATTTATAATTGGCTATATTACACTGAAAGCAGTGGTAGTTATCATGATAAAATATTTGAGCCATTCTCTGTGACAAGGGGGTTTAATGTATCATACTTACTTATCAATGCCTGTGTGTTTTGTGGTAGTGTCCTTTAGCAAGAAACTTTAAAACCCTAGCCTAGTACTTGTGAAACCCACAACATACAGTCACAAACAAGTGAGCTGACAATGTGATATAAATGAGATAATGTTCAAAGCGGCATAAAACATGACTCATTCGATCAATCACAATACCTGTTACAGTCAGTCAGATAGAGTTATCTCTCTTTGAGCCCTCTGGTGCTTATTTGGTAAGAAAATGAACTTGTCTCTCAAGACACTGCAATAACACTGGGATATACATGGTGGCCCTATTAACCCTTAGGCTGCTAAGCGGGACTCCTAGACTTTTTGCAGACAGTGTAGATCAAGATCAGAACATGCAGTCTGATCTTGGACCTACAATGTCTGATAAAGAGATATTTTTTTCCTCCGAAAAGTAAGCTGGGAGTAGCGTGATTCGGTATTTTTACTATTGGCATGACAATTCCATTTAACTTAAACAGCAGGATGAGGGTTAACATAAGACAAAAATTTAACTGACCCATGATGACAATAACAAATGACAAGTGAAAGTAAAATATACTTATTAGACACTGTATGGCAATGACATGTGCCCATGTTAGCGCCTTGAACTCAAAGAGTTCCACTAATGGAAATAAGAAGCACTATTCATGTCATTCCTGGGCTCCACAAGACACCTTTAGGCTACTGGGCATGGGGTCTGCATTGTTTAGTGTAAAAAGAACCACTTTGCAAAGTATAAATTGTGCTAACCCAAAGAGCACTGATAAAATCCCACAAACATTCTCAGTCTTTGAAAAAAATCCAAATAACTGCAATTTTATGGGTGCTCTTGTCCACAATGTCTTGGTGATGTGGATGCTGTAGAAGAAACTCTGTACCACACAACACAATCTTAGACTTGTCCAAACTGAAAGCATTTGCAGATGACAATTTAAAAGTAGCTCAAATGATTATTTCTGCCTTTGATTGGGTAGAAAATGTGTGAAAAGGAGAAAATACTGGTTATCAGCATTTTCTCCTATTCCCACAATGTTTCCAAAAGGCTTCTTACTCAGGGGTTAAATTACCACCTGCAATAACCATACCTGACCAATATCAGTGGCTTCAATCTTGAAAATATCCGTTTTCCCCCTCTCAAACTTGTTTTTAAAACTGGCAGACTGTCGGAGGATCAACTGCCCAGTGTCTCCTTTCGCTCCGTAAATTATCAAATAGACATTGGCGTCTGTCCCTGCATTGGATACATCTCCAGTCTTTACATGGATGTGATACGATGTTGCTAAAAATAGACAAAAGGGTGAGTCATGCTCTGTGAAAAGGCCATCTAATGTATCTGCAAACAATATTCACCCATGTCAGCCTGCACAGGCTGCCTTGGGTTAAAGTTTTTGCTACTGGTAGATTTTCTCCATGTCAAAGGGCCACTCTACCTGATGATTCAGTCAATTTTAGACACAATGGATCCACGATATGCAATTAACTCTTTACCAAACAACAAAAAGTTAGACTGGTCCAAATTGAAAGGATTTGCAGACTACAAATGAAATGTAGCTCAACTGATGATTTCTGTTTTGGATAGGGTAGAAAACATTGTGGGAAAAGGAGAAAATGCTGGTTACCAGCATCTTTTCCTTTTCCCACAATGTTTTCAAAAGCCTTCTCTTACAGGTTCGTTAAAACTCAGGATTGTGTGGTAATGGGTTAATGGCTTGGTTGGTCTACTGCACTGTGAAGATGCGCATTAATCTCCTTTTTCTCAGAGCACGCCACTTATTTTCAACCCTTTACAAAAACCACCTCAACTTCTAACAACTCTGAAGAAGGAGGTTTTTGAAAACATTGTGGGAAAACGAGAAAATGCTGGTTACCAGCATTTTTCTCCTTTTCCCACAATGTTTTCTACCCTTTAAAAGACACTTTTTATGTTTCCAGCAACATTTGAAATGTTGTCTGCAAATGCTTGCAATTTGGACCTAGCTGAAATTTTGTCATCTGCCATTCTGGTAAAGATTTAAAGAGCATTGCTGATATGAGCAGTAGGTAACGAATTAGGCATAAAAAAAACACTGATATACCATTTTAGAAGGTTCTAGAAAAAAATAGAAGAGGAGAAACAATACAACTTCTTCACTCTAATTATCTACTCATTTCTGTACACCATAGTAGGCCATGCCCGGTAGTTCAGGGCTTCAAACCGGAGGGTCACTGGTTTAAATCTCCAGCTTGGCCATTTTTTTCTCAATATCTGATGATGGTCATTGTGATACGATTCACTCCTCTCTCACTTCTGATTATATGAGAAAGCAGCCATTGGCTTTGACAAGAATAGTGTAAAATAAGCTCCAGGAAAGCAAGATTTGGTGCAGTTGCCAATGGGATATAATGGAAATAACATTGAAAACAGCATTAAACACCAACCAAACAAACTGTTACCATACACAACTAAGACTTATTTAATACAACCAAAAAAGACAACTGACTAGCTCCCTTTTGAAGGAAAGCAGATTTTTTTTCTTTATGGTTTCAGGTAAAACAGGGTGGAAAAGAGCAAATGCATGTCAGAAGTAATCTTCCTTGTTCTTACAATATTTTTTGAAAGCTTTCTATAGCATAATATGCATCTTTGCTCCAATAATGTACTATCCTAAGATATACTACTATAGATGTATTTTGCAGAGTGTTGACCAAGATCAGCCTGCACATGAGTGCAATCTATTCTCTATCAACTCTTTACCACATGAGAAAAATATAGACTTGTTCATACTGAAAACATTAGCACACAGTGTTTTAAATGTAGCTCAAATGATGAAATATTTTTTGATATGGTAGAAAATGTTATGGGAAAAGGAGAAAATGCTAGTTTTTAGCATTTTTTTCCTTTTCACACAATGTTTTCAAAAGGCGTCTCCCTAAGGGTGATAAAAGTTTGAGAATGTGTGGTGAAGGGTTAATCCTTTACAAAACAATCCCATGTTTTAACGACCCTAAGGTTGACGGCTTTCAAACATAGTGGGAAAAGAAGAAAATGCTGGTATTAAATCAGTATTTTCCTTTTTTAACCACAAAATTCTACCCTTTCAAAGACAAATCCTGGCATTACAGCCTCATTAACTCTTTACCAAATTACCAAATTTTAGATTCGTCGAAATTGAAAGCATTTGCAGACAACAAAATTAATGTGACTCAAAAATTGAACTTTGTGTTGAGAAGGATAGAAAACACTGTGGGAAAAGGAGAAAATGCTGGTTACCAGCATTTTCTCCTTTTCCCACGATGTTTTCAAAAGGCTTCTTTCTCAGAGATGTGAAAACCCGGAATTGTATGGTAAAGGGTTAAATCTGCCAATGCTATCAATTTGAGACAAGTCTTATCATATAGTAAAGGGTTAAATCTGCCAATGCTTTCAATTTGAGACAAGTCTAACATTATCTATCTCAGTCATAAAATTCCTGTTGCATGCTACTAAAACTCATTAAGATTATACTTCTGATATGATTATTGATAAAAATCAAGCAAATACTGTTCAAGCCATTTTGACAGTCTATCAAGAAATGGATTTTTCTAACCACCTGAAAAGTGCTGCACTTTTTTTTGCTGAGGAAGCATTCTAGAGGTGATTAAACTTTGCTAGCTTTGGTGCACTCAGAGAACAGCACCACAGGGATTAACCCTTTACCACACAATCCCAACTTTTAATGACCCTGAGAAAAAATCTTTTGAAAACATTGTGGGAAAAGAAAAAAAATGCTGGTAACCAGCATTTTGTGCTTTTCCCACAGTGTTTTCTACTCCTACCGAAACAAATTTCAATGACTGAGTTATGCTTGTTTTGTTGTCTGCAAATTTGGACAGGTCTTAAAAAATTTTGTTCGGTACAGGTAAAGTGTTTACTTTACAAAGCGACAAAATTTCAGCCTGGTACCAATCTGAAGATTTTGCAGACAGCATATGAAATGTGATTCAAATGAAAAGATTCATGTTCAAAACAGTACAAAATGCTGTCAAAGATAAAAGAAACATGCACTCTGGCTCAGTGCTTATAAGAATTTTTTCTTGCTTAATTCTTTACCACATAATCCTGAGTTTTAACGACCCTGAGAAAGAAGGCTTTTGAAAACATTTTGGGAAAAGGAGGAAATGCTAGTAACCATCTGAAATGGCAGAAAACAGTGGATAAAGGAAAAAAAGCTGGTTACCAGAATTTCCTCTTCCCCCCTTCCCATTCTGTGAAAAACAATTCTTTTCATATATGGAAGCAATTGGGGATACACACAAAAATAGGCAGACACAACCAATTACTGCACAAATATGACTTTCCGTGTTCCTTCATTTAATTGTTTACTAGACAACTAAATTTTAAACTGTTTCAAACTGAAAGCATTTGCAAACAACAGTTTAAATGTGGCATAAATGAAGAGATTTGTATCAGAAAGAGTAGAAAACATTGTGGGTAAAGAAGAAAATGCTGGTTACCAGCACTTTCTTCATTTCCCACAATGTTTACAAAAGCCTTTCTCCATGGGGTTATTAAAAGTCAGGATTCTGTGGTAAAGGGTTAAATATTTTTAAAACAGGGTAGGAAAAGGAGCAATTGTTTATTACAAGCTATTACTTCATTTCTTGCCATGTTTTTCTGACAAGTAAAGTATCTCCCTTCCTTAAAATGTTATAGCCTTTTGGGGAGCTTGTACTGGCTTGTGATAGGTCTAGAATCAGCCAATACAGTAATGGTTTTTAACTCTTTACCTGACAACAAAATTTTCGACTCCTCCAAATTGAAAGCATTTGCAGACGACAAATTTAATGTACCTAAAAAGATGATTTCTGTCTTTGAAATAGTAGGAAACATTGCAGGAAAGGGAGAAAATGCTGGTTACTAGCAATTTGTCCTTTTCCCACAATCTTTTCAAAAGCCTTCTCTTTCAAGGTGATTAAAAGTCAAGATTGTGTGGTAAAGAGTTAAGGGTTAATGGTTGGCTTTAATTATCAGATATCCCTTTGACGTTGGGAAAAAAAGATTTTTTGTGTACCAAGAAACTATAAAACATGCAATAACTTTCGGCTATTTTTTATCATTGGTTTCGTGTAGCTGACTTTGTTCTTAAAGTTGAACTACCCAGAAATTAGATCTGTTGGGAAAAGATTATGATAAAAAAGAAATTGTTCAAATTAAGCAATTTCTCTGTTTATTGAAACACTGCCTTGATTGATTTTACTGCAAAGAGTAATTTAAATTTATATAATTACAGTTTTAATTCAGATTCTAAAAGCATCATTTTACAGATGTCCCAATATCACCTAATTAAATCTGATATCATGATAATTGATCTTTTTTTTATTAGCTATTTAGCTGTATGATGTACTTTTCTTGTCAGCTTCCAGTATTAATCTATTACTAAACGATCCTGTTTTTCCACGACCCTGACAAAGAAAACTTTTGAAAACGTCACAGTAAATATAGATAAAAGGGCCATGATGGCCCTTAATGGCTCACTTGTGCCCGTACACCTTCGAGAAAGTTCATCATTTTGTATTGGGCTGAAAATATGGTCTCTAGAGTGTTTACCAGGATTTTTCTAAGATTTGTCACAGTGACCTATTTTTTAACTAGACATGATCCATATTTGAACTTGTCCGAGATATCATCAGGCACAGTACGTATTCACCAACCATTCTTAAGAACGTTCTTAGTCTTATTCTCCAAGATTTTCTAAATTTGAAATTATTTTCTAAATTTGAAAGTAACACTACTTCTGATTGGCTAAACCATTTGGTTTGATTTGGTTTAGCCAATCAGAAGTTGCGTTACTTTCGAATTTAGAAAATCTTGGCGAATATGACTAAGAACGTTCTTAAGAATGGTTGGTGAATACGGACCCAGTACAAACATTATTACCAGCATTCATAAGTATTTGGCTGAAAATCTTCCTTCTACACTACATGCAAGGTTTTTTTAAGATTTAAGTCTCAGTGACCTATCTTTCACTCAAATGTGACCCAGTTTAAAACTTCACTCAAATTAAATCAAGACAAACATTCCAATTAACTTTCATAAGCATTGGACAAAAACTGTGGCCTTTATAGTGTACCAGTAAATTGTTTTTAGAAAACTTGTCCCAGTGACCAAATTTTTCATATGACATGACCCATTTTCAAACTCATTCATGATGACCTTCATGAATATTGGACAGAAAATGTGGCCTATAAAACTGAAACTGAAACTGATTAACTTGATTGAACGCCTAATTTTACGCAAAGCATATTCACTAGCGTTGTACAACGTTTAAGCCTAAAGTATATTTATGACATGATATAATACAACAAATAAAATAGAATGTACGCAAGGTTTTTTGTAAGATTTGTTTCAGTGACCTACTTTTTTACCCAACCTGACCCTTTTCAAACCTGTTACAAGAAACATTTCGACCAACTTTCATGAATAATTGGCCTTTAGAGTGAACACAAGATTTTTCTAGGATTTGATCCAGAGAACTACTTTTTGATCCAACGTGACCCATCTTCACACTTGTCCAAGATACAATCAAGACAAACATTCTGACCAATTTTCATGAGTATTTGACTGAAAATTTGGCCCCCACATCATACATGAGGTTTTTTCAAAGATTTGGCCCAGTGACCTACTTTTGGACCTGATGTGACCTATTTTGAGACTCATTCAAGATACCTTTAACTCTTTACCACACAATCCCGAGTTTTAATGACCCTAAGAAAGAAGCCTTTTCAAAACATTGTGCAAAAAGGAGAAAATGCTGGTAACCAGCATTTTCTCCTTTTCCCACAATGTTTTTTAAACTATCAAAGACAAATTCCATTGCTTGAGCCACATTTAAATTGTTGTCTGCAAATGCTTTCAATTCTGACCAGTCTATAATTTTGACGTTTGGTAAGGAGTTAGGACAAACATTCTGACTTACTTTCATGAGTACTTAAGTGAATGTGTGGTCTCAAGGGTGTAAACTAGGTTTTTCAAAGATTTGTCCCAGTGAGGCTTCTTTGACCTGATGTGACCTATTTTTTCAAACTCATTTGAGGTATCATCAAGACAAATATTCTGACCAAGTTTTAGTAGTATAGGATTGAAATGTGGCCTCTAGAATGTAGACAAGGAATAAGGTGACAACACATAATGGACACAAGAAAATTACAAAAGCTCACATGAGTATTTAACTGAATATGAGGCTCTTGGGCGTATACAAGGTTTTTCAAAGACTTGTCCCAACGACCTTAGTTTGACTCAATGTGACCTATTTACAACTGCACAGAATAGACTGCACAGAACATGCAGTCTGATCTTGAATCTACACTGTCTGATAAGGAGATATTTTTTCCAGAGAAATAACTTTGAAAAAGCAACATTTGGGTTTTTAGTATCGGCTTGAAAGTTTCATTTCACTTATTCAGCAGGATAAGGGTTAAAACTTGGTATAGTGTGGTAAAGGGTTCACACAAAGTACAAGCTGTACTTTGAAGAAGCAGCTGGTTTGGCAAGACTTTGTAAAATGACAATAAATTGTAATCTAAAACCCAAAGTACTTCATTCTTTATGACACAATTCTGGTTTGCTCTTATCATAAAAAGTAAAGTACATGCAAATAAAATTGTAAAAAAAACAACACTTTTGAGATTCTATATACTTTCTTAATTCGAATACCTCTAATATGTATCTTACAGTGTAGACAAGGATAAGATTACACATACTATGCATTCTGATCTTGGTCTACACTGACTGCATAGGCATCTGAAGGTGCCCTCAGCACACTAAGAATTAAATACGAAGTCTGTTTAGAGTTTATGACTGTTATAAGGCTTTGTTTAAGCAATTCAATGTTAATTTCATCCTCTACAAACAGTGTGAGCATGTAATTATGATGTCTGTTCGTACAATTAAGCTGTTGTAATACACTTGTTAAACAGTAGGCAAGTCACATCAAAAAACATTTTATACATTTTTTAGTGATCACACTAGATATGGATTCAGCTGATTACTGAATTTACCCTTTTGCCGAAATCAAACAGACCAGTGGAAACTTGGCTTGTAACCAAGGGAGTGGGTTTCAACTTTTGGCTTAGTTTTACCACAGGCTTTTAAAGCTCTACTGGTATATTCACTAAAATTTTCATTGGTAGGTCATCAAATACTGTTACTAAATAGCACATTGGTACATCGCCTCTAAATCACTGACATTTTCATTAACACTGTTACTGAAAATAGCACAAGCACATTGGTGACTGCCTCTTTAGTCTTTATTGTATTTAATACAATATAGAGGCAGCTTCCAATGTGCTATTTATAGTAAGGGTGTCTGATGATTGACCAGTGAAAATTTTGGTATCCAATGATAGACCAGTGGAGTTTCCCTGATCTATGGTTTTATATCAGGGATTTTCTACTTTTTATTACAAGGGCACTGGGCCCTTGAAATTTTGAAAAATGGACAGGTAAATCTATTAATCCTTTACAACACAATTTTTAACGACCTTGTGGAAGAATGCTTTTGGAAACATTGTGGGAAAAGGACAAAATGCTAGTTACCAGCACTTTCTTCTTTTCCTGAAATATTTTCTAACCTTTCAAACCAAATACCTGGTACAATCAATTTGAGCCATGCTCTGTAAAAAGTGGGCTTAATGCATCTGCGAAAAGTATCGAACAAAGTCAATTTTACTGGTCAATTTTCTGCATGTCCAAGGACCACTCTACCTCATGATTCAGTCAGTTGGTAAACAAAATGGATTTTATGGATCCATAATTATGCGATTACTTGCTTGATATCATGCATCACAGAGATGCATTTAGCATGGCTCATTTGATTGTTGCCTTTAGAAGTATTTTTAAGTTTAGGGGTCTACAAACAACTTAGGGCTTGAAACAACTGGGTCGCTTGTTTGATTCCAATCTCTGCCTTAACCCTTTCCCAAACAATCCTGTGTTTTTACTTCCCTGAGGAAGAGGCCTTTTGAAAACATTGTGGGAAAAGGAGAAAATGCTGGTAAAAATGCTGTCAAAAAACCTTAAGTTCATTTCAAATTTGTCGTCTGCAGATGTTTTCAATTTGGGAGAGGCTAAAATTTGTCGTTTGGGAAAGGGTTAATCTTAACTGATGATGGTCATTGTGACGGGATTCTTCTCTCACCTCTCATCATTGCTTTGATGATGCTTATATGGAAAAGCTGCCAGTGGCTTGAGAAGAATATTGTGCAAAGTTCTGGTAAAAGAAACTGTAACAAAGCAAGAATAGGCACACTGGCTGCCATGACATAATTGAAATAATGTTGAAAATGGCTATAAAAACTGTACAGACAATCAAAAGAATCCTTATGTTCACTGCTGTATTTGACGCTATTTTTATCCTATTCGGACACTGTTTTCAACTCTTTTGAAGATACATCTGATCATCCAACCCTTAACCAAAAAATCCTGAGTTTTACTTTGTAGTCCAAAGAAGAAAGCTTTCAAGAACATTGTGTGAACAGAAGAAAATGTTGGTAACCAGAATTTTCTATTCCAGCCATGCTTTCTATACTTCCAAAAAAATTCAGTATTTTAAGTCCCATTTGCTTACTTGTCATCAAATGCTCTGAATACAACCATTCCAAAATTTTGATGTTTGGTAAAGAGTTAAGCTACAATTTAGTTGTCTGCAAATGCTTCTAATATTTGGGCAAGTCTAAAACTTTGTTCTCCTTTAACTTTTTATCATACAGTCTGGACTTTTAACGACCCTGTGAAAGAATCCTTTTGAAAACCTTGTGGGAAAAGGAGAAAATGCTGGTAACCAGCATTTTCTCCCTTTCCCACAATGTTTTCTACCTTTCCTCAAACAAATTTCAATTTTTCAATCACATTTGTCATCTGCAAATGCTTTCAATTTGGACCAGTCTAAAATTTTGTCGTTTGGTAAAGAGATAAAGAGTAAGAAAAAGTCATTGACAACATCAGGGCCTGTATTAACCAACCATTCTAAATTGCATTCTGATTATAGCATTCTAGATTAACCCTTAACCAAAGAATCCTGAGTTTCAATGACCCTACTGAATAAGGCTTTTAAAAAAATTGTGGGAAGAGGAGAATATTTTCTCCATTTTCGTTTTAGTGTTTTCTAGTCTTTCTGATACAAATCTCATCATTTTTGCCACATCAATTTGTCGTCTGCAATTGCTTTGAGTTAGGACAAATCTTAAATTTTGTTGTTTGGTAGAGATTTAAGAAAGTAACAAAACATCTGATTGGCTAAACTATTTGGATAAGCCAATCAGAAACTATGAGAACCCTGAGAAAGAAGCTTTTTGAAAACATTATGGAAAAAGGAGAAAATGCTGGTAACCAGCATTTTCTCCTTTTCCCACAATGTTTTCTACTCTTCCCACAAGAAATTTCAATTTTTGAGTCACATTTATTTTGCCATCTGCAAAAGCTTTCAATTTGGACTGGTCTAAAGTTTTGTTGTTTGGTAAAGAGTTAAAACTTGGGATTGTTCAGTAAAGACTAAGAGGTAATTCTGTGATTAATGAAACCATAGACTTATCTATCTAGGCATATGTTTTTTGGAAGAAAGGTACCACATAAGACTCATGCCCCATGAATCTGAATTATTTTCTTTTCTGTTGACCTTTTGCGAAAGAATATTGTCTTTTCACCAACCCCCAGGGAGAAGACTTTGAAAAGGAAAACACTGATGTTACCCAGGATTTGTTACCTTTTCCTGCAATGTTTTCTACCCCATCCAAGATAGATCCCATCAATGAGCCATGACTCTGTGAAAAGAGACATTTGATCAAAACTTATCAGCTACAAATGCTTTCAAAATTACCAGATGGTGAATGTTTTGCCTCCATTTAAGTCCTTTACCATATATCCTGAGTTTTAACGACCCTGAGTAAGGCCAACCTTTTCAAAAAAACATTGTGGGAAAAGGAGAAAATGCTGGTAACCAACATTTTCTCCTTTCCCAACAACGTTTTCTATCCTCTCAAAAACAAATTTCAGTGTAAGAATCATTTTTATAATTATCCTTGTCTGCAAATGATTCTGATTTCTGCTAGTCTACAAAGTTGTTGTTTGGTAAAGAGTTAAACCTTTACCAGACGACAAAATTTTAGCCTTGTCCAAATAGAAAGCATTTGCAGACAACAATTTCAATGTGGCTCAAATGGTACAACTTTTCTTTGATAGGGTAGGAAACATTGTGGAAAAAGGAGAAAATGCTGGTTACCAGCATTTTCTCCTTTACCCACAATGTTTTCAAAAGGCTTCTTTCCCAGGGGTGTCAAAAGGCGTCATTGTGCGGTAAAGGTGTTAAACCTCATCCAAAACAACAAAATATTTGTCTTATCCAAATCGAAAAGCATTTGAAGATTAACTTCTTGCCACACAATCCCGGGTTTTAACGACCCTACAGAAAAAGCCTTTTGAAACATTGTGGGAAAAGGAGAAAATCCTAGTAACTAGCATTTTCTCCTTTTCCCACAATGTTTTCTTCCCTTTCAAAATCAAATTTCAATTTTTGAGTCACATTTATTTTGTCAAAACTTGGCACTGATAAACAGAATGATGTTTAACCATTTACCGAACAATCCTGAATTTTAACTACCCTGAGCAAGAAGCCTTTTTAAAATATTGTGGGAAAAGGATAAAATGTTGGTCTCCACCATTTTCTCCTTTTCCCAATGTTTCCTAACCTATCACTGACAAATCCCACAATTTAAGCCGTATTTGATTTATCATCTGCAAATGCCTTCAATTTGAACAAGTTTCAGATTTTGTTGTCTGGTATAGAGCTAACAATTAAAATCACAGCATAATTGTAGAATTATGGTCCTAATTGAAAGCATATTGTGCAGATGATATATCAAAGGGGATCAAACACAAGCACCGCATGTGGGTGCAAATGCTTGGCTGCAGTTGATTTATTTTCAGTGACAATTCTTAGTCAAAAAAAGGGCTTAACTGAGTCAAAAATACAAAAGTTTGAAGTAAATATCTTCAATAATGACAGAGATATTATAAAATGGCAAAGTTTTCGCACGACGACAACACAAGGGCTACAAAGCATGATGTTTTCTCCGAAAACAGCCGAGCTAAAAATGAAATATGTCCGGAAGAGTAGAAACATAGCTGGGACAGGAGAAAAATCCTGGCTACAATCATTTTCTTCTTTTCACTCACTGTTTTCATAAGCAATCTACCCCAAGGTCATTAAAACATGAGATTACTGGTTTAAGGGTTAAAAGTGGGGGGGTATGAAAGAGTAGAAATCATAGTGGAAAAGAGAAAATGATGACAACGAGCATTTTTTCCCTTTTCCACAGTGTTTTTCCCAAAAGAAACTTTTCTGCATAGCTGAGCCCCAGTTGCTCAGTCGGCAGTGTGCAGGACTTGAGAACAGGGGTTGTGAGTTTGATCCCCAGCTTGGCCAATTTCTTTCCAAGGACTGATTATAGTCACACGACTGGATTCATTCCTCTCTCACCACTGACCATTTTTTTGACAAGGGTTGAGTGGGAAAGCAGCCAGTGGCTTGGAAAGAATATTATTGTGTGTAGTACTGGTAAAAGAAAGGAAAGCATGGACAGTTGCACTGGCCACCGTGATATAACTGAAATAATGTAGAAAACTGCATTAAACACCAAACAATCAATCAATCGGCCTTCTTTTCATAGGCTGTACAAACACATAATTGGGGGTAAATAAAGGCTAGGAAAGTTTTAACCTTTCCTAATACTAGTTTTGACCTTTCCAAGTGCATAGTATATCATGTTATTACATATGTGGAAACATAATATTTTATAATTGTTTTTATGTACATATTAGAAGTAGTCTAGATCCACCGTTAATGCACTTGCTACCTTTGCACACAAATTTTCTCCTTTAATGTTGATTCAAGTAAAAAAGATCATGTTAATCCAAGGGATTACTATAATGTTTATGATGTATTTTCTGATTTATTTTATTACAGCACTTAACCCTTTACTAAACAACAAAATTTTAAACTTGTCCACGTTCAAAGTATTTGCAAATGAAACATTTAATGTGGCACAAATGATGAAATTTGTCTTTGATAGGGTAGAAAACATTCCCAAGCTTTGATAAACTTGAGGAAAAAGACCTATGAAAACATTGTGGAAAAAGGAGAAAATGCTTGTAACCAGCACCCATTGTTACCCACAATGTTGTCTACCCTTCTAAAAGCAAATTCAAGTTTTTGAGTCCTGTTTAATTTGTCATCTGCAAATTCTCTCAATTTGGACCAGTCTAAAATTTGTAGCATGGTAAGGAGTTAAAAAAAAAAATGTCTCTTAGCCCTTGTATTACCATAGCCCACAAAAACTCCATTGGTCTATCACAGAATACTGATGATCGACCAATGAAAATTTCGATATTAAATGTAATCAATGGAGTTTCAGTGACCTACGGAGTTACTAAATAAATAAATTGGAAATTCTCTGAGACTGTACAAAAGATGTTGCAATTTCAAAGCTGGTTTTGTCAGAATATCTGGCAAAGATAAGTGAACAATGTAGGTCCAAGATTTCAAGACTGCATGCCCTGTGCCGTCTCTTCTTTGTCTACACAGTCTGCATAAGTAAGACTTAAATATGGGAGCAGTGTTATGAGTATCAATAATACTTCAATCCTGTAACTCTTTACCACACAACAAAATTTTAGACTGGTCCAAATTGAAAGCATCTGCAGCCGACAAAATAAATGAGTAAAAAATTGCAGTTTGTTTGGGAAGGGTAGAAAACATTTGGGAAAAGGAGAAAATGATGGTAACCAGTATTTTCTCCTTTTCTAAAAATGTTTTCAAAACTGTTTTTTCTTAGGGCTGTTAGAAGTTGGGATTGTGTGGTAAAGAGTTAAAAACATAGTGGGGGAAAAAGAAACAGCTTAAGAAAAAAGTAACAATTGTATGCTACAAGCAGTTACGTGCTCCCATTCTAACAATGTTTGTTTAAACTTTCCCTCTGTATGGACCTCGCAAATCATATTTGGATGGTAATTATCAATTCTATCACTACAAGGGTTGACAGATAAAATAGGAAGTAAATGTGACAAATTTGACAGAAAAGGCATGGCACCTGATATGATGGTAATGAATAAATGATGCAAAAAATTAGGCTTTTACTCTTTTTACTGCATTAGTAAATATCTAACCAAATTAGCCATAAACTTACAATAGCAGACTCTTTCACACATTGACTCTATACAAAACTACAAAATTTTAGACTTGTCCAAACTAAAAACATTTGCAGTCAACAAATTAGAGATTGCTCAAATGATGAAATTTGTTTTTGATAGCATAAAAAACACTGTGGGAAAAGGAGAGAGTGCTGGTTAATTTTAATGTGTAAAAGTACTGCTGATAAGCCAGACTAATAAAAGGAAACTTTGGATCTTTCAAAGCTTCACCTTTTACCAAACAATGGTAACCAGAATTTTCTCCATTTCCCCTAATGTATTCTACCCTTTCAAAGACAAACTCCATCATTTTAAGGACTTTTCTATAGTCATCTGCAAATGCCTTCAAGTTGGACAGGTAAAAAAAAATTATCATCTTGTATAGAGTGTAGTCTTTTACAAGAAGACAGAATTCCAGACCAAACAATATTAAAAAAAAAAAAATCAGACAACAATTTTAGCATATCTGAAAAGATTATTTACCTTATATCATTGAAATCATTGAAATAGTAGAAAACAATGCTGGAAAAAGAGAAAATGCTGGTTACCAGTATTTTCTCCTTTTCCCACAATCTTTATAAAAAAACTTTCAGTGGTTGTTGAAAGTCAAAACTCTGTTGTAAAGAGATAAATATGTGAAAATTCAAGCTTTTACTTGTTCGGGAATGTGGTTTGTGACTCCCCTAAAAAGTTAAATAACATAATCAAATCAATCAACTTAAACTGTTTACACCTACAAGAAGCGACCTCAGGCATCGCATAATGTATGTTGCATGTTATGCCTTGATGTTTTAGCCAAACAACCCACCTGGGTTTTTAAAATCTTAAATTTCAGTGGTAAAAGCCCAATGAATGGAAACAGTCCCATAGAATTTATATTAGAACATTTAGAGTCTTAACAGTTTAAAGAGGAAAGTAACAATCTGGCTCAAAGTCTTAGAGGGTTCTGCAGGCATGCAAAACAAAGTACTTATAAGCCTTTCAGTGCAAAAATTGTATAAACTCGAACTTTTCCAACAACAGAAAGAACAATACCCTGAAACTTGGAAAGATTTGTTATCTTTTGGCTTCACTAAGTAACTGGATGGTATAGATCAAAGGTCAACTTGCACATTCCGTACAGTCTGGTTACCAGCATTTTCTCCTTTTCCCACAATGTTTTCAAAAGGCTACTTCCACAGGGTCATTAAAACTCAAGATTATGTGGTAAAGGGTTAAGTATCCTTGAAATAAAACTATGACAACTAACTCTGAAACTGTATTAACCGAGAACAACAACAAGCAAGCTGCTCCTAAAGTAGCATTTCATTAATACATAAAGATTACTATCTGACCAAATACTGATAACAAGAGGGCCATGATGGCCCAGTATCGCTCAACTGTCTAATAACAACAAACCATACATACCAAACATTACAACTCTTAGTCAAACTGGCTTCGAATAGGAAGATTTTTTCACAGTTTTCTCTGTGAAAATTCGACCCAAGAGCTATAATTTGAACAAACTTGATAGAGGTCCTCTAAATAAAGCTACATACATAATTTAGCAGCCCTAGGCCTTATAGTATGGAGCAAAAAGATTTCACTACTGGTATACAAGCCCTTGTAAAACTTGTGATCCTCCCAGTTTTGCCTGTGTAAGAGTTACACTTGTTTTTAGCCAATGCATTAATTTCTAGTAGGTTCAATTAAGGGTTATGCAAGCAGTCATTTTCATTTTGTAGTGCAAATAGAGACAAGAGCACCACATGTGGGTGCCAATGCACAGCTTGATGCTTGATTTTCAGGGAAAATTTTATGTAGAAAATGGGGGCCAAACTGTGCCAAAAATACTTTGAAGGTTACTTGCCCTTGTTGTATAGGTTCCCCTTATGATAATTCACAACCTGTCCAAGTTTGATGCAAATATCCTAAATAATAACAGAGATATTATAAAATGTCAAAGTTTTCAAACAACGCAGATGACCACAATGCAAGGGCTACGACAATACCTCGAAATTTTCTTTAAGAAAAAAAAAACTGAGCTAAAAATGGTAATTTACTACAGATATAACTGTTGACCAAATGACAGAATCTTGGACATGACCAAATTGAAAGTATTTGCTCACGAAAATTTTAGTATGGCTCAAAATTGATGATGGAAATAGTCTTTGATAGTCTGGGAAAAGGAGAAAATGCTGGATATCAGCATTTTCTCCTTTTCCCTATGTTTTCAAAAGCCTTCTTCTGTTGGGATGACAAAACTCCAAAATGTGAGGGAAAGGGTTAAAGACCCAGACAAGGCTGTTAAATTATGGTGAGAGTACATTAATTTTTTAAGGCTGTTTGCTAAGAATATCCAAAATCAAGATTTACCCAGTCTGTGACAGTGACTAAATTTGCCCTCGGCATCTTTAACCCTTTCCCAAACAAGCCCTGGTTTTCACGTGTCTGCAGTACAAGTCTTTTGAAAACACTGTGGGAAAAGGAGAAATTGCTCGTAATGAGCAATTTCTCCTATTCCCACAGTGTTTTCTACCCTTTTTGAGAACTTCCTGCCATTTTTCATCAAATTTGAAATTGTCGTCTGCAAACTCTTTCAGTTTGGACCAGTCCAAAATTTGTCGTCTGGTAAAGGGTTAATGTTTGCCGAAATCTAGTTTGATGCTTAAATTACATATTGAAACATTCTATTCTAGAAAATCCTATTAACCTTTAACCCTTTACCAAACAACAAATTGAAAGCATTTTCATGTGACAAAATATATGTGAGTGAAGAATTAAAATTTAATTATGGAAAGGTAGAAAACATTGTGAGAAAAGGTGAAAATGCTAGTTACCAGTATTTTCAACTTTTTCCACAATGTTTTGAAAGGTTGTTTTCTTTAGGGTCGCTTCAAGCTTGGGATTGTGTGGCAAAGGGCTAAGCACCAAATAAACCGATACTTTTCAGTCTAGAATTAAGATCCAAATAACTGCAATTTCTTGGCTCCTCTTGTCTAGCATGTCTATGCAAAGCAAACAGTGTAGATCAAAGACCAGACTGTATGTTTTTGTGCAGTATGATCTTGATCTACACTTGCCGCAAAAAACAGACTAGAGTTGTAAAAGACACTTTGAGAGCTAACATGCATGCATTTCATGCTCACACATACTATTTTTATAGTTTCTCTTTTCTGCACTTTTATCTGGCTCCAAAGTTTAAATTACAGACTTTATCACTTTTTTGTTTTAAAAAGGATAACAGTACCCTCTTTGAAGAACAAAATAATCAAACATTATCGAGGTATAAAAAGAACTTTTGTAGCATTCTTTCCTGTTCTTAATAAATTTGAATAAGCTCCAGAAGAAAACAAGAATGAAAATTGTCCAGAGCTCTAGATAAGCGGGAGTGATGGCATTCTAAATCCATTATTTCCCTTCCAAACCCTATGTTGTGGGTACTCATTAGAATTGTCTCGATGAGATGATTCTAATGAGTACCCACAACATAGGGTTTAGTGGAGAATAATTACTATTTTCAATCTTGAAATCAAAATCACTCCCTCTATCTGTAGCTCTGATGGTCTGCAACATGCTCTGATAGAAGTAATTGTTGCAACCAAGATATCAGTTAATTCTGTACCAGACAAAATGTCAGATTCACCAAAATCGAAAGATGCAAGTGACAAAATAAACTCTACTCAACATTTAGAATTTGTGTTTGAAAGGGTAAAAAAACTTCGTGGGTAAAGGAGAAAATGCTAGTTGCCAGCATTTTCTTCTTTTCTCATATTGTTTTCAAAAGCCTGGAGTCATTAAAACATGGAATTGTTGGGCAAAGAGTTAAAGGTCAAATGTGGACAACCATTATACTTTATCATACATGCCTATATAAAAGAACACTTTGCATAAATTCCAATCCTTGCTATTTTACGCATTATCATATAATATACTTATCTAAAATTTTACGAAAACTGTGGGAGGGGCTTGCAATGCACAATGTATGATGGTAAGACAGATTTCAATACATAAACTTAACCTTTTTCGATGTCTGAAAATTAGATCCTCTGCAACTCAGACAACTTTTAAACCTGCCAGCTTGACTAAACAAGCAGACAGTATAAATCCAATATCAGACTGCATGTTCCATGCAGTGTTATGTAGATCTATGCCAAACATTTTTATAAACCTAATTTGTCTTTGTCTGCCATGGTTTGAAATAAGAGCGCCGCATGTGGTGCCAATGCTCAGCTGCGGTTGCTTGATTTTCAGTGAAAATTTTAAGTAGAAAAAGGAGCATAACTGTGTCAAAAATACTTTGATGGTTACCTGCCCTTGCTGTATTGGTTCCCCTTTTGATAATTAACAAACTGTCCAAGTTTGAAGCAACTATTTTCAGTATTAACAGACGACGACACAGATGATGATGATGCAGATGACAGCTTCATGGCTACGACATTACCTTGACATTTTCTTCAAAAACAGCCAAGTTAAAAATGTTACTATTCTAATTAAAACCAATAATAATTGTATATTACCAATTTAGGACAATAATGATAGGATTCACAAAATAGCAAGAAGGAAGCAGCCAACACAGTAAAATGGAACTGATTGAAGTTTTAAATCATGCTTTTGATTTTGAAGAGCAAAATTAGAATGAATAAAAAAAACCTGCAACTTTCACTCACTATTTCGAGCATGCAAATTATGCAGGCAATATCATGCTTAACTGTACCACCACACATTTGAGATATCTGAGTTACCATGGCAATTGTAAACATGGATGGATGAGATTTTAGCAATGGCTTGATACAACTGATTGCGTCTTTTGCCATAGCATTTTTAATGTCTTCAACAACCAATTTCTTTTTCTCAAAATGCTTTCACTAACAGTCATTTGCAATAGTTACAGATGTTAATCACATAACTATCTTTATTTGCATCTCAATTGCAGTTACAAATTTTGTTATCTTAAACACATTTGAAATAAGCAAATAGCACTTTCGACAGGTAAAAGCTCTGTAAGTATATGACTCAGTTTTAAAGCGTTGCTAGCCCAAAACTACCCTGAGAATTTTACTTTCAAATTGATGATGATGACATACCTGCCACTTCTGTTTTCTTTAGATTTAAAATAAAATCATTATATTGTTTAATAATGTAAGCTCCAAACTTTTTTTTGCCCCAGATGTATGAGCCATGTACACATGATCCTATGTTTAAAATATCATGCACTATTTTTCTTAAGAGACAGTTATGTGATGAAAGAACCTGACATTTTATTGGGTTTTGAAGTAAAATTTTAATTAATTCATTGCTAAAATTTTTATCAAACTTGCCAAAGGCATTTACTTTATAACATTTTTCAAGACTTGCTTTAAAAAACATTTATCTCAAATGCCAACTTATGTCAGGTCCTATATGTATAAAAGAAGCTAGTTTACTAAAGTCTACTTGAGGTAAAACATTGTTTTTGTGTTGAACTGAACTGAAGATTATTTCTGGTAACATCTCTTGTGGAATGGTACTTGTATAAGGTTCCTACAAGTTATGGAAATTAAGACTTACTCCTCTCTGTAAGAATGAGATAAATATAAAAGATGAAATATAAAATGTTGCATAAAATATGCAGGACTTCATTAATTTGTGCTCTGCTAAAACCTCTGCATGCTGCTATAACCAACAGTGGGTTTTTTTTATCCATTTAAGATCATATGCAATATTATTGCAGGCCAATTTGTTTTTGCTCTGCTGAAAACTCTATGGGCCATAAGATGTATATGAGCAGTGACCTGGGTAAAAGTGGTTCAATGCATTTTCATAATGTGTTATACCATGCAATTTGTCACATGATATGGATCCATTTTGACCTAAAAAGAGGCTAGGTCCACTGACATGTACAAAATATACAAAGAGCAAAAATTCTGGACTGTGCAGGCTAACATAGGTCAACATGGATGCATAATAAACCACCTTTTCACAGAGCATGACATATATTTTCATAAAATAAAAAACAAACACTTTTTTATTTGTAGTCTGCTTAAAACTTACAAGCCACAAAATATGTATGTTTTCATAAATTGAAAAAATAATCAGATATTCATTTGTGCACTGCTAAAAACTTATTATAAAAGCTTCAGTAGCAGAATGTTTATCTTTCATAATATTTAAACAATGCTGCATAAATGCAGGGCTGATTTTTCTGTACTCTGCTAAAAACAGCTGCAATAACAAATTATATGCTTACTTTATAACACATGTATCAAAAAGCAACAGCTGGGCCAATTTCAATTGTGCTATGTCTTCTTCAACACTGATATTGTGTGACTTGTATATACATATAAAAGATAAAAAACAACAACATGGAATTGGTATTATGAATTTGGGAATTATTATTCATATATGTATACACAGACACCTACTTTATTTTCATAAAAAATACTTAAGTTTTATTTTATATTTTCTACCAAAATGCCACTTAATTACATCCTAACCAAGTGATACACTATTGCCACTTTACTTCAACAACCATAGAGGCTGCAAAAACAAAATGTGTTTTCTTCCACTTTGACAAAACACTTAACAATGTTTACCTGAGTGTGTCTAAAGCCTTTACCAAACAATACCATTTTTGATGGTATTGATTGATAAAACCTTTCCTCCCAAGGAAGAAAGGCTTTTGAAAACCTTACGGGAAAAGGAGAAAATCTTGGTGCACACAAGGTTTTTCTAAGGTTTGGCACAGTGACCTTCTTTTTTATCCAATGTGACCCAATTTCAAATATGTCCAAGATATCAAGACATTCTGACCAAGTTTCAGGAGTATCAGGCTGAAAATGTGGCCTCTATAATGTACACAAGGTTTTTCTAAGATCTGGCCCAGTGACCTACTTTTTGATGCAACATGACCCAATTTCAATCCTGTCCAAGATATCATCAAGACAAACATTCTGACCAAGTTTCAGTAGTAACCAGCTGAAAATGTGGCCTCTAGAGAGCACAAAAGGTTTTGTGCTAAGATTTGGCTCTGTGACTTACTTTTTGACCCAACATGACCCAATCTGGATCTTGTCTGACATATCATGAAGACAAACATTCTGACCAATCTTCATGAGTATTAATCTGAAAATGTGGCCTCTAGCATGCAAACAAGGTTTTTCTAAGATTTGGTCCAATGCCTACTTTTTGACACAAAATGACCCAATTTCAAATTTGTCTGAGCTATCATCAAGACAAATAATCTGATCCAGTTTCATGAGTATCAGGCTAAAAGTGTTGCCTCTAGAGTGCACAAAAGGTTTTTCTAAGATTTGGCCCAGTGACCTTTTTGACTCAAGTTCAAACATGTCCTAGATATCATCAAGACCAATAATATGACCTAGTTTTATGAGTATCAGGCCGAAAATGTGGAGTCTAGAGTGCACAAAAGGTTTTGCCAAGATTTGGCCCAGTGACCTTTTTGACCCAAGTTCAAACATGTCCTAGATATCATCAAGACCGATAATATGACCTAGTTTTATGAGTATCAGGCTGAAAATGTGGTGTCTAGTGTACACAAAAGGTTTTGCCAAGATTTGGCCCAGTGACCTTTTTGACCCAAGTTCAAACATGTCCTAGATATCATCAAGACCAATAATACAACCTAGTTTTATGAGTATCAGGCTGAAAATGTGGTGTCTAGAGTGCACAAAAGGTTTTTCAAAGACCCAGTGACCTACTTTTTGGTCCGACATTAACCATTTTCAATCATCCAAGATATCATCAAACAAATATTCTGACCAATTTTCATAAGCAACCAGCTAAGAGGCCACACAAGGTTTTTCTAAGATTTGGCCCTGTGATCTACTTTTTGTCCCAATTTCAAACATGTCTGAAATATCAAGACAAACAATCTGACCAAGTTTCAAGAGTATCAAGCTCAAAATGTGGCCTCTAGACTGCACACAAGGTTTTCCTAAGATTTGGCCCAATGAATTACTTTTTGACCCGAGATGACCCAATTTCAAACTTATCTGGATAAGGCAGTTGCATAACATTCCAGTATTAGACAGTAACTGTTCTGCAACTTGTCAATATAAGACAGTTCAATAATATGTCAGTATAAGATAGTTCAGTAACATACCACTATAAGAAAGTCCAGTAACATTCCACTATCAGACAGTCAAGTAACATGTCAGTATAAGACAGCTATGCAACATATTAGTATAAGACAGCTATGCGACATGCCAGTATAAGACAGTTCAGTAAAATGTCAGTATAAGACAGCTCTCTGCAACATGTCAGTAGAAGACAGAGCAGTAATGTGCCATTATTACACGGTTCAGTAAAACGTCAGAATAAAACAGTTCTGCAACTTGCCAGCATCAAATAGTTCTGTGACAAGCCAGTTCTGCAATATGCCTGTTGAGGCAGTTCTTCAAAAGACTGTTCTGTGATATGCCAGTAGAAGAAAGTTTTGCAACATGCCATCATGTGGCAGTTCTGAAACATGCCAGTGCATGGAGGTTCAGTAACATGCCAGTATTTGGCAGTTTTGCAACAGAAAGTAGAGTCTGATTTTTACCTACACTTTCCAAAAGTTTGTGACACATCATAGTCAAAACAGCCAGAGCAAGTACAGAAAAGGAGGTGGGGATAGATGATCCATTTCTATTCCTATGCCAAATGCAGATGGTGGAAGATAACTCATTTTTAATTTTTACTTCAAGTTTTATTTCATTTCAGATTCATGTCCAAGTTCCTGCATGTACTGGAAAATTATCATACGCAGGACAATAAAAAATAATGGTTCTGAAATTACTTTTCTGCTGCACTAAAAATTGATATAAATCTGAATCATATTACCATATTATTAGTACTAAACTATAATTTATCTTTGAACAATTTTTGTAGTGCAGCACTATTCATTGCAAGTTCAATAGCCTCGTGTTCAATACCCTCCTAACCTTTTACCAGATGACAAAATTTTAGCCTTATCCAAAATTGAAAGTGTTTGCAGATGACAGTTTCATTGTGGCTCCAATGGTGCAACTTTTCTTTGATAGGGTTGAAAACATTGTGGGAAAAGGAGAAAATGCTGGTTACCAGCGTTTTCTCCTTTTCCCACAATGTTTTCAAAAGGCTTCTCACCCAGGGGTGTCAAAAGGCGGCATTGTGCGGTATAGGGCTAACCCTTAGAGCGCCAAATAAACCCAACCGCCTTTTTAACTCTAAATAAGATTGCTTTTGTCTGTAGTGTATCAGGGTAGCAGACTGTGCAGATCAAAGATCAGACAGCACATTTTGTGCAGTCTGGTCTTAATCTACACTGGCTGCAAAGACAATTATAGTAGTGAAAGGTGCTTTAAGGGTTAAAATCAGACACTATCAATTTATACTGCAAAAAATCTATTAATTCTTTACCACAGAGTCCCAACTTCTAAGGACCCTGAGGAAGAAGGCTTTTGAAACATTGAGGGAAAAGGAGAAATGCTGGTAATAAGCATTTTCTCTTTAACCTACAATGTTGACTACTCTATGAAAGACAAATATTATATTTTTGAGTTACAGTTAATTTTCTGTCTGCGAATACTTTCAATTTAGAAGAATGTAAACTTTTGTCCTGTGATACAGAGTAAAAAATTTTCCCACCTAACTGAATTGAGAAAACTACAATTTTCACTTAGAGTAGACATTTAATGAAACTGAAAATGTTTTTGATAGTAAAAAAAAGAGGAGATTATTTTCAAAGGCTGTCTCTAAACAACCATTTCATATAATAATAAAAAAATGCAAAAGTCAGAAATTAATCTACTTTTTTTTTAAGGTCTGATGTTGATCTACACTGCCTGCAACCCTGAGAAAGAAACCTTTTGAAAACATTGTGGGACAAAGAGAAAATACTGATAACAAGCATTGTCTCTATTCCCACAATGTATTCTGCCCTATCAAAGACAAATTCCATCATTTGAGCTACACCTAAATTTTCATCTGCAAATACTGTGGTGAAATGTTAACTCTTTGCCAGATGATAAAAATTCTGACTCATTGAAAAAGAAAGAATTTGCCAATGGCAACTTAACCCTTAAAGCAACTTTCACAATTAAAGTTGTCTTTGCAACTAGTGTAGATCACAATCAGACTATACAAAACATGCAGTCTGATCTTTGATGTGCACTGACTGCATAGCTAAATCTTTCTAGACAAAAGGAAGCATGAAATTGCAATTATTTGGGTCTTATCATAACACTGAAAATGTCTAGTGGGTTTATTCGGCACTCTAAGGGGTAAATGTAGCTCAGATGGTGGTAGATATTATCAAAAGGGTAGAAAACATTGTGGACAAAAGGAGAAATGCTGGTTACCAGCATCTGCTGCTTTTCCCCAAATGCTTTCAAAAGTGTTCTGCCTGAGGTTTGTTTAAACACGGGCTGTCATGGTAAAGAGATAAATGTTGAAGACATTGTGTGTGAGGTTACATTGAACATAATATGCTATTTTTTACAGTTTCCCATCTATATAACCCTTTACTAAAAAAATCCCAGGCTTCAATGACTCATTTTCTGCTTATTCCACAATGTTTTCCACCCTTTCAAAGATAAAATGAGATCATTTTAGTCACATTTAAATTCTTGTCTGCAAAATGCTTCCAATTTGGACAAGTCGAAAATTTTGCCCCTTGGTAAAAAGTTAAAGTAACAGAAATTTACATGATTCCAAAGCATCCTTACAGAATACCTTGATATAATTTCAACAGCACACTTTAACTCTTTACCACACAATCCCGACTTTTAACGACCCTGAGGAGGAAGCCTTTTGAAAACATTGTGGGAAAAGGAGAAAATACTGGTAACCAGCATTTTCTCCTTTTTCCACAATGTTTTCTACTCTTCCCAAAACAAATTTCAATTTTTTTAGACACATTTATTTTGTCGTCTGCAAAAGCTTTCAATTTGGACTAGTCTAAAATTTTGTCGTCTGGTAAAGAGTTAACACAGTATCATAATTTTAAGGCATTAAAGGGGATGTTTCAAATTTAGTAAATACATTACATAGTTTAAACTAAAATGGTATTTTGTTATTGAGACATACATGTAGATATACACCGTTTCTAGTCTTATCAGAACAAAACAATAATTTTACAATTTACTGAAAATAAATTGAAGAGCATATATAACTTACTTGATAACATCTGTGCCCCTGTAACAGTTATCTCCCTTTCAATCAATCCATCATCCTGATCTTCAGCCAGCCATCTGTGAACAAAAAAAGGAATATCTTTAAGAGAAGATAGACGTGTGCATGGTCCTCGAGTGTGAATACTGAAACTCTTTTGTGATTCAGTATGAAGCTAAATAATGAAAGTAACCTCACCAGCAATTATTGCCCCTTTTTCCTAATTGTTTTGCATATTGTTGAAAACTATTAGATATATTAGTTTATATATTTCAAGATTAGATGTTAACCGGTATCACCACTGGAAAAGAAGCAGTTGCTGCAATAAGTGATGTGTCTGAAAATAAAAGGAAATATAGTGGAGCCAAACTCTGGCAAAATGGGGCTTAATTCATCTCCATGATGCATAATACCAAGCACGTCAGTACATAATTAGGGATCCATACAATCCACTTTGTCTAACAACTGACTAAATCAGGTGGTAGACTGGTCCTTTAACCCTTTCCCAGACGACAAATTTTGGGCTGGTCCAAATTGAAAGAGTTTGCAGACAACAATTCTAAATTTGATGAAAATAGCAGAAAATTATCAAAAAGGGTAGAAAACACTGTGGGAAAAGGAGAAATTGCTTGTTACGAGCAATTTCTCTTTTTCCCACAGTGTTTTCAAAAGACTTGTACTGCAGACATGTGAAAACCAGGGCTTGTTTGGGAAAGGGTTAATATGTAGAAAACTAACCAATAGCAAAAAGTTTCACTCCAGGTCGGCCAGTTCAGACTGCAGAGGCTGACCTGGGTTGATACTTTTTTGCAAATGCATTAAGCCCCCTGTTTACAGAGCATTGCACAGTAATAGGTTTTTGGATATTGCTTAACCTTTTACCACACAATCCCGACTTTCAGTGACCATGTGAAAAAAGCCTTTTGAAATCATTATGGGAAAAGGAGAAAATGCTGGTAACCAGCATTTTCTCCTTTTCCCACACGGTTTTTTAATCCTTTCCGAAACAAATTTCAGTTATTCAGTTACATCTATTTTGTCGACTGCAAATAGTTTGAATTTGGACCGGTCGACATTTTTTTCATGTGGTAAAGAATTAAAACTATCAAGCAAGAAAATATTTGCTGTGGTGTGAATCAGCACCACAGGGTATCAATTAGCGCATGTATATTCCAGTCATAGATGAGATTTGTCTTATAAACCATATAAAACAATTTGGTAAAAGAAGCAAATGCCAGGCTTCGCAAATATAAAAGACATTTTCAGAGAGCAAATGAAAAGGTTCATTGCATTTACCTGGCTCCAATTTCTTCTGAAATGTCTAATAAAATAGTTGTAGCATAAATCAAAGATCAGACTGCACGTTCTCTGCATTTGATTCCATTTCGTGAAATTAATGTGAAAACCACATGGAAAGAAGAGACCAGAGGTTATTATAGTGCACACTGGCCCTATACCAAATAATCCCATATTTGGACAACCATTAGGGAATAAGGCTTTAGAAAAAATTATGACAAAAAGCTGGTGACCAGTATTTTCTCTTTTTCTGCAACATTTTCTACTGCTTCAAAGACAAATCTCATCATTTTGTTTCTCCTCTTCAAATGCTTTTTAAACAGATGAGTCTTAAATTTTGTTGTCTGGTAAAGCTGCCTCTCTGTAGGCTAACATGAGATGCTTTTATATACAGTGCAAGTCAAGATCACCTATGAACAGTGCATGTCAAGATTATTTATGGACAGTGCATGTCAAAATAAAAGTGCAATGAATGCAGTCTGATCTTGAGCCTACATTATCTGATATTTAGTCAACATTTTGGCCAAAAAATAGCCTTTGTATTTTTGTCATACATTTTTTGGGCCAATTCATTTTTCCATGAAAGTCTTAACTCTTCACAATATAACAAAATCTTAGACCTGTCAATATAGACAGTTAATGCAGCCAGCATATCAATTAAATAAGAGTACCATTTCTGAAATGATGATTACATTACGGGAAAAGGATAAAATAATAGGTACTAACTGATTAAGCAAATCACAAATTAGGTTCCTGACTGAAATTTAAAACATAAATTTGGGAATCAGAATAGGAGTGCAATGTAAAAAAGTAGGTGAAATTAGTTTAAAAAAGTCATGACTGATTGCTCCAGTTACCATAGATAAATTTGGTTGGAGGATACATTCCTATCTTTAAAAATACCTAGTAATTCAAAGTGACTGACATATATGGTTTTTTAGCAGGTTGCTACTAAGCCTCTTCAAAGATCAATTTGATTGGGCACCAAATTCCGATCTAAAATTGAATAATTACAGAGGCAGCTGATGTACGAAGAATATCTCTTGCAGAAGTTTATGTACAGCCCTCTACAGTACAGAGACTGCCTGTTCCAAAAGCATCTTACTCCCAGTATGAATATCACAACTTAAGTTGATTTTGCACCTGATGTAAATCAAAATCAGACTGTAAGAAAATGCCTTCTCATCTTGGATCTGTTGATATTGTCCTTCTCAAAACAGCCTTAAAATTGCTTAATTATGTCTCTTTTCCCGAATAAAATTTAACTTTTGTTACTCTGCACTTTATGGGTTACCCCTTTCTGTAACAATATTGCAAACAAGGGCTTTTCTGGGGGGCATAGGTAAAGATCAGGCTGCACAGAACAACAGTCTGATTTTGAAGCCACAGTGACCACTAGTTTAGTCAAGCCCATAGATAAAACATTTCTGACTTAAGTGGATACATGTAATAATTTCTTTGGTGCTTTTATCTTTTCCATCTTTTAACAAACCTGGGGAAGAAAGCTTTTGAAAACATCACAGGAAAAAGGAGAAAATGCCGGTAACCTGTTTCCTACCCCATCTGAAATCTCTGGCTAATTTGTATCAATACTGAATTTGTGGACCTCCAAATGCTCTTAGTTTCCAACAGTCAAAAAAAATTGTCATCTGGCAAAGGGTTGAGGATTAACTGTAAAAATGGCATGCCATTCAACTCATAAGGTACTCCGTCAGTGTAAAAAGGCTATCAGTGGGCCTGATCTTTTTCATCAGTCTTGGTTCCACAGATCTGTGTCTCCAGGCCCAACACGTACACAATTAACATGATAAGAATAAATTAACATCTTATCATCAACACAAATAAAAAATATAACTCATTACCATTAAAAAGACAATAAAGATGGATCACCACAATTTCAAAACTGGTTACATGCTAAAAATAAAATATTCCCCATGACAAAAAATGTCTGGGAATGTACTTTTAACTGTGTGCTTTGACACCTCTGGCAAAACTTCAACTCTGTGCACTAAGCACAACCTAGGCTGCTCTGCAGTATACATCATGATCAGATTGTAGAGAATATGCAAAGTAAGACCTTATCCATGACCAAAAAATTCTTGGAATAGTTCTTGGAATTATGTGTCTTGATACCTCTGGCAAAATTTGCCAGAGACATATAGCCCATGGCTGATTCCAAGCAACTGTATTGCTTAAATACAAAAAGGGGCATAACTGTGGGAAAAATATTTTTAAGGTTAAGTTCCCCTTTTAACTCTTTACCAAATAACCAAATAACAAAATTTTAGACTTGTCCAAAAAGCATTTGCAGACAACACAGTGAAAGTGTCTCTTATGATGGACTTTCTCTTTGATAGGGTAGAAAATACTGTAGGGAAAGAACATCAGGGTGACGTTTTCCTGCAGAAAAGTGCTGTGAAGACATCTTTCTCTATTTCTCATGAAAAGGAAAAAAAAAGTGGGTTCACACTTGAAATTATATACAGATGTTTTATGTTCAATGACAATTTTCACTGATGATACTTTGATTTATTCACCAAGATGCTTAATTAAAAGTAATCCAAGTTGATAGCTGAGAACTTCTACATCACATGACCAACAAACAGATAACAAAAAATATACCACTCTCTGTTATTGATCAAAATTATTGCAAGATAAGTCATGTTATTATTGCAGCATCTTGCAGCATCTAAAAATACCAATACTGCTCTATGTATAGATGAGGGGTTTAACCCTTTACAACACAATCCTGAATTTTAACGACCCTGAAAGAAAAGGCTTTTGGAAACATTGTGGGAAAAGGAGAAAATGCTGGTAACCAGCATTTTCTCCTTTTCCCACAATATTTTCTATCCTATCGAAGACAGAAATCACCATTTGAGTTACACTTGATATGTTGTCTGCAAATGCTTTCAGTTTTGTCATTTAGTAAAGAGTTTAGCAACCTTGTAATAAGGAGAAAAACATATTCATTTTCCTCAAATAACAGGCAAACTGCTTGATTCCTGATCATATAATTTAGACAGCCCTTTTTTTTCTTTTAGGTGAAGATTAATGAATAAATGAATACACTATCTTGTAACTGAAAATTCTGGTGAAATTACCTTAAAAAATGCATTAAAAACTTTAGCTCTTTACTGGGCGATAAAATTTTAGACTTATCCAAATCGAAAACAATTGCAGATGATAAATTTAATATTACTCCAAAAATGGGAGTTGTCTTTGAAAGGGTAGAAAACACTCTGGGAAAAAGAGAAAATGCTGGTTTCCATAGTACTTTTTAAAAGCCTTCTTCCTCAAGGTCAGGCTCATTAACCCTTTCCCACACAATCCCGACTTTTAACGACCCTGAGACAGAGGCCTTTTGAAGACATTGTGAGAAAAGGAGAAAATGCTGGTAACCAGCATTTTCTCCTTTTCCCACAATGTTTTCTACCCTTCCCAAAACAAATTTCAATTTTTCCGTTAAATTTATTTTGTTGACTGCTAATGGTTTCAATTTGGACTAGTCTAAAATTTTGTTGTTTGGTAAAAGGTTAAACCACATGAAGGATTGGTAAAGGGTTTAAGTCAGAAACTAAGTTAACCCTTAGGCTGCTAAGCGTGACCCACTGACCTTTTGCAGACAGCATAGATCAAGATCAGACTGCACAGAATGTGCAGTCTGATCTTGGATCTACACTGTCTGATAAGGAGATGTTTCCCCAACCCCCATAACTTTGATATACCAACATTTGGTTTTCACCATCAGCTTGAAAGTTTAAGTTATTTAGCAGGAGAAGGGGTTAATACTGTGAACATCTATTTCTGTGAATAATTGAACATGTCAAATTTTACACTTTACCAGACATCAAAATGTTAGACTTTTCCATTTAGAAGGCACTGGGTATATGCTAAAAAAATAACAAAATAGAAATAAGATCAGATTACATATTCTGTTTAGTCTGATCTTGATCTAAACTTGATCTATCAAAAGCCACTTGAGTAGGTTTTAGTGCTTCAAGGTTTCGTGAATGATACCTAAGATATTTGGAAACTATAATTCACTTTCATTTGATATCTCTTTGTGGGTGAGAAATGAAACTGTAAGTAGATAGGTACAATAACCCTTTCTCCATGCACCATTAAGCAACACTTGTTCTTGTTTACTTTAAACACACCCTAGCAGCAGTTCTTGAAACTAACTTCCAGTATCCAATGTTGCAATCTAAAATTTTGCAGTATTGATCACACTGTGTACAATAAAATAATAATTTATTTATGAATATTAAAACCTTCATTATTAAATTTCTGTGTCTCCTATGAGAGCTACAAGCAAGGGAGAGAATCTATTACAGAGAAACCAATAAAACATAATAGGTATGAGTTCTTTATTGCCAAAATGCCACTTTGTAGTAATTAATTGCAACATTTAAAAAGTGATATAATCAAGAAGATCTAAGCATCTGTTCAATTAAATACTGTTCTGATTTCATTGCAAATGTTTTAAATTTTATTTGTCTCCATATTTTGCCTTTTCCTGTAATTTCCATGTTGCCACCATCATTGCTTCCACAACAAGAGGGCTATGAGGCCCTTCATCATTCACCTGAGACCTTGGCCAGTGATCTTAACCCTTTACCACACAATCCTGAGTTCTAATGACCCTAAGAACAATGCCTTTTAAAAACAAGAGTACCCTGTGGGTGCTTTTTCAGCAAAGAGTCAAACAAGGGGCATAACCATATCAAAATGTTAACAGAGTTACCTGTCATTCTACTATGGGATCACCTTCATTAATAATCTCAAAGTTTAGCATGACAACAACAGTGCGGATGAAGACCACAGGGCTACGGCAAAAACACGATGCTTTCTTTGAAAACAGGTGACCTCCCTGATCCAAACAAGATTTTTCTTAATTTGACCTTCTGACCTAGCTTTGTATAGTAGCTATCAAGATTTATAATAAACCATATTGAGGACACACCTAATGTGTTGCCTGCAAATGCTCTCACCTTGGAAAAGTCTAAAACTTGCTGTTTGACAGAGAGTTAGCAAACTAACTGTTAACAAAAGCACTATACACAAAATACATGAATCAGTCATGATACAGTGAACAAGGGACATTCACAAAACTGCACTTTGGGCACTATTTGCTCATTAGAGCTAAAAAGGTGTTATGTACTTTCAAAACTTTCAAAACAATTTTCATCTTTCCAAAGATAGTTCTGAACCTTTTCCACAGCCATTTACCTTTACACACCTAAACCTGATGCTAAATGAGATCTCAAAGAGTATTCCAATGCCAGCATTTTACCCTTTACCACACAATCCGGAGTTTTAATGGCACTGAGAAAAAAGCCTTTTGAAAACATTGCGGAAAATGGAGAAAATGCTGGTAACCAGCATTTTCTCCATTCCCCAAAATGTTTTCTGCTCATCCAAAAATAAATTTTGATCTTTTAGTCACTTTTAATTTTTCGTCTGCAATCACTTTCAATTTGGTCTAGTCAAAAATTTTGTCGTTTTTTCAAGAGTTAACCCTCTACCAAACAACCACATTTATTAACAGCCCTATGGAGAAAGATTTTGAAAACATGGTGCAGAGAGAAGAAAATGCTGGTAACCAGCATCTTTTCCTTTTCCTACAATGTTATCCACCTTTTCAATGACAAATCCTGTTATTTGAGTCATATTTAACTTGTAGTCTACAAATGCTTTGACTATAGACCAGTCTAAAATTTTGTTGTTTTGTATAAAAGTCAAAGATAATTCTAAAGATTTAAAAGATAATTTTGAAGACAATCCAATGATCAAAACAAGCCACACATATATGTGCACTTATTTCTGCCATGTATGTGTACTTATTTCTGCCCCACCTGAAACTTTGAGCATCTTTTATACCCTTTACCAAACAATCCCATTTTTAACTAGCCTGGGGACATAGGTTTTTGACAACATTTTTTTTTAAAAGGAGTAAATGCCAGTAACCAGCATTTATTTTTTCTGTTTTTCCATAATATTTTTGAACATATCTGATAAATCCCATAATTTGAGTCAATTATTAATTTTCATCTTTAAATGCTTACAACATGGATGAGTCTGAAAACGTGTCTGGTAAAGAGTAAGGCGGAATTCAATTAAGGTAAGATTAATTTTTATCTAAATTTTTTAAAAATACATTTTTAATCTTCAATTTCATTTTTAAATGCTTCTCAACATTCCAAATCACTTATAGACATTTCTATTTTTATAATGTCTTTTCCTTCAATTAATTTTTTGCAAATTCTGGATTAAACCCAGGGTCCACATTCGCCAACCATTTTTAAGAACATTCTTAGTCTTCTTCCTAAAAATTTTCTAAATCTAAGTTTGGTTTAGCAAATCAGAAGTTATGTTACTTTCAAATTTAGAAAATCTTGGAGAATAAGACGAACAATGTTCTTAACCCTTAAAGCGCCTTTCACAAGTATAGTTGCATTTGCGGCCAGAGTAGATTAAGATCAGGCTGCACAAAACATGCAGCCTGGTCCTTGATCTACACTGTCCACTTTGCTGAATCAGTGTAGACAAAAGCAACAAAGAAATTGCAATTATTTGGATCCTATTTTGGAATGAAAATGTCTGACAGGTTTATTCGGCGCTCTAAGGTTTAAGAATGGTTGGTGAAAACGGACCCAGGAGTGTCACCTGTCCATTAATAGCCCACACCAGTTACCTTTTCAAAGCAATTCAAAGAACCATAACTCCTGTAATAGTAGACCTATCATAATGACGCCTAATTTCTAATGTTAGGAAGGATTCCATGGTGGCGATTCTTCAATTATTTCCCTTGATTCCTGAGATTCCCTTCTAGTACTACATTGGTCCTGATAAGGAGATTACTTGGCTTTTATCCTTGGTTTCCTTTGCACTACATTGGCATAACTTTGAAAAAAAAAAATGGGTCTAGGTAAGGTTTGACAGCCTGATTCCTGTAATACCCCCCCCCCCCCCCCCCACACACACACACACTTTGTTGTAGGAGTTGAATAAGGATGTAGTGAAAAGAATACCAAATATGGAAAAATACTGCATGTACCTCAGAACCCAAAAATATTGTCAGGAATAGAGAAATTGCTACATTTCTTGCTCGCTCTGTGTCACAATGTTTTTAAACGTTTCCTGTAGATATGCAAAAAGAGTTTTGTTAAATCTTTACTACATAAAACTTTAGACTTATCCAAATTGAAAGCATTTGTAGATGACAAATTAGATGCATCCTTGACACAGAAGAAAACATTTTGGGAAATGGACAAAATGCTGGTTACCAGCATTTTGTCCTTTTCCCAAAATGTTTTCAAAAGCCTTCTTTGATCCTTAGGTTTATTAAAACTTGGGGGAAACTCTTAAAGTGGCCTTTAGACCTATCTGAGGACCACATGTAAAAAAAAAAAATTGCTAGCCAAAGAAATATGATTGTCTGAAAAGCTTCAACAATCACTACTATTAACCCTTCACCACACAGTCCCGACTTTTTAACGACCCTGATGTTAAAGCCTTTTGAAAACATTGTGGGAAAATGAGAAAATGCTGGTAACCAGCATTTTCTCCTTTTTCCACAATGTTTTCTACCTGATCAAAGACAAATTGCATCATTTGAGTCACACTGAAATTGTCGTCTGCAATAGCTTTCAATATGGATGGGTCTAAAATTTTGTTGTTTGGTAAATAGTTAACCCTTCACCACAAGTTCTAATGACACTGGAGAAGAAGGCTTTTGAAAACATTGTGGGAAATGGAGAATTAATGCTGGTAACCAGCATTTTCTTCTTCCACAATGTCTTCTTTGCAATCAAAATCAATTCCCATCATTTTGTCCACATCTAATTTGTCGTCTGCAAATCCTCTCAATTTGGACAGGTCTAACTCTTTGTTATCTGCTAAAGAGTTAAAAATAGATCTATACTTGTTTTTAGCCAGTTTTCAACCCAAATTCATCTTTATTTTATAATCATACTTGTGTCTTCATGCCACATGTTGCCCCTGACGATTGCAAAGTAACATAGATTACGACAGATAGAAAATGCATTTCTTTTTCCACAGGCCATCAAAGAAATCACTGTCTTTCCAAGCCAATGGTTGCTTTCCAACATAAACATTGATGATACAATGGCTAGCATTGAGAGAGGAATACATTCTGTTTCAATGTCTCATCTATTTTGGAAAGAAATTGGTCGAGCTGGGAATTGAAATAGCGACCAAGCCCTGAAAGTTATGGACTGAGTTAAGGGGCTCAGTGCACATTCACAAAAAATCCTTAATATTATCAAAATTTGAAACAAAGACATGAACTGATTTGAGCCACATTTATAAGTTTGGCCTTCTTTTAATTACTTTCTCTAATTAAATAACATTTTATTCACATTTTATAGATTAGTATTTACCTTGGAGAAAATTTACAAACACACATCAGAATGATTAACTCTTTACCACACGACAAATTTTAGACTGGCCCAAAGACAAAACATTTGCAGACAACAAACTATATATGGGATTTCTTTCTGAAAGGTTAGAAAACATCGTGGCTAAAGGAGAAAATGCTGGTTACCAGCATTTTTTCCTTTTCCCACAATGGTTTCAAACGCCTTCTGTCTCAGTGTATTTAAAACTCCGGATTGTGTGGTAAAGGGTTAACTCTTTACCAAATGACAAAATTTTTAATTCATTCATATTGAAAGTATTTGCTTATTACAAATTCCACATAGTTCCAATGATGGAATATGTATCTGGAAGGGTAGAAAACAATGTTGGAAAAGGAGAAAATACTGGTTACAGGCATCTTCTTTCTTTCCTACAGAGATTTAAATAGAGCCTAACTCCCAGGGTTGCTAAAACTTGGAATTTCCATAATTTTCCAAGCAGTATGCCTTACCTAAGTGCACTGCACAAAACTGGAAAATTGCTGATCAACATTAGACTGCACAAAATAGAGTCCTATGGTTAGTATTCACCAACCAGTCTTAAGAGCATTCTTAGTCTTGTTTGCCATGATTTTCTAAATTTGAAAGTACCGGTAACACCACTTTTGATTAGCTAAACCATAGGGTTTAGCTAATCAGAAATTGTGTTACTTTCAATTTTACAAAATCTTGGAGAATAAGACTAAGAACGTTCTTAAGAGTGATAGGTGAATGGGGGGGGGCCTGGTCTTTGGTCTATTTTTGTAATTTTGCGGGATTTTCAAAAAATAAAAATTCTTGAAAAAAAACAATACATTTCTGGGTTTTTAATACAGACTGAAATTATCAGCTTGAAAACCATGGTGCCTAACTCTCAAAGTACCCAATACCCAAAAGAAATCAAATTTCTGCCAGGAAAAAAAGACACCTGAATAATAGCCATTATCAGGACTGCTTTTTGCTAGAATGTCTCTGCATAGTTGACAATGTAGGTCCAAGATCAGACTGCACAGAATTTACCCTTGCTGCAAAACAGACTATAGTTTTAACCCTTAATGCGCCTTTCACAACTATAGTTGCTTTTGTGGCCAGTGCAGATCAAGATCAGACTGCACAAAATGTGCTGTCTGACACCATTGGCTTTGCTGAGACATTCTAGACAAAATCAATCTTGACCTTGTATTTATTTGGGTCTTATTTGTAGATTTAAGATGTCTGTTGAGTTTATTCGGCATTCTAAGGGTTAATTTTTGACCAAACAACAAATTTTTATACTTATCACAATTTAAAGCATTTGTAGAGGACAAAATAAATGTGACTAAGAAATTGAAAATTGTTTCGGGAGGGGTAGAAAACATTGTGGGAAAAGGAGAAAATGCTGGTTACCAGCATTTTCTCCATTTCCCACAATTTTTTGAAAAGCTTTCTTTCTTGAGGTCGTTTAATTTTGTGATTATGTGGTAGAGGTTTAAGGTTTAGCACCGATTGAAAATATCACTTTCAATGATCCTGCACCCAAGGGTCTAATGGGCCATTAAAGGTAATAGGAACTTAAATTTGAGATTGAAAGTGCACTATCTTTTTAAATATGTCATAGCACTGCACTGCATTAAACATTCAAAATGGAATAAAAAAGTTCTGGAGATTTGGGGTATAGACTAATAAATCATTTAGCACAAAAAAGTTACTGGGTGCATCAAAATAACCCTTTTAGAAAAAAACAACTTCTTGGAAACCCCACGCCCCCACCAGGCTCTAAAAGCATCTGCAGTCCACCAATTCAAAATTGCTACATAAATGCGAGATGAAGATATCTAACATGGTAGAAAATGCTGATTGAAAAGAAGAAAATGCTGGTTATATAACAATATTTTCAAAAGCTTTCTTCTTCAGGGTCTTGAAAACACAGGATTGTTTGGCAAAGGATTAAAGTGGAATGCAACTAGATTTTATTTTAATGTGGCAATCTTATAAAAATTAATTATCTTTAACTGCCTGCACAGATTGCTTTAAAACTAAGCTACTTACAGAAATATGCATAGAAAACATAAAATATGTCCCATTGGCATGTTTTCTGTGAAATTCTAATCGTCCTTGTCACTAGACATTATTGTGTAACAACCAGGAAACACACTTTTTATGTGAGCTAGACTTTAAGTTGCACTGATTACCTAATAATGACACTAGCTGGGCTACTGTTCTGAACAGTGCAAGTTTGAATCTCAGCAATCACAAATAATTTTTCAAGTAATTGCAAACAATCCCCACCGCCCCCAAACATGCATCCACAAAAAGAGAGAAGACAAATTCTTATGATTTTCCCAATCAAAATTTCAACTTTCTATTTAAAAACAAATGCAAAAGTCTTGTCTTATGCAATTTTCAAAGCCCATCTTTAAATTAATAAGCTAGAAAACATATAACTCTTCACTAGATGTGATTAGACTTGTCCAAATTCAAAGCATATGCAGATGACAAATAAAACATGACTCAACTTATATAGGTTTGTTTCTGAAGGAGTAGAAACCATCGTGGAAAAAGGAGAAAATGCTCGTTATTAGCATTTTCTCCTTTTTTCATGAAGTTTTACAGAGTATTCTTCCTTAACTCTTTAGCAAATGACAGAATTTTAGTCTTGTCTAAATTGAAAGCATTTGCAGACAACAAAATAAATGTAACTTAAAAAATGAAATTTGTTCTGGGAAGGGTAGAAAACACTGTGGGAAAAGGAGAAAATGCTGGTTACCAGCATTTTCTCCTTTTCCCACAATGTTTTCAAAAGGTTTCTTTCTCAGGGTTGTTAAAAGTCGGGCTTGTATGGTAAAGGGTTAAGGTCCTTAAAACAGTCAACTGTTTGGTTGAGAGTTAAACGTTAAAACTATGACATTCATCTTACAAACACAAGACTTATTTTGTTCAAAACAATCAAAGGGTTAGTCAGGGTGAACAGAATTTGAAGGATGAAGGGAACTGTACCTTACAAAATAAAATCTTAGACAAACCCACATTGAAAGAACCTGCAGACAACAAATAAAATACAGGTAAAAATGATGGGAACTGTCTTTCAAAGGGTAGAAAATAATATGAAAAAAAAAAAATTAAAATGCAGTTAGCCAAGGCAGGGAAAGTCAAAATTGTTCTGCTGAGTGGGCCACACAGTAAGTGTTATTCTTTTGCTGTTTAACCCTTTACCACACAGCAAGATTTTAGACTCATCCAAATTGAATGCATTTGAAGACAATAATTTTAATGTTGCTCAAATGATAAAATTGGTAATTGAAATGCTAGAAAACATTGTGGGAAAAGGAGAAAATGCTGGTTACAAGCATTTTCTCCTTTTCCCACAATGTTTTCAAGAGGCTTCTTTCTCAGGGTCGTTAAAAGTCGGGATTGTGTGGTAAAGGGTTAAGAAGTGCGAATTTGATCCGTCAATCTTACACAGTTTTTTACTGGTATTAGATTTTGGACTATAGGTATACACATTTAGGACAGTATGTATACGGTAGTGACAAAAGCGAGGTTGAGGTGTATAAGTTAAAACTGAGAGTAGAATCGGTGCAAGTGTGAATGACAGTTTATTTGGTTCAGGTCAAACAGATATCATAGTACACTGTGAGCGTTCATGCATTGTTACACATGGTGTATTTTGAACGATCACAGTAAGTGGATTTGCTATACAAATCCGCTAAAAATGTAATGCTGGTTATCTGAATTTCCTCCTTTTCCAGTATTTTCCTTTTTTCAAAAGTCTTCTTGTTAGGGTCGTAAATACATGATGGTGTAGACTTAAAAGATGTCCCTACCTCTGGCATACAAATTCCTGGTCATATTTTGGTTCCCCCATTTGTTTGATGACTACTTTATCAAGGAACCAGCCTGCTCCAATTCCTTTCCCATCATGCCCTATTCTGATCTTGGTCAGCTTTAGGACTGATACAGCTTCCAGAACAAACTCATCCATCTATAGACAAACAAAAGATCATATCATGTAAAATTACTGGTACAAGGGCTCTAAATAGTCTTGTCCAAGGAAATCCCCCTGAAAAGTGTATTGCCTTCGTGAGCATCTAACCCAGGGCCTATTATGATTGCGAATTGTGCACCTTCAAGACTGAGCCATGCAGGGCCCTGTATGGTTTTGTAATAAATTGAAAGTCTTGACTAAAATTTAATCCAAAAAAAAATTAGGGACCAAAATTAAATATATGGATTAATTTATCAATAGATTAATGTATCTAATAGATTTATGCATCAAAATTTAATGTTTTGTTATGGGGAGGATGGGGAGGATGGGAACGGGGCAGGTTTATTATAGAGATTTATACTGTTTAACTCTTTACCACACAACAAAATTTTAGACCAGTCCAAATTGAAAGCATTTGCAGACTACAAATAAAATGGGGTACAAACGACAGTTTCTGTTTCTGAGATCATTGAAAACACTGTGGGAAAAGAAGAAAATGGTGGTTACCAGCATTTTCCTCTTTTCCCACAATGTTTTCAAAAGCCGTCTTCTTCAGGGTCGTTAAAACGCGGGATTGTGTGTTAAAGAATTAAGAATAAAGGTTTAACAAGTTCTAATATTGCCAAACAAAAAAAAAATTGACATGTTTCTTACATACCGAATGACATAATTAGGGTTTCATCTGCCATTGTATATAACAAACCCTATAATTAGGGTTTCAACAGACAATCATAAAGATTTAATTTCTTTAATGTGCCCTCTTTTCTAATAAAACAGACAGCAATATTAGGCCCAGTATTTGAAAGAACCATTTCTACAATAAGCCAATTTAACCCTTTCCCAAACAACAAAATCTGGACTGGTCCAAATTCAAAGAGTTTGCAGACGACAATATTAAATTTGATGAAAATGGTAAAAAGTTCTCAATAAGGGTAGAAAACACTGTGGAAAAAGGAGAAACTGCTCATTACGAGCAATTTCTCCTTTTCCCACAGTGTTTTCAAAAGACTTGTGCTGCAGACATGTGGAAACCTGGGCTTGTTTGGGAAAGGGCTAAGGATTCCAAACATGTATCAGATGAATAGCAGGTATTTGATCAAGATAAACTTTTAGTTAATTGAATGGTGTTTTACAGCACCTTCAACATTATTTCAGTCATATCACTGCCACAGCTAACATATTCATCTTTTCGTGGGTTTCACCAGTACTAGGCTAGGCCTCTGAAGTGTTTTGCAGAAGAACACTCTCACGAAAAACCCAGTGGATCCAGTAAGGCTCCAACCCAAGGCTTCCCGGCCATGAGTCCTACACTTTATAACTTTTAGCATATGAATGGCAAGATCAGAGGATTTTGTAGAAAGTGTAGATCAAGATCAGACAGTAGAAAGTAGTCTGATCTTCATATATATCTTCACTTATTTTAGAAACTATTTTGGCAAAAGCAAGACTGAAATTTTAATATTCTGGTCTCTGTTGCCTAAACTGAAACCTGCAAAAAATTCTAGACCAATCCAAATTTAAAGCATTTTGCAGACAACAATTAAAGTGACTCAAATGATGGGATTTGTCTTGGAAAGGTTGGAAAATATTGCGAAAGCTGGTACCCAGCATTTTCTCCATTCCTTGCAATGTTTTCAAAAACCTTTTTCCTTGAGTCATTAAAACACAGAATTCTGTAGAAAAGGTTTTACACTATCCCACACAATCCTGAATTTTAACGACCCTGAATGAAAAAGCTTTTTAAAACATTGTGGGAAAAAGGAGAAAATGCTGGTAACCAGCATTTTCTTCTTTTTCCACAATGTTTTCTATCCTATCGAAGACAGAAATCATCTGTTGAGCTACATTTGAGTTTTCGTCTGCAAAGACTTCCAATTTAGTCGAGTCCAAAATTTTGTTATTTGGTAAAGAGTTAAAGCCATCCTATGTTCTTTTCGACATTATTTATGACTAAGTTACATTTAGGCTGAATAAAACTGGTTTATAAGCTTTTCAGAACATTGAACTTCATCTTGCACCTTTCTTAACTTTATACCAAATGACAAAATTAGACTGGTCCAAACTGAAACCATTTGCAGACAACATAGTAAATGAGGCAGAAATAATGGGACTTGTCTGGGAAAGGTTAGAAAACATTGTGGGAAAGGAGAAAATGCTGATTAACAGCATTTTCTTCTTTTTCCACAATGTTTTCAAAAGCTTTCTTTCTCAGGTTCATTAATATTTGGGGTTGTGTGGTAAAGGGTTAACTCTTTACCAAACAGCAAAATTCTAGATATGTCCAAAAGTAAAGTATATCTACAGATGGCTTACAGAATCTGGCCAAAATAATCATTTTTATCTGTGAAAAATAGAAAGCATTGTGGGAAAAGGAGAAAATGCTGGATAGCAGAATTAACTCCTTTTCCCAACAATCTTTTCAAAAGCCACTTTCCCCAGGGTCTTCAAAATGCTTTTTGTGGTAAAGGATTAACCCTTTACCACACAATTCCGTGTTTCAACGACCCTGAGGTAAAAGACATTTAAACAAGAGGGCCATGATGGCCCTGTATCGCTCCACTGGCTTATAAATATAAACCACGAAGAAAAGTCTTCACTATATAAGCCCTTATGAAACTTTGACCTCATGGCTACAGTCTGACTAAATGGGGAATATTGTATTAGAAGAATAACATGCCAAATGTGGGAGTTCTTGGCCTTATGGCTGGTAACAAGATGGTTTCTGAACTTTTCACTCCATAAACCCATGTAAAACTTGTGATCCCTGGTGCAGGGCCAAACTTGATCCTAGAGCTGTAACTTGGGCCCTCTTTGTAACTGTCCACTAAATAATGCTATAATTATATGCAAAATTTGGTAGCCTAAGCCTTATGGCTATGTACACCAAGATTTAAAAGTTTTCCCTATGTAAGCCTATGTAAATCTTGTGAACCCCCCCCTCCAAGTATGAGGCCAAATTGACCCCAGGACTATACTTTGGACACTTTTGGTAGACTCCAACTAGATCAAGCTAAATGCCAAATTTGGTAGCTCTAGGCCTTATGGTTTCAGACAAGAAGATATTTAAAGTTTTCTCTATATAAGCCTATGTATAAAACTTGTGACCCCTGGGGAAGAGCCAATTTTGACCCCAGGGCTATAATTTCAAGAAACATGATAGAGGTCTACTACATAAAGCTACATGCCAAATTTGGTAGCCCTATGCCTTATGGTTTCAGACAAGAAGATTTTTAAAGTTTTCTCTATATAAGCCTATGTAAAACTTGTGACCCCTGGGGAAGAGCCAATTTTGACCCCAGGGCTATAATTTCAAGAAACATGATAGAGGTCTACTACATAAAGCTACATGCCAAATTTGGTAGCCCTATGCCTTATGGTTTCAGACAAGAAGATTTTTAAAGTTTTCTCTATATAAGCCTATGTAAAACTTGTGACCCCTGGGGCAGAGCCAATTTTGACCCCAGGGCTATAATTTGAAGAAACTTGATAGAGGTCTACTACATAAAGCTACATGCCAAATTTGGTAGCCCTATGCCTTATGGTTTCAGACAAGAAGATTTTTAAAGATTTCCAATATTTTTCAGTTTTGTTGCCATGGCAACCAGAGTTTTTGAAGGAATCAAATTCTTTCAAGAAATTCTGAAGAGGACCATGTCAGGATCATTTCTGTGAAGTTTCGTGAAAATCGGATGGGTAGTTTCAGAGAAGAAGACGTTTGAAATAAAAGTTAACGCACGGACGGACGGACGGACGGACGACCGGACGGACGGACGGACAGACGGACGCACGACGGACACCGGGCCATGACATAAGCCCGCTGGCCTTCGGCCAGTGGAGCTAAAAACTTTCTAGGAAAAGGAGAAAATGGTGGTAACCAGCATTTTCTGCTTTTACCACAATGTTGTCTACCCTTTCTGATAAAAACCCCATTACTTGAGTATCATTTCATTTGTTATCTGCAAATGCTTTGAATTTGGACCTGTCTAAAAATTATCGTTCGGTATAGAGGTACAGTGCTCTGCTGCTGTTTTTAGAGATTTTTGTTTAATTTTATAATTATGCAAAATGACAAAATGCTAAATTTACCAGTCATGCAAAGTTGTATTACTTTTAGTTTTTGCATATTTCTGGGTTCTAAAAAAGTTACTGCTGTCCCATATACACAAGAATAATCTGGTGAATGTCATTATTGTGACATTGTCATACCAAATAACACTGTGACAGAGGAATAAATAATCAGGTTTTTTTGCTGTTATGAGATTACATTATTATTCAAGTCATGCTTTTCCTTGAAATCACAGATTCAGCATTTTTTTTCTTCTTTAAACTATCGGGTGTTATTTATATTTCACTTTTCACTTTAATACTGTTACAAAATTAATGATAATTGTGTTCAAACATTTTTTCATATATGCTTTCCCACACAACAAAATTTTAGACTCATCTAAATTGAAAGCATTTGCAGACGATAAATTTGATGTAGCTCAAAAGATAATTGCTGTCTTTCAAATGGTAGAAAACACTGTGGGAAAAGGAGAAAATGCTGGTTACCAGCATTTTCTCCTTTTCCCACAATGTTTTCCAAAGGCTTCTTCCTCAGAGTCGACGGGATTGTTTGGTAAATGGTTAAATATTACTTAATTATTACAATACTATAAAAATATGTAGGGTCTAAAGTCCCAGCTTTTATAATAATAAAACTGTATCAAACAGCCACCTGCCTTGAGAGATTTCTTTGCTTGCTCCATCAGGTGATTGCATTACCATTTACCATAAATCCCAAGTTCTCGTGAACCTGAGAGAAAACACTGTGGAAAAAGGAGAACAGTTTGATAACAAGCTTTTCCTCCTTTGACCACAATGTTTTCAACCCTTTTCACTGATATATTCCATTACCTGTGGAGCATCTGATTTGTCATCTGCAATTTCAATTACAACAGGTCTGAAACTTTATCTTCTTTGTAAAGAGTTAGATTAGCATCATTTCAAGTTTCTGATATCCAAGTTTAGAAAGTACAAAAAAATTGTTAGAAACAGCCACCTGCCTTGACAGGTTAGAATTGTTTGTTGCAATAGGTGGCTGGTGACAACAATTCCACGTATCCTGCTAAATAACTGAAATGAAACTTTCAAGCCGACAGTAAAACCCCAAATTCTTCTATTTTAAATATGTTTTTTGAGGAAAGAAACCTCCTTATTGGACAGTGTAGATCCAAGATCACACTGCACAGAATGTGCAGTCTGCTCTTGATCTACCCTGTCCACAAAGGGTCCTTGAGTCATGCTTAGCAGCCAAAGGGTTAAAACTTTTTCATTTTCTAGGTTGGAAAGTAAACATCAAACAGCTTTCACTTTATTCTTACCTTTCCTTTCTCAAATTTGTCAAAGTTCTGGGATTTCCTTAGATGCCTGACCCCTGTATCCCCTCTCTCTCCAAATATGTTGATGTAGACATTAGCATTGGTGCCTGCCATGCTTTTGCTGCCAGTGTATACTTGAACAATGTACTTATCCACTGTAACAAAGAGATCAGTAATTTCTACATTCTACTTTTTAAAAATTAAAATGCAGCTGAAATCAAAAATTTCAGGTGAAAGAAAAATGAACCTTTACCACACAATCCTGAGTTCCAACAACCCTGAGAAAGAAGGCTTTTGAAAACACTGTGGGAAAAGAGAAAATGCTTGTAACCAGCATTTTCTCCTTGTACCATAATATATTCTACCTTTCCAAACATAAATTTCAAATTTTAAGGAATTTTTTTTTTTTTAGTCTGCAAAATTAATACTTCCAATTTTGGCAAGTCTAAAATACTGCCATTTGACAAAGGGTTTAACTTGATCCTGAAAAATTTGCTAGAGTATGAAGTTAAGAATATCTTCAATAACTCTTTACCACACAATCCAGACTTTTAATGACCCTGAGGCAGAAAGCTTTTGAAAACATTGTGGGAAAAAGGAGAAAATGCTGGTAACCAGCATTTTCTCCTTTTCCCACAATGTTTTGTACCTTTCAAAGACAAAGCTCATCATTTGATCCACATTTCATTTGTCGTCTGCAAGTGCTTTCAATTTGGACAAGTCTAAAATTTAATCATTTTGTAAAAGAGATAATATCAGATATATCAGAAAATTTCAAAGTTCTACTTGATGCCGATGATGTCAGCATAGACAACAACAGCACCATGACAGTACCCTGACATTTTCTTCAAAGATAGAAGAGCTAACATTTATCTGCTACCAATTCAAAGCAATAAAAGGTTTCAGTTTTTAACCCTTTCCCAAACAAGCCCTGGTTTTCACGTGTCTGCAGTACAAGTCTTTTGAAAACACTGTGGGAAAAGGAGATATTGCTTGTAACGAGCAATTTCTCCTTTTCCCACAGTGTTTTCTCCCCTTTTTGATAACTTTCTGCCATTTTCATCAAATTTAAAATTGTCACCTGCAAACTCTTTCAGTTTGGACCAGTCCAAAATTTGTTGTTTGGGAAAGGGTTAAGGTTATGGCACATCTCATTGTATTCAATACATCAACACTTTACCACATAATCCCAAGCTTAAATGACATTGAGAAAGAAAATGTCACCTTTAGCACTTCATATTATGCACATTGTAGTTACTGGGAAAGGCTCAGTTACACATGAGCTGTGCTCTGACAAAAGGGGGCTAAATGCATCTCCGCGATGCATTATACCAAGCAAGTCATCACATAATCATGGATGCATAAAATTCATTTAGTCTAATGATTGACTGAATTTGGAGAAAAAGTGGTCCTTGGACACAAAGAAAATTTTTCAATAGCAAAAAGTTTCGACCCATGTCAGCCTGCACAGACTGTGCAGGCTGACATGGGTCAATACTTTTTTTACAATGCATTAAACCCCCCTTTTCACAGAACATGACTCATATATTTCATGCATTCAAGGATGTTTGCCCATAGTATTTTACTAGGTATCTCAGTGATTGGATCAGAGATTAATTTTTATCTATACTGTCTGGAAAAGGTTTTGATATCTGAAAACCAAATTTTACAATGTCCTATTAGGGCAACATAAAAGGCTTTTGGGGGGATAGAATGTGCAGTGTGATTGTTCAATCTGATCTATTCTATGCCATGCTTTCAGTGATAATTATCTTTAACCCTTTACCACCAAATCCCGAGTTTTAACGATCCAGGAGAATGAGGCTTTTGAAAACATTGTGGGAAAAGGAGAAAATGCTGGTAACCAGTATTTTCTCCTTTTTCCACAATATTTTCTATGCCTCCGAACACAAATTTCAATTTTTCAGTCATGTTTATTTTTTCGTCTGCAACTGCTGTCAATCTGGACTAGTCTGAAATTTTGTCGTTTGGTAAAGAATTAATATACGTAGCATTAAAATTGTGTCTATTCACTACCTGTATGAAGTTTCATTGACTAAACCTTGATCATTTTACCCCATTTATCAAATAATTAACCAATTGTAATAACCCTGATAAATAAAATTTTTAAAGGCTTTGTTGGAAGAGGCAAAATTGCTGGTGACCAGCATCCTTACAAACAGTTTCTATAATTAGTGCTAATTTGTGGTATAAAATTTTGATGTCCGGTAAAGAGTAATGTACAGTACAGGTACACATATTTAATTAACTCTTTACCAAATGACAAAATTTTAGGCTGGTCCAAATTGAAAGCATTTGCAGATGACAAATTAAAGGTGGCCCAAATGACAAAATTTCTCCTTGATTGTTAGAAAACATTGTTGGAAAAAGAGAAATGATGGTTATCAGTATTTTCTTCTTTTCCAACTATGTTTTCAAAAGCCTTCTCCCTCATGGTCATTAAAAGTCAGGATAATGTGGTAAAGGGTTTATACACTCCTAGGTAACTTTCTGTTGGTTTAGGACTTAATTAATCTCATTTATGAGTTAAATTTTCATATTGTCAAAGCATAAAAATTACTATTCCCTTACATGACAATGGCTTTTTAATGCCTGATCCATGGGCGGGCATTTCTCTGACAGTAGAGCAGTCTTCTTCATCGTCAGCCAACCATCGGTTACATTCAAACAGGTATCGTTCTCCTGTCCCCATGCACTCCATGTCAATCTGTTGAAATTATATAGATTTCCTTAAGTAATAAAACAATCATGTGTTCTTATGACCCTAATGAACAAACAAGAGGGCCACTGACCCTAAAGCGCTCACCTGAGTGAAGTCATCTAGGGCCAATATAGCTGAAGAGATCCTGGTTTTAATGATGTAAAACGCATGAGTGTTTGTGGCCTACCTTCTGACTTCCTTAACCTATTTTTTAAGTTGTCAGAGATATCATCAAGATAAACATTCTGATGATATTTCATGAGTATCAAACAGAAAATGTGGCCCCCAGATTGCACACAAGATTTTTCTAAGATTTGTCCCAGTGACCGACTTTTTGACCTGACATGACCCAAATCTGAACATGTCTGTTGTATCATCAAGACACACATTCTAACCAACTTTCATTAGAATTGATCTGAAAATGTGGCCTCTAGAGTGCTCGCAAGTTTTTTCTAAGATTTGGCCCAATAACCTACTTTTTGACCTGACATGACCCAATATTGGACTACTGCTAAATTTCACCAAGACAAACATTCTGACCAGGTTTCATGGGTATCAGGATGAAAGTCTTGCCTCTAGGGTGCACACAAAGTTTTTCTAAAATTGGAAGAGTGACCTACTTTTGACCTGACATGAACCAATTTCAAACTTATCAGAGACATCATCAAGACAAATGCTCTAAGTTTTATGAGTTTACAGCTGAAAATGCAGCCTCTAGACGGAACACAAAGTTTTCCTAAGATTTGTCCCAGCGACCTTCTTTTTGACCCAACATGACCCAGTTTCAATGTTGTCTGAGATATCATTCAGAAAAACAGTCTGACCAAATTTCATGAGTATATGACTAAAATGTGGCTTCCAGAGTGCACACAAGGTTTCTCTGAAATCTGGCCTGGTGACCTACATTTTGACCCAACATGACCTAATTTTGAACTTGATAGAGATATCATCAAGACAAACAATTTGACCATGATACATAAGTATTAGACTGAAAATGTGGCCTCAAGGGTCCACATAAGTTTTTTCTAAGATTTGTCCCAGTGACCTACTTTTTGACCTAACATGACCCAGTTTCAAACTTGTACGAGACATTATCAAGAAAAGTATTCTGACCAAGTTTCATAAGTATTGGACTAAAAATGTGGCCTCTAGAGTGCACACAAGGTTTTTCTTAAATTTGATCTGGTGACCTACTTTTTGAACTGGCATGACCCAATTTCAAACCTGTCTGAGTTTTTATCAAGACAAATATTCTGACCACGTTTCATGAGTTTTGGACTACAAATGCAGCCTCTAAAGTGCACACAAAGTTTTTCTAAATTTTGACCTGGCGACCTACTTTCAGACCCAACATGACCCAATTTCAATCCAGTCCTAGATATTAAGACAAGCATTCTGACCATGTTTCATGAGTATATGACTGAAAATGTGGCTTCTACAGTGCACACAAGGTTTCTCTAAAATTTGGCAAAGTGACCTTCTTTTTGACCCAACATGGCCAAATTTCATACTTGTCAGAGATATCATCAAGATAAACATTTTGACTAAGTTTCATGAGTTTCTGGCTGAAAATGTGGCCTGTAGAGTGCTCACAAGGTTTCCGTAAGATTTGCCCCAGTGACCTAATTTTTTTCCCAACATGACCCAGTTTCAAACTTGTTTAAGACATTATCAAGAAAAGTATCCTGGCCAAAAATGTGGCCTCTAGAGTGCTCACAAGGTTTTTCTAAAATTTGACCTGGTGACCCACTTTTTGACCTGGCATGATCCAATTTTAAACTTGTCTGAGATTTTATCAAGACAAACATTTTGACCAACTTTCATGAGTATTGGACTAAAAAAAGGGCCTCTAAAGTGCACACAAGGTTTTCTAAGTTTTGACCTGGTGACCTACTTTCTGACCCGACATGACCCTATTTCGGACTTGTCCGAGAAAATATCAAAGCAAACATTCTGACCAAGTTTCATGAGTATATGACTGAAAATGTGGCCTCTAGAGTGCACAGAGTGTAATTGTTAACGCCTGGATGAAGGAATATGCACGACAGACGACACACAATGGACGCCGGACACAGCACGATCACAAACGCTCACCTTGAGCACTTCATGCTCATGTGAGCTAAAAATATATATATCAAAAATTAATCTCAGAAAGGAGAAAATGCTGGAAACCAGTATATTCTTCTTTCATAACAATGTTTTCTTTCCATTAAAAAGAATTCCTGACATTTCTGTACTCAGCATGTCTGGAAATGCTTTCAACATGGCTGGGTGTAAAATTTTGACATCTCGCAAGGACTGACCTACTACTGAATTGTCTTATTCAAGATTTACCAAAAATGATACATGTGATAACTTTATCAAAAAACAAAATTTTAGACTTGTCCACACTTATAGCATTTGCTGACAACAAACCAACTGTGCCTCAAATCAAGGGATTTGTCTTTCACATGGAAGAAAACATTGTGGTAAAAGAAGAAAAATGCTGGTTGCCAGTATTTCCTCCTTTTTTTCTACATTTTTTTCAAAAGCCTTTTTCCTCGAGGTTGTTCATACATAGGATTGTTTGGTAAAGGGTAAAAGACATAACTAAGCAGAATCATTTAGAGTAAAAGATGAACTGAATCCTTAACATGTGAAACAAATAAGAAACACTGCGTAGAAATGAAAGGGAACCAAGTGCTTACACAATGCAACACTCATAAGCAATACTGGGGTAACAATGAGTGTATACCCAAAACTTCAATATGTGTCACAAATAAGAAATGTATGTAGAGAAAGAAGACAGTACCTAAAAAATACATATGTGTGGCAAATGAGGAATGTTTAAAGAGAAATAAGACTGTACTGAAAATTTTACATATGTCACAAATGAGGAATGTTATGAAGGGAATGTATGAATAGGAGAGTCCCCAGATCTCTTAAATGTGTCACAAATGAGTGTGTGTAGAGTAATAAGACTGTGCCTCAAACTTACACTTGTATCACATATTGAGGAATATTTGCATAGAAAGCTGACAATACATAAAACTTTAACAATTGTCACAGATGAGGATTGCTTGAAGAGAATAAGATAGTTGCTAAACTTTTACATGTCTCACAGATTAAGAATGTTTGCAAAAAATTGAGGCAGTATCTAAACTTATACATGTATCACAAATGGCATGCCTATGACACTGTACAAGTTAATCCTCCCCTGTACCCTTTGTATGGTGGGCTACTAAGACAAACTATTGAAACAGACCTTTTCCAGATGCCATCCGCTAGCACTCCCTGTATTGTCATGGTAAACTCTCAGTTTGTATGGCTGACCTACATCCACCATATTGACCTTGAAAGTGTCAACTTGACCTTTCTCAAAGGTGTCCCCTTTATTCTCTATCTTGACCTCTTCTGTTTTTCCTTTGTTTCCATAGAGACATAGGAAGACATTAGCATCAGTTCCAGCATGCTTCACGTCACTTGTCTTCACCCAAACATTCCAAGTGTTTTCTGGAGAAAAAACAAGTATATCACAAGCTGAAGGTAATACATGTACATCCATGGTTTTTGCTTGCAATGACTTTAGCTTAACCCTTTACCTCACAATCCTAAGTTTTAACGACTCTAAAGAAGAAAGCTTTTGAAAACATTGCGTGAAAAGTGAAAATGCTGGAAACCAGCATTCTCTTGTTCAAATTTGTTAGGGAGAGGGTTAACTTAACACTAAGATCCCTTACTTAACCCAATAGACATTTCAAGTCTTGAAATAATACCCCAAAAATTCCAATTTCAAGGTTGCTTTTGTCAAGAATATCTAAGCAAAGCTTTGAACAGTATAGACAAGAGGACCATGATGGTCCTATATCGCTCACCTGAGTACTAAGCAGTACAGGTTAACAATGAAGATAAATACCAAATACTGAAGTTCAAGGCCAAATGATTATGAAAGAGAGACAACTCGAAACTTTAACAGAGGTCTAAGCCTTTGGTTACCCAGAAAATTTTCTTATAATTGCACGAAAGATACCTAAGTACAAACGTCTAAGCCCCGCGGCTGGACCTGTAATGATCCCAGGGGCATCTTGTGTGCAAAATTTCTTGAGGTCCACAAGGTGATGCTTCATGCATAGTATCATAGGTCTAGGCATTTTGGGTTTAACCATAAGGATTTTTCAGTTTGCATTATATATACATGTAGATGCTACAGAGTAAACCAAGTCAAATACAGCAACTCTAATTGAAGGGCAAATAACTCATGTTGTTTGGGTCTAATAAGACCCATAATCAAAACCCATCCAAGATCTTATGGTCATATAAATTTTTACCAAGTTTGGTACTGATTGGTATATATTTGTAGATGCTAGAGTGTAAACAAAGTCAAATATGGAAATTTTGTCCGATTCAAGGGCAAATAACTCTGGATGTTCTGGTTCAATTTGACCCATAACTGAACTCTTCCAAGACCTTATGGGAATATATATTTTGACCAAGTTTGGTACTGATTGGTCAATATTTGCAGATGCTAGAGTGTAAACAAAGTCAAATATGGCAAATTTTCTAATTCAAGGGCAGACAACTCGGACAGTTCTGGTCCGATTAGATCCATAATTGAACTAATCTGAGATCTTATGATCACACACACTTTGACAATGTTTGGTGCTGACTGAGTAATATTTGTAGATGTTAGAGTGTAAACAAAGTCAGATTCAGTAATTTTTGCAAATTCAAGGACAAATAACTCCTGATGTTCTGATTGGATTTGATCCAAAATCGAACTCATCCGAGACCTTATAGGCATATACATTGTGGCCAAGTTTGGTACTGATTGGTCAATATTTGTAGATGCTAGAGTGTAAACAAGAAGATTTTTAAAGATTTCTCTCTTTATCTCTTATGTGAAATCCGAGAACCCACAACATATGGCCAATTTCAACAGCAGCGCCATAATTTAAAGTATTTTGGTAGAGGGCTATTAGATGATGCTACATGCCAAATATGAAAGCTCTAGCCCTTACGGTTTGGGACAAGAAGATTTTTAAAGTTTTTTCTCTTGGTTGCCATGGCAACCAGAGTTCTTCATGGAATTCAAATCTTTGAAGTATTCTGAAAGTGCATCACCTAAGGATCATTTCTGTGAAGTTTCATTGAAATCTGTGGGGCGGTTTCAGAGGAGAAGATTTTTTAAGTAATTGTTCACGGACGGACGGACACACGGATGGATGGACGGACGGACGCCGGACAATGATCGATCACAATAGCTCACCCTGAGCACTATGTGCTCAGGTGAGCTAATAAAAAATTATACTGCACATTATTTGCAGGTAGATCTTGATCTACTTGCCGTAGTGGCAACTTAAGTTACATGTATATGCACCTGAAATAAATCCACATGGCATGGTGGGAATGGGTGTTCTCATTCATTACTTTTGAGCATGTATGGAGCAACATGTATTATGTACTCTTTCGGCCAGTGTAGATCAAGATCAGACTGTACAGAGAGTCTAGTCTGATCAATGATCTCCACTGTCTGATATTTTATTTTATATTCTGGTCAAACAGCATAGAAATCACGTCTGTACTGACACAAAATTATATTCTAGAAATGTAGAATTTGCCTTAACTCTTTACCAAACAACAAAATTTTAGACCGGTCCAAATCGAGAGCATTTGCAGATGACAAATTAAATGTGACTGAAAAGCTGAAATTTGTTTTGGGAAGGATAGAAAACATTGTGGGAAAAGAAGAAAATGCTGGTTAACAGCATTTTCTCCTTTTCCCACAATGTTTTACAAAGGCTTCTTTCACAGGGTCATTAAAAGTCGGGATTGTATGGTAAAGGGTTAACGATTTACCATACAATCTAGCCCGTAAGGATGAAGGCTTTAGAAAACGTATTTGAAAAAGCAGACAATGAAGACAACTCCCATCAGTTGAACAACATAAAATTCACTGTCCATACTATGCTTTCAATATTAATGAATCTAATGAAAGTGTCATTAGGTATCAGAATGCATATAACATGCAGTCTGATCCTAGTCTATAGCCTCTGCCTCTCTACCAGTCATCGTGTTTCACTTGTATTATCCCAATTCATTGTGAATTACTATTTTTCATCTCTGTTTGTTAATGTCAGCTATATTAATCTGGGAAAGATGACGGTTAAAAAAAGAAAGATACAGTCTCAAATGACTTACTTTTGTCCTTGACCTTTCTCATACCAGAATTCTCGTACAGAACCCGTTCAATGAGCCCATCACCTTCACCTCTCGCAAACCATTTCTTGCATGGGAATACTTGCTCTATACCTGAAATATGATTATTAAAGCTGAATAGACCCTTGAACAAACAATCCCCCAGTTTTAATGAAAGTAATGCCCTTAAATGACCCTTAACCTTTTATCATACAATCTCAAGTTTAAACAGCCCTGAGCAGGATGGGTTTTCAAAATACCATGGGAAAAAAGGAAAACAAGAGGGCCATTGGCCCTAAAGCGCTCACCTGAGTAAAGTCATCTAAAGTTGATAAAGCTGAAGAGATCCTGGTTTTAATGATGTAAAACACATGAGTGTAAGTGACCTACTTTTTGAACCAATGTGACTAAATTCCAAACATGTCCAAGATATCATTAAAACAAACATTCTGACCAAGTTTCATGAGTATCTGACTGAAAATGTGGCCTCTATGGTGCACACAAGGTTTTCTAAGATTTGGTCCAGTGACCTACATTTTGACCAGATGTGACCCACTTTGAAGCTTGTCCAAGATATCATCAAGGCAAACTTTCTGACCAAGTTTCATGAGAATCAGGCTGAAAATATGGCCTCTAGAGTGCACACAAGGTTTATCAAAGATTTGACCATGTGACCTTCTTTTTGCCCCTGACATGACCCACTTTCAAACATGTTTGAGATATCAACAAGATGAACATTCTGACCAATCTTCATCTGTATAAGGCTGAAAATGTGACCTCTATGGGGCACCCAAGATTTTCCTAAGATATGGCCCAGTAACCTACTTTTTAACCCGACATGACTCAATTTCAAACCTGTCTAAGATGTATCATCAAGGCAGACAATCTGACCTAGTTAAATGAGTATTCAACTAAAAATGTGGCCTCTAGAGTGCACACAAGGTTTTTCTAAGATTTTTTAGCCCAGTGATCTACTTTTTGACCGGACATGACCCGATTTCACACTTGTCCCAGATATTATGAAGATAAATATTCTACCTAACTTTCATGAGTTTCAGGTTGAAAATGTGGCCTCTAGAGTGCACACCAGGTTTTTCTACGATTTAGCTCAGTGACCTACTTTTTGAACCGACATGACCCAATTTCAAACTTGTCTGAGGTATCATCAAAACAAACATTCTACCCAACTTTCATGTGTTTCAGGCTGAAAATGTGGCCTCTCCAGTGCACACAAGATTTTTCTAAGATTTAGCCCAGTGACCTACTTTCCGACCTGACATGACGCAATTTCAAAATTGTCCACGATATTATCAAGACAAACATTCTGACCAAGTTTCCTAAGTTTCAGGCTGAAAATGTGGCCTCTAGAGTGCACACAAGGTTTCTAAGATTTGGCCCAGTGACCTACTTTTTGAACCAACATGACCCAATTTCAAACTTGTCCAAGATATTATCAAGACAAACATTCTGACCAACATTCAAGAGTATCAAGCTGAAAATATGGCGCCTACAGTGCACATAAGGTTTTTCTTAGATTTAGCCCAGTGACCTACTTTTTGACCCAACATGATCCAATTTCAAACTTAACCGAGATATTACAAAGAAAAACATTCTGACCAAGTTTCATGAGAATAGAAATGAAAATGTAGCCTCTAGAGTGCACACAAGGTAACTGTTAACGCCTGGACGATGGACGACGGACAGCACAATCACAAAAGTTCACCTTGAACACTTCCTGCTCAGGTGAGCTAAAAATGCTGGTAATCGGCATTTTCTCCTTTTCCAACAATCTACTCTACCATATCATACAAACTAAGCTTAACTGTACTAATTTTGAATTTATGGTCTTCAGATGTTCAAAATTTTGAAGGGTCTAAAATTTGTCCTTGTGGAAAGATTTACGGAAGTCAGCTTCAAAAAACATTGTAGGAAAAGGAGAAATGTAGGTAACCAGCATTTTTTCTTCACCAAAAGGTTTTCTTACCTTCAAATCAAGTCATATACAGTCATTTGAGCCACATTTGTCATCTGCAAAATGCTTTTAATTTGGACAAGTGTAAATTTTGCTGTCTGGGTTAAATGTTAACTCATTATGCTTGCAAAACCATTCAATATCCTAAAGGAAGAATGCTATTATTGAAAAAATTGTGTGAAAAGGAGAAAATGCTGGTAAACCTGCTGCTGATTCAGCAACTTCCAAAATCACCAATCATCAAATTTAACTCTTTATCACACAACAAAATTTTAGACTGTTCCAAATTGAAAGGATTTGCAGACGAAAAATTAAATGTTGCACAAATTTTGAAATTTGTCTTTGAAAGGATAGAAAACATTGTGGGAAAAGGAGAAAATGCTGGTTACCAGCATTTTCTCCTTTTCCCACAATGTTTTCAAAAGTCCTTCTTTGTTGGGGTCGTTAAAACTGGGGATTGTGAGGTAAAGGGTTAAAGACAGAGATTGGCTCATACACAGACATATTTCAAGACTTTTGTCTATAAACTGTTTAACAACATTTTTCCTCTTTCAATATGGATCAATCTAAAATCGTGTGCATCTGCTCCTTTTCCTGCAATATTTTCTACATTTTTGGATGTAGAAGTCATCTTTTGAGCTGCATTTAATTCATCATCTGCAAATGCATGTCTGATCAAGTCTAAAACCTATGAGTTTGGTAAAGAGTTAGAAACTTTTGATTGTTTGGTTAAGTCTTTTGGATATATCCCCCCCCACCCCATTATTATAACTCTTTACCAAATGACAAAATCACAGACTGGTCCAATTTGAAAGCACTTGCAGAAAACAAAATTAGTGTGGTTCAAATAATTTGATTTGTATCAGATATACCAGAAAACATTTTGAGAAAAGGAGAAAATGCTGGTCACCAGCATTTTCTCCTTTTCCCACAATGTTTTCAAAAGACCTCTTTCTCAGGGTTGTTAAAACTCGGCATTGTGTGGTAAGGCGATGACCTGAAAATCACACAAAAGATATGTCCTGTAGCAAAGCAGGTCTACTTCTGATTATAGATTGAAAAGGGACTTAAATGTAAATCATTTCTTCCCACCCCCCCTCACTTTATGCCCTTTTCATGCGTACTGTCATTCATTCTTTTGGCATGATGGCTTAAAATATTTGGCAAATTGAGGAATAGCTCAATTTTGTTCAACCATGTTTTCTTGGCCATTTCTCTGTCTATTATCAGTTTTTTAATACGAGATTTTCTTTCTGTTGGATAGCTTGTTTTGTAAATTTCACCAAGTTTTGGTCAAAGGCATGATAAGAAAGCGTTTGAAAGATAATGGGTAAAAAATAATGAAAATTACAAGAAAAAACATCAACTTATCAAGTTTTATCGTATATCCCATTTGAATGTTATCAACAACTTGATGTTATACAAGAAAAAAAAACACAAAATAGAGGAGAACACCGATTAGAGTCCTATGATGCTGAAATTTTGAAATATTTAATGCTTTCCTAGGCTGTAAAATTTTAGACTTGCTTGTCTTGAAAGCATTTAAAACATTAACCCTTTATTTCACAATCTCCAGTTTTAACCACCATGAGGATGAAGGAATTTGAAAACATTGTGGGGAAAAGGAGAAAATGTTGATAACCAGCATTTTCTTTTTTTCCCACATTGTTTTCTACCCTTTAACCCTTTACCACACAATCTCAAGTTTTTACCTGAGAATAAAGCCTTTTGATGACATTGTAGGAAGGAAGAAAATGCTGGTAACCAGCATTTTCTCCATTTCCCACCATGGTTTCTACCCTATGAAAGACAAATTTTGTCATTTGAACCGTATTTAAATTGTCATCTGCAAATGCTTTCAATTTGGGCAAGTGTACATATTTGTCATAAGGTAATGGGTTTTGAGACAAATTTCATTATTTGAGCAACATTTAATTTGTCGTCAGCAAATGCAAAACAATTTTGGAGGTGTTTTAAATTTTGTCATTGGGTAAAGAGGCTAGTATGCTTCTACAGATTGGATTGTTTCCAACCCTTTACCTAGCAATCATGTGATTTAACTACCTTGAGAAAATGGAAATTTAAAAACGTTGCAGAAAAGGACAAAATGCTGGTAAGCAGCTTTTCTCCTTTTTTTCCACAGTGTTTTCTAACCTTTCAAAAATGAATCCAATCATGTGAACCATTTGTCTTCTTCAAATGCTGAGAACATTGAGACTACGAGAAATGTTGCTAATAACAATTTCCCAATTCGCCATGATGTTTTTGCATCATGTTCTCATATTTAAAACCTAACATCGTGTTGAACAGCTATATTTCTCAAGGGACTTTTTATCCAACAATGAATACAGTAAATAATGGTCATCTGCAACACAAATGCAGACTGATACAATAACCATGGTGAGCTTGATACTACACCAAAGAGAGATTGATAACACAACCAATGGAATTAATACTGTAACAAAAGAAAGACTCATATAATAACTAAAGAGAGCTTGGTAACTTAACAATGAGAGCTTGATACCATAACCAAAGAAAGCTTGATAACATAATCAATGACAGATTGATAACATAACCAATGAGAGCTACATACAATAACCAGAGAGCTTGATAACATAACCAATGAGAGCTTGATAACATAACCAGTGAGAGATTGATACCGTAACATAAGAGAGCTTGATACTGTAACCTATGACCACTTGACACCATCATCTAAGACAGCTAAATACAACAACCTAAGACAGCTAGACCAAAAGAGAGCTTGATACCATAATCCAAGCAAGGCAAAGAAAGGCGAGTGTTTAAATGATTTTTAAACTAGTGAAGCTAGTCTATAGGCATCATGATTGACCCAGATTCAAAGTAAACAAAAAACCCCACAGTTGCCAAATACTGCCTCACAGAAAATACTTCTTTTTGTTAGAAATCTTAATTCTGTTATATATGACAGTTTTGATAAAAAGCACTAAATCTCTACCACTCCACTTTGAACATGTCCTCTTACAAAGTAACAGACTGAACAAGATGTCATTTATAAGGTACAAGATCTCTCCTTATATGTAAATTAAGTGACCTCTTCAGAGCAGGCTATATTATCACATTCCTACACCACTGTAACATTATGAATGAATCTAAAAATAGACACACCTGGGTAACTTGTAGCAAATCCCAGCTGCATTAACCCTCACTGGACAGGGAACCCTTGTCATTCCTTCGGTCATTCATTATTTAGACCAATGTGTACAGTTAAACTGTTATGTTAAACTGTTATTTTACATCTTGAATATTAACCATTTACCACAAAATCCCAAGTTTTAATGCCACTGGGGAAGAATTCCTGGTAACCAGCATTTTCTTCTTTTCCCACATTGTTTTCTGTCCTTTTGGAATCTGGTTTCATCAATTGAGCCAAATTTAGTTTGTGGTCTGCAACAGCTTTGAATTTCATTTTGTAAAACGTTATATAGTTAACTATATCTTGTGCTATCAGTTATTGACTTATTGATTGTATGGTGTTTAATGCCGTTTTCAACATTATTTCAGTGATATCATGGTGGCCAGTGCACCTACCCATGCTTTCCTGGAGTTTCTTTTACCAGCACCACCGTGACTCAGTGACCTTTTGTGGACAGTGCGGATTACGATCAGACTGCATAGATTGTGCAGTCTTTTCTTGGATCTCCACTGTCTGATAAGAGGATATATTTTCTCAAAAATGTAACTTTGAAATAGCAATATTCAGGTGTTTACAATGGCTTGAAAGTTTCATTTAATTTTTTCTAGCAGGTTAAGGGTTAAACTTAAACTGGATTATAGTTAACCAATGGCATGCATAGCCCCGGTAGCTCAGTCGGTAGTGTACAGGACTTGAGAACAGGAGGTCGCTGATTTGATCCCTGGCTTGGCCAACTTCTTTCCGAGGACTGATGATAGTCATTGCGACAGGAATCATTCCTCTCTCATGTTTTGACGATATTTATGTGGGAAAGCAGCCAGTGGCTTGGAAAGAATATTGTGCTGAGTACTGGTAAAAGAAACTCCAGGAAAGCATAGATAAGTGCACTGGCTACTGCTACATAACTGAAATAATGTTGAAAATAGGGTTAAACACCATACAATCAATCAATCAATCAAATTCGCTAGTCTGTCAGTATTTTCAGTACTTTGATTAGAAATACTGGTATCTCCTAAATAAAATGTGTACCCATTTAAGCTATTTTCAGCTTTCAAACTAAAGTTATTGGAATATCACATAGTCATTATCATGCTTTGATTTTGTGTGGCTGTATGTCCTGACCAGTCCTACAGACTGAAGTCTAACTTCAGATGGCTTTGTCATTTTTTGAATGCCTGTATCACACATTTTTTCAAAGTGGTACTTTCCAGTTCCTCTGTTCATTGAATGCTAAATTGCATTAAGGGGGTAAAAATGATATTTTTTTCACAAGAAGATTTAACTTCAGGCACTTGACATCTAAACCTAATATTCCATTAAACAGAAAAGGTAGATTAAAACAAGTGGTAAGACAAGAAGGTTACATGTTTATAACAAATTGTAAAATTTCAGACTTTTTGTTACTGAAAGCATTTGCAGATAACAGATCTAACAGGGCTCAAATGACAGCAGTTGTCTTTGACAGGGAAGGAAGCATTGTAGAAAAAGGAGAAAATGCTAGTAATCAGCACTTTCTCCTTTTCCCTTAATGTTTACAAAGGCATATACCTCAGCACCATAAAACCCCAGTTAGTTAACTCTTTACCACTATAAAATTCTAGACTTTTCTAAATTAAAACATTTGCGGATGACAAAAAATGTACCTGAAATGCTGGTAATTGCCTAAGAAAGTGTAAAAACCTTGTGAGAAAAGAAGAAAATGCTGGTTACCAGCCTTTTCTCCTTTTCCCACAAGGTTTTCAAAAGGCTGTTTCCTCAGGGTCGTTAAAACTTGCAACTCTATGGTAAAGAGTTAAATTACTTAGAGAAAACCATATTGCAAAATGGCATAAATGCTGTTTACTTGGTTCTCCATTTGTGTCACCATTTTTAAAAGTGAAGATTTACCTGTGTTTGGGCAGTACACAATCACCTGTTCCAGGAACCAGCCCGGTGCTGCCCCACTGTTATCATGCCCAATTTCCAAACTTGTCAGTGGACTGAGTAATTGAGGAAGATTTATTGTGAAAATTTGGGTCATCCCACGCTTGAACTTGCCATCCGGAAGCCATACTCTTCCACTGTTCTGTTTCCGTTTCCCACAGTGCATCACAACAAATACATTGGCATCTGTTCCTGCATTTGATTTGTCACCTGTTGTTACTGTTATTACATATGGGATACCTGTAAAATCAATGAAAACAGAAAAATAAGATACAGTTTTACATCCACGCCCATTTTTGTTTTCATGTTTGATGACAGTGCTGATTTCCCAAACTGTTGTTTAAAGTGCATAAAAGATACCACATACATAGTGGTAACCAGCATTTTCTCCTTTTCCCACAATGTTTTCTACCGTATCAAAGACAGAAATCATTGTTTCAGCGACATTCAAGTTGTCTTCTGCAAATGCTTTCAATTTGGTTGAGTTCAAATTTTTTTGTTCGGTTAAGAGTTAGGTCTTTACTAGCATACAGAACTTTGGACATCACACTGAAAGCTTTTCCAAGTAAATGAGGCCCAAACAATGGAATTTTTCTTTGAATAGGTAAAGATTACAGTTGATGTAGGAGTGTTTACAAAAGCCATCTTCCTCAAGGTCATCAAAACTCATCACTATTTGGAGCAGGATCAAGCCCCATTCAAAAAGCCCTACAACTGGACCCAGGTCAAACTAGGACTACAACCTTGGAAGTGAGGTGAATGACCAAGACCAACCCTGAACTGCAGTGCGTTCAGTTAAGGCAAACCTACGCTCACATTTGCAACTGTTCCGTACTGGTCGTAATTGAACGTCTTGGTCGCGCCAACCGGTTGCAACCAACCGCGAACGGTTTTTCAAGGTGGTGCGCGAAGCGAACAAAGATGGCTGACAAGTGATAACTACATGTATTTTATATCGGCTTGTAAAAAAATAAAAAACTTAAGTATTTCTGGCTGTTTGTAGAATTTTCTGTACATGCGCGAGTTGTAATCGATCATATAACTCTCGTTATGCAATCTTATTTTGTAACTTTTACCCATTTTAGTCATTATGATATTAAAAATGGCCAATTAAGGCCGATTTAAACGAAAAGCCAGTTATCCGGACGGAACTAGTATACGGATAATTTCGTATTAATTTTTTGAAACCCCTTATCACACAATCCTGACTTTTAACGATGCCGAGAAAGAAGCTTTTTGAAAACATCGTGGGAAAATGAGAAAATGCTGGTAACCGGCATTTTCTCATTTTCGCACAATGTTTTCTACCCTTCCCAAAACAAATTCCCTTTTTGGGTCACATCCATTTTGTAGTCTGCCAATGCTTTCAATTTGGACTTGTATAAACTTTTGTTGTTTGATATTAAAATAATAAATGCAGTCACTCACCCCCACGGACAAAAAAAACAAGAGAGCCATGATGGCCCTGTATCGCTCCACTGGCTTATGAATATAAACCATAAATACTCAACATTTCAATTCTGAGTCAAATGGTTTCAAAATGAAGACTTGCAAAGTTTTCTCTGTAAAAGCCCATGTGAAAGTTGAGACCCACAAGGCAAAGCCATTTTTGATCCCAGAGCTATAATTACTTGAACCCTGGTAGAGGTCCACAAGATAAAGCCACATGCCAAAATAATACAAGTCTATGCTGTATGGTTATAAATAAGGTGATTTTCAAGTTTTGTCCATATGAAGCCTCTGTAAAACATAAGACCCCTGATGCAAGGCTAATTTAAAAAAAAAACAAAAAAAACAGGAAGATTTCTTAAGTTGTCACAATGTAAAATTTGGTAGCTCTAGGCCTTATGGCTAGGTACAGGAAGATTTTTAAAGTTTTCTCTATATAAGCCTATGTAAAACTTGTGACCCCTGGGGCAGAGCCAATTTTGACCCCAGGGCTATAATTTGAAGAAACTTGATAGAGGTCTACTACATAAAGCTACATGCCAAATTTGGTAGCCCTATGCCTTATGGTTTCAGACAAGAAGATTTTTAAAGATTTCCAATATTTTTCAGTTTTGTTGCCATGGCAACCAGAGTTTTTGAAGGAATCAAATTCTTTCAATAAATTCTTAAGAGGACCATGGCAGGATCATTTCTGTGAAGTTTCATGAAAATTGGATGGGTAGTTTCAGAGAAGAAGATGTTTGAAATGAAAGTTAACGCACGGACGGACGCACGCACGGACGGACGCACGCACGACGGACACCGGGCCATGATATAAGTCCGCTGGCCTTCGGCCAGTGGAGCTAAAAATGGATAACTTCTTGAATTGGTTAACACTTGATCCAATCCCCTTGAATAAATCTCTTGTATAAATATTCTTTTTTCCCTGAAACAGAACAGCAAGGAACTCGAATTTTCTGGACACACAGAACCACTATTCTCCATTTGATTTAAAATCTCACTATTTTGCCAATTATTGAAAAGAATTTCGATCAGGAAAATTAAAAATGGTTGTTGGTGTCCCTTAACCCTTTACCAAACAATACCGAGTTTTAACGACACAAAGTAAAAGAGGAAATTTGAAAACACTGTGGTAAAAGGACAAAAAGCTGGTAATCAGCATTTTCTCCTTTTTCCCCACAACGTTTTCTTTCTTTTAAAAGACGAATTCCACCCGTTTTACCATTTTGCAATCATTCCCCTGCAATGCTGAAGTTAAACATTTTGGAAGAGTCTAAAATTCCGTTGTCTGATACAGTGTTAAAATGGTATACGATATATATTAACCCTTTACCACACAAATAGTGTTTTACGCCTAGCAGTTTACAGCTTTAGAAATCAATGAGAAAACGAATTTTTGTTTGCAACAAATAACCACTCCTTTTTTAAGACTGTTTTCTTTTAATGTATATCATATGAGTGATTTACTTATTTCATTAACTATGATTTTCTATTGTATTAATCACTTTTTGTACTTCCAAAACCCGCATATTCAGTGATACACGCGGTTTAATCCATAACCAAACAACCAATGATTTTTATGATCCTGACAAGCAAAGCTTTTGAAACCACTGAAAACGGTACTGGTACAGGAGAAATAAGATAATGCTGGTAATTAGCATTTTCCTCGTCTCTCACGATGTTTTCTTTCCTTTCAAGTTCATCCATCATTTTGAACAATTGTGTCTCACTCTTTATCAGACAACAAAGTTTTAGACTTGTCCCAATGGAAAGCAATGTCACACATTTCAAATATAACTCAAATATTCGAGAGAAATAAAATACTGTGTGTTTTATCAACCAGCATTAAGGAGAAGTTTCTAGTCTGGTAAAGAGTCAATGTGATCCAACTTTTACTGCACAAGTTTCAGTTTCATCATTGCAAAAAAAAATCTGACTTCATAAAACAAAATATTGCAACAGGGACATCAAGGGTTAACTGATATAAGTACGGCTGAAGGGATTTCCTGTTTGGAAGAAGCTTGTAAATTTATGCCCCTATCAAATTGACAATCACACTTTTATCTCCTATATCCCTTGTAACCGAAATTGACGTAACCTATGTCGGCAAACATGAAAGAAACGAACTGCATACCCGTCTTTTACTTTGCTACACAGTATCCTCTAATTCAACAAAAGCGATAATATGACCGAGCAATAAACTCCGTGTCGCGTTATTCGAGCAAAAGAATTCTGCTATGAAAAAAAAATAATCTAAAACGAAAGATGCATTCCAAAATAAACTTTGACAGGATGACCCACGTCTATTAACTATTTACCAAACGACAATATTTTGGTCTCTTGTCTAATTGAAAGCATTTGCAGGCGACAAAATAAAGGTACCTCAAGTGATGATAGAATAAATCAAAGGACTGATAGTCCTGAGAGTCGCCTGGATGGTAATGGGTTAGAAGTTTTCACCCTTTTTTGTTCAAATCTATTAAACGCATTCGAGATACAAAATAACTTAACTATAAGACAGTATTATATGCAAGCATATTTCTAAGTTGTCATCCTAAAATTACAGACATATTAAAATTTACATTAAAACAAATATATGTGGTGAGAATTAAAATTTAGGCACAAGGAACAGGTTTAAAAAGTTCAAAGTCTCTTACCCCAGGCGACTTCATTTAAAAAAATGGTTTTCAAAAGGTACAATCAATACAAAACAAGTCATTTCGTTGAAATGATATCCACCTCCGAAAAAAAACTTTTTTTTTATAGAAACATAATTATAAGAGGTATTTTGTTTTGCATGTAAATGACCTTTTTTTGTTATTGGTGAAAATATACATTAAGCCCCCTTTTTCCATGATAGGGAATTTCATTAAATAAAAACAAATACTGATTGTCTGTGGCTTATGATAAACAATATAAATATGAATTTTCATAAAATTTTGTCCAGTAGTTAAAGAGATTGGTCCAGAATGGAAATATACATCAAACCCCCTTTTGCTATGACACCGCTTTAAAAACAAAAACAAAATACAACCAAAAGACATCAAGCGCCCTTTTTCCATGACAAGGCATTACATTTTAAAAAAAAAAGTGTATCGGAGGACTATCATAAGGACCACATGCATGAAGTTTCATTAACTTTCGTCAATGATTTTAGAACATATCTGTCTGAATGGACGGAAGATCGGACAGACGAACAGACGGACGGACAGACAACATGAAAACCATATCTCCCTCCCCACCCCGAAATTCAATGGGGCGTAATAACAGTCTAAGTTAAATCAATATTTACAGTTCCTCCTTAGCTTGATAATGCCTGTAAAGAATGTGGACAAAAATTATGGTTCTAGTTTGATAAAAATGTTTTTCTAGTGCAGAATCTGGGTGACTTAACTTACATGTATATCTTCATTCTTACACATTTTGCTAAAACAAGCATTCTAAATAATTTCAGTAGAATAGGGAATACATTTTCTCCCCAGATTTAGAGCAAGTTGTTTTATATGACACAAATTTTCTAAAATTGGACAACATGGTTATACATATATTGTTTAATTTCAATAATTGTCCTTTCCAAATACAGGATGCTAGATATGAAATTTGGGTATAATTGTTTATATAGTTTCAGAGGCTGTTATTTTGAAATGTTACTACTCAGTTCTGAAGCTTCTGTGAAGTTTATAGAAACAGAGCTGAACCACTTGAACAATTTTACAATAGGACCATTTAGGCAACATCAGTATGGAACTCAATTGAACTTTGTCTTCTGGTATTGGATCTAGTGACAAACTTTTAGGCCAAAAATACTCTTTTGCAACTCACCCATATCTAATCTAAGCCTGACAAGTTCCGTGAGTACTGGACTGAAAATAAATGGATTCTACAGTACTAGATCTATTACGGTTCTGTCTGATATGACCTAGTGACAACCTTTTTCTTTTAACCCCTGGTGACCTACTTTCAGTTTTGTCAAAAAATATTATTAAGACAAACAGCCTGGCAATTTCATGATCATAGGACTGAAATGTCTCTGGTGCACACACCAATATTTGACCCAGTAATCTACTTGTCCTTTGGAAATAATTTGTATTTGTTGCTATCTGGGTTCAATTTTTGTCTACAGTGGACTCTAAGAATGTGGCTGCTACAGCTCAAGAAAAACAATATAACCCAATGGCATGATCGTCAGCCTTTTAACTTTGTCTCTGTTTTATAACGTCCCAGGAATTAGTACTGCTTCCACACCAATTGAAAATTTTAGAGATCTACATGTATACTGCTTTGGCTTAAACTAAATGGTTGCGGTTCGCTCTAAATTACCCTTTACAACAACCCTAGACAAGATTACAAACACGCCAATAAAGAACTTGTTCGAGTGGGTTAACATTAGTATGTTCTATTATATTTGAAATGTAGTGGAGTAAAAAGTCAAGTTCTCAGATTGCTGGTTGTTAGAACTGCGTAGTTTCAAGTCGAATTCTCGTCTGAATTCAGATTTTGGCAGTTACGAAAGCACCTTGCATACTGACACCCGCACTAATAAATTGTTGTTTCATAAATACTAGATCTAGGTTAATCGCACATTAAAAAAAAAACAGCAGAGTTTTACAAATTCACCTCTTTAAAAACGAAAAACAATTAATCAAAAAAAGTATACTTTAAACACTCTCTCTGCATGGATCGTTAAAGCTTTAGGTCGGTGTACGTTGAAAATAAGGGCCGCTTTGAACAGCGACTGATTCATAAATATGTAAATTTATAAAGAATTCCGTGGTGCAAATGACGTTACACGTCACGTGATTATAAGATCTATATTTGTCGCACAGTTACATTCCAGAAAGCACCTGCTAAGCGATGACTTGGTACAGCCTAGAACCGTGCGCATTACATACGCTATGTACGATCTCTGTGCACCTAGAATATTGGTGTGCAAAGTATTTAAAGTCTAGAATAAAAAGCTCTGAAGAAGCAACGTGTAAGAATGTTTAAGAAGGCAATGCAATCATTCCAAGTCGTTATAAATTTGTTTTAAAAAAAAAGCCAACTGTTGAGAAAAATCTCCATTGAAATCTTCAATGTCAATTCGGTATCGCCTTTCTCTTTCTGACCGTAAGTTGAGTGTTGAATTGTAATGAGACTTTTAACAATTAAGGACAGATTGTGAGATTCAGAATGTACTTCTAATGGGTAATTATCGAACCATTTTCACTGAGAACTGTCCACAAATAAAAGCGTGTCGTAGTAAAGACGCTTGTCGTCGGAGAGTATTTTTCAGCGTGTCCGCAAACTTTAGGTCACGACGTCTATTTTTAGATATATACATAATGCGCTATATTTAAAGATGACGTCTGTGTAAGCGATAGGATATCGTGTACCCATGTGGACGAAAAGATTGTTTCAAAGGTTTAAACCGTTAAAAAGCTAAGTCTTTGTAGACATATTCATTATCACAAAGGCACAATTGTAAGTTATTTACGACAGAAACTGGGTTGTTTACCGAATAATTAGAAAACTATGTTTTATCTCGTAAATCGGAACTCGGCCAGGAAGCAGTACAAGGCCGGAGGTATGCCTACGTCACCCCATAGATCAGGATGATAACAATGAGAGCCTGGTTGCTACGCAACCAGGCGACTCAAAAACATTGTGGGAAAAGGAGAAATGCTGGTTACAAGCATTTTCTACTTTACCCACGATGTTTTCAAAAGCGTTCTTCTTCGGGGCTTTAAAAGTCGGCATTGTGTGGTAAAGGGTTGATTAACACAAAGGCCGCATATCACGACTCAATGCTCTTCTACAGACAGTGCAGACCTGGTCTGATTTTTTAGACCATACAAGGTAATTTTAAATCTACACTGAGGGCTTTCCCTGCAAGATACGGCTTCGAAATCACTAAACTGTATTTGGCTGGAGATATTATTGAAATTTATCTAGCAGTTAAACCCTTTACCACACAGTCCCGAATTTCACGGCATTGACGGAGAAAGCTTTTGAAAACATTTTGGAAAAAGGAGACAATGCTTGTAGCAAGCATTTTCTTCTTTCCCCAAAATGTTTTCTCCCCTTCTAAAGACAATTATCATCGTTCTTACCATTTTTTTTTATTTGTCAGCTGCAAATACTTTGGATTCGGACAAATCCAAGAGTTTGTTGTTTGGTGTTAAGTAAACTTAAATTTTTATATATTGTTTTTTTTCTGATTTCCGCACACCGATTCCGTTTATATACATGTGTATATATATGTATATGATCGTAGCTTGGGTTCCAGCCCGATCATTTTCTCTTTTTATATTTTGGACGAAACTCTGTCAAAAATGAGTGCCAGGGGACATTCGAGGGACTCCCGTGATTGATAAAGTAGCGTTCGAATATATAAAACAAAAAAACAAACGATATAGCCGGAACCCAGGCTAATGCGATCCCTGATTGACCTTATTAATGATAATGATGGTAAGTGATCTTGTTTACAAGATTACATGACAATCAAGAATAGCGGAAAGATCGTTTGATCCATTTCTGCGTTAACTCTTTATTAGACGACAAAAGGTCGACTCGTCCAAATGTATTGCAAGCATTTTCATACAACAAATCAAATTGGGATCAAATAATGCTTTATGCCCATGTTAAGATAGAAAACGTGGTGGGAAAAGGAACAACAAAACAGAGAAAATGCTGGTCACCAGCGTTCTGTCTTCATTCCACCATGTTTTAAAAAGCCTTTTTTCTTGGGATCCGTTAAAATTTGTGTGGTTAAGGGTTAATCTTATAGTGTGAGAAATTATGGTATTGGCTTTGATCACAACGGTCATTTTGGTCTCGGCATTGGTCGTACAAGTCTACATATTCCTAATTTCTTTGACGGGAAAATAGAATCTGGTAAATTCTAAATCTGGAGATCTAGATCTACAAATAACTAATTTAAAAAAACTAGAGCTATCACTAAACGTGATCATACCCCCCAACAGCTCCTTGTCACAAAACAGATTAATGTCACAGGAATGCAAAATAAGTGACTGGAGAGTCAATTATACCAGAGCTATCACTGAAGGTGATGAATATCCTGCAATGGCTTCTTGCCAAAGAATTACTCTTTGTTACAGACTAAAGACTTGGAGAGAATAAAACTTACTTGATACATTTTTTTTTACCAGCTGGACAAATTGAGATTGGTTTAAATGAAAAGGTTTTGCAGACAACAAATGTCTTTTCATGCAATGTTTTTGACCAGACTCTACATCTTACTTATACAGTACGGAAACTAACGAAAGCAACCTCCGAACCGAATCGGAACCGTAATAGTAACTGAACTGAACCGAAAGTAATAAACTTAAGAAAACATTGTAAATACAGAAGCCATTGCTCACGATGTTTACAATGTTTTCCTTTTTAGTCATATAATACGGAATGCACTGAAACCGCAGCGAAGCCGAAGCGGAACCGCAAAAAATGTTGCTTTCGTTAGTTTCCGTACGGTATTGGTATCTATTTTAACACATCACAAGTTGAAGACTTGGAATAGTTGTGGAGAACGTAGTAAATGCTTGTAATCATCATTTCATTTTTTTCCCAAGTAACTGCAAAGATTAATCTTTCCAATTTTGTGTAGAAAGTAGTAAGTGCTGGTAATCGGCATTTTCTCCTTTTCCAAACATATCTGAAAGATTAATCTGTCTTATATTTGAGTAAACTTCCGATGAAAAGATGAAATTGACATGACATGACATAAGTGAAGTGACATGAAAACTTACTAGTGATGGTTAGTGATGGTAAGTCTACTGTTAACTATCTACAGGTGTAGGAATCTATCATAAGAGAACGACAAAAAAGGGCTTAGCTCTTGGAAATTTTATTTAATTAACTAAGAACAATTTATGATATGCACATCTTTGCTGAGTGCAAAGTCTATCCATGAAGTTTGAAAGAAATTTGTCCAGAATCATCAAAGGGCCATAACTCCATGAAACCTAAATAAACCATAACCAAAATAGGATATGCACATCTCTGCTTGATACTGAGTCTATTTGTGTAGTTTGAACCAAATCTGTCCAATAGTTGATGAGAAAAAGAGCGGATAAGAAATTTCATGAAAGGGCCATAACTCAGTGAAAAATCAATGAACCATAACCAACATTTCATATGCACATCTCTGCTTGATACTGAGTCTACCTGTGAAGTTTGAATAAAATTCGTCCAGTAGTTTATGAGAAATAGAGCGGACAAAAAGCTACAGACCGACCGACGGTGTCCAGAATCATCAAAGGGCCATAACTCCATGAAACCTAAATAAACCATAACCAAAATAGGATATGCACATCTCTGCTTGATACTGAGTCTACTTGTGTAGTTTGAACCAAATCTGTCCAATAGTTGATGAGAAAAAGAGCGGACAAGAAATTTCATGAAAGGGCCATAATTCAGTGAAAAATCAATGAACCATAACCAACATTTCATATGCACATCTCTGCTTGATACTGAGTCTACCTGTGAAGTTTGAATAAAATTCGTCCAGTAGTTTATGAGAAATAGAGCGGACAAAAAGCTACAGACCGACCGACCGACGGACGGACAGACCGACGGACGGACCGACGGACCGACCGACAAGTTGACTCCTATATACCCCCCAAACAGAGTTTTGGGGGGTATAAAAAAAAATGATCTATGGATGATAAACTTTGCGTAAATTAACTTGTCGAGTGAATTATCATCAGCATTTGCTGATTTGATTTAAGAAAGCAGTCGCCAGTCGCCTTTCTCAAGTAAATAGCAAAACCTCATGCCGTTAGCAACCAACTGTAACCATGTAAACATATCTATGGCAAACGGTAGCGGTTAATGCGTTCAGTTAAGTGTTTACTGCGCGAACAGTTTGCGGCGATCGTTCGCCTTTAACTGAACGCATGGCTGGTTTTCAGTCCTTGTTATGTAAACTCTTTACTAAACGACATAATCTCAGACTCGTCCAAACTGAAAGCATTTGCTAGTAACCAGCATTTTCTCCTATTCCCACAATATTTTCAAACACTTTCTTTCTAAAGGTCATTAAAAGTTGGGATTGTGTGGTAAAGGGTTAAACTGTTCAATATGACCTGGAGCCATTGGAAAGGATATCCAAGCTGGCTTTATTCTGGCTCTAACATGGCAAAGTGAAGCGAAGTACAAAAAATTATGTACATTCATGGGTAGAACTGTCACTTGACCAAAAAGAAGCAGGGCCAAAGTTTTGAAAAGCCCTAGTAATCCATCACTAAATGAATTGTGCTCTAGCAAAAGGGGGCCTAATGGATTTTCATGATGCATTATACAAAGCAAGTCATCACATATATTAATTATGGATCCATAAAATCCAATTTTTCTAACAATCAACTGGATTTGGATGTTGAATGGTCCTTTAACATGTAGAAAATTTTCAGAAAGCAAAAAGTTTCGGTCCATGTGAGCCTGTGCTGACTGCACAGGCTGACATTGGTCAATACTTTTTGCAGATGCATTAAGCCCCCCTTCAAAGAGCAAGACTTAAATAGATTTACCAAGGTTTACATACTCTGTATTTATATCCTGGTAATGCCTGTATGCCACCAAAGTGTCACTGGTGCACAAAGGTGGTAATTCAGAACGGTACAGGCAATCATTAGCACATTATGCTAAATTATCTGTGGTCACATGATACAATTCTGCTTCTAACTGGGGTAAAACTAGGGGCATTCACCTACTGTATAAGAATATAAACATTCTAGAACATCCTGATTTACTGTCCTCTTTTCACAGAAGAAGAAACAGGTGCCAATACAGTGAGTGTAAGAAGTGGGCTTTAACAAATGTACCAAAGTATTCAGGTAACATTTTGTTGGTTAAACTGCTTTTATGTTTCTTTGAAAGGGTCAGAAAACTGGTTCAGATGTGCTTGATTTAATTGTCATATGCATAGACATTTTTGTAGATCTGATTTCTGCAGGATATACCTTAACCATGTGCTAATCAGATGAATCTGATAATTTCAGCCCTTAACTCTTTACCAAATGACAAAATTTTAGACCTGTCCAAATTGAAAGCGTTTGCAGACGATAAATTAAATGTGACTCAAAAATTGAAATCTGTGTTGCGAAAGGTAGAAAACGTGGGAAAAGGGGAAAATGCTGGTTACCAGCATTTTCTCCTTTTCCCACAATGTTTTCAAAAGGCTTCTTTCTAAGGGTCGTTGAAAGTCAGGATTGTGTGGTAAAGAGTTAAAACAGTCCTTAATATCGCAATTTCATTACTGTTTGGGCCAGAATATCTTGCAAAAAATATTGGTTAGAGAACAGCCATGACAGGATTGCACCATATATGCATTCTGCTATTGATCTACACAGCTTGCAGCTACCTTTAAATGTGTGCTTGCAGCATGGCAAGGGTTTACCTATTTGCTCTAATTATCGCAGCAAGATTTCGAAAAATATTGCCCGAATACCACATAAAAAAATCACATCTTTGAATATGTTCCTGGCACCTGCTGTATCTCAAAGGTGGTCCTAAACAGCTTCCATAATTTTATGACTTATCAATCATAATTAACATGTATCTGTGTCATAAAAGTCATTTAGTCATGAAACCAGAGCTATTTCATCATTCATCATCCAAAAATAATTTCTAAAATCTATCATTTTCCCACGGCAGATTATCCAGTAACAATTGATAGATCACCTAAGGTCATTGTACTTCAATGACCTTGACCCGTGAGTTTGAATAATTCAAATAAGCCTGACAAGTAAATCATAGAGGAAAATGTAAAAATATCACAATAAGATAACTGAATCAGGTGAATATATGATCTGAATGGAATGGACCAATTTGCAATTGGTTAGCTTCAGACTTTAACCCAACAAGGGAGGTAATTCAAACTTACAAAAATGCAAATTCATTTTTCAGTATACAGTAATTGGCCTTTTTTGATAGAAATTAAATATTTTTTGCTCAATGTTTGTTAAAGCTGATATTGTGTGAGAGAGAGAAATACATCCTGAACAATTTCTGGGATTGTATTTTCACCAATGATGTTTACAGACAACAATTCACTTAGTTTTCAGATCATAGTTTTTGTCCTTGAATATGTAGAAAACATTGTCAGAAAAGGAGAAAATGCTGGTTCCCAGCATTTTCTCCTTTTCCAAGAATGTTTTCAAAAGCCTTGTTTCTCAGGATCTGTAAAACTCTGGATTATATGGTAAAGGGCTAATCTTTTACCAAACAACTTTGATTTTTTAACAGCTCTGAAATAAAAGGATGATTATGGGCAAAGAGGTGAAAGGGCTGGTTCCCAGTATTTTCTCCTTCTCCCATATCGTATTTGAAAGACTTTTTCCTCAATGTTGGTAAAACCTGGGATTGTTCAGTAAAAGGTTAACCATGTTTGTGAGCTGAAAAAGTTTTAACTGTTTTCCACAAAATACCATATTTATTTTTTTTACACATTTTTCCAACTATGTTTTCCATCCTTTTCCGTACAAATTCATATTATTTGTAAAAAATTTGTCATTTGTCAAATGCTTTGAATTTGGTCCAGCTTAATATTAAGTTACATTGCTAACAATTTCTTCTTTTGCAATGATGTTTTCAAGTGGTCCATAGCTTGACCAAAGAGGTTGTTTGCAGATGGTAATTGTCTCTCTACCAAACGACAAAATTCTGGACAATACCAAATTGAATGCATTTGCAGACAACAATCCAAATGTGGCTCAAATAATGATTTGTATCTTTGATAGGTAAAAAAATACTGTGGAAAAGGAGAAAATGCTTATTACCAGCATTTTCTCCTTTCCCATAATGGTTTCAGGAGCCCTCTTTCATAGGGTGTTAAAACTCAGGATTGTTTGGTAAAGAATTAAATGTGTTTACTAGCTGTATATATATGATTTCACAGGGGAAGTAATTAAAACTGAAAAATTGAGAAAAATACATAGATTTCATCTAATAGATTAAAGGCAGTAAACCAACCTACGCAATAAAATGCACTCATGCATTTGAAATTTGGTATTAATTCTAGCACAATTATGAACAGCACCATCAATCTATGCATCTTTTGGTAATTCTCAAACTTTGGTTCTCAGGTGTGCGATAAAATGTGTGACAATGAGAACATTCATACCGCATGTAAGTTTTTATCCTTACTCTTTTAGAACCAAGTAGAACTGTTGCAAAGTGGATAAATACCCCCCACCAGCACCTTGTCACTGAAGCAGCACAGTTAGAGAAAACAAAGTTTACCTGTGACCTTGACCTTTGACCCATTTGACCCAAACGTAATGGGGCACCTCCTTTGGTCATGAGCAACACTTGTACAAAATTTCAGGGTTCTAAGTCAAACAGCTATTGAGTTAGAACATGAAAATGATTTTCAAACAAAGTTTGCCTCTGATCTTGACCTTTAACCCATTTGACCTGAAAACAATAGGGCACCTCCTTGGGTCATGAGGAACACTTGCATAAAGTTTCAGGGTCCTAGGTCACATGGCTTTCGAGTTAGAGCATGGAAGCGAAAACAAGACAGGCTGATTGACAGATGGACAGACAGACAGACAGATGGATGGACTGATGGATGGACAGACAGACATGGTGAAACCAGTATACCCCCTTTTACTTGGTAGGTGGGGGTATAAACATATGATTTTGACCTTATTCTACAGTTGAGAATACAATCCACTTCAACTCCATGAGATTTTCAGCTACTAGGCTTGATTAACCCTTTACCGTACAATGCCTCCTTTTGACGCCCCTGGGAAAGAAGCCTTTTGAAAACAAGGTCAGTGAGTCGCGCTTAGCAGTTTCTGGGTTAATAGTACCATCTTATCTTTTACCAAACAACTCCATGACCCTGATGATGACGACTTTTGGAAACAGTATGGAAAATGAAGACAATGCCGGTAACCAGCACATTCTCCTTTCCCTATTATGTTTTTTAACCTTTAACCCTTTACCACACGACACGATTTTAAGACTTGTCCAAATTCAAAGCATTTGCAGACGACAAATCAGAGGTGGCTGAAATGATGGAGGTTGCCTGTAATAGATTAGAAAACATTGTGGGAAAAGGAGAAAATGCTGGTTACCAGTATTTTCTCCTTTTCCAACAATGTTTTCAAAAGTTTTCTTGCTCAGGGTCATTAAAACACAGAACTGTGTGGTAAAGAGTTAAGAAACAACACCAATCATGTATGACACATTTGTCGTCAGCAAATACTTTCAATATGGACCAGTTTAAAATTTTGTGCATGGGAAATGGTTAACTTGTTCAGCCAGAGCAACAATAGTTGTGAAAGGTGCCTGAACTTTTTACCAAACGACAAATTTCTATACTGGTTTAAATTCAAAGTATTTATAGTTGAACAAGAGGGCCATGATGGCCCTGTATCGCTCCACTGGCTTATAAATATGAACCATAAATACTAAACATTTCAATTCTGAGCCAAATGGCTTCAAAATGAAGACTTACAAAGTTTTCTCTGTAAAAGCCCATGTGAAAGTTGAGACCCGCAAGGCAAAGCCATTTTTGATCCCAGAGCTATAATTACTTGAACCCTGGTAGAGGTCCACAAGATAATGCCACATGCCAAAATAATACAAGTCTATGCTGTATGGTTATAAATAAGGTGATTTTCAAGTTTTGTCCATATGAAGCCTCTGTAAAACATAAGACCCCTGATGCAAGGCTAATTTCAAAAAAAAAAAAAAATCAAAACAGGAAGATTTCTTAAGTTGTCACTATGTAAGCCCATGTAAAACTTGTGACCCTTGCGGCGGGGCCAATTTTGACCCCAAGGCTAAAATTTTGGCCCGTTTGGTAGAGGCCGACTAGATATAGCAACATGCAAAATTTGGTAGCTCTAGGCCTTATGGCTAGGTACAGGAAGATTTTTAAAGTTTTCTCTATATAATCGGTTCTTGAGTCACGCTTAGCAGCCTAGGGATTAATCTGTTTTTTGCAACTACTTTGGACCAAGTTAAAATTTTTCATCCGACATGTAGTTAAAACTTAACTTTGCTTAGAACTTACATATACTTCTACAAACATAATCCAAACTTGTGACCCCTGGGGCAGAGCCAATTTTGACCCCAGGGCTATAATTTGAAGAAACTTGATAGAGGTCTACTACATAAAGCTACATGCCAAATTTGGTAGCCCTATGCCTTATGGTTTCAGACAAGAAGATTTTTAAAGATTTCCAATATTTTTCAGTTTCGTTGCCATGGCAACCTGAGTTTTCCAAGGAATCAAATTCTTTCAAGAAATTCTGAAGAGGACCATGGCAGGATCATTTCTGTGAAGATTCATGAAAATTGGATGGGTAGTTTCAGAGAAGAAGATGTTTGAAATAAAAGTTATGGCACGGACGGATGGACAGATGCACGCACGTACGGACGGACGCACGACGGACACCGGGCCATGACATAAGCCCTCGGCCAGTGGAGCTAAAAAATCAGAGGTTCCTCAAATAACTGAATTTGTCTTTGATAGTAAAGAAAAATATTGTGGGACAAGTAGAAACTGCTGGTTACCTGCATTATTTACTTTTCCCACAATGTTTTTAACCCAAGAAAGGGGAGGGCTTATTTGCCAACCACTGTACACTCCATGGATTGTTATTCTAATTTTCAAGAGTTTTCTAAATTGAGATTGCCTAAACAAAATGATTTGTTGTAACAGTATGAAGGCCTTTCAAAGAATCAAGGTTCTTTAGAAATCCATGAAGGTATCAAGATCAAAACGTGCAGTCTGATCTTCGATCTACCTTCCCAATTTTGCTGATAGTATATTCTAGCCAATATCAGCCTTAACCCTTTGCTACACAATGCCGACTTTTCATGCCCCTGACCAAGGAAGATTTGGAAACATTTTTGGAAAAGGAAAAAATGCTGTTAACCATTTTCTCCTTTTCCAAACATGTTGTCTACCCTATCAAGGACACATTTTGTCATTTGGGCAACTTTCGATTTTTTGTCTGCAAATGCCTTGAATTTGGACCAGTCTGGAATTTTGTTGTCTGGTAAAGGGTAAAACAAATCCAATCATTTTAACCACAGTCAGATTGTTGTCTTCAATTTCAACAAGTTTATACTTTTTTCATCAAAAAAGTCATGCCTTGGCACTGACATTGCAAACTCTATGAGTTTATAACTAAGTACCACAGAACTTTCACTTGATATTCCAAAGGTAAATAACCATTTTATTACTCTAAAGGCATGCCTTTGAGTTACCATTTCAAAAGAACATGCAGACTTCTATTACTAAATTCCAGGCAAGTGTAAAATAATTCTAACCATTTCTAATCACCCTGTACAAAACATTCAATTTTAAAGACCCTGAGGAATAAGGAGAAAATGCTGGTAACCAGCATTCTCTCCTTTTTTTCTTCAGTGTTATCTACCATTTTAAAGACAAATCTCATCATCTGAGCCACATCTAATCCTTATCCTGCTAAATAAGTGAAATGAAAATTTCAAACCGATAGTAAAAACCCAAATTTTGCTAAGTCAAAGGTATTTTTTGGGGGAAAGATATCTGCATATGGGACAGTGTAGATCCAAGATCAGACTGCAAGCAGTTCTTGAGTCATGCTTTGCACCCTAGGGATTTAATCTGTTTTTTGCAACTACTTTGGACCAAGTTAAAATTTTTCATCCGACACGTAGTTAAGACTTAACTTTGCTTAGAACTTACATATACTTCTACAAACATCATAGATCAAGATCAGATTGCATGTGACATGCAGTCTGATCTTTAATCCATACTGTCTGATATTCTCTTTATTTACAGATTTATTTACTCTCCCATGTTTTTTTAAAAATGTTCTGCTCCCAATACAAAAAGACTTGAGGCTTTCCTATACTGAAAATATTCGTTTGAGTTACTTCCGAAGGCTAGAGGTCGGATATAAAACAGGAAAAAAGAAACATAAATATTATACTTTGGGGCTATTAAGGTCTTAACCCCTAGGCTGCTACGTGCAATTTGAGAACCATTTGCAGACAGTGTAGATCAAGATCAGACTGCACAAAACATGCAGTCTGATCTTTGAACTACACTGTCTGATAAGAAGATATTCCCCCCTCCCCCCCCTCCCCAAATACCTTTGAAATATCGAAGTTTGGGCTTTACCATTAGCTTGAAAGTTGCCTTTCACTCATTTAGCAGGTTAAGAGTTAATGTATCGCAAAACAGTGAACTTTGTACTGCAGAGAACATGCAGTCAGAACTTTAACACTTTACAAAGCAACCCTGTTTTTTTTCTCTCCTTTTTTCACTATGTTTTTTACCCTGTCAAAGACAAAACCAATCATTTGAGCCATGGATTCATTGTAATCTTCAAATGCTTAAATATGATGAAGTCTAAAAGTAATCAGTACTTTATTATATGCAGTCCATAGTCAGGTATTTTTTTAACACTTTACAGCACAGTCCTGAGTTTTAACGACCCTAAAGAAGAAGACTTGAAAATATTGAGGAATAAAGAAAATAATTACGCTGGTTTCCAGCTTTTTCTCCTATTCCCACAATGTTTCTTACCCTTCCATACACAAATTTCAATTTTTGAGTCACCTTTATTTTGTTGTCTACGAGTCTAAAATTTTGTTGTTTGGTAGAGATATTCACTGCCCTTGAGTTTGTAGCACAAAAAAATGGGATGCCCATTTCCATTCAAAAGAGGGAGACAGTTTAGATCCAAGATCAGACTGCACATTCTGTGCAGTCTGATCTTGATCTACACTGCCAGTACAATCGATCAAATTGAGTTTCAGGGCTTCAAGGGTTACAGCCGTAACCTTTAAAGGGCCTTTCACTACTATAGTTGCCTTTGCGGGCAGTGTAGATCTGATCAAGATCAGACTGCACAAAATGTGCAGTCTGATCTTCGATCCTCACTGTCTGCTTTGCTGAAACACGACAGACAAAAGGCATCCAGTAAATTGCTATTATCTGGGACTCACTTTAAAATGAAAATGGCCATTAGATTTATTTGGTTCTTTAACCCTTGACCACACAATCCTGAGTTTTAACGACCCTGAGGAAGAAGCCTTTTGAAAACATTGTGGGAAAAGGAGAAAATGCTATTAACAAACATTTTCTCCTTTTCCCACAATATTTTCTACCCTATCAAAGACAAGTTCCACAATTTGAGTCACATATAAATTGTCGTCAGCAAATACTTCCACTTTGCAAAAGTCTACATTTTTTTTTTTGTTTGGTAAAGGGTTACAGGTTGAAGGAGTTGTCATTGATACAGACAAAAGAATTTATTGCATTCTTTTTTACCAGCCTATAGGTCAAAACTTAAGAGTGCATTATACATAACACCGACATTTTTCGGCCAGCTGAAAAAAAAAATTACATCAAAATTGTACTTTTAGAGCCAGAATGTCCTGAATACAGAACAGAGTGGTTGACTATGTTGATCCTTGATTTGACCGTCTGGGGAAAAAAAAAATTGCTACAAATCAAGTTCACAGTTAGCTATACCAACATGTTGTATGGGGGTTGTTTCGTCATTCTTCAATGTTTTCAGGATCAGGATTCGTATTCACCAACCTATATTCTTCAGAATGTTCTCAGTCTATTCTCCAGAATTTTCTAAATTTGAAAGTATAATATAACACCAACTTCTGATTGGCTAAACCATTTGGTTTAGCCAATCAGAAGTTGTGTTACTTTCGCGTTTAGAAAATCTTTGAGAATAAGACTAAAAAAGTTCCTAAGAATGATTGGTGAATACAGATCCAGGACGTCTAAACAAGGACCAAATGAGACAAACCAGACCCATGAGGTGAAGGTGGTTGGTAGTGATGTACTGATGCCTGGTTGTATCGATTAGTGGCATGTTGGAAAATTTGGATAATTGATTGAGCTCAAATATCACAATCAATCATCAGCATGAAATGGAGGAGTGGTATGCTAGCCGTCTCTGTACGGGTTTATACATGGCAGTCAGCTTGGCGCACAAAACACCTCTTATCGATGATGAGTGTGCCTATTTGAAATGGCTTCCATGCACAACACTCAAGTCAACAGACAGATATATGATCACCCTGGCACTACAAGACAAGAGGGCAATGATGGCCCTAAAGCCTTCACCTACTAGCCAAGCCTTTTGACCAAACATGACCCATTTCCAATCTCTTCCACGATATTAAGACAAACTTTTAACAAACTATCATAATCAATGGGTATTGGAATCAAAATGTGGCTTCAGAGTAGAGTGTACACAAGTTTTTCTACAATTTATCTAAGTGACCTACTTTTTGACTCAACATGGCCTATTTTCAAACTTGTTTTATATATCATCAAGGTGAATATTCTGACCAACTTTCATGAGTTTTGGACTGAAAATGTGGCCTCTAGAGTGCACACAAGGTTTTTCAGAGATATGACACATTGACCTAGTTTACTTAACCAGACATTTTCATGCAGTCCGAGATATTATCAAGACAAACACTCTGACCAATTCTTATGAGTATCGGACTGATAATGACATTGTGGCCTCTAGAATGTACACAAGCTTTTACTAGGATTTGTCACAGTGACCTACTTTTTGAAAAAAACATGACCCATTTTCAAACACACCCTAAATATCGTCAAGACAACCATTCTGACTAACTTTCAAAAGTACTGGACAGAAAATGTTGCCCTAGAACGTACACAATGTTTTTTTTACGGTTTGACTTAGTGACCCATTCAAGGCATGATCTAGACAAACATTCTGACCAACTTTAAGGAGCATTGGACAGTAACCTCTAGAGTGCACACAAGGTTTTTTGAAGATTTGACATGGTGACCTAGTTTTTGATGCAAAATGACCGATTTTCAAAGTGGCTATATCAAGATAAACATTCTGACCAACTTTCATGAGTACTTGACTGAACATGTGGCCTCTAGAGTCTACACAAGTTTTTTTTTGAAAATTTGACCTGGTGACCCAGAGTTTTTGTTCCCATGTGACCCATTTTCTGACTTGTTTGAGATATTTTCAGCGTAAAATTTCTAACAAACTTTCATTGTATTTGACTTCAAAATGTGGCCTTGAGAGTGTACACAAGGTTTTTTAAAGATTTGACCTGATGACCTAGTTTTTTACCCGACATGACCCGTTTTCATAAACCATTCAAGATATCATAAGGACAAACATCCTGACAAACTTTCAAGAGTACTGGGTCCGTATTCACCAACCATTCTTAAGAACGTTCTTAGACTTATTCTTCAAGATTTTCCAAGTTTGAAAGTAACACAACTTCTGATTGGCTAAACCATACGGTTTAGCCAATCAGAAGGTGTGTTACTTTCAAATTTGGAAAATTTTGAAGAACAAGACCAAGAATATTCTTAAGAATGGTTGGTGAATACGGACCCTGACCTGAAAATGTGGCCTCTAGAATGTACACAAGATTTTCTAAAGATTTGACCCGGTGACCTAGCTTTAGACCCGACATGTCCCACTTTCAAATTCATTGAAGATATCATGAAATCAAACATTCTGATTAAGTTTCATGAGTATCAGGTTGAAAATGTAACATGTAGAGCATTCACAAGGTAAGAGTTAATGATGAAGGACATACGATGCAGTCAGCCGACACAAAACAATCACAAAAGCTCACCCTGAGCACTTCATGCTCAGGTGAGCTAAAAATTGTGGGAAAGGATGCTGGTAAGCAGCACTTTGTCTTTTTCCCACAATGTGTTCTACCCTACAAGTGACAAAATCAATTACATGAGTTCCTTTACCACACATCAAAATTTTAGACTCCTACATATTGAAGGAATTTACAGGCGACAAATCAAATGTTCTTAATAAATGATAGCATGTGTCCTTGAATAGATAGAAAACAATGTGGGAATAGGAGATAATGCTGGTAACCAGCATTTTCTCCTTTTCCCACAATGTTTTCAAAATCCTTCTATCCCAGGGTCGTTAAAACTTGGGATTGTGTGGTAAAGGGTTACTCTCAAGTCCGAGCAGTCTAGAATTTTGAGGTCTGGTAAGGAGTTTGTTAATTCTTACTGAACCATGCAATATTAACCCTTTACCTGCTAAATAAGTGAAATGAAACTTTCAAGCCGGCAGTATAAATCCAAATTCTGCTATTTCAACAGTATGTTTTGGGGAGAAAAATGTCTCCTTATCGGACAATATAGAACCAAGATCTGACTGCACGTTCTCTGCAGTCTGATCTTGATATACACTGTTGGAAAAAGGTAAAAGAGTTGGGCTTAGCAGCCTAAGGGTTAATCAAAGTACTGAAAGTACTGACAGACTAGCATATTTGATTGTTTGATTGATTGATTGATTGATTGTATGGTGTTTATTAACCCTGTTTTCAACATTATTTCAGTTATGTAGCGGTGGCCAGTGCACATATCCATGCTTTCCTGGAGTTCCTTTTACCAGTGCTCCGCACGATATTTTTTCCAAACCACTGGCTCCTTTCCCACATAACCATCATCGAAACGTGAGCGAGAAATGAATCCTGTTGCAATGACTATCATCAATCCTTGGAAAGAAATTTGTTGAGGATCAAACCAGCGACCTCCTGTTCTCAAGTCCTGTATGCTACTGACTGAACTGCCTAGGCTATATGTGCTATTGGTTAACTATAATCCAGTTTAAGTTTAACCCTTAACCTGCTAAAAAATGTTAAATGAAACTTTCAAGCTGATGGTAAACACCTGAATATTGCTATTTCACAGTTACACTTTGGAGAAAATCTATCCTCTTATCAGACAATGTAGATCCAAGATCAGACTGCACACACTGTCTGCAAAAGGTCATTGAGTCACGGTAGTGCTGGTAAAAGAAACTCGAGGAAAGCATGGACAGGTGTTCTGGCCGCCGCAATATCACTGAAATAATGCTGAAAACGGCATTAAACACCATGCAGTCAATAAGTCAATATCTAATAGCACAAGATGTAGTACAAAACGAAAAATTTTATATCAGTCCAAATTCAAAGCTGTTGCAGACCATGAATTAAATGTGGCTGAACTGATGAAACATGATTCCAGAAGGGCAGAAAACAATGTGGGAAAAGGAGAAAATGATGGTTACCAGCATTTTCTCCTTTTCCCACAATGTTTACAAAGGGATCCTTTCCCAGTATCATTTAAACTTGGGATTAAGGTTAATAGAATAACAGTTTAACATAATAGTTCAACTGTACACAATGATCTAAATAATGAATGACTGAAGGAACGACAAGGGTTCCCTGTCCAGTGAAGGTTGATATAGCTGGGATTTGCTACAAGTTAACCTAGGTGTATCTATTAATATATTCATTCATAAGGTTACAGTTGTGTAGGAATAAGTGATTCTCTGCTTTGCATAGGTCACTCAATTTACATATAAGCAAAGATCTTGTACCTTATAAATGACATCTTGTTCAGTTTATTACTTTTTAAGACAACATGTTCGAATTGGAGTGGTAGATATTTAGTGGTTTATGTCTAAATTGTCATGTATAACAGAATTAAGATTTCTAACAGAAAGAAGTATTTTCTGTGTGGCAGTATTTGGCAACTGTGGGGTTTTGAATCTAGGTCAATCTTGATGCCTATAGATGAGCTTCGCTAGTCAAAAATGTAGTGCAACCTTCAGGAAAAGGGGTTCTTGAAATGTTGACTGAAGCTAGAAATAAAGAGAGTGCTCCAGAATCCATGCAGCTCTATGTTTTAACAACCTTGAGGAAAGAGACTTCAGGAAAACACTGCTGGAAAAGGAGAGAAAGGCTGATAATCAGTATTTCCCATTTTCCCAAAATGTTTTCTACCCTTTTGAAGAGAGATACCACTGAGTTACATTTTATTTGTCGTCTGTCTGTAAGTGCTTTCAAAATGTAATCTAAAATTTCATTACAGCTCTTGAGTAACCGCTCTAGTAATAACGCAGGTTTAAGAAAAAGAACAAACAAATTTCCAAGCTGGCAAACCATCAATAATTAGTGAAATAAGTGTAGGAAAAAAACATTTAAGCTATGCTCTCTGAAAATGGGGTTTAATGCATTTGCAAAACATATCAATCTTGGTTTAAATTCAGTGTGGTTCAATTATGATTCAAAACCATAGAGAGCTGATCCATAATTATCCAATAATTGACCTGTACCATCCCTCTCTATATCAACTGACCCAGGGTCCAATATCTCAAAACTTTAAGGTTTCGTAAGTTATGGTTACCTTTACGATCATTTCACGCGGATGTTACGATTTTCTTAAAGTAATCTCTCAAAACCGACCTTAACAGTCTCGTAAAGAATAGCCATTTACTATCGTATCATTTAAAAGTGGCGTCATTTTCCCGCCGTATTGATTAGAATTACACAGTGCGGACCATTTTATCAGCAATTCGTAAGTTTTTGTATAAGAATTTTCATGACTTTACACCTACGTTCAGATTTATGAAATTCGTAAATCCGTTATACTAAACTTTCGTAACTTTGTGAATTTGAATAAGTAAATATTTTCGTAACTCTTTAATTGAAGGCAGAAACAGTAGATCCCACGCACTAAAATGTTACCTAGGTAAACAGCGCGTGCCGTTAAACTAGAGGTAATTTACGCGCATTTACCCTACATTTCTCGCGCTTTACATCATCTCATATGTCAGTCGTTTCCGTCAAATGTAGATACTGTATGTGTGAAGAAAAATATAATTTGTCAGAAAATGAAATTTATGTCTACTGCGGATAGCTGTGAGGATAATTATGATGTTTTTCTCAAATTTCTTTCTCTATGATGACACACTGCAAAAAGGCGTGCAACACATGAAAAGGGCCCTTCGGACATATGCGTAAAAGTGTGTCGTCCCAGATCAGCCTGTGCAGTCTGTGACTAATCTGAGACAACACTTCCCATTTTTGTGTGATTTTCTGTTTCAAGAAAGTCTACTGTATGAAAAAATCTTATGTAGTTGTAAAGTGCCATCTCGGATTAGCCTGTGCGGCCTGCGCAAGCTAATCTGGGCCGACAATTTACGCAAATGTCTGAAGGTCTCATTTTGCATGTTGAGGGCCGAAAAATGCCTCCTGACTTCGGCCTATGTTCTTACTTATGACCGATATTTTTGTACTTACTGTTATGCGAAAACTTACACCTGTACTTAGGTATGCAAGTTTTAGTAAAACGCAAAACTTGGACATTTAACGCTAAAACTCGCAAAATCTTTTAGTTACGTTTGCCAAGCTCTTCAGTAAAACGGTGTCCTGGAGATATTAGTCTATAAGCAGTGGTTCTTTACACACTTACTCTATCATGGATGAATAAAAAAAAAAAAGAAGTCTAGGAAGATAGACCACACATGATTTACATCAAAGCATGAACATTATAAAATACTTGAAAGAAGCATAATGTGCATAATTACTGTTCCGGTTTAACTATTGCTGGTCAGCTGCTCTGGCAAAAGTTTTGCTAACTAGACATCCGGCTCTTGCAGTAGTGGAATGCACGCCCCACCAAGAACATTGAAGAGAGTAACAACTGATCCTCTGTCGAGGCGGTATTTTCTTATCAATTCCATGTCATCTATGTAATGTAAGGGATTCATTCTACCCCTAAAAACTCCCCGGCTATATTGTTTCTTCTGTGGGGTCTGTTCACGTGTAAAAATAATGCCGGTTTCTTTGAAAAATAAAACACCAAGTTTTTGTGTATTACTGAAAAATGGCCTACGATTACGCTATGGTAGCTTCGGAGTGGCCTTAGTTTAAGGTTGGGTTTACGATTGGCCCTTAAGTTGCGATGTCTTGAGAGAGTCGATAAAATGCTTACGAGGGATTTCAGGTTGGTGTATGATAATCGTAGCACTTAAAGTGCTCTGAGATAGTGGGCCCATCTGTTTATCTTGTTCAGTTTATACAGGACATATATATATATATACATACATACATAATTATATTATAAACAGGTATAACGATATAAGCCCCCTCCCCTTTCCGGGACAGGGTGGGGGAGAAAACAAAAGATCCATGCAGTTTTGTAAGGCTTGAAATAAAAGTTTGTGCAGTAAAGAATATGCCCCTTAACCCTATACCAAACAATCACATGTTTTAACGACCCTGAGAGAGAAGCCTTTTAAAAACAATGTAGGAAAACAAGGAAATGCTAACAACCAGCATTTTCTCCTTTTCTTACAATTCTACCTGTTTAAAGACAGATCCCAACATTTCAGCCACAATTAATGTGGTTTCAAATGCTTTCAATATGGACTAGTCTAAAAGTTTGCTGTCTGGTACAGAGTTTATAACTTGCTATTAAGAATTGCAAATTAGAGATAAATTTTACCCTCAAAATCTGTAAGACAAAATGCACAAATTATTTCAATAATAAGTTATATAATCTTTTATATTCAAATCTAGCCTTAACAATTTTTGTCCACAAATTAACCCTTTACCACACAATCCCGAGTTTTAACGACCCTGTACGAGAAGGCTTTTGAAAACATTGTGGGAAAAGGATAAAATACTGATAACCAGCTTTTTCTCCTTTTCCCACAATGTTTTCTACCCTATCCAAGATCGAAATCATCATTTGACCTACATTTCATTTGTCGCCTGCAAATCCTTTCAATCTGGACCAGTCTAACTTTTTGTCGTTTGGTTAAGAGTTAAGCACATTTTGCAACTTCATTCACCTCTAAATGCAGTCAGTGTGGATCAAGATCAGACTGTACAAAATGTGCAGTCTGATCTTTGTTCAGCACTGGCTGCTTTGATGGGTCATTACAGGCAAAAAGCACTCTTGAATTTGTACCTGGTGCTTAGATGGGTCTTATTTCCAGGTTGTGGTTTATTTGCTGCTCTAGCCGCTGACAAGCCCATACATTTTGTTGAATATGAAACATTTATGGGCCTTTAACCCTTTACCAGACGACAAAATTTTAGCCTCGTCCAAATTGAAAGCATTTGCAGATGACAATTTCAATGTGGCTCAAATGGTGCAACTTTTTTTTGATAGGTAGTAAAAATTGTGGGAAAAGGAGAAAATGCTAGTTACCAGCATTTTCTGCTTTTCCCACAATGTTTTCAAAAGGCTTCTTTCCCAGGGGCGTCAAAAGGTGGCATTGTGCGGTAAAGGGTTAACTCTTTACCACACAATTCTGATAATTAATGACCCTGAGAAAGAAAGCTTTTGAAAACATTGTGGGAAAAGGAGAGAATGCTGGTAACCAGCATTTTCTCCTTTTCCCACAATGTTTTCAAAAGGCTTCTTTAATCTCATGGTCATTAAAAGCCAGGACAGTGTTAACCCTTTACCACACAATCCTGACTTTTAATAACCCTGTGAAAGAAAGCTTTTGAAAACATTGTGGGAAATGGAGAAAATGCTGGTAACCAGCATTTATTTTGTTGTCTGCAAATGCTTTCAATTTTGGACTGGTCTAAAATCTTGTCATTTGGTAAAGAGTTAAAGGGTTAAACTAACAATTTTCAAAGCAACAATAAGGATTTAAGAGAAAATGATAAAATTGTTTACATGACTTCTGTATCTTAAACTTGCCCTATCAAAAAACATTTGCAGACAATGTTTCAAATGTGGGAGAGTCTGAAGTTTGTCATTTGGGAAAGAGATTGTGACAACTTAGATCTATTCCCCTTCTTTTAACCCTTTACCACACGAGAAAAATTCAGACTGGTCCAGATTGAAAGCATTTGCAGACGACAATTCCAATGTGGCTCAAATGGTGCAATTTTCCTTTGATAGGGTAGAAAACATTGTGGGAAAAGGAGAAAATGCTGGTTACCAGCAGTTTCTACTTTTCCCACAATGTTTTCAAAAGGCTTCTTTTCACAGGGGCGTTAAAAAGCGGCATTGTGCGGTAAAGGGTTAACTCTTTACCACACAATCCTGACTTTCAACGACCTAAGCATAAAAGGCTTTGGAAAACACTGTGGGAAAAGGAGCCAGCATTTTCTCCTTTTCCCACAATATTTTCTGTCCTTCTCAAATCAAATTTCAATTGTTGAGTTGCATTTATTTTGTCGTCTGCAGATGCTTCCAATTTTGGGTAGACTAAAATTTTGTTGTTTGGTAAAGAGTTAAACATTCTTTACAACACAACAAAATTTTAGACTAGCATTTGCAGATGATATGGTAAATGTGGCTCAAATGACTAGATTTGTCTTTGAAAGTGTAGGAAACAGTGTGGGGAAAGGAGAAAATGCCAGTAACCAGCATTTTCTGCTTTTTCCACAATGTTTTCTACACTTTCAAAAGCCTTCATGCTTAAGGTGGTTAAAACTGGGGATTATGTGGTAAAGGGTTAACCATTAGAGTATTGTGTGCTATGAACATGATGCCCTCATGTAAGGACAATACAAAAAACCCATCTGCAAATCAAGGACAGGAGTGTCAAACATACCTAAGTCTGCTTCCATTGGCCCAACGCCTGCCACGAGATCTCGGAATGTTTGTCCATCGTCCTCATCAGTTGCAAGCCATCTGTTACACGGAAACTTGTAGGTGATGGAATTGTCAAGGTCATCAATTATGACCTGAAATAAAAAGGTTATGAAATAATTAAGAATGTTTCTCCTAAAAGTGCCCTTCACAACCATAACTGCCTTTGCGGCAAATGTAGATCAAGACAAGACGCAGGACAGCATATGCAGTCTGATCTTTGATCTACAATGTATGCTTTGCCAAGACATTCTGGTCAAAAGTAACATTGAAATGCAATTATCAGGGTCTTATTTCCATAATGAAAATGATTCTGGGTTTTTTTTTGGTGCCTCAAGAATTAAACTCCATGCAAGGTGACAAATCGCAGACTTGCCAGCATATTGAAAGCCTTTCAGGAAGACAATTCAAATGTCGCTCTATTGATGGTACTTGTCACTGACAGAGTCGAATACACTGTAAGAAACAGAATAAAAAGAGCAATGCATACAAGTGCCAATTCTCGGCTGCGGATGCTTGATTTTCAGTGAAAATTCTAAGTTGAAAAAGGGGCATAACTCTGTCAAATACTTCAACAGTTACCTGCCCTTGTTGTATAGGTTCCTCTTTTGATAATCAACAACTTGTCCAAGTTTGAAGCAAATATCCTCAGTAATAAGAGAGGTATTATAAAATGTCAAAGTGTTTGCACAACGACACAGATAATGACAACAATGACTACAATACCTCAACATTTTCTTCGAAAACAGCAAAACTAAAAAGGTAGGTTACCGTCATTTTATTGTTTCAATGTTGTTCCAATAACTTCTTTCTGAGGGTAGCTAAAACAGTATCTTTTGGTAACGAGCAAATTTCATGCCAATCTTACTTACTATTCTTTAAGTTCAAAAGCAAGATGATGATTTACCAATCCACTCATTTTCCAGTAAAACTTACTTGCAGTAGATGATTTGCAGAAAAACTCTTATGATTTATAGATACTTTATGTGGGCTTTCCAAGTAGGATTTATCAAAGTGCGGGCCATGTGACACCCCCCCCCCCTCCTTAAACGAATTAAAAAAAAAAAAGCATCATTTAAAATTTGTAGACATTTAATAGACACTGGGGGTACAATTTCAATGAAACTGAGGGCCAAGGAAAACCTTGCTTAACCCTTTACAACACAATCCGGACTTTTAACGACCCTGAGGAAGAAGGCTTTAGAAAACATTATGGGAAAAGGAGAAAATGCTGGTGACCAGCATTTTCTCCTTTTCCCACAACGTTTTCTACCATATCAAAGACAAATTCAATCATTTCTGCCACATGTCAATTATGATATGCAATTGCTTTCAGTTTGGACAAGCCTACATTTCTGTCATGTGGAAAAGGGTTAACCATGCTCTACCCAATAATAAAATTTAAGACTTGTCCAAACTGAAAGCATTTGTAGACAACAAATGAAATGCTGCTCAAATAAAGGAAATTTGTATTTGAAAGGGTAGAATACATAGTGGGAAAAGGAGAAAATGCTGGCTACCAGTCAAGATCATGTTGATTTTTGATTTACATTGTTTTAATACATTTTTTTCCCAATCCTTGCAAATCCTAGCAGAATAAGCCAAGAAAATATGAAAATTGGGAGGCCCTTTTATGTACCAAAAATTTCCATGGTCAATTATTTTAGCAACATGACATTTCCCTAATGATATATTTCAGGCTCTTTAAAATTGAAAGCATCTGCGGTCAACAATTTCAAAATCGATACAAATGAGCAGAACTTGTTGGTTACCAGCATTTTCTACATTTCCAACCATGTTTTCAGAAGTTTTCTTCCTTAGGCTTAGGCTGTGTGACAACCCTTAACCACACAGTCCCTAAGTTTTAACAAACCTGTGGAAGAAGCCTTTTGAAAACATTGTAGGAAAAGGAGAAAATCCTGGTAACCAGCATTTTCTCCTTTTTCCACAATGTTTTCTACCCTATCAAAGACAAATCCCATCATTTGTGCCTCATCTGAATTGTCATCTGCAAATGCTTTCAATTTCGGCAAGTTTAGAATTTTTTTGTTTGGCAAAGAGTTAGTCAGGTGACAAAAGAAGTCACGTTTAAGGCTAGAGAAACAAACGTCAGCAGGGGAGTCTTTTTCCGCATGTGGTAATCAACATTTCAAAACACTGTCTAAAGAAAATTTTTATTACCAGCAATTCTCTTACTACAACAAATTTCTTTCATTTAAACTTGTACTTCAAATTTTAATTCATGCTGATAAGCCATATTTTACAAGGATGTTTTCAAACTTGCCTTAACTCTTAACAGAATGACAAATTTCTGGACTTGTACAAACTGGAAGCATTTGCAGATGACAAAATGAATGTGACTCAAAATTTGAAACATATGTTGGAAAGGGTAGAAAACATTGTAGGAAAAGGAGAAAATGCTGGTTACCGGCATTTTCTCCTTTTCCCAAAATGTTTTCAAAAGCTTTCTTTCTCTGGGTTGTAGAAAGTCTGGATTATGTGGTAAAGGGTTAAATCTGCTTCAGGAAGTAATTATGACAAAACCCTGCAAGGGAAACAAAATTCTAGACTTGTCAAAGTTGAAAGCATCTGCATATGACAAAAGCAAAGGATGAAATATGCCCTAAAAAGGCTAGAAAACATTGAAGGAAAAGGAAAAAATGCTGGTCAATAGCATTTTCTTCTTTCCCCACAACGTGTATAAAAGCCTTCCCTTTTCAGGGTCATTAAAACTCTTGTTTGTTGAAGGGTTAAACACCATGTCACAAAGTATTTCATTAAGATAATAATTCCTATGTTTGACTTTGTGTCCCTACAAATTCACCACAGGATTTCCCTTTGATACACTGTGAACAACGCTATTATGAAACAAGTAGCTGCATACCAAATGCACAAACTGTATCCTTACAGCATTTTAGTTTCCTCAGGGTCGTTAAAACTCTTGACTGTTTGGTGGAGGGTAAAACACCATGTCAAAAAGTATTTCATTAAGATATAATTCCCATGTTTGACTTAGTACTCCCTACAAATTCACCACAGGATTTCCATTTGATACGCTGTGAACAATAATATGAAACAAGAGGCTGCATACCAAATGCACACAGTGCACCCTTACATTGATTTAGTAATAAAACCAATCCATAATTATTTCCAGTATGTAGAAAAAAGTTCAGCTAGGCCCAAGTTCAAGGCCATTCTTTCCTGAAGGTCGTCACAGTCTTTTCTGATCTGATAGTTTGTAATATATTTTAGTCCAAATAGCCTCATATGTCCAACAATCACCTCTTACAAACTACAATTTCTTACCAGTGCACATTGAAAGCATTTGCAGACAACAAATTAGGTATGGCTTAACCCCTTACCACACAATCATGAATTTCGATGACCCTGACGGAGTAGCCATCTGAAAAAACTCTGGGAAAAAGAGAAGATGCTGGTAACCAGCATTTTCTCCTTTTCCCTCAATGTTTTCTACCCTTCCTAAAACCAATTTCACTTTTCAGTCAAACATATTTTGTTGTCTGCAAATACTTTTAATTTGGACAAGTCTAAAATTTTGTCATTTGGTAAAGAGTTAAATGATTTGCTTTTGAAAGTTAAAAGAACATTTTTCGGCAAAGGCAACATGTTTACAAGTATTTTCCTTTTTTGTCATAATTTTTTCCTAAGTTTTCTTCTTGGGGTCCTTAAAAAAGCACCAGATTGTTTGCTCTAAGAGGTAAAGTGTTTTCTCACATTTTGTGCCCCCCAAAAAATGTGAAGAAAGGCTGGTTACAATCAGAAAAACTGCAGACATATGGACAATTATTCTCTGCTTGACATCAAAATTTGCATCACATGATAGTTATATAATATTAGAAAATGCGGTTAGATAACAGAATCTTTAAACATACAGACAAAGTGGACATCAAGAGATCTTTAATGGCTTATAGACACCCCACAGGCATTTGAAATTTCCTCCCTCCACTCTATCATGCTTTTGTAAAGTACATTACAGTAAGTAAATTTCTCATCAATTTAACCTCGTAACTTAGTCTTTTACTTCAAAACACCTAGCACAGATAAGTGTTGCTGAGGGTGATTTCAGTTTTTAACTGGTTGCCTCCAGGTACAGAGATGTTCGTGAAAAAAGCAGTTGAAATCTGCACACAGATTTTGTGTGCACTTTGAAACTCTCTGAAACTCTCATATTTTCACAGAGGACATGTAAAACTACAATTAGAACATACATGTTGCAAACATATTCAATAATCCTTCATTTCAAACACAACTATTTCCAATTCAAACTCTACACATAAGAAAAAACAGTTTAATTCATCTGTCACTCGTGATGTTCATGTTGACCTAAATAGAAAGAAAAAGGCCGCCAAACACGCTAAATTTCTGAAGGTATTTTTTACATAATTATTATAAGCAACTTCTACCATCCTCGCTGATCCAGTTCCAATGTATTCCGTAAACTACATTCATCGCCCCTGGGTTATCTCGCGTATGTTTTCTTGTTCTCATGAATTATTCATAAGGCATTTTGATTTGTAATCTCAGTTTTTCAGCGAGAAAATTCAATCTATTTTTGTCAACCATATGCCATCGTTTCTATTTCTACCTCATTGACAACCAATCAAATAAATTCATGTAGTGTACAGAATACATTGAAACTGGGTCAATGTGGATGACATCACCCCTGCTATATACCCCTATGGACTGCAACAGCATGCTGTATTTCTGAATATTTGCCTTTGTATACAAGGATTTGTAACGTCTGCCCTGGATTCTTGTAAGGCAATTGCCACAGAAGGAAGGCCCACTGGCAGCCGCCATATTTGTTGATAATGATGTGGGTTTTACCCGGTTTATTCATAACAACAGAAGAAACGTGATTATCCTCCACTACAACAGAGTATCATTATGTCATCGACAATTTGATTGGCTACTGGGTGTAATTTGCAATCTTGTGAATATTCATAGAAACAACGGTTTCGCAATTGAGTGTCCAAGGGGTGATGAATGGTAATACTTCACACCTGGGTTAACGAGGGTGAACTTCTACAAGCACTTTAGGTAATAAAACGTCAAATAATCTGTCCTTGGTCAAGTGTGTAACTACATGATTAATTTCATTTTGCTGCAATACAGATTAAACCGACAAAACAGAGCATTAGGAGAGTACTATAGCTTTGCTACCGCAAAAATCACGATGGACTTGAGACAGTGGGGTGTACAGTAAATGTCAAAATATGAAAAGAAACACCGAAAATGTCTCACTATTGAGACTACAAAACACCATGCTTTTCTCTTGGTCTAGATTTAATTTGCCGGCCAATTTAACTGCTTATAGCCCAGACGTGAACTATGGATTTTCAGGAAAATTGGGTGAAAATTTCGGCATCTACAGTGCTTACACAACATTTCATTAATTTGACCTTGTGACCTATTTTTCTCATCCTACATTTACTATGCTATGCACATGACCTAGATATTGCTGTCACTGATTTTCAAATAAAGTTTCATGTTGATCTGTACAATGAAAACTGCAATGGCTTCAACATGATTAACAATTTTAGGTTTTTCATCAAACTAATCTAATCACCTACTTTTGGTTTAACCCTTTAATAAACAATCCTGGGTTTTCACAGTCCAGGGAAAGAAGGCTCTTGAAAACATTATGGGAAAAGGAGAAAATGCTGGTTACCAGCTTTTCTCCTTTTCCCACAACATTTCCTACCCTATCAGAGACCTTATGACCATTTGTACAAATGTTGAGTATGTCGTCTGCAGATGTTTTGAATTTGAAAGAGTATAAAATTTGTCGTTTGGGAAAGGGTTAAAACTGTTTTAACTCTTACCAGACAACAAAATGTTAACCTTGTCCAAGTTAAAAACCTTTGCAGAAACAAATCTTACTCAAAACATGGTTAGTCTGTCATACAGTAGAAAACATTGTGAGAAAAGAAGATAATGCTCGTATCTAGTATTTTCTCCTTTTTTCACAATAATTATCATCAAAATCTATTTTCTCATAATGGTCGTTTAAAGATGGGATTGTGTGGTTAAGGGTTAATAACTATTATTAATTAGCCTAATATTATTAGATTATTTAACATAGTACAATACTGAAGTAAATAAACTTGATAGGTAACAGTGTCAGCAGAATAAGTCTATATTTTAGACAAGACCATAGCCAAAACTAACATAAAGACATTTTCTCCTTTCCAACAAGGTTTTTTTTACTCTTTTAAAGACAAATCTCATCATTTGAGCAACATTTAATTTGTTGTCTGCAGATACTTTCAATCTGGAAAAGTCTAAAATTTTGGGGTTTTTTAAGTAATGCTGTCTGTGCATTATGGTTTACCCTATGGTTTTATGAAAGTTCTATATGCAATCGGAGCACTGCACTCAGGTGCCAACACTAGGCTGCAGTTGCTTCTCTAGCCCTTGTTGTTGGAGTTCCCTTATTGATATTCAAAACTAGCCCAGTATGAAGTAAATATCTTTAGTAATGACTAATACAAACCAGAGCACTGCATGCTGGTGCCAATGCATGACTGCAGTTGCTTAATTTTTGGAAAAATTCTAAGTAGAAAAAGGGGCATAACTGTGTCAAAAATACTTTCATTACCTGCCCTTGTTGTATGAGCTCCCCTTTTTAAAGTTATTAACTCTTTACCAAACGACAAAATTTTAGACTGGTCCAAATTGAGAACATTTGCAGACGACAAATTAAACATGAATCAAAAACTGAAATTTGCCTTTGAAAGGGAAGAAAACATTGTGGGAAAAGGAGAAAATGCTGGTTACCAGCATTTTCTCCTTTCCCCACATTGTTTTCAAAAGGCTTCTTCCTTAGGGTTGTTAAAAGCCGGGATTGTGTGGTAAAGGGCTAATTTGTCTAAGTTTTAAGTAAATATCTTCAGTAATTACAGAGATATTATATAATAAGATGACAAAATTTTTGCACCATGGTAATGATGCAGACAATGACACAGCTATGACAATAACTGGATGTTTCTTTGAAAACAGTTCAAAGTTTTTGCACAATAATAATATATCTCTAGAAAGAACAATGACCCTACAGCTGCTCTAAACTTAGCTATTAACAGTTACTAGGTTAATCCTATATTGGCAATAAATTGTCTGAAGTGCACAAAGTTCTGAAATCTACAACCGGGACCAGTTTATAGGAACTTTACCAGCAAAGTACCGGTACCCTACTTTAAAATAATCCAAAACCACTTGTGCCTGTACTTAAATCTCTGGCAGTGAAACTGCAGGGAACCAAATCAATCAACCCTTACGTAAGAAAAAAAACTTGAGTTTTAACATGCATAAGAACAAAGTTTTGAAAACATTACCAGAAAAAGGCAAAACGCTGATAACCAGCATTTTCTCTTTTTCTTACAATGTCATTAAAAGCCTTTCTGCCCAAGGTCTTTTAAACCCAGGATTGTATAGTAAAGGGTTAAGCCCTACTTGGTTCCTATGAGGCTTTAAAGTGCTGGACCAGCTTAAGTTGCATTTGTGGACTATGTAGAACAAGATCACACTGCACAGAACACAGTCTAATCTTGGGTCTATACTGTCCCCACCTTTGTCACATATTCTGAAAAAAAAAAGACATTGGGGAAGCAACATTTTGGCTGGTTTGTTTCCTATCTGTAAAAGGTCCAATTTATTAATTTAGCATCAGAAGTGCTAAGCAGTCACAGTGTCAATTAAGGTAAGACTGCAACAGTTTGCAGTCTGATAATGGTTCTGTGCTCTCAAATAATTTGTAAGGTATTCTGTCAGAAATGACCTTGACATTGTTATACAAATTGGTCTGTTTTGTGACAGAAAAGGTAAACTTCTGTGATTTAGGGCTCTAAGGGTTAATAACTTGTAGACTGCATTTAACTCTTTACCAAACAACAAAATTTTAGACCAGTCCAAACTGAAAGCTTTAGCAGACAACGAAATAAATGTTACTCAAAAATTGAAATTTGTTTTGGGAAGAGTAGAAAACATTGTGGGAAAAGGAGAAAATACTGGTTACCAGGATTTTCTCCTTTTCTCTCAATGTTTTGAAAAGGCTTTTTCCTCAGGGTCGTTAAAACTCGGAATTGTGTGGTAAAGGGTTAACTCTTTACCAGAAGACAAATTTTAGAGTTACTTGAAAACATTCACAGACGACAAATTAAATGTCACTCCCATAATAGGATTTGGCTTTTAGACAGAAGAAAACATTGTGGGAAAAGAAGAAAATGCTGGCTACCAGCATTTTTTTTATTTTCCCACCATGTTTTGAAAAAACCTTATTCTCTAGAAACTTTAGTTTATTTGGTAAAGGTTAAAATGCATAGTTTTCATGCACCTAAATAGTGACTAAATGTCTAAACACTGTCTGAAAAACATAAAGGCCTCAGGAGTAGAAGATTTACTAGATAAACCTCTTTTCCCTTTTTGCTGTTTGTTTTTCTAGCCCATTTCTTTGTCAGAGGTGTTAGAAGGCAACCATACCTACATTTATTACTTCATTGTCTTAGGCAGTTTTCTGGATGTTTCTTTTTTAGTGCGTATGATGTGATATGTAGCTTTCAACATTATTTCATTCAAATCATTGCAGCCATAATTGTACCATCCATTCTTTCATGAGGCTTCTTTAACCAGTGGGCACAGTTTTTTTTCCAAGCCACTGATTGCTTTCTTAAATAAACAATTTGTCAAGAAATGGTTCAGCCGAGAGAGAAGAATGAATCCTGCTGCAATCATTATCATCAATCCTCAGAAAAAAATTGGCGAGCTAGGGATTCAAACCAGCCACCCGCTTTAAGTTCTTTACATTACTGACTGAGCTACATGGTGCAGCTAAAGAATCCGAGTATCAGGAGCCAAACACTACTGGTTGAAATTAGTGAACAAACATGGCAAACCTAAAATCTTTCCAGAACTTTGGAAGTCTTTCTGTAATCCTGGTAAATACAAGTTTGTAAATCATTTAGTTTGAATTCCACTTCAAACATCATTTAGATAATGCAAAAGAAACAAATTGAGAAAGATCTAGTTTAATGGCCATTGGGTTTCACTTGGTTAAGATTAAACCCAAGGTTTCTGGTGGAAAATAACCAAAGTAAATCTTGAATAGATATTAACAAGAGGGCCATGATGGCCCTGTATCGCTCCACTGCCTTTCAAATGTACCATGGATTTAACTGGCACTGGAAGAGAACTTTCATGGAGAAAAATAGATCCCCCCCCCCAAAAAAAAACAGTCATCTTTTTCAAATGCAAAGATGATGTAGGTGACTACTAGCAGGTCTAATCAAGTATCATTCTTATCAAATATTACTGACTCAAGCAAAGAGTGCTTTGACAAGAAGATTTCCAGGACTTAGAAGCAAACACCATTTCTTTTGGCATGAATGGTAAAATTCTTGAACAAAAAACCGAATGATAGAAACCTTACTACATATTAAATATTCAACCCAATAAAGCATAACTGTTAACATCAAAATAAATCACTCCCGATGAAAACATTTTTTATAAAAAATATGGAATTACAAACACCAATCATGCACTAGGCCAGTATGATAATCAAGGGAGGTAAATGGTAACAATGAAATTGTTATAACCTGAGTTATTTCCCTTGATCAGTATCACATGCTTAAATTATATTGACTTAATTTACTACACTATATTAACCCATGTAAAACTTGTGACCCCCAGGGCAGGGCAAATTTTGACCACAGGGCTATATTTAAAGGAATTTTATTAAATTCTATTAAATGAAGCAACACACCAAAATTGGTAGTCCTAAGCCTTATAGTTTTGGACAAGAAGATTTTCAAAGTTTTTCGAAATTTATTTTCAGTTTTGCTGCCATAGCAACCAGAGTTAACTGAAATTCTGAAGAGGGCTATGGCAGGAAAATTTCTATGAAGTTTTATCAAAATCGGATAGGCACAACCGAAAGACCACATTAAACAAGAGCGGCAAATTGTCGCAAGATATGCCCGTCTTACCCCAAGTTGTAAAGTTGGGGCATAATAATGATAAAGGGGAGGTATAGAAAAATAGTAGTGCAGAATATTTTTTTTACTGTTGATTGAAGATAATGGCAGTGTATTTGTGTTGACGGGACTCTTGTTTATTATTGTATTACTATTAACTCTTTACCACACAGCAAAAGTTTGGACTAGTCCAAATTGAAATCATTTGCAGTTTACAAACTAAATGTAACTCAAAAATTGAAATTTGGTTTGGAAAGGGTAGAAAACATTGTGGGAAAAGGAGAAAATGCTGGTGCATAAAAAATAAGCAATTTATATTTCATGTGCACTGCACTACCCCTTGATGAGATGTATCCAGCCCTAAAATTTCATAACCCGAGGTAGTATAGTTTGAGAGATATGCATCATACAAAATTGAAGTTCGAAAAAAAAACAAGAAAGGGCAATAACTGAAAAATTAAGCAAGCAAGAGTTGAAATTTATATGCACAGCACTTCCCGTTGATGGAATGTATCCACGCATGAAATTTCATATCCTTAGCTAGTATAGTTCTGAAGATATGCACTGGACAAAATTAAAGTTTCAAAATAAAGAAAGAGCAATAAGTCAAAAATTAAGCAAGAGTTATGGTTCATGTGCACTGCACTCCCAGTTGATGAGATCTATCTACGCATGAAATTTCATAGCCATAGGTAGTATAGTTTTGGAGATATGCTCGAGACAAAATTCAAGTATGAAAATAAGTCAAAAATTAAGGAAGGAAGAGTTATGATTCCTGTGCACTGCACTCCCCCTTAATGAGATGTATGCAGGCATGAAATTTCATAACCCTAGGTAGTATAGTTTTGGAGATATTCACCGGAGAAAATGCAAGTATGAAAAAGAAGAAAGGGCAATAACTGAAAAATTGAGGAAGCAAGAGTTATGATTCCTGTGCACTGCACTCCCCCTTAATGAGATGTATGCAGACATGAAATTTCATAACCGTAGGTAGTATAGTATTGGAGATATTCACCGGACAAAATTCAAGTATGAAAAACAAGAAAGGGCAATAACTGAAAAATCAGGGAAGCAAGAGTTATGATTCCTGTGCACTGCACTCCCCCTTGATGAGATCTATCCATGCATGAAATTTCATAACCGTAGGTAGTATAGTTTTGGAGATATGCTCCGGACAAAATTCAAGTATGAAAAACAACAAAGGGCAATAACTCAAAAATTAAGGAAGCAAGAGTTATGATTCCTGTGCACTGCACTCCCCCTTGATGAGATCTATCCACTCATGAAATTTCATAACCCTAGGTAGTATAGTATTGGAGATATTCACCGGACAAAATTCAAGTATGAAAAACAACAAAGGGCAATAACTCAAAAATTAAGGAAGCAAGAGTTATGATTCCTGTACACTGCACTCCCCCTTGATGAGATCTATCCACTCATGAAATTTCATAACCCTAGGTAGTATAGTATTGGAGATATTCACCGGACAAAATTCAAGTATGAAAAACAACAAAGGGCAATAACTCAAAAATTAAGGAAGCAAGAGTTATGATTCCTGTGCACTGCACTCCCCCTTGATGAGATCTATCCACTCATGAAATTTCATAACCCTAGGTAGTATAGTATTGGAGATATTCACCGGACAAAATTCAAGTATGAAAAACAACAAAGGGCAATAACTCAAAAATTAAGGAAGCAAGAGTTATGATTCCTGTGCACTGCACTCCCCCTTGATGAGATCTATCCACTCATGAAATTTCATAACCCTAGGTAGTATAGTATTGGAGATATTCACCGGACAAAATTCAAGTATGAAAAACAACAAAGGGCAATAACTCAAAAATTAAGGAAGCAAGAGTTATGATTCCTGTGCACTGCACTCCCCCTTGATGAGATCTATCCACTCATGAAATTTCATAACCCTAGGTAGTATAGTATTGGAGATATTCACCGGACAAAATTCAAGTATGAAAAACAACAAAGGGCAATAACTCAAAAATTAAGGAAGCAAGAGTTATGATTCCTGTGCACTGCACTCCCCCTTGATGAGATCTATCCACTCATGAAATTTCATAACCCTAGGTAGTATAGTATTGGAGATATTCACCGGACAAAATTCAAGTATGAAAAACAACAAAGGGCAATAACTCAAAAATTAAGGAAGCAAGAGTTATGATTCCTGTGCACTGCACTCCCCCTTGATGAGATCTATCCACTCATGAAATTTCATAACCCTAGGTAGTATAGTATTGGAGATATTCACCGGACAAAATTCAAGTATGAAAAACAACAAAGGGCAATAACTCAAAAATTAAGGAAGCAAGAGTTATGATTCCTGTGCACTGCACTCCCCCTTGATGAGATCTATCCACTCATGAAATTTCATAACCCTAGGTAGTATAGTATTGGAGATATTCACCGGACAAAATTCAAGTATGAAAAACAACAAAGGGCAATAACTCAAAAATTAAGGAAGCAAGAGTTATGATTCCTGTGCACTGCACTCCCCCTTGATGAGATCTATCCACTCATGAAATTTCATAACCCTAGGTAGTATAGTATTGGAGATATTCACCGGACAAAATTCAAGTATGAAAAACAACAAAGGGCAATAACTCAAAAATTAAGGAAGCAAGAGTTACGATTCCTGTGCACTGCACTCCCCCTTGATGAGATCTATCCACTCATGAAATTTCATAACCCTAGGTAGTATAGTATTGGAGATATTCACCGGACAAAATTCAAGTATGAAAAACAACAAAGGGCAATAACTCAAAAATTAAGGAAGCAAGAGTTATGATTTCTGTGCACTGCACTCCCCCTTGATGAGATCTATCCACACATGAAATTTCATAACCGTAGGTAGTATAGTTTTGGAGATATGCTCCGGACAAAGAACTGGACGCCGCCCGCCCCGCCCGCCACGGGTGATCCCATAATACGTCCCGTCTTCGACAGGCGTATAAAAATGAATGTACAAACTATTTGTCAACAGAAAAGTATGTAGAAAGATTTCGATAGAAAATTGTAACTTGTATTTTCTTTTTTACTTTTAAGCTGAGCCTTATAATTCTAAGAGCAGTAAAGCGGTGTATTTCTGGCAAAGTAAAGTTCTGGCAAATGACATCTCTCGATACAGCTGATAGATGTGATCATTGGATCCCTAGAGGTTTGCAGAAACACTAGTGATATTTGAAATACTATGGTTCAAGATGAAGTCATTCAGAAGAACAGTGTTTACATCGATGCATTTTTTTATGCATCTTTCCTGCTCTACATGGTTCTCAGTAAATCAAATACCTGCTTTCTATGTCAACATTTGTTTTTTTTCCAAAAATTAATGATCTGTCAGACAACAAGTGTATGCAGGTGTCTATGTGTGGTCTAGATAAACTTCTCTTAACTCTTTGCCACACTTGAGAAAGAATCCTTCTGAAAACATTGAGAAAAGGAGAAATGCTGGTTACCAGCATTTTGTCCATTTTCCACAATGTTTTCTAACCTTTCCAAACCAAATTCCAGACTTTTAGTCACATTTTGTTTGTCGTCTGCAATGCTTTCAATTTGGACAAGTGTAATATTTGTTGTTTGGTACAGAGTTAACTCTTAATGTTCTTGGCTGATTCAGGGTGTTTTTGAGGACAGTGTGCATCAAGATCAAGCTATGTCCATTTTATGTATAAAGCCCTCTTTCTCTGGGCTATGTATCTATCACAACCTGATGGATAGCAAAGACACCCACAGGAAGAGAAAAAAAACCCCAAGCTTTTGAAGTATTCAAAGTTTGTTGTCCGCACCAAAGGAAAAGCTGAGCCCATAAAGAGCCTTTTACTACTAACTATAGTTGCCTTTGCGGCCCACTGTAGATCAAGATCAGACTGCACAAAATTAGTCTGATCTTTAATCTACACTGTCCACTTGGTGAGACATTTTGGACAATAGCAATCTTGAAACTGCTTTCATTAGGGTCTCATTTCTTTGGGCTACATTTCTTGAATGTAGAATGAGTTTATTCGGTGCTTTAAGGGTTTATGCATATTAGCTCTTTACCAAACAATCCTGTGCTTTAGCACGCCTGAAGAAAAAAGCCTTTTGAAAACATTGTGGGGGAAATGAGAAAATGCTGGTAACCAGCACCTTCTTATTTTCCCAAAATGTTTTCTACACTTTCAAAGATAGAAAACAATCCTTTGGCCACATATAAATTTGTTATCTGCAAATACTTTCAATGTGGACAACTCTAGAATTTTGTTGTTTTCTGATGAGTTTAAGGGGACCATGTGGAGTGTGGGTAGCTTTTTTCAGTGAAGGTGTTAAGCTGAAAAATGGGGCATAACTTTGTCAAAATATCTTAAGAATAACCTGCCCTTTTGGTCTAGGTTTCCTTTCTATAATAAAAAAATAGCTAGAGTTTGAAGTAAATGTCTTCAGTAATGATTGAGATATTGGACATTTTGCAGACAGCTTGGATCCAGATCAGATGGCACAAAAAATGAAGACTGATCTTAGATATATACTGTCCAATATGATGAATTCTACAGGGTGAAAACAACTTTGAAAATATTTTACTCCATACCACAAGCTTCAAACGTTCATCTAATTTATCTAGCAGGATAAGGATTCAGTGATTTTTATTTAGACATTCCTCACATCTTACATATGATACAGAGTAAAAAAAACATAACTGAAAGACAGAAATGTGACTTTTTTAATTGATAAAAAAAAAAAAAATGTGGGAAATGGAGAAATTATTTGGAACAAGCTCTGATGCTCTATAATAACCTCACTAACTTTTCACAAACTTTTCACAGTCTATGTACTAAAAGTACATAGAAAGGCATAATGAACTGGGTTGGTAAATGATAAATAATTTTTGTTATACTTTTACGTAACCAAACAACTTTCGCCTTAATCCTTAGAGCGCAGGATAAACCTGCCAGACATTTTCATTCTAAAAATATGACCCAAATAATTGCAATTTCATTGCTGCTTTTGTCTTCAGTGATTCATCACAGCGGACAGTGTAGATCAAAGATCAGGCTGCACGTTTTGTGCAGCCTGATCTTGATCTACACTGGCTGCAAATGCAACTATAGTCATGAAAGGCGCTTTAAGGGTTAAATGAGGTTAAAGCATTAGCAGACATCAAATCAAATGTGATTCACATGATGAAATTTGTCTTGGAATGGGTAGAAAACACTGTGGGAAAAAGAGAAAATGCTGGTAACCAGTATTTTCTCCTTTTCCAACAAAGTTTTCAATGTTTTTCTCAAGGTCATTAAAGTTCAGGATTATGTGGTAAAGGGTTAAATTAAAGTACACTACTATTTCATCTTGACAGAAAACAATAAATTAGGGAGAAAGTCTCCCTTCATTTGAAAAAAAAAAGAATTGTTTCATAGATTAGAGCAGAGTAAACTTTATCAGATAACAAATTCTATCCTTGTCCTGACTGAAATTTTGCTAGCAAAATTTTAAATAGGGCTCAATTGAATGGATATGTATTCGAAAGGGTAGAAAATAATGTGGGAATAGGTTCCCAGTATTTTTGCCTTTTCCTCTCATTGTTTTCTGAATAAGTTAAATTAAACTTTAAAGCCAGTAGTAAAAACCTGAATGTTTTTTCAAACTTATTTGTTGGAGAAAAAAAAATCTCCTAATCGGACAGTGTAGATCCAAGATCAGACTGCACATTCTGTGCTGTCCACTGTGCTGTCTACACTGTCTGCAAAAGGTCAGTGAGTTGCCCTTAGCAGCCCAAGGGTTAAAAGTAGGAATCTGTGGAAAACCATGTTGGTGGAAAAGATCCCTAGCCCTGACCCTTACCCTACCCCAGACAAATTGTGACTCAAATCTTCCTCCAAGACAGAGCTTTTCATGAAATAAATCTAGGAATTTAGCTATTGGTATTTCAAAACATACATGGATTTTGACGAAATGCCCTTTCGACAAAATGGTGTGCACTGTAAAGTACAATTCCATTTCATCTCCACAGGTCAAAATTTGCATGAAAGAGTTTACCTTTGTGCAGAAAACTTTTGTCACAAAAGATTATTTAGTTAACCCTTTCCCAAACGACAAATTTTGGACTGGTCCAAATTGAAAGAGTTTGCAGATGACAATTTTAAATTTGATGAAAATGGCAGAAAGGTCTCAAAATGGATAGAAAACACTGTGGGAAAAGGAGAAATTGCTCGTTATGAGCAATTTCTCCTTTTCCCACAGTGTTTTCAAAAGACTTTTACTGCAGACACGTGAAAACCAGGGCTTGTTTGGGAAAGGGTTAAAAAGAATTTTCTGGAAAATGGATAAGTGCCAAATTACAATAATTTTCAGAAGATTTTCAGACATATCTGTTCTAAAATGGAGTTAGATGGAAAGAACAATTAGGATTTCAAAGAAAGGTTTTAATGGATTGTATGGTGTTCAACGCTGTTTTCAACATTTTTCATTTATATACTGGAGGCCTGTGCATCTGTCCATGTTTTCCTGGAGTTTCTTTTACCAATACTCAGCACAATATTCTTTCCAATCCACTGGCTGCTTTAAATTTCCCACATAACCATCATCAAAACGATGGTCAGCGGTGAGAGAGGAATAAATCCTCTCGCAATGACTACCATTAATCCTTGGAAAGAAATTGGCCAAGCCCAGGATCAAACCAGCAACCTCCTACTGTCATCAAAGAAAGGAATGCAGACACATTAACTTCTGTATTGTTTTGTTATCATTGTTTTGTTTTCCTTCAGCTCAAAGCATCACCTATCAATGCATAAACAAATTTCTGTATGTTAGTACACATGTCGAATCTTATTATTTTTATTGGAAATATTGAACTGCACTCAATACCATCACTTCGCACTTCTACCGATACTAAATGTGTTTAACCCTTTACCAGACAACAAAATTTTAGCCTTGTCCAAATTAAAAGCATTTGCAGACGACAATTTTAATGTGGCCGAAATGGTGCAATTTTCTCTTGATGGGGTAGAAAACATTGTGGGAAAGGAGAAAATGCTGGTTACCAGCATTTTCTCCTTTTCCCACAATGTTTTCAAAAGGCCTCTTTCCCAGGGTCATCAAAAGGCGGTAAAGGGTTGATTTAGTTATACACCTTAAGAGGCAACAAACCCTTAACTCTTTACAACATGACAAAATTTTAGACATGTCCTAATTGAAAGCTTTTGCAGGACAGCATTTAAATGCGGCTAATCATGATGAAATTTGTTTTAAAGTGTAGAAAACATTATGGCAAAAGAAGAAAATGCCCTTGACCACCTTTTTATCTATTTCTCACAACTCTTTCAAAAGCCTTCCTCCTCGGGGTCATTAAAATTCTGGATTGTGGGGTATAGAATTAAAGGGGGGTATATGGATATTACCGGTAATAATAATTCACTTTTTACCACATAATTAAACTTCAGACCTGTCCAAATTGAAAGCATTTGCAGAAGAAAAAATAAAAGTTACTGGAAAATTGAAATTTGTTTTGGGAAGGGTAGAAAACGTGGGAAGAGGAGAAAATGCTGGTTACCAGCATTTTCTACTTTTTCCATAATGTTTTCAAAAGGCTTCTTTCTCAGGGTCGTTAAAAGTTGGGATTGTGTGGTAATGGGTTAAACAAGAGGTGTCACTGATTCTCATATTTAAACAAGACATGTGACTGAGAGGTGACTGATACCTTTTACTGTGAGTTGTGAATATGAACATTGAGTATGAACCGCAACTCCTACAAACAGTTCTGACATTGCTGGGACATTGCTTAACTCTTTATCACACAACAAAATTTTAGACTGGTCTAAATTGAAAGCGTTTGCAGACTACAAAATAAATTCGAATGAAAAATTAAAACTTGTTTTGGGAAGGGTAGAAAACATTGTGGGAAACGGAGAAAATGCTGGTTACCAGCATTTTCTCCTTTTCCCACAATGTTTTCAAAAGGCCTCTTTCTCAGGGTTGTTAAATGTCAGGATTGTGTGGTAAAGAGTTAAGAAAAGTCACAGGCTGGACAAAAATGTAACTCACAAAATTTTCCATTTTTCTTTAAAGACATTTGACCTTGCCTTGACCTTTGACCTACAAACATAACTTTGGCACATTGTCTTTATGTGGTCAACATTTCTGTAATTGTGCTGATATAAGCTGATTGGTTCTTGCGCATGACACATTGTTTGTTTGTGGTTGGCAACTTTGCAAAATTAAACTTGATATTCATTTATAATTAACTAGAAGACTGCCCGAGGGCAACATGTCGTGGACCCTCTAAGGGGCAGTTAGTAAAGAACTTCATAAGCTGCACTAGGAAAAAAAAAACCTATCACCCAGTGCATATCCATCTTCTTTCAGATCCCTTTGTTTTTTAAATTTGCATGAGGATAGGAGTATTCCGTATTAATGAACAAGTAAAAGCTTAATTCATCACCGTCAAGTATGACTGAATTCAGTAATTGTTAACAGCTCATATCCCACAAGTTAAACTAGAACGGTTGCTCAGCAAACAAATGCCTCCCCGCCCCCCCCCCCCCCCCCCCCCACACACACACACAGCACCTTGTCACTGAAGCAGCACAGTCAGAGAACAGAAATGATTTTCAAAACAAAGATCACCAGTGGCCTTGCCCTTGGTCCATGTGACCAAAAAAACAATAAGACACCTTGGGTCATGAGCAACACTTATAAAGTTTCAGGGTCTGAGGTGAAACAGCTATGGAGTTAGAGCACTGAAATGATTTTCAAACAAAGTCCACCTGGACCTTGACCTTTGACCCATGTGACCCCCCAAAAAATAGGCCACCTCCTTGGGCCATGAGCAACACTTGTATTAAGTTTCAGGGTACTGGGTTAAAGGGCCTTTGAGTTAGAGCATGGAAACAAAAAAGTATACAAATGGTTTAGCCAATCAGAAGTTGTGTTACTTTCAAATGTAGAAAACCTTGGAGAATAAGACTAAGAATATTCTTAAGAATGGTTGGTGAATACAGACCCTGGTCTCATAGCATTAGGCTCCCTGGTTTCATTTTAGCCTGTATGCTACAGACTAAGGTAATGGGCTCGGCAGATCAATGATAAGAGTGCACATTTTTGGAGGAATTCCTTTGAAAACATTGTGGGAAAAGGAGAAAATGTTGGTTACCAGCATTTTCTCCAATTCCCACAATGTTTTCTATTCTTTCAGAGATGAATCTCATCATTTGAGCAACATTTAATATGTCATCTGCAGATGCTTTCAATTTTGACCAAACCATTATTTTTTTTCTTTTGGTAAAAAAGTGTTCCCAAGAACTGAAAATAATTTGGTTTTAAAAAAAAAAAGGAGAAAAAAGTAGGGAAGTTATCAACGAGAACCAGGAATAATTTGTGGAAAAAAAAAAGTAATTCACATAGCTGTACAGCAAAAAATTATAATAGCAGCTACATTTTTGCACGCATTTTTATGTAAATGTGCAGAATTTTATGAGCCACAAGTTCTTCTGTTTGAGAAGTGGAATTGTTTGCAAGGGGCAGAGGTATGATAAGTAAATATTTAACATATCAACCTGTAATATACTGTGACACCCTTTGAAAAATTAGTTGCAAGGATGATAAATAAAACAAGAGGGCCATGATGGCCCTGTATCGCTCCACTGGCTACAAACTCTACAGACCAAACATTAGAATTCTAGACCAGATGGTTTCCAACAAGAAGACTTACAAGTTTTCTGTACAAAAGCATATGTAAAAGTTGTGACCCCTGGGCAAAGCCATTCTTGACCACAGAGTTACAATACCCTGAATCCTGGTAGAGATCCACAAGATAAAGCCTCATGCCAAATAATACAGGTCTAAGCCATATGATTATAAACAAGAAGATTTTCAAAGATATTACAGCTTATCTCAAGTTAACACACAAGAAGATCTTGAAAGTTTTCACTATAATTATAAGCCTATGTATAACTTGTGACTTGTGGTGCAGGGCTAATTTAGAGCCCAGAGCTATAATTTGAAAAATCTTGGTAGAGACCCATTTCAGAAATATACATGCAAAATAAGGTAAGCCTAGGCTTTGTGATTTAGAACTAAAAGATTTTTTAAATTTTCAGTATGTAAGCTGATGTTAAACTTGTGACCCCCCAGGGTAGGGCAACTTTTGACCCCAGGACTGTAATTTGAAGAAACTTGGCAGAGATCCATTAGATGAAGCTACATGCTAAATTTTGTAGCCCGAGACCTATGCATTAAGGACCAGAAGATTTTTTTCAGAATTTTTACCTTGTGAAATGTGTGACCCCAGGCCAGGGTCAATTTTGATCCCAGGGCTGTAATTTGAAGATACTTGGTAGAGGTCCATTAGATGAAACTACATTCCACTTATGGTAGCCTAGGAAAAGAAGATTTTTAAAGTTTTCACTATAAAAGCCAATGTAAAACTTGTGACCCCCCCAGGATGGGGCCAATTTTGACCCAGGGGCTATAATTTGAAGAAACCTGGTAGAGGTCCATTAGATGAAGCTATATGCCAAATTTGGCACCCATAGGCCTTACGGTTTCAGACAAAAAGATTTTCAAAGATTTTTAATTTTTTTTTTTAGTTTTGTTACCATGGCAACCAGAAATTTTACAAGAATTTGATTCTTTCAAAAATTCTACAGAGGACCATGGCAGGATCATTTCTGTGAATTTTGGTCAAAATTGGATGAGTAGTTTCAGAGATGTTTGTAATAAAAGTTAACACATGGACGCATGGACGAAGGCCATGACATAAGCTCACTGGCCTTTGGCCAGTGGAGCTAGAAACAGTGGATAGACGAGCAATACTATCATTCATTATAATGCTGTTATAAGTTATTTGTTCCAAGGGGCCTAGCCAGGCAAGTAGGAAAAGTGAAGCCCATGTCCTCAGACCAGGGCTAAGCACCATGTTTCTGCAGTTTTGTTTGCCTTTAATGCGGATTTGTATAGCAAATCCACTTCCTGTAATCCAAGTGGCTGGAACCAAATGCATCAAGCATAACTTAAAGCATGGTACTCACTTTCAGTTTTGAATAGCTGGTCTGTACTATTTTACTGGCTTGACATGACTCAAATATACTGACATGTATACAAGCTTATGGTCTACCCATTTCTATTTTCAATTTTAGCTAGTACAACTTGACCTTGTTCTTGTCCCTTCGTTAAGTTCTACAAGTGTACATACGGTCCTAAGTCTTATACCAGCAGAAAACCATATCAGATTGATGGATCAAATTTCAAATTCTACTCTGTTATTTACTTTTTACCTAATTTTAGAATTTTAGAATTCATTTTCCTTCCAGCAACTAACACTTGGACTTACCATACAATAACAGATTGTCACCTTCACAATAATTCGATACTATTATTGGTATAATTTAAATTCAAATGCATTTTAACACCCTCAGTGTTTACTTTTGATCCTACTGTGCGTTTAACCCTTTCCCAAATAACAAATTTTGGACTGGTCCAAATTGAAAGAGTTTGCAGACAACAATTTTAAATTTGATGAAAATGGCAGAAATGTCTCAAAAAAGGGTAGAAAACCACTGTGGTAAAAGGAGAAATTGCTCGTTATGAGCAATTTCTCCTTTTCCCACAGTGTTTTCAAAAGACTTGTACTTTAGACACGTGAAAACCAGGGCTTGTTTGGGAAAGGGTTAATAAGCAATCAAATAACAGTTACTGTGCGTCTTGCTTGGCAGAACAACTTAAACTTTCCTTGCCCTTGCTAACTCCACCAACTAGTTACATATACATGTACATGCACTACATGTAATAGAAATTTTATTTTTCATTACAACATATTCATAACTTAATACTGTTCTACAAGTCCACTTTTCAGGACTTTGAGTGCTTTGATTTCTTGATAGAGCCATACTTGCAAAAATCTTTGCTGAATCCAAGGCTTCACGGCCTCTTCCTGGCCTTAACCCTTTCCCAAACGACAAATTTTGGACTAGTCCAAATTAAAAGAGTTTGCAGACGACAATTTTAAATTTGATGAAAATGGCAGAAAGGTCTCAAAACCGGTAGAAAACACTGTGGGAAAAGGAGAAATTGCTCATTACGAGCAATTTCTCCTTTTCCCACAGTGTTTTCAAAAGACTTGTACTGCAGACACATGAAAACCAGGGCCTGTTTAGGAAAGGGTTAATGCACCTGGTTCCAACTGTATTGAAGTTCAGCATTATGGTATAAGCATTAACCCTTTACCACACAATCCCGACTTTTAACGACCCTGAGAAAGAAGCCTTTTGAAAACATTGTGGGAAAAAGAGAAAATGCTGGTAACCAACATTTTCTCTTTTTCCCACAATGTTTTCTAGTCTCCCCAAAACAAATTTCAGGGTTTTTTTAAGTTACGTTTATTTTGTCGTCTGCAAATGCTTTCAATTTGGACTAGTCTAAAAATTTGTCGTTTGGTAAAGAGTTAACCCTTATCCCACTCAATAAGTTAGATGAAACTTTAAAGCTAATAGAAATAAGAGGGCCATGATGGCCCTGTATCGCTCCACTGGCTTATAAATATAAACCATGAAGAGAAGTCTTCACTATATAAGCCCTTATAAAACTTTGACCCCAGGGCTACAGTCGAACTGAATTGGGAATATGTGTATTAGAAGAATAACATGCCAAATTTGGGAGTTCTTGGCCTTATGGCTAGTAACAAGACGGTTTCTGAACTTTTCACTCCATAAACCCATGTAAAACTTGTGACCCCTGGTGCAGGGCCAAACTTGATCCTAGGGCTGTAACTTGGGCCCTCTTTGTAGTTGTCCACTAGATAATGCTATAATTATGCAAAATTTGGTAGCCTAAGCCTTATGGCTATGTACACCAAGATTTAAAAGTTTTCCCTATGTAAGCCTATGTAAATCTTGTGAAACCGCCCCCCCCCCCCCCAAGCATGAGGCCAAATTGACCCCAGGACTATAATTTGGGCACTTTTGGTAGACCCCAACTAGATCAAGCTAAATGCAAAATTTGGTAGCTCTAGGCCTTATGGCTAGGTACAGGAAGATTTTTAAAGTTTTCTCTATATAAGCCTATGTAAAACTTGTGACCCCTGGGGCAGAGCCAATTTTGACCCCAGGGCTATAATTTCAAGAAACATGATAGAGGTCTACTACATAAAGCTACATGCCAAATTTGGTAGCCCTATGCCTTATGGTTTCAGACAAGAAGATTTTTAAAGATTTCCAATATTTTTCAGTTTTGTTGCCATGGCAACCACAGTTTTCGAAGGAATCAAATTCTTTCAAGAAATTCTGAAGAGGACCATGGCAGGATCATTTCTGTGAAGTTTCATGAAAATTGGATGGGTAGTTTCAGAGAAGAAGATGTTTGAAATAAAAGTTAACGCACGGACGGACGGACGGACGCACGCATGCATGGACGGACGGACGGACGACGGACACCAGGCCATGACATAAGCCCGCTGGCCTTCGGCCAGTGGAGCTAAAAATCACAATAATGGTATTTCAAACTTTTTTTTTTAAAAAATACCTCCTTATTGGACAGTGTGCACGTTCTGTGCAGTCTGATCTTGACCTAAACTGTCGCAAAAGGTCAGTGAGTTTCACTCAGCAGCCTAAGGGTTAAAGATTTAGTATGGGGATTAAAGATTGGGGCTGATGCATGTCTACAGACTAACAAAGTGATCCCTGAACCCTCAAAGTGCCTTTCAAATCTGTTGCTTTTCCTGTCAGTGTAGGTGAAGATCTGACTGCACTGAACAAATAGTCTGATCTTGGATCTACAGCATCTGCTTTGCTAAGACATTATGGTTGGAAGTAATCTTGAAGTTGCAATTATTTTGATCTTTTTTCCAGACTGAAAATGTCTATAGATTAATTTTCCCATGTTTGAGGTACTTACGAACAGAGAGAAACGAAAGCATGTTATAAACTGTAGAGCTCCATTTTTAGTCTGGACAAAAGGGTCAAAATAGTGCATTTTCCAGGCTATTGTTGCCAGAATAATTGTCACAGGCAAGGTAAATCTAAGATCAGACTGCACAGAGTATGCAGCATGATCATGATCTACACTGTCCACAAAAACTGAGCTATATATACAATAGGCACTCAAAGGGTGAATCAGTTAACCAGCATTTTCTCCTTTTCCCACAATGTTTTCTACCCTTCCTGAAATGAATTTCAATTTTTTCAGACACATTTATTTTGTCGTCTGAGAGTGCTTTCAATTTGGACAAGTCTAAAATTTTGTCGTTTGGTAAAGGGTTAACCCTTTCCCAAACAACTTTAATTTCAGACTTTTTCAACTTCAAAACATCTGCAGACGACAAATTTGAAATTGGTACAAATGAACTTAAGGTCTCTGATAGGGTAGAAATCATTGTGGGAAAAGGAAAAATGCTGGTTACCAGCATTTTCTCCTTTTCCCACAATGTTTTCAAAAGGCCTTCTTTCCCAGGGTCGTAAAAACCCGGGATTGTTTGGTAAAGGGTTACTGTGCTAAACTAATCAAATAACATTTCGAACCAGTCAATTATTAACCTTTCCTCAAGCAACAAATTTTAGGCTTGTCCAAATTCAAAACATTTCCAGACTGTAATTTCAATGTTTTTACAAATAAGCAAATATTAAGCTGAAGTTCTCTAGTAGAATAGCAAACATTGTGGAAAAGGGAGAAAATGCTGGTTACCAGCATTTTCTACTTTTCCCATAATGTTTTTAAAAGCAATTGCTGAGGCTTGTAAATACAGTGGAGTGTTTGGTAAAGGGTTAAGCACTGTCATAGCAATTCTTAGAAAATTCTTTGGGACTTATAATCACTCTAGAAGAAAAACGCATGCACATGCCCATTGTTGCTGCAGTTTCTTTTTTCGGTGGGAATTCCAAGTCAAAAAGGGGTTATAACTCTGTCAAAATATTTTGAGGTTTTCTGCCTTTCTGGAACGGGTTCTTCTCTTAGGAGTAAACAACTAGCCAGAGTTTGAAGTAAGCTATCTTCAGTAAACACAGAGGTATTGGTAAATACCAAAGTTTTTGCTGGACAAGAATGATGCAGACTTACAGCAGCTATGACAAAACCTCAACATTTTCTTGGAAAACAGCCATGCTAAAATTCAGGCACAGCAGACAAAAGATTAGACTGTACACTCTGTGATATCTGATTTGTTTCTACACTGACCATAGAGTCACATACTGATGCACATAGCTAAGGACCAAGGGCCTGTGTTCGAAAATTACTCTTGGAGCATTCTTGGTCTAATTCTCATGAATTTTCTAACATTCAAACTAACACTTCCTCTGGTTGGTTAAACCAAATGGTTTAGCCAATCAGTTATCATAATACAGTAAAACCCCTCTATTAAGACCACCTGTGGTACTTTTGAAAATTAGCGGGGTGGTCTGATTTCCGGGTTTCACCCACCTAGATTTTGAATCAAACCCGGACTCTATGTGGACATGTGTAGATTTAAATTATGTGCAAAGTAATGTTCATGTATTTTAGTAGGGAAAGTCTATGCCAACACATGAAAATGACAACAAGAACATTTTCAAGTTTATTGAAAAGTTGATATGTTTCTTGAATTTTATGAATAGATCCACATGTAAGTGCGTGTCCACTCATAATTGCCTATTTAAACTCTTACAGTCAGATATGTACATAAATCAAGAGATTGAATTTAAAGTCTACAAAATTTAATGTTACTGATAGAACTTGTCATATTTCCTATTTTGGTCTACTTTTTTGTTTTGTGTAGTTTCTCGAACTCATATTTCACATACTGATTTTCATTTTTAAGCAAAGAATTTCGCGTAAGTGCTAATTATTGAACAGCCTGATGTTTAGAGTTTATCTTTTTCCTTTTCGTTTTTTTTACCCCCATTTTGATTCGAGTTGAATGATCAAACAGTCCTTCTGATCGTCGATCACACAGTTGAAGTGTTCACCAGTTTACATATCGCATGTTCTGTACGATATAAGTATGGCTTTAATGTGTAACAAAAACAAGAGGGCCATGATGGCCCTGTATCGCTCTACTGGCTTATAAATATAAACCATGAAGAGAAGTCTTTACTATATAAGCCCTTATAAAACTTTGACCCCAGGGCTACAGTTGGACTAAATGGGGAATATGTGTATTAGAAGAATAACATGCCAAATTTGGGAGTTCTTGGCCTTATGGCTAGTAACAAGACGGTTTCTGAACTTTTCACTCAATAAACCCATGTAAAACTTGTGACCCCTGGTGCAGGGCCAAACTTGATCCTAGGGCTGTAACTTGGGCCCTCTTTGTAGTTGTCCACTAGATAATGCTATAATTATGCAAAATTTGGTAGCCTAAGCCTTATGGCTATGTACACCAAGATTTAAAAGTTTTCCCTATGTAAGCCTATGTAAATCTTGTGAACCCCCCCCCCCCCCCCCCCAGCATGAGGCCAAATTGACCCCAGGACTATAATTTGGGCACTTTTGGTAGACCCCAACTAGATCAAGTTAAATGCAAAATTTGGTAGCTCTAGGCCTTATTGCACAGGTACAGGAAGATTTTTAAAGTTTTCTCTATATAAGCCTATGTAAAACTTGTGAGCCCTGGGGCAGAGCCAATTTTGACCCCAGGGCTATAATTTCAAGAAACATGATAGAGGTTTACTACATAAAGCTACATGCCAAATTTGGTAGCCCTATGCCTTATGGTTTCAGACAAGAAGATTTTTGAAGTTTTCTCTATATAAGCCTATGTAAAACTTGTGACCCCTGGGGCAGAGCCAATTTTGACCCCAGGGCTATAATTTGAAGAAACTTGATAGAGGTCTACTACATAAAGCTACATGCCAAATTTGGTAGCCCTATGCCTTATGGTTTCAGACAAAAAGATCTTTAAAGATTTCCAATATTTTTCAGTTTTGTTGCCATGGCAACCAGAGTTTTTGAAGGAATCAAATTCTTTCAAGAAATTCTGAAGAGGACCATGGCAGGATCATTTCTGTGAAGTTTCATGAAAATTGGATGGGTAGTTTCAGAGAAGAAGATGTTTGAAATAAAAGTTAACGCACGGACGGACGGACGGACGAACGGATGGACAGACGGAGGGACGGACGACGGACACCAGGCCATGACATAAGCCCGCTGGCCTTCGGCCAGTGGAGCTAACAAGATAATTAGCCCATCTCGATCACTAGATATTAACCAAAGCATCTCAAATTACAACAGCTGGAAACAAAAAACAAATCATAACTACCCGGATGTCGACATGTTTTTCAACCCGGTCAGCAATGTGTGATAAACGCTTGACTACTGCATAAAAATTAATTCCTATCAGTTCTTCGGTCATTTAATTATGTAAGGTAACACCTTGATCACTTAACACCATCGTGTTACAATAGTAGATAGATAAACAAAAGACCGATAACTGATTGTCGATTCCATTGGACTCAAGAATGTTTGTACATGAAGAACTGCCTACGTCAATTATGGACGCATGAAAATTAACCGGTCGTAAAGAAGTTGTGAAAATTAGTGGTCGTTTCAGGGGTTTAAAATCTATAGGTAATTTCTCATTGGTACTGAAAATGGTGGTCATAATTTTGGAATAGTGGGGTGCCCGTATTTCCGGGGTCGTGGTCATTGATCAAAAAGAAGGAAAAATTCTGTTCTGACAAAAATCGTTCGTCATAGCGGGTTGCTCGTATTGCTGGGTTGGTCATGAGGAGAGGTTTTACTGTACTTTTTAAATCTAGAATAAGACTAAGAAAGCAATTGAGAACAGTTTGTGAATATGAAACCAGAGGTCAATGTTCCCCCTCCCAACTTTGTGACAAATGTTCTGCATGCCTCTTGACTCTTTACCACACAATCCCGACTTTTAATGACCCTGGGAAAGAAAACTTTAGAAAACATTGTGGGAAAAGAAGAAAATGCTGGTAACCAGTATTTTCTCCTTTTCCCACAATATTTTCTACCTTTCCCAAGTTAAAATTCCATTTTGAGTCACATTTATTTTGTCATCTGCAAATGCTCTCAATTCGGACCAGTGTAAAATTTTGTTGTTTGGTAAGGAGTTAAAGAATAAAAAAAGAAGGTAAATGAACAAGAGACTGCTTTAACTCTTCACCACACAATCCAAACTTTTAATGACCTTGAGGAAATACCCCACTGAAAACCCTGAGGGAAAAGGAGAAAATGCTGGTAACCAGCATTTTCTCCTTTTCCCACAAGGTATTCTACACTTTCAAAGACAATTACCATCATTTCAGGTAAATTTGATATGTTGTCTGCATAAGCTTTCAATCTGGACCAATCTAAAGTTATGTCGTTTGGTAAAGAGTTGAATCCGCTCTCTACTTTTAATCCCACAAACATTTTATCTCTGTGAACAATATTTTGTGTGCATTTGGCATTCAACTCTTCACCAGATAACAAAATTCTAGGCTTATCCAAATTGTTAGCATTTGCAAACAGCAATTTAAATGTGGCTCAAATGATGAGATTTGTCTCTGAAACCAAAGGAAACATTGAGACAAAAGGAGAAAATGCAGGTTACCAGCATTTTCTCTTTTCCCACAACGTTTTCAAAAGCCTTAAATTATGACCAATGCTGCACAGAAAGTAATTATCTTATTTACGACACCTGTTTAAAGATTTATTGAGAGTATAACTTTCATATATCACAGGGAAGTGATAACTCACTGCTTATGTGGTTTTATATCCGTCTTCAACATCAAAAAGTCTTTTGACATTCTTTCTTTGGTTCTAAATACATTCTGAATATTTCAGAATATACATATATGTATGTGAGCCTTTCTCTGCAAAAAGGAGGTTTAATGCATCTGAAAAGAGTATTGATTCATGTCAGCCTGCTCAGTCTCCGCAAGCTGACATGGATTGAAACTCTTTGGTACAGTAAAATTTTCTGCATGTCGAAGGGCCGTTCTACGTCATAATTCAGCTTGCTTTAACCCTTTACTAAACAATGCCACCTTTTAACGACCCTGGCATTTCTCCTTTTCCAACATTGTTTCCTACCCTATCAAAGAAATATTGCACCATTTGAGCCACACTGAAATTGTCGTCTGCAAATGCTTTCAATTTGGACAAGGCTAAAATTTTGTCGTCTGGTAAAGGGTTAACCCTTTCCCAAATGACAAATTTTGGACTGGTCCAAATTGAAAGAGTTTGCAGACGACAATTTCAAATTTAATGAAAATGGCAGAAAGTTATCAAAGAGGGTAGAAAACACAATGGAAAAAGGAGAAATTGCTCGTTACGAGCAATTTCTCCTTTTCCCACTGTGTTTTCAAAAGACTTGTGCTGCAGACACGTGAAAACCAGGGCTTGTTTGGGAAAGGGTTAAGACAAAATACACCAGTAACATACAATAACTTGCTTGGTTCAATTCTTGAAGGGGAATGCTTTTAACCCCTTTTGCCAGAGCGCTACCTATAAAAAAAATATGATATCTGATGAATGGCACTCAAAACCACAACTGTAGAGTTATGATATAGGCCCCACCTTCTCTAGGGGCAACTATTCAGTGAGAAAACTAACCCTGGAATACTTTTGACACAGTTATGCCCCTTTTGAACTTTTTGGCTAGATTTTTTTCAAGATTTCTGAAATCATACCCATTTCATCAAGATTTTTTCACTCAGTTAAATGAGGCAATAACTTGGCTCAGAGCATTACCACTTTTGAAAAGAAAACACTGTGACAAAAGGAGAAGTTGCTGTTACAAGCAATTCCCCTTTTTACCACCATTTTTTTTTTCACAATTATTCAGTATGATCTTGGACCCAAACTGTCTGATACGGAAATATTTTTCTCCAAGCAATAAGTTTGAAATATCATTATTCAGCTTTTTGCTACTGGCCTGAAAGGTTTATTTCACTTATTTAGCAGGATGAAGGTTAATATTTTGTTTATTTGTATTGCAGTTTAATGCCATTTTAACTATCTTAGATCATATCACGGCAGTCAGTGCACCTATGCATGTGTTTCCTGGCTTTCTCACACCTCGTACTGACATAACTTTCCTTCCAAGCCAAGGACTGCTTTTCTCACTCGCAACAGCGGTAAGGGTTAATACTGTAGATAAAACTGGAACAGGTAGTGGTATCAAAGTAGTAAAGGTATTCTGCAACCCGATTTGTGATTTCCATAAACCACTGCAAGATTTATGATCTCTGATCATCATATAAGAGAGAAACTCCCTGTCAGTTAGTGTGATATACTTGAGAGAATTCAGTCTGGAATACTGAGTGGGACTTAAGTAATTTACTGCATACTTCTTAATTCCTAATTTGATTTGACTTCACACTTTGGAACTTGTTAATTGATAAGTAAGAAGAATTTTTTTATTCTCCCTTCTTTTTTATATAATCAGAAAATATATTGTAATCAGGATTTCATTTTATGTAACATTTTACATCTGTAATGACAGAGAGTTTGTGATATTTCTTTTTTTCTCTACTTTTTTTTTTTGTTTTCTACTTTCTCTGTAGAGAAAGTAAAAGTGACAGATTCTAATTTCTTCCTTTTCTAATTAACATTTTGAATGGTTATCAAAACCACAGAATCTTGTAGATAAAGATCAGAATATTTAGAATTTGCAGACTAATCTTAGATCTTTATTTTCCTGTTTATATTTATTCTAGTCTGAATAACATTAAAACTCTGCCTTGAAGAAACTCTAACAGCTTGGGTCGTTATCATACTAATTGAAAATGAGTGGCACTCCAGCAAAAAAGGGGCTTAGTGTATCTTTGTAATGTAATATAAGAGCCATGCTCTGGCAAAAGGGGGCTTAATGCATCTCTGTGATGCATTATACTGAGCAAGTCATCTATGGATCCATAAAATCCATTTTGACTAACAATCAACTGAATTTTGGAGGTAGAATTGTCATTTGACATGCAGAAAATTGACCAATAGCGAAAAGTTTTAGACCAGGTCAGCCTGCATGATACTTTTGCAGATGCATTTAGCCCCCTTTTCAAAGAGCATGATTCATAAAAAGCCAGTCTTCACATGACATGTTCTCAAACCTGCTGATTCATGAGCTTAAGAAAGGTCTTTTAAAACACAGAAAATTTACTACTGAAAAAAAGTTTTGACCCATGTCAGCCTGCACAGACTGTGCAGGCTGACATGGGTATATACTTTTTGCAGATGCATTAAACCCTTCCTTTTATGTATGACTCAAATGATCACTCTGTCTCATTTATTTTGTACTCTAAGAGTTCATCTTTCTGATGCCTGACAAATTAGTCACAATTATCAGTAATCAAGGTGAATCAAAGTTTAGAACAAAAATCCATGTAAATCCTCTCCCAAACAGCAGATTTTAAACTCTTCAAAATTCAAAGCATCTGCAGAAGACAAATCTGATCATGGTACAATGTGGACTGTAGTTCTATGACAGGGTAGGAAACATTGTGGGAAAGTAGAAAATGCTGGTTACCAGCATTTTCTACTTTTCCTGCATTGTTTTCAAAAGGCCTCCCCCTCAGGGTTGTTAAAACTCTGAATTGTTTGTTGAAGGACTAAAACATCCTGGCAAGAGGAGAAATTACTATATACAATTATCTCCTCTCGTCAAGTTTTCAAAAATGATCTTCTGTTAGATAATGCAAGTTCCCTGTAAGTGATAAATCAGCTAACTTGTTTTCTCTGCAACAGTTATATATTTTTAACTGTTTTTAATCCAACAGTTATATATTTTCAATTGTTTTTAATCCAACAGTAATATATTTTTAATATTTTCAATCCAATGCTTATATATCTTAAAATTGTTTTCACTCCAACAAATGATCTTTTACCAAACAGTACTGTGTCTTAACAACTTTGAGGAAATCTAGCCTTTGGAAGAAATGTTGGAAAAGGATAAAGTGCTGGGAACCAGCATTTCTAGCCTGTCAAGGAACTTCAGGTTATTTGTACTATTTTCAAATTTGTTGTCTGCAGATACCTTTTGGAAGATTCTAAAATTTGTAACTTGGGAGACAGCTGCATTGTTTTTCCACAAACACTTACATATTTCAACTTATTTTCACTTCAACACTTATATATTTATTTGTTTTCACTGCAAGACATATATGATTTCACTCTGCAATTATATGTTTAGAATCACTTTCAATCCAAGATCTTTAATTCACCTAAATTTTTCAAGACTGTGGGACCATTATAATATTTGGTTCCCTCTCTAGTATCATTACATACAAGGTTTTTCAAAATCAAAATTGGCTGGTTTTCTCCAGGACTTTTTCTCCTTTTTAGACACTGTGCCAAGAATACATCAACAATTGGAATTTCTGGTCTGATCCTGATCAACTTTTTGCAATAGTCTGTGGGATATTAGATTAACTCTTTACCACATAATCCCAAGTTTTAACGATCTTGAAAGAGAAAAAGCATTTTCTCTTTTTCTCACAATGTTTTCTATCCTATCAAATACAGAAATAGCCATTTACTTTAAGCAACATTCAATTTGTCGTCTGCAAATGCATTCAATTTTATCCAGTCCAAAATTTTGTTGTTTGGTGAAGAGTTAATTCTTTACAAAATGATAGGATTTGAGACTTATCCAAATTGAATGTGTTTGCTGACAGCATTAAATCAAATGCACTTCATACAAAAAGCTTTGATGTTGAAAAGGCAGAGGTCATTGTAGGGAAAAGGACAATATGCTGATCACTAGCATTTTCTTCTTTTTCCGCAATGCTCCTTCTTTTTCAGTGTCCTTAAAACTCTGGACAATTTCATAAAGGGTAAAAACCTGATTATTTAAAGTGATTATAACACTTAACCCTTTACCACACAATCCCGGGTTTTCACGACCCTGAGGAAGAGGCCTTATGAAAACGTGTGAAAAGAAGAAAATGCTGGTAACCAGCATTTTCTTCTTTTCCCACAATGTTTTCTTCCCTTCCAAAGGCAAATTTCAATTTTTGTGTCAAGTTTAATTTGTTGTCTGCAAATGCTTTCAATTTGGACAAGTCTAAAATTTTTTGTTTGGTAAAGAGTTAAATCATCTCCTTATCAAATGACATTAGCCAAATCCAAAGCATGTGCAGACTTCAAATTAAATGTTATTGAAATTGTGGGATCTTCCAACAGATAGGTAGAAAAAATTGTGAACTAAGGATAAAATGTTGGTTACTAGCAATTTTTTCCTTTTACTTCCATGTTTTCAAAAGCTATTACCCTCCCATTTGTTTACACTCAGGATTGTGTGGTAAAGGGTTAATCATTTTTTTATCATTGCTTAGTAGTGAAAACCTAAAAAGTACTCTATAGCGCTGCAATATGGGTAGTTCAATCCTTTATCAAGCAATCCTGATGTTAACGACCCTGAGAAAAGGAGCCTTTTGAAAACATTGTGGGAAAAAGAGAAAATGCTGGTAACCAGCTGGTATTTCGTCCTTAAAACACTGGACTGTGAGCACAGGTAAAATCTTTTTTTGCAGGTAAAGTAGACTAATCCTTAGGCTGCTTAGCACAGCTCAGGGACCTTTTGTGGACAGTGTAGCTCAAGATCATACTCACAGAACATGCAGTCTGATCTTGGCTCTACACTGTCCGATAAGGGGATGTCTTTCCCCAAATAAGATCTTTGAAATAGTAAAATTTTGGATTTTTACTATCAGCTCAAAAGTTTCATTTCATCTATTTAGCAGGATAAGGGTCAAGATCAGACTGCATGCAGACTGTGGTCAAGATCAGACTGCACAAAACACTACCTTGTGAAAAAAAATCTGGCAAAAACACCCTTGGTCTTTTTTCCAGACTTAAGAATTTCACATGATTTATTTCTGCTCTTAAAGAAATAAAATATCTTTTACATCAACTTGGCACCAGACTGCTGAAATATTGTTGTCTAATTTCCCATCTACCCTTTTTGTCCTTACAGCCCATAAAAAAACTGTACAAACCTCTTCATTTTTCATAACTCTTTTCCAAACGACAACATTTTAGTCCAGTCCAAATTAAAAACAATGCAGACGGCAAAAGAAATGTGAAAAATTGAAATTTGTTTTCGGAAAGGTTACCAGCAATTTCTCCTTTTCCCACAATGTTTTCAAAAGCTTTCCTCTTCAGAGTAATTTAAACTTAGGATTATGTGGAAAATGGTTAACCACCCTAGGATAAAAGGGAAAATGGGAACTGGCAACAAGCATTTTCTTCTTTTCCCACAATATTCTATCCCATTTTAAAGACAAGCCCATCATTTGAGCTACATTTGTCTTCTGCAAATGCTTTCAATTTGGACAAGCCTAAAATGTTTTGTTTTTTTATTAATCTGGTAAAGGATTAATGTACAGGTAAGAAAGAAATAATGCAATTTTAAGGCTGTTTCAGCCAGCCTATCTTACAAAATATCAAGACAGTTTAGATGCGACATCAGAATGCATGTGCTGTGGGGTCTGATACTCATCTCTAATGTCTACAATAATCCAATAGCACGTGAGATGCAGCCCCCAGCATTTTCTAACCTACTTCAAAATTCTCAGCATTTTCCAGCCTGCTGAAAATTAAAATAGACCTTTTACATTTTATAATGTAATGATTTTTTGACTCTGAAACTTTTCTAGCTAAATTTATACGATTAAGCTACAACTCTTTACCACACAGTCCTGAGTTTTAATGCATTCTGTGCAGTCTGATCTTAAGTTGGATCCCACACTTTATGAGCTAAGCCTTTCCCAAACAAATCATCCTCTTCCAAATTGAAAGTAACTGCAAATGATAAACTTCGAATTGGTACAATTGAGCTGTAGATCTCCCATAGGGCAGAAAACAGTGAGAAAAGGAGGAAAAAGCTGGATACCAGCATTTTCTTCTTTTTCCACAATGTTTTCAAAAGCCTTGTTCTCCATCAGTGTCGTAAATACAGGATTGGGTAGTAATTAGGCTTAGATTTGATAGATATATAAGGTATTTCTAGATTTAAATCATTCTTTTCTCATACCTTTTTTGTCTAGAATCTCATTGTTATTAGTACACATATTCGTTAACCCTCAATTCCCAAATGACAAATATTGGACTGGTCCAAATTGAAAGAGTTTGCAGACGACAATTTTAAATTTGATGAAAGGGGCAGGAAGTTCTCAAAAAGGGTAGAACACACGGTGGGAAAAGGAGAAATTGCTCGTTACGAGCAATTTCTCCTTTTCCCACAATGTTTTCAAAAGACTTGTACTGCAGACACGAGAATACCAGGGCTTGTTTGGGAAAGGGTTAATTGGAGACAAATTTAACCCTTAGAGTGCCAAATAAACCCAGCGGACATATTCGGTTTAGAAAGTAAGACCCAAATAATTTCAATTTCATGGTTCCTTTTTGTCTGTAGTGTATAAGGTAAGCAGACTGTCATGGTAAATCAAGATCAGAATGCACATTTTGTGCAGTCTGACCTTGATCTACACTGGCCGCAAAAGCAAATAGAGTTGTGAAAGGCGCTGTAAAGGTTAATCTATACATACTTCATAATGTTTTGAAAAGAATCACAGTAACGTTTTTAACCATCAGCGCCCCTAATAAACCTATCAGACATTTTCATCCTAGAAATAAGACCCAAATAATTGCAATTACATGGTTGCTTTTGCCTACAGTGATTCAGCAAAGCAGACAGTGCAGATCAAAGATCAGGCTGCAAGTTTTGTGCAGCCTGATCTTGATCTACACTGGCATCAAATGCAACTATAGTCATGAAAGGCGCTTCAAGAGTTAATATAACTTTGCAATTTTTTCTGACGTAACTGGTATAAAATTGTAATCTGAGAGCGCTACGACAATTCAACTTATTACCAAACATTCCTGCATTTTAATAATCATGTAGTAGACTTATAAAACATTGTGTCAAAAGGAGAAACTGATGGTCAACAGAATTTTCTCCTTGTCTCATGATGTTTTCTATCCTTTGAAAAACAATTCCATTAGTGCAGCAGATGATTTAATCATTAACCACAGAATCTCTTATTTTAACCCTTTACCAGAAGACAAAATTTTAGCCTTATCCAAATTGAAAGCATTTGCAGATGACAATTTAAATGACTGGATCAGATGGTGCAAATTTTCTTTGATAGGGTAGAAAACATTGTGGGAAAAGGAGAAAATGCTGTTTACCAGCATTTTCTCCTTTTCCCACAATGTTTTCAAAAGGCTTCTTTCCCAGGGCCGTTAAAAGGCGGCATTGTACAATACAGGGCTAAGGACACTGAGAAAGAGGCTTTTGGTCAAAATAGTGGGAAGTTGAGAAAATGCCTGTAATAAGCACTATCTCCATTTTCCACACTGTTTTCTTCCCTTTCAAAGACACTACTCACTGTTTCAGCTACAATAGACTTTTTGTCCACAAAATTAATGCTTTCATTACTGACAAGTCTAAAATTCTGTTGTCTGGTTAACCCTTTACCACACAATGCCGCCAGTTTGAACGACCCTGGGACAGAAGCCTTTTGAAAACATTGTGGGAAAAGGAGAAAATGCTGTACACCAGCTATTTCTCCTTTTCCCACAATGTTTTCTTACTTTTCAGAAACAAATCCAATCATTTGAGCCACATTAAAAATTCTGTCATCTGCAAATGCTTTCAGTTTGGACCAGTCTAAAACATTGTTGTTCCCTAAACAATTAACTTGTCATTACCAAATGTCAAATATTTAGATGGTTCCAAATTGAAAGCATGAGCAGACAACAAAATAAACGTGACTCAAAAATTGAAACTTGAGCATTTTCTCCTTTTCCAACAATGTTTTCTACCCTTCCCAAATCAAACTGCAATTTCTGAGCCACATTTGATTTGTCTTCTGCAAATGCTTTCAATTTGGACCAGTCTAAAATTTTGTCATTTGGTAAAGAGTTAAAGGAATCAAGATAATGCCCCAATCTGTAACCTGGATCTTGGGCATACTTCTGATGTAACTCGTACTGATTTCGCGTCAATAGTGCTAACTTTAATTGCTCAACTTTAATTGCTATTTGCAGACAGTTTAGATCAAGAAATTGTGCAACTTTATCTTACATAAACATTATGCGATCTCGTCCAAGATAGCTTAAACAATCTTCTATTTTTAGAAATTATCAAATGCAATTTTGGATTTTTTTTTTAATTTCCTTACGAAATGGCAAACTTTTAGACTTGTAAATACTGAAAATTGTCAATTTTGCAGACAGTGTGGCTCAAATTGTGGACTTTTTCTGTATGATGGGTAGAAAACATTGTGTGAAAAAAGAGAAAATGCTGGATACCAGCCTTTTCTCCTTTTCTCACAATTTTTTCAAAGCCTTTAATTCTCGTTTCAGACTGTGAAAATACACTGGATTGTTCGTAAAGGGTTAACTCTACCACAAAATAATATTTTAGACTGGACCAAATTGCAAGCATTAGCAAACAACAAATTAATTGTGCTCAAATAATTGGAATTATTTCTGAAAGGTTAGAAAACATTGTCAGAAAAGGAGAAAATGCTGGTTACCAGCATTTTCTTTTTTTTCCACAATGTTATGAAAAGACTGTTACCTTGGGGTCAATAAAACTCAGCATTGTGTGGTAAAAGGTTAACCCTTTACCGCACAATGCCGCCTTTTAACGCCCCTGGAAAAGAAGCCTTTTGAAAACATTGTGGGAAAAGGAGAAAATGTTGGTAACCAGCATTTTCTCCTTTTCCCCCAATGTTTTCTACCCGATCAAAGAAAATTTGCACCATTTAAGCCACAGTGAAATTGCCGTCTGCAAATGCTTTCAATATGGACAAGGCTAAAATTTTGTCGTCTGGTAAAGGGTTAACTGACAGAAAAATGTCGATTTCCATGGATTAAGCACTGTTTGAAGGGATTATTTACTGGTAATATTTTGTTCTCAAGGGGCTTTACTCCTTACCGCACACTAAAATTTTAGACTTGTCCAAGTTGAAAGCATTTGTGGATGACAAATTCAATGTGCCTAAAATGATTGGACTTGTCTTACAAAGGTTAGAAAGCATTGTGGGAAAAGGAGAAAATGCTGGTTTTTAATCACTTTCTCCTTTTCCAACAATGTTTCCAGAAGAGCTTTCTTTCTCAGAGTTGTCAAAACTCATGACTGTGTGGTAAAAGGTTATGTTCATTTACAGTTCATTTCGAAGATCAGAGTATCTGATATTTCCCATAAATAATTTACCAGACAATCCAAAGTTTTGACTACATGGAGAAAGATGCCTTTTAAAAAACATTGTGGGAAAAGGAGAAAATGCTGGTATCCAGCATTTTCTCTTTTTCCCGCAATGTTTTCTCTTTTTCAAAAGCAAATTTTGTTATTATTTTAGTGGCATTTGTCATCTGCAAATGCTTTGGAAGAGGATGTCTAAAATTTTGTTGTCTGGTAAAGAGGTTAATTCTTTACCACGCAAATTGTTATTAAGCGCAATTTTCACTGCCAATGTAGATCAAGTTCATACTGCACAAAACATTAATCCTTTCCAAAACAATTTAGGCCTGTATACATCTGAACCATTCTTAGTTTCATTCTTAGTCTAATTATAGACTCAGAAAGTAACACAACTTCTAATTGGCTAAACAATTGGGTTTAACCAATCAGAAGTTGTGTTATTTTCAAGTTTAGAGCATAGGACTTACGAATGCTTCGTGAATACAGATCCCAGTGTTTGACCACACTGAAGAAGTAGAATTTAAAAAATGTTGTGGGAAAAGGAAAAAATGCTGGTCACCAGCATTTTCTACTTTTTCCACACCATTTTCTACCCTTCCACAGACAATATTCCCACATTTCAAGTCACAATTAATTTTGTGTCTGTGATTGTTTTGAATTTTTCAGTCTAAAATTTCGTCCTTAAAGTTGAAAAGAGTTCAAGCATCATCTACAAATATATTTCTCACAAGTTTTCACCCTCTTTTCAAGGTATACACAACAATTTATCGAGGCAAAATCTGTAAAATGTGGATTAATGATAATAATCATGAATTGAGAGGGGCTAGAAAATGCTATTCGCAGCAACTTTTCAACCCCCCCCCCCCCCCCCCCCCCCCACACACACACACACACATTTCTAGACAAGTTTTGAAGACAACCGCAACTGAGTTTAATTTGTATTGTATCTGAAATTTTGGAATTTTTTGCTACAAAAATTAACCCTTAACTCTTTACCACACAATAAAGTTTTGGACTGGACCAAATTGAAAGTATTTGCAGAGGACACATCTTATGTTGCTAAAATGGTGATTTCTGTTTGTGATAGGGTAGAAAACATTGTGGGAAAAGGAGAAAATGTTGTTTACCAGCATTTTCTCCTTTTCCCACAATGTTTTCAAAAGCCTTCTCTTTCAGGATTGTTAAAAGTCGGGACTGTGTGGTAAAGAGTCAAAGCACCTTCACGATTATAGTTGCCTTTGCAGCTAGTGTAGATCAAGATCAGACTGCATAAAACTTGCAGTCTGATCTTTAATCTACACTAATAAGGGAACCCTTGTATTTCATCTTGAGGTAATTCTTTAATTTACCTAAAATATTATAACAGTTATGAAATCTTAAGTAGCAAGATGTCTGTTTGTAAGACAGTCATGCACCCCTACTGCCACATTGATACAGGAAGTGGCACAGTTCATAAACTGATATCAAAAGAATTGACTGGGAAATATCGAGCCAACCTTGATAAAATTTGAGCCACATTTGAGCAACTTGAGCCAAAATAAATTATTGCATTCTAAAGTGACGACCTCATTCATTAGTCACAGTTTTGTTTAGCAATAACGGAATCTCTATTTAAAAACCATTGTGGAAAGTCAAGCTTTTGTTCTAAAAAACCAATGCTTGTTTTTCTACAATGTTTTTCTGAAAGTTCAATGTATAACAGTCTATATTAAATGGGAGCAGTTTGGTGTAATTCAAAACCGGGAAGGGAAAAATCATTTTGGTAAAAGGAGAAAATGTTCAATAAAACAATTTTCCTTTTCTTCAAAATGTTTTCTAAGGCTTTCTACTGCTTTGAAAGCTTTGAACTTAATGGGAAGTCTAAAGGAAAAATAAATAAATCAACACAAAGCAAACAAAAATCAAATTCAGTAACTTTTATTACACACTTTTAATCTCTTTATCATGTAACACTTTTAAGTTTTGGTACTGAAACCAACTCTCAATCCCTGAAAGAAAAATTAGAAATATTTTCAGATCAAGATGAATGTATACTGACCTTTTGATTTTGCATGTTTTGACACAGAATCTCTCTTAAGAACTGTGCATCCCACAGTGAATGTGTTTGATTTCTGCATTTTGGCTACGTAAGTTACAAAACATTGCTTTTGAACTTGGCTCATAACGTAGCCATGGATTTCCAATTTTCTTGAAATTGTCTACATGGAGATTTTGTTTCAAGCTTAGTTTTTTTAGCTGGATGTGTGTCAAAGAAGTCTAAAGAACGTTTAGAAGCCATAGCGACAACTGATACTTTCCAGTATTTCCCCATGTTTATATACATCATCGTAGATAAATTATAAAGTTTGCAATGTTATGTTTTTCACATAAAGTCCATGAAAATCATTAGATAATTGAAGTAAAAATTCCACATACCTTTAATTATCAATTGCTGAAAAACAACCACATAATTTGATCCTTTCATTGCCGATAATTTGTTGACAAGTCCATCTTTAATTGGAGATGGGTCAAAGTACCGACATGCATCGGCAATAATCGCTAATCAAGTAATTAACATCCTTTAATTGTCTGATTTATAGCCCACTTCAATTGTTAAATGTGATAATCTGTCAACAGTTCGCACAATTATACACACCGCCATGTGTATACATACAAGATTGTAAGCAGTTGCCGATACACATACTGGGTTATCGATTTTCTTCTTGGCATGCACGTTCGACTTCCGCTTTTTCCCAGTCGACTTTGATGCTTACTACATCCCCGATAATACGCAAACACTTTAATTTTTTTTGAGCAAATGGCTCAAGTGGCGAACGGCAGCGCGGGCCCTGAATCATCTGGTGGTCACTGTGACTTTGACCTTTCACGGATTAACCTTAAAATTAATACGGATCATTTACACTCCAAGATGAATATCTGTACAGAATTTGAAGGACCTAGGTCAATTCTGTGTGTAATTATCATCTGGACAAGGTTTGGTCTATATATCATTAAGTTGAAGGCCACTGTGACCTTGACCTTTGATGGATTAATCTCAAAATCGATAGGGCTCATTTGCACTCCGAGATGAATATCTGTACAGAATTTGAAGAACCTATGTCAATTCTGTGTCTAGTTATCATCTGGACAAGGTTTGGTCTATATATCATTAAGTTGAAGGTCACTGTGACCTTGACCTTTGATGGATTAATCTCAAAATCGATAGGGATCATCTACACCCCGAGACAAATGTCTGTGCCAAATTTGATGAACCTAGGTCAATTCTGTGTCTAGTTATCATCAGGACAAGGTTTGGTCTATATATCAACATGTTGACGGTCACTGTGACCTTCACCTTTGACCGATTGACCTCAAAATCGATAGGGATCATCTACACTCCGAGACACATGTCTGTGCCAAATTTGACAAACTTAGGTCAATTCTGTGTCTAGTTATCATCCGGACAAGGTTTGGTCTATATATCAACATGTTGACGGTCACTGTGACCTTCACCTTTGACCGATTGACCTCAAAATCAATAGGGATCATCTACACTATGAGATGCATGTCTGTGCCAAATTTGATAAACCTAGGTCAATTCTGTGTCTAGTTATTATCCGGACAAGGACTGACCGACATGTGCAAAGCAATATACCCCCCTCGGTGAAGTGGGGCACGAACATCAGCTGTGACCTCCATGTGCAGCAGCACCTGCACGACGCATAGCGGGCATACTGGAGACGATATAGCGTATCGTTGCTCTTGGAATCTGCTAGAACATTGAGAAGTAAAGTCACTCTGTCATATTATGTCAGAAGAAACAAGTTACAGGCTTCCCTTATTTTTGAGGCTACCAAGAGAATTGAAAGCAACCATGAAATTCAGATTATAATAAGGGTCTTATTTTTCAACTGAAATTGTCTGTTGGCTCTAAGAGTTCATATCAGAATATTCCATCCTTCAAAGATTTTGAAAACATGATGGAATTGGCTCCTCACTTCTTTTCATTTGTCTGTGGAAATTACCCCGCCTTGTCAACCACTGGGTGTGATTTGATGTCACTTGACTGGTGAAAAATGAGTCATGCTTTGTGAAAAGGGGGTTTGATGCATCAGTGCAACCCTGCAGTCTGCACAGGCTGACCTGGGTTAAAACTTTTTGCTATCGGTCAGTTTTCTGCCTGTCAATGGACCAGAGTACCTCATGATTCAGTAGGTAGACAAAATTGAGTTTATGGATCAAGAGTTAATTGTGCAGACTTGCTTTGTATAATGGATTGTGGAGATAGATCATATACCCTTTTTCCAGAGCATCCCTCAAAAATATTGCAAAAGTTAAAAAGCTATCAATGTCAATTAGTCTGGGTCAGAGGTTCATCAAAGTCCTTCTGACTTGATATAATTGTTTAACTCTTTATCATTTAAACCCTTTCCCAAAAAAGCCCTGGTTTTCATGTGTCTGCTGTACAAGTCTTTTGAAAACACTGTGAGAAAAGGAGAAATTGCTCGTAACGAGTAATTTCTCCTTTTCCCACAGTGTTTTCTATCCTTTTTGAGACCTTTCTGCCGTTTTCATCAAATTTAAAATTGTTGTCTGCAAACTCTTTCATTGGACCAGTCCCAAATTTTGTCGTCTGGGAAAGGGTTAACGATCCCAAATATGGGAAACCATGTGAAAGAATGCATTTGAAAACATTCTTGGAAAAGGAGAAAATGCTATTGGCCACAGCATTTTTTCCCTTTCCGACATTGTTTTCTACTCAATTAGAGACAGATCCCTATGCTTCAGCCATATTTAATTGCATATTTGATTTGTTAACTGCAGTTTTCAATTTCATTAAGTCTCTTTTTGTTTGTATTGTGTTTAACACCGTTTTCAACATTATTTTAGTTATATTGAGGTAGCCAGTGTACTTATCCATACTTTCCTGGGAATTCTTTTACCAGTACTTTAATTAATCACACTATATTCTTCCCAAGCCACTAGCTTTTTGAAAACCTTGTGGGAAAAGGAGAAAATGCTGGTAAGCAGCATTTTCTCCTCTTCCCACAAGGTTTGCTAGAATTTCACTGACAATTACCATCATTTCAGGTTAATTCATTATGTCATCTGCAAATGCTTTCAATTTAGACCAGTCTAAAGTTTTGTTGCTTGCTAAAGAGTTAAATAATGTGCTGGTTTTTTTTCTTTCCTAAACTAAATGGTGACAAGAACTTGTTTCTCAATCATGTAAAACGAATATGTTCATTACCACACAATCCCGTGTTTTAACGACCCTAAAGAAGAAGCCTTATCACCAGCATTTTCTCCTTTTCCCACAATGTTTTCTACCCTTCCCACAACAAATTTCAATTTTGAGTCACATTTATTTTATCATCTGTAAATGCTTTCAATTTTGACCAAGATGAAATTTTGTCATTTAGTAAAGGGTTAACAAATTGCCAATGCCCTTACTTCCCCCACTAAAAAAGCATGATCACCACCTATTTGTAGGTCTCTTTAACTTTTTACCACAAAATTTTACACCCATCCACATTAACTTTTTACTACAAAATTTTACACCCATCCACATTACAAGTATTTACAAACACAACATTTAATGAGGTTCCATTATGAGAAGTTACAATGATCGGTTACAATGTTTTCTTTCAAAGGGCAGGACATATATGAGGGAAGAGAAAATGCTGATTATGAGCATGTTCGCCTTTGTCCACAATGTTTCAAGGCATACTCTGTATCATGGTAATACAAATGATGGATGGTTTGGTAATGGCTTACCAAACAACAGTATTTTAGACTTGTCCAAAATGAAAGCATTACCAGATAACAAAATAAATGTGACTCAAAAATTAAAAATTAAAGCTTGTTTTGGGAAGGGAAGAAAACATTGTTGGAAAAGGAGAAAATGCTGGTTACCAGCATTTTCTCCTTTTCCCACAATGTTTTCAAAAGTTTTTCTTCCCATAGTTATAAATACTAAGGAGAGGGTTAAATGCCATCTCTGTTGAATGCATCAAATATGTTTTTATGAACACAAGATATCTTAACTAAACATTAGTCCCAATTGGTTTACGACAGGTGTAAAAGAAACTGAAAATATTGTGGGAATAGGAGAAAATACAAATACAGCATATACCCCTTTTGCAACAATGTTTTCTACTATTTCAGATCCGAATTCCATCATTAATAAGCCACATTTTATCATCTGTAAATGCTTTCAAAATAAATAACTTAACTTTTTACCTGATAACAAACATCTAACCTGGTCCAAATTGAAAGCATTGGCAAAGCAGCAAATGAAATGGGTCTCAAATGATGTACTTTGTTTCAGGAAGAGCAAAAGCATTATGGGAAAAGGAGAAAATGCTGGTGACCAGGTTTTCCTCCTTCTCCATCATTATCTGTAAAGGCATTCTTCTTCCAGGACCATTTAAACTTTGCATTGTTAGGTAAAGGGTTAACTTTTGCTGTCTGGCATAGTGGTGAAGTTATCACTTAGAAACTTTTACGTCATATAAATTTTCTCCTCTTGAGTAATAATTAAATAACATGTTATTTTAGCACATTATCTGCCACTTGAAGACAAAATTATTTCTCTTGCAGTAGATCACTTTTGGAAAACCTTGTTGCATATGCAGATATAATTTATTAAAACCTACTTCTCCTTTTGCCGCATTAATTCGGCATTTATGTTTGACTTGAAACTAACTCAGCCTCAGCACAAAACATTGTGGGAAAAGGAGAAAATGCTTGTTACCAGTGAATTTTTATACAGAAGGCAATTTAGCATAAGAAAAGTGAATCCTTTCCTTGATAATTTCATGAAAACAAACAATACAGAGTAATTGTCTTTTGCATAGAAAATAATAACCTGACTGCTGTCATGCAAATAAAAATCCGTATCCAATGTGATTCGTATTTGCCGGGTGGTGCTGCTGATACCAACCTGCTTAACATTTTCAGATGACATTAAAACAAATAATGCTTACCGGTAGATCCTGTTCAAATTTACTGTTTCATTTATATGCATGTTGAATATTTATTGGTAATAAAATATTGTCGTATCTTTGAAATTGCAGATGATTTCTTCTAGCAAGGATTTATCTCCTTCTGCTGGTGTAGCCATTCACTTAACTCTTTACAAAACAACAAAATTTCAGACTGGTCCAAATTGAAAGCATTTGCAGATGACAAAATAAATGTGACTGAAAAATTGAAATATGTTTTGGGAAGGGTAGAAAACATTGTGGGAAAAGGAGAAAATGCTGGTTACCAGCATGTTCTCCTTTTCCCACAGTGTTTTCAAATTTTGGGCTTCTTCCTCAGAGTCGTTAAAAGTCAGTATTGTGTGGTGAAGGCCATGGACATATGCCACAGTTTTTCCCTATGGACATTTTTTTTTGGGGCTTCTTCCTCAGAGTCGTTAAAAGTCAGTATTGTGTGGTGAAGGCCATGGACATATGCCACAGTTTTTCCCTATGGACATTTTTTTTTTTATTTTTGCACAGATGATAATATGATGTATGCAGAGTGAAAAAAATTAAAAGGAAATCATGTATTGCAGGGCAAAATACGAAGTATTCTTCAAAGGAGATAACTCTTGCTCTAATTTCAAACCTAAAAAAGTGTTCTTAAATGAACCCTTAAACAAACAATCCCGTGCTTTCACGTCCCTGGGGAAGAGGCCTTTTGAAAACATTGTGGGAAAAGGAGAAAATGCTGGTAACCTGCATTTTCCCTTTTTCCCACTATGTTTTCTACCCTGTCAAAAAACCTTAAGTTCATATGAACAACTTTCAAATTTGTTGTCTGCAGATGCTTTCAATTTGGGAGGGGCTAAAATTTGTCATTTGGGAAAGGGTTAACAAATACTGCACAAATAAATGATTACTCCTAGAAATGTGATGTTTGCCAATAGTGAAAAGAATTAATTGAAAGAATTAAGGCACTATACAGATTACTGTAGCAAATAGAAATGTTTTATTTGTCAACAGAGACTTACTTTCTGATCATTTTTTCTGCAATAAACAAATTTCAATGGACAGATTGTTTTTAAATTTTGCACAGAAATAGTACTTTCTAATATCTTGTTAAACAAAAAAAAAAAAGAATAAAAAAAAAGTATATCATGCAGGGCATTTTTAAGGGATACAGTGCAGTTTTAAGAGTAATTGACAAAATGAATTACCTCCCTTTATAATAAATTTAGATCTATTTAAAGATTTTGTTCTGCTTCTTTTCATTCCACTTCATTTTGTTTCTTTATGTTTCTTCTTGTTTCTTTGTGTTTCAGTTCGCTGCATTTCGTTTTGTTGGGTTTTGTTTCAGGTCCTTTTCTTAGTTTATAGGAACCCATGAAGTACTGTCCTGCAGGTGAAGGACACTCTTAAGAAAAAACCCAGTACTGCCTGTAAAGCTCTAACCCAGGGCTTACATGTTATGATTCCTACACCTGAATGAGCTACTTAGGATCCACCCTTCAAATTGGACAAAATTTTGCTGTTACCAAAATTTCAGACTTTTCCAAATTAAAAGCAATCACAGACAACAATTCAAAAGGGCTCAAATGATGGACTTTTGTCCTTGAAAGGGTAGAAAACACCCAGGTTGTGAAAAACCTCAGGAAATGCTGGTAACCAGCATTTTTTCCTTTTCCCACAATGTTTTCAAAAGCCCTTGTCCTCAGGGATGTTACAACTGTTTTGTGAAAAGTCAGTGGCCTAGGCATTCTTTCAAAGAGGACAAATTTAATTTTCACCCAAGTATTTTACAATGAGGTAAAAAAAATTTGACATGATGTAAAATCTGAGCAAAAATTTTTTCTTTTATTACCTTGGTATTCATTTCTTTATAAGATTATCGTTTTATAAGTTAGGTGTTTATTATTGGTTTTATTATGTCATATTATCCGTATTATGCTGGCAAAACCTCCTTTAATTTGCTTAACCTATTCATCATTTTCATTGCACCTTGGTATCTCTGCAAATTTTGTGATGAATGGAAATGTTGCTTAAACAAAATGAGCAATTTTCCTTTTTGCACCAATGTTTTCTGGAACTGTACATCTTTCTTTTACCTCATCTTATTCCTAATTTGTTTCAGTAAAAAGTTTAGAGAGCTCAGTTTTCACTCTAATATATAGGTTGGTTCATTTAACCCTTTACCACACAATCCCAACTTTTAACGACCCTGAGAAAGAAGCCTTTTGAAAACACTGTGGGAAAAGGAGAAAATGCTGGTAACCAGCATTTTCTCCTTTTCCCACAATGTCTTCTACCCTTCCCAACTCACATTTCAATTTTTGAGTTACAGTGAATCTGTCCTCTGCAAATGCTTTCAATTTCGATGACTCTTAAATTTTGTCGTTTGGTAAAGAGTTAATAAACCTGTACCAAACAATCCTGAGTTTTAACAACGTTGAGATGTGGTGATTGGATTTCGATTCTGGGGTCATAGGTGGGATTTTGATTCTGCGTTCATAGGTTCAAATCTGGCTTGTGTCATTATTTTATTATGATTTCTATTAATTATCTTACTAATACTCAACAAAATTGAACATCACTTATTTACTTTCATCAGTACTCAGTGTATTTCACAGGGTCATTGAATTTGTTTGTTAAAACCAAATATCAAATTGCGTGATAAAATGTTGAATACAAACCTGCAAAATTTACTGAGTAGTGGCAAAAGAATATAAGTTGTTATTTTACATTACAAGCAGTGTATGCTACCATGGTACAATGGACCAGGTTATAGAACTGTCAATGAAGCGTATGAATTTGATTGATTGATCCAGGTGAATCAGTTTATTCCTACATACCATATTGTCTCTTTTAAACGCCCCAAGGGGTGTTCCATTTTCTAAAATGGGGGATGTAAGTTGAGATAAAATAATAAAAATAACTCAACTGGCTGGGTTTTAATCAGCGCCGACTGTGGAATGATGCCATTTGAGACACCTGCTATATTTAATGCAGAATATCGATTCATTTGGAATTTATAGTGCATTCACAATTAATTTGTGACACTGATCTTCAATACTTTCACTTTCTTAAAGTTATTCTAGGTTAGTTAACACTTTGTTTTATTGGAAGTTTAAAATGTTATTGATCAGATGTGTATGTATATTTGGACAGTCAGGTGTAAATGACATTGATTTGTTAAGTAATTAGGATTAATTGGATGTTGTAAGTGTATTCCAGCTGTTGTTTTTTTTTTTTTCAACTTTATCGATGGACTGGCAGTCTGGTAAGTTTATTTTTAGTTAGAAAAAAGCCTGGTGAGCATTAATTAGAGAGGGAGCGATAACAAGGGACAATACAGTAATAAACTTAAAAATCATGATTTTGACAATTAACAATTTTAACATTTCCTTTTTTGCAGAAACTGACACTGAAAAATAAATTTATAAAGTTATAACAAATTTTTAACTAACTGGCAGACTCTGATTAACCCTTTAAGGCTGCTAAGCATGACTCACTGACCTTTTGCAGACAGTGTAGATCAAGATCAGTCTTGATCTTGATGCAGTCAAGGTGCAGTCTATCTTTGATCTACGCTGTCCGATACGGAGATATTTTTCTCCAAAATATACCTTTGAAATGGCAACCTTTTGGTTTTTTCTATCGGTTTGTAAGTTTCATTTCATTTATTTAGCAGGATACGGGTTAAACCTTGTTACAAATGGAGAAATTGCTTAATATGCGCAACTTCTTTCTTCATTGCTTTGTTTTTCTGTCCTTTTTTCCAGTTCTTGCTAGAAATATGATCAAGCAATAGAGCTAAACAGCGTTCATAACAAACAGTTTAGTCAATCTGCACAACAGGGACAGAAATTGTCATCAGATTTACAAGAAATATTACTTTATCTCTTTACCACATAACCTTGAGTTTTAATGACTGAGGAAGGAGGCTATGGAAATTAAACATTGTGGAAACAGGAGAAAATGCTAGTAACCAGCATTTTCTCCCTTTCCCACATTTTCTATCTTATCTGAGAACTACAGCTCATTTGTATCATTTTCAAAAGAGTATCCTGCAGTTATGTTCATGTTGGAAAAATAATAAAAAGCCCTGTTTCAAAAGGGGTTGAAGTGTTAAGTTTTACTTTGGTTGAGAAATCTATTCACTTTTTCTTACGTTGTCCTAGATAATCAGATTTATCCCTCTTAACCACCAAGTTTTAATAACCCTGAGGAAGAAAGCTGTTGAAAACATGGAATTAGGAGAAAATACTAGAAATCAATATTTTCACCCTGTCCAACAGCGTTTTCAATCCTTTCCAAGACAAATATCATCATATATGAACAACATTTTATTTTTTGTGCACTAATGCTTTCGAAATCTAGAAAAGTCTAGAATTTTGCTGTTTGTTTAAGGGTTACAAAAATATCCTGGAAAAAGAATAAAGTGCAGTTTGTACAGATCTGGTGTCAACATCTGGTTAAAATCTTAATATGCTTGACCTAGTCTTTTTCTCTCTGAGAAATAATTTCAAGAATGCTGTTCATACCAAGATCTTTGTTGTCTTTGAATATTCTCCATCCCATATTTCCTAATTTATGTCATCTTCTATGCAGTTATTTCTTTCATAATTTGTCAATGCAGAAAGACATATCTTCTCAATACTTGCACAAAAATAAAAATAAAATGAAACTGGTATATCTGTGTTCAACCCCTATCAACCCATTCTGTTTGATGCAAATGAATTTCATAAATCATACTCTACCAGACAAATTTTAATTAAAGTCTTACATCGCAAACAAAAATTTATAAAAGAATTTATAATTCAGGCCAACATAACATGCATGGCAATAAACCATGCACTTTTATGGAAAAAATTACCTCTTAGACTGCCTTGTAAGTGAAAAAAATCTTTTTTCAGTCATTAGACACAACCAAGTTACTGTAAATTCAAAGATCTGCCTTAATGTTGTAGTTGAATGGTGTTTTATGTTACTTTGAACATTTCTATCATATCAAAGCAACAGGTCACTAATTGTACTAGGCTGGTGCTCTGATTTAGCATCTTGCCAAAGGACACTTCCAATAAACCCATGATATTTTTGAGGAATGAATACACAATCTCAAGATTACAAATCCTACGTCTTCACTACTGACCCACATTTTGACAAGGTCTCTAAAAACATTGGGTGGAACAGATCAATGATCAGACCACATCTTCTGTACCATATGATCTTAATCTAGCATGTCTGCAAAAAAAGCACTTTAGTTGCCTTTAGTATGGGAGGTAACTCTCCACCAATTGACAGGCTTTATGTACAGACTCTGTACAAACTGAAAGCATTTGCAGACCACAAATTAAATGTGGGCTATGAATTGGAAAATATCTTTGAAAGGGTAGAAAACAATGTGGGAAAAGGAGAAAATGCTGGTTAGCCTTTCCTCTTTTTTTCACAATGTTTTGTACAGCTTGTGGCCAGAAAAGCTAAAACCTAGATTAAATATTCATATTTACCAATACTGAAATAGAGTTGTATCTTTATTATAGACATCTAGATTAACCCTTTACCAGACAATCCAAATTTTAACGATCCTACCAGAGAATGCTTTTAAAAACATAGTGGGAAAAGGAGAAAATGCTGATAACCAGCACTTTCTTCTATTCCCACAATATTTTCTTTCCTTTCAGGGAAGAATCCAATCACTTGAACAACATTTAATTTCTGACTGGAAATGCTTTGAAATTGGACAAGTCTAAAATTTTGTCATTGGGTAAAGAATTAACCCTTTTCCAACCAACAAATTTTTGAGTCTTTCAAATTCAAAACATCTGCAGACGACAAATTCAAAATTGGTACAAATGAGCTTAAGGTCTCTGATAGGGTAGAAAACATTGTGGGAAAAGGAGAAAATGCTGGTTACCAGCATTTTCTCCTTTTCCCACAATGTTTTCAATTTTTTTCCCAGGATCATAAAAACCCAGTATTATTTGGTAAAGGGCTAAAGAGCTTTTGTTTGTGCATCAGCTTTGCAGCAGAGATAAAATATATGAACATCAAAAAGAGATGGTCATTATGCGCTATAAATCAAACTGCAAGGGAAAATAAAATGTATGAAAAAATGATAAATAGATGCTCATTATAAGCAATAAATCAATCTCATGTGGGTTTTTCTTTCATTGGTACATTATGGGCTGCAGATGCAACATACTGAAGCTAATAGCTCATGCACAGGAGTGATTGCAAAACTGTCTGGGACTATCAGTTGAAAAAACTTAACAGATAGATATCAGAGGTAGCATCTTTACTCTTTACCAGACAAGCAAATTTTGGACTTGCCCATATTGAAAGCATTTGTCATTGAAAGGGTAGAAAACATTGCTGCGGAAAAAATGAAAATGCTGATTTTTCCTTTTCCCAAAATGTTTGCAAATTTCCAACATCAAGTATTAACTCTTTACCAAAGGGAAAAAAAATTGGCTTGTCTATATCCAAAGCATATTCAGGGGATAAATTAGATAGGGTTCAAATGATGAAATTTGTGTGAGAAAGGGCAGAAAACATTGTGGGAAAAGAGGAAATTGCTGGTTACCAGCATTTTCTCCTTTTCCCACAATGTCTTCAAAAGATTTTCTCTCAAAGTGTTTAAAATATGGGATTGTTTGGTACAGAGGTTGCATAAACTTCTGGAAAATTGCTGCAGACATCTTTGATGAAAAACATCACTATAAATAATCGCCATCAGCATGAACTCAGATTTCATGCTTAACTGCAAGTGTAAATATTAATTAGCATCAGGAGATCTCAATCATTCTCAGAAATCTCACCTTCTACCACAATTTTTTCAAAGTAGTTCCAGTCCCTTCTTATATAAACCCTTTACCACACAACAATATTTCAGTCTGGTCCAAACTGGAAGCATTTGCAGACAACACTTAAAATGTGGCTCAAAAATTGAAATCCTTTAGGGAAGGATAAAAAACATTGTGGGAAAAGAAGAAAATGGTTACCAGCATTTTCTTCATTTCCAACAATGTTTCCATAGACCTTTTTTCTCAGGGTAGTTAAAAGTCGGCATTGTGTGGTAAACGGTTAAGCCCACTACAAGTGTACATACTTGGAGGCTTGGAGGACCACAGAAGTTTCTACATTTCTAAAATTTTTACTTTGTAATTAATCCATTACCATTTTCTTTTATGTACTGTTGAGAATGGGCAATGAAAAATTGGGCTCTTTAAATTCAATTTACCTTTTTGAGTGCATCGTGAATTTATGTTTATTACAAAGTAATAAATTATTCCCAGCTTTAAAAGCATTTTCTGCAGCAATCTCTTAAATTCTTTACCAGATGAATTTTAGACATACCCAAATTGAAAGCATTTACAGATAGATGACAATTCTAATGTTGCTCAAATAGTTGCATTTACCTTTGGTATGCCGGAAAATATTATATAATAAAGGAGAAAATCTCAACAAAAAGTGCTAATTTTCATTCCCATGCAACGATAACTTTAAAATTAAAACATAGATAGAAATGTAGAAAGCACATCAGCCATGCTCTAGCAAAAGAGAGCTTAATGCATCTCCATGATCCACTATACCATTTAGCGAATCATCACATATCGGGTAATTATGGATCCATAAAATCTATTTTGTCTAACAACGAACTGAATCATGAGGTAGAATTGTTCTTAGACATTTAGAAAATTGACCAACTGCAAAAAGTATTGACTCGTGTCAGCCTGCGTGGACTGCACAGGCTGACAAGGGTCAATGCTTTTTGCAGATACATTAAGCCCCCTTTTCACAGAGCATGGCTCAAATAGAATTACCAAGTTTTTTGCGTTGATACTTTAAAATTTTCTGTTGTATTAGTTGAAGGAACAGCCATTATTGCCTAACAAGGAATAAATACATTTTTAAGGTGGTAAAATGTTGATTGGCCCCATAGCTCAGTTGGTAGGGTTTCCACTCATGGTTTTAGGGTTATGGTTTCAGGTTTTTACAAAGGGCATTTTTTGTTCTTTTTTGTTTTTCCCAACTAAGGGTCACATCAACCTGATTTTTCATGACAGAATGTGAACTTTCTTTAACCCCAAAATGTTGGTCAATACCCCTTTCAGATGTCTTTAGTACAAACTATCTTGGTTTGAGCCCACCATGATTATACTAAGGACCTCCAGCACTTAAGCAGAGAACTTCAACTTCATGCCACCAGGACTGTCTATAAATTACATACAATGGACATTAGCATAAATCATCTGTTCTTTCCTGTAAAGAATTACCATTTTGCCATCTAAACATTAATCTTCTTCCTGACAACAAAATTTAGATACGTCCAAATTAAAATTGTGTGCAAACAACAAATCAGTTGCTTCTCAAATACTGATTTTTTTTTTCAAATGGTAGAGAACACAGTGGGAAAAGGAAAAAAAAATGCTAGTTATCCGCATTTTGTCCTTTTCCCACAATGTTTTGAAAAGCCTTCTTTATCAGGGTTGTTAAAGCATTGGATTGTGTTAAAAAGGTTGAATATGGTACTTAAATTAAAATCTTGTAAGTAATAGTAATTTTGAGATCATTTTGGAGATTAATCCTTAAAGCACCTTTCCTACTATAGTTGTATTTGTGTTTTCAACATTTTTCCAGTCTAATTGCAGTGGCCTTAGCACCAATTTATGTGTTTCTGGAATTGTTTAAATAGTACTACAATTATTCCATGCCTCTGTATGCATAACAACACAATCATTGTTGAATCCAGTAGTGAGAGAGGAATGATTTCTGTTGTAATAAGTACATTTATCGTGTATCCTCGAAATAATTTCAGCTAGGTTTGGATTTTAGCCTTCAGCCCTAGTTTCACAATGAGCAATCAGCAGTTTTGTGGGACGAGGAAAAAGTTAATCCCAAATAATTCAACGCTTTAAAGGAGGGCGGCTAGTTCGAATTTTTTATAATCCTCAAACTTCAAAAATGGTTTATCACTGAATAAGGTGGGGCAAAAACTGGCAAATCATCAATTAAGATGAAAAATTAAGTGAGAAAAAGATATTTTTGCAATGGTATTTCCTTACTGGCTAATAGGCTGTTCAGGTGTTTTCAGATTTGTTCCAAAGTTTTGCGCCCGGACAGGTAGCTCAGTGGTTATTGTATCTGACTCGTGACCTGATGGTTGCAGGTTCAATACCTAGTTGAGGCAAATTTTCTTCCCAGCAATTTTTTGCCTCTAACCTCTGACATATGTGCGAAAAATTGTCACTGGCTGGGAAAGAAAATTGTGTCAGTGCTGGTGTGAGAAAGCCAGGAAACACATGCGTGGGCCATGATATGAACCCAGCTATTAAAAAGGGCATAATAAACTCCAATACAATTCAGTACAATCCAATTAGTTCTGCAAAGACTTGAGGGAATATTAGATGCTCTATAATAACATGGGTTGATACAATTACATGGATTTGTATTCAAATCGGTATGATGACATCATATAATTATGATCTCAAACAGATAGACAGTAACTGACTGCAAGCAGTGTCTTAACCATCCTATTATCTGAATGGCCAAAATTAAACCTTTTTAACTAAATATTACCAAACCCTTGCATAGATGTGTTTAGTAGTATTTATCGATGTTTTACAAGAAACTTTTATATACTGCAGCAAATTTAATGAGCCCCCTTTGAAGACTCTGAGGAGAACAGATTTTTCAAAAACATTGTGGGAAAAGGAGAAGAGGCTGATAAACTGCATTTTCTCCTTGTCCTACAATAATTTTCCTGTACAAATCCAGTCATTTTACCATGTTTAACTTGTTATGTGTAGATAATTAAATTTGGGCAAGTCTAAAATTTTGTTGTCTGGCAGAGAGTTAACCCTTTATCAGACGACAAAATTTTAGCCCTGTCCAAATTGAAGGCATCTGCAGACGATAATTTCAATGTGGCTCAAATGGTGCAATTTTTCTTTGATAGGGTTGAAAACATTGTGGGAAAAGGAGAAAATCCTGATTACCAGCATTTTCTCCTTTCCCCACAATGTTTTCAATAGGTGTCTTTCTCAGGGGCTTAAATAGCAGCATTGTGCGGTAAAGGGTTAAAATGTCAAGGCACTGTAACGGTTTTCTAATAGCATTTATACCTTCCTTGTTTCAGTGTAATAATATGGCCATTGCTATATTTCACCAGTATTTTCTCCTTTTCTCATTATATTTTTTTCAAATGCCTTCCTCTTACAAAGCTGTTGCAGTATGAGGTTGATTGGTGAAGATTTCAGTAATATCTCATGTTTAACAAAGCATTTTATTACAGATAATTTACTATGGTTAATGCATTTTTATGCACCTAAATTATGGGGGCATCAGAAAATTTATGAATGATTGGTTGAATGGTGCCACTTTCAGCATTATTGCAATCATATCACAGCAACAGCTCACATATCCACATATATATGGTTTGTTTCACCAGTACCAGGCCAGGGCCCTAAACTGTCTTGCCCACAGGCATTCCCAAATAAAACCTGCTGCTTCCAAAGGGGCCTCCAGGTTTTAAGGCCTACACTTTACCATTGAGCCAAGCAGGACCCCTAGAAAATTGGTGAAATAGAAATGAGCCATGCTCTGTAAAAAGGGGGCTTAAGATACTTGCCACAAAGTATCGCCCCAGGTCAGCCTGTGCAATCCATGCAGGCTGACCTGGGTCAAAGCATTTTACTATCGGTCAATTTTCTGCACGTCAAATGATCAATTTACCTACAGATCCAGTCAACTGTTGGACTAAATGGATTTTAAGGATCCATAATTATGTGATAACTGGCTTGATATAATGCATCACGGAGATGCACTAAACCCCCTTTTGCCAGAGCATGGCTCAAATATTTGAACAAGTGCAGTTCCACCATTTTATGTCAATTCTTTTCCAAACAGTCCAATCTTTAAGAATCATCAAAATTGAAAGCATTTGCAGACGACAAATCACCAGAGGCTAAATCAAGGTGTTTGTCTTTGATAGGGTAGAAAACATTGTGGGAAAAGGAGAACATGCTGGTTACCAGCATTTTCTCCTTTTCCCACAATGTTTTCAAAAGCCTTCTTCCTCACGGTCATTAAAACTTGGGATTGTTTGGTAATGGGTTAGCTTGTTCTATATAACATTTGTTATTTCACCCTTTCCATGTGTTTATGGCCCAGAGGGTGAAGACTTTTGAAAACACTGTGGGAAACAGAGAAACTAATAAGTATAATTGTGACTAGCATTTTCTCCACTTTCAACAAATTTGCAACGCTATCTAGTCTTAATCCCCATATTTCAACCATGTTTCATTTGTCATCTGTGAATGTTTTTGAGAGATGAGTGTAAAATATTGTTGTCTGTTTACCCTTTAACCACACAATCCTGTGTTTTAATGTCCCTGCAGAAGAAGGCATTTGAAAAACAGTGTGGGAAACAGGGAAAATAATAAATATTTTGAGTAGCATCTTCTCCATTTTCAGATATTTTTTTAACGCTTTCTAGGCTGAATCCCCATATTTCAGCCATGTCTCATTTGTCATTGCAAATGTTTTTGATAAAGATCAGTGTAAAATGTTGTTGTCTGTTAACCCTTTACCACACAATTCCGACTTTTAATGACCCCGAAATAGAAGCCTTTCGAAAACATTGCGGGAAAAGGAGAAAATGCTGGTAACCAGCATTTTCTCCTTTTCCCACAATGTTTTCTAACCTATCACAGGCAGAAATAATCAGCTTAGCATCATTTAATTTTTTGTCTGCAAATGCTTTCAATTTGGTGCATTCCAAAATTTTGTCGTTTGGTAAAGAGTTAATACCCTTTACAAAAACAATCCTGTATTTTTATGACCCTGAGGAAGGAGGTCTTTTGTAAATATTGTGGGAAATGGAGAAAATGCTGACAACCCGCATTTTCTCCATTTCCCACAATGCTTTTTACCCTTTGAAGGTCAATTCCAATCATTTGAGTCACATGCAATTTGTCATCTGCAAATCCTTTGAAATTGGACCAGTTTAAAATTTTGTTGTTTGGAAAGGAGTGGTAAAGAGTTAATTCTTTACCACATGACAAATATTGACACATGCCCAAAATCAAAGCATTCATAGATGACAATTTCAACTTTTGTTCAAATAATGGGGTTTACATTTGAACAAGGGGAAAGCATTGTGGGAATGTTGGTTACCAGCAATTTCTCCTTTTACCTTAATGTTTTCAAAAAGACATCTTTCTCAGGGTTATTAAAACTTCGGATAGTGTGGCAAAGGGTTAAACCAAAAAATTAATATTGTGGTAGGTTTTGAATGACAGTAAAATCATGCATTGAGCATGACTAGAAAGCCTTTACTTATAGTTATGAAGACAATATTATCAACATATTGACTCTTTTTTGATATGGCAAAATTCTACACTAGTCCAAAATTCAAAGCAGTTCCAGACTACATATTAAATGTTGCTCAAATGATGGGATTTGTCTCAGGAAGGTTAGAAAACATTATGAGAAAAGAGAAAATGCTGGTTACCAGCCTTTTCTCCTTTTCCCACAGTGTTTTCAAAAGCTCTTTTCTTCAAGGTCGTTAAACCTAGGATTGTTTGGTAAAGGATCAAGCATGAAAAGACAACAAATTAAATGTGGTTCAGTTTATCATATGATTTTTCTCTAAATGGGTAGAAGATAATGAGGTGAGTGGAGAAAATTCTGGGCACCAGAATTTTCTCCTCTTCCAACAGCATTTTCAAAAGCTTTCTCAAGGCTGTTAAAATGGAGATTGTTTATTAACTCTTTACCATATGACAAAATTTTAGCTTTGTCCAAATTGAGAGCATCTACAGACAACAATTTCAGTGTGGCTCAAATGGTGCAATTTTTCTTTGATAGGGTAGAAAACTTTGTGGGAAAAGGAGAAAATGCTGGTTACCAGCATTTTCTCCTTTTCCCACAATGTTTTCATAAGGCTTCTTTCCCATGGTCGTGAAAAGGTGGCATTGTAAAGGGTTAAAGGGTATCCACTCAGGATGAATTCATGAGCAGCTTTCAGTACTTTTATAAACAGTGTTGAGAATGATGTTATCATAAAACAGTAAGATGGCAATGCTTTAAAGCATGAAGAATTAAAGCTTTTGAACAACATGGTGGGTCACCAGCATTTTCTAATTTTTCACCATGTTTTTCACTCTTTCAAAGACTTATCTTATTCATAGGCGTAGCCAGGATTCAAATATTTATATGCCCAGAGGCACAAAGAGCCGATGTGGGAAGGGAGTGTCCAATTCGCAACATTTCATCGAAAACCATGTTCATCGAAAACAAACTCGTTCTGACCCTCGCCCTAACACAGACAAATTGTGGCTCAAACCTTACTCCCAGACAGACCCTTTCATACATAAATCTAGAAATTTAGCAATAGGTATTTTAAAACATTACATGGATTTCGATGAAATAACCTTTCCATAAAATGTCATGCACATGGGATGTCCTCCTCCCGCTGTTGACAGTCCTCCAGGGGGCCTACCCCAGTAAATTTTGAGAATTTAGGTGTGAAATGGTAGACTCCGGCATATTTGGACAGCATTTTCCTTGTAGATAATTTGTCACTAATATTGCTATTTTTTCAACAAGAGGGCCATGATGGCCCTGTATCGCTCCACTGGCTTATAAATATAAACCACGAAGAAAAGTCTTCACTATATAAGCCCTTATAAAACTTTGACCTCATGGCTACAGTCTGACTAAATGGGGAATATTGTATTAGAAGAATAACATGCCAAATGTGGGAGTTCTTGGCCTTATGGCTGGTAACAAGATGGTTTCTGAACTTTTCACTCCATAAACCCATGTAAAACTTGTGATCCCTGGTGCAGGGCCAACCTTGATCCTAGAGCTGTAACTTGGGCCCTCTTTGTAACTGTCCACTAAATAATGCTATAATTATATGCAAAATTTGGTAGCCTAAGCCTTATGGCTATGTACACCAAGATTTAAAAGTTTTCCCTATGTAAGCCTATGTAAATCTTGTGAACCCCCCCCTCCAAGTATGAGGCCAAATTGACCCCAGGACTATACTTTGGACACTTTTGGTAGACTCCAACTAGATCAAGCTAAATGCCAAATTTGGTAGCTCTAGGCCTTATGGTTTCAGACAAGAAGATATTTAAAGTTTTCTCTATATAAGCCTATGTATAAAACTTGTGACCCCTGGGGAAGAGCCAATTTTGACCCCAGGGCTATAATTTCAAGAAACATGATAGAGGTCTACTACATAAAGCTACATGCCAAATTTGGTAGCCCTATGCCTTATGGTTTCAGACAAGAAGATTTTTAAAGTTTTCTCTATATAAGCCTATGTAAAACTTGTGACCCCTGGGGAAGAGCCAATTTTGACCCCAGGGCTATAGTTTCAAGAAACATGATAGAGGTCTACTACATAAAGCTACATGCCAAATTTGGTAGCCCTATGCCTTATGGTTTCAGACAAGAAGATTTTTAAAGTTTTCTCTATATAAGCCTATGTAAAACTTGTGACCCCTGGGGCAGAGCCAATTTTGACCCCAGGGCTATAATTTCAAGAAACTTGATAGAGGTCTACTACATAAAGCTACATGCCAAATTTGGTAGCCCTATGCCTTATGGTTTCAGACAAGAAGATTTTTAAAGATTTCCAATATTTTTCAGTTTTGTTGCCATGGCAACCAGAGTTTTTGAAGGAATCAAATTCTTTCAAGAAATTCTGAAGAGGACCATGTCAGGATCATTTCTGTGAAGTTTCGTGAAAATCGGATGGGTAGTTTCAGAGAAGAAGATGTTTGAAATAAAAGTTAACGCACGGACGGACGGACGGACGACCGGACGGACGGACGCACGCACGCACGACGGACACCGGGCCATGACATAAGCCCGCTGGCCTTCAGCCAGTGGAGCTAAAAAACTATTTCAACCTTACTTTTTTTATATGTATGTGCATATTGTGCATAATGGGCGCATAACGCTCTTGATTTGGGCTATAATTACTTTGTCGTCTTCTAATGGTTTCAACATGGACAAGTCTTAAATTTTGTCATCTGGTATAGTTAAGCCAATCCGACAGTTCTGTCAGGGAATCTACATTTGGAACAGTCAGTTTTGAATCATTGATGAATAATCAAAGGGTCCATTTCTTGACGTTATAGCCTTGGCTCTCTGTATTTCTCTATGGCCAGTCTTCCCTAGATTAAACTGCACATCAGTTGACAGGAAATACCTCATTATGCAATATTTGCAATGAAATATGACAATAATTTCTATCCTCTGACATATCTCATTAAAACTGTGATAAATAGCAAAGGTATCAGTGAAGCTAAACTGGAAAACGTGCTATTTACATAATGATTAGATTACAAGACAACCTTTAGACTGCAAAAGTAATTGAAATAGACTTTTACACAAGAGAATAACTAAATGTACCAAATCAATGGTTGTTTATCCTTTACTCTACCGGCTATTTCTTACCTATGTACGAAAAACATGAGCCATGCTCTGTGAAAAAGGAGCTTAATGCATCCGCGAAAAAGTATCGATTCACGTCAGCCTGCACAGTCAATGCAGGCTGACCTGGACCAAACTTTCACTATTTTCTGTATGTACAAGGGCAAGTCTGCCTCATTATCAAGTCAGTGGCTAAAAAGAAGTTGCTTTATGTATCTATAATTATGTGATGGCGTGATTGGTATCATGCGTCACAGAGATGCATAAAGCCCCCTTTTGCCAGAGTATGGCTCATGTTACAATTCCTGGATTACATTTGCAATGGGCACCATTATAATTCATTAATTTGTCTGGTTTTCCCGTATCATAGGTGGTAACAGGCTAAAACCTTTAAAGCCCATTTTGGTCGCTTTTGTCCAGAATGTCACAGCAAAGCTGCCAGTGTAGATCCAAGATCAGGCTGCATGCTTTTTTTTTCAGTCTGATGTTGATCTACACTGGCCACACTGGCCAATTTTAGCTGTGAAAGCCACTTTAAGGGTAAATGGGTTAAAAAGAACTGAATAGGAAGGTGCATCTTCTTCATTCATAACCAAGGCAAAGAAATAGTGATGACAAAGCAATAATATAAAATGCAAATACCAGCCTGTTGCATAACATACCATTTTAACTCTTTACCAAATGACAAATTTTAGACTGGAGCATACTGAAATAATTAGCAGAATGTAGTGAAATGGTGATTTGTGTATTTGACAGGGTCTAAGAAAACATTGTGGGAAAAGAAGAAAATGCTGGTAACCAGCATTTTCTTCTTTTCCCACAATGTTTTCAAAATCCTTTTCTTTCAGGGCCGTAAAACTGGATTGTGTGGTACAGAGTTAAATATGTGAAAGTAGAAAATTCAGATATGAAAGACGCTGATTTCCTATGAAAGATAGATCTAGGTAAGGCTGCTTTGCGTTGGGTGAAAAGAATTCAAACAGGAATCAACGTCAGGCTATGAAGTATTTAAGTCGAATCCAAAGTTTCTGCCAGTTTGACACTTCAGTATTGTCATTTTTTGTCACAAAAAATAATACTGTTATTGAAGTTAACGCTACAAAAAAATCCACATAACTGAGTGATTTGCAAACCGAAACACAATGTGAGAAGTGCAATGTGAAAACTGCATTTCTTGGGCAATATCGGCAATGTACTGACCCAATAAATGATTGATTGATTGGATGATGTTTAACGCCATTTTCAACATTATTTCAGTTATATCGTGGCGGCCAGTGCACCTATCCATGCTTTCCTGGAGTTTCTTTTACCAGTACTATGCACAATATTCTTTCCAAGCCACTGGCTGCTTTTCCACATAACCATCGTCGAAACAATGGTCAGCGGTGAGAGAGGAATGAATCCTGTCACAATGACTATCATCAATCCTTGGAAAGAAACTGGCCGAGCTGGGGATGGAACCAGCCACCTCCTGTTCTCAAGTCCTGTATGCTACCAACTGAGCTACGGGGGCTCGGCCCCAATGAATGAGGAGATATAGCAATTGTTTCAAGGTTTTTTGAAGCAATTGACTCTTTAACCCTTTACAACACAATCCCGACTTTTAATGACCCTGAGAAAGAAGCCTTATGAAAACACTGTGGGAAAAGGAGAATATGCTGGTAACCAGCATTTTTTCCTTTTCCCACAATGTTTTCTACCCTAACAAAGACAGAAATCAACAGTTTAGCAACATTTAATTTGTCATCTGCAAATGCTTTCAATTTGAACATGTCTGAAATTTTGAAAGAGTTAACCCCTTAAAGTGCCAAATAAACCTAATGGACATATTCCATTCTAGAATAAGACGTAGATAATTGTAATCGTGTGGGTGCCTTTTGGTCTGTCAAAAAATGTGGCCTCTAGATTGCAAACAATGTTTTTCTAAGATCTGGCCCAGTGACCTACTTTTTGACCCAATGTGACCCAAGATTTTATCAAGACAAACATTCTGACCAAGTTTCATGAATATCTGACTGAAAATGTGACCTCTAGAGTGCACACAAGGGTTTTCTAAGATTTGGCTCAGTCAGTACATAAGTGGAGTTCACTTATCTTTGAAGCATATATTTTTACAGCATTTTCTGTTCACAACTAACATTTTGCTGGAATCATATACTCCAGATGTGTTCATATGACTGAATAAGAACAAAACCATCATACGACACCATAAATGGGGCTCTGGGAAAAGGGTATATTAACTCTTTACTAAACGACAAAATTTTAGACTTGTCCAATTTGAAAGGAGCCGCAGCAGACGACAAAATAAATGTGACTGGAAAATCAAAATTTGTTTTGGAAAAGACAGAAAACATTGTGGGAAAAGGAGAAAATGCTGGTTACCAGCATTTTCTCCTTTTACCACAATGTTTTCAAAAGGTTTCTTCTTCAGGGTCATTAAAAGTCGTGATTGTGTAGTAAAGAGTTAACTCTTTACCACACAATCCCGACTTTTAACGACCCTGAACGAGAAGACTTTTGAAAACGTTGTGGGAAAAGGAGAAAATGCTGGTAAGCAGCATTTTCTCCTTTTCCCACAATGTTTTCTTCCAAATGGAAGGCAGAAATCGTCATTTTAGCAACATTTAATTTGTCGTCTGCATTAATGCTTTGAATTTGGTCCAGTCGAAAAATTTGTTTTCGGTAAAGAGTTAAATTTTAATATGCAGTGGCAAGACCTACATAATGAATGTAGACCACATTGTATCTGTGGTTTGTTATATATCTGTTAAAATAATACATATTTTAGTGAAAGCATGGATCAAAGTTAGTACTATAAACATTTAATTGAAATATAACAAATCCTTTGGTTTAAGTCTATCAATAGCAGTACAAAATCAATGATGGAAAATATGTTTTAGTGAAACTACATACAAGAGTTGTCATACGTTTTATTTATTTTTGAAATTATTCAAAATAGCATATAAAACCTTATTCAATGTATATGTGAGTTGACATACATACATTTTGTCAAGTATTTTTCATGTTGCTCTACATAAATTGTCTGTTAAAGGAGTAATGTCTTATTTATTAAATTCCCTTGCCTTCAGGTAAATATATTGTTAATTATCTGTTGCAAAAATCACAAACGTTTTTTATAACAGGGCACTGCATGAATGAAATAGGTAAAATGTCCGAAATGCTGTGTATTTTTGTAAGTTTTATATATAACAGGGCAGTCTGCATGAATGAAATGGGTAAAATGTTCGAAATACTGTGTATTTTTTGTAAGTTTTATTAAACTTGAGTTACGAACATAAGAGGTTGTTATTTGATACAAGACCCAAAAATACAAGAATTATAGCTTTAAGGCAACTTCAATGGCCAACAGCCAAACATGAGCCTCACATACTTGAGTATATAGAGTGTAATTTCAAAAATGAAAAAAAGTAATTGGAACTATTTTCTTATGCAATTTTATGATTATATAATTTTATGCAACGACAATCTGGACATTCCGAATTTACATATTATGCAATGATGATGTGGACTATCTTAATTTACATAGAAATAAAATGGATTTCAACAAAACATGACCTTCAATACACTGCCAACACAAATTTTCCATATTTGGGCCTCTATCTGGAGAATGAACAATATCATTGCATCTTTTAAGTACTTCACCCATAGAGTGCCAAATAGACCCACCAGACATTTTCATTCTAGAAGTAAGACCCTTGTAAAAGCAATTTTAATTCTTAAAGCGTCTTTCACAACTTCAGTTGCCTCTGCGGCCAGTGTAGATAAAGATCAGACTGCACAAAACATGCAGTCTGATCTTTGATCTACACTGTCCACATTGCTGAAGTACTACAGACAAAAGGCAGCCACAAAATTGCAATTACCTGAGTCTTATTCTTAAATGCAAAATCTTCTCTGTGTTTACCCTGCACTTTAAAGGTTAATATTTCTGTTGTCAAGAATGTCTCAACAAAGATGACAGTGTAGATCAAAGATCAGACTGCATGTTTTGTTCAATCTTATCTTGATCTGCACTGACCCCCAAAGGCACTAAAGCAGTGAAAGGCGCTTTAAAAGGGCCAATTTAGACAATGTCCATTTCATTTACTTAAGCACAAAAAAGGTTGATTCTTTACCAAATCCACAGCATTTACAGACCACAATTAAAATGGGTTAGTCTTTGGAAGTGTAGACTACATTGTTGGAAAAGGAGAAAATACTCATTGCTAGCATTTTCTCCTTTTTCTACAATGTTTTCAAAAAGGTTCATTTTCACTGTCATTAAAACAAAGGACTGTGTGGAAAAGGTTTAAGAAAAATGCCTATGGTATTCAGGCCTTTACTCTAAATAGCTGTAATCCTATTTTTAACATTGTAAATCCATTTAAAGCATATCAAAGTATATTAATAAAATCACCCAGCAGAAAATCTGAATCTAGGGTTACAGTATAAAAGTTTTTATCCCAGAATCCCTCTATTCGAAACGGTTGACATACAATGTGATTTAACTTGCATAATACTTTCATAAAAGTCTGTCATTACAAAATGAAATCATCACTAAACATGCAGTTTCAAAGGGTCTTTGAAAACACTGTGTGAACAGGAGAAAATACTGGTAACCAGCAATTTCTCCATTTTCACACAATGCTTTCAACCCTTCAGCAACAAATCTAACCATTTCGGTCACATCTATATTGTCGTCTGCAAATGCTTTCAATTTGGATAAGTCTAAAATTTTGGCATATGGTACAGTCAAAGAATTACCGTGAAGGAAAGGGCTTTTGGACAAAAAGGTGTTTGAAAACATTGTTAGAAAAGGAGCAGTTATAATAAGTGTGTTTCTGCTGCAAGTACCTTTCCATTTCATGCACTTACAGCCTCCTTAGCTCTGGAGCAAATATAAATGATGTGTAAAATTTTTAATTCTTTACCAAACAACCCCTACTTTAACTCTTTACCATGCAACCCTGACTTTTAACAACCCGGGGATGAAGCCTTTTGAAAACATTGTGGGAAAAGGAGAAAATGCTGGTAACGAGCGATTTTCTCCCTTTCCCACAATGTTTTCTACTCTTATCTAGCACAAATTTCGTCATCTGAGCCACTTTTAATTTGTCATCTGCAAATGCTTTCATTTTGGACCAGTCTAAATTCTTGTCGTTTGGTAAAGAGTTAAACAGTCCAGACAAAGACTCGGATATTTTCTGCCCCTCTACACGATTTGCAAAGGCAACTTAGGTTAGACCTAGCCATTTCAGGTCCTTTTCAGGTTGTTCTGGAGTGACATAGTAGTGGTCAATGCAGATCTAAGATCAGACTACACATTCTGTGCAGTCTGTTCTTGATCTAAACTTTTTTCAAAAGCAACATAAGTTGGTTCCAGCATTTTTCAACTGGAAAAACCTTTTCAACGGGAAACACTGCCCAAAGAGATCACCTGCTGTGAGCCACAGATTTTTTAACTACTCTTGGGAGGTCTTTAGATAGTTGAGGCCATAAAGGCCTAGTAGTTGCCAAAAGTAAACAATGGTGGTGTAAAAATGCATTTTAATTTAAATCATACCTTTTAAAAGTATGGATATTATTATGAAGATGATAATTTGTGAATGCATGGTCTGACCATGTGTTAGTGACTGGCAGAAAAAGGAAATTAAAAACCAGGTAAAAAATAAACACAAGATAGAGCAACCTGGCATTTTTTGACCTACTTTTAGCATTAATGTTTCTGTGAGTGACTACTACTTGGACCGACCATACAATAATAGACTGTCATCATCAAAATAATTTCCATACTTTAAAATGGTATGATTTAAAGGTAAATGCATTTCAACACCCCCATTGTTTACTTATGGCTGCTACTGGGGCTTTAGCTGGTTGATATGAGGTAGTGGGTGGGTGTTTTGATGGATGTGAAAACTGCAGGCTGAGGATTATGTAAGATTAATCTTTCACACAACAATCCCTGTATTCCGGACCCTGAGTAAGAAGATTTTCAAACAGCAACTGGAAATAGCATTTACTCCCTTTTTCCACAATGTTTTCTACACTTTCAAAGAAAACTTTCATCATAAGAGCCACACTTAATTTGTTGTCTGAAAATGATTTCAATATGGACAAGTCTAAAATTTTGTGATCTGTTAAAGCATTAACCCTTTACCACACAATCACAAGTTTTGACAACCCTGTACAGGCAGGCTTTTCAAAACCTTCTGGGAATAGGTGAAAATGTTGGTAACCAGCATTTTCTACTTTTCCCAAAATGTTTTCTACCCTTTCAAACACTAACTATTTGATGAAACTTCAAATTATGTTGTCTGCACATGCTTTTAATTGGGACTAGTATAATATTTTGTGGTTTACTGAAGGGTTTAATCTGCATCTGAGAGATAAGGACAAAGCAGTCAATCATCTAACAGATAACCAGTGCTTCTGCATACCATAATGTCTCTAATTTTCGTCCCCTCTAATTGATGTGCCCATTCCTTTTTTCTAACTAAAAATAAGCTTACCAGACTGCCAGTCCATAAATAAAGTTGAAAATAGTCAGCTGGAATACACTTACTGCATCTACATAATCCTAATTACTTCACATCTCGATGTCATTGACACCCCACTATCCGGATGTACATACACCTCCGATAACATTTCAAACTTCCAGTAACACAAAGTGTTAACTAACATAGAATAACTTTATGAAAGTAAAAGTATCGAAGATCAGTGTCATGAATTAATCATAAATGCAATTCAAATTCCAAATGAATCATGATCAGCGGTAAAATCCATATTCTGCATTAAATAAAGCTGGTTTCACAAATGGCGTCTCTCCACAGTCATCCTCGTTGACCCAGTTCCGATGTATTCCATAAACTACATTCATCGCCCCTGGGTTATCTCGCGTATGTTTTTTCGTTCTCATGAATTATTCATGAGGCATTTTGATTGGTAATCTCAGTTTTTCAGTGAGAAAATTTTGTCTATTTTTATCAACCATATGCCATCATTTCTATTTTTACCTCGTCTACACCAATCAAATCGATGAATGTAGTTTACGGAATACATCTAAACTGGGTCAACGAGGATGACGTCACCCCCCCTGCTATATACCCCTATGGACTGCAACAGTATACTGTATTTCTGAATATTTGCCTTTGTATACAAGGGTTTGTAATGTCTGCCCCAGATTGTCATAAGGCAAATACTACAGATGGAAGGCCCACCGGCGGCCGCCATATTCATTGATAATGATGTGGGCTTTACCCAGTTTATTCATAACAACGGAAGAAATGTGATTATCCTCCACTACAAGAGAGTATCATTATGTCATTGAAAATTGGATTGGCTATTGGGTGTAACTTGCAATCTTATGAATATACATAGAAACGATGGTTTCGCAATCGAATGTCCCAGGGGTGATGAATGGTAATACAGTGGAATCCACTAATTAGCAACTCGGATTATAGGGATTTTCGGATATTAGCAATTTTTTGCCCAGCACAAAACCATTTCCTCTTTTATCTATGTAAATTTTCTCGGATAATCGAAATACCGTTAAAAGAAATTTTCGGATAATGGCAACAAAATATTTGCACTATCAACATATTTTGTTGTTTGTTAGAAATATTATGCCATAATTTCAAGAAAAGAATCAATGAAATTTCTGAACATTAACTAAAACTTCGCTTTATTTTGCAGGTGCAGACACGCGTGTCCAATAAATACACATATATGTGTCGACGCGATGTCATTTTCGCACCTACGCAAGAGTAATTGTTCTCCTGATGTGTTGATAAAAAACTGGAATAAATGACTTACTTTATAGACTTGGACTTGGGCTTTTTTTTTGAAGACTTAATCTAGTTTCCATTTTGATTAAAAACCATCTTTATTTCTTCGGCATGATTTTCATGCCTTCATTTTACAAAGTTAAACCTACGGCTCTTTATGGCCATATTGTTTATAACGCCTCGCATCAAGTCACCAATCAACATTCTTTAACCAATTAAAACACTTTAATTGATTCTTTCAAAAGGAATCGTAAAAAATGCGCTCAAAAAACGTACATTCGATTTCATTCGGAAGGGCAAAATAAGCCGTATAATAAACCTAATGCATAATATGTACATGTACATATGCCATGTGTAGCGTGAGTGAATAGGTAAACAATGTAGGAAAACAAGTCGACTTACCACTACAGCTCTTCGGATACTAATATGAGAGGTAATTCAATAAACTAATAACTACAAAGACAACATTTTCTAAGCACTTTATTAATATTGGATTACAAATTTATAACTAGCAATCTATTGCGGAGGGAAATAGTCTACCTTTGGTTTAGCGACGACTTCTTAGTCCCCACTCTCGTGCTAGTTTATGCCTCAAATGAAATTGCGGATAATAGCAATGATCGCTTAATAGCAATTTTTCTTCTGACAAATGGGTATTGCTAATAAGCGGATTCCTCTGTACTTCACACCTGGGTTTAATGAGGGTGCTCCACAGTCAGCACTGACTAAAACCCAGACAGTAATGTTATCGTCATCTTTGGAAAATTCTATGTCGATTTTTATCTCTATCAATTGCCCCCCCCCCCCCCCCCCCCCCCCCCCTTTTTTTTTCGGAAAATGTATCACCCCTGGGGGCGTTTAAAAGAGACTATATGGTATACTGTTTTGAGTTTCAGCAAACTGCTTGTGAAAATATTGTGGCATAACAATAAATTGATACAAGCAAACTCCCTTTTTGCCATAATGTTTTCACATATTTTCATAAATACAATGGTTATCCATATATATCAATTTCCATATCAATATATATTTTGGCTGACCAAAATTGAGAGCATTTACAGATGACACATCAAATGTTGCTCAAATGATGCAATGTGTCTCGGAAAGGGACAAAAACATTGTGGGTAAAGAAGAAAAAGCTGGTCACCTGTTACGACAATTAGAATTAATGATAGTAACTTCGACTGAGGACTCAATCCTCTCTAACCACTGATAATTGTTTGATGATGTTTATGTGGGAAAGCAGCCAGTGGCTTGGAAAGAATATTGTGCAGAATATTGGTAAAAGGATCTCTGGGAAAGCATGCACTGGCTTCAGCAATATAAATGAAATAATGCTGAAAATGGTATTAAAAACCATACAAATAAAGAAACAATTTTCAGGGGTGTTACAACTTAGGACACTTTGGTAAAGGATTCACTGTTTCCAGGCCTGAACTACATGTTTTATGGGCCATATTAAATCCAATAGAAAACAGATAAAAACTGCTCTCAAACAGTTGGAGTCTGGATTGAGTATTATCATTCTTTTTCAACATCTTTTTTCCCTGTGTAAGATTTGTCCTCTAATGATGGAGTGGTGATAAAAAAATTGTTTAACTCTTTACCAAGCGACAAAATTTTACACTGGTCCAAGTTGTAAGCATTTGCAGGTGACAAAATAAATGTAACTCAAAAACTAAACTTTTTTGGGGGAAGGGTAGAAAACTTTGTGGGAAAAGGAGAAAATGCTGGTTACCACCATTTTCTCCTTTTCTCACATTGTTTTCAAAAGCCCTCTTCCTTAGGGTCGTTAAAAGTTGGGATTGTGTGGTAAAGGAGCCAAATATATAAACTTTACCTCTTACAGTGGCTGAAAGTAAAATCTGCTGAACTCCAAAAGATTTTTACCTTTAAGACTTGACCTAACCAGCAGACAGAATAAATCCTAGATCAGACTGAAGATGATATTGTGTCAATCTGATCTTGATCTACACTGGCTGCAAAAGCAGCTATAGTTGTGAAAGGCACTTTAAGGGTTAAGACAGAGGTAAGTATAAACAAATTATATAAGCAGCATCAAGCTATCACAGAGACTTGATCTCTTTGCAGGAAGCAGTGGAAACCACAGGCACTTGGTTTTTGACAAGCTTCCCCTGTAAAACCTGGGCCTGTATTCACCAACCATACTTGAGAATATTCTTAGTCTTATTCTCCACGATTTTCTAATTTTTGAGTAACACAATTTCTGACTGGCTAAACCAAATGGTTTAGTCTGTCAGAAGTTGTGTTACTTTCAAATGTAGACAACTTTGGAGAATAAGACTTAGACTGTTCTTAAGAATGGTTGGTGAATATGGAGCCAGAATGAGGTTGTAGAAGACAGAGTTTGTCAAATTCCCAGTGCCTTTGGTTGCAATGGGTGGAAGTAGATTATATTCAGGGGAAAACTGCTGATTTAGGGTTGGGGTTTTTTAATCCTTTTGTGATAGGATCCCTTTTTTAAGAACTTTTGGAAGAAATCTTTTGAAAACATTGTTAGAGGAGAAGAAAAATGCTGCCTCTACACAATGTCTTGCACCCTTTTCTCCCTTTTAAAAAATATTTTCTACGCTTTCAAAGATAAATCACATCACGTGACAAACATTTTAAATTTGTCATCTACCAATTCTTTCACCCTTTACCACACAACACAAAGTTTTATCGACCCTGAAGAGGAAGCTCTTAAAAACATTGAGAGAAAAGGAGAAAATGCCAGTTACCAGCATTTTCTCCTTTTCTCATAATGTTTTCTACCCTATCAGATAACTACAGCTCATTTGCACCAATCCCAAAACTTGTGGCCTGCAATTACTTCTAATTTGGGACAGTCAACAATTTGTGATTTAGGAAAGGGTTTAAATTTGGAAGTTTTAACTTGTCACCAGGTGGAGAATTAATGTAGATATTAAGTCAGAATGAATGAAACTGATTTCAGAAAATATGAAATATAGGAATTATATGCAGTACATTAAATATCTATCTAAACAGAGGATTTATCTTTTACGATATAAAGACATGACAAATCGGTTTATAGCAGTGTTGTCACATAATCTCTTTACTAAATGACATAATTCTGGACTTATCTACAAAAAGCATTTGCAAGCAACAAAGTAAATGCAACCTATATGTTGATTTTTTTCTTTTTTTTTTGGAAGGGTAGAAAACAGTGTGGGAAAATGAAAAAATCCTGGTTACCAGCATCTCAATTTCCCACAATGTTTTCAAAAGTAGGAGTGTAGCTAGCCCAAAATAAAGTATAAGCAAGAGTAATAATGCAGCTATAACCTGGGATGCAAGGGGGTAATCTACATGATTGATCAGGATAAGTTAAAAAAAATAATTCTAATAATCAATCAATCATGCCTGAGCAATCATGAATCATACTTAAGCCTTTCACTTTGAGCTTTCATGCAGAGAGTAAATATCTTATACTAGATCATACAAGATTTTCTTAAAATAAAAGTTTCTTGGTTTTCATTATTTTATTTCATCTTCTTTCCTTTCTTTTTGCAAAGTGTACGCAGCTGCATTTGTTGCATACAGACCGCTTAACGCCCTAAAAAGCTTTTCTATTAACTCTTTCCCAAACAAGCCCTGGTTTTCACGTGTCTGTAGTACAAGTCTTTTGAAAACACTGTGGAAACAGGAGAAATTGCTCGTTACGAGCAATTTCTCCTTTTTCCACAGTGTTTTCTACCCTCTTTGATAACTTTCTGCCATTTTCATCAAATTTAAAATTGTCGTCTGCAAACTCTTTCAATTTGGACCAGTCCAAAATTTGTCGTCTGGGAAAGGGTTAAGGGTCATTTAAAGTTGGGATTGTTTGGAAATGGGTAAATACCTTACAGATTGTGGCATTTATACCTTTAGTTGTAAAATATCTTCCAAGTGAAAAAAACTGCCAACAGGATAAACTACCCATAACTAGGAGTAATACTTACCTTCCTGTGTCACAATGTTTTCAGAAGTTTAAAACCTTAAGGACTGTTGATTTTCTACACTTGACAAGGCTATAATCAAAGATTTCTGCTGCAATTATTTTTTACATGTGTATTTATTGATGCAGTTAAGGTTTTACAACTGCAGTAAAAACAGAGATATCAAATTAGAGTAGGTTTTATATCTGAATATGTCCCCAAATAACTGAAAGTATCAATAACTAGAACTGTTGCAAAGCGGATAAACAGTCACCCCCACCACCACCAGCACCTTGTCACTGAAGCAGCACAATCAGAGAGAACAAAGTTCACCTATGACCTTTGACCCATGTGAGCCAAAAACAATGGGGCACTTCGTTGGGGCATGAGGAACACTTGTATAAAGTTTCAGGGTCCTAGGTCAAACTGCTTTTGAGTTAGAGCATGGAAACAAAGACGAGACAGATAGATTGATGGACGGACAGACAGACATGGTGAAACCTTAGTATACCCCCTCTACTTCGTAGGTGGGGGGTAATAAAGATCAGATTGTTCAACCATTGCCATCTGATCTTAATCCACACTGTAAAGCAAAAGACACAGGGGTTGTGCTTGAATTCTTTACTAGACAACTAAATCCTAGACTTGTTTAAATTGAAAGCTTTTGCAGAAAACATTAACCCTTAACCTGCTAGATAAGTTAACGCTTTACCACACAATCCTGCATTTTAACGACCCTGAGAAAACATTGTGGAAAAAGGAAAAAATGCTGGTAACCAGCATTTTCTCCTTTTACCACAATGTTTTCTTCTCTTCCAAAGGCCAATATGGTTTTTTAGTTGCAATAAATGTGTCATCTGCAAATGCTGTCCATTTGGACCAGTCTGAAATATTGTTGTTTGGTAAAGAGTTAAATGAAGCTTTCCAGCCTATAGTAACTACACCCAAGATCAGGCTGCACATTCTGTGCAGTCTGATCTTGATACACACTGGCAGTAAAGGTGCCTTGAGTCATGCTTAGCAGCTTAAGGGTTAACCCTTTATCAAACCACAAAATTTTAGACTGGTCCAAACTGAAAGCACTTGCAGATGACAAAATTTTAATCAAATGTGGTTCAAAAATTGAAATTTGTCTTGTGAAGGGTAGAAAACACTGTGGGAAAAGGAGAAAATGCTGGTTACCAGCATTTTTTCCTTTTCCCACAATGTTTTCAAAAGGGTTTTTCTTCAGGGTCATTAAAAGTTGGGATTGTGTGGTATAGGGTTAATGCAATGTGCATCATATGATGGGATTTATCTTTACATTTGTAGAAAATATTGTTGAAAATGGAGAAAATGTTGGTCACTAGCATTTTCTCCTTTTTGAACAATGTTTTCTAAAAGCAGTCTTCTTTGGGGTCGTTAAAAACACTGCATTGTATGGTAAAGGGTTGAAGCTTTATGGATTACTAAGGGTGAGGGGTGTGTTATTACTTATTACATTAGGCAACCATTTGAATACCAAATGTATTTTATCAATGAACACATAACTGAATCTTTTTTCTCTCTCATAAATTTCAGATGAACTGATGAAGAAAGGGCAAGACAAACATAGTAGATGAGGATTGGGTTCATATTTATGTAATCTGTGGTTGTGTGCAATTCTAAAAGTTTTCTCTGATGATCACTTCCAAGTATTTGTGTATTTTCTGTACATCAGCAACATGGCATGGTCTAAGCGCTATGTTATTTACGTATTGTTCATTTTGTTGTTTGCCCACAATCCGACAGCTGGAATAGAAGTAGATGGGAATTCAGATAATTGTGTAATAAGTTTAGTTGTTCCAAAAGAGAGTATAAAAAATTCTTGTAGTGATAACTCTAGGAATGAATTAAAGTTGAGATCAGTGGAAGGAATTATAGCACAACTTAAGAGAGAGATACATGAAATAAAGGTCAAACTTGCCTATACACTCTCTCCTAAACCTGATTCAAAAGACTTTGATGAATTATTGGAGAAAGTGGATTCCTTACAAAAAATAGATTTAGCCAAACTACACGATAGATTAAACACTCTTGAAGACAAGTTAGAAACTGTAAGTAAAGCCCAATCAGTGGACAAAGACCTAGTTGGACAAAAAACTTCAAAACCAACTTTCTCACAGAAGTTGTCTAAGAAAAAATTAACTAAGATCATAAAATCTACTTTAAAAAAAGAATTAAGGGGTTTAGGTGATAAAATCAAAACAAGTGTTGTGGAAGAGATACAGGCAAGGCCAGATTTGTTGTCAGCTGGTATCAGTCAACCACAAATGGGTGAGTCTCTAACAGCTTACTCAAAATCCCATAGACTGTATCGACACTATAACAAACAAGAACTATCACACAAAGACAATCCTGAAATGAATCTGCCAGAAGATGCAATCAACCAGGAAAAAGTATCGCCCAAGATAAGCCATGATGGAGACCAGAGCGCTGTAAATAATGAGTTTCCAGATATTCGTATGAAAACAGATATCACTCAATCTGACAGTGACTTTGGAAATGGATTAAACAAACTGTTTGATATATTTAGAACAGAGTTGACAGAAAGTTTGACTCAACACACCAAAAGGGTCAAAGGCATCATGAGTCAACATCTGACCACAGTTGAAAGCAAAATGTCGAGATTAGTAAGAGTTATTGACGGAATGAAAAATAAATATGAAAAGAAGTTTGAAGGCCATGATAAATTCAAAAACAAACTTCAAGAGTTAGAGAGCCATATTTCGACTCTAGCACAAGGAATAACCTCCCTGAAAGTCAATGTTTTAAGTGATCCAACAGTTGAAGAACATCTGAAGCAGCAACAACTAGAAATAGAAAACAGAATTACCTCAAAACTGTATCAGTCTGATATACCTTCAAAGCGTGATTTAGAAGCTTTACGAATTCGCCTGCAAGAGGCTGATAAGAAAGTGGACCTTACTGTTGCAGATTTCAGGAACTACAGAGCTGATATGAGAATAAAAACTCATTTTCTGGAGCGTAATGTTACCCAGTTAGCAAATTCTATCGAACATATCAATGAAACACTTTTTCCAGATTACGAAGAAGCTTTTAATGTAGATGAAATCTTTTATGAAATAGAGGTGAAAAATACCGTAAAATTTGTGAAAGAGATTCGAGAAATGTGGCCTTCTATTGTGAAAAATATCACAGAAAAAGATTTGATGGACGAGTTAGATCGCCATGAAATTGATCTTCAGTTTATTGATATCAATGCCAAAACAAATGATCTCAAAGAACAAAACAAGCAAATATATGACAAGCTATTTTCCTTGAACTACAGTATAGTTTCATTGGCAGACAGAGTTAATGACATTGAAAATTTTAATTTAAGAAATGCTTTAGAACATGATAAATGGGTGCGGTATGATTTTAATTGTTCCTATGGCAGATCAGGATGTTTTGGTGGAAAAAAATATGTGAGAAAAACTAGATATACTCCAGCCCAATTTGTGGGGGTAGTGTTATGCTCAGAAAACAGGTATAAAATCTATTTAAGTGAATCTTTAGATGACACTTTTCTGGATTTAGGAGATACTTTGCGAGGTGGGGAAGACCACTGTGAGTTCGTGGGTGCCACAGAACGCTCAAAAATTACTGTAGGAAGAGGGGAGCCTATCTTTGATCAAGTCAATGGTAATTATCATTTACTTACTACATTAAAGTACTGACTAAAGTACTGACTTATCTGCTTGGGCAGGAAAATTTTACCATCATCCAAATTAACCCTTCACTCTTTACCATACAATCCCAAGTTCAAACAACCCCGAGGAAGAGGCCTTTTGAAAACATTGTGGGAAAAGGAGAAAATGCTGGTAACCAGCATTTTCTCCATTTCCAACAATGTTTTCTACACAATCAAAGACAGATTCCATCATATGAACCATATTTCAGTTGTCATCAGCAAATGCTGTCAGCATGGACAAGTCTAAGATTTTGTTGTGTGGTATGAAGTTAAATTGCCCAATGGACCCAGTGGACATTTTCATTCTACAATAAGACCAAGATAATAGCATAGTTGTGGCTGCCTTTTGTCTGTACTGAATCAGCAAAGCAGGCAGTGTAGATCAAAGATCAGACTGCACATTTTGTGCAGCCTGATCTTGATCTAAATTGGCTGCAGAAGCAACTAGTGTAGTGAAAGGTGCTTTAGATGTTAAATGCATTTGCAGATGACAAATAAATTGTAGCTCAGATGATGAATATTTTCTCCTTTTCCTACAGCATTTTCAAAAGCCACCTTCTTCAGAGCTGTTAAGACACAGGATTGCTTAGTAAAGTGTTGATTCTTTTCATCACAAATTTGTTGTATGATAAAAGCATAGGCCACTGAAACTCCATTGGTCTATTACCGGATAACAAAATTTTCCTTATTGGACACCGTAACTGTAAATAGCACATTGGCAACTGCATCTGTATGGTATACAGAAGAACAAGGTGTGCAACAAAATCGAAGAAAATTTTTTACCCGTCCCCGCATGGTGATCCGGAAAATGTGGGAGCTTTTTAAATTTTTTTAGATCAGAGCTATTGCATGATTGCATTAAGAGCTGTTTGCAACTTTCGAAGGTCAGGGTACACAAGAAAAATCATCTGTGAACCCATCTGCAACGGTAAGTAGGTTTTTTTTTGTGTTTTTGGTTAAACGTTATCTCTGAAGGGGACAGGGGTAAAATTTTCTTTGATTTCATTGCACACCTTGTCTTATTATATGCAATATAGTGGCAGTTGCCAATGTAAATGAAAATTTGAGTATTCCATGATATACAGGCAATGTACCAATGAGAAAAATAGTGCACCAATGTGCAGAAGTGTTTGATGATCAACCATGGAAAATTTTAGTGTTCCATGATAGATCAATGGAGCTTTAAAGGCCTGTAGATATTAGCTGGATAAAATTTTAGAAGATTTTCATGATCATAATTATGATGGTTGATAAAGCACACCCCAGGAGTACTGCATAGCTCAGTATTAACCCTATCATGCTGTTCGCAACTAGATATGTATTCTGTGAAGAGTGTAGAGCAAGATCATCCTTCTATAATGTGCTCTATCAGCAGATTTGGTTATATAAATTCAGTGCAATGCCAATTAATTAACTCTTTACCACATAATTAAATTTTAGACTAGCCAAAAATGAAAGCATTTGCAGAGGACAATTGAAACGTGGCTTAAATGACTGAATTGGTTTCTGAAAGGTCAGAAAATATGAGAAAGGATAAAAGCTTGTTACCAGCATATTCTCATTTTTCCATAATGTTTTCAAAAGTCTAATTTCCCAAGGTCATTATAACTCATGATTATGTGGTAAAGGGTTACAAAATCTATTTCTGTAATTGTATTTTAAAACATACATGGATTTTGATGAAACACCCTTTAGATGAAATGTCGTGCCCCAGACAAATTCAGTGTTACTCAAGACATAAAATTTGTATTTCATAGGGTAGAAAACACTGTGGGGAAAAGGAGAAATGCTGGTTGCCACAATGTTTTTGAAAGCCCTCCTCCTTAGGGTTGTTAAGTCAGGATTGTGTGGTAAAGGATTAAGCGATATTTCCTTAACCCTTTACCGTACAATGCCGCCTTTTAACAACCCTGGGAAAGAAGCCTTTTGAAAACATTGTGGAAAAAGGAGAAAATGCTGGTGACCAGCATTTTCTCCTTTTCCCACATTGTTTTCTGCCCTATCAAAGACAAATTGCACCATCTGAGCCACATTAAAATTGTTGTCTGCAAATGCTTTCAGTTGGACTAGGCTAAAATTTTGTCATCTGGTAAAGGGTTAATAGGCTAGTTAGCCTCCTAAAGTGTTCTTAGATTTCACGCCAGCGTTACGCAAAGACATCTGGGAATGGTAAATGATCAATAGCACGCATCTATTGCATGGATTGGTATTTAAATCAGTATAATGACATCATATCTGAAGTAATAAAAGTAGATGCAGTTAAAAAAACATCCTGATATTTAATAGCCCAAAAATTGCACCTATTTACAGAATGTAACCATAAAGTTTCCAAATGATTGCAAAGAAAAACATATTTAGTTGTATTTATATGTGTTTTACAAAAAATGTTTACTGTGGCACAAAAACTAAATATTCCCCCTTTAAAAGCAGTAAAAAACACCATTCATTCATGAGAAAGCAAATAAGTATGAGCCATGCTCTGTGAAAAGGGGGCTAAATGCATCTGCGAAAAGGATTGACCCCGCTCAGCCTGCGCAGACTGCCAAAACGTTTTGCTATTGGTCAATTATCTGCTTGCCAAAGAACCATTCTACCTCATGATTTAGTCAGTTGTTAGACAAAATGGACCTCGTGGATCCATGATCATGTGATGACTTGCTAGGTATCATGACTCACAGAGATGCATTAAGCCCCCTTTTGTCAGGGCATGGCTCATATATAAACAGTTTTCTGGTGGAGTGACTTCTTTTTGGACCAGTTAATGGCTTGCATTTTAACCCTTTAACAAACACTCGCATATTTGAGGGCTTTAATAATACTGGGGGAAAAGGAGAAAATGGATGTAATCTGCGTTTTCTCCATTTCCCATGATGTTTTCTACCCTTTCTGATACACATCACATCATTTGTGCCACAATTTATTTGTCTGAAATTGCTTTAAATTTGGAATAGTCAAAAATCATGTTGTTTGGTAAAGAGTGAAAGTGCCCATCTCAACTTCGCTTGCCTCTGGTGCCAGCATTTATTAAGGTCAGACTGCACAAACAAGCAGTCTAATTTTTTATATATACTGATCACTTTGCCGAGACATTCTTGACGACAATACCCTTTAAAAGTGCAATTATTTGGGTCTTATTATCTAGACGGAAAATGTCTGTTGACTTTATTCAGTGCTCCGAGGGTTTAGATCAATATCTCAGTTTGTAATAATATTTTTATTACTTTCACAGATAAGTGCGCTATCTCTAATTTGCACTTATAATATTAAGATTACACCATAATACCCCTTCATTTAGCTACTTTTTTAGAATATTTACAGGCCCAGTGGAGACCAAAAGTAAACAATACAGATGTTAAAATGCATTTACATTTAAATCATACCATTTAAAAGTATGAAAATGATTGTGAGGATGACCTTCTGTTATTCTATGGTCGGTCCAAGTGTTTGCTGCTAGCTGTAACATGAAATGGAAAAATATGTAAAAAGTTGCCAAGTCACTGTATCTTTTGTTTACTTTTTTACTTTGTTTCAAAATTTATCTTTGTGCCAGTGACTTAAACTCTTGGACCAAACATACAATAATCATGTTCACAATAATTTCCATACTTTCAAATGGAATGATTTAAATTATAACATCCTCATTGTTTATTTTTAGCCACTTCTTGGTCTGTAATCAGCATTTTCTCCTTTTTCAACAATGTTTCCTACCCTTTTAATAAGAGATTCCATCATTCAAGAGACATTTGTCTGCAAAATACTCTCAGGATAAAGATCTCTAAAATTCTGTCATATGATAAACATTTCATAAATAAGAGTCTCTGCACATAATACTAGTTAGTACCTAGTTATAACAAACACTCTGGCCCCAAATCAGATGTTGCACATCCAATCTGTGCCTATTGGTGGATCAAGTCTTGTATGCAGCCTTAACTCTTTACTAAACAACAAAATTTTAGTCTGGTTCAGACTAACAGCATTGGCAAGCGACATAATAAATCTGGCTGAAATAAATGTAATTGTCAATGAATGTGTCGAAATATCTGTGGGAAACAGAGAAAATGCTGGTCACCAGCATTTTCTCCTTTTCCCACAAGGTTTTCAAAAGGCTTTTTTCTCAGGGTTGTTCAAACATGGGATTGTACGGTAAAGAGCTGAATAGAATTGAGTCATGCTCTGTGAAAAGAAAGTTTAATGTATCTTGCTAAGTTCCCAGTAGCGGCAAAGAGTAAACAATTGGGTGGTAAAATGCATGTAAAGTAAAATCATACCATTTAAAAGTATGGAAATTATTATGAAGATGAATTTGTTATTGTGTGGCCAGTCCTGTTAGTCGCTGGTACGAAAATGGATCTTAAAACCAGGTGAAAAGTAAACAAGGTAGAGCAACCTAGCAACTTTTCACCTAGATTTAACCCTTTACCACACAATCCTGACTTTTAACATCCCTGACAAAAAAAGGCTTTTGAAAACATTTTGGGAAAAGGAGAAAATGCTGGTAACCAACATTTTCTCCTTTTCCCAAAATGTTTTCTTCCGTTTCAGTTACAAATCCCATTGTTTGAACCGTATTTATTTTCCTCTTATACAAAATGCTTTCATTATAGATGAGTCAAAATTTTTGTTGTGTGGTAAAGGGTTAAAATTAATTTTCCTGCCAGTGACTAACAGTTGGACTTTTTGTACAGAGACAGATTGTCATCTTCATAATAATTTGAATACTTTCAGATCATATTTATCAAATTCAAATGCATTTTACCATCCCATTTGTTTACATTTGCCTGCCATTGTGCCTTTAATGCACTTAACCAAGCAAAGTGCCGCATAAGATATACCGGTACCCATTTTACCTACAAAACGGCTGTACTACAGGGAAGAATGAGGAAGAATGGTCCTTTAACAGTTTACTATAAGCAAAAAGTTTTGGCTCAGGTCAGCCTATGCAGATTACTTTAAGCCAGCATTTTCACAGAGCATAGCTCCAATGTATTGGCAGTAAAGGACAGTTAATGCGCTCATAATAGAATAGGCTCATCAGATTTTATCTCACCTGTGCAAGAAATTTTCAAGACGAGCCTTTGTGATTATACCTTTAGCACATATTCTCTAGTTTTTACAATCCATCCTAACAGAGAAGGCTTTGGAAAGCACTGTGGGCAAAGGATAAAATGTTCATAGCCAGCATTTTCTCCCTTTTCTCATAAGGTTTTCTGTCCTTTCACACACAGGTTCCATCCTAAGAGCTATATTTGTCATATGCAATATCTTGACATTAAACAAATCAAAACTTTTACTGTTTGATAAGGGTTGGGCTGTGTGGAGCCTCCAGCCTATTAAGTCCTGTTTTACTGCCAATCACTGTTTTGAAGACAGTTATGTGGGAAAGCAGCCTGTGGCTTATTTGAAGTACTGGTATATGATACCACAGAGAAGTATAGATAGGTGTCCTGGCTGCACCAACATACTAAAGTGGAATAATGTTGAAAACAGCATTAAACAGGCAATTAATAAACTCGCCTCTAGCCTGCAGTGTCTGTCAGCTATAACCTTGTGTGCACTGTAGAGGCCACATTTTCATTCAAATGCTTATAAAACTTGGTCAGAACAATAATCTTAGTTAAATCTTGGACAAGTCTGAAAACAGGTCACCTAAGGCCATCAAGTAGGTCACCAATTTAAAAGTAAAAAAAACTTGTGTTCACTCTAGAGGCCACATATTTAGTACAATACTTAGAAAACTTGGTCAAAATCTTTGTACTTGATAAACTTGGCCAAAATCTTTGTCTTGATAAAATCTTGGACATGTTTATAAATGGGTCACCAGTAGAGTCATGAAACAGGTCACAAGCTCAAAACTAAGAAAACCCTTGTGTATACTATAGAGGTTACATTGTAAGTCCAATGCTCATAAAACCTTGATGAAACACTGAACATTTGAAAAATGGGTCATTCTGGGATCATAAAGTAGGTCACAAGATCAAAACTAAGAACAAGAGGGCCATGATGGCCCTGGATCGCTCACCTGAGTCAATAGGCGAAATTTCACTCCAGGATCACAAGGTTTTTCTATGATTTGACCTAGTGACCTAGTTTTTGACCCCATATGACCCAATTTCTAACTTGTCCCAGATTTTATCAAGACAAACATTCTGACCAAGTTTCATGAGGATCAGACCGAAAATGTGGCCTCTAAAGCGTACACAAGGTAAAAAGTTGACGATGGACGACCGACGCCGCACGACGGACGCCACACACAGCACGATCACAATAGCTCACCATGAGCACTTTGTGCTCAAGTGAGCTAGAAAACATAAGTCAAAAAAGAGCACCACATGCAGATGCCAACAATTGGCTGTTGTTTTTCGATGGATAAAAATTACCCTAACAATTTTTTAAAAAGGTCACCCTAGGAACATTTCTGTGAAATTATTTCAAAATCTGACCAGCCATTCCAGAGAAGAATTAAGCAATTCCTCTTCATGTCCCTATGGTGCAAATAGCCCCCACCACCAGAGCCATGTTTCTTGACAGATCACAATTTTGCGAACAATTTTTTAAAAGAGTCACCCAAGGAACATTTCTGTGAAATTTTTTTCAAAATCTGACCAGTAGTTTCAGAGAAGAAGAATTTTTAAGAATTTCTTCATGTCCGTATAGTGTAAGTAGCACACAGCCATCAGAGCCATGTTTCTTGATGGATCAAAATTTCTCAAACAGTTGCGAAAAGGGTCACCCAAGGAACATTTCTGTGACATTATTTCAAAATCTGACCAGCCGTTTCAGAGAAGAAGAATTTTCAAGAATTTCTTCATGTGTGTATAGTGCAAGTAGCCCCCCCATCAGAGCCATGTTTCTTGACGGATCAAAATTTCTCTAACAGTTGTGAAAAGGGTCACCCAAGGAACATTTCTATGACATTATTTCAAAATCTGACCAGCCGTTTCAGAGAAGAAGAATTTTCAAGAATTTCTTCATGTGTGTATAGTGCAAGTAGCCCCCCCATCAGAGCCATGTTTCTTGATGGATCAAAATTTTGCAAACAAGTTTTGAAAAGGGTCACCAAAGGAACATTTCTGTGAAATTATTTCAGAATCTGACCAGCCGTTTCAGAGAAGAAGAATTTTTAAGAATTTCTTCATTTCTGTATAGTGCAAGTAGCCCCCATTCACCAGAGTCATGTTTTTCGACAAATCAAAATTTCGCGAACAATTTTTGAAAAGGGTCACCAAAGGAACACTCCTGTGAAATTATTTCAAAATCTGACCAGCGGTTCCAGAGAAGAAGAATTTTTAAGAATTTCTTCATTTACGTATAGTGCAAGTAGCCCCCATTCACCAGAGCCATGTTTCTTGACAGATCAAAATTTCACGAACAAGTTTTGAAAAGGGTCACCCAAGGAACATCTCTATGAAATTATTTCAAAATCTGACTAGCCGTTTCAGAGAAGAAGAATTTTTAAGAATTTCTTCATTTCAGTATAGTGCAAGTAGTCCCCATTCACCAGAGCCATGTTTCTTGACGGATCAAAATTTCGCGAACAAGTTTTGAAAAGGGTCACCCAAGGAACATCTCTATGAAATTATTTCAAAATCTGACTAGCGGTTTCAGAGAAGAAGAATTTTTAAGAATTTCTTCATATCTGTATAGTGCAGGTAGAACCCATTCACCAGAGCCATGTTTTTTGACAGATCAAAATTTCGTGAACAGTTTTTGAAAAGGGTCACCCAAGGAACATCTCTGTGAAATTATTTCAAAATCTGACCAGCGGTTTCAGAGGAGAAGACTTTTAAAGAATTTCTTAGAAAATTCCATTTCGTTGCCGTGGCAACCAGAGTTTTTGATGGAATCAAATTTTGTGCACAATTCTTAAAGAGGACCTCCCAAGGAACATTCCTGCCAAGTTTGGTCCAAATTGGCCCAGTGGTTTAGGAGGAGATGATGTTTAAAGAATTGTTGACGACGCACGACGAATGACGCACAGGTGTGCTAAAAACTTGTGTACACTCTAGAAGCCACATTTGGGCCATCTCAAAGTCGTCATTTGGTCAAAGCTAAGAAAAACCCTGTGTTCACTCTAGTGTCCATTTCTCAATGTAATACTCATAGAACTTAAAAGATTGTGTATTAATAATATGTTTGGCACTTTTCAAAATTGTCAACTCTGTTCAAAAGTATGTCACAGGGTCAATGATTGTCTTGAAAAAATCAGAAACATGTTTGAAAATGGCTCACAAGGGCAAATCTAAGAAAATTGTGTACAAGCTAGGGGCCCTATTTTCATACAAATGCTCATAAAACTTGATCAAAGCTTTTACATTTGACCATTAAATTTCAGATAAGTTTCAGAAGGAATCACCCCTGGTCAGGACTAGGTCACCATGTCAAATCTAAAGAAAAATCCTTGTGAACAATGTATGGCAAAAGTGACAGCCCTTGGTGCTCATGGAACTTTTTTTCAGAATAGCTGTCTTTGTAAATTCTGAAAGGAGTTGAAAAATGGGTCATCTGGGGGCAAAATTTAGGTCACAAGAAAAGTCTTGGAAAAACTTTTTGTAGATACTATACACCACATTGCATGCCAATGCTCATGATACCTAGTCAGTATGTTTGTCATGATAAAATTTCAGATGAGAACAAAACTGGGTCATCTTGGATCTAATTTTAAACAAGATTTTATATTTGTTTTGATTATGACCTATATTGTCTGAGAGAAACACTATCTCTTTGCATGCTATACAAATAAACACTCTTAAGTCATTAGAGAAGACCTAAATATTGCATTTTCAAGATGTTCTTGAATAGAATGCCTTACACCCTATGGCTACATGGCCACTATCAGACAGCAGGCACTGCAACCATGGATTGCAACTGTGCAGTTTCTTTTTCTACATTGGAATCAAAAGCACCTAATTTGTTCATTTATCGCATAAAGAGTTCAGTAAAGATTTGAATTCTTTTAGAATAAACAGGTGCAACTAATATCTATAAAAGTTTCATAGATTTGTTTAGTTATCTTTTACAAACATCTCAAATACAACAAGCCAACTTGGGCCATCTCCATAATCCAGCACAAATCTTTCAAAAAGAAACTGTTTAACATGAAACAAAATTTCATTTTCATTAACCCTTTACCAAATGGCAAAATTTTAGACTAGTCCAAATTGAAAGCATTTGCAGACGACAAATGAAAGGTAGCCCAAATGATGAAATCTGCCCTTGGTAGATTAGAAAACATTGTGGGAAAAAGAGAAAATGCTAATTACCAGCATTTTCTCCTTTTCCCACAATGTTTTCAAAAGGCTTCCTTTTCAGGGTCGTTAAAAGTCGGGATTGCGTGGTAAAGAGTTAAACTGAGAGTATTAACTTTGGGAAATAAATTACAAATGTGGCTTACTTAACCCTTTACCATATGACAAAATTTAACACTTGTCCAAACTGAAAGCATTTGCAGATGTTAAATCAAATGTGACTGGAATAGCAAGAATTGTCTTTGAAACTGGTAGAAAACATTGTGGGAAAAGGACAAAATGCTGGTTCCCAGCATTTTCTTCTTTTCCAACCATATTTTCAAAAGGCTTTGTTGTCAGGATCTTTGATACTCAAGATTGTGTTGTAAAGAGTTAAAAAGCCCTTTTCCAAACAATTCTGAGCTATAACAACCCTACAGGAGAAAGCTTTTGAAAACATTGTGGGTAAAGGAGAAAATGCAGGTAGCCAGCATTATTTCTTTTCCCGGCAATGTTTTCTCCCTTTCCAAAGACTAATTTCAATCCTTGATCAAGTCACATTTAGTTGTCTGCAAATGCTTTCAATCTGAACAGGTCTAAAATTTTGTAACCTGGTACAGAGTTATCAGATTTGTTTCTGGATGGGAAGGAAACACTGTAGGAAAGTGATGGTTTAACAGCAAAACCTCTTTTACTCACAGTGTTTGAAAAGTCTTTGCTAAGGTCATAACAAGATTTTTTTCTGGGGTGAAGGGATTAAAATTAACAATTGCTCCTTTTGTCACATTGGCTTGTTTAACCCTTTCCCAAACGACAAATTTTGGACTGGTCCAAATTGAAAGAGTTTGCAGATGACAATTTCAAATTTGATGAAAATGGCAGAAAGTTCTCAAAATGGGTAGAAAACACTCTGGGAAAAGGAGGAATTGCTCGTTACGAGCAATTTCTCCTTTTCCCACAGTGTTTTCAAAAGACTCGTGCTGTAGACACGTGAAAACCAGGGCTTGTTTGGGAAAGGGTTAAAGCAACTCCAAATGATCAAATTCTCCTTCTGTCTCAATCCTTTTGCATATCTTCATGTATAATTCTTTACCAAACAACAAAATTTTAGACTTGTGCAAAATGAAAGCCTTTGCAGACGACAAAATAAATGCGACTTAAAAATTGAAATTTGTTTTGGGACGGGTAGAGAACATTGTGGGAAAAGGAGAAAATGCTGGTTACCAGCATTTTCTCCTTTTTCCTCAAGGTTTTCAAAGGACTTCTTTGTAAGGGTCGTAAAAATTCGGATTTGTGTGGTAAAGGGATAATATACCTAAAAAAAAATCTTGCTCAAATAGATGCATTGCACATGAATAAAATACCACACATGACAGAAACAAAATCCGTATCTACACACTGTGAAATACGGTTCCAAATATGGTGCCCTGACGTAATGATGACGTAACTCACACACGGAATGTCCTCATATTCATTTGCAATTAGATTGGTCAAATTTTACGCTGTAATATTCATCCGCCATTCTTAAAAATGAAGTTACTGGCTACTACACCATTATTTGTGTACTGTTTTCAAATACAATTCAATAATTGCAAAATTTTGTCTATGAAAGTGGTTGGTATATAATAAAAGGAATATTATTGTCGTGAGGGTGGGTGAGATCGGGTTTAACGGTCCGATCCCCAGAGAGTAGACTCAACGTACGTCCGTTTACTATCGATTCATTTTACTACTCATCAATACAATTGTTTACAAACAAAAGTGACGTCATCAGAGAACGGTTAACGTTACGTCAACGTGCTTAACTTTCCCACGTTCCCGACATCCTCCGGGCCGCAGAGAAAACCCATTCACCAATCCATAACGAATTGAAATTTTGCATTCTCCGGGCTCTAAAGAATAATTGCATTCAAATTACACTGAATACTTATATACTAACAAACAGATGAATAATGGAGTATCTTTAAAGTCTATAAATTTGAAATAATAAATTTGAATAACTGTAGCCATCTTAATTGATGATCGAAGAGTCTTAAATATCTCCTATATTGTCAACGTGTAACTCTAACGGGTACAGTTTTGTTATTGGTCAGTTGGTAATTCCGTTGCTGGTTCGTAAATTAACTGCTCGAACGTGTCCGTCCCTTCCTGTGATGAGATTTTCTACAATACCAAGTTTCCAGTAAATACGCTTAGTCTCATCGTGTATCTGAACAATATCTCCGACTTTTACTTTAGTTTCTGTTTTCCCGGAAGCCCGTTGGTATTCCCTTAAGGCGGTTACATACTCATGCCTCCACCGTGTCCAAAAACTCTGCAGGATTTCGAACTTTGTTTTTGCTTCTTTGTTTAACTCTGAATGTGATTTTGGGTGAAAGTTATTTTCAGTAGGCCTTTCATCTGGGTATGAAAATGACTTAATCCTTCTTCCATATAAAAGATGTGAGGTAGTAAGTGGCTCTGGGTCATTTATAAATGCAGAATTATGTGTAAGAGGTCTGTCATTTAGGATCAATTCAATTTCTGTAACAAGGGTGGATAAATGCTCACTGGTAATATATGAACGGCCTAATACTTTATTGATGCATGTTTTTGTGAAACCTATCATACGTTCCCAAAACCCTCCGTACCATGGTGCTCTTTTAGGTATGAACTTCCATGTTGTTCCATACTGTTGTAAAGTTCTATTGACTTCCGTTGATTGGGTAAAACGTCGTAATGTTTCTGCGGCAGCGACGAATGTAGAACCATTGTCTGACAACATTACCTTTGGAATGGATTTCCTACTGGTAAATCGTCGAAATGCTAAGAGAAATGTTGCTTCAGATAAATCATTGACGATTTCCAAATGTACCGCCCTTGTACTGGCACAAGTAAATAAGCAGATGTATACCTTCATGTCTAAACGGTCTGGCGATATTACGTGTAAGGCCCCTGTATAATTGACGCCTGTCACTGTGAAAGGAACACTTTCATTGAGTCGATCTTTGGGTAAAGGCGGTGGATCCGGTGGATCGTAGGCTTTACCTATAACCTTTCTACATGTAACACATTTTCTAATTATTTTTCTTACAGCTTGTCTGATAGCGGGAATCCAGAATTTTTGTCTTATAGCAGCTATGGTCAATTCCGATCCTGCATGTAAATTCTCACAATGTATATTTGATATTATGATATCTATGAATTGATGTGTTGTGGGTAGCAGAATGGGATATTTTGTATCTATCGAAACACTAGCATTGTCAATCCGACCTCTGCACCGAATAATGTCGTTTTCATCGAGGTATAGTCGTAGTTGTCGAATCAAATCAGTCCGTTTTTTAGATTTTAAATTGAAAATGACGTCTTTGTATGACTGCCCTTGAACGGCACGTATCCAGTCTATTGACGCACTATTGATTTCATCAGCAGTTAAATGTTCGGTACGTTTCTGTGATTTTTCCGATTTCACATTCCATATAAAGCGTTTAACACACGCAGTTGTGCGCAGCAACTTCTGAGCTGAATTTGTTTATGTCTAACACCTTCGAGATGTTTCTTTCTTGTTGTTGACCCATGGGATCATTTCCGTGTTCACAAATCAAATCATTGTCTTTGCTTGAAATTGAGAGAATTGTTGAATGACTGCAATCCCAAATCGGCCACTTAGTTTTATCACTTAACCAAGCTGGCCCCTTTTTCCATAGAACATTTTCTTTAAATTCCTTCGCAGTAATTCCTCTTGTCTGTAGATCTGCCGGATTTGTGTCTGTAGGGATGTATTTCCATGGAATTTTTTCAGTTACTTGTTTTATTTCCCTAATACGTGTTGTGATGAATTTATTCTTTACTTTATCGGATTTAATCCAGTGAAGCACTATTTGACTATCACTCCAAAAAACGGCATCATCCAGGTCCAATTCCTTCATAAGGTGTTTTCCAACTCGAGTTCCTATGACAGCAGCCATAAGTTCTAGTCTGGGTAATGTCATCCCCTTTATAGGGGCAACTTGATTCTTTGCCATAACAAAGGCTGTTTCTCCATTTCTAACTATATAGGCGCAAGCCCCATATGATTTCTGACTTGCATCAACAAAAACATGAAGTACTGCTTTTCCGTCAGATTTGGTTTCGCGTGAAAAGTAATAACGGGATAGTTTTGTCTCTTGCTGTACAGATTTTATGTCCTGTAATATTTCGCCATTCATTCTGTAACTTTTCGTCTAATTCAACATCCCAAGCATAACCGTCTTTCCACAATTTTTGTATCAGTAGTTTAGTTCGGACGGTGACAGGGCTAAGTATGCCTAACGGATCATAAACTGACGATGATTCCCTGAGGATTTCATGTTTTGTTACCAATATTATGTCAGTTTTGTTGTCGCATTTTGTCGCAAATGTGAGTATGTCTGACTCGGCATCCCATCTCATGCCTAATAATTTCGTTTTTTCATCTTTGTCTGAAACGTTTTCAGAAACTGCTTTTTTCCTCAATTTTTCACTATTTGAAGACCACGCTCGTAGATTAAACCCTGCTTTCATTAGTGACTGTCGGCTGTTATTGAAATAATCAATACACTCTGTTTCTGTATCCACACTTGTTATTATATTATCTACGTACAAGTCCCTTTTCATGGCATTCTCAAGCGGTGTGTTTCCATCACTAAGGTGTTTTAATAGCGTAGCGTTCAAAATAAATGGAGAGCAGGTAGCACCAAATAGAACGGATTTGAAACGGTAGGTACATAATGGACTGTTTGAATCAGATGGGTCACTCAACCAAAAAAATCTGGTTACATCTCTGTCATTCTTGTCAAGTCCCACATGCAGGAAGGCTTTCTCTATATCTGTGGATATTCCATATTTTTTCATCCAAAATCGAACAAGAAGACCTGTCAGTTCGTTAAGTATTGGTGGGGTAGAACACAGGCAGTCATTTAAACTTGGTGAATATTTATCCTGTTTGCAACTACAATCATAGACGATTCTAATAGGCGTCGTAGTCGAATCCTTTTTTACAGGATGATGTGGAATATAGTGTACCTTTAAGCTATTTTCTTTCTTGTGTGACACCTTTTCTATGAAACCTCGGCTCTCTTGCTCCTTAATTATATCTCCGTATAATTTTAGCATTTCTGGTTGTCGTGCAAGCCTTCTTATTACATTTTCCGTGCGTCGTCTTGAGATTGTTTCATTTCTAGGTAGCTCAGCGTGATCTAATTTCCACGGTAATTTAGCTATGTATTTTCCATCTTTATAGCTAATGCTGGTATGCTGGTAGTTTTCTAAATAGGATTCATAATCTTCCTCTGTTTGGGTATCTTTAATTCCTAATGATTCAACATTCCAAAACCTTTCTAATTCACACTCTTCTTCTTTGTGAGAAACTAGGACATCCATAATGGAAGCATCTGAATGTGTCTTTTCCTCTTGTGTTGGACCCGATAGCAAAAGGCCTAACTTTGAACTGACAGCAGTTGGTCCATTGCCTCTTACGATTTGATCGCCAACGAATGTCCAGTAATAGTCTGCTCCTATAAGCATGTCAACTTCAAAATACTCTGTTTCATTCATGGGCATGGCTAATTTCAAACCCTTCAGATATGGTAGATTCACGTATCCTTTACGACTAGCAGCAATTGGATTTCCAATTTTCGGAATGATCAGAGCCTCAACAGGAATTCTCTGTTTGTTTTCGGTCACGACGAATACTTTGGCAACGTCCAATAGCCTTGTCCTAGGAGTCGATTGTTCAAATCCGGAAACCGTTAAATGCTCTTTCCTGATTGGTTGAATTTTGAGCAGTTCCGCTATAGATTCGGTAATGAACGATCTTTGCGCTCCTTCGTCAAAGAGAATGTTTGTGTCGTGATAAAGTCCGTTGTATGTTAGTGGTGCAACGGCAGTTTTCAAAAGCACGTTTTTACTTATTCTGGAGTGTAGAATAGACATTGTTGTCTCTGTTTTGTTTTCAGAGTTAGTGGGGATATATGTGATATCGGATTTCTGTTTAATTGCCCATGTATTACAAATACTTGTATGGTGTTTCTTGTGGCATTTACGGCAGTTGTATTTGGATCTGCAGTCTGCTACTTTATGGGAACCGAAGCAATTGAAACATAAATTTGCCTTTTTGATAATCTCTGCCCTGGCTGTAATATTTGTAACGTTTTCGCAATTGACCGGAGCATGAATTTCATTACAAAATATACATGGTTTGTCGTAAATATGGGTGGACTTACTTTGTGGTCGGTTTCCATTTGTCCAAGTAGTTCTTCCCTTCTTGTTTGTCAACGTATTTTCTCGAGATTTTGTGTAAAATGCAGCAGTACTCATGTAGGGAACTGTTCTCTCAGACCTTTCAAATGGGTAGCCTGCTTCCATGATATCTAATTCATGTGATAAACATCTCAATAAATTTCGCAACGTCCATTCTGTAGATCCATTTTCACGTGTAATGTTTTGTCGAATTTCTGGCGGTAGCTTGTTCAAAATAATAGGTATGAGAAGTGTACCAAACGATTCCTCTGGGTGTCCGAGCGATTCTAATCCCCGAATGTAAATTTCTACTTTGTCATAGAACTGTCTTAGACTAGTATTTGTTTTCAATGGGGGAAGTAAGTCTAACAATCCTTGCATATAAGTTTGGCTAATTTTATGAGTCTTTCCATAACGATCATGAAGAAGAGATATTGCTTTCATGTAATTTATGTTGGTGAGGGCAAATCCTGTAATTGTCTGTAATGCTTCACCTTGTAGGAGGGATCTAAGATAGTTAAATCTCTGTACATCGCTAAGGGACGGGTTTTCATGAATAGCGTTTTGAAATGAATCGCAAAAACTCTGCCATTCCAACAAATTTCCATCAAATATCGGCAATGTCAGTTTCGGCAGTTTGTGTGAAGAATTACTCGATAAGACAGTCGTGCGTGATGCATTTTCAATGTTCACTGAAGGCAAACTATTTGCATTCCGTGCCGCCGGATATTGCATAAACAGTTGTGCATCAGGGTTCAGGTTCGATTCTCCATGCGGGATTTGTTGATTACAACCCGTGTTTAAATTGAATATCTGTTGTAATTCTAAAATTTCCAATTCTAAATTAGATTTATACTCATCTGAATCCAAGATTTCTTGCTCAGTTTCTTCTGCAGATATTTCTTCTAAAATCCGATTGTCCAATTCTAGCAGTGTGTCTTTTTTCTTCAAGATATTTTCCATATGTTTTTTAATTGTCTCAGAATCTGTATTTGCTCTGTCGATGTTCCGTAGTTTGTTGATAATTTGTTTGACCGCTGATCTGTTTCCAGTCCGTAAAGCTCGAAGTTTATGCATTTTCCTGATTTTTCGTATGCGTATGCGTTGTATATGACAAATATACTCAGATTCGAACTGGTCACAGCACCAATGTCGTGAGGGTGGGTGAGATCGGGTTTAACGGTCCGATCCCCAGAGATTAGACTCAACGTACGTCCGTTTACTATCGATTCATTTTACTACTCATCAATACAATTGTTTACAAACAAAAGTGACGTCATCAGAGAACGGTTAACATTACGTCAACGCGCTTAACTTTCCCACGTTCCCGACAATTATGTTGTAGCGACTTTCCTAGTGCTTGTATTTAATTCTCGCTGAAGAAAATTTTCATCTTGTTCGACTTTCTTTCTTGCACGATATCAAATCTTCTTACGCTGCTCAAATCAAATACAAGCACCAGGAAAGTCACAACAACATAATATTCTGTGTGTATTAACTCTGTACCAACCATAAAAATTCTAGATTTGTCTAAACTGAAAGCATTAGCAGACAAGTTGTATGTGATTCAAATGATAGAATTTTGCTTATGGGGTATAGAAAACATGGTGAGAAGAGAAGAAAATGCTGGTTACCAGCATTTTCTACTCTTCTCACCATGTTTTAAAAAGCCTTCTACCTCAAAATCGTAAAAACAGGAGATAGTGCAATAAAGGTTTAATTTCCCATTAATTGTTGATATTTTCTTCATTTTTAAGGGATTTTTTCAAAGATGTCTACCTATAATTTTCTGCAGAAGCTATAAATGGGTAATAAAAAAAATTGTAAAATCTCTTACAGGTGGGAAACTCTGTCTATGTTTGAAATGAATTCTTAAAAAGCAATTTAAATCTTAAAAGAGATAAAGTACAGCCCAAACAACATGTGCAAGTCAGTTGATTGATAGCTTGATTGATTGTATAGCGCTTATACTACCTTCAACATTAATCCTGCAGTCATATCACAGTGACAGACATCTTATTTATATGTTTCCTGGGTTTTAACCCTTTACCAAACAACAAAATTTTCAACTTTTCGGAATTCAAAGCATTTGCAAGTAACAAGTGAAATGTGTCTCAAATCATTGGAATTGTCTTTGAAAGGGTTGAAAACATTGTAGGGAAAGGAGGAAATGCTGGTTCGCAGCATTTTCTCCTTTTCCCACAATGTTTTCAACAGCTGTCTTCCTCAAGGTCGTTAAAACTTGGGATTGTGTGGTAAAGGGTTAACTCTTTACCAAACAAACAATTTTTAGACTAGTGCGAATCGAAAGCATTTGCAGACAACAAATTAAAAGTGACTAAAAAACTGAAATTTGTTTTGGGAAGGGCAGAAAACAATGTGGGAAAAGGAGAAAATGCTGGTTACCAGCATTTTCTCCTTTTCTCACGTTTTCAAAAGGCTTCTTTCTCAGGGTCTTTAAAAGTTGGGATTGTGTGGAAAAGAGTTAACCAGTACTACACTAGGGCTCTGATCCAGGGTTTTCCTTGACCACACTTTCTTTGAATTTGGACCCCCAAATTTCATTAGTGTCATCCAAAACTTAAATATTTGCATTCCTTTATCCATTTGGAGAGGGTCAAATGATCCCTGTATGAAAAAGTGAAGGGAAACCCTGCTATGAATGGTCTTGCTCAAGGACACATTCACCAAAAAACTAGTGCCATGATGGAGGATTGAATTCAGGTCCTTTAGAGGGCCTCTGGCTTTAAAATTTTACATCATCACTATTGCGGCATGCAAGGTACCCTTTGAATGCAAGTCATTTTCAGGAAATGCCCAGGTTGTCTTGCTTACAAAGGTGACTGTCCTAATATCAAAATCTAAGCCAAAATTCACAAAATCTAGTGTTCTGTTTGCCTCCTTTCAATATGAAGTATCTATCTTTTATTTTACTGCATACTAAACTTAAAATATCTTGTTCTAGCATTAAAAAAAAAATATAACCCTCATTAAGATAAAAAATAAGATGTTGCTTAATTGGTTTGAACTTAGACCAAGCAATTTGTTGGAATAGAATATCTTAAATAATACCACCATCGTAGTAATAAAGCACTCTTCTTATCAAAAATGCTTAACCCTTTACCAAACAATCCGGAGCTTTAATGACCCCTCATAACAGAGCTTTTGGAAGCATCATTTGAAAAGGAGAAAATGCTGGTAACCATCATGTTTGTTAAAACACAAGTTTTTTTGATAAAGCCACACCAAACTAGTTCTTAGAATGTCTGTACCCCATCCTAACAAAATGGTAAAACAAGTTGCTGTGGGGGTAGGACATGAAATTTCGGCCTAATTATGCCAAAAGCACCCGTTACACCGAACTAGTTCTCTAAGAGGTTTTGCCCGGCCCTAAAAAATCATAAAATGGGTTGTGGTTGATTAGAATGTGTAGTTTTATTCAGTTTGCAAGGGCACTGCCAATTGAATGCCAACTGCACCATGTTGTGACACGTCCTGAATAGGATCACAGTATGGCAAGCCTGTCTGTAGCAATTGTCCATGTTGTTTCAAGTATGTTGTCACTCCGTCTAATTACAAGAGGGGATGGATGGCAAAAAATTTTGAGCAGGCTCCAAGTTCTGGAGCACCCTTCATGTCCTAGTCTGTCCATGAGGTTTATAAACAGATCGTAAAAGGTTGCTACTACCTCCACTCCTTTCAAACACAGTCTGAGTCTGACAACAATTTTCTGAACATAATGAGACTGATGAATTCAGATTGATGGGGGTATCAAGGATAAAAATGGCACTCTTTCTAATTTTAGGTCAATTATAATTAATTATTTTGTCTTTAATTTATCTAAGTGTTGTCTTACTTGCAGCTTCATGCCATGTGTTACCTGTCTGGAGGTATCATAGAATGTGGCTGATAGAAAATGCAGTTCTGAACTATGTGTGACTCAGCTTGTTGAACTGTTAGTTTCTTATTGTAATATCAAGGATATCACATGATGTTTGTCACATGCTTGCTTACATATTGTACCTTGCATATTAACCCTTGAAATGCCTTTCATGACAAGTGTTTCCTTTGCAGCCATTGTAGATCAAGGTCAGATGGCACAAAACATGCAGTCTGATCTTTGACCTATATTTTCTGCTTTGCTGAGACATTCTAGACAATAGCAAGGTTGGCACTGCAATTATAAGGGCCTTAATATTGATAGTTTGAGAATGAAAGTGCACCTTGGATTTACTTGGTTAATGAGACAAAAAAAGAAAATGGAGTAGATATAATCCACATTAAGTATTGCAACAGTAGGCAAAAAGTGTTCAACACAAAATTGCTTAAAATTATCAGAGTGATAGCCTGAATAAGGCTACTTTCAACATTATTTCAGTCATCACTGCAGCAGCTCATATATTCATGTATATCCTGGATTTTGCCAGTACATGTACTAGACCCTGGGCTCTGAAGTCTTGCCGAAGGACACTCCCATGGAAACCCAGTGAGGCTCAAACCCAAGTTTATGAGTCATATGATTTACCATTGAGCCAGTAGTCCTTCAAAAATGACAGAGTGCTGTTGAAGGTTTTCAATGACAATGAAATTGATATTCGATGTATCTGCATAAACATTTTGGGTTTAAACGAAAAGGATTGCTGAAAGAAGTGGCATATTGACATAATCCTAGATAAAAACCAGGGTCTGTATTCCCCTACCATTCTTAAGAGCATTCTTAGTCTTATTCTCCAGAATTTTCTAAATTGAAAGTCACACAACTTCTGATTGGCTAAACCATTTGGTTTAATCAGACAGAAGTTGTGTGACTTTTAAATTTAGAAAATCTTGCTGATTTAGATGAAGAACATTCTTTAGAATGATGGTGAATACAGACACAGGACACCAATTTCCTTGTACTTGTAAATTTGTGGAATCCTTTTTCTTTAAACAGATCATGCAGTTGAACCCAAGTGGAATCCAGTGATAAGTTTTGTGACTTTCCACCAATACTTATAATTTTTATCTCACAGATTTTAGCCAAATAAAGATTTTTTTTCCTTCAAAAAATCAAAAAAAACTATTCTCTGTGACCACAGATATTGGCTATTTATTTGTTTAAAAACAAGTAAATTCTGTAATCTATCAAATTTCACAAGCGGTCTTCAGCCTGGCTGCAAAAATGTGACATAAAGAATGCAGTCTGTGGGGTGTCAAACAGCAGGACTTGACTTCAACTATCTGGACCTCTTTTGTTCATTTCAAACTCATACCAGGGCTCAACATAGAGTGATTTGTTGTGGAGATGCTTTGAGTGTCGTGTTCAGGCAGGTGGTACTCTTATAAAGGTGAATGACTGATGAGTTTCAGCCCGAGTTTAAGCCTGTAGAGTGCCATATAAGTAATTTTGTGGTAAGTCAGTGAACCAAAAAACATGTTAGCTATCCTTACCTATATGAGCACAGAATCCAACAAGGAGACAGCTGACCCTTTACCATACAGTTCTGTGTTTTGATACCCAGAAGAAAAAGATTTTTGAAAACATTGAGGGAAAATGAGAAAATGCTGGAAACCAGCATTTTCTCATTTTCCCTCAATGTTTTCTACCCTTTCAATGATGAATCTCATAATTTTATCAATATGTAATTTGGCGTCTGCAAATGCTTTCATTTGGGACAAGTCTAAAATTTTGTCATCTGGAAAGGAGTTACTCTACCTGCAAAAAGATGTCTTGAAACAGGGCACTTTTGAAAACTTAGTAACTAAAGGTGATTGTTGCTTGATTAAGCAATTCCTTTATTTGCCCCTATGTTTGTAATACGGAGGTCCTAGGCTCAGGAGTGTACTGTGGAAAGGAACCTGAGAGCCCATGGCTAATAATGGTGAAAAGAAGGTGCCACATGAATGAGCGGGCTGTGATTTAACTTATATTGTCTAAAGTAGCACACCAGACCGAACTAACAAACAAATTTTTTTTTTCAGGTTACAAAAGAAGTGACTGGGGCCAAAACCCAATAAAGGGGCTGCTATCTTTCTATACTCCAACCCCACCATGGTATGAATGTGGGGTAAGGATCCCTTGATCACCTAGCCAGTAAAGAGAGGATGAATTCCATTTTCTACTAAGATGTCTGATCATTTTTCCATGACTTCTATGCAATCAACCATAGCCAGATTTACATAGCTTTGTGACATTAAATGAAATCAACCCTATAGAAAAGAGATTTAAAAATTTACTTAAAAAGTAATGCGTTTCTTTATCTAAAAAACAATTTACAGATCTTTACCATCCATTTACCTTTTTCTTTTTTATCCTGTACTGTACAAAAGTTTGCCTTTTTACATCAGATAATCATTGATTTTCTCTCTTCTCTTTGGTTGTTTATGGTTTTTTTAGGTACGTCAGAATATGACTTCAAGAACGTTTTTAAATAAATTTTTCAAGTCCATGTTTCAATTAACCCTTATCATGCTACATGAGTTAATGAAACTTTCAAGCCAATTGTAAAAATCTGATTTATGCTGTTTCAAAGTCACTTTTTGTAGAAAAACAACTCCTTATCAGACCCTGTAGATCAAAGATCAGGCTGCACGCTCTGTGCAGTCTGATCTTGATCTTCTCTGTCCGTAAAAGGTCAGTGAGTCATGCTTAGTAGCCTAAGGGATAAATCCGTTTAAATTAAGTAGCTTAATTCAAGATATTGAGAAGAAAGGATATGCCCATTCTTGATTACCAAACAATCATTATTGTGTTCTTTTAAGACCGTTAGAAAGGTTACTCACAGAATTGTGGGAAAAGGAGAGAAAATGCTGATTACCAGCATTTTCTCCTTTTCTCATAATTATCTTAAACTCTTTCAGAGCAAAATCTCATCATTTAAGCTGCTTTTAATCTGCTGCCTGCAGATGCCATGTAAATAAGTCTAAAAATTTTATCACTTGTAATAGACTTAAATATATGTAGAGTTGAATCTAGGATTGAAAAACAATGGGCCAATGCCCCCACCCTTTTCGAAAAAAGTGGGCAAATTTACTTAAAACAAAATACTTTAGCACATCCATAGCAAAGAAAAGCACTCATGTTGTGGGTACTGAGCAGATCTGCCACAGTGAGGGTTCTGACATGTGAAAACAATATAGGGATAACGCTAGTCATCAGGAAAACTTACCAAGATGTAGGTAATCAGATACCCATGTCATCTGGAGTGTTCACCAGGTGACACCAGGGCCTGTATTCACCAACCATTCTTAAGAATATTCTTGGTCTTATTCTCCAAGATAGTCCAAATTTGAAAGTAACACAACTTCTGATTGGCTAAACCATTTGGTTTAGCCAATCAGAAGTTGTGTTACTTTCAAATCCAGAAAATGTTGGAGAATAAGACTAAGAATGTTCTTAAGAATGGTTGGTGAATAGGGACCCAGGCAAAATCAGTTCATGAACAATCTTTTGCTTAGAATGCAATTAACCAATGCTGACAATTGCCTCAAAAAATTTCCAATATACTCGTTTCTGTGCTCTTATGCTATAAGACAAGACACACACATCCCCTCCCCTTCTAATGACATGGTTGTCTAATAATTTTCATATCCTAAAATTCACCAGTCTTTCCCTTGTGACCACATTGAGATTTTAGCCCAATTGTTTTATTCAATTCAGTCATTATAAAAATCATTATAAAGACTGACAGTTTCAAGAGTCTTTTAGCAGAGGATGTCAAGTTGACATTTGTTTGTCATGGGTTTATGTGCTTTTACATCAATCTATTTTCTGTGTACTTTATCTTTTAAAAAACATTTCTGAATAATTTGATATAAATTCTGAAAAAGAAAACTAACACTTTGATCAGTAATTTTTGCAACTGCGAGTAAATCTAGATGTATTCATAGAATTTTCTGTATAACAAAACAATTGCAACAAAAATCATCCGTAAATTAGTTTTCGCCAACTATGGATGTATTTTTTTCAAATACTTTCACATTTTAGTTACTCCCAGCTAGCCTTTTGACTTGTGTGTGTGTATCTGTAAATGACATCATTTCATTACGCAGGGGTGTGGAAATCTTAGAAATTTCTACTTGTCCGCGGACAAGTAAATTACAAAAATCTACTTGTCTGCCAGTGTGGCTCACTTGTCCAAAACAATCGATTTTTATTAAAAGGTACACATAAAGTGACATGTCTGCAACATGGGGATACTCTCAACAAACGTTGAAAAATATTGTTACGATCATCTGCATTCAACTACGGGAATTCTTTCAAGCATGCCTCGTTGGAAAAAAAAATGTTTTTGTCATATTTCTTGTCACGGTCTGCTTTACGTTTGGAGCCGCCAAATGGTTCGGAGTCTCGGACTTCCCACTTCCGTTTGCATCAAAAATTTGATAAAAAAAAAACATTTTCTCCGATTTTACGCACCAACTGATCGCTGAATTGAAAACTTTTGGATATTGAGACAGCTTCCGGCAGAGGTGTTAAATCACGGCCCATTTCGCACCGAAGCTGTTTAAATCAGATTATAGGCTAAAATTTTCACATGTGCGACATTGTCATCAAAGATCTCTAAATCGGAGCTAAAATTATACCAATCAAATTATTTTAATCCATAATGATGATCTTGAGGGTGTTTACACATTTTCAAAAAATTGACGTGCAACAACAGCCGCATATTTTCCCGATTTTGTCTAATGCGGTGAAAGCGGAGGTAGACCAAATGTGTATTTTGGGTTTCCAGCAATCAGGGATCATCTCAAGACACTGTTAATCATTCGAAATGCCATTTTGTACGAAGTGAGAGCATACGTATTTCACTGGATATGTATATACAACAGATTTTTGTTTAAAAAATTTTCCTCATATTTTCTACTTGTCCGCGGACAACTAGACTGAAAAAATTCACTTGTCTGACGCTGAATTTTCCCGAGTCGGACGAGTCGGGCATAGTATTTCCACACCCCTGCATTACGTATGGCAACACACAACCGAGATAGTTTTAACTCTTTACTAAAGGACAAAAACAAAAAGACTGGTCCAAATTGAAAGCATTTGCAGACGACAACTGAAATGTGAATCAAATGATGTAAATTGTCTGTGATAGGGTAGAAAACATTGTGAGAAAAGGAGAAAATGCTGGTTACCTGCATTTTCTCCTTTTCCCACAATGTTTTCAAAAGGCTTCTTCCTTAGGGTCGTTAAAACTCAGGATTTTGTGGTAAAGAGTTACAAAGGCTTTCATTGGTAACCATAAAAGGACACAATCGATACTGATATTTTTGTGGACATACTATGCAGTTGCCCAATGATTCTTGGTTAATTAACATTACTAATATTATGCTCGAGAATTTTGGCTTTGTGCCACAAATAAAAAGTATACGTGAGGTGTGGCCCACACATTGTTTTCACGTGCACAAGTTGCTTTTTCTAGGAACGTAATTTTACCAATACCCCACCCTAGATTCAACTCTGTACATGTATCATGTGACAGTTACACACTGCTCAAATATGGCCAGTAATTGTGAAGTGATATTATAGGGTTTTTTTTTATAAATCTAAGTAGTAGTTAGATTGTTTATTATTACATGTTCTGGAGTTTTCAATCATATGAGGTACTGGACAGCTTTCGTAACTCTGTGACTGGTAGAGAAAATGCTCAAAGTGACGTTAATCTCATCACAAAACATGCAGTCTGTTCTTGTATCGGAATCATCTGCTTGATTAGTCAGCCTATGACTTCACTGCCAGTAGAAAGATTCAGGCCTTCAAGGGCCTCTGGGTAAGTCACAGGCTGACTTAAATCACCATTTACCACTCAATCCCAACTTTTAAGGTCCCTGAAGTAGGCAGCTTTTGAAAACATTATGGGAAGAGGAGAAAATGCTGATAACCAGCATCTTCTCCTTTTCTTGCATTGTTTTGTACCAGTTCAAAGACAAATCCCATCATTTGAGCCACATTCACCTAAAATACCTTTCAATGCTTTCAATATGAACAGTCCTAAAATTTTGTCATGCAGTAAAGGGTTAACTAGAGGCCCTTGAAGACCTGAATCACTCTACTGGCAGTGAATTTGCTTATTTTCTAGCATACATCATTCATTCATGATGCAAAAAGGAAAAAGACAAACACATACAGAAACAAGAGGACCATGATGGTCCTATATCGCTCACCTGAGTACCAAGCAGTAAAGGTCTACAATGAAGATAAATACCAAATATCGAAGTGCAAGGCCAAAGCTCTAGGTCTTCTTGGTTTAGACAAGAAGATAATCTTTCTTAACCAAGCCCAGTTATATAAATATTTGTGAGAAGCTTGAATGATATTTGTCCAATAGTTGTTGAAAAATAGGGAGAACAAGAAATTTCATCAAAGGAAAATAACTTTGTAAAAATTCAATAAACCGTCACCAAAATATGATATGCACATTCTTGCTTGGCACCGAGTCTCTCTAAAGTTTGAATGAAATCTGTCCTGTAGTTGTTGAGAACTAGCTCTGACAAGAAAATGCTACAGAAAGACTGATGGATGGATGGATGGATGGATGGATGGATGGGATGGATGGATGGACCGACAAGCCGACTCCTATATACCTCCAGAACAGAGTTTTGAAGGAATAATAACAAAGCCCTAGGCCTTTTGGTGTGTGGCAAAAAGTTGCCTGATTTGAACAAGCTTAGTAGAGAATGTTTGCCGATTCAAGACTTTCTATATAAGTTAGTATTATAATGTTAAATACACCAACAACTACAGTGGTTGTCCAGGGACATGTTCATGGGTAATTGCTATTGTAAACACATAAACAATGTATTTACACTTGCAATAGTCTTGCACCAACCTTTCAATGCGTCCAGCTTACAAAAATTTGACCTTCAAGTGTGACACTGACCTTGGCCCTACCTGAACAGATCTTTCAAATGGTACTTCAATTCATGGTGGAGTATATGCCCAAAATCTATCGGGGAGGGGGGGGGTATAAACTTATTTATAAATTTCAAGACAAACACCGCAAAGTGAAGAACAAAAATTATAATGACTTCTAAGATTTACAAGATAAAATCTGTACTACAGAGTTAAATGAATGAACAAAAATGAACTCAAAATACAATGAACACAATGTTCAAAGATACATCCTAACAGCCAGAGAGAAAAATGCTGTCAAAGCCTTTAACCCTTTACCACACGGCAAAATTTTAGATCTGTCCAAACTGAAAGCATTGATGCAGACATTTTCATATTGGCTCAAGTGACACAATAATTTCTTTGATAGGGTAGAAAACTTTGTGGGAAAAAGGAGAAAATGATGGTTACCAGCATTTTCTCCTTTTCCTACAATGTTTTCAAAAGTTTGCACAGAATGTTTCTCATCATGTGACCTAGCGCATATTGTCAAGGTTCTGCAATTTATAGCTGCATAATGGAAAAAGGGGTCTTCATATTATATTTCATTTTTCACCAATATCTCTTTAATTACTGGACATATCTCAACAGATTTGAATGAAATTTTCACACATCAAGTGACCTAGCACATATTGTCAGGGTATTTGGAATTTATTGCTGTGTCATGGAAAAAGGGTGCTTCATGTCAAATTTAAACTGCATCTGTCCATCCTGAATAGATAAAAGGAAAAAATGATCAGGTGGGAACCAAGGCTAGGGGTATGCAAGACAGGATGTTTTATCAGACAGTGTAGATAAAGATCAGACTGCAGTTGGATCTTGGATATATATGCCTTATATTCTGCAAGATAGTATTGCCTACAACACAGTCTTGAAATGCATATTACTTGGTCTATCTTTATCTCTTTACCAAACAAAAATTTTGGACTGGTCTATAATTCAAAGCATTTGGAGACAACAAAATAAATTTGTCTCAAAAAAAGAACTTAGATCTGGGATGGGTAGAGAACATTGTGGAAAAAGTTTAAAAAATGCTGGTTACCCAAGTGCTTGGCCCACCTGAGATTTAAACTTGACATCCCTGCATAGCTAGCCCTGTAAGTAATGAGCTAACAGGCTTGGCTCAAATCATTAACAAACAACAAAACTTAATCCTTAAACCAAAAGGCCATTTTCATTCCAGAATGAGTCCAAGATGATAACAACTGCGTGGGCACCTTTTGTCTGCAGTGTTTCCACAAAGCAGACACTATAGATCAATGATCGGACTGCACATTTCGTGCAGTCTGATCTTGATCTACACTAGACACAAAGGCAACTATAGTAGTGAAAGGTCCTTAACCCTTTCCCAAACAAGCCCTGGTTTTCACGTGTCTGCAGTACAAGTCTTTTGAAAACATTGTGGGAAAAGGAGAAATTGCTCGTAATGAGCAATTTCTCCTTTTCCCACAGTGTTTTCTACCCTTTTTGATAACTTTGTCTCATTTTCATCAAATTTAAAATTGTCGTCTGCAAACTCTTTCAATTTGGGCCAGTCCAAAATTTGCCATTTGGGAAAGGGTTAAAGGGTTAAGACTTGTCCAAATTCAAACCATTTGCTGACAACAAAATAAATGCGACTCAAAAATTTAAATTTGATTTTGGTTGGGTGGAAAACATTGTGGAAAAAGGAAAACATGCTGGTTACAAGTATTTCCTCTTTTTCCCACAATATTTTCAAGAGCCTTATTTCTTACAGGCGTTAAAACTTGGGATTGTGTGGCAAAGGGTTAAATAGAACAAGACTTTTAAAGTTCATTCTGTATACCTTTGTGTCCTGTTTTGACCCAGGGGCATCATTTGAACAAAAATGGTAGAAGTCCACAAGGAAATGCCACATACCAAATATCAAAGCTCTAGGCCTTCTAGTTTCAGACAAAAACATTTTTAAAGTTTGCTCTACATACAATTTTGCCCAAAATTGTGACCCCTGGAGTTAAAGGGTTAATTCAATTCTTTTAACAACTTTGGTAGAACTTCACCCAAGGAATGTGCCTGTCAAGTTTCAACATGATTGGTTTAGGAGGAGAAGATGTTTAAAGGAATTGTGGAAAGACGGACGCTGGACAACGACGAATCACAATACCTCACCCAGCACTTCGTGCTCAGGTGAGCTAACAAATAGGCCTAACCATTGTCTGTGGCTTGTGATAAACAACATAAAGATGAAGTTTCATAACATTTTGTCCTGTAGTTAAAGAGAGATTAATCCATAATGAAAATATATGTGAAGCCCGCTTTTTCCATGACACGACATTTAATCAAAAAAGCTAAACTAATGATATTGGCAGACTATCATATGGAACACATGTATGAAGTTTCACAAATTTTTGTCCAGGATTTTAAGTTGAAGATACATGTATATTGATCCTTAACAGAAATATACATGAAGTCCCTTTTTCCTATGAGACAGTATTTGATATCAAAATGGTAAAAAAAACCAATAAATATCAGCGGACATCATTAGGAACACCTGTATGAATTTCTATTAGGTTTTGTCAAGGATTTTAGAAGATATCTGTCCTGAAAGATGGACAAACACATGGTCATTGGTCAATGACGAAATTAAACATTTAGCCCCCTTTTTTCATGACATAGCGTTTCATGAAATAAAAACAAATAACTATTGTCTGTGGCTTGCAATAAACAATAAAAAGATGAAGTTTCATGACAATTTGTACTGTAGTTAAAGAGATATTGGTCCACAATGAAAATATATGTCAAGCCCCCTTTTTCCATGACACAGCAATAACTGGTCCTATTAGACCTATGATCAAACTCATTCGAGATCTTACGGTCATATATAATATTGACTAAGTTTGGTGCTGATTGGTTTAAATTTGTAGATGCTAGAGTGTAAACAAAGTCAAATGTAGCAATTTTTTAATTCAAGGGCAAATAACTCCAGTCGTTCTAGTCTGATTAGACACATAATTGAACTCATCCGAGACCTTATGGTCATATATATTTTGAACAAGTTTAGTGCTGATTGGTTAATATTTGTAGATGCTAGAGTGTAAACAAAGTCAAATATAGCGATTTTTCTAATTTAAGGGCAAATAACTCCAGTCCTTCTGGTCCGATTAGACATGTAATCGAACTCATCCAAGATCTTATGGTCATATATATTTAGACCAAGTTCGGTGCTGATTGGTTAATATTTGTAGATGCTAGAGTGTAAACAAAGTCAAATATAGCAATTTTTCTAATTCAAGGGCAAATAACTCCAGTCGTTCTAATCCAATTAGACCCATAATAAAACTCATCTGAGATCTTATGGTCATATACATTTTGACCAAGTTTGGTGCTGATTGGTTAATATTTGTAGATGCTAGAGTGTAAACAAAAAAATGTGAACGGACGGACGGACGGACGACGACGGACGGTGAGTGATCACAATAGCTCATCAGGTGAGCTAAAACAAAAAGGGGGGGGGGGGAATTTGTTGCAATTGGGCTTGAACCCAATTAGATAGCATGATATCATGCTAAGTAGGCATAGTGGAATAATTGAAGTAAAATTTCTCTAAAGCAATACTTTGGAGTCCAGGGAAATCTGATAAGGCTTCAGTACTCATTGTATTAAAGAATCCCTGGAAAATTCAAAGAAATGTCACCAATAAGAATATTGGACTATGTAGAGTAAAAAGGACTAAGTCATCAAATGGCTGTTTTTCCAAAACTATGGCTGGATTTTCTTCATTCTCAAGCAGGCTCAATCCCTTGATAATACAAATGAACTGTTTTGAAAGTTTTGAAAGAATTGGGTAAAAAATGTTGAGTTTATCACATAAACAAGTAACATAAATTTTCAACTTTCAATGGCTACTTTTCCCTGATGGTTGGATTTTTTTTTACAAAATCTGTAGGGTTCAAGCTGTTGATGATAAAGATACCACACAAGTTTCACCAAAATTCGACCACAAATGCATACCTCATCATGTACATTAGAAAAAGACAGACAGATGGACTGATGACAGAAACCATGTCATGACATAAGCTCTGCTAGCTTTCAGCCAGTAGAGCTAAAAATCTTTAAGTTTCACTGGATTGTCTTTGTAATCAACAAAGGAGGTTGAGTATATATGAACCACGCTCTGGCAAAAGGGGGCTTGATGCACCTGCGTGATGCATTATCCCAAATAAATCATCAAATGATGACCCAGGTCAGGCTGACCTGGGTCAAAACTTACCGCTATTGGTCAGTTTTATGTATGTTTAAGGACCAGTCTATTTCATGAGTCAGTTGGTTGTGAAGAAAAGTGGCTACTATTCATCCGTAACTATGTGATTGCTTGATAGGTATAATGCATCACAGAGATGCATTAAGCCCCTTTTTGACAGAGCATGGCTCGTATATTTATGGTATTAAAATTACTCCTATAATGACTCCTATAACAGGAGAGGAAAAACTTATTAGAGGCAGCAAGTGCTTCATTTCCTATTTGATTTGGTAGAGACAGACTGAATTTATAATTTCTCAAAAGTACAAGAAGAGAAAGCATGGTGAGAAAAACAGATAAATAATGGAAAATGGCACATAATAATAAACTTCAGATTTTTCAAAAATAGTAACAACAAGTACTCATTTTTCAGCCCAATTAGTCAAGCTGATTACCAATTAGTCCAATTTTTCAAGCAAATTATTCAAAGAGTACACCAAGTTTAATAGGACTGACAACCATGCAGTTAACTCTACCAAATGATGAATTTTTAGACTGGCTCAAATTTAACTCTTTACCAAACGACAAAATTTTAGACTTGTCCAAATTGAAAGTATTTGCAGACAATAAAATAAATATGACTCACAAATTGTAATTTGTTTGAGGAAGAGTTGAAATTATTGTGGGAAAAGGAGAAAATGCTGGTTAGCAGCATTTTCTCCCTTTCCCACAATGTTTTCAAAAGCTGTCTTTGTCAGGGTTGTTAAAAGTCAGGATTGTGTGTAAAGAGTTAAAGCATTTGCAGACAACAAAATAAATGTTGCACAACTTAGGAAATTTTTCTCTGAAAGGGTAGTGGGAAAAGGAGAAAATGCTGGATACCAACATTTTCTCCTTTTCCCAAAATTATTTCATTGGTCCGGTTTCCTTGGAGTCGTTAAACCTCAGGATTGTGTGGCACAGTGTTTAGTAGTATTTTGAACTAGTGACCTAGTCTGCTGAAGTGTTAATTCTACCAAATGATAAAATTTCAGACTAGTCTAAATTGAAGGCATTTTAGCTGAAATGATGGCATTTGTCTGTGAAAGTAGGGAAAAAAGCCTGGGATGGGAGGGGGGTGGGGGGAAAGGAGAACTTTTCACATGGTATGTCCCATATTTGACTTTGTTCAAGACAATTATAATTGTGACAAACAAATTGTGCCCCTGCAAGGCTTCTTTCGTGGGATCTTACAGATTGGAAATTGACAGTTGTATCTCAGATTATGACTCTGTTCTATGCAGTACAACATTGATCTGTACACTCGTTGGCAGTCTGCATGTGCAACTGTTGGTTTCCAAATAACCACATTTTACATTTTCATTATGGCATTCAGACCACAATAATTGCATTCTCCAAATACTGCACTTTTTGTGCCAAAAGCAGCTGAAATTGCTTTGATCATCTTTGGTAAAAAGATAACTTTTTGTTTGTTTTGAGTTTAATGTCATTTTCAACATTGTTAAGGAATAAAAAGAATTTTTTTGGGGTTTCCATCAAGGTATGAAAAGAAAAAAACCTAATCACACTAGATGAAACCGCAAATTTCATTTCAAACGAAAGTGTGATTAAATTTTTTGTTTTCATACCTCCTTGAAAACAAAAAAAAAAATCTCTTCATTCCTCATTATTCAGTATCACAGACAACAAAACTTCATATGCACATAATAATTCTAAATGTAGTTTTTTTGTAAATCAAACATTGCAGTTTCTAATGCCCATTTCATAGCAGAAGAAAATGGCACGTTCATGATGTAAAAAAGTGTAATTCACACATCATCATAGCATTCAACATTGCAGATTTAGTAGATCTATCATTAGAAGTTTAATACGCTGGAAGTAAGTAGAAAGTTAGATCATTCGTACCCAGTAAACTGATGATGAGTTTTAAGTTCTCTCTTAGAATTTATTGTTGGATCTTTTTTTTTTTAATATATGATATTCAGAGAAAATAAACCTTGCTAGCACATGAAATTCAGGCTCGGTATAAAATTAGAACGAAAAACATTATGACTTTTTGTATCCATGTTTGTTTACATAAGTTGACAGCAAAAGTAGTTTGGGCACTGCATGAATAATTTCTTTCATGGAGCTATGAAAAAAAAAATTCTGCCAATCAGAACTAACCAATATTGATGAAAAAACTAATACTGGGTTATATAATAAAGATGAAATGGGTTAAAAACTGGCTTAAAACAAGTATAGATGCCTCTTTAATCTTATTCTCGATTAAGGAAGTTAAAAAAAATCTGACTGACTAAACCATTTGGTTTAGCCAATCAAAAATTCTATTACTTTGAAAGTTAGAAAGTTGTTGAGAATTAGACTAGGAATGTTGTTAACCCTTTACCAAACAATTCTAAGTTTTAACAACTCAGGGGAAGTAGCCTTTTGAAAACGTTGTGGAAAAAGGAGGAAATGCTGGTAACCAGCATTTTCTCCTTTTCCCACAATGTTTTCTACCCTTTTAGAGTCAGATTTCATCAAATGAGCCAGCATACAGGACTTGAGAACAGGAGGTTGCTGGTTTGACCCCAGCTTGGCCAATATCTTTCTGAGGATTGATGATAAGTCATTGTGACAGGATTCATTCCTCTCTCATCGCTGAGCATTGTTTCAACAATGGGAAAGCAGCCAATGGCTTGGAAAGAATATTGTGTGGAGTACTGGTAAAAGAAACTCCAGGAAAGCATGGATAGGTGACTGGCCGTGGCGATATAACTGAAATAATGTTGAAAACGGCATTAAACCCATACAATCAATCAATCAAATGAGCCACATTCAATTTGTTGTCTGTCACAGCTTTGAATTTGGATGAGTGTAAAATATTTTGTCATTTGGTATACAGTTTAGATTTATTGGTGAATACTATGGACCAGTTTGGCTGAGACTAAAGTAGTTAGACAGAGATAGGTATCTGTCTACAAGGTGGTATAATGATCACTTTTATATGAAAGGCTTTTAAGTGAAAAAGTTTAACCCTTTATCGCCAAATGCCGACTTTTAATTACCTGAAAGGAAGCCTTTTGAAAACATTGTAGGAAAAGGAGAAAATGCTGGTAACCAGCATTTTCTCCATTTCCCACAATGCTTTTTACCCTGTCGAAGCAAACTTGCACCATTTGAGCCACAATGGAATTGTCATCTGCAAATACTTTCAATTTCGACAAGGCTAAAATTTTGTTATCTGGTAAAGGGTTAATAAAATATGTGCAGCACTAATTCATGCTGAGTGAAAATAAATAAAACTACTGGCAACCCCAACATTTTGCAATCATTAAATCTGTTAATATTATGTTTTTTAGGTCTAACAATTTAAATGTTAATCTTGTTAGATTATTTGAACACACCTTATGTCATTTAAAGCCCATTATGATACCATTTTAATTATTTAAATGGCCCTTAAATATCACAGTAAGGTTTGTGTTTATCCCCATAAGCTTACTTAATTCACTGTTCATATTTCCTTTTAACCTCTAACAGACGATCTCATGCTTTTTATAAGCCTGCGGAAAAATACTTCAAAACATTTTGGGAAAAGGAGAAAATGCTGTAACCAACGTTATCTCTGTTCATCACAATGCTATCTACCCAAAGAAAATTCATTTAAGCCACATTTAATCTGCTGCCTGCATGGACAAGCTGTTAAGTTTTCTCTTCCTGTACAGAGTTATGTTTTTATAACGTAATAAACTGGATTATGATACTTTCTACAGTTCACCCACAATGTCAGTTTTTGCACCATCAAAAACTAGAGGCTAGGTCAAGGATTGTTTAAATTATAGACAAGAATTTCTTTTGGTATTTAGGATTCAACAAATGTGTGACTTGTGACTGGTCCAAATTGAAAGCATTTGCAGACAACAAAATGTGTCTCAAATTATTAAATGTATCTTGGAAAGGATAGAAAAACACTGAGAAAGGGGGAAAATGCTGGATGCCACAATGTTTTCAAAAACATCCTTTTTCAGAGTTATTAAAACTCCATATTATTTGGTAAAAGGGTAAAATATCACAAAACTAAGTTTATTTTGCCAAGTTTTTTTTTTCTTTTAAAAAAAATCCTGCAAAGATGGTCTGTGACATTAAAAACAAGAGCACCACATGTGGGTGCCAATGCTCAGTTACAGTTGCCTGATATTATATAATGTCAAAGTTTTTAAGTATTTTTAGTTAAAAAGGGGACATAACTGTGTCAACAATATCTTGATGGTAACCTACCTCAGTATAACTCTACCTTGATAAACCTTTCATTAACAGTTTAAATTAATGTTTGTTTGTGGGAATATATTTTAAAATCACAAACCATTGCAAACCATGGCGAGATAGTATAAATGTTATCAAGTTGGGCATATAAATTATCTGATCACAGTATGTGATTTTATAACTGTCATCCGAAACATAAAAAGTAACATAAACTGATAATGAAAAGTTTATCAAGTGAGAGCTATAGTATGGATTCCCCCTTTTGATAGTTAAAAACTAGTCAAAACTTGAAGTAAATATCCTCAGTAGTGACAGAGACATTACAAAGTGTCAAAGTTTTTGCACGAGACTGCTGACGACAACACAGACGATGCAAGGCTATGATAGTACCTCAATGTTTTCTTTGAAAACAGCAGAGCTAAAACGGGAAACATTCATGTAGAAAACATGTTTTTCATTATTTTTTTCATTGAAAATTCTGACATTGTTTGAGTCATCAGGAAGCCACAATTTAGTACCAGATTAATAATTTTATTCATGTCAGATACATATGGTACTGGCTGGCTTGGTTGGCTCAGCTGGTAGAGTCACACCAAGAAATCTTAATGGGTGCGAGTTCAAACCCATGTGACGGCAATCTTTTTATGTAGCTTTTTTTCTGTAGTTTCTTTCTGTAAGATAAAATGAAATTTAACTTAATTTCATTTGAAGAAAAAATGCCAAAATATCCTGTTCAGAAACAGTGCTACAACAAACTTGGTATTAATCTTCCAAATGTATTTAACTTGTCACTACTTGGGGATTTCCCTGGACCTTCACATAGGGGGTTGAAATGATGAGTCCCTGAAATGACTTCCTTCAAAAGAAGGCAGACTTTCAAAATTAGAGGTCATCTGGAAAATTTTAGGGTCCAAATTCAAAGAGACAAATGATGTGGGAAAACCCTGCAACTGATGACAAAAGTTTTGAAAGCATTTGCAGAAGAAAAAAATTGAATTAGACTTAAATGATGGGATTTTTGTCCGGTAAGAGGATAGATTTTCTCCAAAGTGTAACTGTGAAATAGTAGTGGCAATATTCAGGTGTTTACCATCAGCTTGAAAGTTTCATTTAACATTTTTTTGGCAGGTAAATCAATCAATCAAATTCGCTAGTCTGTCAGTACTTTCAGTACTTTGATTTTTTTTTTTAAACCCTGAACCTGCTAGGTAATAGAGTTAAATGAAACTTTGAAGGTAAAAACCCAAATTTTCCTGTTTCAAAGGCATTTTCTGGAGAATGTATATCTCCTTATCGGACAGTGTAGATCCAAGACCAGACTGCATGTTCTGTCGCAGTCTGATCTTGATTTACACTTTCAGCAAAAGGTCCTTAAGTTGCGCAGTTACCCCTAAGGGTAAAAAACCATCTTCTACAGCCTTGCAAAAACACATGTTTGTCTGGCAAAGGATTAACACATAACCACAAGCAGACATTGCCCTGCAGACTCTTTTTATCTTCAAGAACTTCAGTGGGGGAAAAAATTCCAATCTGCCTGTTTTTTCTTCTTTGTGTCATTTTTCACCTTTATCAGACAATAAAATTTTTGGCTCAACCAAATTGAAACCATTTGCAGAGATAAATTAATTGTGAATCAAGTGATGGTAACTGTCACTGAAATGATAGAAAACATCCTCGGAAAAGTAGATGCTGGTTAACAATATTTCTCCTGTTTCCACAAGGTTTTTTAAATGTGATCTTCCAAAGGGTTATTTAACCCTTTCCCAAACAAGCCCTGGTTTTCATGTGTCTGCAATATAAGTCTTTTGAAAACACTGTGGGAAAAGGAGAAGTTGCTCGTAACGAGCAATTTCTCCTTTTCCCACAGTGTTTTCTACCCTTTTTGAGAACTGTCTGTCATTTTCATCAAATTTAAAATTGTCGTCTGCAAACTCTTTCAATTTGGACCAGTCTAAAATTTATCATTTGGGAAAGGGTTAACCCTTTCCCAAACAAGCCCTGGTTTTCACGTGTCTGCAGTACAAGTCTTTTGAAAACACTGTGGGAAAAGGAGAAATTGCTCATAACGAGCAATTTCTCCTTTTCCCACAGTGTTTTCTACCCTTTTTGAGAACTTTCTGCCATTTTCATCAAATTTAATTGTCGTCTGCAAATTCTTTCAATTTGGACCAGTCCAAAATTTGTCGTTTGGGAAAGGGTTAAACATGGAATTGTTTCAAACAGGGTTTAATAACTTCTAAGCAGATCTAAATTAGCTGATTTTTTTCGCATAATTAGGTTAATGACATACTAGGAATGCATGGCCAGGTGCACTGGCTGCCTTAATGTGACTGAAATGCCGTTTTGGCAGAAAACATCAGACAAAGGAACAAATAGACAAACACATCCATGATGATCATGTTGGGGGATTATTCAACTAAGATAGAGCTATTAAGATAATCATATATAGTGAACACAGTTGCTCTTTCTTTTCAATGATGTCTTCAAACAGCCTTTCCTTGCATAAATGCCTTTCATTCAACTGTTCTGTTGTTTTTGTTTCACCCCTCCCCTTTTTTTTCAATACAGTTAACCCTTTACCAAACAAGCCATAAAATATAAAAATATAAATACACATTGGTAAATGACTTTGAGCAACAATTAGGTGGAAAAGGAGAATGCTGGTGGCCAGCACATACACCTTTTCTCACAGTATTTTCTATCCTTTCAAAGACAATTTTCATTATCTGAGCCACATTCATTTGTTGTTTGCAAATGCTTTCAATTTGGACAAGTCAAAAATTTCATTCTATATACAGCTTTTTTCATCTTGCAGCAAGAATACTTATGAACATATTATGGCAAGATAAGAAAATGCTAATGATAAACAATTTCTCCTTTTTCCATGCTGTTTCCACATGTATTCAACAATTAACAACTGCAGGCGACCAATTCAGTCAAGCTAAAGAGATCATTTCTGTCTTTGAAAAGGTAGGAAACACTGTGGGAAAAGGAGAAACTGCTGGTTACCAGCAGTTTCTCCTTTCCCCACAATGTTTTTAAAAGCCTTCTTTCTCATCCTTGTTGACCCAGTTCCGATGTATTCCATAAATTATATTCATTGTCCTTGGGTAGCATATGTTTTTTAGTTCTCCTGAATTATTCATGAGACATTTTGATTGGTAATCTCAGTTTTTCAGTGAGAAAATTTAATCTATTTTTGTCAACCATATGCAATCATTTCTATTTTTATCTCGTCTACAACCAATAAAATTGCTTGTTTCTAATCAAGCCTGGCGACACTTTAAATATGGCTGAGGCCATGAACATCGTGGACAAAAGTTTACAAAAAAACATTCAGCGTTGTATACAGGATTTGTAATGTCTGCCCTGGATTGTTGTAAGGCAAATGCCACAGAAGGAAGGTCCACCGGCAGCCGCCATATTTGTTGATAATGGATGTGGGTTTTACCTGGTTTATTCATGGTAACGGAAGAAATGTGATTCTCTTCTACTACAAGAGAGTATCGTTATGTTATCAACAATTCGATTGGCTATTGGGTGCAATTCGCAATCTTATAAATATTCATAGAAAAGACGGTTTCGTAATTGAATGTCCCAGGGGTGATGAATGGTAATACTTCATACCTGGGTTAAAGAGGGTGGGTCATTACAAGTCGGGACTGTTTGGTAAAATGTTAAACGTAAGTCATGTTGATAATTCCTAATATTGCAACAGGAATGTTTTCAAGGTTTTCTGCTGCAAATACATCATACAATAGTTCCAAAGAATGTTTTATACCCTTTTCGATACTTATTCTGCACATTTCTAAAATATGCACAACCCAAAATAAATGCATGGTAAACAATTCATATGCTAAAATGAACAGTGTCTAACCATTTTATGACATATTCTGTATACTGCTAGATACAAAATGTTTTGATAAACGTCCAAAGTTTCATAACACCATTACTAGTATTTTGTAGTGATATCAAACTATTTCCAACTGTATCCCCATTGATTTATAGTATCGGAGTGATTCATAGTTATCCAATAAAATGTGTTTATTTTTGATTTCGTATATTTTAACATATCCTAGAAAATAACGTACAAAAATGTACTAATTGCTCATAAACTGTGTATTTAAATTTTTTACTATGATAGATGGTCTTTTAAACATGGCCAACACATTATCATCAACAATATTTATTAAATAATAATAGAACATATTTTTTTGCAACATCATTCTGTTTTGTTCAATACATTTATTCACCTACACTTTCACAGTGTAGGACCGATATTATTCATTGTATGCAACTTGGGACTCTGTACAGTGATGGTCTGTCACTTGGGAGTTAAAAAATTGTGTTCACACTGTGAGTCAAGCTAGTGCTTTTTCATTTATTTTGATTGTTATTATAAAATATTGGTATCCAGTTATTTGTTTGTTATGTATAGACCTTATCAGGAATACATATGTGCACTGTGAACCTTACCTAGAGCAATAGGGATGCCTTGATCAGTTGACCATGCTAGAAAAACTGATGATTTTGTCCCAAAACAATGCCATTTTTATTCAATTACTCAGCCTTATAAACCTGTTTTCTCAAAAGAAAATGTATGAACAGTTTCTTTATTCATTTTTTTGTGAAAACATGTCAAGGTTTCATAACAAAGTTGACTACAATCTTCCTTATCCTTTGTTAAAAATGGTGAATTGAAAAAAGAAATTTGTACAGTCACTTGTAAGCGGTTGATAGATCTCAGGCAACTGTATAACTGCTTACCAATGACTGTACAAATTTCTTTTTTCAATGTGCCATTTTAAAAAAAGGATAAGGAAGGTTGTAGTTGACTTTTTTAACTTCTTTACCAGACAATTTAAATTACTCAAATTGAGAACATTAAAAGACAACAAATAGAATAACAAAATAAATGGCTAAAATAATGGCATCTGTCTTTGCAAGAGTGGAAAACATTGAAGAAAAATGAGAAAAAGCTTGTTTCCAGCATTTCATATTTTTCCCATGATGTTTTTCAAAAGCTTGTTCTTGATGCTTTGATAAAGGGTTTAAAGAAATTAAAGTATTTGGCAGAAGTTTTGGCTCTGTGTCTTTTCCCATTAGTTTTTCTATTTTAAACCAAACCTCTACATTACATAATATAGACTTTAATGACTGTGATTTTTCAGTTTGTAAATTATGCATTCAGTCAAAAAAGGGAGAAATAGCTGGTAATCAAATGCATTTTGTATGATATTAAAAATACATTATGTAAATGGGACGATAGCCAGAAAAAATTGAATAAAGAGTCTGAAGGACTAATTTTTCATGGGGTTGATGACTTCAAAAACAGTGCAAAATGATTTTCTGTCGTCAGAAAAATGTTTGGTCATTGTTGCCTCTGTGGAGATAATATTTAATTACAAAAAAAAAACCACCTTTGATAGCTTTACAACTGCATCTTGCTTATATAACTCTACTAATTGACAAAATTGCACACTTTCCCATTTAACCCTTTAACACACAATCGCGACTTTTAACGACCCTGAAAGAAAAGGGATTTTGAAAACATTGTTGGAAACAGAGAAAAAGCTGGTAACCAGATTTTATTTTCCTTTTCCAATAATGTTCCAAAGACAAAGTTAAATTTTTTTTAGTAAAATTAATTTTGTCATCTGCAAATGCTTTGTATTTGGATAAGTCTAAAATTTTGTCGTTTGGTAAAGAGTTAAAACATTTGATGATCAGAACTGAAACACTACTAAAATGATAGGATTTGACTTTGTAAGGGTTCAAAATATTGCAAAAAATAAGAGATATGCCACTAATTGTTTTTTTTTTTCTGTTTTTTTCCCCAATGTCTTGCAGGCCGTTTTTCATCAGTGACATTAAATCAAGTGATTCTGTGGTAAAGGGTTAACTTTACCAGACAATCTTGTTTTTCACTAACTCTGAGATGAGGATGAAAATTCTAGAAGCCAGCATTTTCTTCTTTTTCCCACAGTATTTACTACCCTTTCAAAGTCAACTCCTGTCATTTGTGCAACATGTAATATGTCATCAAAATATGTGGAAGGTCATCCATTTTTGCTGTCTTGTAAAGACTTAACTCTATACCAGACAACAAAATTTTAGACTCATCCCAATTGAAAGCAACTTCAAACGACAAATGTGGCTCATACAATGATATTTGTCCCTGAAAGGGTAGAAAACATTGTGAGCAGTGGACAAAATGCTGGCCACCAGCATTTTCTCCTTCTCCCAAAATATCTTTAAAGCCTTGATACTCTGGGTCATTAAAACACTGGATAATGTTTGATAAAGGATTTTTTGTTTCAGGTTATAACCAATTACCACACAATGCTGCCTTTTAATGACCCGGGAAAGAAGCCTTTTGAGGACATTGTGGGATAAGGAGAAAATGCTGGTAACCAGCAATTTCTCCTTTTCCCACAATGTTTTCTACCCTATCAAGAGAAATTGCACCATTTGAGCCACAATGAAATAGTTGTCTGTAAATGCTTTAAATTTGGACAAGGCTAAAATTCTGTCAGCTGGTAAAGAAATAATGGGTCATAAACCCTTTACCACACAATCCCAACTTTTTGCGACCCTGAGGAAGAAGCCTTTTGAAAAAATTGTGGGAAAAGAAGAAAATGCTGGTAACCAGCACTTTCTCCTTTTCCCACAATGTTTTCTAACCTTCCCAAAACAAATTTCAATTTTTGAGTCACATTTATTTTGTGGTCTGCAAATGCTTTCAATTTGGACCAGTCTAAAATTTTGCTGTTTGGTAAAGAGTTAAGAGAGGCCAACAATCTGGCTTCTGTCACATGAGAAGAAATACTGTTGAAAACTTAAGTATTGCCTTTGCAAACAATCTCATTCTTTTATGAACTGAAGGAAGTAAGGGTTTGGAAAACATTGCAGGAGAAAGGATAAAATACTAGTGACCAGTAATATCTGCTTTTTCCACAATATTTCTATCCTTTTGAAAATAAAACTAATGATTTTACCATTTCATACACGATTAACTTTGGCTAGCTTTTTTTTTTAGATTTGTAGTCTGCAGATGCTTTTCAAATTGGGACATGTCTAAAATTTGCTGTCTGGTAAATAAATAACAAAATAATAAACAAACTAATAAAATATTTAAACAATTTTATCATGCATATTTGTGCCTTTAATATATTTAAGTGCCTTTGAAAATAGAGATATGTATTGTAGCAAAAAATAACCTCTGCAATTTATACAGAGGAAAAATTATGTAATTGTATATATCTATATATGAGCCATGCCCTGTGGAAAGGAGCTTTCATGCAAGTGCAGAAAGTACTGACCCAGGACAGCCTGCACAGTCCGTGCAGGCTGACATGGGTCAAACCTTTTGTTATTGGTAAATTTAATGCATGTCCAAGGATCATTCTACCTCATAATTACTTGTCTGTTAGACTAAATTTATTTTATGGATCATGAATTATGTGATGACTTGGTTGGTATAATGTATCAAGGAGATGCATTAACCATTTCCCAAACGACAAATTTTGGACCAGTCCAAATTGAAAGAGTTTGCAGACGACAATTTTAAATTTGATGAAAATGGCAGAAAGTTCTCAAAAAGGGTAGAAAACACTGTGGGTAAAGGAGAAATTGCTCATTATGAGCAATTTCTCCTTTCCCACAATGTTTTCAAAAGACTTGTACTGCAGACACGTGAAAACCAGGGCTTGTTTGGGAAAGGGTTAAACCTTCTTGCCCCAGAGTGCTGCTCATATGAATTGTTCTCTAATATTATGATATATACTGATATGAGAAATAAAAATATTAGGAAATGTAAGCACATACTTTGTTATATATTGGCATCCATGTCGGCATACCATGTCAACCCCTGAAGTGCTGAATCCATAGCATGTTCCTTTTCAGTTCAGAAAAATGACCCAAAAATTGGAAATTTCAAGGTTGTTTGACCAAAATACCTTACAAAGTGTAGAATGGCATTTTGTTTTCCCTATCTACCAGTCAGAATCACCATGAGTGAGGAAGTGCGATCACGTGACTAAGACCCTTCAGAGACTGATGCTAGGCAACTGACCAAGACCTATCTCAAAATTCATAGTAAAGTTTTTACAAAATATTTCATAGTGTATCAGCATTATCGAACTGAGACATAAATATTATACTTTGGCAAACACCTCCTATGTTTCCATGAGGACCCATTTTTGAATAGTGTTTGTTGCAACACTGTCCTTTCTTAACTTGAAACATCCAATGCCTCAATTCTAAAAATAGTAAATTTTGCCTACTGGTAACTTTCAAAGGAATCTAATTACTTGCCATATCCGAAGGGAGATGACCAATCTACCTGCTTGCTTGGTTTAAAAAAGAAAATAGACCCTACATCCACACAATGTTTAATTCTGAAACTGTTCAGCTAATGATCATAACAACATACTGACGGAAAAGAAGCCTCTATGCTAAGAATTGCTGTCCTTCCAGTGCTATCAGTGCTTTGATATGCAGTTTTACCAGGATCAGATAGGGTACTGTAACCAAGAATAAAGCATCCGTAATGCACAATATGCAAGTGAATAATGTAGAAAAAATGGGAACAGGCGAAATTTTCTTTCATCACCTTATAGAACAACTCAATCTTCATAATTAAGCCTAACACTTATCCCTTTACCACTAAATCCCCACTTTTAACAATCCAGAAGAAAAAGCCTTTTGAAAACATTGTGGGAAGAGGAGAAAATGCTGGGACATGTAACCAGCATTTTTTCCCACAACGTTTTCTACCCTTTCAAAAACAAATTTCCATTTTTGAGTCACATTTATTTTGTTGTCTGCAAATGCTTTGGGCCAGTCTAGAATTGTGTTGTTTGGTAAAGAGTTAAAAAAAACCCCCAAAATTTCCAACCAATAGCAAGAAGGTAATATATTGCCATTTCATCCTACTTTTTACCATGGAAGATCACGCTGAATTGGGCAGTGTATCAAGATCAGATCGCATGTTCTATGCAGTCTGATCATGATATAACAGTCATTTTATTCCTATCCAAGACTAAACAGTATACTCACTGACCTGTTTAAATGTCTAAAGACAGTTTCTGGCCATTTTGGAAGAGGGCCGTTTTGACCCACTTCCTGTCAAGGGTGGTTATTTTAATGGACATAATATGTTGCAAAACGGCTTTGGCAATGATGCTGCTGTATTCAAAATTGCAGAATTTTCTGCAAGGCATGAGTAAATTCTTTTTTTTGGGACTTTTTCATTGTTTATCTTTTATGCAAGACTGGGTCTGAATTTATGCAGGGTCTGAAAAAAAAAAATTAGCATGAACCAGGCAAATGTGCATCCTAGAATAAACACTATGACAATATATGAAAGAGATCTGTAAATTAAAAAATCCCAAAATGTCATTAATAAATTTTACACACTCTAACAGAGAAATCTAGTTTTAACTCCTAGATTTATAAAATATTGGGGACAGGGGAAAATGAATTTATTCTGACAGTGTTATTAGAAAGTTACAAAATTTACAGGTTTTACTTTGAATCTTGATGTGCATATTATCATATAATGGGAAATATTTATCAAAACATTTGTTTTCTATGTTATTTCCTGAGTGTCAGAACATTCAACTTTTCCATAAGAGACACAGGTTTTCTGTGACCCTGTGATACGATTGCAGTAAAAAGTTTAAACCATCCTTTCTTTTTACCTCTGAAATAACGTCTTTTAGCGTTTTCAAGGTTTTGTAGTCTTCCTATTTTCACAAAACATTTCAAATGAAGGTTTAAATTGTAATTTTCACATAGATTAATATTGGCGACATTGACTGTCACTGTTCATGATGAGAGTATGTGTCCTATTTTGATGCTCACTTGCCCTGTCAAAATGATTCAACAAATAATAACAGTTAATTTAATCAAACTTTGAGAAAAGGACTTTTTATCTTTTTAACATGCCATATTTTATTTAATTTTCTGTGAACATTTTCTTTTGAATTCTTTCATGCTGGGAATTTGCTTATTCTTTTCAATTTCTAGCTGCTCACTATCTCCTAAATTTCTCGAAAAACTAGCCTAACTTTGTCAGACATTAAACCCTTTATGAGACAATCCAAGGTTTTAATTAACTAAAGAATCCAAGCTTTTGAAAACACTGTGATAAAAGGAGAAAATGCTGTTAATCAGCATTTTCTCCTTTTCCCACAACATTTTCTACTCTTTCAAATACAAAGTCCACTATTTGAGCAACAGTTAATTTGTATCTGCTACTACTTTGGATTTGGAGAAGTTCATAGTTGTTTTGTTTGGTAAAGAAACTCTTTACCAAACAACAGAATGTTGGAATGGACCAGTTAACTGGCAATGCAATTTACCATCTTCCATAGCATTATGATTAGTGCATACTTGTTTCATCCATTGAGTCATATCATCAATTTCAGCTCAAAATGTCATATTTACACAATAAATGTCAAAATTAAGATATATTTTTGGGAAGCATTATGTTTTTGTACTGCTTTTATGAAAATTATTAAATTTTTGTCTATTTTATCAAAAGCATTAATTTTGAGCAGCAATCTGGGGAAAAAGTGGTTTTACATTTAGGCACAGCGCCCATTATGCACAATATGCACATGTGTATAGAGAAAGAGAGGTTGAAACAGATTTTTCTAAATAGCAATTTTAGTGACAATTACAAGAAAAATGCTGTCAAAACATGGCAGAACCCATCATTTCGCATCCAACTTCTCAAAATTTTCCAGATCCCCACCAGCGGGAGGGATGCACATCTTCCTCTCCCTCCCCTATCAGCACTTTGTGCCTCACTGTGGGTATGATAAATATTTTAATCCTGGCTATACCTATGTTTTATATGTTTACCTAATGCATCTCCATCAATATACCAAGTTAGTTGTTGTCTAAAATAGATCAATTTTGTCTCAAAGCAACTGTGCCATGAGGTAGAGTGGTCCTTAATTGACATGCAAAAATTTTAGCAATAACAAAAAGTTCTGACTCGGGTCAGCCTGTGTGGATTGTGCAGGCTGACATATTTGGGTCAATACTTTTTTAACCACTTTTTCACAAAGCATGACTCATCTCTACTTGCACTTTAAAATGATTTCTTGTCACGAAATTAAACCCTTAAAGCGCCGAATAAACCCAACAGACAATTTCGGTCTAGAAATAAGATCCAAAATATAGCAAATGCATCCTCCCTATTGTCTTTATTGCTTCAGCTTAGCAAGCAGACAGTGTAACGTTTTGTGCAGTCTGATCTTGATCTACACTGGCCACAAATGCACCTATTGTAGTGAAAGGTGCTTTAATGGTAAAGTTATGTCAGTATTTTCTTAACTCTTTACCAAATGACAAAACTTTTTACTTGTCTAAATCCAAAACAATACAGATGTCATATTAAAAGAGTGGTGGAAACCGGCCATAAGAGGGTTGTAAACATTATGGGAAAAGAAAAAAATGCTGATTATCTGATTTTTTTTCCTTTTCTCACAATGTCCTTAAAAGAATTCTTCATCAATATCAATAAAACCTGAGATTGTGGGTTAAAGAGTAGAATTCTAACAACTGGGAACCAACATTTGGCGGGGCAAAATTACGATTGGAGTATAATAGAAATGGGACCAGTAGTATTAAATTCAGGTTTCCACCTTCTGATTTCCTTTTGCCTTCACATAGTAGAAAAGAATGACACTCTTGGCTCCCGAATTATGATTTTATTTGAAAATAAAATGATAAAACTGACAGCAATTAAGCCAGACAATCACACCAAACCAACTTCATATGCATAAATACAAGCAAACAAGTTGAATTTTTTCACCTTGCTTTTTGCATGTCATCTGAAAATGCTCTCAATTTGGACACATCTAAAATTTTGTTGTTTGGTAGACAATTTATGTTGTGGAAGGATCTCTAAGGGTTTATCTACTTTTTTGCAGAGTTCTACCTAATAATTATTCATGAGAGATGATAATGAAATTAATTTTGGTTCATCATAAAATTTTTATCAGATTAGAATAATTATCACAATTACTTTTAACCCTTTACCACACAATCACATGTTTTAACAACCCTTAGAAAGAAACTTTTTGAAAACACTGTGGTTAAAATGAGAAAATGCTGGTCACAATCACTGTCCCTTTTTCCCAAAATATTTTCTACTTTATTAAAGGCAAGTCTAATCATCTAAGCTACATTTTATTTTTGTTGTCTGGAAATGCTTTCAATTTGGACAGGTTTAAAATTTTGTTGTTTGATAAAGAGTTAATAGTGATATACCAAAATGTTAGATGTGTCAAGTTCTTTTATGTGTTGCAGATTTAATGATAAAATTATTCTCTTAAATGCAATAAAACATAATCTGCAGGGATTTTGTAATAAATCCATATTACAACAGTTTCACCTTGTGTGTCCCTGTCAACAAAAAAACTAATAATGGAGCCATGATCTGGCAAAAGGGGCTTAATGCATCTGTGTGATGCAATTATACCACTCAAGTCATCACATAGTTTTGGATCTATAAAATTCTTTTATTTTGACAATCAACTAGATCAAGAGGTAGAATGGTCCTTTGACATGCAGAAAATTGACCAAAAGCAAAAACTTTTGTCCCAGGTCAGCCTGTGTGGACTACACAAGCTGGCCTTGGTGGTTACTTCATGCAGATGCATTTAAGGCCCCATTTTCACAGAGCATGGCTCAACTTATTTCTTTACCAAACCACAAAATTTTAGACTTCTCTACACTGAAAGCATTAGCAGACATCAAATAAAACATGGACCAGTAGCTAAAAGTTTCAGCTCAGGTCAGCCTGCGTAGGCTGACCTGGGTCGATTCTTTTTGCAGATGCATTCAGCACCCCTTTTCACCGAGCATGGCTCATGTAATTTAAATTAATATGTAAAATAAATTGTTATAAAAAAGTTATAAAAGTACAATTTGTCCAGTGCTCTCATTCACCCAAGCTCACTACACCTAGTTCTGGACAAGAAAATGTTCCTTGACCAAAAACAGATTATATTATGAAATCTTGGAGGCACTCTCAGTAAAAGGGTCAGTAAATTGTTCGATTTTCATGAAATATTTCATGTAGTTACACTTGTGAAAATGAAATGTTAGCCCTAAATAGAGAGCCTCTCACAACTATGGTTGCCTTTGCAGCCATTGTAGATCAAGATCAGACTGCACAAAACATGCAATCTGATCTTTGATCTACATTGTCTGCTTTGCCGAGATATTATGGACTAAAGCTACCTTGAAATTGCAATTATTTGGGTTTTATTTCCGGAATGAAAGTGCCCATGTCTGTTCAGTTTATTTGGCACTCTATGTGTTAACATTTTTCTCTCATTGCTTTCAGCTCATAAAAAAAGTAACCTAAGGTGAAATTATACATATTATGTATTTTATCCATATTTCACTTAAAAAAAAACAATTATCCCTTCTATATAGAGGATGTGATGGCCTGCAGATATATCAATTCTGCACCAAAGTCTCTGATGATTCACTCATGAAAGTGACATAAAACATTTCTCTAAAACTAAAGACATTTTAATAAGTGAAACTGTATCAATATGTTTGAACACAAATGCTCATTGATTCACTGATGTTGAAGTTTAACGGCATGCAATAAACGACTTCAAAACTGCAGACATCTGCTGAATGCAGTCACAACTGTCGATTTCCTTTCAGCAATTTGCACGAAATAATAAATTCCATATTCACAACAGTGGCACTTTGTATGTGAATTGACCAAAAGGATGGGTGATAGGTTAAAAGATATGGTTTATTTCTGCAATAATGCTAAACCCTTTCAGTGCAAAAGGAAAAATTATGGTTTTAGGACAGCATGGATCAATATCACATTACACAAAACATGTAGTCTGATCTTCAATCTGTGCTGCCCAGTTGTTCAGTCTGATCTTCAATCTATACTGCTCAATCCTTCAGTCTTGCCTGTACGATAAAAATCTTTTAATCCTTAACCTGTTAAATCAGTAAAATGAAACTTTCCACTCAATAGTAAGAAAAGCAAATAATGTGCTTTCAAAGTTTATTTTTTCGAAAAGAAAATAGCATATCAGACAGTGTAGATCAAAGATCAGACTGCATGTTCTATGCAGTCTGATCTTGATCTATGCTGTTCTTAAAAGTGCACCGAGTCATGCTTAGCAGCCTATTTTTGTTGAGTTACATTGGACAGTATTTTCAGACAGAGGTGTTCTGTATTGCACACTGAAAGTGGGTGCTGAGTTTACTTCTTCAGTACAGAAATAATATTTGAGCCATGCTCTGTGAAAATGGGGCTTAATGCATCCCTGAAAAGTATCGCCTCAGGTCAGCCTGCACACTCCGTGCAGGCTGACCTGAGCCGAAACTTTTCGCTATTGGTCAATTTTCTGTATGTCAAAGGACCAGTCTACCTTATGATACAGTCGGTTTTTGGACATAATGGATTTCATGGGTCCCTATGTGATGACTTGCTTGGTATCATGCCTCACAGAGGTACATTAAGCCCCCTTTTGCCAGAGCATGGCTCATTTGGTTTATTTCATATACTTAGATATTAACGATTATCCTGCCCACTACAATTTACTTTCACAAAAAAATATTTTACGTTTATTGGCATGTGAATGGCTTAACATGACAAAAACTACTGATAAAGTAGTAGAGAGTGAATAGCAAGATCAGACTGCATGTATGTGCAGGCTGATCTTACTTTACACTCTCTGCAAAATATATTTCTGGTCACAAACAGCTGGAGAAGACTTAGCCCCTAAGCTGCTATGTGCGACTTAAGGTCCATTTGTGGATGGTATAGATCAAGATCAGACTGCTGTAAGCTTGTTCATGGAGAAATAAGTGACAACACCTCTGTGAGACTGCAGGGCTAATAAAAAAGAATCAGTTCTCTGTAACAGTGCAAAGCTCATAACATAAAATCACACCTCTACAAGATTGCAAGGCTCCTAACATAGGATCACACCTCTGTAGGAGTGTAAGGCTCATAACATAGGATCACATGTCCATGAGAAAGCGAAGCTCATAAGAATGAATCACAGCCCTACAAAAATGTAAGGCTCTCAACAATGGATCAAGCCTCTACGAAAGGCTCTTAACACAGAATCACACCTCTGTAAGAGTGCAAAGTTCATAAAAATGAATCACGGCCCTATAAAAGTGCAAGGCTTATAACAAAGGATCACACATCTGTAATAGTGCAATGCTACTGACATACTATCATACCTCTGTAAGATTGCAAGGTTCAAAATATAGGACTACACCTCTACAGAGTGCAAGGCTCCTAATAATGGATCATGACTCTACTACAGTGCAAGGTCCATAACAAAGGATCACATCTCTACAAGAGTGCAAGCCTCATAGCACTCAGGCTCACACCTCTGTAAGAGTGCAAAGCTCATCACAAAGGATCACATATCAACAAGAGTACAATGATTGATTGATTGATTGTATGGTGTTCAACGCTGTTTTCAACATTAGTTCAGTTATACTGCAGTGGCCATTGCACCTATCCATGCTTTCCTGGAGTTTCTTTTACCAGTACTAGCACCATATTTTTTCCAAGCCACTGGCTGCTTCCCACATAACCATCATCAAAACAATGGTAAGCGGTGAGAGAGTAATGAATCCTGTCGTAATGACTATCATTAATCCTCGGAAAGAAATTGGCCGAGCCGGGGATCGAACCAGTGACCCCCTGTTCTCAAATCCTGGACACTACCGACTGAGCTACAGGGGCTCGGCTACAAGAGTACATGTATCATAGCAAAGGATCACACCTCTGTAAGAGGGCAAGGCTCGAAACAAAATATCACAACTCTACAAGAGTGCAAGCCTCATAGCATAGGACCACATCTCTGAAAGAACGTAAGGCTCATAACATAGGATCACACCTATGTTAGAGTGCAAGGCTCTACAAGGGTGCAATACTCATAGCACAGGATCACACTTCTATAAGAGGGCAAGGCTCAAAACATAGGATCATATCTGTATTAAAGTGCAAGGTTCATAACATAGGATTACACTTCTACATGAGTGCAAGGCCAATATCTCATGATCAGACCTCTGTACTGGTGGATCACATGGCTGCAAGAGTGTAGGGCTCATTAACATAGTCTTACAGCTTTGTAAGAGTGCAACACTCATAAGGCAGAATCACACCTCTACAAAAGTGCAAGGTTCATAACATAGGATCAAACCTCTGTAAGGATGCAAGGCTTATAAAAGGATCACACTGCTTCAACATTACAAGGGTCATAACATAGTACCACACCTCTGTTAGGATTAGAACAAAGGTTTACCCCTCTACAAGACTGCAAGAGTCATAACAGGATCTCACCTCTCTAAGGATGCATGGCTCATAACTTATCATGATCACACAGCTACAAGCGTGCATGACTCATAACAAAGATCACATCTCTGTTAGAGTGATAGACTTATAACATAGGATCATATCTCTGTAAGAATGCAATGCTCATAACATAGGATCACATCTTTATTAGAGTGCATTGCTCATAACATAGGATCACATCTCTGTTAGAATGCAAGACTCATAACATAGATCATATCTCTGCTAGAGGACAATGCTCATAACATAGGATCACACATCAGTTAAAGTGAAATGCCCATAGCATAGGATCACCTCTGTTAGAGTGCAACGCTCATTACACAGGATAATATCTCTCTTTGAGTGCAAGACTCATAACATATGAGCACTTCTCTGTTAAAGAGTAGGCTCAAAACATAGGATCAAATCTTTGTTAAAGTGCTAGGCTCAAAACATTGGGTCCCACCTCTACAGGAGTGTAATGCTAAGAATTTAACCCCTTATCAAACAATCCCAAGCTTCAGCTTCCCTGAGAAAGAAAGTTTTTGAAAACCAGAATGAAGAAAATTCCAGTAACCTGCATTTTCTCTTTTTCCAACAATGTTTTCTACCCTGTCAAAGATAAATATCATCAGTTCTGCCACATTTTCTTGTCCTCTGAAACTGCTTTCAAACTGGACTGAAATTTGGAGGTCTGGTATTGAATCAACTCTTTACCAAATGACAAAATTTTGGACTGGACCAAATTCAAAGCATTTGCCAACGACAAATTAAATGTTGTTAAATGGTGATTCTGTATTTGATAGGGTAGAAACATTGTGAGAAAAGGAGAAAAGCATTTTCTCCTTTTCTTAAAATGTTTTCAAAAGCATTCTCTTTAAGGGTCGTTAAAACTCGAGATTGTGTGTAAGGAGTTAAATCAAATTCAACATGCTGCTGCTATGTAATTTTAGATAAATGTTGACACATCCTTAAAATCTTTTTTTTCCACATGTCAATGCATCAACAGGGTAAAACCTTCAAAAATTACTATATATCAACCATGTCAAGAAGATGGCTTGATCTTTTGAAGGGTTTTGAATTTCGAAAGAATCTTTTTTTTTGTTTCAAAAATAGGTTTAACTCTTTACCACACAAGCAAAATAATAGATTTGTCCAAATCGAAAGCAGTTGCAGACAACAGATTAAATGTAGCTTAAAAGATGGAATTTGTCTTTGATAGGGTAGAAAACATTGTGATAACCAGCATTTTTTTCCTTTTCCCATAATGTTTTCTAACCTTTCAGAAACTAATCCCATCTTCTGAGCCACCTTCAAATTGTCAATTCTGCAAATGCTTTCAATTTGGACCAGTCTAAAATTTTGTCGTCTAGTAAAGTGTTAACCCTTTACCAGAGAGCAACATTTCAGATGCTTTCGTTTTGAATGCATTGGCAGATGCCAAACTAAAGGTAGTTAAAATAATGAAATTAGTCTTAGAAATGGTAGTAAACATTGTGGAAAAGGGAGAAAACGCCAATTATCAGCATTTTCTCCTTTTCCCATAATGTTTCTAGAAGCCGTCTTCATCGGAGTCATTTAAACAGTTTGGTATACGGTTAATCTCTTTCATTTTCATTTCATGATGACATAGTTCACTCCAATCTGATTAATTACCTTTCCTCCTAATTTGCCTCATAGTAGCTTGATTTCATTTTAACCCTTACATATAGGCTGCTGAGTGTTACTCAAGGGCCTTTTGCAGATGTTGTAGATCCAGATCTGACTGCACAGAACATGCAGTCTGGGTTTGGATCTACACTGTCCAATAAGGAGATATTTTTCCTCAAAATTAACTCAGAAATAGCAAAATTTCGATTTTCCAAAAAAGGCTTGAAAGTTCCATTTCACTTATTTAGTAGGTTAAGGGTTAATAAAAATTAAATTCAACCCTTTACCAAACATACTTATCTTTTCACGACCCCGAGAAAGAATGGCTCTTAAACTTATTGTAGAGAAAAAATAAACAGAAAATGCTGTTAACCCTTTCCCACACAATCTTGGGTTTAACTGACCCTGAGAACAAAAGTTTTTTTAAAACATTGTGGGAAGAGGAGAAAATGCTGGTAGCCAGCATTTTCTCCTTTACCCAAAGTGTTTCATACCCATGCAGAGAAAAATTCGTCATTCACAACACTAGACTAAAATAATTTGTGATCTGCAAATGCTTTCAATTTCGAAATGTGTAATATTTTGTCAATTGGTAGATGATTAAACAGTATTTTTTCCTTTTCCTACAAAACTTTCTATCCTATCAAAGACCTATCCTAATCAATTTGGCCACGCATAAGTCATTTGGCAACAATGTATAGAGTTATGAAATTCAAAAGTGTGATTGAAGTATTTATTACCTCATCCAATTACTTTCAGTAAAAAGAACCTTACAGTCCTGTTAATTGGATAATCATTTTTTGAGGTGCTGTATCAACATAGAAGATAACAATCATCTTTTACCAACTGAAACCTGCAGCAATTTTTCAGCTATTAGATAGAAAGTTATTGCTTGAAACTGCTTTAATCTTAGAATCTAAATTACCTGCATTCGTAATTTATTTCAGCATTTATCAACAAAACAAAACCTTATTTGAAAATACTGATTTGTAGATTAAGTCTCAATTCACATTAAAGCACCTTTCACGACTACAGCTGCCTTTGAGGCCAGTATAAATTAAGATCAGGCTAAACAAAATGTGCAGCCTGATCTTTAATCTATACCGTCCACTTTGCTGAAACACTGTAGACAAAAGCAACAATGGAATTGCAAATAGTTGATTTCTAGTATGGACATGTCTAATAGGTTTATTCTGCACTCAAAGGGTTAATTAACAATAGAACCTTTCAATTATAGCACTTAACCCTTTCCCAAATGACAAATTTTGGACTGGTCCAAATTGAATGAGTTTGCAGACGACAATTTTAAATTTGATGAAAATGGCAGAAAGTGATCAAAAAGGGTAGAAAACACTGTGGGAAAAGGAGAAATTGCTCGTTACGAGCAATTTCTCCTTTTCCCACAGTGTTTTCAAAAGACTTGTACTGCAGAGACGTGAAAACCAGGGCTTGTTTGGGAAAGGGTTAAATCCATAGAGCAGCAAATTAATTAAATAAAAAAGTTTCAGACAGAAAAAGCTACATAACTATTGGAATTTCAATGTTATTTTTTTTTCAAGAATATATCATTATATATTTGTGGACAGTGTGGGTCAAACATCAGATTGTCCTTTCAGTAATGCCTTATCCAGATCTAGAGCGTCTGCAAAAGCGACTTAAATTCTGAATAGCCATAAAGGTTAATAAATGTGTACAAAAACTGCATCAACGGAATGTTGATTTATAGGAAGTCACATCATTAACCGAATATTTCATATAACCAAATATTTCATCTTTGATTCAGTTTTCTTTTTTAAAATTGTCCAAACTAACAACCTTTACAAATTGAATTTGAATCACATGATTGGATTTTTCTCATGTTGAGACAGTAGAAAACATTGTGAGAAACAGGAAAAAATGCTGGTAACCACCATTTTCTTCTTTTCCCCATAATGATTTAAAACACCATCCTTCCATAGGGTTGTATTGATATAAAATTGTTAGGCTTAATCCTCAAAGCACCTTACAATACAGAAGTTGTTAGTGCTACCAGTGTAAATCAAGATCAGACTGCATAAACTATGTGGTCTGATCTTCATTCTACACTTTCTGCCTTGCTAAGACATTCTAGAATAGGCATACCTTGAAACTACTCTAATTAGGGTTCTATTTGTAGGTTTCTATATTTGGAATGAAAATGTCTGTTGGGTTAACCCTTTACCAAACAATCCCAGATTTTCATGACCCTGTGAAAGAATACTTTTGAAAACATTGTGGGAAAAGGAGAAAATGCTGGTAACCAGCATTTTCTCCTTTTCCCACAATGTTTTCTACCCTTTTCAAAACAAATTTCCATAGTTGAGTCACATTAATTTTGTTGTCTGCAAATGCTTTTAATTTGGACGAGTCTAAAATTTTGTCGTGTGGTAAAGAGTTAATGACCATCACAGTCATGATTAACTGGTTTTCTTATTTCATTGCCATTCTGTCTTTATCTTTCAACTAACCGGATATCCATGCAATAACACCCATGCGATATTTTTTTTGATATACCACGGATATTTATAGATTTTTGATGTACCACGGATATATATAGAATAGTAAGTTCCACTGACTCCGCCCCCTATCACCATTTATGAATGAAATGCATTCCAAAAATAGTAACGATTACTACAGAAAGCCCGCGAAAAAAGAACGATGTCATAGCACGCGCGCTACTTTCCGATGATCTGCTTACGTAATTCCTGCCCGTGACGTCATTTGAATGCTCGTTTACCGCGTCTTCTCAAATAGAATAATCCCAAGCGATCTCAATCGCAATTTTCGGACGTTTAATTACTACGATCAAGTACTATGTATGTGGGTAATGCAATTTTAAAATGGGAGTTCTGACATTAATAAACTTTTAAAATTTTTCAAATGTATTTGTCAGCAACATTTTTCACATCTTTTCACAATGAGTACAAATCATAGGTTAAAAGATAAATAGAATACGTACATAGTGTTGTCGTAGATCAAAAATATCTAACTCGGTTGTGAGAATTGATAATTGTCTCGCCAAGGCTCGACAATTATCAATTCTCCCAACCTCGTTAGATATTTTTGATCTACGACAACACTATGTACGTATTCTCTATATATCAAACATAATATGTTTGGAACTTGATAGCATAATTCGACAGAATTCATACCTTTGGCTTCAATATAGTCAAAGTCTACAAAACAGTAACCTCCAGAAAATGGCTCTTCGGGGGTTTTGAAGTAGACTACCCTTGAACAGACTGTGGCAAAAGGAGATTATTACGGCAATTCATGCTAAATTTTGCAAAATAAAATTAAATGAACAGATTTATCATTCATACAAATTGTCATAGTTTCTGGTTACCTTTTGAAAATCTGGATACAAAAAATAATTTGAACCCTTTACCACACAATCCTGAGTCTTAACAACCCTGAGAAAGAAGGCTTTTGAAAACATTGTCGGGAAAGGAGAAAATGCTGGTAACCAGTATTTTCTCCTTTTCCCAAAATGTTTTATACCCTATCAAAGACAAATGTTAATCTTAGAGCTACATTTTAGTACTCGTCTGCAAATGCTTTTAACATTGACAAGTTTTTGTCATGTGGTTAAAAGATAATAAATTTTTTGGTCCCCGAGTAGACTAGTATCTACCTTCTTAGCAACATAGGCTTTGCGGACAGCACAGATCAAGATCAGAATGCACAGTCTGATCTTGGACCTGTACTGTCTTGTTATTTATTCAAGCCTATAATGTAAATTTCAGTGGATTGTATTTCCAGCCCTGCAAAGAGGTTGAGTAATTACACTAAAGTAACAGTAGCTACAAAAAGTAAACAAAGCAGGTGTTAAAATGCATTTAAATTTAAAGTATATCATTTAAAGTATATCATTTCAAGTATGGAAATCATTGTGAAGATGACAATCTGTTATTGTATGGTTGGTCTAAGTCTTAGTCGCGGGCAGAAAAATTAATTTCAAAACTTGGTTAGAAGTTGCCAGGTCACTCTATCTTTTGTTTACTTTTTGCCTGATTTTAAAATTCATTTTTCTGCCATCGACAAACACTTGGACCAACCACACAATACCATATTGTCATCTTATTTTCTGTACTTCTGATTGGTAATATTTAAATCTAAATGGATTTTAACACCTACATTGTCTTTTTGGCTGCTATTGGGCCTTTAAGCCCTGAGAGAGTAAAAATTATAGACATTAGACTGTATACTTAACCAATTATTGGCTGAAACAAAATTTACAGCAGATGCTCTTTAAAAAAAAACTTGTAAAATATGCATAAGTATGATGAATTAAGTTCAATATACTAAAAGAAAAAATCAGTGCCAATTGCTGATGATTATTCAGCATGTGAACAATTGTTCTATAATATGCAAAAAGACATGGGCACTTTCAAAATGAGTGAGATAAATGTACTCAAGACCAATTAACAATAAGAAACAGGCAATGTCTCAATTGTGGGTGTAATATGACTTATTTGCAGATCAAATATGAGTTTACTTGTACTTTATAAATATGTGTTTCTTTGTAGTTTATAAATATATGAGTTTATTAGTAGTTATAAATATGTGTTAATTGACAGTTCATAAATATGTGTCTTTTTTGTAGTTTATACATATGTATATGAGTTTATTTGTAGTTAGTAATCATGTGTTTATTTGTAATTTTTATATGAGTGTATTTGTAGTTTAAATATAAGTTTATTTGTGGTTAATTAATGAGTTCATTAGTAGTTTAAATACGAGTTTATTTGTAGTTTTAAATAAACTCATACTTTAACTACAAATAAACTCATATTGCACCAATATGGGAAATTGTTGTTTTTTATACTTTCCTGATTTATACTTTAACTACAAATAAACTCATATTGCACCCTTGTGGGAAATTGTTGTTTTTATACTTTTCTGATTTATCTGATAATTAGTGTTGAGTGAGTTTATCATATAAAGTAGCTGGCGGCAATATGATGGGACATTTTTCTTGTTCAGAGGGACATTATTTCCAAATTTCCCCCGTGGCAGAACACTGATGGGGGGAAAGGAAAGAAGTTGTAGCAAAATGAGAAATTGCTTCCTACAAGCAATTTCTCATTTTACCACAAAACTTTCAGAATTAGATGACTGAAAGCCATAAAAAATCGCTGCAGCTAGTATTGTGTAAACATGAATGTACATGTACTTGTACACCAATTTGTTCTTCCTTCATTAAATTCAGCGTTTTCTTTCTACAGGTAGTCGAACTTGCGTTAATCCACACTCTGCCGCACAATCCCAAGTTTTAACAAACCTTGATAAGAAGCCTTTTGGAAACATTGTGGGAAAGAAGAAAATGCTGGTAACCAGCATTTATCCTTATCCCACAGTGTTTAATGACATAAAAGACAAAGCCACCATTTGAGACACATTTAATGTCATCTGCAAATGCTATCAATTTGAATCAGTCTTCAATTTCAGTGTTTGGTAAAGGAATAACCAGACAATACTAATGATTTTCAAAGACCCTGAAAAAGATGGCTTTTGAAAACATTGTGAAAAAAGGAGAAAATGCTGGTAACCAGCATTTTCTCCTTCTTCCACAATATTTTCTTCTCTATCATGGACAAATCCTCTCATTGAGCCATGTTTAATATATAAGCTATGCTCTGTGAAAAGGAAGTTTAATGCATCTGCAAAGAGTAACCTATGTTAAGGTTTCTGGCACAAAAGTATTAACATGTTCAAATTGCACCCCACTAGTTAATGACATACAAGAACATACAAGAATCCTATATACAATATAAGCTGTGTTTGGGTTTCTTGAACAAGGGCATTGACTTTTTGTCGAAGAGGCATCCCAACTTGGTGTCCTGAGACTGGGATATACAATAAATCTACCTCCAAAATCACCCCTAAAAGAGCATTGTATGTGGATGGCAATGTAGGCGCTTTTCCAATGAAAATTCCAAGTTGCAAAAGGGGCATAACTGAGTTAAAAATAATCTGTAGATTACTTCCCTTCCTGGCATTGGTTTCCCCTTTAGATGGTTAATCCCTAGGCTGCTAAGCTGGACTCATTGACCTTTTGAGGAAAATGCAGTCTGATCTTGAACTACACTGTCTGATAAGAAGATATCTTTCCCCCCAAAATACATTTGAAATAGCAAAATCATGGTTTTTCACTGTCGGTTGAAAGTTTCAGTTCACTTATTGAACAGGATAAAGCTTAAGACTTGCCAAAGTCTGAAGTACCACAGATATCTTCAGTAATGTCAGATAAATCAGAAAACATAAAAGCTTTTGCTCAACAAAGACAACAAGGCCATCACAATACCTTGATCTTTTTTAACAAAAAGGCCAAGCTAAAAAACTTCTGTTAGCGTGTGGGTACCAAAGCATTTGAGCCAAGCTCTAGCAAAAGGGGGTTTAATGCAACTCCGTGATGCATTATACCAGGCAAGCAACCACATAATTATTGATCCATAATAGCCACTTTTTTTTTTAACAACCAACCAGATTATTGGGTAGTCTGGTCCTTTAACACGTAGAAAATAGACCAACAGAGAAAAGTTTCGACCCAGGTTAGCCTGCACGGACTGCGTAGGCTGACCTGGGTCGAAACTTTTCGCATATGCATTAAGCACCCTTTTCTCAGAGTATGGTTAATTTATTTCTCTGTTGTGGAAAAGGCATCCAAGGTAAATGCCATCAACCGAGGAAATATATACAAGAAAACTACCACAAACCTAATAAAATCATTCCAAAAATGACTTCACTTATTCTTTTTGGACAGTGTAGATCAAGATCAGATAGCACTTTGAGTTGCCTCAGATCTTGAATCTCAAGTTTCAAATTTTTTCAAAGAACCTCTATTACAAAAATCTATTTAATCATACCATTTGCCTTTCACCAAAAAAGAAGCAGTGTTTTGGCAAACCTGAGGAAGAAGGCTCTTAAAAACATTCTTGGAAAAGGAAAAAATTCTGTTAACCAGTATTTTCTCCTTTTCCCATAATATTTTCTGCCCTTTCAAACACAAATTAAGCCCATAAGCCATCTTTTTCATCTGCAAGTGCTTTGAATTTTGGCAAGTCAGTAATTTGTGATCTTGTAAAGAGTTAACCCCATAATCCGGAGTTTTAACGACCCTGAAGAAAAATCCTGTTGAAAACTTTGTTTGAAAAGGAGACAATGCTGGTGATGAGCATTTTCTCCTTTACCCTCTCTGTTTTCTAACCTTCCTAAAATAAATTTCATTTTCTGTGTCACATTTGTTCTGTCATCTGCAAAAGTTTTCATTTCGGACGAGTCTAAAATTTTGTCATTTGGAAAAGAGTTAATACAACCGAAAAAGCAACAAACCACCAGCATACTGTAACAATTAACTGTTGTTGCTGATTAAATGTGGAACATTTTCAAGTCTCAATTAAAAAAAAAATTTACTCTAATTAAAGGTTCTATAAAGCTATAAAGTCTGATACTGCTCATTCCATGCAGTTTGATCATAATCTTAAGTGTCTGGGAAAAGATTCTTAGTAACCCACTACCTTACAATCCTGTGTTTTAACAACCCTTACTCACAGATAGCTTTTGAAAACATTGTTGGAAAAGGAGAAAATGCTGGTAACCAACATTTTCTCCTTTTTCCACACTGCTTTCTACCCTTTTGTAGATAATCTCATTATCTTAGCTACAGTTGTTTTGTTGTCTGTAAGTGTTTTCAATTTTGAAAGCGTCTAAAATTTTGTCGTCTGATTAACTCTTTACTAAACAACGAAATTTTAGACTTGTCCAGACGACAAAATAGATGTGACTCAAAAATTGAAATTCGTTTCGAGAGGGTTAAAAAAAATTGTGAGAAAAGGAGAAAATGCTGGTTACCAGCATTTCTCCTTTTCCCACAATGTTTTCAAAAGGCTTTTTCGTCAGGGTCGTTAAAACTTGTAACTGTGTGGTAAAGAGTTAAGAGTTAAGTTGCAGCCAGCATTTCATGAGTTCAAAAGGGACTTTACTTTCTCTTTGCCTGGGAAAGGAACCAGTTATAATATAAGCAATCCTACCTTATCCAGAAACCAGCCAGCACCGAATCCAGAGTTATCATGTCCAATACGAATTCTGTCAATTCGACCAATGCACGGACACTGAATAATGAACTCGTCTGTCCTGAAATTCAAATTTCAATTTCTCACGATCTGTCTATTCAAGAAGGTCTCGCTCGAAAAGCAATTTGACTGACTTTACCAAACAACAATATATTCAGCTTGCCATTACTGACTGGATATCAGATGATCAATCAAATTTGCCTAAAAATGACAGTATTTTTCTTGGAGAGGATAGAAAACATTGTTGGAAAAGGGGAAAATGAGGGTTGGCAAAATTCTGACAAAAAATCTACAAATACACTAAGAGGCTACATATCAGTTTAAAGACTGCTGAGAACATTTTTTTCACATTTCTCTCTTTGTTTACTGATGGATTGTAAATCATTGCATTACCAAATAGGTGATAAAACATTCGAGCCATGTTCTGTAAAAATGGGGCTTAATCCATCTCTGTGATACGTGATACTAAGTAAGCAATCATATACTTATTGATCCACTTATTTTAACAACCAACTGAATCATGAGGTAGAATGGTCCTTTGAAACATAGAAAATTGACCAATAGCGAAAAGTTTCCGCCCAGGTCAGCTTGCATGGTCTGCGCAGGCTGACCGAGTGGGTCAATACTTTTTGCAGATGCATTAAGTCTTCTTTTCACAGAGCATGGCTCATTATTTGAAGTTTGGTATCACATTGTACTCATTTTTGTCATACAATTTGATCAAATGGCTGTTTTACAATGGCATATGATCATCAATCTTAATGATGGCTTGCGTAAGAATCAGACCCCTAAAAAAGTCATAAAATTACCGCTTATTCTATAACATACCTGGTAAAGTGCCCATTCTCAATCAAAATGAATATTCAGGATGTGAAAAAAATGAAAATTCATCTTTCTGTAATAATATATTGCTTACTTTCTTCTTAACCCTGTACCACACAATCCCAACTTTTAACGACCCTAAGGAAGAAGCCTTTTGAAAACATTGAGGGAACCAGCATTTTCTCCTTTTCCCACAATGTTTTCTACCCTATTACAGACATAAATCATCATTTTAGCAACATTTAGTTTGTCGTCTGCAAAGGCTTTCAAATTGGACCAGTCTAGATTTCTGTCGTTTGGTAAAGGGTTAATTAATGCTACATGTGTGTACTTTCCATTCCTTGAACAGTTTGAACAATCTCAATCACATTGCTGAGAAAATTTACTTTCTTTGTGATCACTAGAATTTTGGGGTAACAGGTTTCCCTGGGCTATATGGTGTTTCTACCAATTAAAAAAAAAAAAGTTTCCGCCCAGGTCAGCCTGCACGTACTGCACAGATACTTTATGCAGATGTATTAAGCCCCCTTGTCACAGAGAATGGCACATTTTGTTTTTAGACTAGCAAAGCTAGTCTATAGGCATCAAGATTGACCTAGAGTCAAAGTAAACAAAAAAACCCACAGTTGCCAAATACTGCCTCACAGTAAAATACTTCTTTCTGTTATAAATCTTAATTCTGTTATATATGACAATTTTGACAAAAACCACTAAATCTCTACCACTCCAATTTGAACATGTCCTCTTACAAAGTAATAAACTGAACAAGATGTCATTTATTAGGTACAAGATCTTTGCTTATATGTATATGAAGTGACCTATGCAAAGCAGAAAATCACTTATTCCTACACCACTTTAACATTATGAATGAATCTATTAACAGAAACACCTAGGTAACTTGTAGCAAATCCCAGTTACATTAACCCTCACTGGACAGGGAACCCTTGTCATTCCTTCAGTCATTCATTATTTAGATCATTGTGTACAGTTAAACTCTTATGTTAAACTGTTATTCTAGTCTTGAATATTAACCCTTTACCAAACATTGCGGGAAAAGGAGAAAATGCTGGTAACCATATTTTTTTTTCCCACATTGTTTTCTACCCTTTTGGAATGAGGTTTCATCAGTTCAGCTACTTTTAATTTATGGTCTGCAACAGCTTTGAATTTGGACTGGCGTAAAATTTTTCGTTTTGTAAAGAGAGTTTAATACTTAACTACATCTTATGCTATTGGATATTGACTAATCGACTGCATGGTGTTTAACGCAGTTTTCAACATTATTTCAGTAATATTGCGGCGGCCTATCCATCCTTTCCTAGAGTTTCTTTTACCAGCACTACTGCGACTCACAGACACTTTGCGGCCATTGTGGATTAAGGTCAGACTGCACAGAGCATTCAGTCTGATCTTGGATCTACACCGTCCGATAAGAGGATATATTATTTTCTCCAAAATGTAACTTTGAAACAGCAATATTCAGGTGTTTATCATCAGCTTGAAAGTTTTGTTTAACATTTTTAGCAGGTTAAGGGTTAAACTTAAACTGGATTACAGTTAACCAATAGTACGCATAGCCCCAGCAGCTCAGTCGGTAGTGTACAGGACTTGGGAACAGGAGGTCACTGGTTCGATCCCCGACTCGCAAATCAAATTTCTTTCCGAGGATTAATGATAGTCATTTTGACCCGATTCATTTCTCTCTCACGTTTCGACGATGGTTATAATATAAATGTGGGAAAGCAGCCAGTGTCTTGGAAAGAATATTGTTCAGAGTACTGGTAAAAGAAACTCCAGGAAAGCATGGATATGTGCACTGTCCACTGCTACATAACTGAAATAATGTTGAAAGCAGAGTTAAACACCATACAAACAATCAATCAATCAATCAAATTCGCTAGTCTGTCAGTACTTTCAGTACTTTGATTTTTCCCAGCACTTACTGGTTTCTTTCAAAGTTGTTCTTCTTGTTGTCCAGGTATTTTTCTCCCGAGTCACCGTTTTCCCCAAATATAATGATGTAAACATTGGCATCTGTTCCTGCTCCCTTTTTCGACCCCGTGTACACAGTTATTTTGTACTGGGACTCTGCAATACAAAAAAGAAATACAATACTAGGACAAAAACACAGGAAACCCCCCTTTCTGCCTCCCCCCCACCCCTTAAAAAAAAGCAGCAAAATACACAAAAAAGACACAAAAAACACATTTTACAACTGAAATAATTCTTGTCTATCCTTGTCTCAAGGCAGCTTTTGGTCAGAATGCCCAAGTAATGAAGGCAGTCTAGATTCATATCAGACTACATTACATTCTGTGCAGAGAGATCTTGATCTATGCTTTCTGCAATAGTACCCTGTGTTGCAAATAGCATCTTGATAGTAAAGTATCAATTATGGAAAAACTTTGACCAACCAGTAAGCTAACACTACAGCGTATTTTTAGAGTAAATCCATATACAATGATGACTCTTAACAGAAAACAAACACACTGAATATGCATGCACTCTTATAATGCATTCTATATACTTTCAGATTTGATTAATAAAACCCAACCTTGCAATAATATTACATTCACCACCATTTGCACACACAAGTATAGGCTAGAAATTTTAATTCGTACCCAGATCCTCTCTTACCTAGGTCATTGCATATTGTTTTTGTCATTTGTACCTACTTTCCTGTAATTTGTACCAACAGAAAACTGCATTAGCCTTGGCTTATCAGTCCACTAGGCCATTTAACTTGTTACAAAAAGACAAAGTTTTAGACTCACTGAAAATGAGACCATTTATAGACTACAAACTGAATTAAACAAAATATGATGAGATTTGTCTCTGAGTGGCCATATATATATAGATACAATTATTTCAGTTTTTTAATACAGTTAACTTGTTTTTCGTCTGCAAATACTTTCAGTTTGGACAAGTCTAGAACAGTGTCATTTGGTAAAGACTACACAAAATACATGACATTATCATTCCTTTTCACACTTTACCACACAACTGCAAGATTTAACGAACTGATGAAGAAGGCTTTTGAAAACATTGCCTGAAAAGAAGAAAATGCTAGTAATCTTTCACAGACAAATCCCACCATTTTAGACACAAACTAATTGGTCATCTTCAAATACATTCAATTTAGACAATGCTAAAACTCTATTGTCAGGAAAAGTTACTGTTGGGAATTAGATGCTATTTCTAAAGTCATTAAACTCTTTACCACACAACAAAAATGTGTAGACCAGTCTAAATTCAAAGCATTTGCAGACAACATTTTACATTTCGCTCAAAACATAACATTTGTCTATTAAAGGGTGAAAACATAGTGGGAAAAGAAGAAAACCAGCATTTTCTGCTTTTCCCACCATGTTTTCAAAAGGCCTCTTTCTCGGGGTCGTTAAAGTCGGGATTGTGTGGTAAAGCGTTAAATCAATGAGTACAGCATCTTTATCCCTCCAGAAAAAATTATAACATTATTGGATTTTAATGGCTGTATTGACAAGAATATCTTTATTGAAATTCACACAGTATCAATCAAAAAAGAACTGACTGCACTTTCAGAGCAGATGCACTTCATTCATCAAGGACACATTTAAAGATACCTACATCAATATTTGTTTTCTGCCAGTTTTTAACCCATTTCATCTTTATTTTATCAAACTATAATCATTCTTGTATCTTTATGCCAAACATAACCCCCCTGACAGTTTCAAGGTTGCATAGATTATGACTGATAGAAAATGCATTACATTTTCTTGGGGCCATCAAAGATATCACTGTTTTGACGTTTTCAGTTTTAAACCGAAGATCTCTGGAACATGTAATTATCCCATACACCATTACATGTCTGTAATTTATCTATGCTTACATAGCTGACTAAATTTTGAACCATTCTACAGTCTATCGAATTTTTACAACATTTTTTCTCTCTGGCTGTAAAGGTGTATTTTTAACCTTTTACCACACAATCCCGACTTTTAATGACCCCAAGGAAGAAGGCTTTTGAAAGCATTGTGGGAAAAGGAGAAAATGCTGGTAACCAGCATTTTTTCCTTTTCCCACAATGTTTTCTATCCTATTATGGTCAAATTCCATCATTCCCTCACCTTTTATTAGTCGTCTGTAATGGTTCCACTTTGGGCCAGTCTAAAATTTTATCGTTTGGTAAAGAGTAAATTTTTCACAAGATGTCAAAATATTAGACTTGTCCGATTTGAAAGCATATAGATATGACAACTTAAATGAAGCTCAAGTAATTGGATTTGTCTTAAATCCTGAGTTGTAATGACCCTATGAAAAGTGCATTTGAAAACATGGTGGAAAAAGGAAAAAATGCTGGTTGACAAAAAATCATTCTTTGATACACATTTCATTTGTCTTCAGCAAATGCTTCCAATTTGATCAAGTCTACTCTCTTGTTGTCTGGTAATTAGAGAGCTAAAAGAGCAGACAGCATTGTCAGAAAAGAAAAAGCTGGTTATAAGTAATTTCTCCTTTTCCCATAAGGTTTTCACAAGCTTTCTATCTCAGGGTCATTGAAACTCATGTTTGTGTAGTAAAAGCTAAACTTTAGAGTACAATCATAACGAACATGAAAAGAAAAGGTGAATAGTCTAATATCTAATTTCATCAATTTTCATCACATTTCTACAAAAAGTACAACAAAAAGATAAAAAAAAAACAAGACAAAGTGTATGTATGCTCCAGTTTGATAAACAAGGAAATCAAAGAATTTTTGCAGTTTTTACTGCACCACTTGAACAGGATACATCAGTAGAGATTATCGCTTCTCCTGATATTAACCGTTTACCACACAGTCCCTAGTTTTAAGTACCCTGCCAGAGAAGACTTTTGAAAACATTGTGGGAAAAGTAGAAAATGCTGGTGACCAGCATTTTCTCCATTTCCCACAACACTGTGGGAAAAGGAGAAATGTTGGTTACCAGCATTTTCTCTTTTTCCTACAATGTTTTCAAAACGCTTCTTCAGGGTTGTTAAAACTTGTCATTGCATGGTAAAGGGTTAACTTAAAATGGAACCTGCTTCTGATTCCTCAAAGCAGTTACAATTAAAATTAACTGATAATGTAAACCATTATCTCTTTACCCAATCACAAAATTTTAGACACTTCTGTTAAGCCTTGCTTACACAGAGCTTGCAACTGCGATGCGACTTCATTGTGACTGAAAAAAATGACAATCGCAGTGAAGTTGCAAAGGTCTCCGAGAGGTTGCAATGGCATCGCCGAAAGGTTACGGGACTAAATTAATCGCAGCCAGTATTTTGAACATGCACAACGACCTGGCGGCGATTATTTGGTTGCAGAGAGGTCGTGACACGGTCTCAACTTCATCGCAGATTAGTTGCTGGCTGATCAGCGATTTGTCGGCGTTTGTTTTCGCCGAATACTCTTGGCAACCTTACGCCGACCTGTCTGCGACTAATCGGCGAAGATGCCGTGAACAATCTGCGCATTTGCGGCGATTAGTCGCCGATAAGTTGCAACATGGTTTCAAGCATGCACAGATCGGTCACCGACCTCAGCACGATCCACATCGTCACTTTTCGTTTGGCACTTGACCAGTCAACAACAGTTCATCATGGGCCATACACCATGGAAGAAAAACATTGAAACCTCACCACCTCTTGAAATATCCGAGCAGGAAGTTGTAAGGAGAGAAGAGACAGCTGAAGAGCAACAAGCGCCTGCTGAAAAGACCTCCGCAGCCCCTAAAGAAAAGCGTCCGAGGCCTGATGACGATGTTTCAAATACCGAGATTTTGGCATCGGAGGTGGGTGATAGATCTTAATCACCTACATGTATAAATCGCCATTCAGAATCGAACCGGTCACCGAAGGTTCACCGACTACTCACCGAATGGTCTCAACAATTCGTAGAACAATCGCCAAATATGCGGCGAATAATTGCCGACTAATTGCCGCGCAATCGCTGACTAGTTGCAAACCTTATCGCCGACTGATCGGCCATCATGTCAGTATTCCATATATGGGCATAGATTAGTTGCAGCGGTCTCATCAGTTGCAGACCCAATCGCCGATAAATCAGTCGCAGAGCGGTCGCATTGCAATTGCAAGCTCTGTGTAAGTGTAGCTTTATACTTAAAGCATTTTGCGTCAACAAATAAAATCCGACAAAATCTGGTATATGTGATAGGAAGTATTTTGCACTTAACAAATAAAATCTGGCAATATGTGATAAGATTTTTCTTGATAAGGGTAGAAAATATTGTGGAAATGGAGGAATTACTGGATTATAATACTTTCTCCTTTTTTCTACAATGTTTATGAAAGCCATCTTTGTTAGAGTCATGAAACACTGTACTGCTTGTTACAGAGCTTAGATTGGGAAAAGAATGAAAACCTATGCAATTATTCGCAGACAATGTCTATTTCTTAAACTTAATGTTCTAATTCTTTAGAAAGCACAACATTTTGATGGGTATTTCTAGAAAAAAAAATCGGCAGTAGATCTGGATTATGTGAAAACAGAAAGTTCAAATGTCTGTTAAACATCAACAAAACATTGCATAGTTGGAAGTATTTATTATAAAATGTTTAACCCTAACCATGGGACACCAATTTAACAATTTGTGCAGACATTGAAGATCAAGGTAAGACTGCACAGAATGTGCAGTCTGATCTTTGATTTGCACTTTCGAGTACAACTTTTTGTCGATTGGTAATGCTTTCAATTTGGATTTGCCTAAGATATTGTCATCTGGGAAAAAGTTATAGGACCTGTTACAAAACCTGTGTTGTCATCTTCACAAGGCTAAACTAATGGTTTGGACATTCATCTGGGTTTTGAAAACATGGAATTGTTTTGTATAGTGTCAAGGATATGCCACCAAAAGCTTTATTTTCAGATATGATATTTTATTTTTCATATTTTATAAGGATAAATTTTATTTATTTCATGCTTTTCAGTAGTTTATCGAGAAATAATGGTGGCTTATGGTTTGATATTTCATGGTTATGGCCAGTGAAAAATACCAATTTCATATTTTCTAATTCATCAATTAAAGGCTGAAGCAGACTTAGTTCCCGTGCACTGGTTACCTTGGTAAACAGTGTGTGCCATTCAATTAGAGAGAAATATGATGTAATTTACTCTGTATTTCTCGCACTTTACATAATATTGTAATGCATTGTTATGTGAGGGGGTATGCCACAGGGAATTAATGAAAACAACTCTACTGGATTATGATGAAAATTCCAACAAAAATGGGGTTAGAAGAATGAAATAAATAGAATACAGTAGAATTTCGTTAGTTCGCACATCGCTTATTTGAAGCTATGTGTTGGTTCCTATGCTATCTCCAGTCCCGATATTTATCCTTCTTTATCATTTTTAATTTTCTCCGAGTACTTCGAACGTCGGTGGTCTGTAGTTCGTAGTGTATTCATGCCCCCAAAACAGTTTTTGAACACAAACTCCGACCTTTAATTAGTATATAATTAATCCCCTCGCAAACTTGGGAAGGTGTGAAAACCCCTGACCCACCTGGATTTTCACACCTGTTGATTGAAATGTCAACTGGTATCATTCAGTCATTAACTGCGCGCGAATCTAATTAAAGGCATTATTTGGTTTGTCGCATCAGTTAATCAATCAAAACGACAATTTATAATTCCGAAATTCCTTAAAACATCCGGAAAGGCATAAACGTATAATGGTCTGAAGTGATTGCTAGAAAGACCGCAAAACACCTTATGACCGGAAAATGCAGGAAAACGCCAAGAAACGTCGGAAAACACCTAAGATATAGCTAAATACATATCGAAAGGGGGTCAAAAGGGCTATGTGATAAACAGGGATATTGGGGAAAGAAGTTATCAACCTATACTTGGCGAAAAATACCATCGATACCACATTATCCTTTTTCATTCCCCCCCCCCCCACCTGCCACATAAAAAAGAAAAAAAAAAAAAAAATTGGAAAAAAAGCAAACCAAATAGGTGGAGGGATTTTATTTGGGTACAGTTATCTGGTCATTAGGAATATGGGGGCAGAATATTACCTTTTACTTGACTAAAGTACCTAAATATGCCGGAAAGCACAAATTGATATTTTCCGGTCTTTCTGCTGGTGACCCGGTCTGAAGACCTCTGAGTGATTTGATCTCTAGAAGGGGAAATCACTCTGACGAATTTCAACAAAAGCAAAAACAATGGATAAATTTGTTTCATGTGTTTATTATGATAACATGTACAGTATTTATAGATGGATGACAAAAAAAGATAAGTAAACTTTCTTCTATCAGATGGTCACGTGAGATTACCCCCCGTTTCAGAAGCTTGCTCCGGTATTTTTTTACAGATGTCTTCGCTAGGTTAGTGGAGTAACAATCACAAAGATATCATCGGATCAAGCCTTCAGGTTGAAGGGACGGGAGATATACATGTATAATCCGAACCAGTTCAGAGTACTGCAAGAAATGCTGCATAAATCTGATTGTCTATTTCCGTATATGTATGGCACCAAAAATACCCGAACACAGCCACAGTTTTTTATTCGTACTACGCTTAGTTCGAATTAAATACTCCGGTCCCTTGTGCTACGAACTATACTGAGGTTTTACTATATTTGTTTTTTTCAGTGAAAGATCAAAATTTATTTCATCTCATGAACATCTAAAAACAAATATCCTCTATCTATTGTCTTTCTCTATACAGAAATACATATCTATTTTACAAGGTTTGAATGTTTGATGTCACCATGATATGACTTAACTCTTTACCAAACGACAAAATTTTAGACTAGTCCAAATTGGAAGCATTTGCAGACAACAAATTAAATGTGACTTAAAAATTGAAATTTGTTATGGAACGGGTAGAAAACATTGTGGGAAAAGGGAGAAAATGCTGGTTACCAGCATTTTCTCCTTTTCCCACAATGTTTTCAAAAGGTTTCCTTTTTAGGATCGTTAAAAGTCGGGATTGTGTGGTAAAGGGTTAAATAATATTGAAAGTGGCGCAAAACACCATTTAACCCTTTCCCACACAATCCCGACTTTTAACGACCCTGAGAAAGAAGCCTTTTGAAAACATTATGAGAAAAGGAGAAAATGCTGGTAACCAGCATTTTCTCCTTTTTCCACAATGTTTTCTACCCTTCCCAAAACAAATTTCAATTCTTCAGTCAAATTCATTATGTTGTCTGCAGATGCTTTCAATTTGGACCAGTCTAAAATTTTGTTGTTTGGTAAAGGGTTAATCCTGTACCACACAATCCTGACTTTTAATGACCCTGAGGAAGAACCTTTTGAAAACACTGTGGGAAAAGGAGAAAATGCTGGTAACCAGCATTTTCTCCTTTTCCCACAATGTTTTCTGCTCTGTCAAGGGCAAATTTCGTCATTCAAGCCACCTTCAATTTGTCGTCTGCAAATGCTTTCACTTTGGACCAATCTAAATTTTTATCTTTTGGTAAAGAGTTAATCAAGTGAAAGTACGATGAGAACCTAGATACTTCACTCCAACCCTTTATCACACTGTCCTGAGCTTTAACGACCATGAGGGAGAAGGCTTTTGAAAATAGTGTGGGAAAAGGAGGATATTGTTTTCCTTTTCCCCCAGTGTTTTCTGCCCATTCAAAAACAAGTTTTATAATTGGAACATTGCAATACTTTGCTATCTCCAGATGCTTTGTAATTAGACAAGTCTAAGATTTTTTCCTGTGGTAAATGCTCTCAACTATGTTAGGCTCATTCTTATTTTATCCCCAATATGAAACTATGAATTGAAAGATTTCTGACTGACAGATATGCCAGTCTTTGTATGTTAATTACAAATCATAATCTATATCAACCAGTGCAGCAATACAAGGCCATCATGGCCCTCTTGTTTGCATTTTCTCTGAAGCTAAAAAGTCATTTAATTATTTATCAAATTTAAAATTTTTGACTTGTCCAAGTTGAAAACATTTACAGATGACGAATGTAGTTGAAATGATGGTAATTATATGGGAAAGTGTAGAAAACTTTGTAGGAAAAGGAGAAAATGCTGGTTTTCAACTGAGGATCGCGATTGGTCAAGAATGTGGACATGTCTATTTTAAAGGCCCAGCAGGCATATTTGCAGGCAAATTTCTAACAACAGTATATAAACATTTCAACCATTAACCAATATGTGCCCATTCACAACATTATAAATGTATGCAGTATATCTTTTTTACAGTATTTCTTGTTTCTCCTTGCTTCACTATGATTTTTGCCTGATCATAGGACTAAATCCAATCATCTGAGTCACAATGACTTGTTTTTCTGCTTTCAATATATATATTTCTATAAATCAGTTGTCTAGTAAAGTGTTTCTGTAACTCAGATAGTAAAGAAAAACACTCACTGAGCAGAATGTCAAAATAAGTCAGTCTCAGTATACAGACTGTCAAGAATAAATGAATGGCAATCTGGCAAGAGGGTTTAATGCATTTCAGTGATGCATTATACCAACCATGTCATCAAATAATTATTGATCCATAAAACCCATTTTGCCTAACAAGCGTTTGAATCTGGAGATAGAATGGTTGTTTGCCAAGCAGAAAATTAAACAATAGCAAAACCTTTTGGTTCAGGTCAGCCTGCGTAAACTGCATAGGCTGACCTTGGTTCAGATGCATTAAACCGCTTTCCATAGAACAAGGCTCACATGTTTATACTGAAGAAATGGTCAAAGTCTCTCTATGGTCAAACAAAGTCTCTCTTTGGTCAAACAAGTCTCTCTCTATGGTCAAACAATTTCTCTCTATGGTCAAACAAAGTTTCTCCATGGTCAAACAATTTCTCTCTATGGTCAAACAAAGCCTCTATAATGGTCAAACAAAGTCTCTTTATGGTCAAACAAAATCTCTATATGATCAAATGGTCAATGGTCAAACAAAGTCTCTATATGCTCAAACAATGTCTCTCTGGCCAAACAAAAAGTCTCTTCTGGCAAATTTTATCATGAACAGGGTGACTTTAATTATTGGCTGATATCTCTTTTAATTCTTTACCAGATAACAAAATTTCCACTTTTTCAATCCAAAATGATGACAAAAGGTAGAAAAACGTTGTGCAAAACAGAAGAAAATGCTGGTTACCAGAATTTTCCCTGTTTTCCCTACAATGTTTTCAAAAGTCTTCTTTCTCGAGGTCATCAAAACTCAGAATTGTATGGTAAAACATTGAATAACATCGGGTTAAATCCGAGGTGAACATTATGTAAATAGTTAAAACAGAAACAACAGCAGGAAGGAAAATAGTGTTAAAGATAACAAATCTTAACCCTTATCCTGCTAAGTAAAAGAAATGAAAATTTCAGACTGATAGTATAAACCAAAATTTTCCCATTTCAATGGTATTTTTGGAGGTAAGATATCTCTTTATCGGACAGTGTAGAACCAAGATCAGACTGCACATTCTCTGCAGTTTGATCTTGATCTATGCTGTCTACCAAAGGTCATTTAGTCAGGCTTAGCAGCCTAAGGGTTAATATCTTGTCTGTGATCAGCCTGTCAGGTTCTTCACGATTTTATTTCACTTCGTGAAACTTTTATCCATGTAATGAAAGTCTCTGTGTGATAAGTCCATAGGCAAAATATTTAATTTTATACTTTCATAAACTGCTAAACCATGCTTTCTAATACTATTACTTTAGAAAAAAAAATAATAGACTATAATGGCAGAATTGATCAAAGTCAAACTCTAAATACCATGCCAAGATGTTTGAGCACAAATAAAAAATGCATGCAACAGCTTTGCTTACCTTTACTTCCTGCCAATGCTTATCAGTAAATACATGTTTTTACATCATTAAGCAATTCTAAACAAATGAAAAAATCAGCCAAAGGCAGAAAGTACTCAGTGTAGGTAGCTTTGAAAAACTTGAGATTTCAATCAATTTTATCATTTATTACAAAATAAGTAAAACCTGCTGGAGAAAGTAAATTATCTTTGTTCCGGTAAGTTTTTGAAAGCATACTGTTTCGCAGACAAGAAAAGTTTATCACCAACAATTCTTTTAGATGAGGAATACTCTGTGAAGAGTTGGTTTAACTCTTTACCACATGGCAATTTTTTTGGACTTGTCCAAATTGACAGCATTTACAGACAACAAAATAAATGTCACTCAAAAACTGAAATTTGTGTTGGGAAGGGTAGAAAACATTGTGGGAAAAGGAGAAAATGCTGGTCACCAGCATTTTCTCCTTTTCCCACAATGTTTTCAAAAGGCTTTTTGTTCAGGGTAGTTAAAACCCCTGATTCTTTGGTAAAGAGTTAATGCATCTGCATCTGCAGGCTAACCTGGGTTGAAACCTTTTGCTGTTGGTTAATTTTCTGTATGGCAATGGACTTTCCCAAACAAGCCCTGGTTTTCACGTGTCTGCAGTACAAGTCTTTTGAAAACACTGTGGGAAAAGGAGAAATTGCTCGTAACGAGCAATTTCTCCTTTTCCCACAGTGTTTTCTACCCTTTTTGATAACTTTCTGCCATTTTCATCAAATTTAAAATTGTCGTCTGCAAACTCTTTCAATTTGGACCAGTTCAAAATTTGTCATTTGGGAAAGGGTTAAACCAACTTTTGGACAAAATGGATCAATGTTAAGCAACAACTTGCCTGGTACACAGGATGACAGAGATGTACTAAACCCCCTTTTTACAGAGCACAAATCAAATATATTTGCTTCCTGTGAGGATGGAAAACCACAATCTCATTAAAACTTCTAAACATTTTCTACTTTTCTCAAAATGATTTTAAAAGTGTTTCTCCTCAGGGGTATTTAAAGCAGAGTTATTTAGTAAAGGGTTAAAAGTATGTAATACTTGTTTTTCATGCAGCGAATTTAGAGTTGAAGAAATTCCCACTGACAAATAAAATGCAGCATTTTTGTCCCATCTGTAGGTTTCATCAGCAGGTGTTTCCAACCTGAAAAATGCACTCCTTAACCCATTACCACATGAAAAAATGTTAGACTTGTCCAAAATGAAAGCATTTGCCGACGACAATGTCAATGTGGCTCAAATAATATGATATTTCTTTGATAGGGTAGAAAACATTCTGGGAAAAAGAGAAAATGCTGGTGACCAGCATTTTCTCCTTTTCCCACAATGTTTTCAAAAGGGTTGTTAAAACTTGGGATTGTACAGTAAAGGGTTAAACCTTGGAGGCAGAATGAACCAAACAGTTGTTTTCTCTCTTGAAGTAAGACCCTTGGTGAAGCCAACAGTGTAGATTAAAGGTCAGACTGCATGTTTCGTGCAATCTGACAAAGATCTGCAAAGTCACAGGCAAAGGCAACTTATAGTCTTGAGAGGCACTTAAATGTGTTTTAAATCTTTACCAACCTTTTTTTCCCCTTTCCTGTAGTGTTTTCAAAAGCTTTCTTTTTAAGGGTCATTAAAACAAGCCAAAACAAGTCTGAAACATTGTCCTACCTTTCCTAATAGCAAATGGGTCCTTGCTGCCGAGTAAGTAGCGACTGGTGGCTCCATCTCCCTCATCTTTTGCCAGCCACTGGCTACATGGGAAATAGTATTTCCACTTTGGGTGATTTAGATCAGTGACAACAATCTGCAACAAAAACATAAGAGTAAAAAAAATCAATTTGCTGTCTGTAAATTTGTAGATCTACCATTAACCCTTTACCAAAATTGTGGACTTAACCAAATTAACCCATTATCAATTAATCACATATCTAACGACCCTGAGTGAATAAGGCTCATATGGGGACACTTTTCCCACAATATTTTCTAGGTTTTCAAGGACAATTTTATCATTTCAGATACATTTTATTTGTCATCTGCAATATGCTTTCAATTCTGTCCAGTCTAAATTTGTTGTCAGGTAAAAGGTTAAAAATATTTGCAGACTACAAATCACTTGAGAAGGTTTCTGTCTTTGAAATAGTAGAAAACAGGAGAATATGCCGGTTATCAGTATATTTCTCCTTTACCAACAATATTTAAAAAAAAATTCTTTTTCACGGTCAATGAAAACACTGTGCTTAATGTGGTAATGGGTTAACTTTTTACCAAACGACAAAATTTTACACAGGTCCATATCGAAAGCATTTGCAGATGACAAACTTAATGTTGCATAAGTTAGGAAATTTTTCTTTGCAAGGGTAGAAAACATTGTGGGAAAAGAAGAAAATGCTGTTTACCAGCATTTCTCCTTTTCCCTCAATGTTTTCAGAAGATTTCTGCAGGGTCAATAAAACAGTCTGCATTACATGGTAATTTGTTAAAAATCTAAATCATGGTTGGCAATGGAATAATAGTTATAACAGGCAAATTGCAACAAAGCCAGAAACTGTCAGCTCTAAGGAGAAAAAAAGGCTGCATTTATGCAGCAATTCCGGGTGACAATCAGTTCCCATAGATAAATAGAATCTTGCAGGCTGCTGAATAAACCCTCCATTATAGCTGTTGCTCTGTCACAGGAACAGGAGAAAAGTCAAAGGGTAATAACTCTTGTAACAGTCTTCCATTCATAACGAAAATTGTACGGGCAAACAATCTCATAGTAAGAAGACTTTAATTAAAATTTCAAGCAAACTGATTGATAACTATAGAAGGAGACAATGACACAATTATTAACCATGGACAAACAGACAGACAACCTGGGTCCATATTCAGAAACTCAGTCTTATTCTCAAGCCTGCCCTGGTAGGTCATTGGTTTGCATATCTTACTCGTGACCTGGTGGCTACAAGTTTGATACCATGTTGAGGCAAACTTTCTTTCAGGCAATTTTTCCCCTCTCACCCCTGATTCATGTGGGAAAAGTAGTCAGTGACTTGGAAAGAAAGTTGTGTCAGTACTGGCATGAGAAAGCCGGAAAACACATGCGTAGGTGCTCTGACTGCCGTGATATGACTTTATCTCTTGTAAAGGCATTAAACTCCAAATTACAAACAAACAAACAAACAGTCTTATTCTCCAGAATTTTCTAAATTTTAAAGTAACTAAACCATTTAGTCTAGTCAGTCAGAAGTTGTGTCACATTCAAAATTAGATGAATTAGGCAAAGAATGTTCTTAACTCTGTACCACACAACAAAATTTTAGACAGGTCCAAATTGAAAGCATCAGCAGATGAGAAAATAAATGTGACAGAAAAATTGAAATTTGTTTTGGGAAGCGTAGAAAACATGGTGGAAAAAGGAGAAAATGTTTTCAAAGTGCTTCTCCCTCAGGGTCCTTAAAAGTCGGAATTATGTGGTAATAGGTTAAGAATGGTTGGTGAATAAGGGCCCCGGATCCTAATATGTAGGGGGGGGAGAAAGAGCGAGAAGGAATGAAAAACCTCAGAGCCTGGCGTTACTGTTCCATATCTCGGGGTTTTATGATATCAGTCGTGTTATTGTTGCATACACACAGGTTCCTGTTAAAGTCACCAATTTGAGGCTTACAGGGCTTTCAGCGCTTTGATTCCGTCCATTCTTTCATAACCATTCAATTGTTTATCAGAAGAAACATTAAGTTTTGAAATCATACCCAACTTCAAAGGAAATTCAGAATTACAAAAGAAACTATATATTTAACAGGTTTTGTATGTGATATAAGCAGTTCACTTGCAGGCTAATTATTTTTAAATTGAATGGCATCATAAGCTAGCTGTATTTGACTACTACACCATCAAGTTCAACTTTGGTCACTTTTATAAATATAAACAATGTTCAGTAAAATCAGACTGGCAGTTGTGAAAAGTGAACCCGAGCAGCACAGAACCTGCAATCTTTTCCTATTAATACTACCAGCACTTATCCATGAAAAATAAGCTCTTCAGGTGAACTTAAAGACAGTCTATCTGCAACACAATTTAGGATTTCATGTCCGCAAAAGAATCATGCCTCCCTTCAACAAAACTGGGAAAAAAAAATTAACCCTTTACCATACAATGCTGATTTTTAATAACCATGAAGAAGAAACCTTTTGAAAACATAGTGGGAAAAGGAGAAAATACTGGTAACCAGCATTTTCTCCTTTTCCCTCAATGTTTTCTACCCTATAAAAGAAACATCGCATCATTTGAGCTAAAAAGAAAATATCGTCTGCAAATGCTTTCAATTTGGACAGGTCTAAAATATTGTCATGTGGTAAAGAGTTAAGCTTAATTTTTCAACAAAATCTAAAGATGTCAAATGCTGTCACCCTTACTAACATAGGTTTAAAACCTAGTTCAAACTTTACAAAGTTTTAACCCTTATAGCATCTTTCAAAACAATATCTGGCTTAGGAACCAGCATAGATCAAGATCAGACTGCAAAAAAATGAGCACTCTGATCTTTGATTTACTCTGCTTTGCTGAGACATTCTGGACAAGAGCAGTCTTGAAGTTGCATTATTACTTTGGTCTTATTAGCTCTTTACCACACAATCACAGGTTTTAACAATCCTGAAGAAGAAGCCTTTCGAAAACATTGAGGGAAAAGGAGAAAATGCTGGTAAGCAGCATTTTCTCCTTTTCCCACAACGTTTTCTACCCGTCCGGGATGATAATGATTTCAATCTTTAAGTCACATTTAATTTGTCGTCTGTAAAAGTTTTGAATTTGAACTAGTCTAAAATTTTGTTGTTTGGTAAAGAGTTAATGGACTAAAGAGGTTGTCAGGTTAATTGGTTGCTCTATGTTTTAACATCCTTTTTTTTTTCTTTCTTTCATCATAAATTTGTGAAAGATCTTAGAAATAATTGAAGTTTCATGAGAACTTGCTGAAATTCTCTTAACAAAACCAATCCAGTGTTTTAACAACCTTAAAGTATGCCACATTTAAAATGTCATTTGCAATTGCTTTTAATTTGGCACATTGGCAGTGGTAGACTTAATATCCAACAATCCTGACTTTTAATACCAGAGTATTTACATCACAAACAATATCTGTGTACCTAAATTCATAGTATTTATCCATATTTCACAGATTTCTTTACAGATTTCTGCAAGGGGTGGGTAGCTATTTTTTAATCGAGTTAAAATAATGTTGGCTATACTGATTGGCCACAAAATCCCCAGTTGAAGTGAAAACGGGGATGGGGTGGGGGTTCTAAACCCCTTCATCGAGATGAATTAAAGGCCTGCTAGTTGCAAATAAAAAACAATTTGGAAGTCACGATGTGACATTGACCTTTAACCCAAGGACATGACTTTTGCGTATGACACATTATCTTACACACGGGACACAAATACTATCCCCCTAAAACACATTTGACCTGTGTTGTGACTTTGACCTTTACCCTATGGACATGACTCTGTCATATGACATATTGTCTCAATGTGGTTAACATTTGTGCAAGGTTACTTTGAAACCAAGTCAAAGGGAAAAAAGTTATGGCCAGGACACAAAAACAGCTACCCCCACACACACATTTGACTCTGCTGTGACCTTGACTTCTACCGTATGGACATGACTCTTTCATATGACACATCGTCTTAATGTGGTTAGCATTTGGGCACAGTTACTTTGAAATCAAGGCAAACAGAAAAAAGTTCTGGTCCGGACACAAAAACAGCTACCCTCCAAACACATTTGACCTTGCTGTGATCTTGACCTTTAGCCCAAGGACATGAAACTTGTGCATGACACATTGTCTTTATGTGGTTAACAATTCTGCAAAGTTATACCGAAATTCATTCATGATTAAAAAAGTAACAGGCCAGACACAAATACTATCCCGCTACACACATTTGACCTTGGTGTGACTTTGACCATTAAACCTATGGACATAATCTCTTGCACATCACACATCATCTCGATGTGATTAACATTTGTGCAAATTTATTTTGAAGTTAAGTTAAAGGGAAAAAAGTTATGGCCCTGACACAAAATGACTAATCCCCACCCTAAACACATTTGACCTTGCTCGTGACCTAGACATTTAACCCAGGGACATGAGTCTTGAATGTAACACATCTTCTTTATGTGGTTAACGATTCAAAGTAATACTGAAATTCATTCATAATTTAAAAAAGTTTTAAATGAATACTAAACCCACCCCACCCCATTACCGAAAAAAACACATTTGGCCTTGATGTGACCTTGACTTTTTACCTATGGTAATATTTCTTACGCATGACACATCATCTCAATGTGATTAACATTTGTGCCAAGTAATAATGAAATTGAAAAATAGGGAAAAAAGTTATTACTCGGACACAAAAATGGATGGACAGACTAAACAAAAACTATATGCCCTCTAAAATATTCGGGAGCATGAAAATGAATCTGTAACACTAGAATTATAGTTGCCAACTTCAATTTTAGTTTTACAATTCTAATTTTTTCAGCAACTGAAAATTTGACAGACTTTACTACAACACTCTGTCAGACTCCTAATAATGTCCATAGCTGTAAATGGCATTGATAAAATTTGCCTGCAATTTTGACCCCTGGATGTTTACTTTTGGCTACTAGTGGGCCTTTAATTGAATGGACATTTTCAGTGGGGATAAAAATGCCGAAATACTGAGATATCAAGGTGGTTTGGCCAGACTATACATTACAAAGCAGCAGACAGTGTAGAATGAAGACTGGACTGCACCTTCTGTGTGGTCTGCGCTTGATCTACACTGTCCGAAAAAGTAAGGAAAACCTGTGTTATGCGCTCTAATGGTTACATAAGTAATGAAAATGTCAAATTATGCCAATTTCACATGTGTTCTTTGTATCTACTATAGACCTGTTATAAAACACTCAACAATAAAACAGCAATTAATTTTCATGGGATCACCTTGTTTCCTCACTTATCTGTCAGTGAAATTGCTGCGGGAGTATTCATTACAGCTCTGATGCACCTTTAACTCTTCATGAAACAACAAAATTTTGGACTTAACCAAACTGAAAGAATTTGCAGATGACAAATTAAATATGGTTCAAATGATGATTTCTGTCTTTGATAGGCTAGAAAACATTGTGGGAAAAGGATGAAAATGTTAGTTACCAGCATTTTATCTCCCTTTTCCGCAATATTTTCAAAAGGTTTCCTTCCTCAGGGTCCTTAAATCTTGGCATTGTGTGGTAATGGGTTAATCCTTCACCAAACAAGTAATCTGTTTTTACGACCCGAACTTTTGAAAACATTGCAGAAAATGGAGAAAGTACTGGTAACCAGCATTTTCTCCTTTTCCCACAATGTTTTTGTCCCTCAAGGGCAACCTAATTATTTTGCCTCATCTAATTTGTTGTCTAAAAAAGTGTATTCCAAATGGACCAGTCAATTTTTGTCATCTCGGAAAGAATTAAGCTTTCAATTAGGAATGGGCTAAAAGCCCTTAGCACATACAACAATATATTATGCAGACAGTGTATTTACAATCAAGTACAAGTACATACCACAATAATTATGATATTTAGTAAACATTGCAACACAAGCTATTTTTGAAAGAGTCCAGCAAAATTCAAGACTAGACCTGTTCTATTAAGTCATTACCAGTGGACAAGGTTTCTGGACTTAACTCTGGTACAACAAAATTTTAGACTTGTCAAAATTGAAAGCATATGCAGACAACAAAATAAGTGTGGCTCAAAAAATGGAATTTGTTTTGGGGAGGGTAGAAAACATTGTGGGAAAAGGAGAAAATGCGGGTTTCCAACATTTTCTCCTATTCCCACAATGTTTTTAAAAGCTATCTTTCTCAGAGTCGTTAAAACTCTGGATTGTGTTAAAGGTTAACTCTTTACCAAACAACATAATTTTACTCTTGTCCATAAATTCAAAGCTGTTGCAGACGACAAAGTAACTGTGGCTTAAGTGATGAAACCTGATTCTCATGGGGCAGAAAACATTGTGGGAAAAGGAGAAAATGCTGGTTACCAGCATTTTCTCCTTTTCCCACAATGTTTTCAAAAGGCTTTCTTTCCAGGGTCATGAAAACCTGGGATTGTTTGGTACAGGGTTAAATAATGTAATTTGAATGCATTTGCAGGCAACAAATTAGATATTGCTAAAATGATGATATTTGTCATTAAAAGGGTAGAAAACAATGTGGGAAAAGGAGAAAAAATGCTGCTTACCGGCATTTTCTCCTTTTACCGCAATGTTTTCAAAAGCTTTATTCTTCAGGGTTGTTAAATTTCAGGATTGTTCGATATAGGGGTAAAGTAACATTAATTTATCCAATTTTTTGCTTTGATTTTTGCTTCCCAAGTTTTTGAGAATATGTAAACAAAACTGACAGTTTACATTTGCCTGCAAAGATGGCTTTACAATCAAGATAGAGACAGAAATATTTGTACAAAAAAAAAACCACAGACATGTCCAATTTGTTGATGTTTTCAATAGAACAAGAGCACTGCATGCAGGTGCTAACACTCAGCTACAGTTGCTTGGTTTTGATTGAAAATTTTAAGTTGAAGAAGGGACATAACTGTGTCAAAAATATTTTGATGGTAACCTGCCCCTGTTGTACTGGTTCCCCTTTTGATAGTTAACAACTAGTCCAAGTCTAAAGTATTATCTTTAGTAATGACAGAGATATTACGAAATGTTAACGTTTTTGCACCCACGACAACACCACTGATGACGCAGACAATGATGATACAGCTACAGCAATACCGTGAAATTTTCTGCAAAAACAGCCGAGCTAGTAATTGTTGCTATTTTTTTCTGTAAAAATGGAGTATTACAATAGCCTGCATTTCTGTGTGGTTGGATCAGGTCTAGTTGTGTGTGTAAAGAGGTGCATATAAGATGAGACCAAAAGAAGCAGAATTTTTCACAATAAGTACTTTTGCCTATCTTCTAAAATTTTCTAACTCATATTAACCCGCTGTTTACCAAACAACAAAATTTTGACCTCGAACAAACTGAAAGTTTCTGCAGATGACAAATTAAATGTTGTTCAAAGAATTATTTCTGTCTATGATAGCGTAGAAAATATTGTGTGAAATGGAGAAAATGCTGGTTACCCTGAAAGAAAGGGCTTTTGAAAACATTGTGGGGAAAGGACAAAATGCAGGTAACCAGTATTTTCTCCTTTACCCATAATGTTTACTTTTGCAACATTTAATTTGTCGTCTACAAATGTTTTCAACTTGGTCCATTCCAGAATTTTGTCATTTGGTAAAGAGTTAAAAAGATGTTATCAAGGCAACATACTGGCAAATGGGGATTTGTCTTGACCTTCACAATGTCTATATTCAACATAATGTTCTCAAAAGCCATTTAGTTGTCCAGGAATTTACATGTAAATATGTCTGTACAAAGATAAGGCCTAATCCCTTTGAATGAGTAGGACAGCTTTGTTGACTTATAGACAGTATAGATCAAAATCTGACTGCACAGAACATGCATTCTGCTCTTGTGTCTACTCTATCTAAGATTTAGCGGGATTTTCTGGTTGAAAAACAGCAAAGCAAAAAGGTAACAAGTGTTTTTTTTTTCTATTTTCTTTTGATTACAAATATCTTCTCCAAGTTTTAACCTTTATTCTGCCATATAATAGAAATGAAACTTTCAAGCCTCCAGTAAAAACCCAAATTTTCCTGTTTCAAAGATATTTTTTCCACAAAAGGTATCTTCTTATTGGACAGTGTAGATCCAAGATTAGACTGCAAATTCCATGCAGTCTGATCTTGATCTACGCTGTCTGCAAAAACCCCAACAACTATGTTTTTACTATGTCAATGTCATCTGGTAGAGTGATCTCTTTCACTGATGACCTCAGTGGTTTCCATGGACGATCATCGAGGTAGATCAAGAACATGCTGAGAAGAACATGAAGTCTAATTTCTGATCTACATTGTCCATTACTTCGTTCTGTTAGGGTCCTCAGTGGTAAAGTGTAGGACTCGCATTCACCAACCATTCTTTAGAATCTTCTTAGTCTTATGCTGAAAAATTTTCTGAATCCGAAAGTAACACAACTTCTGATTGGCTAGACCATTTGGTCTATGGACCGATCAGAAGTTGTGTTACTTTCAAATCTAGAATATTCTTGAGAAGAAGACAAAGAATATTCTTCAGAACGCCTGGTGAATCTCACTGCAAGCACTGGATTTTCCTTGGAGTCTGTAGACACTTCAAAAGCTTCAAGCCTAGTACTGGTGAAACCCACCCATACATGAAGACATACATGTACATCAATATGTGAACTGTAGCCATGATATGACTCAAACAACGTTAAACCCTTTACCACACAACCCGACTTTTATCGACCCTAGATTGAAAGGGCTTTTGAAAACATTGTGGAAAACACAGAAAATGCTGGTAACCAGCATTTTCTCCATTTTCCACATTTTTTTTTCTATCCTATCGTAGACAAATACAAGTTCAGCAATTTGTTGTCTGCAAATGATTTCAATTTGGACAAGTCTATAAATCTGTTGTTTTGGTAAAGAGTTACTGCAGCCTATAGCAATATTCATTCAATCAACTTCATTCTAAACAATGACCGAAAAGTTCAAATAATTAGGCAGCCAATGAAATAACTCTTTACCAAATGACAAAATTTTGGAGAGGATCAAATTGAAAGCATTTGCAGACGACAAATTTCATGTTGCTAAAATGATGATTTCTTTTTTTTGATTGGGTAGAAAACATTGTGGGAAAAAGAGAAAATGCTGGTTACCAGCATTTTCTCCTTTTCCCACAATGTTTTCAAAAGGCTTTGTTTTCAGGGTCGTTACAAGTCGTGATTTTGTGGTAAAGGGTTAAAATCCTTTACCAAACAATCCCATTTTTTAACAAGTGTGAGGAACAATCCTTCCAAAAACACTGTGGAGAAAGCAGAGAATGCAGATAACCAGTATTTTCTTCTTTATGCAAAAGGTATTTAAACCCGTAACCTTTTACCACACAATTCCAAGTTTTAACGGCCTTGAGGAAGAAGCCTTTTGAAAACATTATGGGAAAAGGAGAAAATACAAGTAACCAGTATTTTCTCCTTTTCCCAAAATGTTTTCTATCCTTTCAAAGACAAATTCCATAGTTTGAGCCACATATAATTTGTCATCTGGAAAACCTTTAAATTTCGACGAGTCTTATTGTTTGTTGTTTTGTAAAGAGTTAAAAGAGAAATCTCATCCTTTAACCCTTTCCCAAATGAAAAATTTTGGACCATTCCAAATTGAAAGAGTTTGAAGATGACAATTTTAAAATTTGATGAAAATGGCAGAAAGGTCTCAAAAAGGGTAGAAAACACTGTGGGAAAAGGAGAAATTGCTCATTACGAGCAATTTCTCCTTTTCCCACAGTGTTTTCAAAAGACTTGTCCTGCAGACACGTGAAAACCAGGGCTTGTTTGGGAAAGGGTGAAGCCACTTTTAATTGTTAGCTGCGAATGCTTCCATATAGACGAGTCTAGAATTCTGTCATTTGGTAAAGACTTTGAAAGTCTAAGGGTTAGTATAAGTTTACCACATGACAAAATTTTAGACATGTCCAAACTGAAAGCCTCTGCAGGTGACAATTTAAATATGGTTCAAATGATGGAATTTGTCTTTCAGATTGTATTGTAGTTTAACGCCATTTTAACAGCTCAGGTCATATCATGATGGTCAGTGACGCACCCGTATTTCCTGGCTTTCTAACACCACTACTGACATAACTACCTTTCCAAAGCCACTGACTACTTTTCTCACATGTGTTAGAGGTTAGAGACGAAAAATCGCTAGAAAGAAATTTTGCCTCAACCAGGTATCGAACTCGCAACCACCAGGTATGCTAACCACTAGCTACCTGGGCAGGCTCAGGGTTGTTAAACTCCGGATTGAGTTGTAAAGGGTTAAGCCTAAAGCTAAGTCCATAAATGATAAAATCATGCCTTTTATCATTGTGTGTGAAAGTGTACTTTAGAATATGCAACAATAATCACTCAAGTAGGTCATCCTGTTTATGAGAAGCAAAAAATAATCCAATTGCAAAAAAGAATAGAAATCTGCAAAGTGAAAGTGTTTATCTGCTATGCAATAAATTTATTTAGTAGCACAGGTGCAATTAAGGCTTATTCATAGAGAGAACAATCTTCCAAATGACTTGCAGCAATAGGGGATGTTTTAAAAACAAAACAGTCTGAGAAAAATGCACTCAAGCCTGATTCTTATATAGAATTGAAAAGGGCAAAGCCCCTCTTTTATGCATTATGATTGGATAGACACTTTTTAATGTCACCAAACCCTTACCATAGTAGAACACTGCAGGTGTTAGGCTCTTGACTGGGAAAGCACATGTTTTCTTTGATCCTTACAAATTGATTACTGTCAAGTGGTCTCTTAAGTATTCCAAAAGCCAACTAAACATTATCAATCAGGACTTATATGGACTGCTGAAAATATGATACACTGATATCAACTAAACAACCAGACAGTATATATAAATCAAAGCACTGAAAGCACTGGTGTGACATTTGTCAAGGGAGCCATTGTGTGCAATTAATAATTTGAAAAATAAACCATAGAAATAGTTTTAAAATATTCGCTTGAAAGTCAACCTACTATATAGTCATGCACAATCAAATAGAGTAGCGTGCAATCCTGTGGGACAAACAAGTCCAATTGAACAAGCCCAGGGGCGAATAAGCCCAGGAACGAACTGGTTTGGGACGATCAAGCAAGGAATCGGGCAGTCAGGAAACAGAGATTGTGTGTATCATTACACCAATAGAAGACCATAGAGGATCAAGCTATTAAGAATTTCCATAATCGATGGCCTAATCCAATTTATTTTATCACACCATTTTCATTTTCATATCTGAATGCAATCGAAACACTTATTTGTCTGAGAAAAATTGAGTTTAATTTAGTTTACTTTCTTCAGTTTTGCACAAAATACAATACATGTTTTTCAAAATGTGGTATTGAACTCATAGTGGCACTGTCTTCCACAAATGCCACAAAAATCAGACAGCCAATACTTTGTGCAGTCTGATCCTTATCTATGCCATCTGCAAAAGCCCCTGTTTTGATTGATGGTAAAATAAGACAATAGTGCTCTTTGGAAATTTTTTTTATCCCTGCATGACTTTGGGATTCAAAGTCAAGGTCTGCAGTTGCCAATACCTAATATTTAGTACTCTGTCCTTAACACTTTACCCCACAATCCCGAGTTTTAACGACCCTGAGGAAGACAGCTTTTGAAAAAAAATTCAGAAAAGGAGAAAATATTGCTAACCAGCCTTTCTTCCCTTTCCAAAAATGTTTTCTTCCCTGTCAAAGGCAAATTCAATTACAGTATTTGAGTGATATTAAATTTGACATCTACAAATGCTTTCAATCTGATATGTCTAAAATGTTATGTGATAAAAGTTTAATACTTTACTAAACAATCTCATGTTTTTACAGTCCTCAACTATAATGCTTTTGAAAACATTTAGGGAAAAGGAGAATTGAAATGTTGATAAGAAAAGATGAATCAGATAAAATGGTAAAGCTTATGAAAAAATCATTTAAAACTGTTAGAATGAAAACAACTGCTTTCTTCAGTTCCTTATTTTATCAACATTTTAAAAATGAGGGTCAGTCAAAAGTAACTGGTGACTTTATCTCAATGTAATTAGACACACCGAATTTTAGCCTTTACCTCATCACTACAGGTGTGAACCAATATGATGATGCCACATGAATAATTGTGACATTAAATTGAAAACAACCATGGCAGACGGTGCATTTGAGCTGACATAATGGGTACAGGAATTCATAAATGGCAGAAGCCACCAATTGCTAAAGCAACACTCTGGAAGGCAATTGTCAGCAACTGATGGAATTAATACGGACAATGTGGCTTACAAAGTGATCAAAGATATTACTTTGCAACAAGATTGCTCATGAAATCGGAATCACTCATGAATTTGTTTAACTAAGCAGCTGAATAATTATGTGAAAGGTAGTCTCATGGTGGGTGCTCCATTTTCTCTCACAAACTGAGAAAGACTGATGGGCAGAATTCAGTCAAGAATTACTGAGCCGATATACTGACAAAGGTGAAAATATGCTTAAATGCATTTTAGCAAATGACAAAACATGGGTGAGGTCATTTGAACTAGGAAAAAAGCACCAAAGTAATAAATGGCACATTCCCAATTCACCCAGACCAGCAGAATTTCGCCATAGTATGAACAATCCAAAAATGCCAATGACATTTATGTATGATTCCAGCAGTGTATTAACCACACACAAAGTTCCTGAGGGACAGATGGTTACTAACCTATGAAATGTTTGTGGGGAACACTTTCTGTCCAGCATTATGCCACAAACGCCCAGAACTGATCCATGTCATCCTGCTAATTTTGCAACATGCCACAAAGCCAACAATGTGTTGGTATTATTTCAAGAATAGCAGTGGGAAGATTTGAAACGTCCAGCACCATTGCAGCACTTAACTCTTTACCACATGACAAAAATGTAGACTTGTCCATATTCAAAGCATTTGCAGACAACAATGGAAATGTGACCCAAAAATTGAAATTTGTTTTGGAAAGGGTAGAAAACATTGTGGGAAAAGGAGAAAATGCTGGTTACCAGCATTTTCTCCTTTTCCCACAATGTTTTCAAAAGGCTTCTTTCTTAGGGTCGTTAAAAGTCGGGATTGTGTGGTAAAGAGTTAAGCCCATGTTATTATGATTTGTTCCCAAAATGAAAGTACCCTTGCAAGGAATTTGTTATGGTGATTTAGATGAACATTATAATGCTGCCGTTAATTGGGTAGTGGGGACATCAACATGCGTTGCCTAGCATCAGTTATTCCATTGTTACCACAGAGGTAGGAGTCTACCATACAATCAAAGGGAAATTATATTGAAGGAATGTATCTTCAAAATGTGAGTGAAATTATTTGTTTTTCAAAAAATCACTGGCAGAGACTCAGCTATTTTTGACTGATCCTTGTAAAATGTTTCTTAGGTGTACACCACATGAAATGCTGCCTCTGCTAGTATTTTCCCTCTGGCAAGTCTTATATAACTATTTTCCATATAAAAAAGGCAATTTAGAATGATTTAGAATAATCATTTTTAGCAACAGAATGTTGCTAAACAATTTTATATGAGTTTTAAACTGCAACTGAAATAAAAATTAACTTTTGATCAAGCTTTTAACTTCAGATCCTAAGTAGGTGGTATCGTTGCTGAGTGTTAACAGTGATAAAGTAGTGTGGCATGAAAAAAGGTTGTTTAACCCTTTACCAGACAACAAAATTTTAGCCTTGTCCAAATTGAAAGGATTTGCAGACGACAATTTCAGTGTGGCTCAAATGGTGCAATTTTTCTTTGATAGGGTAGAAAACATTGTGGGAAAAGGAGAAAATGCTGGTTACCAGCATTTTCTCCTTTTCCCACAATGTTTTCAAAAGGCTTCTTTCCCATGGGCATCAAAAGGCGGCATTGTGCGGTAAAGGGTTAAGCAAATGAAAGGAAAACGAATATTTTTGAATAATAAGATGTGACAAAAACTACATGACAGAAAGTTTTGGGGATGATGAGAATTAAAGTACTGATAGTACTGAAGGCCAGGAAATCTAGTGATCTGTAATCTCTAAAGAACGAAGGATACAAACTCACACGAGACCTCATTTTCTAATTATCACTACCATACAGACAGTCAGGCCAATTCAATTATGCCAAAAGAATTCATTGGTAAAGGGGTACTGTCACGCATAATATGGAATAATACAATAATCAACAGGAAAAATTAAATTAATGCAAAAAAAAAAGCAGTGCTCAGAAGCCAGATTCTATAATTAAACCGAAGCAGATAGTGGATACCAACGCTCGGCTATAGGGTGCATGATAATGGCTTTAAAAATTTCTAAGTCGAAAAGGGGCTTAAATCAAGCAAATTTATTTTTGAGTTATTTGCCTTATTGGTTAAGGTTGATCTTTATGATAACGCACATATACTGCAAGTTTCAAATAAATATCGTCAATGATAAGAAAGATAAGACACAATTTAAAATTGGACACAACGCGAATACCAACGCTTAATATCACGAACGCAGGGCAGGGTGATGTCAATACATCGCAGTTTTGTTCTCAAACAGTCGATCTAAATTTATTCTTTTGACTATATCATACAAAGACGTCCACTAGCCCTTCTCGTCCCATTAGAGAGAGAGAGAGAGAGAGAGAGAGAGAGATTCCAACGACGGCTTCTGGCGCTTAAAATGAATTTGCACATTCGGGATGTATTTCAAAATAAATATTCTTAAACTTTCATTTCTCCTTTTCAAACAATGTTTCGGAAACTACCAGTTATGTGAATGAAACTCTAGGTATGTAAATGTGATGAATAACTGATAAATTAAAACCTAATTTTCTAAACACACCTTTTATTTTCAAATAATTTTTTTTGAAAGTTAAAAAATGTCCAAGGATCGCACAACGCTTTCATGATTTCTAATCAATCAACAGTCGTCACAAAAAAAAAAAAAAAAAATGAATATAAGCAGATAATATGGTTGATTATCGGAAAATGTAGATAGAACAAAAAATTCTTATTTTTCCATAATGTTTGCCTATTCTTCTGACAAAAAGAGAGATGTTTTAAATCGATTTACACAGAAAAAAGAGAATATAATTTCTTTTAATTTCTGCATATTTCTTAATTCTATCGATTTTTTTTTTTCTAAACATGTAGAGAAAATCAAGTTCAGTTCTAAATGATTAAAAGAAACTGATAATAAATGCAGTTAATACACCAATAATCTCATTCAACTATTGACATTTCCATGGAAAATCGTACATCTCAACCTTTTCACCAGGCAGTCAAAGGAGATGCGGAGTGCGGTTCCCTTTGATCTTTATTTGAAACGCGGACAGTAACTAGCAAGTGACAATGGAGACTAAGAATAGAAAACTGGTTCTCGGGTTTTTCCCTCGCGCTAGTACACTAGAAAGTGATATCAGGGGCTGTAATCATGTCTATAATACGAGAGGATTTCAGTATCCAATCACGGTGATGGAAACGTTGGTAGAGGTTAAATGTACACCGAATAAGTCTGTACACTGAATAAGTCTGATGTCCGGCAACGCCTTAATGCACAGTTCCTGACAAGATTTGTGTAACTATAAACTCCGCCCATAGGCGGTATCGGATAAAAATAGACCTCAGACTTAAACGGTGTACAGACTTATTCGGTGGACGTTTAACTTTTACCTGGAAAAGTTATTGACCGTCTGTTGTGTATTCAACAGGGACACAACCCTTAAAACACACTCGTTGGTTATTAAAGGGCTGTAATACCCTTGCAATTCCATAGCACTATGCAGATGTCGGAAAGCTTTGAGGAAAGGAAAACATTCACGCCGTGTGATAAGCGATCTCTGTACTTACGAAACTAGTTGTTTTGGCGGACTCAGCGATATAGGGTGGACACACCGTTCAACATTTTGTCTGAAAGTAGTCCAAAAAAGTCAGCTTACGATCGCTATAGGCAAGGGAATCCCTTGAGAGGGATTCCCTGGCCTAAAAACACTGAGAGGGCCTTACCCTTTCCCAAACAAGCCCTGGTTTTCACGTGTCTGCAGTACAAGTCTTTTGAAAACACTGTGAGAAAAGGAGAAATTGCTCGTAATGAGCAATTTCTCCTTTTACCACAGTGTTTTCTACCCTTTTTGAGACCTTTCTGCCATTTTCATCAAATTTAAAATTGCCGTCTGCAAACTCTTTCAATCTGGACCAGTCCAAAATTTGTCATTTGGGAAAGGGTTAACTCTACCAGAAGACAAAAATGTAGACATGTCCATATTTAACAGCAATTGTAGATGACAATTTAAATGTGCCTCATATGATACAAGTTGGCTTTGAAACAGTAAAAAAACATGGTGGGAAAAGGTGAAAAAGCCGGTTACCAGCATTTTTGCCTTTTCTCACAATGTTTTAAAAAGGCTTCTTCCTCTGGGTTGTTGAAACTTGGGACTGTGTGGTAAAGGGTATAAAATTCTAAGATTTTGACCGAAATAAATGAGTTCAATAACCTATTTCAAAAATATTTATCCCATAAAATTTTCTATCCTGTCTGTCATGGGGTGGCTGTTATTGCATATATCCGGGATAAATACATTTTAACCTTTAACCAAATAATACCTAGTTCAATACATCTCAGAAAAGAAGATTTTTCAAAACACTGTGAGAAAAGGCTTTCTGCCATTTGAAAGACAAATTTCATATTTTGAGTGGCAATCAGTTTGTTATCTCCAAATGCTTTCAGTTTGGACAAGTCTAAGGTTTAGTCATTTGGTGAAGAGTTAACCCTTTTCCCCACAATTCCGAGTTTTAACGACCCTGAGGAAGAAGCCTTTTGAAAAATATTGTTGGAGGAGGAGAAAATGCTGGTAACGAGCCATTTTCTCCTTTTCCCACAAATTTATCTACCATATCAAAGAGAAATTCCATCTATTGAGCCACCTTTAAATTGTTGTCTGCAAATGCTTTCAATTTGAACAAGTCTACATCTTTGCTGCATGGTAAAGAGTTAACTGTGTCCAAAATGACAAAATGTTGGACTAGTCCATATCAAAAGCATTCACAGAATGACAATTTTAATTTTGCTCAAAAGATGAAATCATTTTATATAATTGATTACTAGCATTTTCTCCTATTCACACAATGTTTTCAGAAGCCTTCTTCCTCAGGGTCATTAAAACTTGGGATTGTGTGGTTGAGGTTTGATAGAACAAAAACCTTAGTATCACTGGCTCCTCCCAGTATTTGAACTCAGCCTGGCAATTGGTTGTACTAACTGAGGACCGATTGAATGAGACCAGAGACTGACATTTCAATCATGCAAAAAGACAAAAAGCTACCTCATTGGTTGAAAATTAGGTTAGGCAATATAATGAGTCACAACCCATGTTTAGAAAGTAAGAAAATCTTAATTGTGTTCTTCACTTTTCTGCTGTGTTTTGTCATTTTCAAAGCATTTACTCTAGGTAGAATGTATTAACCCTTTACCCCATGATCCTGGATTTTAACGACCCTCAGAAAAAAAAAAAAACATTGAAAACTTGTGGGAAAGGAGCAAATGCTGGTAACCAGCATTTTCTCCTTTTCCACATTGTTTTTTAACATTTCAAAGAAAAATCTTATCATTTAAGCATTATTTAAATTGTTGTCTTCAAATGCATTCAATTTGGATGAGTCTAAAACTTTGATGTGTGGTAAAAGGGTTAACCCTTTAGCACACAGTCCCAGATTTCAGTTTAATTAACATATTTATTTTACATCGATTGAGAAACAATTTCTTGCAACTGATACTAATCTCTCTCGATTCTGCTTGAAATTTATGTTTATGTGCAGTGCAGGTCAAAACACATGGCAACTGATTGGAGGGGGAGGGGGGAGAAATCAACAGAGAAAAGTAGATCCATATAACACAAGACCAGAAAAAATGTGTGATAATTTAATGACACTGAGCATTACCCTAATTCTCAGGTCTCTTATTTTCTGGAAGGGGGAGGGATTTCTGGCAACCCCCTGTTTTCTTTCTCAAACATCTAGTCACTTTCCAGCATTTGGCATATAGATGAGATACGCAGTTCAGATGATAAAGATCTATAACAATTCATGCAAGGCCATCCTAACTAAACACTCTCACAATGAAGCTTTTTTATATTGCGCGCTAAATTTATTTCAAATGTCTGTAAACACTCTCCAGACAGAGAAGCGAGAAGCCTGGTTCTTGAACTATGTTCCAGTATGCACATGCTTTTACACATGCGTAAAATTTACCTTTAACCCTTTGTCAGACAACAAAATTTTGTCCAAATTGAAAGTACTTGCAGAAAGAAAAACTAAATGTTTCAAATGATAGGAGTCATTTTTGAAAGGCCAGAAGACCTTGTGGGGAGACAAATACTAGTTACCAGCATTTTCTCCTTTTCCCATAATGTTCTCAAAAGGCCTTTTCCTCAAGGTCCTTAAAACTCAAGATTGTCTGGCAAAGTGTTAAATTCTTATTCACTACTACACCTGCCTTTGCGGCAAGTCCAGATAAAAATCAGACAAAATTTGCTTTCTGATCTTTGTTCTACGCTGTCTCCTTTGCTTAGACATTTTAGACAAAGGGCAACCTTAAAATTACTCTTGCATAGGTCTTATTTCTAGAATGAAAATGTCTTTTGGGTTTTTTGGCGCTCTAACAGTGAAGACTAAAGGTATAAAAAAGAAGGAAATAGGTATTTTCCATTCAGTAAAACTCCCACAACATTCAGACATACAAAACAAAGGCTTTTTTTACCGTAACCCATTACCACATAATCCCGAGTTTTAACAACCCTGAGCCGTAAGGCTTTTGAAAACATTGTGAGAAAAGGAGAAGATGCTGGTAACCAGCATTTTCTCCTTTTCTCACACTGTTTTCGACTATATCATAGAACTTAATGTTCATTTGCAGCAGTTTTGAACTTGTCCCTTGCAAATGTTTTGAATTTATAAGAGTCTAAAATATAGTGTTTAGGAAAGGCTTAATATTTCATAAGAAATGCACACATTGTACATCCAGAGTCATTCTATGCATTCCAATATGAATTTAAACTGTCTGCAAAATTAATGAAAGTTATTTGTAATCTAAGAGTTAACCCTTAACCGTCTACAACACAGTCCCAAGTTTTAACAACCCAGATGAAAAAAAAAACTTTTGTAAACATTACAGGAAAAAGAGAAAATGCTGGTACCTAGCTTTTACTCCTTTTCCCACAATGTTGTCTACACTTTCAGAGACAAATCCCATCATTTTAGCTACATTTAATTCGTAGTCTGCAAAAGGTCCCAATTTAAACTAGTCTTAAATCTTGTTGTTTGATACAGAGTGAAAGCATTACATTTTTCAGACAGCAAATTAACTGATTGATTGATTGATTGTGTTTAACGCCATTTTCAACATTATTTCAGTTATATCATGGTGGCCAGAGCACCTATCCATGCTTTTCTGGAGATTCTTTTACAGGTACTATGCACAATATTCTTTCCAAGCCACTGGCTGCTTTCCCACATAACCATCATCGAAATAATTGTCAGCCGTAGGAGAGGAATAAATCCTGTCGCAATAACTATCATCAATCCTTGGAAAGAAATTGGCCAAGCCGGGAATCCAACCAGCGACCCCCTGTTCTCAAGTCCTGTAATCGCTACCGACCAAGCTATGGACATTAACTGTGCTTCAAAAGATTGGGTCTATCTTTGATAGGGTTACCAGCATGAGCATTTTCCCCTTTTTCCACATTGGTTTTAACCCTTTACCACACAATGCCGACCTTTAATGATGCTGAGAAGAAGGCTTTTTTAAAACATTTTGGGAAAAGGAGAAAATGCAGGTAACCATCATTTTTTTCCTTTTCCCATAATGCTTTCTACCCTATGAAGGTCAAATCTTATGTGTTGAGTAACATAATTATAATTGTCATCTGCAAATGCTTTTAATTTGGACTTGGCTAAAATTTTGTTTTCTCGTAAAGAGTTAACCCTTTACCATACAATCCCGAGTTTTAACGACCCTGAGAAAACATTGTGGGAAAAGAAGAAAATGCTGGTAACCAGCATTTTCTCCCTCTCCCACAATGTTTTCTGTATTTCCCAAAACAACTTTTAATTTTTGAGTCACATTCATTTTGTCACCTGCAAATGCTTTCAATCTGGACCAGTCTAAACTTTTCTCATTGGTAAAAGATTAAAAGCCTTTTTCCACAAGGTCCTCAAAACAGAGGTCTGTAAAGTGCCAAAATCAACTCAAAATACATAATTATTCAGTCTGGAAATCAGGATAAATAATTATTTTAATTTCAACAATGTTCTTGTCCAGATTGTTTCAGCAAAGGCAACAGTGCTGATCAAAGATCTTGATCTGCCATTGGCTTCAAAAGCAACTTAAAAGGCTCTTTAAAAACCTAAGCCCAGCTTTGACAGAAACTTTGCCTCTCTTTGCTGATAAACTGATGTTTGATATATATATTTTTTTTTTAATAAGCTGTTTTAGAAAATAAACACAGACATAATGTCTAATTTATCATAAACACCAAAGCTTTTACCTCTTTAACCACATGCCAAACCAAAAGCATTAGAAGACAACAACTTAAATAGTAACTCAAAAGATCACTTCTTTCTTTGAATATGGTAGAAAACATTGTGAGAAAAGGGGAAAATGCTGGTTACCAGCATTTTCTCCTTTTCCAACTATGATTTCAAACGCATTTTTCTTCAGGGTCGTTAAACTTGAGATTGTCTGGTAAAGGGTCAACTCTTTACCACTCTGACGACAAAATGTAGGACATGTCTTGATTAAAAGAACCTGAAGACAACAAATTAAAGGAGGTTCAAAATCAGAGATTTGTGTTGCTTGTTTATTTGTTTTTATTGGAGTTAAATGCCAATTTAACAGCTTAAGTCATATCACTGTGGTCAGTGCACCTATTCACATGTTTCCTTGCTTTCTCACACCAGTACTGGCACAACTTTCTTTCCAACTCACTGACTACTTTTTCTGGTATACATTAGAGGTGAGAGGCGAGAAATTGCCGTAAAGAAAGTTTTCCTCAAACAGGTATCAAACCTGCAACCACCATGTCAAGAGTCAAGCTAACTACTGAGCTACCCGGCCAGGCTGAGATTTCTGTTGGAATGGGTAGAGAAAACATTGTGGGGAAAAGAGCATCTCCTCCTTTTCCCTCAATGTTTTTTAAAAGGCCTTTTCCTCTGAGTTGTTAAACCTTTAGATTGTGTGGTAAAGGGATATCAGGGTATTCACTTCAAGTATAGGAACTGCATATCATGAGATATGTCTCTTATTTCCTATAAAATATATCCAAATATTATCAACTGCAAACAGGCTTGACTTAGCTTGGTCAGCAAGAAGGATAGGAAGTAGGACTTAACCCATTAACCCTTTACCAAATGACAAAATTTTACACCAGACCAAATTGAAAGCATTTGCAGACAACAAAATAAACATTACCAAAAAAATTGAAGTTTGTTTTGAGAAGGGCAGAAAAAATTGTGGGAAAATGAGAAAATGCTGGTTACCAGGATTTTCTCCTTTTCCCACAATGTTTTCAAAAGGCTTCTTTCCCAGGGTTGTTAAAAGTCGGGATTGTGTGGTAAAGGGTAAAAGCACCTTTCACAATATTAGCTGCCTTTGTAGTCAGTGTAGATCAAGATCAGACTGCACAAAACTTGCAGTCTGATGTTTGATCTAAACTGTTCGCTCTGCTGAGACATTCTAGAGTCTAGACGTGTACCTTGATACCTTTACTATGATTGTATTTCTAGATTTACAATGCCTGTTGGGTTTATTTGGGCTCTAGGGGTTAACTCATTACCATACAATCATGAGTTTTAACAACCCTGACAGAAAGGATTGGGAAAACAATATGGGAAAAGGAGAAAATGCTGGAAATCAGCATTTTCTCCTTTTCCCACAATGTTTTCTACCCTTTTAAAGACAAATCCCACCAACTATTAGCAACTTTTTACTTACAGTTTGTAAAACCTTTCACATTAGACCATTCTGAAATTTATCGTGTGAAAAGAGTAAACCCTTTCCCAAACAAGCCCTGGTTTTCATGTGTCTGCAGTACAAGTCTTTTGAAAACACTGTGGGAAAAGGAGAAATTGCTCGTAACAACAATTTCTCCTTTTCCCACAGTGTTTTCTACCCTTTTTGAGACCTTTCTGCCATTTTCATCAAATTTAAAATTGTTGTCTGCAAACTCTTTCAATTTGGACCAGTCCAAAATCTATTGTGTGGAAAAAGAGTTAATTGGCCCTTGTAAAGCCAAATAAACAACATAAAAAATTCACTACCAGTACAGAGATATAGGGGTCTGACATGAGTTGGCCACTGAGATAGAATTTTATTAAACGAATCCAGGAAAACTGTTATTAAACGCGCCTTTAGCAAGCTTCATGACATTTTTCCTTGACGAGTTCAATAAAATTTTATCTTACAAGACAACAAATGTCAGATTCTTATTATCACATGATGATATTTCACAAATTAGAGATCAGAAGATGCAAAACCATCTATAGATGCATGCTGGTAATATCCATAAAATATCCATTCACTTCTATGAAATTTGTACAAAATTAGGTAAAAGACGAGGTCACACAACTGCGATATGAGACATGTAAGGGTTAGAAAATTTGTAATGGGTATATTACACTGAAAACAGGGAGGTTATGTGATATTGGAGCTTTAATGTTGTTTTTGACAGATTATCTGGCAAGAACAGCTGACAGTCTAGATCCAAGATCGACAGCATCCTCTGTAACAAAATTCAAGTTCAGTGCTGCCAGGTTTAGGCCTGAAAATGAGTAGCCTTCATTCAACAGCCAAAGACATAAAACTGTCAAACAATAAAAACATCTGTGATTACATCTAAGGAACAAGAATTTGCTTAATCGAGTAAGTCACTAACATTTCTACCCATCCATGATTTCGTATTACTGTACATCATTAAAAGTGTACCTTTAAAGATAAGGCCTCTATCTGAAAATCCTTGCTTCCTTAACCCTTTCCCAAACGATAAATTTTAGACTGGTCCAAATTGAAAGAGTTTACAGACGACAATTTTAAATTTGATGAAAATGACAGAAAGTTCTCTAGAAGGGTAGAAAACACTGTGGGAAATGGAGAAATTGCTCATAACAAGCAATTTCTCCTTTTCCCACAGTGTTTTCAAAAGACTTGTACTGCAGAAACGTGAAAACCAGGGCTTGTTTGGGAAAGGGCTACCAGACAATGAAATTTTAGACTTTCCCAAATTCAAAGCATTTGCATATGACAAAATAAATGAGGCTGAAATGGCAGAATTTGTCCTTGGTAGAGGAGAAAACTTTGTAGGAAAAGGAGAAAATGCTGGTGACCAGCATTTTCTCTTTTTCCCACAATGTTTTAAAAAGGATTCTTTCCCAGGGCCTTTAAAATGTTGGGATTGTTTGGTAAACAGTTAAGGATATTAATTTTCTGGAGTATTTTAACCCTTAAAGCTCCTTTCACAACTATAATTGCATTTGCGGCCAGTGTAGATCAAGATCAGGCTGCACAAAATGTGCAGCCTGATTTTTGATCTACATTGTCCGCTTTGATGTAGTCAAAAGCAACCATGAAATTGCAATTATTTCGGTCATATTTCTAGGATTAAAATGTCTGGCAGGTTTATTCGGCGCTCAAAGGGTTAAGCCTATATAAAAAAAAATTTAAGACTGTCCAAAGGATAATTATGCAGACAACAAATTAGAGGTGGCTGAAAAAGTGGAATCTGTCTTGAATTTGGTAGAAAACATTGCAGGAAAAGGAAAGAATGCTAGTAACCACTATGTTTCCAAAAGCTTATTTTCTCGGGGTTGTTAAGATTCTGGATTGTTTGAAGAGTAAACTATAAAACTTTCTGGATCACTTCAACCAAAGATACCACGTTCAATTTTTATTAACCATTTAACCCTTAGGAACATGCAGTCTGATCTTGGATCTAAACTGTCTGATAAGGAGATTTTTTTTTTTTTCCAAAAAATAAGTTGGAATAACAGTATTCGGGCTTTTACTATCGGATCAGAAGTTCTATTTAAGTTATGAAGCGGGATAAGGGTTAACAAATGATAAAATTTCTGGCTGGCTCAAACTGAAAGCATTTGCAGAAGACAAAAGTGGCCCGAATTGCAAAATTTGTTCTTGATAGGGTACAAAACACTGTGGGAAAAGGAGAAAATGCTGGTTACCAGCATTTTCTCTTTTTCCCACAGTATTTTCAAAAGCCTTTTTCCTCAGGGTCATTAAAGTCAGCATTGTGTTGTAAAGGGTTAACTCTCTACCAAAAAAACCAATATCTTAAAGCCATCTATATTTTGCAGACAACAATTTAAAAGGGTAGAAAACATTTGGGAAAAGGTTACCAGCATTTTCTCCTTTTTCAATGACGTTATCACATAGCTTCTACCCCAGGGTTGTTAAAATTCAAGATTGTTTGGAAATGGATTAATTCAAAGTCTAGCCACTGATCTGCTGAAACAAAATGTCCCAGCCAGTCATAATTTATAGTCTTAAAATGAAACATTAAAAAAATCTATTTAGCATCCTTTATTTCATGCTTTTCGCTAGCTTACTTGGAAATAATGGTGGAATATGGTTGGATAACAGTTTTGATGAGTGAATTTACTAAATTTCGATAAACTCACTGGTACGGAACTACTTTTATTCACATTCATTATTCCTCCAGGAAAACAAGGCCAACTGCGGCTTTTGTACCTGCCCTGTTAGCAGAAGGCCGGGTTTGAAATGTTGAGTCAATTCAGAACTTGAGAATGTTACTTAACCCTTTACAGCACAATGAAGCCTTTTAACGACCCTGGATCTGAGTTTCATGAGTAAATCCCCTCAATATGGACGAGTCCAAAATTTTACTACGTTGGAATGGGCTAAGATAAGTCTAGAACATTGTTTTGTGTTAAGGAGTTGACCCAACAACAAAATTATAGACTTGTTCAAGTTGAAAGCATTTTGAGAGATAAATGTGTCTTTACCCTTAATGCGCCTTTCACAACTATAGTTGCCTTTGCAGCCAAACTAGACGAAGATCAGGCTGCACAAAACGTGCAGCCAGATCTTTGATCTATCATCTACATTATCGCATTTCTAGAATGAAAATGTTTGGTGCTCTGTGTAAAATGATCAGATCAATTGTCTATAAATGAGTAGAAAATATTGTGGAAAAAGGAGAAAATGATGATTAACAGCATTTTCCACTTTTCTCAATATATTTTGTAAGGCCTTTTCCCTCATGGTCGTTAAAAACATGGGACTGTTTGGAAAAGTGTTAAACACACCATTGTAGAAAAGGAAAAATAATCTTGCAGAATCAGAGATTAACCCTTTGCCACGCAGTCCCCAGTTTTAAAGACCCTGGGAGATTCGACTTTTGAAGACATTGTGGGAAAAGGAGAAAATGCTGGTAACCAGCATTTTCTCCTTTTCCCGCAATTTTTTCCTAACCCTTCAGAAACAAATCCAATCATTTGAGTCACATTTGTCATTTGCACATGCTTTCAATTTAAACCAATCTAAGGTATTTTCGAGTGGTACAGAGTTAACTCTCTCAGCACCGAATACAGTAACTCCGACCTCTTTTAATGGCTGAAAATAGGATCAAATGAAACTCAGGCAGATTTTTATCTTATAGGTTTGACTAACATGCAGATGGTCAAGATCCAAGATCAGACTGCACATTCTGGGCAGTCTGATTTTGATTTGTTCCCTGCACAAGCCTCTATATTCAGCTATAGTGCATATAGTGTTAAATGTTCTTAGCAATGATAGTGAATGTCAGACTGATATTACTGATATAGATACTGATATAAATAGATTTTCTATTGTTTAACACTTTACCAAATAATTGAGAATTTTTACCTCCCAAACAATGAAAGCTTTTAAAATCACTGTTGGAAATTGAAACCATTTTCTTTCCTTTTCCAACAATCGTTTTCTTTCTTTTTACAGACAAATCTCATCATGTGAGTCCTAGCTTGTTTGTCATCTCCAAGTGTTTTCAACATATGGATGAGTCAAAATTTTTGTCATCTGGTAAAAAATTGAATATAAGATGAAACAGATATTTGTACCTTTACCAAGTACTTGTAGACTAGTCCAAATCAAAAGGTAGATTGCAGACAAAAAAGTCAAATGTGACTCAAAAGGTTTGGTTTGTCTTGCAGAAGGTAAAAGACATTTTGGAAAAAGGAAACAATGATGGTTACCAGCATTTTCTCCTTTTTCCACAATGTTTTCAAAGGCATTTTTCCAAGAGTCATTAAACCATGGGACTGTAAACAGCAAAATTTAAGAGAGTCCAAAGTGAAAGCATTTGCAGATGACAAATAAATGGTGACTGAAATGATGGAATTGGTCTGTAAAAGACTAGAAAACACTACGGGAAAAGGAAAAAAAGCTGGTAACCAGCATTTCCAACTTTTCCCATAATGTTTCCCAGAGGCTTCTTACTGTGGGTTGTTGAAACACTGGGTTGCATGATAAAGAGTAAAACCAGTGGTAAAGATCATGATATAGGAAATTCCAGGATGTTTTGACTAAAATATCTCACAAAAATGTTGAATGTTATGGAACCAAGATGAAACTGGATATGTTCTGTGCAGTCTGATCTTGATCTGCACATACTCTGTAAGAAAAACACACATTCTTATCATTGTACCATTCCAAAATCTTTTTTGTTTTCCCCCATTATGATTCACTCTGTACCAGAACTTCCAGAAGTACAAGTTTTAGACTTCTCAATACCAAAATCATTGACAATTTCACAAAATAACCCTTTACCACACAATGAAGACTTTTGATGACCTTGAGAAAGAAGAATTTTGAAAACATTGTGGGAAAAGGAAAAAATGCTGGTAACCAGCATTTTTTCCTTTTCCCACCAAGTTTTCTACCCTACCAAAGACAACTTTCACAATTTAATTTGGCAACTACATATGCTTTGGCTTTGGACAAGTCTAAAATTTTGTCGTGAGGTAAAGATTAAAGCGCTGAATAAACCCAACCAATCTAGAAATCTGACCAAAATAATAGAAATTTCAAGGTTCCTTTTGTCTTTCATGTTTCAGTAAAGCGGACAGCATAGATCAGGGATCAGACTGCATGTTTAGTGCAGTCTGATCTTGATTTATACTGGCCATACAGGCAACCATAGACGTGAAAAGTGCTTTCAGGGTTAAATCAGGCTTTAATGGAGGAATATATTCTGACAGAGGTTTGATTGTTTGGTTGTATGGTGGTTAACACCCTTTTCAACATCATTTCGGTTATACGGTTATATTGCAGCGGCCAGTGCACCCATCCATGCTTTCCCACATTCTTCTACAAGTACTTGGCACAATATTCTTCTCAGACCACTGGCTGCTATACCACATAACCTTCATCAAAACAATGATTAGCGGTGAGTGAGGAATGAATCCGGCCACAATGACTAGGCAAGGAGAAAATGCTGGTTACCACTATTGTCCCCTTATCCCACAATGTTTTCAATTTTTTTTTCTTAAGAGTAATGTGTTCTCAAGAATATGATTGTTGTAAAGGTTTAAACTCTTAGATAAGTGTAAATTCCATCCTGTAATAAAAAGCCTACATATTGTGATTTCAATGTTGTTTTGCAGTAAAAAAATCTTATCATATCAGACAGTGCACGACACAAGATCAAAATGTTGTTTTCTGCATTCTCATCTTGATCTACACCATCAAAAAAAGCACACCATGCTGCATTTAGCAGCCTAATGATTAACCCTTTCAGCACCTGAGGCAAAAATGGGCCCTTTTACCAACAGCATAGATCCAGACTGTGCAGACTGATCTTGGATCTATCCTGTCTGCTTGTTCAGTCAGCCTATAAGATAATAATTCTTACAAGTTTCAGTGTAATTTATTTTCAGGTCAAAAGAGCTCAAGTTCATATATTTGGCACTGAAAGAGTTCACAGTGTTAAAGGTATCAATTCTTCGAAGATAACTGCAACAGAGCAGATTTTTAATTTTCATGATTTATCTCCCTTTATTTGTAAAATTAAAAAACTATTTGTTTCAGTGATATTTCAGGAAGGATTGAATTGTTTTTGAATCAACAGTATGTCAGTCACATGAAAGCATCAGCTCTTTCTAAGGGTTTACCATAACAGCGTCTGGCTTGTTCAAAGACATCTACCTCCATGTGATCAATCCTAGTAGCAATGAAAAAATTAAATCCACAAAGAATTCAACTGCATGTCACAGGGATACATTGTGGTAAGTTTCAAAGAATTACCCCAAAAAATATTGGAGATAAGTGCAGAAGAAACTGACAGACATACAAATGGATCATAACATAATATGACCATTTGGACATATGATTGTAATAACAAGTCTGTGAAATGTGACTTACCCTCTCCAAGAACCATCCAGGGGCCAGTCCAGTGTTATCATGCTCTATTTTCACTTTCTTCAGTGGTCCAACACAATTAGAATGAAACTTAAATATATCACTTGATCCTTGCTGGAAAGGTTTCTTGTTCTTCACACTTTTTAAATGTGTCTTTGCCGTGGCACCAGTCCGACCATATATGGTTATAAACACACTGGCATCTGTTCCTGCCGCAGTCTTGTCTCCTGTGATCACTGTGACCTCATAGTCTGCGAAAATAAGTGAGGAAATCAGTCAGTACAACATATGAGCCATGCTCTGTGAAAAAGGGTTTTGATACATCTGCAGAAAAAGCATCGATCCATGTCAGCCTGCACAGTCCATGCAGGCTGACCTGGGTTGAAATTTTTTGCTGTGGGTAAAATTTTCTGCATGTCAAAGAACAAATCTACCTCATAATTCCATTGCTTGTTAGATAAAATCAATTTTATGTATCTATAATCATGGTATGACTTGCTTGGTAGAATGCATTACAGAGATACATAACCCCCCTTTTTTCCAGAGCACTGCTAATATATTGTTTGAACTTTTTAACCCTTTACCACACAGTCTCGAGTTTTAACGACCCTGAGAAAGAGGCCTTTTGAAAACATTGTGGGAAAAGAAGAAAATGCTAGTAACCAGCATTTTCTCCTTTTCCCACAATGTTTTCTTCCCTTCCCAAAACAAATTCAATTTTTCAGTCACATTTATTTTGTCATCTGCATATGCTTTCAATTTGGACAAGTCCAAAATTTTGCCGTTTGGTAAAGGGTTAAAGCACAGCTTTGGAAACAGCTATGGGGTTTATTCAGATGGGGGTCAGGTGCTTGAACATAGGATAACAGCATACTTTATTTCTCTTCCATCTCAATCCCAAAATACATACATGTAGATTTAACTCTTTACCACACGACAAAAATGTATCCTTGTCCAAATTGAAAGCATTTGCAGACAACAATTTCAATGTGACTAAAATGATGGAATTTGTCTTTGATAAGGAAGAAAACATTGTGGGAAAAGGAGAAAATGCTGGTTACCAGCATTTTCTCCTTTTCCCACAATTTTTTTAAAAGGATTTTTCCTCTGGGTCATTAAAAGTCGGGATTGTGTGGTAAAGGGTTAAAGATTTTTAATATCCATTTGGCAAAAAAAGAAAAAACTTGAACTTTTGACAAGTGCCTAATCCGTTACCACAATATTATCCTAAATTGTCCCTAACCTTTTTCCAAACAAAATCCAATGTTTTACTGAATCTGAAGACACAGGCTTTGGGAAACATTGTGGGAAAAGGAGAAAATGCTGGTTAACAGCATTTTCTCCTTTTCCCACAATGTTTTCAAAAGGCCTCTTTCCCAGGGTCATTAAAACTCAGGATTATGTGGTAAAGGGCTAACTCATTACCTCCTGCCGGCGCCTTTTTCATCATTAGTGCTTGTACTCTAACTGCTTTAGCAGACTGGGTAGATCAAAAATAGAGTTCAAGATACATGTAATTTTTTCATTCTGTCCTGAAACAGATTTGATCTGTTGCAATACCTCTGTCTTTTTTGTATACTGAGAACATCCATTTTGATTCAAAACTCTCTCACCACCGAACACTTCCTAGATAATGTTTATGCAGGAAAGCAGCAACTGGCTTGGAAAGAATGTTGTGCAAAGCACTTGTAAAAGAAAGTCAAAGAACGAATAACTAAGTGCACTGGCTGCCTTGATAAAACTAATAATACTGAAAAAAGTATCAAACATCAAACAAAGCAACAAGTAAAGTAATAATTCAATGGGTCAGTTCTGAGAGAAAAGCAGGGACATGTTCAGTTTTACCTCTTCACCACACAGGGAAAATTTAGACTTGTCCAAACTGAAAGGTTTTGCAGGTGACAATCTTAATTTGGCTCAGATGATGGACTTTGTCTTTGATAGTGTAGAAAATATTGTGGGAAAAGGAGAAAATGCTGGGTACAAGCATTTTCTCCTTTTCCCATAATGTTTTCGAAAGGCTTTTTTCCTTATGGTCATTAAAAGTTGGGATTGTATGGTATAGCGTTAAAGTAGTATGAAATGAAGCAAATTTCAATTTGTTCTATTTGAAACATTACAGTGTGTCTCATGTTCTAATACTCCATTTAGGTGCAATCTACAAAAATTGCTACACTTAACCCTTTATTGCACAATGCCGCCTTTTAACGACCCTGGGAAAGAAGCCTTTTGAAAACATTGTGGGAAAAGGAGAAAATGCTGGTAACCAGCATATTCTTCTTCTCCCACAATGTTTTCTATCCTATCAGAGAAAAATTACGCCATTTGAGTCACAGAGTCACAATGAAATTGTTGTCAGCAAATGCTTTCAATTTGGACAAAATTTTGTCATCTGGTAAAGGGTTAATTTGAAAAGTTGTATTGCAGGTAACATACAAATCAGCACATTTACACATGCACAAACAATACAAAGACAAGGATTTATATGAACAACCTATAATGATCATACTAAACTATTACTGAAAACAAAAATGTGTCAGAAAACTTATCAGTGTTATTTTAGTATTTTTGTGTCTGCTGAAATGCTAGTAAATATAAGATTAACCCATATCCTGCCTCAATTGAATTGTTGACTCTAACAGAAATAAATTTTGTTGAATTACTTGACATCAAAATGGGGTTAATACGCCACTGAGAGTTTACAGCACAATCAAAATGCACATATATGCAGAATAATCTTGCTTTAGACTCTCCGCAAAATAGACTTGTGGTTGTGAAAACAGGTTAAGAGTTTAAAAAATAATAACAAAAATTGAAACGAAACATTGTAATAAATTTTTAGGTGACGGCAAGTTTGTTTTTATTTATGACTGTCTCTTTGCATCAAAGCAGTGATACAATATGAGCCATGCTCTGTGAAAAGGGGGCTTATACATTTGCAAAAAGTAAAGACCCATGTCAGCCTGCGTAGTCAGCGCAGGCTGACAAGGACCAAAACATTTTGCCATTTTGCAAATTTTCTGCATGTCTAAGATTCATTCTACCTCTGATTCCAGCCGGTTGTTAGACAAAATGGATTTTATAGATCCGCAGTGATATGATGACTTGCTTGCTATAATGCATCTCAGACATGTATTAAGCCCCCTTTTCCCAGAGCATGGCTCATATACATTTGACATTCATTCACTTTATTACCCGTTGGAGCATAAAATACTAAAAGCATGCAAGTTATAGAAATAAAGGTTATTGTAAATGAAGACTAACCCATAAACAACTGAGAACATGTTTTTTTTTTTGCTATCACAGGCAGTTAACACTAAGGCTGCTAAGCTCAACTCATTGAGCTTTTGCAGACAGTGTAGATCAAGATCAGACTGCACAGAATGTGCAGTCTGATCTTGAATCTACACTGTCTGATAAAGAGATATCGTTCTCAAAAATAAACCTTTGAAATAAGATAATTTGGGTTTTTACCATCAGCTTGAAAGTTTCATGTCTTTTATTTAGTACAATAAGGGTTAAGATCAAGATTACACTGCACAGAACATGCCTCCTGATCTTGGATCTATACTTTCTGACATGCTATAATGTAATCAATGGGTCTTTCCTGAAAATGTCATATTCGATTTAGTTAACAATGTTATGATTAAAATTTTGACCTGTACATAAATGAAGTAAATTTATGAAACACTTGAAAAGGCTTATGCACTGTTCTAGTAATGGTATTCTGGCCACATCACCAACTATGTATTGGACAAGGTGCATGACAGATCAGATGGCACAAACTGTATAGTCTGATCTTCAATCTTCTTTCTCCACAAAATAGTTGGACTGTCCAAAGCAAGAAGGCAGTTAATTCAGACATTACCTCCCCCAACAACTTAACCCTTAGGCTGCTTATCATGACTCACTGACCTTTTTGCGGACAGCGTAGATCAAGATCAGACTGCACAGAATGTGCAGTCTGATCTTTGATCTACACTGTCCGATAAGGAGATAGATTTCCTCCAAAAATACCTTTAAAACAGGAAAGTTTTGGGCTTATGCTATCGGTTTGAAAGTTTCATTTCTTTTATTCAGCAGATTAAGGGTTAAGTTTGAAGACAATATGGCATAAGGAAAAATTGCTCTAGGCAAGCAAATACTCTTCTGACCACAATGCTTTCACATACACACATACATGTATATCAAATCTTTGTTCATGCTGATCATCTATATCTTACAAGGACAGTTTGATACTTTTCTGATGCAGATTGATTTTAACCCTTTACCAGACGACAGAATTTTAGCCTTGTCCAAACTGAAAGCATTTGCAGACGACAATTTCAGTGTGGTTCAAATGGTGCAATTTTTCTTTGATAGGGTAGAAAACATTGTGGGAAAAGGAGAAAATGCTGGTTACCAGCATTTTCTCCTTTTCCCACAATGTTTTCAAAAGGTTTCTTTCCCAGGGGCGTCAAAAGGCGTCATTGTGTGGTAAAGGGTTAAAGAAAACCAATAGAGTGAGCGTCTATAAACATTTTTTTTCATTTGGAACTTAATGAATTTTTTCCGATTTTTCCAATTTTGTATACGTAAACAAAAATTCTCAAATAGATGGCTTGTTAAATTAACTCTTTACCAAACAACAAAATTTTAGACTTGTCCAGATTGAAAGCATTTGCAGACAACAAAATAAATGTGATTGAAAAATTGAAATTTGTTTTGGAAAGGGTAGAAAACATTGTGGGAAAAGGAGAAAATGCTTCTTACCAGATTTTCTCCTTGTCCCACAAGGTTTTCTAAAGGCTTCTTTTACAGGGTCATCAGAGTCAGGACTGTGTGGTAAAGAGTTAATCTTTTTTGCAAAATTCCTGGGTTTTAACAACCTCCATAGAGAAAATTTTCAAAAGCATAGTAGGAAAAGGAGAAAATGTTTTCTGCACTTTAACAGACAAATCCCATCATTTGAGACAAAATGTATTTGAGTGATGCTCTTTAAAAAGGGGTTTAATGTCTCTGAAAACAAGTATTAATCCAGGTCAGCCTGGGCAGCCTGTGGAGGCTGACCTAAGTTGAAATTGTTTGCTTTTGGTAATTTTTCCGCACCTCCAAGGACCCTTTTACCTCATTAACCCTTTCCCAAACAAGCCCTGGTTTTCACGTGTCTGCAGTACAAGTCTTTTGAAAACACTGTGGGAAAAGGAGAAATTGCTCGTAACGAGCAATTTCTCCTTTTCTCACAGTGTTTTCTACCCGTTTTGAGACCTTTCTGCCATTTTCATCACATTTAAAATTGTCGTCTGCAAACTCTTTCAATTTGGACCAGTCCAAAATTTGTCGTTTGGGAAAGGGTTAATTAGTTGGTTGTTAGACAAAATATTTTATGGATCTGCAACTATGTAAGGACTTGCTAAGTCATGGAGATGCATTTAACCCCCTTTTGCCAGAGAGTGGCTCACCTGTCTTCGGCAATTGCTTTCAAAAACAATTAGTCTAAAATTTTGTTGACTGGTAAAGGATTTACTTTAAAAAAAAGCGATTAACAATTTGACTTCTCTTTCACAAAGAATCCAATAAGATTATAAATCTTAACAACGATAAAACATTGTTAGCTTTAAAAAGCCTTATACAACTCAACCTTCCCATCCCCCCAAAAATGAAGAAATTCAATACTATACAAAGCAGTATCATTAAGACTGTTTAGTCCTTGAGAGACTCAAACTTAAAAACTTGAGACTGGTCAAAGCCTGAAGTGTGAACATGTCAACCAAATTAGCAATCAAATGCTCTGTTACAAAAGAGTGGGGTTTTTTAGCTTGAAAGAAGAACACATAGTTGCGAATTTTCAAAAACTGTGTAGTCTACATCTGTTTTCTTGGTCTTCTGTCTTTTCCTTGTTTAACCTTTTACCACACAATCCCGACTTTTAACGACCCTGAAGAAAAAGCCCTTTGAAAACACTGTGGGAAAAGGAGAAAATGCTGGTAACCAGCATTTTCTCCTTTTCCCACAATGTTTTCTACCCTTCCCAAAACAAGGTTCAATTTTTATCTATATTTGATTTGTTGTCTGCAGATGCTTTCACTTTGGACCAGTCCAAAATGTTGTCGTTTGGTAAAGGGTTAATAATAAACACATACAACTGTATATGAGCCAAAAAAAGGCTTTAATACATCTTTGTGATCCATTATACCAAGCAAGCCATCACATAATTATCGTTTCATGAAATCCATTTTGTCTAAAACCCGAATGAATGATGAGATAGACTGGTCCTGTGACAAGCAAAAAATTTACCAAAAGTAAAATGTTTCCACACTTGTCCGCTTGCATGTACTGTGCCGGCTAACCTGGGTCACTACCTTTTGCAGATGCATTAAACCTGTTTTCAAAAAGTATGGCTCATATGTTTATGAAAGAAAGAACTACTTCAAATACTGTAATCTAAAAAAGCATGCAACCATGCATCTTTTCCAACAATGTTTTCTACCCTTTGAAAGACAAATTTTATGTCATAGGTAGCATTTCATTAGCCATCTACAAATGTTTTAAACTTAATTTTATGTCTGGTAGAGCAATAAGTTCATGCAAGTACATGCATAATGTCTTTGTATCTACCCAGAGAGACCTATTTTTACCTGTTTTGGATCCCAGGTACGGGTAGAATTCTCGCTTTGAATGCCCATCACTGTGGTGCAAAGATAACCAGGAATTACACATAAACAGCCAGGTCTTCTTTCTTTTTGTATTCACAATTTCCACTTCCTGTAGGAACCAGCCATCCTCCTTCTTAATTCCATCATGCTATAGAATAAAACACAGAGATCCAAATTCTAACAGATAACTTCAAGACACCTTAGGCAATACTCACCACCCATCCGGAATTCAGTTCTATTCCTTCAGTTTCTTTACCAGACAACAAAATTTAAGACTTGTGCAAATCCAAAGAACTTGCACACAACAAATCAAATGTTGCTCAAATTAACAATTTTGGTTTTAAGAGGGTAGAAAACATTGTGAGAAAAGGACAAAATGCTTATTCCTAGCATCTTCTCCTTTTTTCACAATGTTTTCAAAAGCCTTTTCCCTCAGGGTCATTAAAGCACAGGACTGTTTGGTAAAGGGTTAAGCACTAGCTATCTGACTGACTAATGACAGAACATCTCAGCCAGTTAGCTGGCTAGTCTAGGAATTCGAAATTAAAATGTTGCTTTTAGAATGGTTAGCAAATAACAGCTCTGGTTCCAGAAATGCTTACAATTTCTAGGAGCATATTTTGTATTCTATACATTCTTCCTGTTAAGCATTTTATATACTTTTAAGCCACATCCTCTTTACCAAATGACAAAATTTTAGACCAGTCCAAATTGAAAGCATTTGCAGACAACAAAATAAATTTGACTCAAAAACTGAAATTTGTTTTGGGAAGGGTAGAATACATTGTGGGAAAAGGAGAAAATGCTGGCTACCAGCATTTTCTCCTTTTCCCACAATGTTTTCAAAAGGCCTCTTTCTCAGGGTCATTAAATCTCGGGATTGTGTGGTAAAGGATTAAAGCATCTTCATAATAGATTCAATAAAGCAAGTTGTCACATACTTTGCAATCAGTCTGTCTTAAAAGAGTCTTAATCCTGAAACACAACAGACCTTTGACACAAACACAAAATTGACCAAATGCACAAAATCTCAACTCAGGTCAGCCTGCGTGAATGCGCAGGCTTACACAAGCCTCTACTTTTTGCAAATACATTAAACCCATATTTCCAAGCCGTGTTCAAACTTGATAGCCGATGAAGTAGTCATGACAATAGATTTAGAGAAAAATCCTTGCTAACAGTAAATCTCCAAAATACCTTTGTCTCACACTTTTTTTCATAACTTCAATGTATTGCTTACCTCCATTACAATGCTTTTGATTTCTCCCAATTCTGGGCCTCTAATTTTGAACATGTGGGTGGTACCCTTTGAGAATTTAAATGGCACACCCTTGTTAGATTTTACCGAACCTGCTTTCTTTGTCAGACGTGTGCGCTTGATTTTGGTCTTGGTACCATTCATAGAAATGTAAACCTGAAACAGAAATGACATTCATGTTGTTGACAAGAAATTGAATTCTTAAATACTAATCTATATGCCGGTATTTTTAATGGTGTTTTACACTATCTTTAACAGTAATTTACTAATCTCATTGTACCAGCTGACTAATTTATGTGTTACCAGTCAATAAAGTTTAAGACCTGTTGAAATTCAAAGCATTTGCAGACAACAAATTAAATGTGTCCAACGTGATAGAATTTATCTTCAATAAATTATGAAACATTGTTGGAAAAGAGCAAATGCTGGTTATTAGTGTTTTCTCTTTTTCCCGGAATGTTTCAAAAGAATTCTTTGACTGGGTCGTGAAAACACAGCATTGTGTAGTAAAGGCTGTACTGGATTTTTCATCAGCAGTGTGCTAAGGCTCTACAGTGTCCTGCTCATATTCACTTCCTTACAAGCAAGGACTGAACTCCAGAGCCTCTGCATTGCAAATCCAAAGAGACAAAATTGAAGTTTGTTTGAAAATCCAAGGTTTTACCAACAGAGCCAGTGAAGAACCTGAGGAAATACAAAAATAAACTGGTTGACGATGAGTTTATTTTTTTTCCTAAAAAATTTTTTCGAAGATGTTTTTTACCCAGATCTGATTTACTGACACACGTTTGTGGCTTACAGAAGTATACAGCTGATAATTTTAACATCACTTGAGAAACATTACATTTGTCATCTGCAAAATTTATGCTCTCCATATACACAAGTATGAGGTTCTGTTGTTTGGTACAGAGTTAACCCTTGTGCCAAATTCAAAACATCTGAAGATGACAATTCAAATTTGAACAAATAAGCTTACATTGTATGATAGGATAGAAAACATTGTGGTACAAGGATAAAATGCCGGTTACCATCATTTTCTCCTCTTTCCACAATGTTTTAAAAAGTCTACCTACTCAGGGTCATTAAAACTCAAGATTGTGTGGTAAAGGGATAAATCATTCCCTGGAAAATTTCTATAATCCACTATTTAACAGCATACAAATAAAGATCGTATTATGTGTAAAAATAAATGCTCATCTTTTACAATGATATTTTTCTAAAATCTTTAACCCTTTAGCAAACGACAAAATTTTAGACTTGTCCAAATTGAAAGCATTTGCAGACAACAAAATAAATGTGACTAAAAACTTGAAATTTGTTTTGGAAAGGGTAGAAAACATTGTGGGAAAAGGAGAAAATGCTGGTTACCAGCATTTTCTCCTTTTCCAACAATGTTTTCAAAAGGCTTCTTTCACAGGGTCGTAAAAAGTCAGGATTGTGTGGTAAAGGGTTAAACATGCACTGCACAAAAGATGGAAAACAACATACTTTTGCATCTGTACTTGCACCCTTTTTGTCCGACGTTGTAACAAACACTTTATATAACACGGGACCTTCTCCAGCGTCGGCCTTCAGCTTCTTACCACTTATGCTGCTTGACGCACTGCCAGGTCGGCTTCTTCTCTGTTAAACAATGAAGAAATGACATCAAACATAGAGCCATGCTCAAGCAAAAGAGGGTTTAATGCATCTCCCTGATGCATGATACAGAGCAAGTTATCATATTACAGCGGATCTACAAAATCTATTACATATAACAACCCAACTGAATCATGAGGTACACTGGTCCTTTGACTTACAGAAAATTACCAATTGCAAAAAGTATTGACCCAGATCAGCCTGCACAGACAGTGCAGGCTAACCTGGGTCAATTTTTTTGCAGATATATTAAGCCTTCATTTGATAGGGCATGGCTCAATTATGGTATATGTTCAGTTCGTAGATAACATTACATGTGCTTGTATCAGTTTCAAACCTTAAAGTGCCCATGTTTCTTTAAAGCCCTATGAGGTAAGTATTAACTCTTTCCTTACCAGAGATTACACCAGAAGCTTTTGTGAAGGGTGTAGATCAAGATCAGGCTGCACAGAGAGTGCAGTGTGATCACTGATATACACTGTCCATTCCTTTATTTTATGTTATGACCAAACTGTCTCTTCACCTCAAACTGGAATATATTTGTAGCCACTGAAAAATAGTAATTTGTTTTCTTGATAATGAAGGAGATAGTAACACAGAATAATTATTATTCTTTGAGGGTAACAACTTATTTGTTCCCAAACTGATTATGTATTCTACTGTGTGTTTGTAGTTCAGTTTTAATGCCGTTTTAGCAGCTTAGGTCATATCACAGCAGTCAGTGCATCTGGCCATTGTGTTTCCTGGCTTTCTCACACCAATACTACATAACTCTCTTTCCAAGCCACTGACAACTTTTTTCACATGCATAAGAGGTGAGAGGCAAAAATAATCACTGGAAAGAAAGATTGCCCAAATCAGGTATCAAACCCGCAACCACCAGGTCACAAGTCAGATACCTTATCACAGAACTACCCGGCCAGGCTGACCGATCCTTTGTTCAATAATTACTTGTAATAGGGTACAAGTCTTCCATTTGTGCATATTTTCACTTTCTTGTCAAAATTTGGAATTATCATGCCACATGCTGGGAAAGTGTTTGTGCAAACAACCTCTGAATGTCACGAATTTTCAATATTAATATTATAATCTTGCCTGTGTGGTAGGGAAATATGCATAAAAAGGTTTCCTCACTTACCCTTGCTACAGCCTGAATGGCCCCAAATCTTCTCTCAAAATATTCAGAAAGATGAGGGTCGACGAGTGGGTCATAAGGGGGCAAGGGAGCACTTTTCCCTCTTGCAACTTGTGGATACCCCAAAGAGGAGTTCACAAAATTCTCTCTTTGTCTTGCTGTAAAAAGATTCATGACACATTTAATCTGACACATTCACTCATTGATTCACACATAATTTTTAAATTTGTCTTAATTGAGAGCATAGCAGAAGACAATAAAGGTGTCTCAAATGATGGGAACTATTTCTGAATTGGTTGTTCAGCAACTGCCAAACTCAGATGTGCTTTCAACTCTAAACATTATTTTTTTTATCAATGATTGTTTCCAGAAGATTTGTCCAATCTGTATGCCAAAGATTTGGAATCTTCTACCACTTGAACTTTACTTACTACGGATTTCTATCCCAGAGTATTTGGTGTCCTGTTCTTTTTGTATTTCAAGCATGTTTTAAATCATCTATAGTTGACTTCATCTTTGTTCACATAGATTTCAACTCTATTTCAATCATATCACAGCCACAGCTCAATCTATGTGATTGACCAGTTCTAGGCAGGGGGCTCTGAAATGCCTTGCCCAACAACACTCCCATTAAAAAAAAAAAAATATGCATCAGGAGATCACTAACTACAACAGACAACCTGGTGTCAGTATGGGCCCCTCCCTCCCACCTTCGTTATGGTGGAGCATATTATACTATAAACAGAGCTGAAATTTCAAGGTGTGGCAGAACACAGGAAAAATCATATCATAGAAAGATAATAGATTAAAAATACAGTACCTGCATAAGGATGTGTTTTCGGATATTCACTGTTAACATAGTAACTCCGAGCTCTGATTGGTTGTCTGCTTTCCACATGACCTGTTGATCTCCAGGGGTCAGTGTGTGATGGGGACACAACGTTCCTGTTGGGCGCTGGGTAAAAATTGTATATGGTACATGTTTCACACTTTCAGCACTGAACCCAGATTTAGTTGCTTATATATGGGGAACAGCACAGATCAATATCAGACAGCATAGTCCTAATAAACCAAAGTTACCAATTGAAAAGTGACAATCGAACATCAAAATCAACTCCTAAGCGTTTGCAACGGTTTACGTGTTTAAATTAGCTAAGAGAAATTCATTATTATATATTTATCAGTATCTTACAAGAAACCAGTGATTAACAGCAAAAAATAAAACATCCCCATTAAAGTCAGTCATTTATTAGGTATGGCTAGTATGGCTTACATATATAACTGTTTATAGGCCTGGAATCATATCTTCTGGTAAATCGATTATATATAAAGAGAAATAATTAATGACATGTGTGATTGAAAAGTAATTCCTGGTCAGATATCAAGAAGTCAAACTGACTTACCAGAAAATGGTCTGGTTGGTTTTGAGCCCTGGATGGCATATGGTGGTTTTGGATGTAGGGGTGGTTGTGGCGGGGTTGGGCATGCCACATGACTTGACATTGGGCGGTTGGGTATGTTGAGACATCGTTTCACAGCCTCGCTGTTTGTACATGGCTGGGACATGTACGACATTATGGTTTTGTCTGTGGTTTCAACCTAGCATCTTAAAGGTAAATGAAAGATATCAATGTACTACATCTTACCATGATCACTTTAACCCTTTACCACACAGTCCCAAGGTTTACTGACCCTGAGAAAGAAGGCTTTTGAAAACATTGTAGGAACAATTCAACAGAAGAAAATGCTGGTAACCAATATTTTCTTCACAATGTTCTCTACTATTTCAAAGACAGAAATCATCTTTTGAGCAATAATGAATTTGTCATTTACAAAATTAATGCTTTCAGTCTAGGCAAGTTTGAATGTATTGTGATTTGATAAAGAGTTAAGGATGTTTTTAATGGCTACAAATCATTATCTTGAAAGAAACTTCTTCACTAAAACCTATATTGCACACTTATTAGAACTGTCTCCACTTAACCTTTAGAGTGCCGAATAAATCTACCAAACATTTTCATCCTAGAAATACAACCCAAACAATTGCAGTTTCATGGTTGCTTTTGTCCACAGTGTACAGTATAGATCAAAGATCAGACTGCATGTTTTGTGATGCCTGATCTTGATCTGACCTGGCCACAAAGGCAACAATAGTTGTGAAAGGTGCTTCAAGGGTTAAAAACTCTTATGCTTCTATGAAAAATTTCGGTGAAATAAACTTTTGAACCTGTAAATCCTACCCGCATTTGTGCCTTTGTATAATCATGTCAGTTATATGGAAGCAACGTTTCACAAATTCATTTTTCTTTGTATTTTTATCCAATAACTTCCTGGATCAGACTGAAAGCAGATAGTTTCGAAAACATCCTTGTGAAATATGAAAAAAATTAACATAAATTACATTTAATACATTAACATGTGAAAGTATTGCAGCCAGAGAAGAAATTTCTCGTCACACACCATTTCTCTTTTCTCAGTAATATTTGCAGTCAAAAAAGTTGTTTGCACTTGGTAACTGGTCAATCTGATACGGTACTGGATAAAGTGACCCGAAACCAAGAAATGCTGCATCTGTGCAAACCTTAAAGGAAAATATTATTGAAATAATTTTGGGCACAGGAGAAAATACTGATAACCAGCATTCTCTTGTTTTACCACTATGCTTTCTTACGTTTCAAAGACAAATCCTATCCTTTGAGCCACATTTTATTTGAGCTGTGCTCTGGCAAAAGGGGGCTCAACGCACCTCCGTAATGCATTGAACCAAGCAAGCGATCACATACTGATGGACCGATAACAGTCACTTTTTTTTAACAACCGGCTAAATCATAAGGTGGTCCTTTGATATACAGAAAATTGACAAATAGCAAAATGTTTCAGCCCAGGTCAGCCTGCGTGGACTGTGTAGGCTGACCTGGGTCGATACTTTTCGCGTATATGTTAGGCCCCATTTTCAGAGAGCATGGCTCATTTGTTATTTATAAATACTCCTAACTCTTACCAGTCTTTAGAAAATGTTTTGCATGGTAAAGACTTAATCTGACACTGGCTGTCCAGTTATAAAAGTATCGTGAGAGCACTGCTCCTTACTGTTTCTGTGTAACTACATTGCTTAACTCTTTACCAAACGACAAAATTGTAGACCAGTCCAAATCAAAGCTTTTGCAGACAAAAAAATAAATTTGGCTCAAAAATTAAAATTTGTTTTGGGAAGAGTAGAAAACATTATGGGAAAAGGAGAAAATGCTGGTTACCAGCATTTTCTCCTTTTCCTACAATGTTTTCAAAAGGCTTCTTTCCCAGCGTTGTGAAAACCCAGGATTGTTTGGTAAAGGGTTAACTCTTTACCAATGGGCCAAATTTTACACTCAACCAAGTTTGGCTGGATAACGCAGTAGTTAGCATATCCGACTTGTGACCTGGTAGTTGCCAGTTCAATACCCCGTTGAGACAAACTTTCTTTCCAGTGATTTTCTGTTGCGAGTGAGGAAAGAAGACATTGGCTTGAAAAGGTTGCATAACTACCTGTGTGAGAAAGCCAGGAAACACATGCACAGGTGCACTGACCGCCATGATATCACCTATGCTTTTAAAATGGTGTTAAAATCCAATACAATTCAAACACTCGCAGACTACAAATAGAAGTTAGCTTAAAGTCATGATTTCTTTCTTTTAAATGGTAGCAAAAATTGAGGGAAAAGGAGAAAATACCGGTTACCTGCATTTTCTCCTTTTCCTACATTGTTGTCAAAAGCCTTCTCCTTCAGGGTCATTAAAACTCAGGACTGTGAAGTAAAGCAATGCACAACCACATGATAGCAATGGTCCCAATAATCCTTTGGAAGAATGCTTTTGATAACACCATGGAATGACAGTTTTTGACACCATGCAACTTTTTTCTTGTGTTCCGACAGTATTTTCTACCAGTCATTGGAGTTGCACTTTACTTTTTGTCTGCTAGTACTTTCAATATCCCTCGGTATTAAGTTTTGCAATCTGGACAAGCGTCAAAACATATCTAGACGATTATCAGAGTAGATAACTGAATCAGGTAGCATCAGGTACTAATTGGTTAAGAAATGTAACTGCCAAATTGTTCAAGTCTTGTCATTTGAATGAAAGATTAAAAAAAAGTATCTTTACAATGATGAAATGGTACTCCTACATATGACCTACATTTCTATGTACCTTCTCATAATTGCACACCTGTTTTATTTACCTTTTAGTTTTTTGAGGGAACAAAAAACGCCGTAACAATTTCACATATTCTTCCTAAATGGTCAAATTTCCACTTGAATTAAAAAGATGCTGAATTGCCAAATCTATAGTTAATAAGTTTAATGAAAATTTATACATACCGGTTAGTAAATCAATTATTCCTCATTATACACGTATCTTTTCAAATATCTTCATCAATAATTTAGTACAAGGTGCTTGTGTCCAAACACCTCTCGGTTCTTAGTTCGGGACCAGACGACACTTATCTTAGAAATTAATTTCGAGGAATGTAATCGATATTAGATATGTCTTGGATGAGTTCTCGCATAAAACCGTAAAAATATACCTATAAAACATGCATAAGCTTGATTTCACGTGGTTAAAAATATCGATAATGTTGTTTGGAAGCGTTGCCAGAGACCACTGCGCATGCGCACAGGTGAGGTTGTCGTGAAAATTACACACCCGTAAGGAAAGTTAAAAGATGTTCATAGCAGACGATATTTTTCCGGCATTTTTTTTTTATTTGGACCGTTGTCTGCGCATGTCATATTCTTCGAAGATTCGACCTGTCTGCTATGACGCATCACACATCCCCCTATACCTGGGAAAAGTAGGGCTTATATCGAAGCTATTAGCCTATTACCAAAGCATGTAGGGGCTGTTTTAATAAATGGTCGGTGCATAGGTTACATGCTAGCCGATCATAGCTGAATGAATGGTACCAGATAGCGATTTATTGAGTAAACGTTTATTTCATTTGAAATTCAAAGTCACGGTTGTTGTTTTGAAAAATTACTCCGCTACTGTACCCAGGATGCCCAAATTAGATAGATGTGTATGTGTAGAATGCCATCTAGCGTATGTGTAGAATGCCATCTAGCGGGAGATAATGGATTTGGACCTGTCTAAAAGTTAGCAATTTGGCGAAGAGTTAATCATATATATGAAGGTGGTTCTAGAAAAAAAAAAATGTGGAGAAAGGAGAAAATGCTGGTATGCAGCATTTTCCCTGTCTCCACACTGTTTTCTACAATTTCAAAGAAAGACACCATCTTTTGAGTTGAATTTTATGTGACCTGCAAATGTTTTCAATATACCCAAGTCTAAATTTTTGTTGTTCTGTGAAGAGTTAACCCTTACCACAAAACACAATTTTAGACTTGTCAAAATTGAAAGCATTTACAGATGACAAATAAGATTTGGCTCATGTGGTGGGATTAGTCTCTTAAAGGAGAGAAAAAACTGTGGGAAAAAGAGAAAAAGCTGGTGACCAGCATTTTCTCCTTTTTCCACAATGTTTTCTACACTTCTGAAGAGAAATTTCAGTTTCAGAGTCACATTTACTTTGTCATCTGCAAATGCTTTGAATTTGGGCAAGTCTGTATTTCTGTTGTGTGGTAAAGAGTTAAGAGTTTACATAAAATAATAAAAACTACACATGTATATGATTTTCAAACAATAGACTTTAATTCATGTACTGTAATGCATTATACATAAATCTACACATCAGCTGCACAGCAGAAAACAACATCTCTCATCATTCAGAGGAAACTCAATTTCATGTTCATTTACTAGTCTTGCTAGAAAAATTAACCCTTTACCACAACAGGTTTTAATAACCCTCAGGAAAAAGCCTTTGGAAAACCTTGCAGACAACAAAATAACTGGCTCAAAAATTGAAATTTGTTTTAGAAAGGGTAGAAAACATTGTTGGAAAAGGAGAAAATGCTGGTAACCAGCATTTTCTCCTTTTCCCTTTTCCCACAATGTTTTCTACCCTATCAAAGACAAATTTCATTATTTGAGCAACATTTGAACTGTCATCTGCAAATGCTTTCAAGTTTGACAAGTCAGAATTTTTCTCATGTGGAAAAGGGTTAACTCCTTCTGCGCAACAAACTCAACTTGTTTTGAAGACTGAAGCAGACAGGAAAATGTATGCTCATCTGAAACGGAAACCACTTGCAGACAACAAACAAACGTGGTTCAAGTTACGGATTTGTCTTAATTTAAAGGGTAGAAAACATTGTGAGGAAAGGAGAAAATGTTTGTTACCAGCATTTTCTCCCTTGCCAACAATATTATCAACAGCTGTCTAAATCAAAGTTGTTAAAATATGAGATTGTGTTGTATAGGGTTACACGCTTGATTAATCATGAGGGCGGTATAAGTTCAGGATTAGACTACACATTGTGATCTGTGTTGTCCATCAAAGCCCGTTTTCACCTTTAGTGCTGAAAGGGTAAATACTGTTCTTATTGTAGAAATATCGCCCCAGGGAATGTACTTCCCACCATTCTAAATTCAACTTTAACCCTGTACAACACAATCCTGACTTTAAAAGATCCTGAGGGCAATGGCTTTTGAAAACATTGTGAGAAATGGAGAAAATGCTGGTAACCAGCATTTTCGTCTTTTCCCACATGTTTTCTACCCTTCCTAAATCAAATCTCAATTTTTGAGCCATTTATTTTGTTGTCTGCCAATGCTTTCAATTTGGACAGGTCTAAAATTTTGTTGCTTGTAAAAAGTTAATCCTTTACCATAAGACAAAATTCTAAAATTGTCCAAATTGAAAGTATATTTGTATTTGCAGACAACAAGTTTAATGTAGCTCAAGTGCTTTGGTTACTGCAAAAGCAGAAGACATTGTGGACAAAAGAGAAAATTCTCCTGTTCCCACAATTTTTTTCAGGCTGTCCTCCTCAGGGTTATTAAAAGACAAGATTGTTTGGTAAACACTCATACACAATCCATCAGCGTCTGTATTCCCCAACCCTTCTTGCCAACATTTTTTAGTCTTATTCTCAAGAATTGTCTAAATTTAAAAGAAACAAAACTTCTGATTGGTCTAAATCAAATGGTGAGGCCAATCAGAAGTTGCATTACATTCTAGAATCTAGAATGAGACTAAGAATGAAACTAAGAACTGTTGGTGAATATAGGCCCCGACTGATCTAGACATTCTGTCTTGACCAACTGAACTGCTTGTTTGGAATTTAGAAAAATAATACTGGTAATAATCAGGAATGTTGGTGAAAACTGGCCAAATTCTATTAAATGTTAACTCGGTATGATGGACTTCCATGTAATCTAATTGGCTGAGCTACTCCATAAATTTAAACCAATCAGATGATGAGCTGTGCCATATTGATCAATCAGTTGGCTGATGCTCTATAAATCTACCAATCAGCTGATGAATATGCAATATAGTTCAGCCAATGGGAGAAAAGAGAGAGAAAGAGAGTGAGAGTAAGAGAATTTGAAATATATACATGTATAAACTACTATCATATAAAGCATTGACATAAGCCACAGTTATGGCACAAAACAGTTATATTTAACCCTTTCATTGCCAGGGACAACTTAAGTTGCTTAACCCTGTATCACACAATCCTGACTTATAAAGACCCTGAAAGAGAAGTCTTATGAAAACATTGTTTGAAAAAAAGAAAATGCTGATAACCAGCATTTTCTCCTTTTTCCTTGTTTTCTACCCTATTAAAAACAAAAATAATCATTTTAGCAACATTTTGATTTGATGTCTGCAAATGCAATCAATTTGGACAAGTTAAAATTTTTTTTCGTCTGGTAAAGAGTCAAGCCCTCATTCAAGATCACACTCCACAGAATACAGTCAGATCTATGATTAATTCTGACAATTTTGATGAGAAATTCTATTCTGTACAACCTGAAAAGGTTAATTTCTTATTTTGATATTGGAACTCTAAGGGTTAACACAGTTTCACTATGTATTCTATTGTTATATGGAAAGTTGATTTTAAACTTTTACCAAAAGACAAAATTGTAGGCTTGTCCAAACTGAAAGCATTTGCAGAAGACAAATCAAATGTTAATCAAACAAATGAAATTTGTCTTTCAAAGAGTGGCACACATGGAAAAAGGAGAAAATGCTGATAACCAGCATTTTCTCCTTTTCCCACAATGTTTTCAAAAACCTTCTCTGTCATAGTCACTAAAACTTTTGAGGTAAGGGTTAAGAAATAAACTGTAATTGAGCATTCTTCATTATACATCATCCCTTTTCTATCCTCTAGGCACAAAATATGTGCATAGGAACTTCAAGGACCATATTTTTGAACACATACATGATATTAATTTGTTTTAATGTTTTATAAAAATTTTCATGCATTTCTCTTACAAGAAAATAAATGTTGTTATATTTGAATAGCATACTTTCAAATAGCATTCAGTGTATGAAAGGATTTAACAAAAAACAAGGTAACTACAATGATCCTATATCACTTGTCCAAGTACTACTAACAGAGAAAATAAATGATATAACATTTTTTTTTTCCTAAAGTAGGAGAAAAACTGTAGCAATTTTGTTAAAAATCATTAGCTTATGCTCCTTGTATACAAAATACCATAGCTCTTACGAATTCACACCTTAACAAGAAAGTCCTGATGATTTGCCCTGAACAACTTCTGGGCATGAAGTAGCCAAACGTTTGATCCAGCAAGAAAATAGTGTCAAGTATTAAACTAGAATGATCACTTGAACAAATGTATATTATAGTTGATGCATATTGATTTAAACTTGCATATTGATTTAATCTTTAAAATTTTAGGCTTGTCTAAACTGAAAGAATTTGAGGACAAGATATTAAAAGGTGCTAAAGTGATGGAGTGTGCTGTTGAAAATAGAGAAATACTGTGGGAAAAGGAGACTACGCTAGTTACTAGTATTTTCTTCTTTTCCCACAATGTTTTTGGAATGCCTCTCTCTCAGGGGCCTTATTGTGTGGTAAAGGATTAACACACCATTATTATGATACATGTATTTGAATCATATCATTAAATAAGCTTTACAGCAACCTGCACATGTTACTCCAGAACTTTGTGACATTTTTTTCCCCACCATCCACTTGAGTTTGTACATGTATGAAAAAAATTGTTTGATTCAACCTAGTAATTTTTGGGTACACCTCGTTTGTGGACATATTGAAAGACTTAGTGTAAACTAATCATAAAAATCCACTAGACTAAGGCTGAGCTTGATTATTCTTAAAATTTATTTTGCCATCCCAATGTCAAATTCAAAACAGAATATATTTTGTAAAATTATTTTCTTGCACAGAAGAACTTACAATTTAGATGGTAACAATCTGGCTTATAACAAAGTAATTACATATTGCACAAATACAACATTTAAACAGAACCTATGCTAACCTTAACCCTCTAAAACAACAAACCATCTTGCTTTTTCCTATTTTGAAATTAACAATGAATCAAAACATACTTCCATTTTCAAGTACATTCAACAATATACTGAAACAATAAATAAAGAAAAAAATTTAGGCAGTATTTACTCTTTTCCAAGTGAAAAAATTTTATAAACAAATTGTTCTGATAGAACTTGCAGACGACAAATCAGATGTATTTCAGATGATGGGTTTGTCTTGAAAGGGCAGAAAACGTTGTAGGAAAAAGAGAAAATGCTAGTTACTGCTTTTTAAAAATTAAGTCAGCAATAGCTATTACTTCCCTTGCTGCTTTTACACATGTTTTAAATCAGTTTACCCTTTACCACACAAACCCAAGTTTGAACGACCCTAAGAAAGAAGCCTTTTGAAAACATTGTGAGAAAAAAAGAAAATGCTGGTAACCAGCATTTTCTTCTTTTCCCACAATGCTTTCTACACTTCCACAGAGCATTTTCAGTTTTTGAGTCACATTTACTTTGTAGTCTTCAAATGCTTTTAATTTAGACTAGTCTCAAATTTTGTCATTTAGTAAAGAGTTAAACCCCATGGTTATTTTTAACAATTAACTTCATATACATCTCTTTTCAATCCATTCATGCAAAAAATATTTTAATCAATACTGAGCTGTATGATATGCTTTCTTCTAGATAATTTTCATTTACCAGACCTGTTTATACAGAAAGCATTTGCAGACATATAAAATAAGGTTTAATAGATGTGAAAGGGTAGGAAGCACTGTAGGAATTGAAGAAAATGCTGGTTACCCGCTTTCTTATTTTCCACAAAATGTTTTAAGATGCCTTCTTTCTCGGGGTTGCTAAAACATGCACTTGTTTGGTAAAGGGTTGACTCAGTATTTTCACTTACAGTTTGGGAAATAAAAAACAAGCCCTTCTTAAAAATCAGAAACACGAGCCTCAAGTTAACTCTTTACCAAACGACAAAATGTAGACAGGACCAAAGTGAAAGCATTTACAGAGGACAAATGAAATGTGAATCAAATGATGTAAATTGTCTTTGATAGGGTAGAAAACATTGTGGGAAAAGGAGAAAATGCTGGTTACCAGCATTTTCTCCATTTCCCATAATGTTTTCAAAAGGCTTCTTTCTCAGGGTCGTTAAAACTCGGGATTGTGTGGTAAAGGGTTAATAATCAGTAATCTTGTTCTGACCTTTCCTTAACTCTTTACCAAACTACAAAATTATAGACTCATACAAATTCAAAGTACTTGTAGAACACAAATTAAAGGTGTCTCAAATGATCAAAATTGTCTTTGAAAGGGTAGAAAACATTGTCGGAAAAGTACAAAATACTGGTTACCAGCATTTTTCCTTTTCCAACAATGTTTATGTTAGCCAAATACTATCATTTGAAAAGCATTCAAATTGTTGCCTGTAATTTCCTTCAAAATGAATGCGTCTAAAACTTTGCTGAGTGGTAAATGGTTAATCAAGGCACTGCAGTTAGTTTTTCACTCAGTTGTGTCCATGCTATCGACTATTTGCTGTATAGAGCTCCAGTTTAAGTTTGGAAAGTTTTCTGTATTTTCTACAAAATTTGGATCCAGTCCACACTCTGACAGAAACTTTGAAAGATTTGGATTGTTCACATCTGGACTACCTTCACCATACTTCTCTGGTGAACAAAATGAAGGAATGGTCACAAAATCTAGCAGAGAGGAATTTGGGCTGTCGTTATTGCCTGATGAAGTTTTCCTCCCACCTGCCTGACTTGATGTCAGGCCTAAATCCTTGTGATCAGTCAGTGTATCTAAAAAGCTTCCATCAAATACACTGCTATTCCGAAATGGTGTGAAGCCTGAAATTGGTGATGGTAGATGAGCAACAGAAGAATTGTCAACCTTTTTCAATGGTGTAGAGGTATTCAGTGGATCTTCCATTTCACAGTCTTGTGACTTTCTTGGATCTTCAAGATCTTTTACTAAATTAGAAATAAATTTTTCACCCTCATCTTCCTCTTCATCTGAACTATCGTTTAATAAAGTTCTTTCTTTCTGTTGTATTTTCCTTCTCTTTGAACCTGTCAGTTTTGTCACTACTTTCTCCTCAACATATATTCTTGGCTTAGGGAGTCCAGATTTAATAATTCTTGGCCTTTTAGACTTACATCTGTTTTTTGTAAATTCACTAGAACTAGCTATTTCATTTGACGAGGTCATATCATTTGAAGTTACGCTATCACTATCAATACTAGATGAGGCAGTATCAACACTATGGCAGTCTAACCAAGCCTGTTTGACAATATTTACAGCTGGCTTTTTGATACATTTGTGTTCCTTCAAGGCAGTGGTGTTTCCCTGTTCCATGGCTATCGGACTGGCACTCGACACCTGAATGGACGCAACAGCTGCGGACACTGAAACAATAGAACAGAGGTAAAAATAAGCTTCTTCAAGCAATAACTCACTACTGTATAGATTATTTTAGACTTACATCAAATTACACTGTTAGAATAAACATTTTATGAAAAAGAAAATTAGGTCAGACAGTTATAACTTATAACCAAGAATATCAGACGGTATGCAATAACAGTATGTAATCAGATGTTTTATTTTCTGCCAAAGCAGATGTCTTCCATCCCCCAATTGACCATGAAACCTTCCTGTGACCTTGACCTTGGAGATCAGAATGTGATACCTCTGCTCTGCACATTTACTCATCATGCGAGACACACATGTGAAATACTTTTGAAGTCTGACCAGGTGTTCAGGAAATATAAATTGTGGACTTATAACCACTAGTATGAGTGATCTAAAAACAAGGCATGATATACTTTCTACTAGGACAGGTCAAAAATTTTGTCAATTGGTGCAGAATTGATTATTACTTTCAAATTACTTTCCAAATTTGCTGTCAGAAACATTCTGTCTAAGCTGCTCTGATGTTTACATTAAAAAGCAGTGCAATACCAACATTGAAAAAGGGTATTAGAAAATTTTCCCCTAAAATGCAAAGAATTCTAATTTGTGAAACGTCGGCTGGTTATCAGAAATTTCATCCATTCCAAGACTATTTTCAAATGCCTTCTTTCAAAGGTTTGTAAACTCTTTACTAAACGAGAAAATTCCAAACTAAACCAGACTGAAAGCATTTTCAGGCGACATAATAAACATCAGGTAAATGGTGGAATAGTTCTTTTGAAGGCTATAAAACATTGGGGAGAAATGCTGGTTACCCACATTGATCTCCTTTACAACCATATTTTCAAAAGCCTTCCTGCAGGTCGGTAAAACTTGGGATTGCAATATTTCAAGGGTTAAACACGAGATGGTTCAGTACAGGGTTTCACCCTATAGAGAATAGTCTCAACTTTTAAGAATCAAAGGGATTGTAAAACCTTCACAATCAGCTGTTACTTACTTTCTGAGATTCCTGGGCTTGGGCAGGCAGAAATTTGCCCATTAGAGTTTGCCAAGTTGACTATCATGGGTGGCTGACCTGGTGTGCCTGGGGTTGTTCCAAACTGTTGGCCTACATTGTTTATAGGTATCAAAGCATACGCCTGAGGGGTACCATATGGAGAGGGTCTTGGCAGGATGGGTGGAGGTCCTGTTTTATACAGAAAATCATTAACTCTTTTTATTCAGAAAATCATTAACTCTTTACCAGGCGACAAAATTTAATCCATGTCCAAATTGAAAGCATTTTCAGGTGACAAATTAAACACACCTAAAATCAATTATCAGCATTTTCTCCTTTTCCCACATTTTCAGAACTTAAAGCCCTTTACCTCAAGGTTGCCAAAACATAATTATTTGGTATAGGGTCAACATCCAAAACTTTCCCTCATGTTCATTCATAAAGCCCCTTTCACAGCTATAGTTGTCTTTTTGGCCAGTGAAGATCAAGATCATAATGTACAAAACCTGCAGTTTGATCTTTGATCTGCAATGTTTGGTTTGCTCAGTCATGCTGTACAAGAGTAGCCTTGAAGTTGTAATTATTTGCGTCTTATCTCAGGACCTTAAGTGTTTGTTTGGGTTTATTTTGCGCTCTAAGGGTTAACAATATTTTTGAAAATGTGTAACTTGTGAATAAATTGTTGAAAATATTGTAAAAACCTAAAGAAGTAGCCCATGATATTATTTCTCATCTGTCACAGGGTTTTCTTGACTGTAAATTTTATAAATCCATACCATCTGTATATTTTACAGAAGAAATATTCTGTATGAGGCTATATGATACAACAAACTTTACAACATTTACTGGAGGTAAACTATGTCAGATTGAACAGACTGTTCGTGTTGTTTTAGGAAGGTATGACAAAAATCTGCATGCAACATTTGGTTTTTTCTACTATATGGTCTTTTCAAGTTTCTCTTTAGGCACAGGCAGGGTAAACTCATTATTCATTACTACACAATCAAATTCAAGAATCTTCCATATCAAAGACATTCGCAGATAGCAAATTGGATGGACTCAAATAACAAGATTTGTTTTACAAAGATAGAAAAATTTAAAAAGAGAGAATGCTGGTTACCAGCATATTCTGCTTTTCCCAAAATGTTTTCAAAAGCCTTCTCTATGAGGGTCATTAAAAATCAGAATTGTTTGATTACCCTTAAGGGGTGCTGTGTGGCTCAGGGGTAAAGTGTGGGACTCGTAACTTGGAGATCCCAGGTTCGAACCCCACCTGATCCGCTGGGTTTTTTCGTAGGAGTTTCCATGGGCAAGACACTTCAGAGCCCTAGCCTAGTACTGGTGAAACCCAGGAAATATATGAATGTGAATATGTGAGCTGTCACCGTCATATGATTGAAATAATGTTAAAAGCGGCATAAAACACCAATCAATCAGTCAATTGATTACCCTTAAGCTTGCTGACTTTTTGTGGACAGTGTAAATCAAGATCAGACTGCACAGAACATGCAGTCTGATCTTGGATCTACACTGTCCGATGAGATATCTGTCTCCAAAAATAACTTTAAAATAACATTGTTCGGGGGTTTTACTTTAGGCTTAAAATTTTATTTGATTTATTTAGCAGGATAAGGGTTAAAGGTTTAGTAAAATAGATCACAAAATGAATCTTACCTTTTTTCTTACAGCCAGGGGGGTTGGCAGTTGTTGGTGGCTGCATGTAGACCGAGCCAGGGGTAATGGCAGACAGCTGGCCCATAGAACTGTACATGGGAATGATGGGTATCATTGCACCAGGGGGCTGGGAGGGCAGTGAAGGTGTTGAGCTTCGAGAATCAGAGTCTGAAATAAACCCATATATAATGATACAGGTGTCTTGAAAATTAAAAGGAAATGTAAGTTCATATGCTCAAATTTAGCAATTAACCTTTATTCATACAATCCCAAGGTTCAATGACTCTGAAAAAGACTTTTAAAAACAAAGTAGGAACAGGGAAACACTTGTTACCAGCATTTTCTGCTTTTATCACAATGTTTTCTTCCTTTTCAAAGACGGATTTCATCTTTTTAATCATATCCAATTTTTCATTGGCAAATGCTATCAATATAGACAAGTCTAAGACTTGTCATTTGGTAGAGTTTAAGTACAAATGCATCCTTGAAGCTGCACCTATTTGCTGCAGATGCCTTTAAAAACATCATTCCAAAAACAATGAAGTCAAAACATAGGCTACTCATGAGAGAAGCAGTAATCCTGTAGCAGTGACCAATATCGATCCTTGGAAAGCTTGTCAGCTTGCTGTTATAGACTGTTCTCAACATTACATGTATTTCAGCTCTATCACAATGACCAGTGCACTTTTCCCCACAATATTTTCCAAAACTTCAAACTGCAGGAGCTGAGATTGTCTGCATGTCCAGTACTGGGCACACATGCAACATGAAAAGAGCGGCGTGAAGCAGGACAATGAACGCCAGAAGGAAGCCATGTAAAGAATGTAATTTTCGCCCATAGCTTGACCCTGAAGCCCGACATCTGAAACCTCTACGCCATGTGTCGTCTCATCAAGGTGCATACACATGCCGCATATTTTCAAAATCAGAACAGTGGTTAAGGAAATGGAAAGGGCATGTTTTAAGAGCATGTGATCCTTGACCCTCTATTGCGACCTTGACCTTGGAGCCTATTGTCTAAAACTTCCACTCTGCACATCCTCTTATTTATTAAGTTGCATACATACATGTGTGAAATAAAGTTCAGACAAGGGATTTTAGAGGCACAGTTTTGCATAAATTGCAAGCAGACAAACAGACAACTGGGCACCAAACAAGGCCGACATAATGCCTCCCTTTGGGCATTTAAAAGTTGTTTTCCAAACATACTAATTAAGTTGAATAGTCAAAGTTTTTTGACTTACTTGAGCTTTTGTCCTTATATTGTTTAGTTTTGGGCTCCATGTCTGGTTTTATGGTCCAGTATGAACCATGTCTCTTGGCTGGAGATCTCTCAAATATATTGTACAATGATAAGTTATGGCGGATAGAATTCTGGAAAGAAAAAAAATGAAAACAGAAATAAAATCAGTTCACCAACTATTGTTGCTGAGATGTAGAGTGTCTTAGTGTTTACACTAAGGGCAAAAAATTATAGTTAAATACAAATTAGAGGAAGAATTGAGATTTTAGCAAATATTTTAATATTGTCGTATGATTTTATTCCTTTTCGGGGACATGACAAATCATGGAAATACCATCAAAACACCCTTAATTATTTTTTATGTTTTTTTCTTAAAGGCTCAGTAGTGGCAAAAAAAATCAATGCAGGTTTTAAGGTGCATAATCATGATTTAAATGCATTTTAAGGCCTGCTTTGTTTACTTTTGACAGCTACATGTATTGTTATTTTAAAGTTTGATTTATACGTTTTCTCTGTTCTTTTTCCCTAAAATCTTATTAATTTTAAAGAGGGTAGGTTGGATTAATTTCCAAAGCTAAAGAAAAAATTTACCAAATTGTTTATTTGTATTGGAGTTTAAAGCCATTTTTACAGCTCAGGTCATATGGCAGTAAGTGACACACCCATGTGTTTCCTGGCTTTCTCTTTCTTTCCAAAGCCGCTGACTACTTTTCTCACATGCATCGGAGGTGAGAGGCAAAAAATCGCCTCAAAGAAAGTTTGCCTCAACTGGGTATCGAACTTGCAACCACCAGGTCACAAGTCAGATGCGCTAACCACCGAGCTACCCCAGTGGGCCCAAAATTTACTAAATGCTGTGGAGACTTACCACAGAGAATGTGCACAGGAATCTCTGAAAACCTTTCTACATAATGCGCCATATTGACCAATTGATTATTTCTGTGATGCATCAAAAATGCAAAAGATTGTACCAAATGCATCATAAACAGTCCATAATGAATATATTGGGTCAAAGTTAGCAATGTTTGAACATGTACATGTATTATTGCTGCTGTCAATCAACAATCATCACTGTGATGTTGTGCACAAAACAGTTTTTCTTTTTAATTGTAAATTTTGCTACTTTTTAATCTGTACTATGAGAGCTACTTTTGAGACTAAAAAGAATGTCAATGTAATCCATACTGACTGAGTAAAGTTTCATCGCGGCATAAATATTTTAACCATGCTCTGGCAAAAGGGGGCTTAAGGCACCTCTGTGATGCGTGATACCAGGCAAGTTATCACATGATCATGGATCTATAAAACCCATTTGGTCTAACAACTGACTGGATCTGGAGGTAAAATGGTCCTTTGAAACCCAGAAAATTGACCAATGGCAAAAAGTTTCGGCCCAGGTCAGCCTGCGTGGACTGCGCAGGCTGACCTGGGTTGATGCTTTTTGCAGATGTATTAAGCCCCCTTTTCACAGAGCATAGCTCATTTAGAAATAAACCAACTTTTGGATAATGAAAACAAATTCAACCATTTCATGAATTAAAATTAAGGGTATTCCAGTGTTTCAGTGGTATTAAACTAGTTCCAAGATTGTTAAACCGTTTTCAGGTGTTCAGTCCACATGACAATATGAAAAACAAAGAACTCATTCTTTGACAAATTGTGCACAAAAACCTGTACTAATATGTGGCCAGTTTTGTTTTCATGCTAAAAATTGTTACAAGTGTAATATGCTTAACCTATGGAGTGCCAAGTCTACTAAACCTAATAGCCTTGCAGATAATTACAATCTCAAGGTTCTTTTTGCCCGGGATGTTGCAGCAAAGTGGACAGAGCAGATTTTTTCCAACAACTTTTTCACACATTAACCCTTTGCTACACAGTCCCGAGTTTTAACAACCCTAAAAGAGAAGGCTTTTGAAAACAGTGTGGGAAAAGACAAAGATGCTGGTAACCAGCATTTTGCCCTATCAAAAACAGTAATCATCCTTTGAAATACATTTAATGTGTCATTTGCAAATGCTTTCAGTTTGGTCAGATCTAAAATTTTATCTTTTAGTAGAGTGATAAATCTATATATCATACTGATTATCCATACTTTACAAGGATATTTTCAAAGTTTTTCTCCAAATTGGTATCAAGAGGTATAGAGCTAACCCACAGATTCAACAATAAGTGCTACTCACTCTCCATCCAGGTTTGGCAGTATGTTTATAGTATGGAAACATTTCTTCAATCCATTTACATATCTCTTTCAGCATCATTTTACGGTCCTCTCGACTGTAGAGAGCCATCTGTATCATGGACATGTAGGAAAATGGTGGCCTCTTGTCTCTACCACACTCCTCACTGATCTGCAATGATAACAGTATAACAAAGGTAACTCTACATCTGAGCCATACTCTGTGAAAAAGGGACTTAATGCATCTGCAAAAAATATCAACCCAGGTCAGCCTGCGCAGGCTGACCCGAGTCGAAAGTTTTTACTATTGGTCAGTTTTCTGTATGTCAAAAGACTGGTAAACCTCATTATTCAGCAGGTTGTCTGACAAAATGGATTTTTATGGATTTGGACATGTGATAACTTGTTTAGTACATGTATCATGCATCATGATTTATTTTCCCAGAGCATGGCTCACTTCTACATATACATGTACATGTATTTTCTACCTCACTTCTCCCTTTTCTGCAACTATACCTGTCACAAGGGTGACTTCATGTGCATTGATAAAGAAACGTACCTTTCAATCTGAAAAATCTTAACCCTTAACATGCCTTTCAGAACTACAGTTGCCTTTGTAGCAAGAGAGGATCAAGATCAGACTCCACAAACTGTGTGGACTGATCTCCGATATATTCTTTGCTGTGAATTTATTATGCTGGACAAGAGCAATTGCATTTGAGCCATGCTCTGTAAAAAACCGAAGGTGTTTAATGCATTTGCAGAATGTTTTGATCCATGTCAGCCTGCACAGTCTGCTGTTTTATTATTGGTCAATATTCTGCATGTCAAAGGTCAAGTCTACCTCATGATACAGTCAGCTGTTAGACAAAATGGATTTAATGGATCCATAATCTTACCTATGTAGCTTGGTATAATGCATCACAGAGATTAACCATTTCCCAAACGATAAATTTTAGACTGGTCCAAATTGAAAGAGTTTGCAGATGATAATTTTAAATTTGATGAAAATGACAGAAAGTTCTCCAAAAGGGTAGAAAACACTGTGGGAAAAGGAGAAATTGCTCATTATGAGCAATTTCTCCTTTTCCCACAGTGTTTTCAAAGACTTGTACTGCAGACACGTGAAAACCAGGGCTTGTTTGGGAAGGGGTCAAACCCCCTATTTTGCTAGAGCGTGGCTCATTAACTGGGTCTCATTTCTAAACCCAAAATGTCTTTTAGGTTTAACTCTTTCCCAAACGACAAATTTTGGACTGGTCCAAATTCAAAGAGTTTGCAGACGACAACTTTAAACTTGATGAAAATGGCAGAAAGTTCTCAAAAAGGGTAGAAAACACTGTGGGAAAAGGAGAAATTGCTCGTAACGAGCAATTTCTCCTTTTCCCACAGTGTTTTTAAAAGACTTGTACTGCAGACACATGAAAACCAGGGCTTGTTTGGGAAAGGGTTAAGAGTGCTCTAAAGGTTGATTTTAGAGTTAGTACCTGTCTAATTTCATCCAGTGTTAGGGATTTCCAAGGTATTACTGGATTTTGCTGGGAATGAATGCTGGAGAATGCGGTGGATTTTTCTTCTTTCAACTGCATTCCTTTCAGCCACTGTATATTGGTGAGGGACTTGTTGTGTACACCTGATACAGAAACAAAAATAAATGACAGTGTTTCGAGATAGAAGCCTTTTAATGCATATTGGTAATGCTTTAGAGGAAGCTAGCCATTGCATAAATCATTAATACGGGTCCATTTCGTCTAAAAACAACTGTTTGAAAACATAAAAAAAAAAAAAGGCTTTTTGAAAACTTCATGGGAAAAGAAGAAAATGCTGGTAACCAGGATTTTCTCCTTTTCCCACAATACTTTCTGCCATTTCAAACAAAAGTTCCATTGTCTAAGCCACTTTTAATTTGTCATCTGCAAAATCTTCCAATTTGGACTAGTCTAAAATTTTGTCCTCTGGTAGAGTTCAGTCATGATTGTATCCAGAAACAAATTTGCAGCACTTTACTAGAATTTTTAAAAACATTCATGTTTGAAAAACAGAAGAACTTGGTGACAACTAGCATTTCTTTCCACAATGTTTTTTTCATCTTTGGGAAGACAAATCAAATTATTTGAGTCACATTTTATATAGCAGATCTGCAAAATTATGCCCTTAATCCATTACCACATAATCCTGACTTTTAACAACCCTGAAAGACAGGATCCCACAATCTTATGTATGCTATCAAAGACAGAAATCAGAGTTTTTGCAACATTTGTCTTCTGTAAATGCTTTCAGTTTGGTCCAGGCCAAAATTTTGTTGTTTGATAAAGAGTTAATGTAGACAAGTCTAAAATCCTGTTGTGTGGTGAGGAATTGACCTTTTTACAGAATGAATTTTCCTGAGGAAGAGGGCTTTTAAATTGTTCTAGAAAATAGCTGGTTGCATGCATAGATTTCTATTTTTTAGAATGTTTTCTGCCCTTTCAAGGCCACGCTATTATACTAATTTCTATTCACAATTGATTTATCACCTGTTTAATTAGTCACTGTCACAAAAACAGTTGATGAGAGCATGTCAAGGTATTTCAGGAATCATTTATAAAAATGCAGACTGATCACAGTTGCAGAGAACAATGAAAGATTATTACTGAATGTGCAGACTACAGCTTGGATTAGCCAAAAGCAAATGAAGTTCACATACTTATCTCTACAATATCGCTAGGTTCCAGCTCCTGCGAACTTGTCACCGATGGCTCTGTTTCAGAATCAACACTAATTCTAATATCCCCTCCCACATTATCTTCCTCTTTCACTTGAACCATAATGCCTGAAGACCCATCACCTAGATCAAATGTTTTAATGTCAGATGGGTGTTTTACACCAAAATGGTTGGGAGGATTCATTCCCCCATCATTTTCCTGTATCATGTAATTATACTTTTCATTCATTTGCATTGGGCTGTAAGTTCCGTCAATATCTTGAATAATCCGAGGGCTCTCTGCAGAACTTGAAGCTTCAAACAGTTCAAGACTGCCAGAACCACTAACAAAACCAGAACTGTTATTTAATGTAGGCAGACTTGTTGTTGCTATCACAGATGTTTCTGAATCATTGGTCTGATTTACACCGAGAGACCCTTGAGTTTCGTTTGGAACTTGTTGTGAAAAAGGAGACTGAATTATATACACTGGTCTGTGGGTAGAAGACTCATGCTTTAACTGTTGTAATCTTGGATTCGTATCTCCTGTAATTGGGGTAGAAGCGAAAGGTCCTGATCTACCATCGCATGGTGAAACAGATGGATTGATAGGCACAAAGTTTGTAGATGGAAGTTGTGTCTGACTAATAGGCGATATGTTGTTAAAAGTTGGCACAGCTTTGGGGTTTGTTTTTGTTAACAGAGAAACTGACCCACTAAACTCGTTCACTTTGGATTTACCCATTGTTGGTACGGCTTCATTTGTATATGCCACAGATTTCTTCAAAGCGCCACCTTTACCTTGTTCTGGGGTGACAAGAAATATTTTTCTGCCATGAGGAGTACTATTTGACTGTGTCTCAGAATGGATTGGTGTGTTATACAGTAATGAATGTTTACCACCAGCAAACTGTGGAGATATCATTGGAAATGTGTGCTGTCCGACACTTCTCCTCTTCTCTTGCTGTACAGTCAGAGGGGATGGTATGACATAGGTATTCATTTTTGATTTTTCACAGAAGTAAGTCCTAGAATGACTTGAAATGTTACCATGTTCATGACTGGTCTCCGGCATATCTACCTCTATGGCCGAGTCTTGTGTGTTTTCAACATCAAGAAGTTCTGGTTTCAGGAATACATTAGTTGCAGATGTATTGCTATCATATTCATCATCATTTATATTTGAGAGATTCAGTTTTACATCTTCCTTTGGATGAGGTCCTTTGTACTGACTGCTATCATTTTCTAGTGTAGGAGAATCAAATTCATCTTCTTGTACATTAGAGTTAACAGGACGTCTTGCCAGTGCTCTCCCATGGTTGCCAACAGGGGGACATTTTATAACAGGTGGCCCTTTAGAAGATTCACTTTTTATGCAGTCTTTACTCAAAATAATCACGTAAGTATTCTTGCTGCCTTCTTGAGAAATTTTCTGTATGTTACCAAAAGGTTGTGACCTCTGTTCTGATGACAGCTGTTCTTGAGGACTGTAGTCAGCTTCGTTCACAGTTCCAGGTCTAAACATCTTGTTGTGTGGAAAGTGGAATCTAATTTTGAAATAAAAAAAAAAAGTCTTTGAGAATGTCTTTAATTGTACAAGTTACTGTCAGTAAAAACAAATTATGGTAGTTTCCACTTCAACCCTTCCCTGAAATATGTGCAAGGCACCTGCTTGATATTGCCATATAGGTACAAGTACCTGTTTATTTTTTCAGTGGTTGCCATTCAGAAGTAAAAGCGGGCACATCGCCGTGACATATCTCTCCATCTATATAATTCTGATAACTTTAAGAGGAATAATGGTGGGCTTTAGGGAAACAGCCTCTATTAAAAAAAAATTTTGACACCAAACAAGATTAGACAATAGTTTTTAAATGATCAAGCTGGATAGCCTAAACATTACTATGTATACAAATACCTTGCCCCTTTATATCGATAGTGTGCCTTCTGGCAACTTCCGCAAAAATGATCATGCATAAAAAAAAAAATGTAATGTGACCATATAATTTAGCAATTTCTCCAGAAATGAATAGTGCATTGTACATGTTTTCTGGAAGGAAAAAAATGGCTTGATAATGTTCTGACAAAAACTATAGAACTCTATTAACCCTTTATCAAACAACAAAACTGCAGAATTTTTCACATTGAAAGTATTTGCAAGCAACAAATAAAATGTGTCAAAAATGCTTAGATTTGTATCAGAAAGGATAGAAAACGTTAGAAAAGGAGAAAATGCTGGTGACCAGCATTTTTGCCTTTTCTCATATTGCTTTCCAAAGCTTTCTCTCTCAAGGTTGTTAAAACTAAGGATTGTGTAGTAAAGGGTTACACAGTAATGCAGGGTTTTCCATGTACCACATGGTGTAGTCAGGACTTGCCCTGAAAGCATGAGGTTCCAGGTTTGAGTTTTGTCCTTGCCACTTCTACCCTTTTGCAATTACCACACTATTCACATTCGCTAGGAAAATGAAAATTACCGAAATATGGCAATTTACTGGTACATGTACAAGTCAGTTTGCCTTTTGGGCACAAATCTGGCATAAATGGGTTAGGGTTTAAGGATACTGCAAAGCTCACAGTGAAAAAATCCAAGCTTTAAATATATAAAATGTTGTAAAAGAAGTTAATAGTTGAAAGATGCATATTATCTAGAGAAAACAGGATGTGATTGATAAAATATTAAGATGGAGGCAAATGCCCTACTTCCATCACACTTAGTTATTTTTTTTAAGATTTCTGAGCATATCTGAGCTGATGCAAAAGTGACAGTTGCATGATTACAAAAAACTTGAAATGTGCATTTCCATATTTTATAAGGTATGCAGCTCTACACAAAGAACTACATTGGTTCAGTCAATGTACATGACAAAACTACCACAAAACATTTCAAAATTCCTATTACTGTATGCATTTTATCAATGATACATATATTTTTCTTGAAAATGTGCATGAGCACAATTATGCTGAAATGACTTAACTGAATCTTAAACCTTTATGAAAGGTCAGGTTGCCAAGATCTGACCGACATACATGTACACAATTCAACAACAAATTACATTGAAAAAGCACCAAATCACATGCCAGTCTTTTGAAATATGCATGCAATAGAAACAGATTTACTTGAAACAGACTGATAGTTCCTCAGTTGACCTTCAAGCTGTGGCATAATAAACAATTTTCCACTCAACGAGCTGTCGTCGGCTAATTTCCGGGTCATCCATTTCGATAACAGACTGTTAGCTGACGATGAATCACAGTTTGGGAAAAAAATCATTTATAACATCTCGACATAGGGATTTTTTGACTGAGGAAATACTGATTACTTAAAAGTATGTCTCTTTCTATTGACGGCAAGCATAATTCAAAAGATTGGCAAGTGATTTGGTGCATTTTCAGAATAATTTGTTGGTGATTTGTGTACAGAACCTGTATGTCGGTCAGACCTTGGCGACCTGACCGTTCATAACTTAAGATTTAATGAAGTCATTTTGCTGCTCATGCATGTATGAGGGTTTTAACGAAAAATATATGTATCATTGATAAACGGTGGTTCGTTGTTTGGAGTTGCATATACCTCTCTATTTTTAGAAACACCTTTTCGATTTTTTAATCACGCAAACGTTGAGCTGAGGCAGTTTTGAACCTTCACTTTTGCTTGAAATAGGCGAAATCCTCTGATAGGAGGAAATATTACACCACTGACAAAGTAGTATACGGGGTTCAGCGGTGTTTCAGAAAGTCCAACTATTATTTATGCTGCATCGTCGGTTCAACCGGGCTGGCAAGTTACGCAAATCTAGCCTTGTAATGCATATTATTGTTAGGCAAGGCTTTAAATGAATATCTTGGCATTACCAGTACACTGTAACAAGAGAAACGATAATTTAACATCATTTTCATTTTACCGATCAAAATAAGTCTATTTCAGAAAATTTTCTTCCTTCGAGCATGCCTATACAGGACCTGTCAACCATTTTTTAAATTTCGAATCCTTCCAATTTAGAGCCAATCAACGACTTATTTCTTTCTATCGCGAGAAGTGCCGAGATTGTCCCAATTGTGTTAAATGTAACATACAAATCTATTGGATAAAATTACATGATTGACCAATCACATATCGTCTTGTAAAATCCTTGTTAGTTTACAAATGGCTTCCGATCAACAAAATTACCAAGTTCAGACATGTTAATTTGAATGTCAGAAGTGGTGCCCGTAACATGTATACATATTTACATTCACTTTTCTTGTGCATTGATTGCAATTTTCCGTAGCATGGGGCTGGGGTGAAAAGAAAAAGCTGCGTAAATGATACTAACGGTCAACATTTAAAAACATTAATTTTGCATCCCTAGTAATCCTACTGCACATAGTCTACAAATACTTGTATTTTAACACTGAAGTAATATTCCCGCCGGTGTATATTCCCACACTTGCTTTTCACGGTACACTTACCAGGACGTGGTCTATATATACAGACATAGACGGTCTTTAAATAGCTTTTGGCCTTGGAAACATGTAAAGTTCATTTAAAAAATAGAACAGTCTGGCTGATAAACCAAGATAATTTCTTTTCCCTGCAAATTGTTATGATGACATGAATTATTTATCAGCAAAATAAATGTTGATTGACTGAATTGTGTTTTATGGCACTTTCAACATTATTTCAGTCGTCTCACAGCAACAGCTCACATATTTGTGTATTTCCTGGGTTTCACTAGTACTAGATTAGAGCTCTGAAGTGCCTTGCCCAGAGACACTCCCATGAAAAACCCAGTGAATCAGGTGAGGCTCGAACCTGGGGCTTCCAGGTCACGAGGTCTACTTTTAACTATGAGCCACACAGGAACCCTGATATTAATAATGAAGGTAAAAATAAATTAAAGACAGCTGATATTTAGCAGCTCCAACTTCATGCAGAATTACACTCTAGTGCCAAGTTTTTTGATAAAACAGGGTTTAACTCTTTACCATACGATTTATGGACACAAATTGTATTCAAAGAATTTGCAATTGACAAGTTAAGTGTGGCTCAAATAATGGACTTTTTTTCTTGAAAGAGTCTTAAACTTAAGAGAAAATTAAGTGCTATTGTCTCAAAGGGCAAAAAGCATTGTGGTTGAAGAAAATGCTAACTTGCACTTTTTTCTCTTTTCACAAAATCATCTGCTTCAGAGTCGTGACACAGGTTCTCAGTGTTGGCATTTTTTATTTTTTTCACTGTGTCCCATGGACACAGTACCTGTCAGAAAACTGAGTCCCATCTAGCTCTCATCGAGTCCCATTCTTCTGCCCGCTGTAAGGATTTTAGAGACGATTCTTTGGGATTTTTTTTTTTTATTTCAACTACACGGTGATGTCCGTTCGTAGAAGCATGCCAAGTTAGCGTTGATCTTTGAAAGTCCATGCATTCATCAGTAAACATGTTTTTCACTCTGATATGTAGGCAAAACAAGTACAGACGAATGTCCATTGCTCAAATATCTACTCGAAGTTCTCTATACGTCAAAGTAAATTTAAAGTCCGGATTGAATTGCTCTATTTTTATATATAAAGTACTATCCACAGGTCAAAGTCCATATCTCGAAGTTTCTCCATATGTCGAACCTAATTTCAGGTCCGAACTTCAATGATCTAGTTAATTTACACATCTTTACTTGGAACACAGTGCAGATTTTTCACACATTTTAATTGACTTTAATTATAAACTTAGGTGTTATACATAATAAATAGAAATGCCGGATACAACGACGGTATGTTTTTCGCACATTTTCGATCATTGACTTTGTCAGCTCGGGTGTTAACGTGCCAGTCATCTTGACTTGCAAATAATTATCGGTAATTGGTTCGATTAGAAATGATTGGACTGAGATTTTCATACCATACACTGTGATTTTGGCCGTGGCTATATAGAAAGACTGGGCATTTCGTTGTCGACCGAAAATACAAATATCCTCGCTCCTAAGGACTTGTTTGGTGAAAGAAACCCGGTAAAGTCTGGGAGATAGCCAGCAACTTCGGCTTACGAAATGCTTTTTTAATTTCACAATTTTCAGTATTGTTCTTACAAAAAGAATTAAAGAAAAACATGTACAAGTGCTTTCAATTTGGACAAGGCTAAAATTTTGTCGTCTGGTAAAGGGTTAAACATTGCGACAAAAGAAGAGATTGCTCATGACAAGGAAATTCTCCTTTTGCTTATAAAGTTTTCACATGTTTTCAACAAGGACATCTTAATTCATTGATAATTCAGTTTATTTGATCATCAAATTATGTTACGGTGATGTTTTGAAACTTGTAAGCTGCAAAGTTATATGTTAAACTTTGCAATTTATTACATGTAATTGTATGTCCCATATTGTCAAGAGTGGTTAGTTATGATGTTCTAAAAACAATTACATGTATTTTATATTTAGAAACTAGGTTTAAAATGCCAAGGAAGAGAAGAAAGTCCAGTTTTCAAAGTAAGCCAACCCTCATCTTTACTGAAAGTCCTATCAACATTGTGAAAAATGTTCCATCACCAGTCATGTGCGCAAGATACCCACCTACTGCTACATCTGTGCCTGTCGAAGATTTACAACATCTCACTTGGGTAAGCTACATGTATTTATTCCATTGCCAAAGAGAGCATCATATAGGTAAAAATCAAAGTATGTGTTAACTCTTTACCAAACGACAAATTTTTGGACTGAACCAAATTCAAAGCATTTGCAGACGAAAAATTAAATGTTGCTAAAATGGTGATTTCTGTCTCTGATAGGGTAGAAAACATTGTGGGAAAAGGAGAAAATGCTGGTTACCAGCATTTTCTCTTTTTCCCACAATGTTTTCAAAAGCCTTCTCTTGGGGGGGGGGGGGGGGGTTGTTAAAAGGCGGGATTGTGTGGTAAAGGGTTAAAGTGGGTTAGAATGACCTACAGGTTTGTAAAATTGCATTTGAAGTTTGAAATTGAATCTAACTGCTACTTCTGAGTTCTAAGAAATGAGCCATACTCGGTGAAAATGTGGTTGAATTAGAGTTCCAGATAAAGGGAGTGATGTTGATTTCAAAATTGAAAATATTAACTACTTTCCACTAATCAAACCCTATGGTGTGGGTTACTCATTATAATCGTCTCATTGAGACGATTCTAATGAGTACCCACAACATAGGGTTTGGAGCAGAAATAATGGATTTAGAATACCGTACTATCACTCCCTCTTATCTGGAGGTCTGTTTAATGCATCTGCGAAATATATCTACCAATGTCAGCCAGCGCTGACCATGCAGGCTTACCTGGGTAGAAACTTTTTGCTATTAGTAAAATTTTCTGCATGTCAAAGGACCATTCTACCTCATGATTAACTTTTGTTAGACAAAATGGATCATTACTATTCAAGGTCTTGCTTGGTTTAGTGCATAACGAAGATGTCTTAAATCCCCGTTTCCCAGACAGTCGCTCAAATACATTGTTTTAGCTTGAAACATGCTATGGTAAATTCTAGGACATTTGGCAGACTGATAAGTCATGATACTGGTAAATCTATATGGAGGATTGAAACCTTATGCTGGGTCTAAACTGTCTGGTATCTTGTCAGATGTTTTGGGGAGAAAACCATTTTCACTGAAATATATCTGTCTTACCCATTTTCTGAAAGTGCCTATTTCGTGTGAGTTATGCTCTGGAAAAGGGGGTTTAATGCCTCTCTCTGTGATAGAATCAAATCATGGAACTTGTCTGTGAATGGGTAGAAAATATTGTGGGAAAAGGAGAAAATGCTTGTAAGAGATTTTTATCCTTTGCCCACAATGTTTTCAAAGTTGTTCTCAGTCAGGGTCTTTAAAACATAGGATTATGTGGTAAGTACCTTTTATCTAGGGACTGTTTCTCATCCTTTTATGACAGAGTGCTCTGTGAAAAGGGGGCTTAATTCATCTGCAAAAAGTATTGACCCAGATCAGCCTGAGCAGTCTGGGCAGGCTGTACTGGGTCAAAACTTTTTGCAATTGGTCAGTTTTCTGCATGTCAAACGACCAGCATACCTCATGATTCATTCGGTTGTTAGACAAACTGGATTTTATGGATCCATAATACTGTGATGACTTGCTTGGTATCTTGCATCACAGAAGTCATAGTTAACCCACACAATCCCGAGTTTTAACGACCCTGAGAAGAGGCCTTTTGAAAACATTGCGGGAAAAGGAGAAAATGCTGGTAACCAGCATTTTCTTTTTTTTCCCACAATGAATTCTACCTGTTCAAAGACAAATACTATAATTTGAAAAACATTTGGATTGTTGTTTCTGAATTCTTTCAATAAGGATGAGTCAAAAATTTTGCTGTGTGGTAAGGGGTTAAGCAACACATTCATAAACTTTCAGGTATCACCACAGTTTTCCACCATACCAAGTACCGTGAGTGTGTTTGGGAGGAGACGACCCACTAGACACAGGCGCAATATTTCAACAAATGGAATAAACAAAGAGAATACTCACAATCACCAGCCTCAACTGCTTTACCGAAATAAATTCCGATCATTGAGATTTGTAGGGGAAAAAACAATTGAAGAAAGTACTGCTGAAGATATTAACATTTCTTATGATTCAGTCAGTCACTCAGACATAGATTCTGGAAATGACACAAGAATCAGTGAACAGGAGAGTCCTGTAAATCAAGATACTGAACAAACTGGCAGAATATCAAGGAAGAAACAAGTTAAAAAGAAGTTTAGTGATAGACTTAATAGAATCAATTTTGAAAGGGATAAGCAGTCAACACCTGTCACACCTTCAGATAGTGACTGTCAGGAGATTCCAATGTCTAACCAAAGTTCATGCTTGGATTTGACCAAACTCAAGCCAAAATCTGTGATGAAGTCACCTGTGAAGCGGTTATTTGCCAGCCAAATCAACTCATGTGATACTGAAAATGACCTTGACCTCTCTAACAAGGTCAACATTGTTTCCACAATTCAAACAGCATCTGATACAAATGATGAAGTGGATGATATCAAAGAAACAGATATCAGCTCAAACTTTCTGTCAGACATTGATCATGTTTCAAATTCAGATAGTGACCTTGACCCTAAGTCACCATTGACAACAGGTGGAGTGAGGCGGTCCTTGAGAATTCGAATGTTGCATCAACTGTTGCAAGACGAAGCATCCCCAGATAAAGATACAGATGGTGCATCTAGGATTTTAGTGCCGGATACACCAGAAGATAAATATGGCTGGACATTGAAAAAATACCAAATTATAAAATATTTAAAGAATAAAAGATAATACTGATGATGAAATCTTTGTGTATCAGTTTACTTCAAACCATTTTACATTTTTCTGACTTGAAAGCATCTTGCAGATGACATTTTGAATGTGGCTCAAATGATAGGATTTGTCTTTGAAAGGATAGAAAACATTGTAGGAAAAGGAAAAAATGCTAGTTACAAGCATTCTCCTATTCCCACAATGTTTTCAAAAGGTTTCTTCCTTAGAGTCATTAAAACACAGGGTTGTCTGGTAAGGTTAAATCAAGGGAGTGTATCCTTTTGTTGTTGTTTTGATTTTCTATAATGCAGCTAACCACTCTCGAAAACACTAGGGCAAATGGAGAAATTGCTTGTAGTTGCTTCGCCTTTTATAAGACTGTATACAAAATCATCTGCTGTAAGTTTCATTTTCATATTTTTTGTCTGTATGGTGTTTAATGTTGTTTTTAACATAATTTCAGTTATATTTCTGCAGCCAGTGCACTTATCCATGCTTTCCCAAAGTTTCTTTTACTAGTAATTTGTATAGTATTCCTCCCAAGTCACTTGAAGCTTTCCCACATAGCCATCATCAAAACTGTGATCAGTGGATACAGAGACATGAATCCGTTACATCGACTATTATCAATCCTCAGGAAGAAACTGGCCAAGCTGGTGTTTAACATTTGTTATGTTCTTCCCCCCCCCCCCCCCCCCACATTGGCAGCACATACTTTCTGTCTAGATTGTCCATCTCAGTATACAGAGAAATGCAAAACATGTATAGACAGAGATATGGAAGATCTACAGCTTTGGTAAAAACAAGTTATGCTCCCTCCCTTCAGATAGAAACATAATACAACTACCTATATAGACAAAGCTTATGGAAGATCTACCTTGCACATTTGTTTGGTAGAATACCAGTACATATATGTACTTATGGCTCTAGCCCAGCCAAAATACTTGTTTATTTGTTTTGGGAGCTTAATCCATTTTAACAGCTTAGGTCATATCAGAGTGGTTAAAACCACCTAAGCTTGTATTTCCTGGCTTTCTTGCACTAGTACTGACACAACTTTCCAAGCCACCGACTACTTTCCTCACATGATATTATTTGGATTTGAAAAGGTATAAAAACATTGAGGGACCAGGAGAAAATATTGGTAAACTTGGGATTGTTTGGCAACAGGCTACTAAAACTGAATTCATGTTCTTTATCCTATGTTTACAATGTTTTCAAAGTTATAGGCTGTACATTTGATTCAGGAGTAAATGAAATAACATCTGCAAGCATGGGCGAGGAATGAGCATAACTGTTTACCTTTAGAACTCGAATAAACCCAACACACATTAAATTTTTCAGTCTAGAAATAACCAAATAATTGCAATTTCATGGTTGAATGTGTATATGGATTGATTGATTGAATAGTGATCAACATTGCTTTCAACTTTATTTCAGCCATATCATGGCAACAACTCACAAAGTATCAATACATGTGCTGGGTTTCACTAGTATTAGTCCAGGACTCCAAAATGTCTTAACTCTTTACCAAACGACAAAACTTTAGACTGGTCCAAATCGAGAGCATTTGCAGACGATAAATCAAATGTGGCTCAAAAATTGAAATTTGATTTGGGAAGGGTAGAAAACATTGTGGGAAAAGGAGAAAATGCTGGTTACCAGCATTTTCTCCTTTTCCCACAATGTTTTGAAAAGGCTTTTTCTTCAGGGTTGTTAAAAGTTGGGATTGTGTGGTAAAGGGTTAAGACACTCCCACAAAAAACCAATTATTTTCAGTCAGGCTGGAGCCCAGGTCCTTCAAGTTAGGAGTACTAGACTTTACCACTGAGCCATGCAGGACCCTGCTTTTATCTATAGTGTTTCATAAATGTGAACAGTGTATATCAAAGATCTGACTGCATGTTTTGCGCTATCTGGTCTTTGACATACACTGGCCAAAAAGGCAACTATAGTTGAGAAAAGCACTTTAACTCTTTACCATACAACATGTTAGACTTGTTTAAATTAATGGCATTTATAGATGAAAAATTCAATGTTCCTCAAATGATGGGATTTGTTTTTGAAAGGATAGAAAACATTGTCGGAAAAGAAGAAAATGCTGGTTACCAGCATTTTCTCCTTTTCCCACAATGTTTGCAAGAGGCTTCATCCACAGGTTGTTAAAAGGCAGAATTGAGCTGTAAAGAATTAAGGGACAAATATAGACCAAGACCTGCCACATGCCAATGATTACCCTACTATTTTTCTTGTCAATGGATCAGTCAAGGAATTCAATGGGCGTATCTCCTGTAATAGTACACCAATCATAATGAAACTTAAAAGTGCACAAGTTCCCATGGTAGGAAGGCCTCAATTAAAATTCCAGCCAAATATGGCCGAAAACTTTGGCAGGAAAAGGACAAAATAGTCTCTACAGATGGACAAATGGATGAACAGATAGACAATCTGATTCCAATGTCCCCCCCTCCAACTTTGTTGTGGGAGGTGCAATAGAAAATATAAAGAACCTAGTAATTCATAATGTTTAATATTGAAGAATATTTAACAACACAATGTCTATCAGGTGGCTGGGGATTCAGTGAACTTTCTGGCTATATCCGGCACAACCGCTGTAACATCTCCGTCTTTCACAGCATAAACTGCATCTCCACAAACATTAATGAGACACTGACACTGAAATAATCATATACTGGTAATTCATTTCAATCCTCTACCACACAGTGCCGACTTTTTATGGTTCATGGGAAGAAGGCTTTCGAAAACATTGTGGGAAAAAAGAGAAAATGCTCATAACCAGTATGTCCTCCTTTTCCAACAATGTTTTTTACCCTATCAAAAATTTTGTCTTTTGAGCTACCTTTAATTTGTCGTCTGCAAAGGCTTTCAATATGGACAAGACAATAAAACATGCTGTTAAAAATAAGAGTTTGGAAAACATTGTGGGGAAAAAGGAGAAAATGCTGGTAACAGCATTTTCTCCTATGCCAACAATGTTTTCTACCCATTCAAAGACAAATTCCATCATTTGAGCCACATTTATTTTGTCGTCTGCAAATGCTTTCAATTTGAACAAGTCTATAATTTTGTCGTTTGGTAAAGAGTCAACTGATGACTTTCTCGGAATAATGCTTCACAAAGATGTATTAACTCTATCACACAGTCTCGAGTTTTAACGACCCTGAAAGAAAAGGCTTTTGAAAACATTGTGGGAAAAGGAGAAAATGCTGGTAACCAGCATTTTCTCCTTTTCCCACAATGTTTTCTACCCTATCAAATACAGAAATTACCATTTAAGAAACATCAAATTTGTCGTCTGCAAATACTTTCAATTTGGTCCTATCCAAAATTTTGTCGTTTGGTAAAGAGTTAAATGCCCTTTTCCTAGAACACTGCTCACATTTTTACCAATGAAATAGAGCTTTACGTAAATACCTTCAATAATGACAGCGGTACAAGAAAATGTAAAAAAAAAACACTAAAAATTGCCAGGTAGTTTTCTTCAAAAGCTGGTAAAAACAGACCTCATCATGGTTTACCTGATTTTTATGTTCAGTTGTCATGAGAACACACTGTGACATTTTATATGCTACTAGAGCGTTTCCTCCCAGTGACGATACATTTGCTCTCACAATGGCGAGAACCTCCGCCACAAAACTTTGCATGAAACCACAAACACCTCCAACCTGAAAGTAGCAATAATATGCTAAAATTATAAATTCCAGTAAGTATTTAAAGACAAAACTAACAAACCAATCAAAGACTCCTGAGACATTAGCAGCTGACGCTTTACAGTGAGATGACAAAGATGTCTGTTAACTCTTTATCAAACCACCATATTTTAGAAAATTTCAGGCCAAATTGAAAACATTTGCAGACAACAAAATAAATGTGACTCAAAAATAGAAATTTATTTTTAATAGGTTAGAATTAATTGTGGGAAAAGGAGAAAATGCTTTTTGCTTTTGCTCCTTTTCCCACAACTGTGACTCCAAAAATTAAAAATTGTTTTTGAAAGGGTAGAGAACATTGTGGGAAAGGGAGAAAATGCTGGTTATCAGCATTTTCTCCTTTTCCTACAATGTTTTCAAAAGCCATCTTTCTAAAGTTCGTTAAACCTTTGGTTGTGTGTTATACGATTAATTCTGTCACAGCTGATAAATAAACTAGGCAAAAAATACAACAAAAACTGAAAGAATTTTAACTTATAGGCTTGACCAGAAAAGTGGACAATGTAGATCCAAGATCAGATTGCAAGTCCTATGCAGTCTGATCTCAATCTATGCTGTCCATAAAAGCTCCTGAATGTCCTAAAGAAATATCTCCCAACTAATTTCATTTCCTATATATTCTAATTTCAAGGTTCCATCAGAGCAGATAGTATTGTATAGATATAGCTGTGTCATACTTCTCTGACAGATGTTGTTTCTCGAATAAAGAAAAAGTTGTAACTGCCAATGTATTTCTCAATTCTAGTGCCCGCGATAAAGGTCTGTGGAGTGATTTCTATACCATTCACTGGTTTCTGTATCACCTGTAAATAGTGACATTGACTGATTAATTGATTGATTGAACAGTATTTTATACTGCTTTCAGGATTACTTCAGTCACATTACGGCAACAGCTCACATTATTCATGTATATCCTGGCTTTCATCAGCACTAGGCTCAGGCTCTGAAGTGCCCTACCCAAGGACACTCCCACGAAAAACTCAAAAGCTTCAAGTGATGATCGACCCGAGGTCTCCAGGTTATGAATCCTACACATTATCACTGAGCAACACAGGACCCAATCTGTCAACAGAATAATTATATAAGCATGCAATGGTTTGATCATACATGTACAAGTAAACCTTGTAATTCTTTACTAAACAATCGTTTCATTTCAGGTTTTTCAAAACATTTTGGGAAAAGGAGAAAATACAGATAACCAGCATTTTCTCCTTTTCCACAACATTTTCTTTCCCTTCAAGCACAAATGCCTTCATCTTAGCAATGCTGATAATGTCTTCAGCAAATGGTTCCACTTTAAGTAAATCTAAAGTGTTGTTGATTAGTAAGAAGTTAAATTACTTATACAACATTTTACATCCTTTTAGTAAACACCATCCAAATATGGTTCAAAAATGACCAATTGCTTGCTACAAGCAATGCTCCTTTTCCCTCACTTTCAACATAAACATAGCTTACATGATCAATGACTGAAAGTTGTATAGATCTTTACCTGCTTTTTTTACCTACAGCAAGATTTCAATGCTGGATAATAGCTGATTCACCATTTGAGATTTGAACATTTTCAGTACAGAAGATCCCTAATTTTAGGCTTTTTCCAGGCAAGATTTTTCTAGAGTATCACTTGTGAAAGCTCTGCCAACTCTGTATCTTCATCTAACCTTGTCCATATCAAGTAAGTTTTCATTGAAAATACTTTGAAGCACATAATCAGAAATATGGCCTTGCCATTCTTAAATAATCAACAACGAGGATGACTACGATAAAAAAATCTCAACTGTAGAGATGTTGTTTGCACTTAGTGATCGTCATTAAAAATTGCCAATGAAACGGTTAAATTTAAAAACTGTGTATGAATAAAGTACTTGTCAATGGAAAAGTACTTAAAATGATTTCGATCTAATATTATGAATCACATATTTCTTTATTCTTTTTCCAGCAAATAAATGTAAGGCATATGTGAATATCATGCTAGTTGATACAGCCAAGGAATTTGATCAACATATCAACTGAGGTTTGCTGAATGCTTAAGTATAGGGTAAATGAGAATCCAAGATCAGACTGCATGTTCTGATCATGACCTAAAATGTCTAAGAAAGCAGCTAAAGCTATGTATACCAGCACAAACAATAAGCTGTTTTTTCTATGTTTTTTACCAAGATGAAAATCTTACCCTCGGTGGTTTTTTCTTCATACTTTCAAGCTTCTGCTTCATCACTGAAATATCAAAACAAAAAAATAATTACAAATGAAACTCTTAACCCTTACGCTTCTAAGTGCGAACCACTGCCCTTTTGCGGACAGTGTAGATCAAGATCAGACTGCACAGAATGTGCAGTCTGATCTTGGATCTACACTGTCCGATTAGGATACATGTATATCTTTCCTCTGAAAATACTTTTGAAAAAGGAAAATTTAGGTTTTTCACTATCAGCTTGAAAGTTTCATTTCTTTTGTTTAGCAAGATACAGGTTAATCAACTACCTCTTTCAGCATTTTTAAATACACCTCCTGGTTTTCCTTTCCATTCACTGAGAGTCAAGTGTAGATAATTTGTGGCTAAAACAATTACCAACAAAAGTTGCCAATTTTTATTCTAGTTTAACATTACATTTTTCTTCCAGTGACTTGCACTTTGACGGACTGTATTGTAGACAATTTTTTCTGGTTTTACAATAAATGTTTCTGTCAGCAACTGGAACTTTGACAGATTGCACTATAACACATTATCAGACTTATAATAATGTTCATACTTTTAAATGTTATGAATTGAATTTGTCTGCATTTTCACTCCCTCAGTTTTTACTTTTGGCCATTAGTGTGCATTTAAAATTGCAAAATTTTGTTGTCTGCAAAGAAAAAACTACAGCACTGTAGGTGGGTGCAAATTCTTGGCTCCAGTTGCTTTTAGAAATATATGGAATATAACTGATCTCAGGCAACAACACTTGTGTCAAAAATGGGGCCTAACTGTGTCAAAAAATTTAGTATCTTTCTACAGTCAACAGCAAGCCTAAATTTAAATAAGCATCTCCATAAATTTTTTATAACCCCCCCCCAACTTTTCATGACCCTGAGGTACAGGGCTTTTGAAAACATTGTGGGCAATGGAGAAAATGCTGCTAGTCAGCGCTTTCTCCTTTTCCTTTTCATATAATGTATTCTACCCATTCAGAGATAAATCTCATCTTTTTTGAGACACATTTGCCATCTGCAAATGCTTTCAATTTGGAATAGTCTAATATTTTGTTGTGTGGTAAAAAATTAATAAGAGAGATATATATAAAAAGAACACTGCATGCGGGTGCAAACGCTTGGCTGCGGATGCTTGATTTTCAGTGAAAATTCAGAGTTGAAAAAGGGGGCATAAGTCTGTCAAAAAATAGTTTGATGATTACCTGCCCTTGTTGTATGGGTTTCCCTTTTGATAATTAATAACTTATCTAAGTTTGAAGCAATGTCAAAGTTTTTGTGCGACAATGCAGTTGACAACACAAGGGCTACAACAATACCTCTACATTTTCTTCAAAAACAGCAGTGATAAAAATGTTCAAGTTTTCCCATGACGATACAGATGACACAGACGACACTGACAACCGGGCTGTAACAATACCTACACTCTTTCTTCGAAAACAGCTGAGCTAGGAAAGATCTATGTTCACCTTTTTGTTGTCCAGATGTTCCCGATGCCTCCGTCACCTCCTCCATGGTAAACATCATATCGTCCACTGTCTCACCACTAGCTCCCACCCCGGGGTTACTGGCTGAAACATTATCAAACATATTCTATTGATCATTGTGAAAACACAAACCCTGGTGTCAAGTGCTGTACAGTACTACCTGCACTACTGGGCTTAGCCCATCAAAAAGAGATACAAATTCTCACCACTGGTTTCAACCCTAAGACTATCTGCTGAGACAGTAAAAAATTATTTGTTCACCATTAAAATAATGTTTCAACTGCAAATAACATGTTATGCATTTTTTTCCGGTCATAGCAAAGCAAACTGATAGAAATCTGCTTCTCTTTTAGCTAAAATATCTAAGAAAGCATTAGACAGCATTGATCCATGACCAGACTGTAGCAACTTAATTCAAAGCTCAGAAAAAAATACTCACACATATAGAGTAATCCTTATTTCCAATGGTGAAATTAGAGATTTTTTACTTTTCTTCTGTCAGAGGTGTATTTCAATCTCATGCAGTGTCTAACTGATATGTTTTGACTTTCAATTTTCATTTTTATCCTGAGTTTATTCACATGTTACTTGAGGCAACCTAATTATATCGAGCTGTCTCCATGTGACCTATTCATTTTCTTACCAAGTAAGTAAGAGTTCTCTGAGAGTGATGTCTTACTGGACTGGTGATAACACAATATTCTAACAATTCTGCTCAAAATGTGATTTGCAATATTTACTGTTACCTGTTTTCAGTAATGTCTTGCTGACAGCAGATGATGACTGACCATCTGGCAGGAAACCAGACTGAGGCTGGTTTTCTTCAATTGCTATACAGTTGCCATTGACTACGATCTGAATTTCATCTTCTTCTGGTACCTCCACGTTGAAGGACAAATTACTCAAACAACAGGGAACCATTCTTCTCAATTTGAAAAATAACTTCTGCAAAAGAGTGAATGCAACAAACATTTTTATCCCTGTTCAAATTTCATTTTGTTCTTACTGTATTACTCTTTTTACAGATGTATGCAAATTGGGACAGATTATCTCATTACCAATGGACAAACCTTTTGACCCGTGGAAATACAAAGCTCTTGCAGATGACAAATCAAATGTGGCTGAAATTATAAAAATCTGTATATGAAAGGGTAAACAAGAGGGCCATGATGGCCCTGTATCGCTCCACTGGCTTATAAATATAAACCACGAAGAAAAGTCTTCACTATATAAGCCCTTATAAAACTTTGACCTCATGGCTACAGTCTGACTAAATGGGGAATATTGTATTAGAAGAATAACATGCCAAATGTGGGAGTTCTTGGCCTTATGGCTGGTAACAAGATGGTTTCTGAACTTTTCACTCCATAAACCCATGTAAAACTTGTGATCCCTGGTGCAGGGCCAAACTTGATCCTAGAGCTGTAACTTGGGCCCTCTTTGTAACTGTCCACTAAATAATGCTATAATTATATGCAAAATTTGGTAGCCTAAGCCTTATGGCTATGTACACCAAGATTTAAAAGTTTTCCCTATGTAAGCCTATGTAAATCGTGTGAACCCCCCCCTCCAAGTATGAGGCCAAATTGACCCCAGGACTATACTTTGGACACTTTTGGTAGACTCCAACTAGATCAAGCTAAATGCCAAATTTGGTAGCTCTAGGCCTTATGGTTTCAGACAAGAAGATATTTAAAGTTTTCTCTATATAAGCCTATGTATAAAACTTGTGACCCCTGGGGAAGAGCCAATTTTGACCCCAGGGCTATAATTTCAAGAGACATGATAGAGGTCTACTACATAAAGCTACATGCCAAATTTGGTAGCCCTATGCCTTATGGTTTCAGACAAGAAGATTTTTAAAGTTTTCTCTATATAAGCCTATGTAAAACTTGTGACCCCTGGGGAAGAGCCAATTTTGACCCCAGGGCTATAATTTCAAGAAACATGATAGAGGTCTACTACATAAAGCTACATGCCAAATTTGGTAGCCCTATGCCTTATGGTTTCAGACAAGAAGATTTTTAAAGTTTTCTCTATATAAGCTTATGTAAAACTTGTGACCCCTGGGGCAGAGCCAATTTTGACCCCAGGGCTATAATTTGAAGAAACATGATAGAGGTCTACTACATAAAGCTACATGCCAAATTTGGTAGCCCTATGCCTTATGGTTTCAGACAAGAAGATTTTTAAAGATTTCCAATATTTTTCAGTTTTGTTGCCATGGCAACCAGAGTTTTTGAAGGAATCAAATTCTTTCAAGAAATTCTGAAGAGGACCATGTCAGGATCATTTCTGTGAAGTTTCGTGAAAATCGGATGGGTAGTTTCAGAGAAGAAGATGTTTGAAATAAAAGTTAACGCACGGACGGACGACCGGACGGACGGACGCACGACGGACACCGGGCCATGACATAAGCCCGCTGGCCTTCGGCCAGTGGAGCTAAAAACATTGTGAGAAAAATAAAGAATGCTGGTTACTAGCATTTGTAAAAGCCTATCCTCAGGGTGTTTAAAACTCCTGATTGTTTGGTAAAGGATTAAGATGGTTATAAAGCTCAAGTAAGGAACAATCCTTTAATTTTTTTGAACATTTGAAAAACAAGAATCTTTAAAACTAAAACTACACATACTCGTAAAAGTGTGTCAAAAATCTCAGCAAAGTCTTGCTTTAACCGTTGTTCAATATCAATTCTCCGTCTATATACTTGTGTAAACATCTGTCAAAAAAAAAATCATATATATAGTCATTTGAATAAACTGATAACAAAGCATAATCAGCACTGATTACTTCTGAAGAATAACATATCTGTTGCATGTATATAGCTATTGTTTACACACTCACTGGTAGATTGCTCTTGTTTACACTTGCATATTGCTTTTGTTCACACTCACTTCAGGGTAGTTTTTGTTCAACTACTCACTCGTGTATAGTTTTTGTACTCATACTGACTTATATTAAGCTTTTGTTCAGATACTCACTTGTATACAGCATTTGTTTACATACTAATTGGTATATAGATTTTTTTTTTACCAACTAGTATGGAGCTTTTATTCACATACTCACTTGTATATAGTTTTTGTTCACATACCCTTTAGTATTTGGCTTCATATACCCACTAGAATATAGCTTTTATTCACATACTCACTTGTATATAGCTTTCATTCACATATTTGATTTTGTATTGTCTTTACTCACTTACTTTACATGTATATAGCTTTTGTTCACATACTTGCCAGTGTATAGCTTTTGTCCACATACAGCACATGTCCATACACAGCATTTATTCACATACTTGTTTGTCATTGGCTTTTTTTCACATACTCACTTGTATATTACTTATATATGTAGTGGGAGAGACCCCAGGACAGGTCTGAGTATTACAAAGTTCCATCCCAGGTGGATTGTACTCCTGTTCCAACATGGCTTCTATTGTTTCATCTCTTGTATCATCAACCTGATAGGGAAGGACAGAGAGAAGGGAAAGAAGTCAGCAAGATTTGATACAGTATCACTTACAGATGACTTTTTTTTCTGTGTTTTAACTCTTTACCCAACGACAAATTCTAGTCTCTTCCAACTTGAGGGCATCAACAGACAACAAATTAGAAAGTTATACAAATGAACCAAAGATCTTTGATAAGGTAGAAAACATGGTGGGAAAAGGAGAAAATGCTGGTTACCAGCATTTTCTCCTTTGCCTGCGATGTTTTCAAAAGTCTCTTCCCTCAGGGTCCTTAAAACAAGTGATCATATGGTAAAGGGTTAAGTGAGAATTAGTTCTGCCCTCACAAATGAACTATTTTTTGTACAGATCAAGTAAGCTGGACACAATGACCTAACCAAAGTAAAGTTGAAACAGGCAATAAACACAAAACAAACGACCCTTCAGGGATTGCTCGCTCATCTTTTCAGTCTTGGCAACAGCACATTTACTTTTCTCAGACCTGCTCAAATTGCAGCCATGCATATGGCACTGGATTTGTTGTAGGAGTATCCTTGGACCAAATACTTCAGAGCCTTAGCCTAGCATTGGTGAAACCCATGAGACACATGAATAGGTATGTGTGGCCATGATATCACTGAAATAATCTGAAAGCGACCTAAAACACTATTCAATCCATCCATCAACTCCATGGCAAGATATAGCACAACAACTTCTAACCTCGAGGATAAAAGTATCTTTATTGCCAACAGAAAGTTCAAGGTCAGAGTTCTCATCATCACTGTCATCTGTGTTTGCACTGTGTGGACTGGGTTGACCTGATAAGTCCTACAAAGAGAATAAGTTCAAGGTAAAAATGATCCTTAGAATTAGAGGTGTGTTTGCATCATGTGGGCTGAGATGACCTGTAAAGTCCTTCAAAGAGACTGAGTTCAAGGTCAAATAATCTGGGGCTGTGTTGAAATGTGCTTCTAAATTTAATTCTAAATTCCCTGAGTAGTCATCAAATTGAAATGAGATGAACTATTTACCAAATGACAAAATGTTGGACTGGACGAAATTAAAAGCATTTACAGACGACAAATCCAATGTTGCTAAAATGATGATTTCTCTCATTGATAGGGTTGAAAACATTGTGGAAAAGAAGAAAATGCTAGTAAACAGCATTTTCTCTTTTTCCCGCAATGTTTTCAAAAGCCATCTTCCTTTGAGTTTATTAAAGTCACGATTAACCCTTTACCACACAATCCCAAGTTTTAACGACCCTAACATAGGAGGCTTTTGAAAACATAGTGGGAAAAGGAGAAAATACTGGTAACCAGCATTTTCTCCTTTTCCCACTATGTGTTCTACCACATCTAAAACAAATTCCATCATTTGAGCCACATTGAAATTCTCATCTGCAAATGCTTTCAATTTGGACTAGTCTAAAATTTTGCTGTATGGTAAAAAGTTAATTGGTTAAGGGTTAAAATGAGTGGTAACCAGTATTTTCTCCTTTTCTCGCCATGTTTTCTGCCCTTTCAAAAACAAATCCCATCACTATTGTCCCAATTAGTTAGTCCTCTGGAAATGCTTTCAAAAACACCAAGTCTAAAATGTTTTTATCTAGTAAAGAGTTAATGTTGTGACAAATTGTCCCATATTTCATGTCCCTCTGAAAGAAAGCTTTGAAAAACATTAACCCTTAACCTGCTAAATAAGTGAAATGAAAGTTTCTAGTCATCAGTAAAAAGCAAACTTTCCCTATTTCAAAGGTATTTTGTGGGGAAATTTATCGCCTTATTGGACAGTGTAGATTCAAGACCAAGCTGCAGGTTCCTTGCAGCCTGATCTTGATTAACAATGTCTGCAAAGAGTCCTTGAGTCTTGCTTAGCAGCCTAAGGGTTAAGGGTAAAGGAGAAAATGTGGGTCACCAGCATTTTCTTCTTTTCCCCTATTTTCTACCCTTTCAACAACAAATCCTATCATGTGAGATAGATTTAACTGTTTTCTACAGAATGCTTTCAATTTCGATGAGCCTGAACATTTTGTTATCTGCTAAAGAGTTAAGATATTATGTTGAATTTTTTTTTCATACTTGTAGTTGCTAGGGGTAACTTAAGGTCTTCCACTGCTTGCAAACTGAGTTCATCAATTTGTTTGTTTGTATCGGAGTTTAATGCTGTTTTAACAGCCAAGTTTATATCAAGGCAGCCAGTGCACCTACGCCTGTGTTTCCTGGCTTTCTTACACCAGTACTGACACAATTTTCTTTCCAAGTCACCGACTACTTTCTCACAGGTATCAGAGGTGAGAGGCGAAAAATCACTGGAAAGAAAGTTTACTGCAACGAAGTATCGAACCCGCAACCACTAGGTCATGATACAGATACACTAACCACTGACCTACCAAGCCTGGTGAGTTGATCAAGATCAAGGTGTAGTCTTAGAAAAGTTAATAGATCAACTTGTACAAAGACTGGGTAATGGGATAATCAGGCACAGATGATCCCAAACAAACAGATAGTGAACTGATTTAATCCTTCTATTGATTAATCCTTTACCAGATGATAAAACTTTAGACTTGTCCAAATTGAAAGCATTTGCAGATGACATGTTGATGTTGCTCAAATGATAGGATTTGTCTCTGAAAAAGGTGAAAAACATTGTGGAAAAGGAGAAAATGCTTGTTACTAACATTTTATCCTTTTCTCAAATTGTTTTTAAAAGCCTTCTTTTTCAGGGTCATAAAAATACAACCTCTAGTTTTAACAACCAATAAATGGAAGCTTTTGAAAACAGTGTGAGAAAAGGATAAAATGCATTGTTTCTCTTTCTCCACAATGATTTCTACCCTTTCAAAGGTAAATTTCATTTATCTTATCATCTATTCCATCAATTCCAATTTGTTCTTTACAAATGCTTATAAATAGTCTAAAATTTTATTGTCTAGTAGATTTAAACATAAACAAGAATCATTCCAAATTCTTAATTGATGACCGCTACACTGGTCTAGCCTTCCTTCTATTTCTCACTTTACTAGACAACAAAATGTTAAACTCATCCATACTGAAAACACAGGCATTGTGGGAAAAGGAGAAAATACTAATTACCAGCATTTTCTCCTTTTAACCCTTTACCAGACGACAAAATTTTAGCCTTGTCCAAATTGAAAGCATTTGCAGACAACAATTTCAGTGTGGCTCAAATAGTGCAATTTTCCTTTGGTAGGACAGAAAACATTGTGGGAAAAGGAGAAAATGCTAGTTACCAGCATTTTCTCCTTTTCCCACAATCTTTTCAAAAGGCTTCATTCCCAGAGGCGTTAAAAGGTGTCATTGTGCGGTAAAGTGTTAACACAATGTTTTCAAAAGCATCCCCCACCCCTAGGCTTGTTGAAACACAGAACTGTTCTGTAAAGGGTAATATACATGCATTTATACATAAATAGGTCATTCTCTGGCGAAATGGGACTTAATGCATCTCCATGATGCATTTGCATCAAGCGAGATATTATACAATTATGGATCCATAAAATCCATTTTGTCTAAAAACCAACTGAATCATGGAGTAGACTGGTCCTTTGACATACAGAAAACTTACTGATAGTGAAAAGTATCGACCCAGGTCAGCCTGCACGGACTGCGCAGGCTGACCTGGGTCGATACTTTTCGCAGATTCATTAAGCTCCCCATTCACAGAGCATGGCTCATATATAGAATGATAAGTACAGTCACAATGAAGAACCCATCAATGTGCCCAGCAGGTAACCTCAAGCATGGCTCCAGATAGTTAAATTTTCTCTTACTCCATGTAGACTTACTTTTTCTACAAATTCATTATTTCTATACTAAAACCTATGCTGTGTGTTCTCATATGAACTGTCTCATCCACAAATACCCACAATATAGGTTTTGGTTTTTAACTCTTTACAACACAAGGAAAATGTAGACTTGTCCAAATTGAAAGCATTTGCAGAATGACAATTTCATTGTGACTCAGAGGAAGGAATTTGTCTTTGATGGGGTAGAAAACATTGTGGGAAAAGGAGAAAATGCTGGTTACCAGCATTTTCTCCTTTTCCCACAATGTTTTCAAAAGGCTTCTTCCTCAGGGTCGTTACAAGTCAGGATTGTGTGGTAAGGGGTTAACAAAATCTTGTTTCATCCATGAAATTCAAGAATTTCTCCTGTCTGCAGCTCATATCCGAACTCTTTCACTTACAGCTAATGAACTGTGACTAAATCTGTCCTCTCATTCAAATGTAAATCTGGTTTGAAGATCAATAGATAAAATTGAACGATGCTGTTAAAAGTTGCAAGGCTTACTGGCTGGCAAAGATTATCTTATATTGACTTGGACTGAATCTGACAGGGGTAATTTTGAATATTATTTTGAATTTTTGATTGCATTTAACTTTTACCATACAATCCCAAATTTCAATGACCCTGAGAAGGCAAGTTTATGAAAACATTATGGGAAAAGGAGAAAATGCTGGTAACCAGCATTTTCTCCTTTTTCCACAATATTTTCTGACCAGTCCAAAACAAATTTCACTTTTTGAGTCACATCTATTTTGTTGTCTGCATGTAGTTTCAATTTGGACGAGGATAAAATTGTGCCATTTATGAAAATTTTACTATTATACCCTCTACCACACAATCTGAACAACTCTATGGAGGAAGGCTTTTGAAAACATTGCTGGAAAAGGAGAAAATCGTGGTAACCAGAATTTGCTCCTTTTCCCATAATGTTTTCTACCCTATGACAGACAAATTTCATGTTTTCAGTCAATTTTAATCAGTTGTCTGCAAATGATTTTAATTCTGACTGGTCTCAAATTTTATCGTCAGGTAAAGGGTTAACCTCAGTAGTGCCATCAATGAAAAAGAGGTTTTTTTTTTTGGTACACAATAAGATCAAGATCAGGCTGCACATAATATGCATAAAGATAGAAATTTTTCTGAGTTTTGTAGGATTATATTTTCAGCCATAATAAGCAGTCAGGTTTACATATCTGTACCTGAAAGAGTTAGAAATCTGATGAGTCTGTATGTAATTATAGATACTTCAGTCAAACATGACCATGCTACATGCTTTCATGCTACAAGTATCTCTTTTACAATGAAAATATGTGGATTAGGATCAGTCACAGCATCTTACAGCTTCTGATCCAAAACTATTGTTTGCCACTGTTCATCCCTACATTAGGCATTTGTGGACTAAATCTATCCCTTTACCACACAATCCCAACTTTTAACGACCCTGAGAAAGAAGCCTTTTGAAAACATTGGGGGAAAAGGAGAAAGTGCTGGTAACCAGCATTTTCTCCTTTTCCCACAATGTTTTCTACCCTAACTAAGGCAGAAATCACCATTTTAGTAACATTTAATTTATCATCTGCAAATGCTTTCAATTTGAACATGCTCAAAATTTTGTCGTTTGGTAAAGAGCTATTGAACTGGAAACAGGCAGATAAAATAATTTTCTTGCTCAACCTACCCGAGCTTTGAAAAATCTGAGTAATATTAATTCTTTATACCAAATATCAAAGTTTTGGACTTGTCTAAATTAAAAGCAATTACAGATGACAAATTAGATATGGCTAAAATGATGGAATCTGTCTGTGGAAGGGCATGAAACACTGTAGGCAAAGGAGAAGATGCAGGTTACCAGCATTTTCTCCTTTTCCCGAAATGTTTTTTAAAGGCTTCTCCAGGACTGTTAAAACCTGTGGTTTTTAGGTATAGGGTTTTAAGTAAGTACTGGCTAAAAATTAAGTATGAGGCTCGTAAACTTGGTTCAATGTTTTTTCTTTCAGGGTAAATATGTCCTATGCCCTACTGGATACAGACATAGATCAGCTGTGTTCAGCAATATCTGCAGATGACATAGATGCATTAAAAGTCCTGATTGATGCAGGGGTCAATGTTAATTCTATCAACAGTGTAAGTTGTTTAGTAAAAATGCTAAGAAGTTCAATATCAAGGTTGCTTTTGTTCAAAATGTATCAGTAGAGCCAAAAGAGCTGATGAATGCCCTAACTAGTTCAGGAAAATTAAGAGGGCCATTGGCCCTAAAGCTCTCACTTTAGTAAAGTCATCTAGGATTAGTAAATTTGAAGACATCCCAATTGTGATGATGTAAACACATGATTGTTAGTGACCTATTTTTTTTATCCAACTCCAACATGACCCAATTTCACACTTGATCAAGATGTTATCAAGACAAACACTCCGATCAAATTTCATAAGTCTCAGACAAAACTTATGCCATCTTGAATGCACACAGGGTTCTTCTTGTACCAGTCACCTTCTTCTTGAGCCGATGTGACCAAATTTTCAACTTGTCCCAGATAACATACAGACAGACATGCTGACCAATTTTCGTAAGTATGACTGAAAATGTTGTTTCTCGAGTGCACACAAGGTTTTTCTAGGATCTGTCCCTGTAACCTACTTTTTGACTTGACGTGACCCAATTTCAAATTTGTTCAAAATCATCAAGACAAACATTCTGACAAATTTTGATGAGTATCAGACTGAAAATATGGCTTCAAGAGTGCACTAAAGTTTTTTCTATAATTCATCCCGGTGACCCACTTTTTGATCCGATGTGGTCCAATTTTTAACTTGTATTACATATAAAGACAAACATTTTGAATACGTTTCATGAGTATCAGACTGAAAATATGGACACTAGATTGCACACATGATATTTTTAAGATTTTGTCCCGTGGTCCGAATTTTTCATCCGACATTTCCAAATTGTACAAGATATCATCAAGACAAACAATCAGACCAAGTTTCATGAGTATCCGAATGAAAATGTGGCCTCTAGAGTACACTTACTGTAAATGTTGACAACCATGCAGTGGATGAAGGATGGCAGACACAGCATGATCACAAAAGCTCACCTTGAGCACTTCATAATCAGGTGAGCTAAAAAAACACAAAATGCCATTACTCCTGTAACGTTCAACTCATCACAATGAAAACTGCAAGTCCACAATATGACTATTGACCAATGGATGGATGGATAGCATAATTCCAGTATCAACGTCTCTCCAAAATTGGTTGTGTATAATAAGTATATCAGATTCATTTTCTTCTATCATATTTGCAGAATGAGGAGACTGCCCTCCATGTAGCCGCAAGTTTAGATAGAGTAGATGTTGTATTAGAACTCTTAAAAGCTGGTGCAGATCCAAATCTTCAGAACAAAGTGAGTATTGTTGTACTCAAGTTGTACTCAGCACCAACAGATTTATTTCTTTCCTTCAGACATTTCCCTTGTGTGCCATTTCGCCTTGGTTTTAATTGATTTAAGTATGCATGTACCGCTATGCTGTAAAATACAATGTCAGTGTTGCTTAACTCTTTACCACACGACAAAAATGTAGCTTTGTCCAAATTGAAAGCATTTGCAGATGACAATTTCATTGTGGCTAAAATGATGGAATTTGCCTTTGATAGGGAAGAAAACACTGTGGGAAAAGGAGAAAATGCTGGTTACCAGCATTTTCTCCTTTTCCTACAATGTTTTCAAAAGGCCTCTCTCCCCAGGGTCGTTAAAAGTCGGGATAAAGAGTTAACTATGCTCCAAGTCGACTTCACAGTTACAAAATGTCCAGTATGACATGTCTAAACAAAGCCATTTTTTACGTTTCAGAATGGTCAAACAGCTTTACATTTGGCTGCAGCCAGAGGGTGTGAGGACATTGTGGAATTACTGTTGGACGCCAATGCAGATCTTGACTTGCGAACATTTGTAAGTGCTCTACACAAGGAGAAACTGTTACTTTCAGTGCAATGTTTTCTCTTGTATATGTGCATAAAAGCTAACTCAAATCTACTATCCATACTTCACAAGAAGTAAGTAACTTTTTACCAGACGACAATGTGATTTATGTTTAACCCTTCACCACACAACGCCGACTTTTAACGACCCTAAGAAAGAGGCCTTTTGAAAACATTGTGGGAAAAGGAGAAAATGCTGGTAACCAGCATTTTCTCCTTTTCCCACAATGTTTTCTACCCTTCCCAAAATAAATTTCAATTTTTGAGTCACATTTATTTTGTCGTCCGCAAATGCTTTCAATTTGGTTCAGTCTAAAATTTTGTCATTTGGTAAAGAGTTAACTCTTTACCAATCATCATTTTTTTACTTATCTAATTTGAAAGCATTTGCAGGCTTAAATGATGGAATTCCTTACTGTATGGGTTGTAAATACTGTAGGAAAAGGAGAAATTGCTGGTTACAAGCATTTTCTCCTTTTCCTACAATGTTTTCAAAAGCCCCTTCCATCAGGGTCCTTGTAACTTGGAGTTGTGTGATAAAGGGTTAACTATAGGATTCCAGAATCATGGTAAGCTCTTATAATGCCTATGGTCCTTTTATTGCAGACAATAAGTATCAAGATCAGACTGCAAAGGATATGCAGGCTGATGATATTTTGTGAGAAGTTTTTGTCAAAGTAGCTGTGAAATAATTACAAATGGATTTGTCTACTGACTGTAACTCTAAGTTTTATTTACTGTACTCAGTGGACAAAAATCTTAAAATCTTTAAAGAACAATAACTCTGAAATTCCTTATTTTCTAGTATACAGAGATGACAGCTCTCCATCTTGCCTGTCAGAACGGTCACACTAATGTAGTCAACACACTGATAGAAAGTGGGGCTGACACGTCCATACTAGATGCTGTAAGTATACTATACTGTATATGTATAGGTCAAATCAAACACATCTCTATCTAAATCTGGTTACACACTACAAAATAAGGTGCTTCTTGACTTTCAGATTTTGACCATTTTATTATATTGTAAATTGAAGTTATTGCAGAACATGCACAACATCAAGTTTTTTTTACTAAGTGAAGATTCACAAAACCCAGCTCATAAATTGTTGAAGGTGCTGCAGATTCTAGGAAAATATCAAATCTGAATAATGTCAACTATCCAATTTCGCTATCAAATTTCATAAAGGTGGCTCTTACAGCTGATTGAGTGATCATAAAATCATTATTTAGACGGCATATTTATATTTCCCTGTAGTGAAACCTGTAGGAGACTGATAATCACTGTGTTTCAGATATATGAACCAGCACAGTTTTATGCAGCCAATGAAGAAATAACCAAGCTTCTGAAGGATCATGATGACAAGCTTTCATCAGAGAGGCGGGCCAACATTGAGAAAGAGAGGCAAAGAAGGCGGGACTTGTTATGGATGAGACCACCCCCACCCTACAAATCTTCTGTCACCCATAAACAAAGGTTCAGCGAGAAACACAGAAGACGTATGCAAATCAATGTGTTCGACAGACTGACAAGGAGAAAGTCACAGCTGCAGTGAAATGCTAATGTACATAATTATATTGCTATATATCAGTTACCAAAATGACAAAATCTTAGACTTGTATTTGCACACGACAAATCAATTCTGGATTAAACATTAGGATTTGTCTGTGACTGGTTAGAAAACATTGTGGAAAAAGGAGAAAATGCTGGTTACAAGCATTTTCTCCTTTTCCCACGATGTTTGCAAAAGTCACTCCCCTCAGGTTTGTTAAAACTTGAAATTGTATGTTTAAGAGTTATCCCATACCCTCCTGAAACAAATCTGCAGTATATGGCTTTGAAACTATCATAATCAATATACATGTAAATTAGGGTTTAATATCGAAATACATATGAAAAACATACTGGTAGAAGAATAAAATTGCTCATCAAAAGTAGTTTGTCCTTGTGTAACCATGTTCACAAAAAAAAAATAAACCATTTTTTTATGTGGTAATGTATTATTTGGATAATAAACAAGACCAAAACAAAAATGGCTTTAACTTGTTTACCAAATGACAAAATTTGGTCATGTTCATATTCAAAGCATTTGCAGATGACAAATCAAAAATGGCTCAAACAGTTGTTGTCTTTGAAAGGGTACAAAACATTTGGAAAAAATCAGAAAGTGCTGGTCACCAGCTTTTTCTCCTTTTCCCAATATGCTTTCAAAAAACCCTCTTCCTCAGGGTCCTAAAACTCATCATTGTTTGGTAAGGGTTAACCTAATCCTGTCACCATATGAGTGACTTGCTTAGTTTAAACATATTTATTTTCCCTCAATTTTACATGGAAATGGGGTTGGGTCACAAGTTATAACAACTTAGAAATCGACCCTCCCCCTACAATGTAAATTTACAAGTGTTCACACAACTAATTACAATGCACGCGAGAGAGAGAGGAAGAGAGAGGGAGAGGGAGGGACAGAGAGAGAGAGAGAGAGGATTGGTCCATTTACTCCTGCATAATAGAAAGGATCGTTCCAAAATATATCAAGTAAATCTGCCAGTTTGTTGAATATACTCCTGGGCCGATACAAATAATTCCATATTTTCTCGTTCTGTTAAGGTTGGTTTACCAAAAAGTAGATCATTTACGTTTAATGGATTAAGATGCTGAATAGAATTGGAAAAGTGTAGTCTCTGTCTAACAAAAAGACTGCATCTGAAAAAATAGTGTTCAGCATCTTCAGGTTCTACCAAGCACATGCAGAGCTGACTATTACGAAGGTAGTTATGATACAAATCACAATTTAGTCCACTGCATTTATTCCTAATATGGGCATGCAAAACTGATAAAAAATGATTGCCTTCAAGGTAATAGACGGGAACAGCGGGTAATGGAAACCTACTTGAAAGTACCTTTTTAAAAGTTGAAAACAAATTAACATTCTTCAGGCTATCATTTAAATTATTCCAAATGTTAATTGAAGAAGGGATGCAGGATTTTTGAGAGATTGTAGTGCGAGTAGATATGTTTCTAAGATCTTGATTGTTTCTAAGGGCATACTGCGTAGTGTCCGCAATAAGTGGTGGAATTAAGTCTAAAATGTATTGGGGAACCATCTGATGGGTGGCTTTATACATAAAATAAATTTTTTGGGTTTCCCGCCTGTCTTTCAAAGATTGCCACCCACATTCTAAGAACAAGTTTTCTAAGGAAACGGAACGGGTAAGACCAGTTACAATTCTGGCAGCTTCATTTTGAATTTTTTGTAGAGAATTTGCACATGAGTCAGAACAACCGTCCCAAACAATTGACGCATACTCTAGTAATGGTGCTACATAAGATAGGTAAATTTGGTTTAATGATTTTCTGTTCAGTGTAAATTTCAGTTTTCTCATAATTACAATTACTTTAGACGAAGATTTTAAAATATTATCAATGTGTGCGTTCCATTGGCCATTTTGGCTAAAAGTTATCCCTAAGTGCTTATGATTTTCAACAAAGATAACATCAGTGTTCTGGAATTTCAGCTTAGGTAATTCGTCCACTGTTTTCAAAGAAAAGAGGATAGCTTCAGTCTTTTGTGGATTAAACGTTACGAGCCATTGTTTTGCCCATAAAGATATTAGATTAAGGTCATAGTTTATTATACCTTCAATATCACGAATGGATGATGCTGAATAATAGAAGGAGCTATCATCTGCAAATAATCTGGTTAAACTTAGTAATGAGTCAGTAATGTCATTAACATAAATCAGAAAAAGCAGCGGACCTAGGACCGAGCCCTGGGGTACTCCAGCTGTTATCTGTTTAGAAGACGAACAGGCAGATTGTAAAACAACTTTTTGACTCCTGTTTGAGAGGTAATTTGAAAGCCATTCGAGAAGAATCCCTTCGATACCGTTTTGTTTAAGTTTAAAAAGAAGACCTTTGTGCCATACTCGATCAAAGGCTTTAGAAATGTCACAGAAGACCATGCATGAAAATTGTTTGCTATCGAATGATTGACATATGTAGTGGTAGATATCAACAAGTTGGAAAGTTGTTGAATGCACTGGCAAGAATCCAGATTGATATTTATACAACAGATTGTTTTCAAGGAAGAAGTTATACATGTGCTTAAAGATTATCCTTTCTAATAATTTTCCGCAACAGCTTAAAAGAGAAACAGGTCTATAATTAGTAACTGATGATTTATCCCCCTTTTTGTAGATAGGAATTACATTAGCCATTTTCCATAAATTAGGAAAAACACCTTCAGATAGTGATCGATTAAATAGTATTGCTAGGGGTTTAGACACTTGGTCTGCTACACCTATAAACATTCTATGATTGATAGAGTCTGGCCCACTTGCCTTATTTGGGTTAAGGCATCGGATGAGGTCTTCAATTTCAGATTCTAGAACAGTAAATTGAGAGAGATTATTATTAGTTTTTTTTTGTAAAACGAGGTAGAGAGGCGAGTTCTTCATTTACAGATGATATAGAGGCGAAAAAGTTATTCAAGCAGTCAGCTTTTTCCAGGTCAGATATGGATGCCGAGGTCTCACCGTTTGGAGACATACTAATTAAGGGCGGAATGTTCGATGAGCAATCATTGTTTTTAACAAAGTAGCGGATAAGACGCCAAAAACCCTTTTTGTCGTTCCTCTGTAGATCACATAGATTGAGCTCAAGTGAATTAAAGAAATTTTGTTTTGCATGTTTTTTCATGTTATTAATTTTATTTCTGATGGTTTTGTACTTACATAATATAGACAATTTTCCTGTTTTAAATGCTAACTGTTTCAGACGATCCCTTTTCCTACATAACGTTCGTAGTTCGCCATTAAACCATGGTTTATCGTCAGGGCGAATGGTAACTTTTTTCGAAGGGATATAAGCATCAACAAATGTGAGAAACTGTTTAGTAAAGAAGTCACATGCTTCGTCTACAGTACCATTGTAGAGTACATCCCAGTTAAAAGACGAAATGTTAGTACGTAAAAGATCAAAATTTGCTGCACTGTATTGATAGACTTTTCTTTCATAAATTGGTTTCGGATCGTATGGGAATGCGAGAGTTATATATGTAGCACTATGATCAGTCACCTCAGGTGGATTTGGTAGTATCCCAGAATCTAAGTATTGCATATCAATAGGTACTAGCATAGGATCAAGTAGAACATTCAATCTAGTTGGTTCAGATATCACATTCTGTAGTGAATTAATGATAAGAATATCTTTTAGTTTCCTGAGATTGGGGTTGAGCAAGTCTTCATTTAAATCACCTAGAATAACAATGTTATGAGTAATTTCATAAGCCTTTTCGATATTTTTGTTGAAATTTTCAAAGAAAATGGAATCGGAAGTTTTTGGACTGTAGAAGGTGCCAATCAAAAGTTTACTTCGTTTAAGTATAATGGATATCCAAATGCTTTCTTCACAAAACGTTTCTAACTCGAAAACTCGTTGATGTAATAAGCTGCTTGATAAGTATACAGAGATGCCTCCACCATGATTTGTCCTATCGTTTCTGTACAGTTTATCCAGTGAATTAGATAAATGCAAAAATTCATCAGGGACAGTCATATCCAGGTGTGTTTCAGTAAAACATAATATATCATAATCTAAATAGCTGTCTCTGATGTATTCCAGCTTCTGTCTTAAACTCCTGATGTTGCAATGCATTATAGATAAACTCGTATGGTTTAGATTATTTACAGGTCCGGGATTTCGCTCAATGTCACCATGACTAAGTAGTAATAACAACATTAACAGATAGAAAAATACGTTACTAAAGCTGTCTATTATTATGCTGATACAGCCCAGGAGTATCTTCAGCAGTGACAACATAAATGAAAAGTGGCCTATACTAATTTTCACTTTAGTAGTTTTCTTATACGAAAAACACCGGCAGTTAAAAACACCAATAGAGAATCTCCACAGTATTATATCATTACCCATTTGGCAACAACAAAAACAAAAATAAACAAAACATTGAGATTCCCATTGGTTCAATAACTCGGTGTCGGATTGCGTTCTTGACACAGAGAGTATGGATATTCTGAACATGAAGAAAAAGAAGAAGAAGAAGAAGAATATTTGAGGTATAACCATTTTGTGAATATGTACATGTATAAAAGTTCACAAAATATTTAGTGAGAATAACACGTTGAGGAACACTGTAGTCATAATTGGAAAATGGATGAATTAGATGAAGAATAAAGAAAATGATATTTACAAATGTTTGTCTAATAACTAGTGATGATAATGAAAGAATCATCAGTTTGGGCACATTTCTAAGTCAAGGTAATCGGGTGAGATATATAAAGATGAATCAAAGTGGATTTGCACAAATTTAGTTCATGGTGAATGCCAAGGTGTAGATATGACTAAGAGGCTGGTGAAACAAGTGGGTTTAACCCTTTACCAAACAAAAAAATTTAAGACTAGTCCAAATTGAAAGCATTTGCAGACGACAAAATAAATGTGACTTAAGAATTGAAATATGCTTTTGGAAGGGTAGAAAACCAGGTTACCAGCATTTTCTCCTTTTCCCGCAGTGTTTTCAAAAGGCTTCTTTCTCAGGGTCGTTAAAACTCGGGATTGTGTGGTAAAGGGTTAATGTATCTGCATGATGTGTTATAGGAAGCAAATCATCACATAATTAGGGATCAATAAAGTCCATTATGTCTAAGAAATGGCTGAATCATGAGGTAGAATAGGTCCTTTGACATGCAGAAAATTTACATATAGCAAACAATTTTGACCTATGTCAGCCTGTTTGGACTGCACTGGGGTTGACATTTTTTTGCAGAAACATTAAACCCCTTTTCACAGAGCATAACACATACATATGTGATGCACAAATAGCTCATTTGCTCTAACTCTCTCAAAAGTGACCTGTTGCAGGATAAGACAAAACTAAACTCACATTAACCCTTTACCAAACAACGTAATTTTAGACTGGTCCAAATTGAAAGGAGTTGCAGATGACAATTTTAATGAGGCTCAAATGGAGATATCGTCTTAGAAAGAGTAGAAAACATTGTAGGAGAAGGAGAAAATGGAGGCGATCAGCATATTCTTCTTTTCCCACAATGTTTTCAAAAAAGCCTTCTTCTTCAGGGTTGTTAAAACTCGGAATTGAGTGGTAAAGGCTTAAAGGCCAAAAAAAGTGGCCAAGAAGACAATACAGGTGTTACAGTGCATTTAAATTTAAATCTTACCATTCAAAAGTATGGAAAATATTGTGAAGGTGGCAATCTGTTACTGTGTGGTCAACACAACTGTTAACTGCTGGCAGAAAAATCAGGCAAAAAATAAAACTTTTAACCTAGTTTTGAAATTAATTTCTCTGCCACCCACTAATAAGCATACATTAACAGACTGTCATCTTCACAATAATTTCCATACTTTTCAATGATATGATTGAAATCTAAATACATTTTAACACCTGCTTTGTTTACTTTTGGCAGCTATTGTTACTTTAATGTATTAACATGCAAAGTTATTAATATCAAAAAACCCAATCCCTTATTTGACCTTGGAGGCTGCTTGCCATGGCCAAGTTTTCTCACCACTCAGTGGCTCAGTGGTTAGCATATCTGACTCGTAACCTGGTGGTTGCGAGTTCGATACCCATTTGAGGCAAACTTTCTTTCTGCCGATTTTTAGCTTCTCACCTCTGATGCATGTGAGAAAAGTAGTCAGTGGCTTTGGAAAGTAAGTTGTGTCAGTATTGGTGTGAGAAAGCCAGGAAAGACATGGGTGCGTCACTGACTGCCATGATTAACCCGAGCTGTTAAAATGGCATTAAACTCCAATACAAACCAAAACCCGAGCTGTTAAAATGACGTTAAACTCCAAACTTACCACTCCATTGAGATCAAACAGGTCCTTATTTTTCTTGATCTTCTCTGTCAGCTTTTTCTGTAGTTCTAATAAAGCCACATTTTCCTCTTCTGATGTAATTTGACCCAGAATTCTTGGTACTGGGGGTGGTGGTAAAGGTGCAAGAAACGCTCCTGTGGCAGTCTGGAAATTCAAATATAAACAGATGATAATCAATTTATTAACTCTCTGCAAATTGACAAAATTGTCCAAATTGAGAACATTTATTATGACGAAGTATACATGACTTAAAAACTAAAACGTGTTTTTGAAAGAGTAGAAAAAATTGTGGGAAAAGAAGAGAAAGCTGGTTAAGAGCAATTTTCTACTTTTCCCACAATCTTTTCAAAAATCTTCTTTTCTTCAAGTTTGTGAAAAATCTGGACTGTCTTGTAAAGGTTTAACCTGCAACTTCTTGCGGACTGATTTTTTTTAAGCCTTGCAGCAAACCAATTACATAAATATTGTTGGCAAAGGAGAAATTACTTGTAATGACAAGTTTTTTCCATTTGCCACTTTGTTTTCGCAGGTATTTATGAATCAAACTATAATATATATTGATCAGGACTACAGAAATTTTGTATATCGGTGCGGTGGATCAACAGCACATTTGGCAAACCTAAAGCAATATGGGAATCGCAGAAGTTGTGACGAGTGATAGACAGCGGTGAGTCAAAGTTACCCCACCCCCTTTCTTTGTCACAATCCAACTCACAATCGGTCTTGGATGTCTCGTCGCAAACTCAATGACAGTCATGGCATTGATTAAAATTTACTCAGTTATATTTTCTTCTTTATTTTTGTCAAATGATTTCAGCCTGCTTCTTTCAGTGTCACCAAAAATTTGCTGCAAAGTGTCTTAAAGTGCAGTGTCAGTCTGTGGTTTGCCGTTTTATTTTTGTTTTCGAGAATAACCTGCCTGAAGTAAACATGCCTCTCTGTCTGCTAAAATTCAACCAGTTGGATTGTTCAGTTGCAAAAAATGATGTAAAATCATAATGAGATTGTAAGAAGGGACTAGTCACAAGTGAGGCAATAATGCATGAGGAGATCCCTAACCTCTGTTTTCTGTCAAAGTGAAATGGTGATAATTGGATTAAATAGCAGCCAATTAATGGTTTGACACTTATCCTAATGTTCAAAAATGCCTAAAGCAATAATTAAAGCTTTGTTAGTTTGTTTCTGACTGGCCACATCGTGATTTTTCCAACCGATTTTTTAATAAGTTTTTGAAAATACATGTAATTTGGTTTTCTGTGTTATGAATAAGTCTGATCCAAACAATTTTTCTGATTTCTGTAGTCCTGATGTTGATTATCCTGACAATGCTGTGTGATCTGTTATCTAAATTTTCCACTATTTCAAAACATACAAATAACAAAGAAAAATAAGGTACAAACAACCATGGTACTTCACAAGTACTTCAACACCTTGAATCAAACTAGCTTCTGTAGCTTGAAAATTATAAAAATATGCATACAGAGGAATTTAGATTGAGCACTGAGTCAAAGCTGTTCCATAACAAGCAAATTCTCTTTAAATACCACAATATCCAAGTATCCGAAACAGAGTCACACTCACTGTAAAACTTTCATCTATGGCACAATCATTGTATAAAACTTACAGCTGTGGAAGAATCAATGTGTAAAACTTAAAGCGCTGGCAGAATTATACCATGAAACTTACAGCTATGCAAAATGACTGTATAGAACTGACAGCTATGGCAGAACGACTGTGTAAAACTTACAGCTGTGGCAGAATGACTGTGTAAGACTTACAGTTGTGGCAGAATGACTGTGTAAAATTTACAGCTGTGACAGAATGACTGTAAGACTTACAGTTGTGGCAGAATGACTGTAAAACTTACAGCTGTGGCAGAATGACTGTGTAAGACTTACAGTTGTGGCAGAATGACTGTGTAAAACTTACAGCTATGGCAGAATGACTGTATGAAATTTACAGCTATGGCAGAATGACTGTGTAAAACTTACAGCTATGGCAATCAGCATGTTTTCTCCAACAACAATCTGTACTTTTAGACCAAACAAACCATTCATACTTCTAATCTGTAATGAAGTTAAACCATTTCTGAATAAATAATTTCATTTGGTATTCAGCATGTAAGCTGTGACCTTAGGAAAGGAGGCATAATGCACCTGCAAAAAGCATCAACCCAGGTCAGCTATCACAGGCTGACCTGGGCCAAAACTTTCTGCTATTGGTCAATTTCCTGCATGTCAAAGAACCAGTCCACTTCATAATTCAGTTGGGCATTAGACAAAAAGGATTTTATGGATCCATAATTATATGCTGACTTGCATGGTACGATGCATCTTGGAGATGCATTAAGCCCCCTTTAGCCAGAGCATGGCTCAATATTATAAAACTTTGCACTGGACCATTTCCATGTCACTTACAATATTGTAAATATATGTTTTTCAGGAAAAAATGACATCTTTTAAGCCTCTACCTGGCATTTTAGTAAATTTGGAAGTATTCATCTGGGATCCCCTTGTTCTTTTGTCTGACTGAAAAAAAGTTGTACTTCAAAAGAAATCAACTTAGATCAACTGATACAAGTAGACCGATACAACTAAATCAGTGAAATTACTAGCAGACACTTCAAGCCCCTACAAAGAACAAACTTGTCTTCAGCATCCAATTGACTGAAATTAAAAACATTTCCAAAATGGATTGTAACTTTTCTGGAAATTTTTAACCATTGAAAAAAGACATTGTGTACAGGTAAAATACCAAAAACTTCAGGCATACATGCTAAATCAATTGGATAACCCCCCCCCCACCACACACACACAAATGTTTATAGAATACCACACTGAGAAATAATTCCAAAGGGAATGATAGCATAATACAACACTTTCACGTCTTTTATTTTCAGTATTTCAGCCAATGGCTTTTATAAAGAAAGAAAAACATCATTTTACAGTTTCTTCCTTGATAAAGGGCTTTGGCTAAAAACTGAACAAAGAAAACTATGCAGCGGGCAAAATAAAAAAAAAAAATCACTGTAATTATTATCTTACCTTTAACTTATTGACTAGTTGATTATGAAGTTCATATTCAAGAAAGGGTAGAGTCTGAAAAAATATAGGGGAAAAATAATACAAAGTTCACAACAACTGTTCATAACATTATGAAACAAATTCTATGCAAATGACTTTGAAAAGATATTTGTATGATATGAATAATCAAAATTAAGAAAGGTACTAAACAAAACATTTTAGAAAATCTTTTGGAAAGAGGAAGAAATTGCATGTAACAAATATTTCATCTCACAACACCTGTTCATAAGATTGTGGAACAAATTCTATGTAAATGACTTTGAAAAGATATTTGTAAAATATGAATAATCGACATTAAGCAAGATACTAAACATAAACATTTTAAAAAATCTTTCGGCAAGAGATGGAAATTGCTTGTAACACATGATTCATCTTTTAGTTACAATGTTTTCAAAAGTGGTTACTTGAAAAAGGTAGAATGCAGAAAATAATTTAAAAACTGACCTCTAATTTCAAATTTCAAGACAAACTCTCTGATTGAGACAATGAGGGAGAAGGAAAGTTATTTCACAGAATTCCTTTTTTAGAAATATTTTCCTTGAACTCATCCAAACAAAAAATTCTAGACTGATCCATTTGCAGATGACAAATTAAATGTGACTTAAAAACTGAATCTTGCCTTTGGAAGGGTAGAAAACATTGAGGGGAAAGGAGAAAATGCTGGTACCCAGCATTTTCTCCTTTTCCAACAATGTTTTCAACCCCCTTTTTCCACAAGCTAGTCGGGGTAAAGGTTAAAATAGTAATAGAATAAACTTACATCACTGATTTCCTTAGCATTGCCCTCTGCTTTGTTATCTGTTTTGGCTCGGCAAACCCTGATGCAAAAAAGAACAACAAAATTTTAAATTTGACCATACTGAAAAATTTTCCTATCGACAAATTAACTGTGGTCCATATAATGGGAGTGTCTCTTTATGGGTAGAAAACATTGTGTGAAACACAGAAAATGCTGGCTACCAGGATTTTCTCACTTTTTTTTTCAAAAGGCATCTACCTCAGGGTCGTTCAAACTTGGTATTGTTTGGTAAAGGATTAATACACATACTATGGGCACATGACTTCTGTCTGTGTACCTGGTAGAAATTATATCTACATTTGATTATCTTTTCCTGTATCAGATATATCAGCCATGGTCTGTCAAAAGGGGACTTAAGGCAACTGCGAAGAGTTTCGAGCCAGGTCAGCCTGCGCACTCCACGCAGGCTGACCTGGGCAGAAACTTCTTGCTTTAGGTAAATTGCATCTAAAAGGACCAGTGTAACTCATGATTCAGTTGGTTGTTAGAGAAAATGGTTTTAATGGAGCCATAATTATGTAATGACTTGCTTGGTAACAAGGATTACAAAGATGCAATAAGCCCCCTTTTGGCAGAACATGGGTCATATGTTGGGGAGCATTTGCACACATCTTAAATGTGGGGTTCTTATTCAAAATGGTAGAAAATATTATATGAAAAAAGGAAAATGCTGGTTTCTCCTTTTCTACAAATGTTTACAACAAGAGTACCACATGCTACAGCTAATGTCAATACTCCACTCCAGTTGCTTTTTTAATGTGAAAATTTGAGCATCACATGTAGGAGGCAAACTAAGCTGAAAAAGGGGAATAAATATGTCATACTTTATAGGTTACCTCCCCTTCTGGTAAAGGTTTCCCTTTTGATAGTTAACAACTAGCCTGACTTTGAAATACATAATGACAGTAAGGACAGAGATATTAAAAATTGTCAATCTTTTAGCATGATTATGTCAGACAACAACAGCGCTATGACAAGAACTTAAACAAGAGGGCCATGATGGCCCTGTATCGCTCCACTGGCTTATAAATATAAACCATGAAGAGAAATCTTCACTATATAAGCCCTTATAAAACTTTGACCCCAGGGCTACACTTGGACTAAATGGGGAATATGTGTATTAGAAGAATAACATGCCAAATTTGGGAGTTCTTGGCCTTATGGCTAGTAACAAGACGGTTTCTGAACTTTTCACTCCATAAACCCATGTAAAACTTGTGACCCCTGGTGCAGGGCCAAACTTGATCCTAGGGCTGTAACTTGGGCCCTCTTTGTAGTTGTCCACTAGATAATGCTATAATTATGCAAAATTTGGTAGCCTAAGCCTTATGGCTATGTACACCAAGATTTAAAAGTTTTCCCTATGTAAGCCTATGTAAATCTTGTGAACGCTTTTCCCCCCCACCCAGCATGAGGCTAAATTGACCCCAGGACTATAATTTGGGCACTTTTGGTAGACCCCAACTAGATCAAGCTAAATGCAAAATTTGGTAGCTCTAGGCCTTATGGCTAGGTACAGGAAGATTTTTAAAGTTTTCTCTATATAAGCCTATGTAAAACTTGTGACCCCTGGGGCAGAGCCAATTTTGACCCCAGGGCTGTAATTTCAAGAAACATGATAGAGGTTTACTACATAAAGCTACATGCCAAATTTGGTAGCCCTATGCCTTATGGTTTCAGACAAGAAGATTTTTAAAGTTTTCTCTATATAAGCCTATGTAAAACTTGTGACCCCTGGGGCAAAGCCAATTTTGACCCCAGGGCTATAATTTCAAGAAACATGATAGAGGTCTACTACATAAAGCTACATGCCAAATTTGGTAGCCCTATGCCTTATGGTTTCAGACAAGAAGATTTTTAAAGATTTCCAATATTTTTCAGTTTTGTTGCCATGGCAACCAGAGTTTTTGAAGGAATCAAATTCTTTCAAGAAATTCTGAAGAGGACCATGGCAGGATCATTTCTGTGAAGTTTCATGAAAATTGGATGGGTAGTTTCAGAGAAGAAGATGTTTGAAATAAAAGTTAACGCACGGACGGACAGACGGACGCACGGACGGACGGACGCACGGACGCACGACGGACACCGGGCCATGACATAAGCCCGCTGGCCTTCGGCCAGTGGAGCTAAAAATCATCACAGCTAAAGTTGGTTTGAATATCTTTAACTCTTTCCCATACGAAAGAATTTTAGATTTGTCCAAGTTGAAAACAATTGTAGATGACAAAATTACTGTGACTCAAAAATTGACATTTGCTTTTGGAAGGACAGAAAACATTGTGGGAAAAAAAGGAGAAATTGCTTATAATCAGCATTTTCTTCTCATCCCTCTTTGTGTTTAAAAGCCTTTTCTGTTAGGGTCTTTGAAACTTGGGATTGTACAATATCGGGTTAAATACATCATTCCCTCTTAGTCATTGAGTTCTCACATGATCTGGATTCATGGAAAACGATGTACCACTGAGTAAAAGTACACAGATAGACACAACTGCTGACCTAAAAAAAAAAAACAAAAGTATTATTCCCTCTTGTGAAATTATTAGGGGATTCAAAAAGTTTGCTAAAAACCTTGATGCTTTTTTTTACCTTGCTTGTATAAATGTGCCTTTCCCTAAAGTTTGAATCTCGGCTGGTGGGTTAATTGTGGTAAACAGAACATCAGGAACACTTCTGCGCCTGTAAGATTAATATCAGATCAATAATTTATGAAAACTACCCTGGTTTACTGATTACTTTAGTCAGTCATTTAACCCTTATCCTGCTGAATGTAATTATTGACCATTTCACTGATGGATTTCATTAAGATTTCTTTTATTGAAAGAGTAATAGTTTGACCTAAACTGCTGATAGAGTAGCAGAGAGTGTGGAGCAAGATCAGGCTGCACACATGTGCAGGCTGATCTTGCTCTACACTCTCCGCAAAAAACATCTATGGTCACAAACAGCTGCAGGTAAGATTCTTTGTTTTGTTTGTTACTGTTTTCAAAAATATCCCACTTATATTGAAACTGTCAGTGCACCCATCCATGCTTTTCTGGCATTTCTCTTACCTGCACCTCACACAAGATTACTTCCAAGCCACTAGCTGCTTTCTCATATAAACGCCACTGGAATAATTTTCGAAAGTGTGACTGACAAATGAATCCTGTCACAATGACTATCATAAATCCTTGTAAAGAATATGGTCAAGCTGGGAATTAAATAGTCAGCCCTTGGTTTCAAGCCCTTTGTGTATCACTGCTTGACTAATCAGGCTTGGCTTAAAATTCTACATTCAAAATATATTACCTGTGAACTTATAATCAATTAAGTTCCTCTTAATCCTTTACCACACAATCCCAACTTTTAACGACCCTGAGGAAAAAGCTGTTTGAAAACATAAGAGACATAACAGGGAAGAGGGGAAAATGCAGGTAACCAGCATTTTCTCTTTTTCGCAAAATGTTTTCTACCCTTCCAATAGCAAATTTCAGTCTCCCTGTCACACTTACTTTTTCGGCCCCAAATGCTTTCAATATGGACCAGTCTAAATTTTATCGTTTGGTAAAGAGTTAAATCAGTCTCTATACTGCAAGAGGCCTTACTACACAGGCATAAAAAGAGAATGTGAGGAAGCCGTCGCAATCATTTTCATCAACCCTCAGTACAAGTTTCACCGAGCTAGGATTCAAACTCAATACCTCTGGATTACAAGACCTTTACATTACCAACTGAGCAAGTGGGCTTGTCCCTATATCCTAGATAAAGTAATGGTCATTTAACCCTTTACCAAACAATCCCAAGTTTTAAAGACCCTTGGGGAAAAAGCACTGTCAAATATAAAGAGGAAAAACGGAGAAAATGCTGGCCACTAGCATTTTCTACTTTTCCAACAATGTTTTCTACACTGTCAATAATAAACCCTGCTAAATTTGCCATGGTGAAGTTTTTGTCTGCAAATGAAAATGCTTTTATCAACCCTGGGGGACAAAGAATTTTAAAACATTGTTAGGAAAAAGAGAAAATGCTGGTAACTTGGATTTTCCCCTTTTCAAACAATGATTTCTACCCTATCAAAGAAACAAATCATTATTTGAGCTACATTTGATTTGTTGTCTGTAAATGCTTTCAATTTGGTCAAATATGGGAGCATGTGAAGCCGATAAAACTACCATAATTTACATTACCTACAGATAGCACACTGTGCCAAGTTTATTGGGAAAGGGGCAGAGGCCTTCTTATAAGGTATGTGACACACAGAGCAGTTAAATAAGGGGCTGCCTTCCTCGGAACTGAAATTTTGAAGGAAAAAAAAAAGATGACATCAGACAATACTCAATCATAACAAAAGAATCATTATGGCTGTAAGAAAAGAATAAAACATTAATACTTGATGATATATATATATATATGAGCTATGCTCTGGCAATAGGGGGCTTAATGTATCTCAGTGATGCATTATACCAAGCAAGAAATAACTTGATTATGAATCCATAAAATCCATTTTGTCTAACAACCTACTGAATCATGAGGTCTGATGGTCTGTTGCCACTCAGAAACCTTACAAATAGCACAAGTTTGATCCATACCAGCCTGCGCAGACTGCATCGGCTGACATTGGTCAATACATTTTGCAGATGCATGAAGCCCCCTTTTTGCAGAGCATGGCTCAAATAATATGCTTTTTTTCTCGTCCTTGCACCAAAAAAGGTTGCTTTGATCAAAACACCATGATAGGACCGAAGCTGTTAAAAATGGTGTTATATTCCAATACAAACAAACAAATCATTTGAGACAGATCAAATTTGTTGACTGCAAAAGCTATCAATCTTAGAATGTCTAGTATCTTGTAATCCTGTAATAAGCTAAGCTTTCATACTACTTCATTTATAACCTCCTTAACTCTTTACTAAACAACAAAATTTTGGACTGGACCAACTTGAAAGCATTTGCAGACAACAAATTGGGTAGAAAACATTGTGGGAAAAGGAGAAAATGCTGGTTTCCAGCATTTTCTCCTTTTCCCACAATGTTTTCAAAAGGCTTCTTTCTCAGGGTCGTTAAAAGTCGGGATTGTGTGGTAAAGGGTTAAACAAACTTACAGATGACATTGAAAAACTTCTTATAGCTCTTTATCAAACCTAAAAATTTTGGACTGGACCAAATCAAAAGCATTTGCAGATGACAAACTGAATATTGTTTTAATGGTGATTTCTACATCTGATGGGTAGAAAACATAATGGGTGAAGGAGAAAATGCTGGTAACCAGCATTTTCTCCTTCTCCCAAAATGTTTTCAAAAAGCATTTTTTTCATTTGAACTTGGGACTATGCGGTAAAGGGTCAAGACATATCAATTGGTCAGATAAATTTCAAGTTTAGTACATAAATATATGTGAAAATATTGTGGGGAAACGAAAAAATCTTTCAAAACCAGCCATTTTACCTATTGCCAAAACTTGTCTGACACAAAAAATATCTGCAGATGGTAATTTGAGAACTTGTGCAGACAGATTTACTTAATTCAAGTTGGAACATAATTAGAATGATTTTACCTTTCATATTTAAAATTTCTCTGTGAAACCTGATTGGCTAAATTCACATCCACAAACAGTTTTTTCCCATGATCCTTTTCCTTGTCTACTGCAAGGTGCTTGTCCATGGTGGTTGTTACCTGCTGTGGACTGGGTCTGACAGTCTGGTATTGGTCCATGTTCAAGTTGACTTTGGCCGCTGTACCCATAGCTGACAAAACTATAATTTCATCACTGAAAATAGAGATGTGTAATCCAAATAAAAGTTGTTTTAATATCTTTAATATAACTCATTTACTGCTTGGAACAAATTTGTAGGAGCCCACTTTGAGAGCAGGAAGGTAAAATAAGGGATCTTAATGAATCTCTGTGATGCATGACACCTGTCAAGTTATCACATGATCATAAATCCATAGAGTCCATTTTGTCTAACATCGGACTGGATCAGGAGGAAAACTGGTCCTTGGACATGCAGAAAATTGGCAAGTAGCAAAAGGTTTTGGCCAAAGTCAGCTTTAGCAGACTGTGCAGGCTGACCTGGGCTGATACTTTTTGCAGATGCATTAATCCCCCTTTTCAGAGCATGGCTCATATGTAATATCAACATGAATACAGGTTTTAGATGTGAAGCATGTGAAAACAATGTGGGCTATTGCAAGATTAACATTTGCAAGAAAAATTGTTCTCCTAAGAGCTATTTCTCCTTCAAGGAAAAAAAATCCTATCATCTACATTATCAATATTTTGGTACTGCTTGACAGGCTAATCTCAAATCTCACTTCTAAAATTTGTTTGGTTTAAATTCACTTCTCAACATTTTTTGCAATATATGATTAGCAACTGTGACAAAAACAATTGATGACTTTTTTAAGCCTTAAACTCCTTTCATGACTATAGTTGCCTTTGCAGCCAGTGTAGATCAAGATCAGACTGCACAAAACATGCAGTCTGATCTTTGATCTACACTGTCCGCTTTGCTAAATCTTTATAAACAACAGCATCAATGAAATTGCAATTATTTTGGTCTTATTTCTCGACTGAAAATGTCTGTTTGGTTTATGTGGGTTTACTTCTCAAAACAGGCTTTACCAGATAGACGTTTGTTCACTATAACCAATCACAGCATGACATCCCAAAGCCCTTGTATGAGATCTAATCTCAGTTCTGATCTCAGTCCACCATGCATCTCTTGTCTCTGGCTCCTCTATGAAAAAAGAGAATGTGTATAATTGTTTTATTTGCAAAACAAAAAGCTTATATTTATTATCAAACAACTTACACAGTCAGAAAAAACTGAAAAGCCTGAATATGACTTTTTTGTGTATTGCAGTAGACACCATTGAAAACATTGTGGTGAAGAGGGAAATATCTTAACCGTTTACCATAGACAAAATTTTAGACTAGTCCAAATTGAAAGCATTTGCAGACGACAAATTAAATGTGACTTAAAAATTGAAATTTGTTATGGTAGAAAACATTGTGGGAAAAGAAGAAAATGCTGGTTACCAGCATTTTCTCCTTTTCCCACAATGTTTTCAAAAGACTTCCTTTTTAGGGTCGTTAAAAGTCAGGATTGTGTGGTAAAGAGTTAAAGGATTTTAAGAATGTTTTGATCTTTGTCCCCGTGCTTGTTATCTCTTTTTTTTCTGTGGTCGCCATGACATTGTTTCAGTTCAAAGGAATCACTAATCAGCCAATTATCCATCCATCAAACTTTCCACTGATCCCATGACCATGTGATCAAAGACAATTCAAAAGAAAGTCAGAAAAAAATGGTGTCTACCATTTCATAATCAAATCTGATCCTTTAACTCTTACCACACAATCCCGAGTTTTAACGACCCTGAGGAAGAAGACTTTTGAAAACACTATGGGAAAAGAAGAAAATGCTGGTAACCAGCATTTTCTCATTTTCCCACAACGTTTTTTACCCTATCAGAGACAAGTTACATCATTTGAGCAACATTCAAATTGTCGTCTGCAAATGCTTTCAATTTGAACAAGTCCATATTTTTTTTGTGTGGTAAAGAGTTAACTCTTTACCACATAATCCCGACTTTCAACAACCCTGAGAAAGAAGCCTTTTGAAAAACATTGTGGGAAAAGGAGAAAATGCTGGTAACCAGCATTTTCTCCTTTTCCTACAATGTTTTCTACCTTTCCCAAAACAAATTTCAATTTTTGAGTCACATTTAATTTGTCGTGTGCAATTGATTTCAATTTGGACCAGTCTAAAATTTTGTCGTTTGGTAAAAAGTTAAACCACGTTTAATTTGACCTCTTAAAATGCTTCAACAATGGACAAGAGTAAAATTTTACCTGATGAGAGTTACTGACCTGGATTATGTATTTTATCTAACAGTTTCACAGACTTTGCCGCCACCACACCTCCAATATGAACAATAAATCCTGGCGGAAAGGTATCCATTGTAAAAAAAGGAAACTCCTAAAAAGAGGAAAATGACAAATGCAAGCTCCATTAATTTAAATAACCCTTTACCAAGCAATTCCATGACGCTGGGGAATAAGGCTTTTGAAAACATTTATGGAAAAGAAGAAAATGCTGGTTACCAGATTTTTCTCTTTTTCCTACAATATTTTCCACTCTTTCGAAGAAAAATTCCATCTATGTTAAGTTTGTTGTCTGCAAATGTTTTCAATTTCAACAAATGTAAAATTCTATTGTCTGGCAAAGAGTTAACTAAGCAATCACATGTTTTAATGGCCCTCGGGAAAGAAGCTTTCGAAATCACTGTGGCAAAAGAAGAAAATGCTTTTCCCACAATGTTTTCTATCCTTTCAAAGAGACATTTCATCTTTTTAGCTACCTGAAACATATCGTCTGCAAATGCTTTCAACTTCCACGTAGTTAAAATTTTGTCCTCTGGTAAAGAATTAACCAAGAAATCCCTTGCCTTTAATGGTCCTATGGAAAGAGGCTTTTTGCAACCAGCATTTTCTCCTTTTCCCACAATGTTTTCTAGGAAAAAAAAAAACTTAGTCTTTTTAGCTATGTGAAATTTGTCGTCTGCCTTGCTTTCAATTTCAACAAGCTAAAATTTTGTCTGGAAAAGAGTTAATTACTCCCTGAAACAAATTTGACTTTGAGAGTGACCTTGTAGAAAATGGAATTTCAATACAAATAAAGGTTTGTGCAAAAACTATGTGATGAAAGGAGAAACTTCTCAAAATGAGTAATTTTTTCTGTTGCCATAATGTTTTCAAAAGTGGCCTGTTGCAAGATGAAATTATAAGACTTTAGTCTTCTACTGGCATTCATGTGTAAACTCAATAAATACTGAATAAAAACAAACATCTACTGCCACTTGAGATGATCACATTGTTTTCATATCAAAGCTGTTCGAGTCTGCAAATGCTTTCACTATGGATAGTGCAAAATTATGTCACATGGTGAAGAGTTACAGTTTAATATAATTTGACTCATGAAAAAATTGCGACATAAGGAAAAGTAGGAACATTTTCTCCCTTTACCAAAAAAAAAGCCCCATTAGTGGTCTGCAGCAAGACCCAGAAGTAGTGTGAAGGTGGCGACGCAATCAACCCTTTACCAAGCAATTTCTAATTTCTAAGACCTTGAGGTAGCAGGCTTTTGAAAACATTGTAAGAAAAGGAGAAAATGCTGGTAACCAGGATTTTCTCCCTTTTCAACAATGTTTCTACCCTTTCAAAGACAATCAAGTCCCCTTGCTAGAGTAACCAGCATTTTCTCCCCATCACATAATATTTTCTAACCTTTAAAAGACAAATCCCATTGTTTGAGTCCTATTCAATATGTTACATGTATCTGCCATTGCTTTCAATTCAGACACAAATAGATTTTGTCATTTGGTAAAGAGTTTAACCCTTTACCACACAATCTCAACTTTTAACAACCCTGAGGAAAAAGCCTTTTGGAAACATTGAGAGAAAAGTAGAAAATGCTGGCAACCAGCATTTTCTCCTTTTCCCACAATGTTTTCTACTCTTTCCAAAACAAATTTCAATTTCTGAGTAACATTTATTTTGTCATCTGCAAAAGCTTTCAATTTGAATCGGTCTACAATTTTGTCGTTGTGTAAAGAGTTAATTAATAGTTAATTAATCTGTGTACTTTACCCACCATAAGTTCTATATTGATCTGCTGGGAGCAAGGTTTGGGAAATGTCTTTGTTCCTCCAGAGGCGGAGCCACTTCCACTGCTTCCCCCTAAACTGTTTCCTACGCAACAGGATCAAAGGCATAAGTGATTTATACATTTTGATTTCATCACATCAATACCCTGGGTTTTTTTTTTGTTATTATATTGTGGTAGTCATCAGACCTTTATCACACAATTTTATATTTTACGACCCTGAGAAAAATAAAAAAATACTTTTGAAAACATCCTGGGAAAAGAAGAAATTGCTGGCAACCAGCATTTTCTCGTTTTCCAACATTTTCTGCTTTTTTAAAGAAAAATATTATCATTTGAGCCATTGCTACTTTGTTATTTTTAATTTCTACACACCCTTTTGGGGTATGCATTGTTTGACACCAAAATAAAAGAAATTTTGTGAATGATATTCTGCTCTTTTTACAATATTTTTGTCCTATTTTCGTGTCTCTGTTTTCAACATTACTTCGACCATAAAACAGCAGCCAATACACCTAACCATACATTCCTAGCACTTCTTGGATCTACACTTATCCATCATTACAAAATAAGCCTGAGCGCTTGTTTTGGGTAGAATGCCAGGTGAAAATATCACACAAACCACAGATTGAGGTTTTGGTGTAAAACTAGTATAATTGTCATTTTTTTTTATTTTGATTTGCCATCTGAAAATGCTTTTAATTTGAAATTTTGTCATTCAGTAAAGAGTTAAGTGTTGTCTGCTGCAAGTTTATTTCAGAAGCTAATAAGCTACAAAATATTGTTCTGTCATGCATATCTATGTAAAGTTACATATTCATGGTTATACTACAATGAATAGCCATCTCATAAGCTAAACCAGACTATTTTGAATTGCTTAACCCTTTACCACACAATCCCAAGTTTTAACAACCCTGACAAAGGTTGCTTCTGAAAACATTATGGAAAAAGGAGAAATGCAGGTAACCAGCATTTTCTCCTTTTTCCACATTATGTCCTTCCCCTACGAAGAAACATAAAATTTCAGTCTTTGTGCTTCCCTGCATCTGTCATCTGCAAATGCTTACAATTTGGGCCAGTCTAAAATCTTGTATAGTACAAAGTTAATCCTTTACCAAACACTCTCATGTTTTAATCCTAGGGGGTAAGGTTTTCAAAAATATTGTGGGAAAAGAAGAAAATGCTGGTAGCCAGTATTTTCTCCTTTTCCAAAACAATTTTCTATCTTTTCAAACACAAAGCTAATTCATTGGGACAGATTTGGTTTGTCACCTGCAAACACAAATATTTCAACTCGGCAGATTCTAAAATTTTGCTGTTTGGTAATGAGTGTTTTAACAGCCTTGAAGGATGCAGCTTTTGAAAACACTGGGAAGAGGAAAAAATGCTGGTTACTTGCATTTCTCCTTTTCACACTATGTTTTATGCCTTGAAAGACAAATCTGAAAATCTGAGCCAAACAGAATTTGTTGTCTACAAGTGCTTTCCATTTGGAGACCTCTAAATTGTTGTCTGGTATAGGGTTAACCTGTCCTACAGCAAAGAAACTAGCAAAAAGCCCTAGTAAAGCAGTTTCAGGGCTATTTTGAGCTAGAATATTGCATATAATATACGACAGTGCTCATCAGAGATCAAAGAACATATTCTGTACAGTGCGATCTTGATCTTTCATTTGAAAAAGGACCAAAATTAAATAATGTAAAGTGTTGTAAACCCTTAAAGCGTCTTTCACCACTATAGTTGCATTTGCGGCCAGTGTAGATCAAGATCAGGCTGCACAAAACGTGCAGCCTGATCTTTGATCTACACTGTCTGCTTTGATGAATTACTGTAGACAAATGCCAGCATGAAATTGCAATTATTTGGGTCATATTTCTAGGATTAAAATGTCTGGCAGGTTTATTCGGCACTCTAAGGGTTAAGTCAAGTTTGGTAAATCCCATAGACTGCAAAGGACTAGTTAATTTTGTGGAGCATAGATCAAGATCGCCCTGTAGTGAACATGCCATCTGATCTAATAGCTCAATGCAATACCTCAATACAGCAACTCTAATAAGCCTTATAAGGGGCGTGATTGATAAAATGTGAGAGGGGAGGAAAATGTCCTGCCCCCCCCCCCCATACTTCAGTAAATGAGCCCTCTAAGAAGAAGGGGTTTAACTCTTTACCAAACGACAAAATTTTAGACTGATCCAAATTGAAAGCATTTGCAGACGACAAAATAAATGTGACTGAAAAATTAAAATGTGTTTTGAGAAGGGTATAAAACATTCTGGGAAAAGGAGAAAATGCTGGTTACCAGCATTTTCTCCTTTTCCCACAATGTTTTCAAAAGGCTTCTTTCTCAGGGTCGTTAAAAGTCAGGATTGTGTGGTAAAGAGTTAATGCACCTGCAAAAAAGTACTGAGCAAGGTCAGCCTGTGCGGGCTGATCTGGGTCAAAATTTTTTGCTCTTTGTAACTTTTCTGTAAGCCTAAGGACCATACTACCTCATGATTCAGTGCATCATTAGACAAAATGGATTTTATGGATCCATAATTATGAAATGACTTGCTTGGTATAATGCATCACGGAGGTGTATTATACCCCCTTTTGCCATAGCATGGCTCAAATACATTGTTTCTGGTCAGATCCTAATGAGCTGGGACATTTTTGCATGTTCAGTTTTAGCTTTAAAGGGAGGGAATTCCCTGTAAGGAGGAAAAATCACACCCCTTCATATATGCAATGGCTTAAGCTTTTCCATTGACATGAAAGTCTCATAGCAAATAACAGGCATTGTAGAGCTGAACTCAAGTTCAACTGCTTATGCAATATGTGTTGATCCATGATCAGACAGCACAGGCTGTGCAGTCTGATCCTGGATTTACAATGTCCGCTTTTTAGCCAGACAGGAAACAGCCTCGGAATTGCAATACCTGTATCTCTAGTGCTGACTGAGAATGTCCAGTTTACTTATTCAGCACTACAATGGAAAACAAGCATATAAACATAACATCAGTGCTCTGGAAAAAGCAGGTTCAACCCTTTACCACAAAATCCCAACATTTAACTAGAACTGTCGTAAACAGGACAAATATCCCCCACAAGCATCTTGTCACTGAAGCAGCACAATCAGAGAATGGAAATCATTTTTAAAGTAAAGATCACCAGTGACCTCATGACCCAAAAACAGTAGGGCACCTGCTTGGGTCATGAGCAACGCTTGTATAAAGTGTCAGGGTCCAAGGTCAAACAGCTATTGAGTTAGAGCACCGAAACTATTTTCAAATAAAGTTGACCTGTGACCTTGACCTTTGACCCACTTGACCCAAAACCAGTAGGGCATCTCCTTTGGTCATGAGCAACACTTGCATAAAGTTTCAGGGTCCTAGGTCAAATGATTTCTGAGTTACAGCACAGAAACAAAAAGGTCTACAGACGGATGGATTGACGGACAGATGAACAGACCGACACAGGTGGGGGGGGGGGGTATAATGACCCCCGAGGAAAGAGGCTTTTGAAGACATTGTGGGAAAAGGAGAAAATGCTAGTGACCAGCATTTTCTCCTATTCCCACAGTGGTTTCTATCCTTCCCAAAATAAGTTTTAGTTTTTGAGTAATTTTTATTTTGTTGTCTGTAAATGCTTTCAATTTGGACTAGTCTAAAATTTTGTCATCTGGTAACGGGTTAACATATGTTATGTAAATTCTGGTTATTTTAGCCATATTACCTTGTATCAAAACCTTCTAACAACTATTTTGGGTTAGCCCTTTACCAAACAAGGGGTTAACCCTTTACCAAACTATCTCAATTTTTAACACCCCTAAGGAAGAATGCTTCTGAAAACATTGTGGGGAAAAGGAGAAAATGCTGGTAACCAGCATCATCTCCTTTTCCCACAATGTTTCTTTTTACACTTTCACAGACAATTTTTACACCTTGAATCACATTTAATTTTTCTTCTGCAAATAATCTGGATTTGGACAAGTCAAAAATTTTGCCTTTTGGTATAAAAGTTAAATAAGCCATACTACCTTGTATCAAAACTTTGCTAAAAACTACTTCTGGGTAAAACTAAGGTGGGGGTTAATTAGAGGTTTCAAGGTGACCACGACTATCAACTTACCTTTAGGGGGCGTACTAATATCAGAATCAGATGACCTGTTACCCGCCGGCATTAAAACCTTTACGGGTGATGTAGAGCTGCGGAGGTTCTGGGTGGGCGGGGAAGAGGGCGCTATTGTGTCCTCCGGGACAGGAGAGCTGTAAGTGAAATCAAAAGCAAAATGCGAGAGTAAAGCAGGGGGATTTGAGGGGGAGGAGTGGTCAGGCAGGGGTGCAGTGAGGGGGGCAGCTACAGAGGTGGAAAGAGGAAATGATTGAGAGAAGTGAACAGAGCGTCGATTGGGCGTGTTCGGAGTCGAATTTGTGCTGATGACGAGAGGCATGCTGATGCGGAGAGGTTGAATGAATGGTCGACAACTGAAAGAGAACAGAAAAAAACATCATGCTAGGAACAGTACAATAGTAAAAGGCTGATTTCATTTTCTTTTGTTTGTCAATACATCAGCTTTTCTATTACTAAATCACAATGGAAAGAAAGGATAAAATGCACTGCAGACAAGTACTTATTTTTTGTGTATGTGTGCTCAACTTAGCTAAACACAAAATCTTTAAGTTATATAACTCTCTACCACACAATCCAGACATTTAACAACCTTGAGAAAGGTTTTTAGAAACATTGTGGGAGAAGGAGAAAATGCTGGTACCAGCATTTTCCCCTTTTCCCACAATGTTTCCTACCCTATCAAAACAATGCCCACAACTGGAGCCACATCTTATTTTCCTCTGCAAAAAACTTTGGGTTTGGAGAAGTCATGTGGTATAGGACTAATACATTTTACAGGTTAAGTTTAGTCTTGTTAAGGTTTTCTATCCCTTTTTTTAACCAGATTTAAATACCAGTCAGTCTTTATTTCCAACTGTGTTACCAGTTGAAGTCTAAATTCTTTACCATAAAATTTGATCTTTACTGGAAGCTTTATATCTACCTGCACACACTCTTTCAGGCAACAGAAAATAAATAAATTTACATTTAATCATCAGACTGTAAATCAATCACTTACAAAGGCCAAAGAAAGGTAATTCAGAAAGTACAGAACATACACTTTTTGATTCTTAACACCACTAAATTTAGCACAATTGCAGAGAAAACCATTATAACAGAATGGGCCAAGTCAAGAATACCATATGCTGCTTAGCCAAGTAGCAGGGAAAATCATCTAGCACTCTTTTCATGCCCTATTATTAACCCTTTACCACACAATCCCGACTTTTAACGACCCTGAGAAGGAAGCCTTTTGAAAACATAGTAGAAAAAGGAGGAAATGCTGGTAACGTGAATTTTCTCCTTTTCCCACAATGTTTTCTTCCTTTCCAAAAACAAATTTCAAATTTTCAGTCACATTTATTTTGTCATCTGCAAATGCTTTCAATTTGGACCAGTCTAAAATTTTGTCGTTTGATATAGAGTTAATGATACACCTATACTCATTTTCAGCCAGTTTTTGACCCATTTCACTTTTATTTTATCAAACTGCATATATGATCATTCTTGTACCTTCATGCCAAATGTTGCCCTTCACAGTAGCAAGGTTGCAAAGATTACCACAGACAAAAATGCATTTGGGCTTAAGAGGAAAAGTCTTTGTTAGCAAGAATTGACAAACAAAGAAAACAGAAATCAGCTGGAGAGTTCTAAAGTTCTAAGTTACAATAACATATAAAATGAGTCATGCTCTGTGAAAGGGGGCTTGATACATCTGCAAAAAGTATTGACTCAAGTCAGCCTGTGCAGTTTGTGCAGGCTGATATGGGTCAAAACTTTTTGCTATTAATCAATTTTCTGCATGTCCAAGAATCATTCCATCCCCACATCCAGTCAACTGTTAGACTATATGGATATATGGATCCATATTTATGTGATGACTTGCTTGGTATAATGCATCACAAGAAATGCACTAGGCCCCTTTTTGCCAGAGCATGCTCATATGTGTGTGAACAATCATACCTTCTACAACTTCAATGCAACACCTGCAAACATTTAGAGACTACAAAACTATCCTACACAGTGGTTAACCCTTTACCAGACGACAAAATTTTAGCCTTGTCCAAACTGAAAGCATTTGCAGACGACAATTTCAATGTGGCTGAAATGGTGCAATTTCTCTTTGATAGGGTAGAAAACATTGTGGGAAAAGGAGAAAATGCTGGTAACCAGCATTTTCTCCTTTTCCCACAATGTTTTAAAAAGGCTTCTTTCCCAGGGGCGTTAAAAGGCGGCATTGTACGTTAAAGGGTTAAAACATAACCCTATACCACAAAATGCCATGTTTTCACAAACTTGAAAAAGAAGCTTTTGAAAACCTCGAGGGAAAAGAAGAAAATGCTGGTTACCAGCATTTTCTTCTTTATCCACAATGCTTTCAAAAGCCTTCTTTTTCGTAGTTGTAGAAATATGGAATTGTTTGGTATCAGTTTAAAGCAGATCCACTAAACTAAACTACAGTTTAACTCTTTATCAAACGACAAAATGTTAGACTAGTCCAAATTGAAAGCATTTGCAGATGACAAAATAAATGTGATTCAGAAATTAAAATCTGTTTTGGGAAGGGTAGAAAACATTGCGGGAATAGGAGAAAATGCTAGTTATCAGCATTTTCTCCTTTTCCCAGTGTTTCAAAAGGCTTCTCTCTCAAGGTTGTTAAAAGTCGGGATTGTGTGGTACAGGGTTAATAGGTACTTAAAAAGAGCATATCTTTCTGCATTAACCCTTTACCACACAATCCCAAGTTGTAATGACTCAGAAGGCTTTGGAAAACATTGTGGAAAAATACAATGTTTTCTCCATTTTCAAAAACAAATGCCACTGCTTGAGCCACCCCTATTTTGTTGTATGGTATGCTAAATAAATGAAATGAAGATGAAGAAATTATAAGTTGTACTCAATCTGCTGAGAGCTAGGACTCCCCATTTAACTGTTAACCAAAATTTCGGCCATATCCACATTGAAAGCATTTGCAGGGCACAAATCAAATGATCAAAACCTATCTCTGAAAGGATAGAAAACATCCTGGGAAAAAGAGAAAATGCTGGTGACCAGTATTTTCTTCCATTCCCACAATGATTTCAAAAGCTTTCGTCTTCAGTGTTGTTAAAACTTGAAATTGTTTCGTAAAGGGTTCATAGTTAAGCACTAGCCAGAGTTTGAAGCAAATATCTCCAGTTATAATTCAGATATTAGAAAATAACAAAGGTTTTGCATTAAAACGATGACACAGTGACAGGGCTTTGACAAAACCTCATATCCTTGTTTTCCTTGAAATTAGTCAAGCTAGAAATTGTGGCAAAGGAGAAGCTGTAAGCATCTGCTTTTTTCCAATAATAGTTTCTATTCTTTGAAAAAAAAAAAACAGAAACAGTATTTACCTTTTCTTAAGTGTTTGTTCTTTGTGTAATATGTAAAAAGGTTGTTGTAGGTTAAAATAAGATTTACGATAAACTACCTCTTAAAAATGTTACCACACGATATCAACTAACATGCACCATTACAATACCTAATATACTAATCTACAATATCAATAAGTCTTAGATTCAGGCCAAAAGTACAAAACTATAAAAGATGATTTTAAAGACCTATGGTTTGTTGGACAGAACAGCAAAAGACTTGTATCTCACGCTCAACATTTACTACTTAAATATGAGTCATGCTCTGGCAAAAGGGGGATTAATGCATCTCCGTGATGCAATATACCAATCAAGCCATCACATTATTATGGATCAATGATAGCCACCTTTTTTAACAACTGACTTAATCATGAGGTAGTCTGGTCCTTGGACTTACAGAAAATTGACCAATAGCGAAAAAATTTGGCCCAGGTCAGCCTGCGCGAACTGCGCAGGCTGGCCTGGGTCGATACTTTTCACAAATGCATTAAGCCCCCTCTTCACAGAGCATGGCTCATATATACTTTAAACCATAAGAACAACACACATGCACTGTAACAATAGCTAAAAATGGTTTAAATCATAGTGTGCCCAAGATAACTTTCTGAAAAAAATAGATTGTGAAAAAGTCATAACCGACCTAAGTTTAATGCATGAAAACATGTCACAACATTGTGAGAAAAAGAGAAATTGCTTGTTTGTCATATATTGATCATTTCTATTAACCTTTGACCACACAATCCTAAGTTTTAATGACCTTTCCAAAAATGACTTTTGAAAACATTGTGGGGAAACGGAGAAAATGCTGGTAACCAGCATTTTCTCCTTTTCCCACAATGTTTTCTACCTTTTCAACTGAAAATTGCATGATTTACACCACATTAGTCTTCTGCAAATGTTTTCAACTTAATACATGTCTAACATTTTGTCATTTGGTAAAGAGTTAAGATAATTTCAATGCACCATCCCGACTCCCCTGTGTGTCTCATACCATGTTTTCCCATGTTCACAGCTATACTGGACCAACTACATGTATAACTGTTGTTATATAACTGTATAACTATATATGGCTTGCATTAGAGATATTTGTCTAAAATGTGAATGACATGTATCAGTGATAAAGGAAAGCTGCTTGAAAGGGCAGTCAGACCGGCTGCTAGACACAAAAAATTTTGTCCCACGATGCGCCCCGTCAACCAACACTTCAAATTACATGTTACATTTCAGAAAATATAAAGACAAAAAAATTCTGTCAGAGGTGCTGCAAGACATTTTAAACCATAATGCATTCCTTTGACCCTTTACCAGATGGCAAAATTTTAGACCTGTCAAAATTCAAAGCAATTGCAGATGATAATCTGAATCTAACTCCACTAATGGTATTGTCTTTGAAAGGGTAGAAAATATAGTGGGAGAAGTTTTCAGAGACCTTCTTCCTCTGGGTCCGTAAAACTCGGGATTGTGTGGCAAAGGGATTCAAATTACATGATATATTTCAAAAAGTAAAAAGAAAAGAGTCATTGAATTTACCCCTTTAGCAAACAATCCCATGTTTAACCCATTTACACATCATTCAGTATTTAACAACCCTGAGGAAGCGGGATTTTATAAACATTGTGTGAAAAGGAGAAAATGCTGGTAACAGCATTTTCTCCTTTACCCCACAGTGTTTGGTACCGTATCAAAGGCAGAAATAATCATTTGGGCAACATTTATTTAGTTGTCTGCAAGCAAATACTTTCACTTCCTCTAGTCCAAATCTCTTTTGTTTAGTAAAGAGTTAAACAACCCTAGAGAAGAAGGCTTTTAAGAACAATTGTGAGAAACTGCTGTTAACCTGCATTTTCTCCTTTTCCCATTATGTTTTCTACCTTTTGAGAAACAAATCCCATTTTTTAAGTCACATTTGATTAAATGTCTACAAATGCTTCTATTTTGGACAAGTAAAAAAAAAATTGTTGTCAGGTAAAGAGTTAAAAAAAAAAAAACCCAAACATTATTTTACCTCATTTTCCATCACTTTATGGGTAAAAATCAGTAGAAAAGATATTAAAAATACTACTTGAAAAGGTCTACTAATAATTAAAATACCTTTCACCAGTGATAAATCAAGTAAGAAATAATCCATCCATGCCATTTTTATTTCTGTATTTTCTAAAGAACTAGAGTGTGAGCATTGATTTGATAAAAAGAACAGCAGAAAAAATAAACGATTGCAAAAGGAATCCTACAATTTCAAAATTGCTATAATAGCATATTCCTTCTTACTTAAATCTTTACTAGACTACAAAATGTTGAAAGTTGTGTAAACTGAAAACATCTGCAGACAACATAATGTTACAGCTCAAATAATGGTATTTGTCTTTGGTATAGTACAAAACAGTGTGGGAAAAGGAGAAATTGTTTGGTACAAGCAGCAGAAAAAAATTATTTTGACTGACTGCCGCAGACAATTTTTACAAGCAACAAACAAGGAAATTTCTTAATCACACAAACAAGGAAATCGCTTACTTTAATCACAGACTCAAAATTTTTGACACCATCAAATTGAAAGCAATTGCAGAAAACAAATTAAATGTACAGCAAATGATGATTTCTGTCCTTGATAGGGTAGAAAACATTGTGGGAAAACGGAGAAAATGCTGGTGATCAGCTATTTTTTCCATTTTCAATAATGTTTTCAAAACACTTCTTCCTCAGGGTCTTCTGGGTGTTATCTTCATACTAACTTAATGCAAAAAAGGAGTAAACCAAGTGATAAACACTCAGAGGTAAGGAAATCATTTTATCACATAACCTCCCTTGTGTTCTATGTAACATACCCATTACAAAATTTTTCTTATCTTACACAAGTTTGAGATAAGCAAATAGTCCTGTATTTGGTCAAACTCTGTAATCATAGGCCCCATTTCAGTAACATTGCTGACCCAGATTTCTCTGTGAAATTTACTGTCAGAATTGATGGTCAGGACAAAGCTGCGAAGTTTATATTAGAATCCACCCAAAAAATCATTATAACAATGCAAGTTTCTTTGGAACTATTTTATTTCCCTGATGTAAAGACCCTTAAGAAAAGCAAATAGGCTTCATGTAAATTTCAATACACATGTACATTTACTCCTATGCCTTAACTTATGATGAACTATAGTTTTTGAGATACAGTTGTGTGATAAAAAGAATCTGACATCTGTTGGCTTCTGACACAAAATTTCATCAAACTTGTCCACAAAAATGTGAGTAAGCTTGCCAGAGACTTGCCTAATAACATTTTTCTAGACTTGTTCCATAGAATTTTATCTCAAACACCAACTAATGTCAGATTGTACATATCTTTGCTAGTTACCTGCATATTATCAGAGTTAAGACATCACACAATAATAATAGAGACGATTTTAATACCAGTTAACCCTTACCGTGCCAAATAAACCCAACCTTGTAAGTCTAAAATAAGACTCAAATAAAAGCAATTCATGTATTTAGTTGCTTTTTTCTGTAATGTTTCAGTGAAGTGGACAGTGTAGACCACAGACCAGACTGTATATTTTGTGCAATCTGATCTTGATCTACACTTGCCACAGAAGCAACCATACTCATAACAGGCACTTTAAGGGATAAGACAAGTTAAATACCAGACATTAGTGCAACGCTATAGTGTAACACACAAAATACACACTGTGATGTCCATCTGTACATCATGTAAGATATTGTGTGTCGTCGTTCCATACTCCCAGTCTCTCTAAATAAAGATTCACTATTACACTTAACCCTTTGATCAACAAGTAAACTTCATTCATTAATTAATTAACATTTCAACTTTATATAACACTGATGCAGTCAAATCTGTCATAACTCTGTACCAGACCACAAAATTTAACTCTTTATCAAATGACAAAAAATGATGACTAATTCAAATTGAAAGCATTTGCAGATGATAGTTAAATGTGACTCAAAAAATGATGGAACTTGTCATTAACAAGGTAGAAAACATTGTGGAAAAAAGAAAATGCTGGGTTACCAACATTTTCTCCTTTTCCAACAATGTCTTTAAAAGTTTTTTCTTCAGAGTCATTAAAACTTAGGATTGTGTGGCAAAGGGTTAAGACTTGTCCCAGTAGAAAGCATTAATTTTGCAGAGGGCAAGATTCAAATCAAGAAACTCGTTTTTGACAGGGGAAAAAATGTGGGATAAGAAGAGAATGCTGATTATCAGTATTTTCTCCTGTTCTTACAATGTTTCCAAGGGCTCTCTTTCTTATGATCGTCAAAACATGGGATTGTTTGGTACAGGGTTAAGCAGGCATCCAAGAGAATAAACCAAACTGTCTACTTACGGCAAGTGGCTGTTCAACACAGACACTTGACAGGTAGCTGCTCAACACTTACCAAATGACAAAATTTCAGTCTCGTCCAAATTCAAAGCGTTTGTATGACAAATCAAATATTACTACAATGATGGAATTTTAACTCTGATAATATAGAAACCATTAGGGAATCAGCAGAAAATGATTACTAGCATTACTAGGATTGTGTGGTAAAGGGTTAGTCCTGTACCAAATAATCTTGTGTTTAACGATCATAAGGAAGAAGCCTTTTAAAATAACGGTAGGAAAAGGAGAAACCAGTATCTTCTCTTGATAACACAGATAGGTAGGACCCAGAATTTAGCTTGAATCTAATAAGAGAACTGCAAGAACATGCTAACACTAATAATTATCATGATGTTTTCTTCAAAAACAGCTCAGCTAAAAATCATTTGAAAGAGCAACATCCTATAGGTCCATTACCATCCAATAACTGTGAATGCTTTTTTGATGCCAGGTAAAAAAAGGTGCAGCAGCAGTTCTGATCTCATACAATGACAGATCAGAACTTTTGATACACACTATCCAATATATCTAATTCAATCAATATCTAATTCACAACATCTTTGAATGATCAAGGGCTCACTGTATATACAGGTCTCTGTTTTGAACTCTTGACAATGCGACAAAATCTTAGACTTTTCCAAATTGAAAGCATTTACAAACAACAAACTGAATGTGGTATGAATGATGAAATTCGTTTTTTACCGAGTAGAAGACGTTGTGGGGAAAGGAGAAAATGCTGGTTACCAGCAGTTTCTAATTCTCCTACAATGGTTTCAAAGGCTTTCTTCCTCAGGGTCTTTAAAACTCGGGACTGTGTTGTAAAGGGTAAAAGTCATGTTTCTTCCACTATTAAACACTGATAGGCTAAACCAAACAGCTACATAACTCAATTTGCTCTATTAAGCTTTGACCTATCACCACCTCCTTCAATAAGCTTTCAGACATTCAGATAAAGGGCATATTTTGGATTTCAAAGTATTCAAAGAGTGTTGCTTTTGCTCTTATCTAAAACTTATGTTTTCAAAACACATTAGAATTGACTCAATTTTATCTCAATTTGCTCTATTAAGCTTTGACCTATCACCACACCTCCTTCAATAAGCTTTCAGACATTCAGATAAAGGGCATATTTTGGATTTCAAAGTATTTAAAGTGTGTTGCTTTTGCTCTTATCTAAAACTTGTGTTTTCAAAACACATTAGAATTGTCTTGATGTAGCAATTCTAACAAGTAAAAGCAATATAGGTATATATAAAGAAATAATTTTAAGCTTTTATGACCCTCACTCTGGGTATCTGATTTTTCAGAAACCAAGATAAGGTGAAAGCAACAGACCCTTTTCAATCCTTTTCAATGGGTAATTATATCTCCTTAAGTTCCCTTTTGTTACCTTCTCCCCTCCCAATTTCCTAAACAGATTTCTGTTTTGGTCAATCAGAAAGCCTTCAGTGTGGTAATAGTAATAGATTAACTCTTTACCAAACAATCCTGACGTTTAACGACCATGAGGAAGTAGGCTTTTGAAAACATTGTGGGAAAAGGAGAAAATGCTGGTAACCAGCATTTTCTCCTTTTCCCACAATGTTTTCTAACTTATCAAGGAGAAATTCTATCTTTTGGGCCACCTTCAATTTGTAGTCTGCAAATGCTTTCAATTTGGACCAGGCTAAATTTTTGTTGTTTGGTAAAGAGTTAACAGAAGCTAATGGTAGCTATTCTGTACGCTTTTACTATCATACTTACTCCTTTAATGGGGAAACCCCAAGGGGAGAGGCAGGCATGTCTCTCAGTTTGTTCAAGGTAACAGCAGTTCCTATTCCTCTGATAACTATCCCAGATTCTCCTTCAAGATCAAAACATTGGTTATATCTGCAAATAAAACACTACTGAAAATTATAATACAACAAAAGAGAAGATAGGTATTTTCCAAAGTTTTGGTCAAAATCTAATTTTAAGTAGACTTGAGACAACATTCTTTAAAACCCTTTACCACACAATCCCGACTTTTAACGACCCTGAGGAAAAAGTCTTTTGAAAACATTAAGGGAAAAGGAGAAAATGCTGGTTACCAGCATTTTCTCCTTTACCCACAATGTTTTATACTCTTCCCAAAACAAATTTTAATTTTGAGTAACATTTATTTTGTCGTCTGCAAAACCTCTTAATTTGGACCAGTCTAAAATTTGTCGTTTGGTAAAGAGTTAAAGTAATAGCAATACCTGCCAAAAGAAAACAGAGGGGGTCCTAAAATGCATTTAAATCATACCTTCTAAAAGTATGGCAATTATTGTGAATGTGACAATCTGTTATTGTCCAGTGGATCCAAGCATTAATCGCTGGAAGAGAAATTAACTTAAAAACTAGGTTAAAAGTTGCCGGGTCACTCTATCTTTTGTTTACTTTTTGCCCGATTTTGAAACTCATTTTTCTGCCAGTGACTAACACTTGGACCGACCACACAATAACAGATTGTCATCTTCACAATGTTTTCCATACTTTTAATTGGAATGATTTAAGTTTAAATGCATTTTAACTCCTGCAATGTGCCTGGATTTATCTTTTGGCCACTAGTGGGCCTTTAATTTATTGTGGGGGATTAACTATGAAAGGTAAAAATTTGAATCCTCACAAAATCATATACAGAAAGATGTGGCACGTGCAAGTTTCAAATTACCCTATCACTGCAGAACCACCCATCTCCAAGACTTTCAGGCCAATCTTTCTTGTCAACTGCCCTGCAAAACAGAAAGTTAACTGTTTAACAAATGAAGAAATCTTAGAGTCGTCCAAATTCAAATCATTTGCAGGAAATAAATCAAATGTGGTCTGAATGATGAAATATGTCTTTGAAAGGGTACAAAACATTGTGGAAAAAGGAGAAAATGCTGGTTACCAGCAGTCTGCCTTTTTCCTACATTTTCAAAAGCTTTTAGTCTTGGAATTGTTTGGTATACGGTTAACATTGCATGTGAATTACATTTTCTTTTGACTCATTATCTAAAAGGCATGTCTAGGAAGAGGATTGCTCAATTTTGCTTCTCAACTCTCTAAAAAATAGTACCTAGTTTGCAAAATTTGCATAACTTCAGATATGAGCCATGCTCTGTGAAAAGGGGGCTTAATGCATCTGCGAAAAGTATCCACCCAGGTCAGCCTGTGCAGTCTGCACAGGCTGACCTGGGCTGAAACTTTTTGCTATCGATCAATTCTCTGCATGTCAAAGGACCATTCTACCCCATGACTCAATAGGTTCTTGTAAAAAATGGATTTTTTCGATCCATTGTCATATGATGACTTGCTTAGTTTATTGCATTCTGGAAAATGCATAAAGCCCCCTTTTCACAGAGCATGGCTCATATATTTGTGGAATATGTAGATCAAGATCAAATCACACAAAACATTAAACCTCTTCTTAGATCTGCATTATCTCAAAAGTTGAGATATGTTATGGTTCAAATGCTTTTATGCATTCTGATATTTTCTTTACAGAGAAATGCCTATTTCATTTTTAATACACAAAGAATAAGCTTTTCAAATCATTCTTTTCTTCCCCCATTTTTTTCGGGGTAACTTAGTAACACAATTCATAAGGACACTTATAAGTCATATAAAATAAACATGTAATTAAATAGGTAAATCATGACATTCTTATCATTATTCTTGCCATATTCGAAACTTAGCTTCTCTAAACTTGTACTATTGCAAGATCATACTTCGATCATAAATCAGCATCTTCTCCTTTTTAGCGGATTTGTATAGCAAATCTGCTTACTGTGATCATTCTGACCGGAACCAAATACATCATGCGTAATGACGCATGCACCTCACACTGTACTATAAATCGGTTTGACCTGAACCAAATATTCTGCCATTCACGCTTGCGCCCATTCTACTTTCAGTTTTAAGCACCTCAACCTCGCTGTTGTCACTTCCGTATATACTGTCTTACACGTGTATATACATGTATATATTTATTCTGATATCTTATACCAGCAAAAAACTGTTTAAGACTGACAGATCACATTACCACTCCTTAAACAGTAATAGAACAACAGTTACTGCACAGTCCGCTCTGCAGAACAATTTTGACTTTCCCTGCCTTTGCTTATTCCACTTTAAAATGATTGCACATGTGTTGCATGTGATGTTATTTTTCCATTACAACACATTACAGTTTTATACTACTCCACAAATCTGCTTTCCAGTCCTTTGATTCCATAATGCTTTCAACCATTAAAAAGTCACCCTAAAAGTCATCTTAAAAGCTTGATTGACTTTTTTGTCCGCAAATGCTTTGAATTTGGTTGAGTTTAAAATAGGTCATGGTAAAGGGCTGATACGACATTCAAACTGTCTCACATATACTTTGTGCAACAAATAGGTCCATACAAACATAATTATTACCTGACATTTTGGAGAACAACCTCTGTCTGGCCTCATTAGAAGACCTGGGAGTTCTAATTTTATCAATCCACTGGTACTCTGGGTCATCATTCACCACGAGTTCTTCCACAAACCCATGTACATACTGGAGACGGTAACCAGAGGGTACTTCTGATGCTGATTGCATGAGATAAACATCAAAAATTGACTGACTTATTTCTTCATGTATTGTAAGAACATATACAATATCCATGGAAACCTCTTGACACTTTCCCAAACAACCCCCAGTTTTCACAAACCTGAAGAAGAATGCTTTTGAAAACATTGTGGGAGGAAAAAATACTGGTAACCAGCATTTTCTTCTTTACCCGCAATGTTTTCTCCCTTTTCAAAGACAAATTCCTTCACTTGAGCCACAATTCATGTGTCTGCGAAATTAGTGCTTTCAATTTGGACTAGTATCAAATTGTGTCACTTGGTAAACAGTTAAGACGATTGACTGTTTTACAGACACTTGTGTAATGAAACTTTCTGCTTTTCATTTGTTTCAAAATGTACAGAATCAATCCTTCACAATACAATTTTTCCTTTACATGACCCTGAGAAATAAGCCTTTTGATTGTGGAAAAGGGAGAACATGCAAGTAATAAGCATTTTTTTCCTGCAGTGTTTTCTCCCCTATCAAAGAAAAATCCTCTAATGTGAGCCATATTAAAATCTGCAGATACTTTCATTATAGATGGGTTTTCAATTTTGTCTTCAGGAAAAGAATTTGGAATGAATGAATGAATGAATGTTGTTTTATGGCGCATCGACAGCTTTGGTCATTTAGCGCGCATATCTGTGTTAAAAGATAATAAAAGTGAAATTGTTTAAACTGAAAAAAGTTTGAATACATTAATAATGATAAAAAAGTTGGATTAAGAAGTGTTATGTGTGACCTTCATATGTATAATGGAAATAATTGAGTGACAGGGCAATCCCTATCTACTCAAAAAGTTTTAAATCACAGTTAGGAATAAGAATGTGAATAGTAGCTTAAAGGTAATGAGAACTTAACATTGAGAAAAGTGTGTAAAGAATGTAAAAACATGGGTAAGAAACTCAAAAAACAAATATCACAGTTTATTGTAAATACCAATCTCCTTTATGAAAGCGATAATAGATTCAACGCTGACAGAATCAAAAAGATTTTTTAAACTATCGACGTTGAAATATTTTGAACGAATTGGTTGAAAGTCAATGCAATCTAGTAGGATATGTTTTATAGAAAAGGTTGCATTGCATGGAATACATTCAGGGGCATCATCTCTGGTCAAAAGCCAGGAATGTGTAATGCGTGAATGGCCAATTCGAAGTCGTGCAATTATCACTTCTTCTCGACGAACAGACCTGTAAACGGGGTACCATTCACCAAGGGAAGGTTTAACTGAATGTAGTTTATTGAAAACATCAGCATCCCACTGGGATTGCCAAGAAGATTGGATATGTGTTAAAACAGAGGATTTAAAATCAGTGTGTGGAACTTTAAAATCTGAAATGGGAAGGTTAAGTGCAGATTTGGCAGACCTATCGGCATTTTCATTGCCTTTGATGCCTACATGACTTGGAAGCCAGCAGAACACCAATCTATTCATAGAAGAAATTTGTGAGATCCTTTCAAGTAAAGTACAGATCAAGGGATTCTCAAGTCGTTGATTTGAAAGGGCCTGTAATGTTGACAAAGAGTCCGAAAAGATAATGAAACCGTTGGAATTAGAATGTTCAGCTAGATTAAGGACAAGATCAATAGCTTTAATTTCTGCAGAGAAGATAGAGGAATTGTTTGGAAGGCGGCACTTTAAGCTCCTTTCTCCATAAATAGCGGCAGCTGCTACAGAATTTCCCTCTTTAGATCCATCTGTATAGATTGGTTTGAAGGAAAAATAATGCTCCTTTATCTCGTTGTATCTAGCATGAAACACAGTTCTATCCGTGACTGACTTTTTGTCGGATGCAAGGTCTAATCTGAATTCTGCACTGTTTAGTGTCCATGGAGGGATTTCAGAGATTTTATAGTCGGCAATAGACTCAATGTCTATGCCAAGGTTATCTACAATGGGCTCCATGCGGATACCAAATGGAGGAATAACATTTGGTTTCCTTTCAAAAAGACGTTTATACTGAGGTTTAAAAACAACTTTATGAGTTGGATTAAAACGATTTGATTTCAGTTTTAAAAGATATTGAAGTGAGAGTTTTTCCCTCCTGTAAGAAAGAGAAGGTTCATTAGCCTCAACATAGAGACTATTGACAGGAGAAGTTCTGAAAGCTCCAAGAACAAGACGCAGGCCTTCGTTGTGTATAGGATCGAGAATTTTAAGACAAGATTTACGGGCTGATCCGTATACGATAGATCCATAGTCTAATTTGGAGCGAACTAAAGACCGATAAAGCCGCAAGAGGACTTTACGGTCTGCTCCCCATTCAGAATGGGCTACAACCTTTAGAAGATTAAGAGCCTTCTTGCATTTCTTTTTAAGTGCAGTGATGTGAGGAAGGAAGGAAAGCTTTCTGTCAAAGATGACTCCAAGAAATTTAAACTCAGAAACGACTTCAATTTTAGTTTTGTCCAAATACAGTTCAGGGTCTGGATGAACACCACGTAAATTACATAGGTGCATGCACTTGGTTTTGGACTTGGAAAATTTGAAGCCATTTTCTTCAGACCACGTTTGGAGTTTGTTGAGACACTGTTGAAGTTGTCTCTCAATAATATTCATATTTCGAGATCTGAAGCATATAACAAAGTCATCAACATAAAGAGAACAGTCTACACCAGGACAGATAGCTTTAACTATACTGTTTATTTTTACACTAAAAAGTGTGACAGAGAGAATACATCCTTGGGGCACACCCATCTCCTGTTCACGGGCTCCCGAGACAGTATTACCAACTCGGACACGGAAAAGACGTTCATCCAAGAAGGCTGAGATAAAAAGAGGAAGACGGCCTCGAAGACCAAAGTCATGTAAGTCTTTAAGAATTCCGTATTTCCAAGTCGTATCATAAGCGCTTTCAAGGTCGAAAAAGACAGATACTACATGTTGTCTATTAATAAAGGCTTCTCTGACAAAGGTTTCAAAGCGGACAAGATGATCGATGGTACCACGCTGGCGACGAAATCCACTCTGTACATCAACGATGAGGTTGTTTTTTTCTAGAAACCAGACAAGCCTGTCGTTGACCATACGTTCTAGAGTCTTGCAGAGACAACTAGTAAGAGCTATTGGACGATAGTTAGCTGGGTCACTAGCATCCTTGCCAGGTTTTGGGATAGGAATGACTAGTGCCTCTCGCCAGGACGAAGGAAAATCACCGGATTGCCAGATATCATTAAAAATATCAAGTAAAACAGAGAGAGAAGTAAAAGGTAAGTGTTTTAAAAACTGATAATGAACTTTATCTTGGCCAGGGGAAGAATCGTGAGCTTTATTCAGAGCAGATTTTAATTCTTTAAAAGTGAAGAGTTTATTATAGTGCTCTGAATTAGAAGAATTGAAATTAAGTTTTTTCTTTTCTTCTCTGGCTTTATTCCTCTGAAACTTTTCAGAATAGTTTGCAGAGGAAGACTTTTTACAAAAGGTGTCAGCAAGAGCATCAGCTATATCCTGGGGGGTTTCCAACGAAGTATTGTTAACATTAAGGTGACTGAGAGGGGGTTGGCCTTTGCCATTGATCTTTCTAATCATATCCCAGGTTTTTTTAGTAGTGGTTCTACTATTTAATTTAGAGACATATTGTCTCCAAGCCTTGCGCTTACTTTCTCTAATGGTACGACGAGCCTTTGCCCTGGAAATACGGAATAAGTCATGATTTTCTTTGGTAGGTCTGAGGTTAAACTTTCTAAGGGCTTGTTTTCTGTCTCTGACAGCCTGTTTACAATCTTCATTGTACCAAGGCTTGTCAGGACGTTTTGGATTTGTCGAGGTCTGAGGGACGGACTGTTTAGCTGCATCAATTAATAGGGAAGTGAAAAGTTTTGCGGGATCATCGCAATCTCCAAATTTGTCATGTGTAATGGTCTGTTCACAGACGGTTTCAAATCTATTCCAATTGGCTTTGGAGAGCTTCCATTTCTGTGGTTTTATGCTGCTGGATGGTTGTGTAGATGAAAAGATAATAGGGAAGTGATCACTTCCACACAAATCCTCTTTCACTTTCCAAGTGAAATTGGGAAGTAAGACTGGGCTGCATAAAGTTAAATCAATAGATGAGTAAGATCCAGTTGCTGGATGTAGGTAGGTTTTAGATTTGTTGTCATTCATGAAAGACAAAGAGTTGTTCGAAATGAAGCTCTCCAACTGTAAACCTCTCTGGTTAGTGTCATCACAACCCCACATAACATTGTGACCATTAAAGTCCCCAGCAAGAATATAGGGGGATGGCAATTGGGAAATGAGATCATTCAGATTGGTCTCATTAACAGGTGTGCTTGGGGGGAGATATAAAGAACATAGTGTAACGGCACTGTGTAAAGATAATCTGATGGCAACAGCTTGCAAGTTTGTGTTAAGAGAGATAACTTTATGAGGTATGTTGTTATTAACAATAACAGAAACACCACCTCTAGCTTTCTCGCCTTCGGTAAAGACTTTATTGTAAATGGAATGGTATTTGATTGAGATATCATCCTCCCGTTTAAGGAAGGTTTCTTGAAGACAAACAGCAACTGGTTTGTGATCACTAATTAAAAGGGAAAGTTCGTCAAAGTTTGACTTCAGACCTCGACAATTCCACTGGATTATGGTATCCATTGTGCATGAAGAAAGTATAAAAGCTAAAGTAAAAAAAGAGGTTGTAAACCAATGCATTTTAAAATAGGCTGATTAAGACTTCATTACAGTTGTCTCGGGTTTGGACGTGTGCCAAGTGTCAGTGTCCTTGTTCCAAGTATCTTTGGAAATGGACCAGATAGAGGCTTCTGAATCTGAAGCCTCACCTTCCAGATTTTCAGCATCTGCATCCATGTCCTCTAGCTCCGAAAATCTGTTGGAGGTAGGGACAGGATCATTTACTCTGACTGTGATTTCACAAGATTCATGGGAATCTCTAGATTGTGGTTTAGGTTTGGAAGAAGACCTTTTAGGAGATCGAGGTGTATGATTAGATTTGTTATCTTTAGATGAAACATTAGATTTTATTGTAGACTGTGAAGATGGAGGTTGGGGTTTCTTTGGAGGCTGTTGTGAAGGGGGAGATGGCTTTGAAGGTTTTTTTGAAGAGATATTTTGTGAAGAAGTAGACGGCTTTGAAGTTTTTTGTGAAGAAATACTTTGAGAGTTTGTGGGTTTTGAGGTTGCAGAAGGGGTTTTGTTTGTTTTAGACGCAGATGGAGAGTCAGGAATAAGTTTGGACAAGGTGGATGGAGGGAGAAGTTCTTTCAGCTCAGTAGCTACATCAGGAAATTTTTGAAGGAGAACTTTCGCAAGAATTTTACAAGTGCTGCAGTCGTCCTTTTCAGTTGACGAGCCAACAACACCTGCATAGCTAGGACTAGAAGAAGTTTTCTTGCGCTGTTCAAATATTTTTCTTGCTTCTGGAAAGCTTACATTATTGTTGTATTTAATGGACAGTATTTCTTTTTCTTCTCTCCATACAGGACACTCTCTTGAAAAAGTAGAGTGTGGAGACTTACAATTAATGCAAAGAGGAGGATTTGAACATGTAGTACTGTCATGGTCAGGTCCTTGATGAGCACATTTAGAGCATGTTTCTTGGTTTGGACATTTACTAATGTGATGGCCGTACCGCTGGCATTTAAAACATCGCAAGGGATTTGGCACATACACATCTACTTTTACAATTTGAAAGCCTACCTTGATTGATGTTGGAAGAACAGGTGAAGAAAACGTTAAAATGTATGTATTTGTGAGTCTCTGTTCTCCATCTCTGCGTACAGAAATCCGTTGGACATCGGATACACCTTGTTGTTTCAGATTGTCTTTAATTTCTTGCAAAGAGTTGCAGTAAGTAAGCTCTTTGCATCTAATTACTCCTTTGCAAGAATTTAGTGAAGGATGTGGGAAAATTTTAACATCCGTGTCAAAGAATTTTGTGTTTTTTAAAAGATTCACTGCTTGTTGATTTGTAAGACATTCAACTAAAAGGGTCTGGTCTTTGAGTTTTTTAACAGATTTTGGAGTTCCAAGGATGCTGGTAATTTGTTTTTCTATAACGAAAGGAGATAGTTTGGTTATGGGTTTTGAAGGATCTTGGGACTGGATAACAATAAAACGCGGAGAGTGAAAAGAAGAAGTAGAAATTGAAGCTTCCGTTTCAGATTCACTATCTGAAAGAGGGCGTTTGCTTTCAGTAAGCTTGGCCTTTTTTTGCGACGCCATGTTTGTGTATAAAATTTCACCACCGATGCTCCCCACCCACCACGGAGCCCAACAAGGGGTCATGGTCTGGGGAAAGCCCATTCGCAGACCATGACAGGGATACATCAGTGGTATACTCGGTATGAAAGGGCTAGACTGGACAGATGTATTCTCGCAGAAAGTCTTACCAAGCTTAGACAATCATTGAGAGGTCACAAATGTCAGCCAAACACCAAAAACTTTCACCCGATTGACCCATGAGCCACCGCCTTCTAGGGCAGGACAAGAAATATGAAAAGAGTGTGATAAATATGAAGAAGATAGTAATTTTGATTGAGAGAAGGCTACAAAAGAAAGAACATATTAGATGCCCTAGGGCAAGGCATGACCAGCCGACTGATCAGGACGGGCCTTCCTGACCTCTCGTTTAGTTCAATTCAAAGCCAAAGTGGTGTGTTGCGAAAACAGAGCTATCAAACGGCCGAGCCCTGAATCCACTCAACCACCAGGATCCCGTCATCGAACGACACGAGTTGCAGCCCACGGCAAACGGGCAGGCACAGTGGGGGGGTCTTACCCCTGCTGTAGTGCGACAGCTGAGCTATTTCTATCCCCCCGCCCAGCTGGGGGCAGAAAAGAATTTGGGATAAATATCTTTGGCTTCTGGAGACATAAGGACTGAACTTATACTGAATATCTTTGGCTTGAGGGTACTGTCAGGGCTGGATTTGTACAAACAAAATTTAACTCTTTATGGCACAATCCTGACTTTTAACGACCGTGAGGAAGAGGGCTTTTGAAAACATTGTGGGAAAAGGAGAAAATGCTGTTAACCAGCATTTTCTCCTTTTCCACAATCTTTTCTAACCTATCAAGAGCAGATTTCATCATTTGGGCTACCTTTTATTTGTTGTCTGCAAATGCTTTCAATTTGGACTAGTCTAAAATTTTGTTGTTTGGTAAAAATTAAAGGTATAGGAAAGCTTTGGAACAAAATGGAAAATTGCTATATCTGTGAGCCTCTATTTCAATAATTGCACCAATCTATCTGTTTTTAAATAAAGTATATACTTATGTACTTACTACAAAAGAATTGTACTCCACAAGAAGATTGCCTGAATTTATTGGAATCACTAAACAAATCTATCTTGACTATAATGTTTAGGTCTCCTCTGATACCTGTTGATATATAAATGTCACAATGTCTTTAACCTTTACCAAACAATCTTGGGTTTTAGTGACTCTGAGAGAGAAGCCTTTTGAAAACATTGTGAGAAAAGGAGAAAATGTTGGTAACCAGCATTTTCTCCTTTTCCAACACTGTTTTCTACCCTTCTCAAAACCATTTTCAATTTTTGAGTCATATTTATTTTGTCATCTGCAAATGCTTTGAATTTGGACTGGTCTAAAGTTTTGTCGTTTGGTAAAGGTTTAACTCTTTACTAAGCAACAAATTTTACACTTGAGCCATGCTCTGTGAAAAGGGGGCTTAACACTTTACTACACAATCCCGAGTTCTAATGACCCGAAAAAGAGGTCTTTTGAAAACATTGTGGGAAAAGGAGAAAATACTGGTAACCAGCATTTTCTCCTTTTCCCACAATGTTTTCTGCCCTTTCACAAATTTCATCATATGAGCCATATCTATTTTGTCGTCTGCAAATGCTTTCAATTTGGACAAGTGTAAAATTTTGTCGTTTGGTAAAGAGCTAATGCACCTTCGTGATGCACGATACCAAAGAAGCCATTGCATAATTATGATTCCGTAACAGCAACCTTTTTTAACAACCAAGTGAATCATGAGGTAGAATGGTCCTTTGACACATAGAAAATTGACCAAAGGCGAAAATTTTCAGCCCAGGTCAGTCTGCGCGGACTGCGCAGGCTGACCTGGGTCGATACTTTTCGCAGATGCATTAAACCCCCTTCGGTGCAAACAGCGGATTTGCGGGCAGGATAAGACTACACTGTATGTGCAGTGTGGAATTGGATCCATACCGTCTGCTTGTTTAGTCAAGCCTAAAAGATCTGACCAATGCCCTGGCAAAAGGGGGCTAAATGCATCTCTGTAATGCATGATACCAAGCAAGTCGTCATGGTATTATGTATCCATAAAGTCCATTTTGTAGAACAACTATCTAAATCATGAGGTAGACTGGTCCTTTGACATACAGGAAATTGATCAATAGCGACTGTGCAGGCTGACCTGGATCGATACTTTTTGCAGATGCATTAACCCTTTACCACACAATCCTGACTTTTAACGACCCTGAGAAAGAAAGCTTTTGTAAACATTGTGGGAAAAGGAGAAAATGCTGGTAACCAGCATTTTCTCCTTTTCGCACATTTTCTACATTATGTAATTCATAAATCACCATTTAAGCTACACTTAATTTGTCGTCTGCAAATGCTTTCAATTTGGATGAGTCTAAAATTTTGTTGTGTGGTAAAGAGTTAAGCAATTTTTCTGTATGTCAAGGGACCAGTCTACCTTATGATACAGTCAGTTGTTAGACAAAACAGTCTTTGTGGATCCATAATTCTCTCTTTATCTCTCAAATTGAAAGCGTTTGCAGACGACAAAATACATTCAAATGAAAAATTAAAACTTGTTTAGGGAAGGGTAGAAAACATTGTGGGAAAAGGAGAAAATGCTGGCTACCGGCGTTTTCTCCTTTTCCCACAATGTTTTCAAAAGGCTTCTTTCTCAGGGTCGTTAAAACTCGGGATTGTGTGGTAAAGAGTTAAATGATGACTTGCTTGGTATAATGGATCACATAGATGTATCAAACTCTCTTTTGCCACAGCATGGCTGAAATTCATACTAACCATGCATGGTGTCATAGATAGGAAACCATCCTGATATGACAGAGGGGCTGTCCTTTACAAGTAGTGGGTTCAGATCCACATATACCTTACCAATAGCATCGTGGGCACTGTATGTGTCATGGTCTAGGACCCTGGAAAAACACAACAATTTCACCCTTAACTCTTTACCACACAATCCCCACTTTTAACAACCCTGAGAAAGAAGCCTCTTGAAAACATTGTGGGAAAAGGAGAAAATGCTGCTAATCACCATTTTCTCCTTTTCCCACAATGTTTTCTACCCTATCAAAGACAAGTTCCACAATATATGCAACATTTCAATCGTCGTCTGCAAATGGTTTCAATTTGGACAAGTCAACATTTTTGTTGTATAGTAAAGAGTTCACTACACAATCCTGAGTGTTAACAACCCCCAAGGAAAAAAATCTTTTGAAAACATTTAGAAAAAAAGAAGGATATGCTCCTTTTCCCACAATGATTTTTATAAATCTTTCGAGGACAAGTTTCATAATTTGAGCAATGTTAACATTGTAGTCTGCAAATGCTTTCAATTTGGATAAGTATTAAATTTTGTCATGTGGTAAAGAGTTAACTCATTACTTCCTGCACACAACATTTTAACTCTTTGTTGATGAAAAAAAAAAAAAATACATAATGTGATAATGAAAGTATTTTCCCATGATGTTTTCTATCCTATGAAAGACAAATTTCATGTTTTGAGAAACATTTCCATGAGATGATTCTAATGAGTATCCATAACATAGGGTTTAGCAGAGAATAAACAAGAGATGTTTGTAAAACATGTATGCCCCCCTAATGGCATCCAATTCTACATATAACATGTGATTATAAACTGTTAAGTTCAAAGTGTAAAAACGAACAAAGGGTAATTACTCAAAAATTATTAATGATAAATTAACAATTCTTGGGTACTGCACTTCCCATTTATGTGAACTATCAACTTATAAGGTTTCATGATTTTACCTCACATACTTTTTGAGTTATGCTCCGGAAAAAAATTAAGTATGAAAATCAACAAAGGGCAATAACTGCAAAAATATAATGGGCAGAGTTATGGTTCTTGTGCAATGCACTTCTCCTGAATAAGATCTATCCACATGCAAAGTTTCAAGATGATATCTGAAAACCCTTTTGAGTTATGCTCCGGACAAAAATTAAGTATGAAAATCAACAAAGGGCAATAACTCCAAAAATATGATGGGCAGAGTTATGGTTCTTGTGCACTGCACTTCTCCTTAATAAGATTAATCCACCTATGAGGTTTCAAGGTGATATCTGAAATACTTTTTGAGTTATGCTCCGGACAAAAATTAAGTATGAAAATCAACAAAGGGCAATAACTCCAAAAATATGATGGGCAGAGTTATGGTACTTGTGCACTGCACTTCTCCTTAATGAGATCTATCCACCTATGAGGTTTCAAGATGATACCTGAAATACTTTTAGAGTTATGCTCCGGACAAAAATTAAGTATGAAAATCAACAAAGGGCAATAACTCTATAAATATGATGGGCAGAGTTATGATTCTTGTGCACTGCACTTCTCCTTAATGAGATCTATCCACCTAAGTAGTTTCAAGATGATACCTGAAATACTTTTTGAGTTAGGCTCCGAACAAAAATGTGGTCTACCGACCGACCGACGGACCGACCGACCGACCGACAAGTGCAAAGCAATATACCCCCGCTTCTTTGAAGGGGGGCATAATAATATTTTCAATTCTATAATGAAAATCACTCTCTCTATCTGGAGCTCTGATTTCGGCTATACCTTAATTCCAGTGGTTCATCCTGCAAGACTTCATCTTCGACTTCAAACTTAAACCATTCAGAATTCCACTGTGGATTCAGGGACTTTTTGTAAACATCAGTCTTCATGACTTCACTACTAAAGCGCACCTGTGGTGACAGAATTTACATTTAACTCTTTACCAAACAACAAAAGTTTAGACTTGTCCAAATTCAAAGCATTTGCAGGCAACAAAATAAATGTGACTTTAGTATTGAAATTTGTTATTGGAAGGGTAGAAGACATTGTGGAAAAAGGAGAAAATGCTGTTTACAAGCATTTTCTCCTTTTCTGACAATGTTTTCAAAAGGTTTTTTCTCAGGGTCATTAAAAGTCGGGATTGTGGGATAAAGGGTTAACATAGTACTCCTACAGACAACTTTAAGTTCTTGCCTTGCAGCAGGCATCTTTTAAAAAAATTTCAGCTCACAACTTTCATAAATCATTGGGACAAAAGCAGAAATTGCTTAATATTCATGATGAACGCATATCCTCGTTACTAAAATTTGATTTGGGAGGTGTTAGTTATTTGAGGCTGTGCTTTTGATACACTGCTGACCCATTTATGTACAGGACTTGAATACTTAAAGTTTTTTCCGCCAACTAAAGATTTCCACTCCAAATTAATGTAAATGATTTGGGTTACAGTTTAGTAAAATTTAAAAGAAGCAACACATTCTGTGCTGTCTGATCTTGATCTATGACATCAGTCAAGCAGGGTTCCCCCTGGCCATTTTTTTTCTTGCGCCACCACTTTCGCCAAATGAGAAAAGTTTGCGCCACATTAAAATAATTGGAGCCAGTTGGTGCCATTTTTAAAATGAAAGTATATGTACATGGGGGTCGGCCAGGATAAAAAACTGGTTAATAAAATATCTTTTCTTTGTTTGTATCACGAGCAATGAAATAAATGAGAAAACATTTTTCCATTTGATTAGTTTTTTAACCCATATCTATATTCATTGCGTGAATATAGTTCAGCAGCAGGTGCTTGATTTTCAGGGAAAATCCCAAGGTGAAAAACGGGCATGGCTGTGCTTCAAAATGCTTTGATTGTTACCTGCTTGTTGTATAGGTTCCCCTTTTGATAGTTACCAACTTGCCCATGTTTTAAGTAAATATCCTAACTCTTTCCCAAAAGACAAAATTTTAGATCGGTTGAAATTGAAAGCACTTGCAGATGAAAAAACAAATGCGACTTAAGATTGAAATTTGTTTTGGGATGGGTAGAAAACATTGTGGGTAAAAGAGAGAATGCTGGTAACTAGCATTTTCTCCTTTTCCCGCAATGTTTTCAAAAGGCTCCTTTCTCAGGGTCGTTAAAAGTCAGGATTGTATGGTAAAGACTTAAGAAATAACAGAGGTATCCAAAAATTTCAAACTTGTTGCACGACGACGACAGGGCTACGGCAATATAACTCGACGCTGTATTCTTCAAAAACAGCCGAGCTAAAAATGTTGACTTGTCCGTAATGAAAGCTCTGGCAGACAAAAAAATTACTGAGTAATTCAAAGATCAAGTGATAAATCTTGTCTTTTGAAAGGTAGAAAACATTAATGGGCATTAAGATCATAATCGTAATCTACCGATCACTGTTTACATAAAGAAAAATAGCGACCGACTTCTTTAACTGAGAAAGGAATAATCAATCGCGAAAATTGCAGTTTGCAAACATAAGTGGCGAGCCGATAAATCAGTTATCTCGAGATCCAATCTTCTTTCATTGATGTTTTAATTACCGAATTTAATCCACCTAAAAATGGTGTGGTTGTCGCTAAATACGAACCATAATGCCCCGCATGTATCATGCATATAACACAGAATCAAGGCGTGGCTTTAGAAATTATGGGCGGCGACTAAATCTCGTATGTGATTCCTGATTGGTTCGCAGTGCTTCACGTTGTGTAAAAATTCTGTTTTCACACCCTTGGATGCAGATGGGGCGTGGCGACATTGATATTTGATTGATTATTAGCATTGCATGGTGTATATGCGTGTACTGTGTGTAACTAGTCAAATCCCATGTAATATACTGACTGTTATTTAGATCACCTGCCGTGACGGGTGTATTGGCGACAATTTAAAAACTGCTTATCGATTTTTCGGTCATAGATATACGCTTTCACACATTGAGGTGACGGGGACCAGTATCAAATGTACGGCACCCCGATGTGAAAAATATCGGCGCCAGTCATTTTCGCCATTTGGCTTTTTCTTGCGCCACATTACAAAATCTATCGCAAATGGCGCCAAATGCGAAGCCCAGCGGGAACCCTGGTCAAGGCTATTTTAGTCACCAATGGTAAGGTACAAGTTCAAAACGGTAAACTGCATCTTGGTTCAGAATCAGTGGTGAAAAACTGACCAATACAATAAATGAGATTCATTAAAAAACACACAAAAAAAAAAAACAGAGAAATACCTCTACAAATGCATCTGTTAAATCTGTTGATCTGTCCATCACTGGAAGTCCCCTACCAGCAACAACTTTCACTTTCAGTTTTCCAGGCATAGCTGACCTTCCTGTATGGTTTCTCAGCGCTAGATAAAGACAACAAATCAACAATTTTCATAAATGCTAATACCAACAATTTTCATAAATGCCAATACAGAAAGTCATTAATTCAACATTAAACTCTTTAACCCTTTACTGCACAATGACAGCCTTTTGACACCCCTGGGAAAGAAGCCTTTTGAAAACATTGTGGGAAAAGGAGAAAATGCTGGTAACCAGCATTTTCTCCTTTTCCCACAATGTTTTCTACCTGATCAAAGAAAAATTGCACCATCTGAGCCACACTGAAATTGTCGTCTGCAAATGCTTTCAATTTGGACAAGGCTATAATTTTGTCATCTGGTAAAGGGTTAATTCAACCCGTCAGATTAACAAAAGAAGTGTGTATCCTCCACATATGCAAAGTTGTTCAGTGCAGTTGTTATACTCCTAAGGGTTACTTTGCATACTGCAAACAAAAGCAGTTTTGCAAAATTAGAAGAAAAAGTGTGAGACAGATAGACCCCTGGCCATTTAGACCCCTTAAAATTTTGGATTTTGGATGACATTTAGACCCCTTTGGGAAAACTGGACCCCTTTACCCTGGAGACACTTAGACCCCTATTTTAAATGTTTTACACTCATATTTTTCTTGCTAATCAGCAATGTAATATTGGACTGTTTTATCAGTAGTGACTAGTGTAAAAAAAAAAAACAAATCAACTGGGCAGCCAAAGTTAATTAGAATCGAATAAAAATACCTATAACTAGCCTAGGAATTATCCTTATATTCTGCTGGACGAATGATTTATTTGGCGAAATTATGTTGATAGTTATTTCATATTTGCAAAACCATGTCTGTTTACAGTGGTGCTACGATTGAGTCTGTATCCGAATTTGCATAGTATCCGAAAACTCTTCTCTAGGGTGTGACTAAAACGCGGACGCATTAAGCGGACAAAATAAAAATATAAAGGGGGAAAACGCGGACGCCGTCTTACTCTTTCGGTGTCTAATATTAGTTTCTTCAGATAAACCTTTTTTTTTTTTTCATTTTGCTTTTCTAGATACTTTGTTAAACATGTATAATTTTAAGGTTTTTTAGATAGACAAACAAAAATTCCCAATTTCGGTATGACTAGATACCGAAAACAGCCTATTTTCGCGAAAATAGCTTTCCCTCTACGAAAATAGCTTTTCATGTGGCATCATGCATGGGCCGTGTATCGACTAAACTGGCAACCTGTTATCGATCTTCGTCTATCGGACGGTTACGGGAGATACAACGAGTACCAGTTTATGTATCGACGACCATTTTCGTAAACTGGTACCCGTTGTATCTCCCGTAGCCGTCCGATAGATCTATACGAAGATCGATAACAGGCTGCCAGTTTACCATTTTCGTTGCATATTTGTTGTTTATAATACTATTACATTAAAACATACCTATATTCTTATTTCTAGACAGGATTAAATTGATTAAGCAATTTATCTATTTATTCATTGTTCAGTTTAACTTCGAAAATAATTAGACAGTACGAAAACACCATTAAGTCGATGTTAGGCCTACTGTTTTCTTTCTCTCCTGCTTGAGGTAATAACCTCATTTATCTATTATTTAGTTTTGTTATATAAATCATCGATATGGGATATGAAATAAAGAATGATAGTAGGGGGTATTTGGTGAGAGATAGAAATAATTACTGTCTCCGAAAACAGCTTTCTTCTTATGAAAATACCCACTGATTGCAGCAATGGAAGTATTTCTCAATTCAAAAGAGGGCTCAAAGAATATGTTTATTTTACTTTTCATGAATCTCAATTTTTGAAAGGCAAAAATCAATAGCTTTTATGGTAAAAGTAAATGTTCGCTTCTCGCTAGCATTCTTTGTATGAAAATAGCTTGTGTCTGAATCCAGTTTTCACGAAAATAACTTGAAATCAACTACGAAAATAGTTTTATCACCTGATAATACAGAAATTACCTTTGAGTATTTATTTGAATGTTTATTTAGGTGCAAAATATCATTCTTGTGTCCGTATTCAGTCTTCACGATAACAGTTTTCTCATTTGACAGTACGAAAATACCTTGAAACCAGTTACCACGAAAACAGTTTTATCACCTGACACATCATCAAACATTACCCTTGTTTATGTATTTCTTTTCGAGACGTTCCTTTTTTACAGATTCGATGACTGATCACATTTTTCTTTTTTTTTTTGTAGGGGTTAATCCCGGAATCTGTCAATCAGCTTTGATGCGAATAGCCCATGTACAAACTACACTGATCATGTATAATTACCTCTACTAATATTTTTTTAAAAAAATTATTTCGCACGTTCATTAAATATGCGGTGGTTATTTTCAGTATTTAGGTTCTTTGGCTTTTTACTTTAATAAGTTATAAATCATTTGTTTTGTTTAAAATATACCGCGTCAATAATTGATATATAAGATGGACTTAATTTCAAATATATGTATCTCAAAAGATGATTGCTCTTTTCGGAGGGACAGAAACATTGTGGATATCAGCATTTTTTATCACGTTTTGAAAGCATTATTCGTCTGTGTCATTAAATCGCAGAATTATGTGGTAAAGGCTGAATCTTTATTGATCTGAATCGAATTTCTAATAAAAAAAAAAAATGACATAAATGTTGGAAAGGGCAGCCTGGGTTATAGTAAACAGATTCTTCACAAATGACAAAATTTAACACACGTCTAAACTGAAAGCATTTGCAGACGACAAATTATCATGCAAAACTGACATCTGTTTTTGAGTGGCTCGAAAACATTGTTGGAAAAGGAGAAAATGCTGGTTACCAGCATTTTCTCCTTTTCCCGGGATGGTTTCAAAAGCACTTTTCGTTTGGTTCGTTAAAACTCGGGATTGTGTGGTAAAGGGTTAAGCTTGATTGATTGATTGATTGTATGGTGTCTAACGCTGTTTTCGACATTATTTCAGTTATATCGCGGAGGCCAGTGCACCTATCCATGCTTCGCTGCAGTTTCTTTTACCAGTACTATGCACAATCTTCTTCCCAAGTCACTGGGTGCTTTCCCACATAACCATTGTCGAAACAATATGGTAAGCGGTGAGAGAGGAATGAATGCTGTCGCAATGACTATCATCAATCCTCGGAAAGAAATTGGCCGGGCCGGATAGAACCAGCGACCTCCTGTTCTCAAGTCCTGTACGCCACCGACTGAGCTACAGGGGCTGGGCAGGTAAAGGGTTAAGCAGTTAAGTGGTTAAGAAAAACAAGCAAAGCCTGCAGCAGGCATTTTTATACTCTGTACCACACGGCAAGATTTTAGACGACCCAAATTGACAGCTTTCAGACAATACATTAGACAAGTTGGCTTCTTTAAAAAAGAAGCCAGGAGAGGTCGGCATCAATGTTTTTAAATAGTTTATTGGCTTTTGATTTCAATATATTTTGGTAGATGTAAACAAACAAGTTAGGCATTAAATGAATGAGAAAAAACATTTTTTTTTTTTTCAAATCTTGCTGGTGTAAAGGCACAAAACAGTACATGTTCCACATTGTTATAATATTCTAGGAATTGGAGGCCATATGCTATTAACATGCTCAGAAATGCATATTTTTTTTCAAAATTCAAGGACACAAAACCGAAGATGATGATCCAATTTAGCTCATTTTCAAAAGGAACAACCCTCTAATGAATGTTTGTAATGTGTGCTCAGATAAGCCAATTTTTTTTGGAAAGGAGAAATCGTTCAATTAAAATTTGATACAATATGCAAATTCCACTGAAGAGGCAATAATCTTACCTGATAACAACAACTAAAGGTGGCCTATACATAATACTAGTACCAGACATGTTAAAAATAAATGTAACATTTTTTAATCTTTTAACAAACAGCAATTTTTGGACTGTCCCAAACAGAAAAAGTATGCAGACGACAATTCAAACTTTGATAATTAATGTGGAAGATGGTGCTTTGATGTGATGGAAACCATTGTGACAAAAGGAGAAACTGCAGTGACTAACAGCTTCTCCTGTTTCCACAATATTTTGAAAAGTTGTCTGCTGCAGACATGTAAAATGAAGAGGTTGTTTGTCTAAACTTTAAAAATTTAAGAAAGTAGATAAATGAGCCATGCTCTGAGAAAAGGGCGCTTAATCCATCTGCAAAAAGTATCGACCCATGTTAGCCTGCGCACTCCGCCCAAAACCAAAGGACCACGGACTCTTTTGAGTTGTGCGGTACGTAGGGCGAAGAGGCACGACTTTTTTTCCCGCTCATAAGTTGATTTTTGCGGGATTCTCGTAATCCCGCATAATAGAAGCAACTCTGTGTGTTATTTCATCAAATCTCTATCATTATAAATCCATAGAGTTTTTGTATAAAACTGAGGAAAATGCTAGAGTCTAGTCAGTTTTGAAAAATAGAACTTGAAAACATACTGATCAACCTATTTATATCTATTTTGAGGTACGAGTTCTCCAGAGAACTCGTGCTCTCGGGATTAGGTTACCAGTTCTCCAGGGTACGAATTCTCCAGATAGTATCAAGTCACGTGATCTTTTCCCGCGGTGTTCTTTCTCTTTTTTTTTAACGAAATTTTTTTCTCTCTGCTTATATTTATTTGTTTAATGAAAAACTGCAATTATTGCAGAGATCATTTACTATCAATATAGTATAATAAATCTTTTTGGAAATCCGTCATATAAAAGAAAACGTTTATTTCCTATTTCAGTTTTTTGATTTCGGTTTGTTTATAAAACCATGACGAAATAGACTGTGTATCAGAACAATTTCGCAAAAACAAATGGATTTAGACAGCGATTTCTGTAGCAGTCTGCCTTTTACACTCACCACTGTTGGAGAGGTCTGATGTGACTAAAAAAAAAAAATCGTCCATGGATGTGTGAAAATTTTGTTGTTTGGTAGAGAGTTGAGTGTTAAATGCCCTGTTATCCTGTTATACCTTATTTTGAACAGGAGTATAAAGCTACAATAAAGAAAGACTTCAAGCATTTTTCACTTGAACTAATGCATGCCATTGGAAACATTATGTGGATGTCAGTGTGGATCTCGTGTCCTGTACTGTCTGATCTAGGGTTTAAGAGGTCTGCTTCTTTAACTCTGTACCAGACACCAATATTTCGGCCTTGGTCAAATTGAAAGATTTCGAAGATGACAAATTAACTTTACCTCAACACATGAAATTTGGAAAAATAATATAAATTTGTGATCATATCGCCTTTCGCTTAAGTGTTTCTCACCTGACTCCCTATTAAGATTTGCTAAAGACACACGTTTACTGCATCCAGTTACAATTCTTGCAGCCTCTTTTGTACTTTTTTCGATTTGATCTTTCTGGTATTGCAATAGATTTGTCCAAATATCATCCGAATATTCAAGAACTTGACGGATAAAAGAAAAATACATTGTCTGGAGGGATGTTCGATCTAGGCTCATCTTTAGATTTCGCATAATTCCAATTCTCTTCCATGCCTTCGTTAAAGACTGATTTGCATGGTAACGCCATGAAACATCATTAGAAATAAAAATACTGAGATGCTTATAAACATGCACTGATGGAATTTCAACACCACATATAAAAAGCTTAGGATGAACAGGTCTATTATGTTTGTGGGTTATGATTAGAGATTCCGATTTTGAGGGTTTTGCCCAATCTGTACTTTTATGTTTGTAAAATTGTACCGGCTGTATCAGCATCACCTATAACCATGAATAAACTAGTGTCACCTGCAAAAAGGTTTATGTTTGGCTCAATATCATTTACAGTGTCATTAATGTAGAATAGAAAAAGAAATTGTCCGAGAATAGATCTTGTGGAACCCCAGCATTAATAGAACTTAAGTCTGAGATAGCACCAGGTAGGACAACCCTCGGATACCTACTTGAAAGGTAGTCTGAAAACATGAAAGAAGTTTGCCACCGATTCCAGCTGTTTGCAGCTTAAATAGAAGACCTTTATGTCATACTTTGTCGAAAGCTTTACTAATATCAAAAATAAAACTCGAATTTCTAGTCCTTCATCCAAGGCTTTACGCAAACACATTGTTTATATGTGGTTGACAATTCTACAAAGGTATACTGAAATTCACTCATAAAAAAGTCACAGTCCTCACACGAACACTACCACTCCTCCAAAACACTTTTTAATTTGCTGTGACCTAGACCTTTAAGCTACGGGCATAACTCTTGCGCACGACATGTCACAGTACAGTTATGTTGAAAATCATTCACAACCAGAAAAATGACAAGCCGGAAACGAATGTCATCACCCCTGCATGTTTTTTAAACATATTTGACCTTGGTGTGACCTTGACCTGCCGGTATGGTCTTGCACCCACATATTGTTTATATGCGGTTGATAATGCTGCAAAGTTATACTGAAATTCATTCATAATTAAAAACGTTACAGGGCTGACACAAACACTAACCCCCCCCCCCCCCCCCTTGAAAACTTATCTGACCTTGCTGTGACCTTGATCTTTAACCTGCGGGCATAAATCTTGTGCATAACAAGTCATATTGATGCGGTTAAAATTGCATTTAAGTGATACGAAAGAGTTATGGCCCGGACACAAAAACAGTCGTTTGACCTTACTGTGACCTTGATCTTCGACCTTTGGACACGGTTCTTACGCGCAACACGTCTTTATGTGGTTGACCATTCTGCACAGTAATGTTGATATTCATTCACAATTATTAAAAAAGATACAGGCTGGACACGAACACAATCCCCCAAAAATTCTCTTTAGACACATATGACCTTGCAGTGACTTTGACCTTTTACCTAATGACATGGTTCTTGCACCCACACATCATTTATATGTGGTCGACAATTCTACAATTCAGCAAGATTATTCTGAAAGTCATTCATAGTTAAAAAAGTTACAGGCCTCACACCTTTGCAAACACATTTGACCTTCCTGTGACCTTGACCTTCAACCTATGAACATGAATTTTGTGCATGACACGTCATCTTGATGTGCTTAACATGTGTCAAAAAAATATTTTAAGTTAAGTTATTGAGTGACAGGGTAAAAGTTAAATTGCCCAAAAATTTAATAATAGGGGAAAAGGAGGTGCATGGAAAACCGGAGTAAGCCTGAACGGACCGGAATGGACCGGAACGGACCGAAATGGACTTGAATATACAATGTAAACTCTTGTAGCGATACTTCATTTATTTGATATTGGAATAGGAAAAAGATTAAACATACAAGTATATATGGGCAAGAGGGACCTGTGCGACCATAGCTACAGGGAAGATGGCCTTTAACTCTTTACCAAACGACAAAATTTTGGACTCGAGTATATTGAAAGAATTTGCAGAAGATGATTTAAATGTAGTTCAAATGATGATTTTTGTATTTGGTAGGGTAGAAAACATGGTGGGAAAAGGAGAAAATGCTGGTTACCAGCATTTTCTCCTTTTCCCACAATGTTTTCAAAAGCCTTATTTTTCAGGATCGTTAAAACCCGGGATTGTGTGGTAAAGTGTTTATCTTGCTTATTGGATTTTCGAGTTACACACCTGTGCTTACAAATGCATTTTTAACGATTAATCCCGGAAAGTGTCAACAAAATATCATTATTAATCAGGACATGAAAGAAAAAAAAAATCTGGGCTGGAGGTTCACTTTAATATCCGAATTTGGAAACGTCAGACAAGACGCCAAACCGGGACTATGAAAAGTGAACCTTGGGATTTTCAAAACAAAGAGAATACCGGGATCAGACCTAAACTCAAACGGAAACATCAGATTTCAGACGTAGGAATCATCCGAATGGACATGAATGAACTGAAAAGATCCGATTCTGGAATAAAACCGAAAAAAAAAAAAAACGGAAAGGACCTGAAATTTGAAAACATTGAGGGGAAAAGACCGTAAGGTCTCGTGTTCGATACCCGGGAGGGGATGTCAACTTTGGGACCGTTCATTGGCTCACACATTCGGCCCGAGTACTTGTGTAGTTTTCAGGAAACAGAATCCAGAGAGATTATAAGTTACAAGAACTTGTTTCTCAATGGATGCAGGATAGATAAGTTTAACCTAAAGGATAAAAGGCTGTTTTACAGCATTTTTTTCCTTGTTCACAATGTTTTTTTTTTCAAAAGGCTTCTTCCCTAGGTTCTTTAAAACATGGGATTGTTGGGTAAAGGGTTAACTCTTCACTAGACGACAAATTTTAGCCTTGTCCAAACTGAAAGCAGACGACAAATTGAATGTTCCTCAACATTTGATATTTGCTTTTCAAAGAGTAGAAAAAAAATGTGGGAAAATTAGAAAATGCTGGTCACCAGCATTTTCTCCCTCTACCATATTGTTTTCTGTACTCTTCTTTTAGAGGGTTGCCATTTTAAAACTTGATTTGCTTGGTAAAGGGTAAATTTTCCATACTGATGGGTACAAGGTTGTTTTGAAAATAAGGGTGGTTTCAAAGTCAGATGCTTTAAATTTGTGCGATGATGTTTTGGTATCTAGTTTCCAGCAAGACAATCATGTTATAACAAAAATGTCAGTAATGTTAACACTTAAGCTGCTGAAAAAATGAAACGCAAATTTCTTCTCAATACTAAAAGCCCAAACATTGCCATTTCAAAGTTGATTTCACCGGAAAGAAAATACCGTATCGGACAGGGTAGATCAAAGATCAGACTGCACGTTCTGTGCAGTCTGATCTTGATCTACACTGTCCGCAAAAGGTCAGTGGGTCGCGATTAGCAGCTTAAGGGTTAAGTAAACATAAATGGGTTAAGTAAAGCACCAATAATTTACGTAACATTGTTCGAGTTTGCCCAGTGTGTTATTGTTCTTGGCTCTAAAAATAGATCGTATGCTGACACAGCAAAACATTTCTGAGCCTTCATAAAGCATTGGTGGTAAACATGGTTTGAAGTGAACTGTGATCACTGTCTAAATATTTAAACATAACCCGAGGGTCTAATCTTGGCCAAAAACGTGGGAAACCACGAACAAACAGTGTATTTCTTATGTACACAACATTGACAGCACTCACCCAGCTTGCCCTGTATTTTGACCCTTCCTAATTTTTAACCCTTAGACGCGACTCAAGGACCTTTTGCGGACAGTGAAGATCAAGATCAGACTGCACAGAACGTGCAGTGACATCTTAGACCTACACTGTCCGATAAGAAGATATTTTCCCCTCAAAATAACTTTATTTAAAGTAACAACATTTGGGTTTTACCATAAGCTTGAAAATTTCATTTGACTTAGGTAAGGGGTTAAGGATAAAAATATGTCAAATGAAAAATAATGAAGGTTTAATGCTATATCGATACAAGTTAATTTTTTTGACAAAAGGGGAAAAGTAAAGATTAATGCTTTCATTATTCCGGCGAAAACTGCAAAGAGAAAGATATTTGTATCGTGTTTGACGTCGTTTTCAACGTTATTTCAATTATGTCCCGGTCGCCACTACACTTATCCATGCTTACCTAGAGTTTCTTTTATCAAAATTCACGGCAATATTCTTCCAAGGCCACTGGCTGCTTTCTCGTGTAACCATCGTCGAAACAATGGTCAGCGGTGAGAGAGGACATAGAAAAAGATAACTATCGTCTTAATTTTTCCATATCGACGTGACATTATAACTTATATATATATTGACTATATAGATCTATTCATTCTTATCAGATTTGACTAATCCACACCTTTATTAACGAAATTTGTAGTGGACGATTATAAAATCATCCTGGTACAATATATCAAATTCAACTTGAAGTAAAATTTAACCCTTTCCCACAAAAACCCCAGTTATAACAAACTCGAGGAAGACAGGTTTTGAAAACATTCTGGTTGACAGCATTTTCTCCTTTTCCCACAATGTTTTCTCTTTTATTCCTATTTCTTTTCTTTTAAAGGAAAGCTCCATCACTTTTGCCAGATTTGTCATCTGAAGACCAAAATTTGTCGGTCGGTAAAGAGTTAATGCAGTAATATAAGTGAAAACATTGTTACAAAAGGAGAAATAAGGATGTATTTTCCCCAAAAAATATCTTTGAAATAGTAAAATTTGGGGTTTTATTATCGGTTTCTAAGTTTCATTTCACTTATTTAGCAGGACCAGGGGTAAAGTACATTGTCGGAAACATTTTATATTGTGGTAAAAGGGGCAAAACCATTACATGCTCAAGACGTCTGAACTCTTTATCGTATGACAAAATCTTAGACTTGTCCAAGTTGAAAACGTTTGCAGACTATAAATTCAGAGTGACTCGAATGATGAGATTGTTGTTGCAAGGTAAGAAAACATTGTTGGAAAAGGAGAAAGTGCTGATTACCAGTATTTTCTCCTTTTCATCTCAATGTTTTCGATACTGCCGCTTCTTTATCAGGCTTGTTAAAAGACGTGAATGTGTGGTAGATCTAAGGGGTTTAACTTTATCTAAAACTTTAGAGCCCTAAACTTATATTTTGATGCGGGATAGATCAAGGTCAGGCTGCACGGAAAGTCTGATCTTGGATCAACTCTTTCCACAAGTCATGTTTTGTGACCAAACAACATCTAAATTGCAAAATTTCTACTGTTTCTGAAATGCAGATTTGAAAAAAAAAACGGTTTAGTAAAAGGATTTCACAGTATGAAAACAAATATAAACATTTTGGCTAAAGCAAATGCTCGTCACGAGCAATTTCTCCCTTCGACGAATTGGTTTTAGTATGCATGTCCAGTCGGAGCTGTGACGTCACAGTGCATGCCTGTATAAATACCGGGTGAGCGCCATTTTTCACCGGCTTTTGCCTCCTGGTAGTTGTAGAGAGCGGTGGTTGTTTTCTTTCGAAACTCAAGCACAGACTACGACTGCGATCTTCTTGGTTGTGTTGTTACGAACTGAAACACAGAATTAGACGGCGATCTTCTGGGTGAGTACAGTGTGAATTTTGTTTGATTTCGTAACCAAACGGTCTTATAATTTGCGAGTTAAATGCAACCAAACACTGGAGAAAAAGGCACTGGAAAACACTGTGTGAAAAGGAAAAATGCTAGTTTTCGACCGTCACAGCTCCCATTGCTTGAGCTGCAATAAATCTTTCTTCCTCGAATAAATCCCCTCAGTAAGAACGAGTCATTTGAAAGTTTTGCTCTAAGGGTTAGTGTCTGGTTTATTTCTGTGAAAAAGCATTGTGCATTACTTCTCAAGACTCGGCCGATTCCGTAGCTATCTAGTTACAGCCGAACTTTGCCGAATGACACTTCTCATGCCTTGAGATATGTCCCATCATTGTCTCAAAATTGTGGATGATGTCTTTGATAGATAGAAAACATTAAAAGGGAAAAAAAAAGCTGGTTAGCAGAATTTTCTCCCTTTCCCAAAATTTTTTCAAGTCATCTTTCTCAAGGTCGTCAAAAGTCGGGGTTGAAGGGGTTAAGCAGGAATGTCAATTGTCTTAACCCTTGACCAAACCACAAAAATTTGGACTAGACCAAACTCAATGCATTTGACATTGCAGACGACATGTTGCAAGAATGAATATTTCTGTCATTGATAGGATATGAAACATTGTGGGGAAAGGATAAAGGATAAAATGCTGGTTACCAGCATTTTCTCCTGTTCCCACCCTGTTTTCAAATAGCCTCTTTCCCAAGGTTGTTAAAACTCTTTTAATTCTAAATTGTAGTCTTGGTCTATAAACTGGCAGCCTGTTATCGATCTTCTTATCAACAATGGCTAAGACCCATTGCTTACAAGTCGGGTTTCAGCCTGGTTCAAGATTTCACAAGATAACCCTAGACTCAGAAATTCGAATTGTGATTTTGTTTATGCACAGTGACAGACTTTTTGATAAGATTAAATTCTTTAGAGAGTTTGATAAATTGATTGTGGTCAGGAAAAATCTTTGCCTGTCATAGAAATTTTTTGATTTTTGAAAACAAGATCAGACTGCACTACAGTTGTATTTTGTGGTAAGTGAAGAATGAGACCAGATTACATGTCAGATCTGTTGTGTTGGTAGTGAATAACTAGATCAAACTGTCTTTCAGTTGTATTTTGTGAGTAGTGAAGAATGAGACCAGACTGCATTTTTTGTTTTATACAGAATTAAAATATTAACCCTTAACCTTTTACCACACGACAAAATTATAGCCTTGTCCAAATTGAAAGCATTTGCAGACGATAATTTCAGTGTGGCTCAAATGGTACAACTTTTCTTTGATAGAATAAAAAACATTGTGGGAAAAGGAGAAAATGCTGGTTACCAGCATTTTCTCCTTTTCCCACAATGTTTTCAAAAGGCTTCTTTCCCAGGGGCGTCAAAAGGCGTCATTGTGCAGTAAAGGGTTAAAGTGCTTTTCAAGACTATAGTTGCTTTTACAGCCAGTGAAGATCAAGGTCAGGCTGCACAAAACATGCAGCCTGATCTTTGATCTTCATTGTCCACTTTGCTCAATCACTGTAGACAAAAGCAACCAAAATGCCTGATAGGTTTATTCAGGGCTCTAAGTGTTAAGTGTTAAACCAAAGGATATGGTATTTTACAACCCTGATGTAGAAAAAAACGTTATGAGAAAAGGAGAAAATACTGGTCACCAGTAAGTTCTCTTTTTGCCACAATGTTTTTGTAAAATTTGGACATCTTACCTCTTATTGTAAAGGCATTGCTGCTGGTATTGATACATGTAGAACATAGTTTCCGTGTACTGCCTCTCAATCTTTTTATTTGCAGTAATTTGAAGTAAACAGCTCTTTCATGTCATCTAAAGCATTCCCACCGTGCAGAACTGCTGCCTTACACTCTGGCTCATCCATATGGACACCTTGATGATGAATGCGCCAAACCTCAAGTCAAAAAAGGTGAGAGCAGATTAAGGTAGTCTTTCAAGTTCCCGCAAAAATTCTTAAAATGAAAAAAAAAAAAACCTGAGGGGAGTATGATTTTCTTTCAGTTCAGAATAGAGCATAGCCAGAGTCTGTATTGATTTTGTGCAAGACAAAAAATGCCCTCAAATATTACAAATGTGTTCTGTATTTACCGGGTACAAGGAAGTATGTCATTGTAGTATTATGAGGGAATTCTGGGATTCTGGAAGTGAAACTAGCATGTTGATTTCAGCAGAAACAAGGTGGCAGTCTCGGGGGTAATGGGGACAGAGGGTCTAGGCCAAAACCAAAATTAAGCCCTTTATAAAATGTGATAACCACATCTGAAAACTTGGAAAATATCTATCTTGCCTGAGTTAAAGGACAATAGCACATGCCTGTTGCTGATATTTTAATACCAGCATTTACTGACAAATTCAAACGGGGCAAGGGAAAAATTGTGATTCAAGTGTTTGGATAGATATCAGATATATCAAGAGCTTTCACGAGACAGCACAGCTCGCCTGAAAAAGTTAAATCATTGGGGGTGGCAGTCATTTTGGAAAATGGGAGCTCCAGGAAAACTTTAACAGGAAATTTCAAAATCTAAGACCTTAAGTCTTTACCAAACAACAAAAATTCCAGACCGGTCCAAATTGAAATCAACTGCATACGACAAAATAAATGTGACTGAAATATTGAAGTTTGGTTTGGAAAGGGTAGAAAAGATTGTGGGAACAAGGAGAAAATGCTGTTTACCAGCATTTTTTCCTTTTCCCAAAATGTTTTCACAGCTTCTTTCACAGTGTCGTTTAGTCAGGACTGTGTGGTAAAGGGTTAACTTTAACTCTTTACCACGCAACAAAATTATAGACTGGTCCAAATTGGAAGCATTTGCAGATGAAAAATTAAAATTGTGCCTCAAAAGTTTGAATGTTTTTGTTTGAATGGTAGAAAAGACTGTGGGAAAAGGAGAAAATGCTAGTTACCAACATTTTCTCCATTTCCCACTATGTTTTCATAAGCCTTTTTCTTCAGGGTCCATAATATGTGGTGAAGGGTTAACCCTTTACGACACAATTCCGAGTTTTAACGACCCTTAACAAGAAGGCTTTTGAAAACATTGTGGGAAATGGAGAAAATGATGGTAACTAGCATTTTCTCCTTTTCCCACAATGTTTTCTGCCCTTTCCTAAACAAATTTCAGTTTTATGGTCACATTTATTTGGGCATCTGTAATTGTTTTTAATTTGGACTTATCTAAAAATTTTTTGTTTGGTAAAGAGTTAACCCTTTACCACACAATCCAGTCTTATAACCACCCTGAGAAAGAAGCCTTTTGAAAACATTGTGGGACAAGGAGAAAATGCCGGTAACCAGCATTTTCTCCTTTTCTCACAATTTTTTCTGCACTTCGCAAAACAAATTTCAGTTTTTGAGTCCATTTATTTTGTCGTCTGCAAATGCTTTCAATTTGGACTGGTCTAGAATATTGTTGTTTGGTAAAGAGTCAAGACCATGGGCACAGATATCGCACTAGCTCTTCCTTACCTTCATCCAGGAGCACTGAAAAGGAATAATAATTACACTCTTTGCCACACGACAAATTTTTGGACTGGACCAAATTCAAAGCATTTGCAGATGACAAATAAAACATTGCTAAAAGGATGATTTCAGTCTTTGATAGGGTAGAAAACATTGTGGGAAATGGAGAAAATGCTGGTTACCAGCATTTTCTCCTTTTTCCCCACAATGTTTTCAAAAGCCCTCTCTTTCAGGGTTGTTAAGTCGGGATTGTGTGGTAAAGGGTTAAAAAGAAATAATGGTTAAAAAGGAATAATGATTGAAAAGGAATAATAATCAAAAAAAAAATCTTGGCAGATTCTTTTTTTCAGGCAAAAGTAGTCAGGGGTTCAGATCAGAATAGTCGGGTGAAATCTCTGACCCCTGGCTCCCACTGACACCCCTTGGCATTGGAAGGCTTGAATAAAATTGGTATTTTGACATGATCATGGTGTTATCTGTTTACCAAATGACAAAATTTTGGACTGGTCCAAATTGAAAGTATTAGCAGACAACAAAATGTAGCACAATGATTTGTCTTTGATAGGGAGGAAAACAATGTGGGAAAAGGATAAAATCCTTGTAACTATTATTTTCTCTGTTTCACACAATGTTTTCAAAAGCCATCTTCTTCAAGGTCATTAAAACAAAACGATTCAAACTCAAAGCATTTGCAGACAACAAACTTAATGTTGCAAAACAAATTTTGTTTGGAAGGCTTAAAAGAAGAATGTGGGAAGAGGAGAAAATGATGGTTACCAGCATTTTTTTTTTCCTTTTTGCAACAATCTTTCTTTCAAAAGTCTTTCCCTAAGGGTCCTAAAATTAGGGATGGCATGGTAAAAGGTTAAAGTAAAAGTTCATTTTCAGATTATTGATGATCCATTTTTTTATATTCATAAATACCTGGAGGTTTCTGCTGGCACTATTAACTCTTTACCACACAATCGTGAGCTTTAACAGTCCCTGGTACGATGGCTTTTGAAAACATTGTGGAACAAGGAAAAAGGGAAAAAATGCTGGTAACCAGGGATCATGTGGTAAAAGGGTTAACTCTTTATCAAACAACAAAATTTCAGACTTGCCCAAATTGAAAACAATTGCAGACCACACTATAAACTTCGCTCAATGATGGGATTAGCATTAAGCGGTAGAAAAACTTGTTGGAAAAGCAAAAATGCTGGTAACCAGCAGTTTCTTATACATGCTGGTAACCAGATTTTTTTTTTCTGTTTTCAAAATGCCTTCTCCTCAAAGGGGGGTATTGTCACATCATTGGACAGTTTGGTAAAGGGAAAAGGTTTAATCAAGAGCAGTTTTGATTATTATTTACCTTTCACTTGCTATTTCAGGTGTCCATATTGATGACCAGGGAGTCATGCTGCAGGATACTTGCCTTGGTGGAGATGCTGTACAAATTTTTGGTTAAGTAAAACACAAATTATTTTGTCCAGTGAACAAGTAAGTGCATTGTCTCCTGATTGTTACTCAATGAAGTATTTTTCCATAAAATTCCTATATTTTCTCCCAAAAAGTGTTTAACCCTTTACCACACAATCCTGAGTTTAACGACCCTGAAGGAGGAGAGTTTGAAAACATTGTGGGAAAACAAGAAATGCTGGTAACCAGCATTTTCTCCTTTTCCCACAATGTTCTCTACCTTTCTTTTCCGAAACAAATTTTGATTTTTGAGTCACATTTATTTTGTTGTCTGCAAATTTTTCAGTTTTTACAAGTCTAAAATTTTGTTATGTGGTAAAGAGTTAAGTGTCCGATTTTTTTGGGGGGAATTGAAATTAACCTTTGGAAAGGTGGAAAACTTTGTGGGAAAATGGGTAAATGCTGGTTACCAGCATTTCCTCCTTTTTCCACAATGTTTTCAAATGCCTTTTTGCTCAAGGTCGTTAAAACTGGGGATTGTGTGGTAAAGGGTTAAGTATTGCTGTCCCTGCAGTATCATATAACTCTTTTTCAAGCAGCAAAATTTTTAGACTTGACCAAATTGAGAGCATATGTAGACGGCAAGTTAAATGATTGCTAGCATTTTCTCCTTTTCCCACAATGTTTCCAGAATTCTTGTTTCAAGGTTGTTAAAAGTTGGGATTGTGTGGGAAACGGACAAGGGGTTCAGGGAGAAGCGCGTTCATTTACCTTTCTGCAACCTTAGTGCAAAATAGCTGATGAAGTCAAGTAATTAGCTTTTGCAATAAGCAAGCAGCATTTCCTGGTGATGTACAACATATTTATGCAGAAAAAGCCAATGAAGTCAAGTAATTGGTGAAAACTGCATGAAGCACGGAGTGTAAATCTGTTTTACTGCAACCTTAGTGCAAGATAGCTAATGAAGTCAAGTAATTAGCTTTTGCAATAAGTAAGCAGCTTATTTCGTTTATGTGCCACACAATCATTAATGCTAGAAAAGCAATGAAGTTGAGTAAATTACAGTTAACATTACCATAGTTTTTTTGCTCAACTGACGGAAGGCCAGCAGAGCATATGTCATAGAGTGGTTTCCATTTGTCAGTCTTTTTCTTTTACACGATGAAAGTCTACATTTGTAGACAAGATTTTTGTGAAACATCCAGAGTTTCTTTATATCATCAATTGCTTGAAGCCTATTGATTTTGAAAAAAAATCTGAATATTATGTAGGGAAAAGTAGCCATCTACAGTTGAAAATTTATATTTCATGTTTACATGATAAAGTCCGCATTTGTGGTCAGATTTCTTCATATCATCAGTAGCTTGAATCCTATTGGTTTTGAAAACAAAATTCTGATATATACTAAGAGAACAAGTGACTGTTAATGTTGGAAGTGTGAGATATTATGTGTGTTTACAGCACTTGAATTTTAGGAAAAAGTTTAAAAGATGTGCTTTGCAATCGTGTACGGCTTACATGAGATATACGCAGAAATTACAAGTTTGCATTAATATTAAGATTGACAATGGGACATGAGCAAAGAGTTTCGATCAACGCAATATTACACAATGGATTAATTAATGTTAGTTTTTTTTCCCGCTGAAACTCACTGAAAAAAAAAAACATAAACTGTTTTACAGTGGAAAACAAAGGTAAGATATATGAGGTATAAGCCTTGGTGCATGAAGAATGCTGAATGTGTAGATACAGGTCAGAGTGCAAAAAAAAAACAGTTTATTTTTACCCTTGGATTTAAACCAACTGCTACTTAAATAAGTACATTTTATGTGTATTCTTTACTGAAGGTAAATGTAGATTTCAATTATGAAACAGACTTAAGTTCTGTTTTGTACAGATTTTGAAGTTCTGCTCAAAAGGCAACTTATGTTAATTAAATCAGCTTTTGACTTAGCCAAATTTTGGCGGATTAGCACATCTGCCATTTCAAAGGGTATGTCGGTAAACTGTTAACTTATGTGATGTGTGTTTGATTGCCGCTGTAATCCACTCGACGGCCCGTTGTCTTCAGTATATCGCAAGATAAAACAAACTACCGCCAATGATATTGACAAGTTTGTTAAATGACAGCACACTTTACACTTTTTAAAATCACCAGGCAACCATTTTCCCTTAACTTGAAATTTAAACATTTCTTAGACCTCCACCTCTCTGTTGAATGAGACAATCTATAATTATTTCAAAATGCTTGTAATTTAGTGTTATTTTCGAATACGATGTTGAGACAACCTAACAAGCCTTACAAAAATATTAATCATCTTTAATTATATTATTTTTAACTCTTTACCACACAATCCCGACTTTTAACAACCGCCGAGGAAGAAACCTTTTGGAAACATTGAGGGAAAAAAAGAAAATGCTGGTAACCATAACGTTTTCTACCACATAAAATGCAAAATTCCTCATTTGAGAAACATTAAAAATGTCATCTGCAAATGCTTTCAATTTGGATAGGTCTACAATTTCCTTGTGTAGTAAAGAGTTAAGCAAAACTGAGGTTTATGAGGTCAGGTGTTTCATTCATTCTCGTACAAGTGCAAAACTTTGCTGGCACAGGTATTACATTGTCCATAGCCCCTGAAATTCACACTTTTTGTACAAATCCTTGTGTAAATAAGCTCATGTATCCATATATTTGTTACTGAGAATCCATCATTGGCAGAAACATATTAAAGGAATATTTTTCTCAGGAATTTAATCGTTAGAAACACTCATGACAGCATGATTTAAGTAGCCTTTCTGCTATACTGTATATGTATTTACTGAGGTTGTTTGTGAGCCCTTCGCGACGGTAACCAAGGAAGTCGGTTTATCTCATCACCACGGATCCATGTATTGTTTCGTCAATGGTTTTTTGGGACAGCAGCCAGTAGCTTGGGATAAATATTGTGAGAAGTACTAGTTAAAGAAACTCCAGGAAAGCATGGATAGGTGCCTTGCAGAAGTGATATAAGTGAAATAATGTTGAAAAGGGCATTAAACACCACATAATCAAAACCAACAAAAAGATGTCCAATATATTTTGGGGTCCTGTTTCAGTCAGAGATTACCTCTTTACCAGAGGACAAAATTCTAGTCATGTTCAAATTGAAAGCATTTGCAGAAGACATATCAATCCTTTGGGATAGGATCCAAATAATTAGAATTCTAAGGTTGTTTAAATGTCTGTGAGCTTTAGCCCTTTACAAAGTGACAAATTTTACACTTTTCAAAATTGAAAAGCATTCTGCAGACGTGTGAAATTGGTACAAATGCAGTGAAGCTCTTTGACAGTATGGAAAACATGGGAAAAGTAGGAAATGCTGGTTACCAGCATTTTCCATATTTCCGTTCAAAAGGCCTATACACTCTGGATTGTGTTGGAATGGGTTAAGCAAAGCAGACAGTGTAGATCAAAGATCAGATTTCAATGTTTTGCAAAGACAGCATATTTACAAAGGCAGCTTCTGAAAGGAACTTTAACTCATTACAAAACAGTGCAATTGTCGACCAGTCTCAATTGAAAGCATTTGTAGACGAAATTTAAAGCTTGGCTCAAATTATCGGAAATTTCGGTGCCATTAGAAATCAATAATGTGAAAAAAAACCTATCAGGTTTGTTAAAACTCTGGTTGTGTGGTGATGGGTTAAGGGTAAAATGTCGCTGAAATGATACAATTTGTCTTTGAAAGGGTAGAAAACAATGTGGTTCCCTGTCAAGGTCATTAAAAATCTGGATTGTGTGGTAATGGGCTAAGGGTAAAATTTCATTAAAGTTATGTTATTTGTCTTTGAAAGGGTAGAAAACAATGCGGTTCCCTATAAGCATTGTAAAAGTCTGGATTGTGTGGTAATGGGTTAAGGGTAAAGAGTCAGATGAAATGATGTAGTTTGTCTTTGAAAGGGTAGAAAAAATGTTTTGCTTTCCAACAGTGATTTCAAAGGCCATCAGCCTCCAGGATCTTAAATATTTCAATTGTTTGGGAAAGGGTAAAGTTGGTGGACTCATAATCTAGAGATCTGCATGAGATCATCATCAATAGAGGAACTAGGCTCTTAATGAGTGTCTTTTGTCAAGGCACTACAAAGCCTGGATCCAGTACTGATGAAACCCAGAAAACTAATGCAAGTTTCAGAAGTGATTTTGTTGAAAGAGGCATAAAACACTTGATGGGGGTTTTTGTGGCTCTGAGAATAAAGACTGTGTAAAATGACCCAAAGTTGTTGATGAACCATTAAAGAACATTCGATCGTTTGTTCACTGATTCATTAATTCAGTAAAGGGTGTGGACACATGAATTTTGATTGTAAATCATCGCGCTAAATTTGAAGCTAGATCAACTGCTGCACATAGGACCAGGTTGCTCTGATCTGGTATTTGTTTCCCAGATAGGACTGTTTTTTTTTTTATTCTTGGACTTTGGGCTTGACCTTACTGACACCAAGAGGGCTAAGTAAAGCCAACAAGCATTAACACTTTACCAGACGACAAAATTTTAGCCTTGTCCAAATTGAAAGCATTTGCACGCGACAATTTCAATATGACTAAAATGGTACAAATTTTCTTTATAGGGTAGAAAATGTTGTGGGAAAAGGAAAAAATGCTGGTTACCAGCATTTTCTCCTTTTCTCAAAATGTTTTTCAAAGGCTTTTTTCCCAGGGTTGTTAAAAGGTGTCATTGTGCGGTAAAGGGTTAACTTTTTACCAAATGACAAAATTTCAGGCTCTGCGAAACTGAAACGCAGACGACTTTGAATGTAGCTCTGTTTTTGATGGGGCAGAAAACATCGTGTGGTTACCAGCATTTTATCCTTTTCCAACAATATTTTTTAGACAGCGTTTGCTTTTAGGTCATTAAAACATGGGATTATCTGGTGAAGGGGTAAAGGGACATTAAACCAGATTTTGAAAAATAATTGGGGGGGTTAACTCTTTACCACACAATCCCGACTTTTAATGACCCTGGGGAAGAAGCCTTTTGAAAACATTGTGGGAAAAGGAGAAAATGCTAGTAACACGCATTTTCTCCTTTTCCCACAATGTTTTCTACCCTATCATAGAAAAATCATATCATTTGAGCCACATTGAAATTGTCGTCTGCAAATCCTTTCAAATTGGACAGGTCTAAAATTTTGTCGTTGGGTAAATGGTTAATTGTTTAAAAGGAAGAATAATAAGGATATGACTGTTTACCCTTCATTGGTGAAAAACAAATAAAAAATATAACAAAATTGTACCTTTTATGACTGGAACCTATGACCTTCAAACAGGTTCTGCGACTCCTAACAAACTGAGGTTTAGGGCCAACATAATTATAATTTGCCATGTTAAATATGAACTTATTCTTTGTTGTGCAATTAAGACTATACAGTTACTATGGAAATAGAATTTGTACAATAAAGTTAAAAAAAAATGTAATTGCTTGTAAAACTTTCTATGTGTAGTTCTTGGGCAAGACATTTCAGAGCCCCCATCCTAGAACTGTGAAACCCAGGGCATACATGAATATGCGAGCTGCGGCCATGATACAACTGAAATGATGCTGAAAGCAGCGTAATGCACCAATTAATCAATCTACATGTAGTTCTTCAAGGGTTTTTAATTCAAAGGCATTTTTCAAAAGAAATGAAATTAGCAGTCTTTTTTAAGACTTTAGAAAAAAACTTGAGTCTTGTGAAACAAAATCTGATTTAAAGTACCTGTGAAATACAATAAAATCCTTATAAGTAAGTGCAGTTTCAAGGGGGCCTATTTTCCAGAATGTCTCAGCAAATCAGATAGTGAAAAGATCAGACTGTATGTCTTTTGCAGTCTTACCTTAATCTACACAGACTGACAAGGAAGCTATGGTTTGGAAAGAGACTGCAAAAATTAAAAGCATTTGCAAATAACTAAATAAATGTTAACTTAATTGAAATTTGTCACTGAAAGAGTAGAAAAGCCCAGCGGGGTAGCTCAGTGGTAAGCATATCTGACTCGTGACATACTGGTTGTGGGCTCCAGTGGAGGCAAACTTTCTTTCTGGCAATTTTCACCTCACACCTCTGATGCATATGAGGAAAAAAAGTCGGTGGCTCGGAAAGAAAGTTAATGTCAGTACTGGTGTAAGAAAGCCAGGAAACACATGTGTAAGTGCACTGACCACCGTGATAGGACCTAAGCTATAAAAACAGCATTAAACTTCAATATAAATGAACAAAAAGAGCACAAAAATCATTACCTAATGATAGATTTTTAAACTTGTCCAAATTGAAAGCATTTACAGAGGGCAAAGGAAATGTGATTCAAAATTGATCGTTGATCTGTAAGGATTGAAAATAACATTGTCAAACTAGAAAATGCTGGTTATGGTCAAAGCCTAAATTCCTATGGTCATTAAGTTTTGGGATAGTTAGGTTAAGGGTTAAAGCAGTCTTTGACAGGGTAGTGAAACATGCTCATTTGTTAAAGAGTTTTACCACATATGACAGTTGTGAAAGGGATAGAAATATTGTGTGGGAAAAAAAAGGAGAAAATGCTGGTTACCAACATTATTTTTCTTTCCCGACAATGTTTTCAAAAGTCATTCTACCTAAAGGGACCAACTCTTTACCAGACAACAAAAAATGTACGCCCGTCCAATTTGAAAGTATTTGCAGGCAATTAGTTAAATGTGGTTCAGATGATGAAATTTACAAATGATGAAATTTAATTTTGATAGGGTAGAAAACTTGGTGGGAAAATAAGAAAATACTGGTTACCAGCATTTTCTCTTTTTCCCGTATATTGCTTTCACAAGACTGCTTTCTCAGGGTTGTTTACTTGGCTTTGTATGGTAAAGGGTTAGAACGCAGGATTATGTGGTAAAGAGTAAAGGGTACTAGTGTTTGCTAAACAGTAGTGGCATATTTAACTCTTTACCAAACGACAAAATTTTAGACTCATCCAGATTGAAAGCATTTGCAGACAACACAATAATTGTGACTGAAAAATTTGAATTTATTTTGGGAAGGGTAGAAAAGATTGTGGGAAAAGGAGTAAATGCTGGTTACCAGCATTTTCTCCTTTTTCCACATTGTTTTCAAAAGGCTTCTTTCTTGGGGTCGTTAAAAGTCGGGATTGTGTGGTAAAGAGAAGTCATTGTTCAAATAAGACAATTTAATATATAAAAAAAAAAGTCAATGCCTCTTTTATGACATTGTTAGCCTCTTGGTCATCGTAACTACATGAAATTTTGGAGAAAAAAGAAGTAACCTTTAAAAAAGTGGAAAAACTTCTTGCACTTCATGTAAATGAGTCACCTTTAGTACGAGAGAATAAAACGATGTTTCTGTCCCTGAACAATGTAACCTAAAATACCGTACTCAATGTAAAATTTTGTCATCTGGAAAAGATTTAAATGCGTAACATGCTAAAGTTTTCCTGTTTATTTCACAAATACACATATGGAATTTGTTCTTATTTGGTATTTTGTTGTAGCATTGTATTTTTGACAGGAAAATGAAATAAAACTTGGGAATAGTTGACTTTATGATTTATTCTACCTTTCATTACATAATACCTTTCATTACATAATTAGTGTCAGACATCCATTCAGTTGACAAATTTAAAGGCTAAGGAAATACATGTGTATACATACAAGAAAGTGCTGCATCATTACTCTAAAACCTTACATACCATAGCTGTATTTGTTAACCAGTAAACTTCTAAATACATGTAAATTAAACTTATAATTTCCAGCCAACAGTGAAAACCTATAGATTATGATTTAAAAATTTTGCTTGTAGGAAAAATCGCACTGTATTGGACAGAGTAGATCCAAGATCAAACTGAACCTTTTGTGCAGTCTGATCTTGGATATGCACCACATAGTCACGCTTAGCAGTCTGTGTTAAGGAATTGGCCTAAGAATGGAAATAATGTTTGTACAGTGTGAAACACGAACAAATGAAGAAAAAAAACAAGCCAGCATGTTATCATTGGATTGAGTGTCTTTGACAGGTTAAGTTAGTTTTTCTGATGGGGCATATCAAGATCAGACCCCTCAAAATGTGTAATTAAATTTTGGATGTTAAGAACAGTCTGTCAGCACTATAGATGCATAATTATGTTGCTATTTCAAAGCTTTTTATGTCAGAACACCTGGCAAAAACCCAATAGTGTAGATTCAAGATCAGACTGCATATTTTGTCTGTCTGATCTTTATACACTGAGCATAAGCAAGTAAATCTAGGTTTTGTCATCTTTACCAGACAACAAAATTTTAGTCTTGTCCAAATTAAAAGCATTTGCAGACAACATTTTTAGATGTGCATCAAATGATGGAATTTGTGTATAAAAGTGTAAAAACATTGTGGGAAAAGGTGAAAATGCTTGTTACAAGCATTTTATTCTTTTCCCACAATGTTTTCAAAAGCCTTAGGGTCATTAAAACACAAGATAGTGTGGGAAAGGGTTAATGCAAGTCCTGATTTTTTTTTCTTTTTTTCTTTTTCCAGATACAGAGGGACTCGATTGGTAGATAAGTAAAAATGGCTTTGTTGTTTTCTGTCCTTAGTTATACGTCTGACCTTCTGTCATGGGCGAAGAAGACTTTGGTGGAGGCTGATACAGACTTGCCAAATGTCTTCTTTCAGCATGACAGAGACCATCGCGAGTTCTCCTTTGATGCGGATGAAGGCACCTCAGTGGATGCTGTGTGTGATGTTGAGGTGTTGGATGATGTGGAGGAGGAGATTCTTCGTGATGGTGGTGTGGAGATCGAAGAAGACTGGGAGGTAGAAATTAGTTCTCTGGAACTAAGTTGTACCTCTTTGTCCTGTTCGACTTTGACTCTGGATATGCCGGTCCTGCAGACTGAGGGTTGTGTTGGGGTGGCTGATGGAGAAGAGGCTGAGCTAAGCTTGGACTCTTTCTCCATTAGTCAGGGAGATGAGCTCGAGGTCTGTCTACCTTCTGTTGTGTCCGAGCCAGTGGTAGTCACACGCAGTGGGCGCCGTAGCCGTCGGCCTGATAGGTACGGTGACTGGGTGTACTATTAGACTGGTTTGCATTATGCTTTCCAAACTTCTTCAGTGGTAGACAGCTTCAGTTGCTTATCTCCTTTTGAAGGTATCAGTGTCTGGTTAACTTGGACATAAATCATGTGCTAGTGTTCTCTAGTTAGCGGAAACGAAGACAACTGAATGTGGCCTCTAGAGTGTACACAGAGATTTCCTAAGATTTGACCCAATGACCTACATTTCAACCAGACGTCGCCTATTTTCAAATTTATTCGAGATATCAAGACAACATTCTGACCAAGTTTCATGAGTGTTGGACTGACAATATGGTCTCTAGAGTGTACACAATATTTTTCTGAGATTTGACCCAGTAACCTGCTTCTTGTCCCAACGTCACCCATTTTAAACCCAAGATATCAGATATGTTAAGACAAACATTCTGACAAACTTTCATGTGGATTGGACCAAGAATCTGACTTCTAATTGTTCACAAGGTTTTTCAATGATTTGACCCAGTAATCTAGTTTTTGACTAGATATCACCTGTTTTTTCATGTATCTGAGATATTACCAAGATAAACATTCTGACAAACTTTCATGTTTATTGAATTTGAAATATGACTTCTAGAGCATACACAAGGTCTTTCAAAGATTTGACTGGATGACCAAGTTTTTGATCTGACATCACCAATTTTCCAACCTGTCTGAAGTATCAGATATATCAAGACAAACATTCTGACCATTTGTCATGAGTCAAGCTGACCTTGAGCACTTTGTGCATAAACATGTAGGAGCGCAAAGCTTAGGTTAGGTATTGTTTAAAGTAATCGATGATTGGGGAGAGAAGATAGTACATGTCTGTATTTGTAGTCCATTAGGCATATGTTGGTCATTGCTGTAGCTTAATCCTTTCTTTGACACTCACCCCAGTCTCTATAGGGTTGTAACCCTCTGTTTTAGTGGTTCTTGAGCGTAAAGTGGTGACAGGTAGGTTATGGATGGGATCTGTCACTAGTAAGACCAGGGACTTAGTGACAGGTCTTTGAAGTGACCTTTCCATTGCACAGCCACAAAGATAGGTTATCAAAGTTTACTAAATGTGTTGGTGAAGGAATGACTATCTAACAGTTGCTGCAGAGTGTCAGCCTGGAAGGGCTTCAATCTATTTTGATGACAGACGTTTCATTCCCCATGCTTACTGTTTATGAAGTGAGCTTGCATAATTTGTGTAGGAATGCAAAGCTGAGGTTAATTATCAGTTATGGTTTAAAGTAATCGATGATTGAGGAGAGAAGATAGTACATGTCTATATGTGTTACGCGTTAGGCATATGTTGGTCACTGCTATAGCTTAATCCTTTCTTTGACACTCACCCCTGTCTCTGTAGGGTTGTTACCCTCTGTTTTAGTGGTTCTTGAGCGTAAAGTGGCGACAGGTAGGTTATGGATGGGATCTGTCACTAGTAAGACCAGGGACTTAGTGACAGGTCTTTGAAGTGACCTTTCCATTGCACAGCCACAAAGATAGATTATCAAAATTTACTAAATGTGTTGGTGAAGGAATGACCATCTAACGATTGCTGCAGAGTGTCAGCTTGGAGGGGCTTCAATCTATTTTGATGACAGACGTTTCATTCCCCATGCTGTTTATGAAGCGAGCTTGCATAATTTTGAGACCTGTAGGTTTGTTTTGATCAGATGCAAACATTCTGACCAACTTCCAAGAGTATTTGACTGAAAACATGGCCTATATTGCATACAGAGGTTTTTTCTAATGTTTGTCCCAGGTCCCAGTGACCTTGTTTTTGACCCAACATGACCCATTTTCATACTGGTCTAAGATAAGCAAGACGAACGTTCTGACCAAGTGTTAAGAGTATTGGACTTAAAATGTGGCCTCTAGAGTGTACACAAGGTAAACGTTGACAAAGGTTGACACACAACAGACACAGCACAATCACAAAAGCTTACCTTGAGGGCTTCATGCTCAGGTGAGCTAAAAGCAGTGTATTCAGTTATATCATGTGCCCAAAGCATGGATTGAATTAAGTTTAGTATTTTACCTAAGTATGACCATGGCATGGATCGAACCAAGCAGTGTGTTCAGTTATATCAGTTGTATCATGTGCCCACAGCATGGATTGAACCAAGTTTAGTATTTTACCTAAGTATGACCATGGCATGGATCGAACCAAGCAGTGTATTAGTTATATCAGTTATATCATGTACCCACAGCATGGATTGAACCAAGTATAGTATTTTACCTAGGTATGACTGTGGCATGGATCGAACCAAGCAGTGTGTTCAGTTATATATCATGTACCCACAGCATGGATTGAACCAAGTTCTAAGTAACATCATGGCATGGATTGAACAAAGTATAAGTTTTACATCGGCATTGCCTCGGCCTCAATTGAAACAAGTTATATATTCAGTTATATCATGTATCTTTAACCCTTTATCGAACAATCCTATTTACACAATGGCAGGTACATCAGTATGACCATGGCACGGATTGAACCAAGTTTTATGTTCAGTAATATCACGAATACCATACAGTGGCAGTTACAACAGTTTGACCATTGCAAGGATTGAACCAAATGCTATGTTCAGTTATATCATGAATCCAATACAGTGGCAGGTACATCAGTATGACCAGGGCTTGGGTTGAACTAAGTTTTATATATGTTCAGTTATATCGTGAATCCCACACAGTAGCAGGTATGTACATCAGTTTGACCATTGCAAGGACTGAACCAAGTTTTATGTTCAGTTATATCATGAATCCAATACAGTGGCAAGTACATCAGTACGACCAGGGCTTGGGTTGAACCAAGTTTTATGTTCAGTTATATCATGGATACCATACAGTGGCAGTTACAACAGTTTGACCATTGCAAGGATTGAACCAAGTTTTATGTTCAGTTATATCATGAATCCAATACAGTGGCAGGTACATCAGTATGACCAGGGCTTGGATTGAACCAGTTTTATGTTCAGTTATATCATGAATCCCACACAGTAGCAGGTACATGTATGTACATCAGTACGACTTGGGCTTGGAGCGAACCAAGTTTTATTTTCAGTTATATCGAGAATCCCACACAGTAGCAAGCATGTCAGTACGATCAGGGCTTGGATTGAACCCAGTTTTATGTTCATTTACATCATGAATCCCATCTTTGAGTCTTCATCAAACGGTGCTATTTACACATACAGTTGCAAAGTCATTGCAACACATGGATGACTGTGATGTGGATTTATATTCAGTCATATTACATCACAATGAGGGAGAAGCTAGCTTATTTGAATAATTTATGTGGTTTTTATCATTATTTGAAGTCATATCACAGTAAAACCTCACTTATTCATGTGTGTCCTGGGTTTCACCAGTACTAGGACTCTGAAGAGTCTTGCCCAAGGACACTCTACAAATGCCCCAGCATTTTGATTGAGGATCGAACCCAGGCCTCTGGAGTATATACCCTGCATTTACACCACTGAGCCACGCAGAACCCCATGGGGAACTGAGAAGAGCAGCCCCTAACAGATGGATGGAAGACGGATGTTGATGACCAGAGCCAAGATGATGTTCCTTTCAGATGCAGCAAATCAGGACGACAGGCAGTGTGTGAGGTATTCAGCTTGATTGCAAGCTGCCTAGATGGATGATTTTGTGCAATACTATCCTAAGTGCCTATACAATGTACAGTCACTTAGAATGGTATTGCAATGACCTTTTAGTGTTTATTAGATGGGATTGGATAAGTTTTTTTTCTGTTTTCAATATATCCCTATTTTTGCTTTGCTTAGTAAGCAATTAAGTACATGTACTTATATGATAGTTATAGATATATTTTGATATTTGATTTTTGTTTTAACTTTAAATAGCTTTATTCTAGGCGCCTAGATATAGCAATATTTTTGTTGTTGTTTTAAGATGTTTGTTTTACTTCTTGATAAGGTGATGGAATGCTATCTTGTTGACTTTCCCTACATTTATCAAAAGGATTTGTTTTGATATCTATTACATGTACTTAAGTTATGGGTACCCATACTTTTTGTAGCTGATTGTTATTATTAAAATATGCTTTTTTTTAACATGCATACGATGATAACATAGAATTTTTATGACATTAGGCATTCTTTTTTTTTTTTTCATCACAAGATCATTGGTACCAGTATTGTTATTAATAAAACAAGTTTTTTTTTCCATATTGACAGTTACCTTACTTAATGGTGTTTATTGATTAAACAGTTTCCCTTCTTAATGGTGGTTAGATTATTTAACAAAGTTTTGTTTTAGCATTCTAATGTACTCTTTTACTGTTCTGTTGAAATTCATTCACAACCGAGTTTGTGTAGATTGTATATTATATACAGTTTTCAGTTGTTTTTTTTGAGTTAGTTAGGAACAGTTCTGTTCATGCAGTGATCATCAAAAAGATGTTTATTTGCCATGGCTATAAGTGATTATTCATTAAATGTTTATCTACCACATAGTTTCTGTTCATGAGTTCCAATACAATTTATTTGTAAACAAGTATATACTGATTATATATCTGTTTGCAGGATGGTCTTAGTGTACACTAAAATCAGGAGCTCGGATTTGAAGGTGGTGATGGTTGGCTGAAGGGGAGGAAGGAGGCCAATTTTTCTAAATACTCTTTATGTACATTTTTGTTGAAGTTTGTAAGTCTACAAAAATGTCTTGGTGAGAATTGAATTGTAGTAAGGGATGGGTATTGTACCCACTCTGTCAAGCAGCAAACTAAATGTTTTATGTTGCTATTGATTTAGATGACTTTTGTTGCCTTTGTTTAAAGAATTTTTATGACATTAAGTATTCTTTTTTTCATCACAAGATTATTGGTACCAAGAATCATTTGTGAAGATATATCAGCTAAATTAGTTTATATGCTGTTACTAGTATCAGGTATCTGATCATTTATTGGACTATATGGAATGTATGAAGTTAAATATTTGGGTTTTATGACAATTTGTACCAGGAAAATTTGTGATGGACATTTGATAACATTTGGTAAGCACTGTGTAGGCCTAATGACTTTTTAGATACAACAGGGATGTAAATTGCTGTCCAAAATAGATCATGGTTGAAAACCCAAATAATTGCTTGTCCCATACACTACAGTGTATGATAATTGAAAATCAAGTATAGTTTCAAACCATACGGGTAAATATTTTCTAAAGTTTGAGATGTGTGACATGTGTAAGCGTTCGAGATACTTCATTAGCTGAGGGGAAGAGAATGGTAAAAAATACCAATACTAGTCAGTTGAGTCTTTTTAAAGGGCACCATATCTACAAAATTGATAGGTATGATACTTATTGATGTATCTAAACATGAGTGTTTTATACACACGTGTGTGCTTTTACATGTTTGAGGACTTGTAAATCCAAGGGATTTGTAGTAGACAGGTCACATGATAGAGTTAGGTTTGTCTTTTACTCCATTTAATTTTTCATATTGGTCCAATAACTCCTTACCACACAACAAAATGTAGACATGTCCAAATTGAAAGTATTTGAAGATGACAATTTACATGTGGCTAAAATGATGGAATCTATCTTGGTTACCAGCATTTTCTCCTTTACTCACAATGTTTTTCTAAAGGTTTTCCCCCAGGGTTATTAAAACTTTGTACTGTGTAGTAAAGGGTTGACTGTTGCTTATCCCCAATAAGTAAGCCTCCTTGTCTCATATAACTCTGGCACCCTTTTTGAAGTACTAGTGTTTACTAGGAAACGAATGGGTGCCAGGGAAAGGTAGGGATGGACATTGACAGCGTGACAGACCAGAAGCTGCATGCAGGTTTTTGAAATGCCTTTGTAGTATGTAGTAGTGTTAAGGTGTAAGTGTAAGTTCTGTAAGGCATTAGGGACAGGCACGGATGGAGTCTGTCTGCAGCTAGACTTGGAGCATCACATAGTTTTTGACTAGACAGGCTGCTTTGTTCACAGTTTTTGTCAAGACAGACTGCTTTGTTCAGTTTTTGACTAGATGGACTGCTTTGTTCACAGTTTTTAACTAGACAGACTGCTTTGTACAGTTTTTGATGAGAGACTGCTTTGTTCAGTTTTTGACAAGACAGACTGCTTTGCTCCAAATTTTTGATGAGATAAACTGCTTTGTTCACAGTTTTTGACAAGAAAGACATTATTTTTTTAAATTCCAAAACTGCTTTGTTCATAGTTTTTGACAAGAAAGATGTTATTTTTTTAATTCCAGACATTTGAAATGTAAATAATCCCTTTGCTTTACCAGCTCTCAAAGATGTTTCCTATGGCAAGGTATTCTCTCAGGTGGATACATTTTATTCAGTAGCAAAGAGATGGGGTTTTTAGGACTTGGTGCCTTTAAAAGATTCATTGGCTTGGTCTGTGTGCATTGCTTGTATCTGATATCACTTGACATTACCTCTAACAGCTCTTGAAATAATTTTGAATGCTAACCTGAGTCCATTTCTCCTAAACCCAAGGAAAGATTTGCCTTTGAAAGACAGTGACCACAAATTAGGACTCCACCTTTTTTACTGCAACCTTGTTGGTATTGTACACTCAGATTTTAAGCTGGTCTGAGTTATTGTTGTAGCCTTGTCGTCGTCTGCCATTACATTGTTTATGTGCAAAAATTTGGACTTTTTAAGACTCTCTCTTTACTTACTGAAGATATTTACTTCAAACTTTGATAAGTTTTGACTATCAAAAGGGGAACCCATACAACAAGGGCAGGTTACTATCAAAGTATTTTTGACACAATTATGCACCTTTTTTTGATGTAGAAATTTCACTTAAAATCAAGCACCTGCAGCTGAGCGTTTGCACCTGCATGTGGTGCTCTTGGATTTCTGACAAAATTGTATCCAGTTTTCAACCATAGTGATATATTTGGATGTGTTAGGTTATCGCTAGATGTGCTGAATGTTATGCATGTAGCAGTCTTTGTATTTTTCTAATTTTTCTAAAATGTACCATTTATTTCCAAGATAAAACCTTTGGTTTTTTTTTTTTTCAACTTGGCCCACTTACTATGAAGCAGTGCGGCCATATCTGAGGACCATCAGGAGCTCAGATTTGAAGGTGGTGATGGTTGGCTGAAGGGGAGGAAGGAGGCCAATTTTTTAAATACTTTTTATGTACATGTTTGTAGAAGTTTGCAAGTCTACAAAAATGTTTTGGTGAGAATTGAATTGTAGTAAGGGATGGGTATTGTACCCACTCTGTCAATTTTAGCTGTAAACTAAATGTTTTATGTTGCCAGAAAAAGCAAGTTAAACCTTTCCCACATGACTAATTTTAGACTCTCCTAAATTCAAACATCAGTGGGCAACAAATTTAAAATTACTACAAAAGAGCTGATATTCACTGACAGAAAAGAAAACAATGTGGGAAAAGGAGAAAATGCTGATTACCAACATTTTCTCCTTTTCCCGCAATATTCCAAAAGGCTTCTTCTTCAGCGTTGTTAAAACATGGAATTGTTTGGTAGGAGTTGAACTTTGCCAGAAACTGATGACATTTTTTGTTACATGTTTTTTTCTGAAGTGATTTATTTATTCTCTTTCTGTAATTTGAAAGAGATACCGAATTATCATTGTTTTGTCTGTTACTGTAAATATGATATTACATATTACACACCTGTCTAGATGAAGTCTATATTTACCCTTTACCAGACAATCCTTAGTTGTAATGACCCTGACAGGAAAACTTAATGAATATATTGTAGGAAAAGGAGAAAAAGGTGTTAACCAGTATTTCTCCTTTTCCTGCAATATTTTTTATAGTGTTCAAGTTGTACGCATTACATATACATTGTTCTTTTTGTTCCAGATATTTTCCTATTTATGACATGTCATTTAAATTCTATGATGATATTTCTGTTGAAATAAAAAATTCATATCACTAGTCATGTGTTTATTTATTTATGATATGGCTCTTTTCACTTCCCTGAATTGCCCCTTTAACCCTTTACCGCACAATGACGCCTTTTAACGCCCCTGGGAAACGAGCCTTTTGAAAACATTGTGGGAAAAGGAGAAAATGCTGGTAACCAGCATTTTCTCCTTTTCCCACAATGTTTTCTGTCCTGTCAAAGGAAAATTGCACTGTTTGAGCCACATTGAAATTGTCGTCTAAAAATACTTTCAATTTGGACAAGGCTAAAATTTTGTTGTCTGGTAAAGGGTTAAACCCTTAACCATACGATCTTGAGTTTTAATGAGCCTGTGGAACAAAGCTATAGAAAACATTGTTAGAAAATGAGAAATGCTGGTAACCAGCTTTTTTTCTCTTTTCTTACAATGTTTTCTGTCCTTTCAGACATAAATTTGATCATTTTAGCCACATTTGTTTTGTTGTCCACAAATGCTTTTGATTTGGGCATGTCCAAAATTTAGTTGTTTGCTAAAGTGTCAATTAACTTTCATTTATATATGAGCTATGCTCTGGAAAAAGGGGTTTAGTGCCTCTCCCTGATGAATTATAACAAGCAAGTCATTGCAATACTCATTGATCCATAAAACCCATTTTGTCTAACAATTGAGTCCTGAGTTAGACAGCATGTTATGTGTAGTCTGACCTTGATCTACACTGGCCACAAAAGGCAACTTAAGTTGTAAAATGAGCTTTGACCCTTTACCACACAATCCTGAGTTTTAATGACCCTGAGAGAGAGCGGCTTTTTGAAAACATTGTGGAAAAAGCAGAAAATGCTGGTAACCAGCATTTTCTCCTTTTCCTACAATGTTTTCTACCCTATCTAAACGAAAATTTCATCATTTTGACCTCTTTTGTCTTCTGCGAATGCCTTCAATTTGGACCACTCTAAAATTTTGTCCTGTGGTTAAGGGTTAATATAGGGGTTTTAATAAGAAAATTGGGATTGGATCCTCTCTGGCAGCTACAGCATGTCATGGAGTAATGTCCATAAGCAGAGATGGTAAACCCTGAAAAGGGATGAAAAGTGAGGTGTGGAAATGATTTGACTGAATATTCTATTGAAAGTCATGTAAAATTGCATTTGATTGATTCATAATTTGATACATGTCCTCAAGCCTACTGTGGCTCTGTGCTGGTTGTGTGATGGTGTGTCACTTTACTTTCAATTAAAAAAAAAAATCTGAAACTGCAGAGCTAATTTTAACCAGAGTCCACAGAAATGGTCCTACCATGGTACTTTTAGGAATTCCTTCCAAGAATTTAATTCCATTTAAAATGCTACTTGCTATGGTAAAGAAAAATTATGAGCCAGAAAACTTTTGAAAACATTGAGGAAAAAGGAGAAAATGCTGGTAATCAGCATTTTCTCCCTTTCCCACAATGTTTTTTAACCTATCAGACTAATTCCATCATTTGAGCCTCATGAAAATTGTTGCCTGTAATTGTTTTCAATTTGGACAAGTCAACTTTCTGACGTGTGGTGAAGAGTTAAAAGGGGGCTTAATGCATCTGCGAATAGTATCAGCCCAGATTAGCCTGTGCAGTGACCAGAGCCAAAACTTTTCACTATCGGTCAACTTTCTGCATGCCCAAGGACCAGTGTACCTCATGTTACAGTTGGTTGCTAGTCAAAATGGATTTTACGGATCCATCATTATGTGATAGTTTGCTTGTTATCATGCATCATGGAGATGAATTAAACCCCATTTGCCAGAGCTTGGCTCATATCTTTTTCTCCAAAACCATGTGGTGGAGTTCTCAGTAATGTGGCATAAGTATCCTCTGTTGGACCTGTTTTCCAGATTTTTTTTCTATCTGATCCATTTAGAGACATGGTTGGTGCAGTAAGGCTTGTTTTCTCTTGGACTTTTACCACAGGAATACAGCCAGTGGCTTGGGAAAAATGTTGTGCAAAGAACTGTTATTAGAAACTCCAGGAAAGCATAGATAGTTGCACTGGCTGTCACTATGTAACTGGAGAACTGAAAACAGCATTAAACACCATACAATCAATTAATTAATCAATCAATCAACTCTTAACTCTCTACTAAACAAAATTTCTACCCATCCACAGACAATTTTTTTCTTTTAGTCACACTTAATGTCCAAATTGAAGCTTTTGCAGACGACAAAAATGGTACAAATAATGGGTTTTGTTATTGTAGACCATCTAAAATTCAGAATATGTAGATGACAAATTTCTTTGATAAGACAGAAATCATTGTGGGAAATGGAGAAAATGCTGGTTACGAGCATTTTCAGCCTTTCCCACAATATTTTCAAAAGGCTTCTTACTTACACTCTGGATTGTTTGTCAAAAGGGTAATGACTCTGGGGAAGAATAGGTCTGAAAATATTGTGGGAAAAGGAGAAATCAAATGCTGTATTGGCATTCTCTTCTTTCCACAATGGTTTGTAACCTTTCAAAGAAAAAATCCCATTATTTTAACCATATTCCATATCATCATCCACAAATTTCTGCATGTTTGATGGAAATTGTCACAACTGTAACAACAAAACTCTACACAAGTCATTACCAGATGACAAAATCTTAATACTTGTCCAAATTGAAAGCATTTGCAGATGACAAAATAAATGAGACTCAAATTGGAAATAAGCTCCGGGAAGGGTAGAAAACTTTGTGGGATAAAGAGAAAATGCTGGTAACCAGTGTGGAACAGAGATAAAGATTTTGAAGTGAATGAAGGGAGGTTACTCTACTAGTTTTATTTCATGAAAAAGGGAGATAATCAGTTGTTCCATTCCCAACCCTTCAACCATCCCGTAACCCTTTCCCAAACGACAAATTTTGGACTGGTCCAAATTGAAAGAGTTTGCAGACGACCATTTTAAATTTGATGAAAATGGCAGAAAGGTCTCAAAAAGGGTAGAAAACACTGTGGAAAAAGGAGAAATTGCTCATTACGAGCAATTTCTCCTTTTCCCGCAGTGTTTTCAAAAGACTTGTACTGCAGACACGTGAAAACCAGGGCTTGTTTGGGAAGGGTTAAACTCTTTACCAAACAACAAAATTTTAGACTGATCCAAATTGAAAGCATTTGTAGACGAAAAATTAAACGTGGCTCAAATAATGCAACTTGTGTCCGAAAGCACATTGTGGGAAAAGGAGAAAATGGTGGTTACCACAATGTTTTCAAAAGCCTTCTTTCTACAGGGTTGTTAAAAGTCTGGATTGTGTAGTCAAGGGTTAACCACACAATCCCAACTTTTCCTTACCCCAAGGAAGAAGGCTTTTGAAAATACCCTGGGAAAAGGAGAAAATGCAGGTAACCAGAATTTTCTCCGTTTCCCACAATGTTTTCAATCCTCTCAGAAACTTTAACTTCCTTTTTACTAATTTCAATTTAATCATCTGCAGATGCTTTCAACTTTAAAGAATCTAGTCTTTGTTGTTTAATAAAGGGTTAAACTGCTAACAAAGAATTTTCAGTCATATTGGGACAATAGTTTACTTATTCATGTCTCCCAGGCTTTCAACAGTGCAGTCCTGGGTTCTGCAATACCTTGCCAAAGGGCACTGCTACATAATCGATCCTGCCAAGTGAATCAAACAAGGATTTTTTGACAGCAGACCCAGACTGTTAATCCTTTACCAAGCAATTCTTTGACGCGGGGGAAGAGGCTTTTGAGAACATTGTGGAAAATGGGAAAATGCTACTGGCAAACAGCATTTTCTCCTTTTCCCACAATGTTTTCTACTTTTTCAAACAACAAATTTCTTTTTTTGAGCCAGAATTATGTTGTCATCTGCAAACACTTTCATTTTGGACGATTCTGAAATTTTGTCATCTGGTAAAAGATTAAATAGGTTAACACTGCTTTCAGCAGTGTTTCAGTTCAATCCAGGTGTAAGTTGAGTTGTCCACATCTTCCTGGATTTCACAAGTGCCAGGCTAGGGTACTGCTATACCTTGCCCAAGGACACTGCCACATGACTAATACCATAAGCAGACTCAAACAAGAGGCCTTGCTCACAACTATTCTGAGGAACATTCTTAGTCTTTATGTCTGAGATTTTTAAATTTGAAAGTAACAAAGCTTCTGATTGGCTAAACCATTTAGCCAATCAGAAGTTGCATTACTTTCAAATTTAGAAAATTCTGTAGAATAAGACTAAGAATGTTCTGAAGAATGGGTGGTGAATACTGACCCTGGATGACCTGATTAAAGGTTCCAGGTTCTTAACCCTTGCCACACAGAACTGTATCTACGACCCTGAGGAAGAGGGCTTTTGAAAAAAATATTGTGGTACAGGGAGAAAATGCCATAGGTAAACAACATTTTTAAGCCCCCTGCAAAGTGGGGGACATTATATGAATGGCCTTTGTCTGTCTGTCTGTCTGTCTGTCTGTCTGTCTTGTCTGTAACACTCTGTCTGCTTTATATCTCCTGAACCCATTGAAAGATTTTCATTAAATTTTTATCTCAAAGAGACAGTTTGCAGTGCACAAGATCCACAACTCTATCTTTACTATTTTTTGAGTTATTGCCCTTTGTTATTTTACACATTAGATTTTTGTCCAGAGCATGACTTCAGAAGTATAAAAGCTGTTGACTTCAAACTTAATATGCACATAAACTTGTGCACATAAATCACATTGAGGACAAGTGCAGTGCTTAAAATCCCTAATTCTGTTTTTGTTTTGTGTTTTTTGAGTTATTGCCCTTTGTTATTTTACACATGGGAATTTTGTTTGGAGCATAATTTCCAAAGTATAAAAGCTATCATCTTCAAACTTCATGAGCAGGGAAATTACACTGAGCACAAGTGCAATGCACAAGATCCATAACTCTGTCTAAATCATTTCTGAAGTCATTGCCCTTTGTTATTTTACATGTTAGGCTAACTTTCAAGGTTTAAAAGCTGTTGATTTCATACTTCAGATACGTAAAGATCACATAGAGCAGAAATGCAGTACAGATTATCCATAACCTATTGACCTAAGTAAAAGGAAATGTACAGAACACATATCCATGGCTCTTCAGTGTAACAATTGATGGCCAAGGTCCCAGCCATAGGTATAATGTTAGAAGCATGGCTTTCCTGTTTGCAACTTTAGTATTTGCAGGTTTTACGAGATGCAGATTTTGTGTTTATAGATATATCATCAAGAAATTATACTTGTATACTGCTTTACTTTGAATTCATCCATGTAACCAAAGATATGGATGGATATACTGCCTTCTTGTCTCCATTGTTTTAGCCACATTTATGTTGTCATTTTCAAAGGCTTTCAATTTGGACATGTCTAAAATTTTGCCAGGTAGAGAGTGAAATAAAGCCTGTGCAATCAACTGTTAACCCTTTACCAAACAGTTTAAAGTTTAAATGACCCTGAATGAGAAGGCTTTTGAAAACATTTTCTGGCTTTCCACGATTTTTTTCAGCCCTTTCAAAGCCAAATACCACCATTGAAGCCACAGTTAATTTGCTGTCTGCAAATACTTTGGTTTTGGACAAGTCCAAAATTTGTTTTATAGTAGAGACATAACCTTGTAGCACACAATCCCGACTCTTAAAAACCCTGCAAAAGAAGATTTTTGCTGACCAGCATTTTCTCCTTTCCCCCTCAATGATTTCTACAAAATCAAAGCCAAATTCCATCGTTTGGGCCACATTTTAAATTGTTGTATGTAAATCATGCATTTTAGTTTGGAAAAGTCGAAGATTTTGTCATGTAGTGAAGAATTAACCCTTTGCAGCACAATCCCAATGTTCAATGACCATGAGGAAGAAAGCTTCTGAAAACATTGTGGTAAAAGGAGAAATACTGGTAACCAGCATTTTCTCCTTTTCTGACAATGTTTTCTACACTTTCAAAGAGAAATGCTTTCAATTTGGACAAGTTCAAAATTTCATAGTGTGGTAAAGAGTTAAGCCACAGTTAATTTGTTGTACAATTACTTTGGTTTTGGACAAGTCCAAAGTTTGTTGTATAATATATGTAACATGTGTACACTTCAACCTTTACAGTGCTAAAATAACTTTACATGTATCATCAAATCATCTGCACCTTGTAGACTATCTGCATCTTGTAGACTACCTGCATCTTGCAGACTAGCACCTTGCAGACAACCTTCATCTTGCAGACGAACTGCATCTTGCAGACGAACTGCATCCTGCAAACTAGCATCTTGCAGACTAGCATCTTGAAGACTACCTGCATCTTGCAGACGACCTGCATCTTACAGATGACCTGCATCTTGCAGCTGACCATTTACTGGAAACATTATGACATATTAAGAAATTGCTTCCAACTATGTTTCATTCTACCACAATGTTTTCATTTTTATCCATGAATTAAACCATGCTGCTAACTGATGGTCTGAATTTTTAACCAACCATTTACATTTAAAGTCTAATTCTGAATGAATAAAATAACACAATTTTTACTGGCTAAAATAATTTGGTTCACCCAATCAGAAATTGCATTCCTTTAAAATTGTTTAAATTCTGGAGAATTAACCCATAAAGCACTGGTACCAACTGCAGTTGTTTTTGCAGACAATTTAGATCAAGATCAGACTGCACAGAACATGCATTATGATCTTGGTTCTACATTGTCCGCTACTTCATTACATGTTTTGAATGCCAAAATAAAAAACAAAGTTTCTGATGTTTTTCCTGATTGAAAAGTTCCATTTCATTAACTCTTAATGTGTCTTGCACTAAAGCTGCCTTTGCAGTCAGTGTAGATCAAGATCAGACTGCAAAAAACTTGCAGTCTTTGGTCTACACTGTCTGCATTGCTGAGTCATTCTAGACAAGAGCAAACTTGAAGTGGCAATTCTTTGGGTCATATTTCTTTATTGAGAGTGCACATTGAGACTTACATGGTGCTCTTAGGCTTAATTCAATGCTGTAACGCTTAAACCAAGAGTTTTACTGACAATACAAGTATTACTGTTGGTAAACACCTTCCCATATTCCACTGTTGTCTAGCCCAAACTTGTTTTAGGACAAAAATAACCCTTAAACTGCTTAAGAAGTTAAATGAAGCTTGCAGTACAATTGTAAAAATCCAAATGATGCTATTTCAAAGTTATTTTTAGAGAAAAATATCTCCTTAGCAGACAAAGTAGATCCAAGAACAGACTGCATGTTCTCTGCACTCTGATCTTGATCTACACTGTCGGCAAAATGTCACTGCAGCCTAAAGGTTAACTCTTTACAAGAAGGCATTTTAAACTAGCCCAAATTGAAAGCATTTGCAGACGACAAATTCATTGTTTCTAAAATAATGGAATTTGACTCTGATACTGTAGGAAAGACTGAGGTAAAAGTAGAACATGCTGATCACCAACATTTTCTCCTTTCTCTACCATATTTTCAACAGCCATCTCTCTCAGGGTCTTTAAAACTTGGGATTTTGTGGCAGAGGGTTAGGTACTTTAGTCAATATCAAGAAAGCACAACTTCAGCAATATTAACTGCTTTCTTTATGGCCATATTTCCAAAAACATAGATATTTTGACTGTTTATGGAAGAAAAAAATAAGAAAGAAATATGAGCGGGAGGTTGGCAAGTCGCTCTATCTTTTGTTTACTGTTTGCCTGATTTTAAAGTTCATTTTTCCCCAAGCAGCTAACACTTGGATCTACCATACAATAACGGATTGTCATCTTCATTGTAATTTCCATTATATGTATATTGTATGATTTTACATTAAAATGCATTTTAACACCAGCACTGATTGGCCTACTTTTGGCTGTTACTGGGCCAATCACAATTAAAGCGCCTTTTTTACTAATAATTATATTGCCATTGCGGCCAGTGTAGATCAAGATCAGATTGCACAAAATGTGCAGAATTTTTTTATCTCTCAGAATCAATCTAATCATTTTAGTCACATTTAATTTGTAGTCTGCAAATGCCTTGAATTTGGACAAGTCTAAAATTTTGACAATGTGACAACATACCTAGACAAGTCTGTCGAGTTTCATGAAGACTGAATAAAAACTGTAGGGTTAATCCTTTCCTGAACGACAAATTTTATATTCTTCTGAGTTAGAGACAGCTTTGGTTGACAAATTCAAACTTGGTACAAATGAGCTTAAGTTCTATATGGTAGGGTAGAAAACCGAGAGGGAAAAAAGAGAAAATGCTGGTTTCAAAAGCCTTCTCTGTCAGGGCCAAGTCTTGGTAGCTCAGCGGGTAGTTTACAGGACTTGAGAATAGAGGGTGATGGTTCGACCCTTTTCTTCATGGCTTGGCCAATTTCTGTCAGAGGGTTGATGATAGCTATTGCAACAGGATTCATTCCACTCTCTTTGCTGACCATTGTCTCTACAATAGTTATGTGGAAAAGCACAGGCAGTGGTGGAGTACTGGCTGCTGCGATATAACTGAAAATGTTGAAAACGGTGTTAAACACTCTGCAATCATTCTCTGGCAGGGTCAGGTTAGAACTGGGGATTGTGCGGCAAAGGGTTAAGAAAGCTTGCATAGATTTCTTTCAATTAAACACCATGGTCTGTTTTTCAGCCACCATGATCCAGTTTCAAACTGATGTTACAGTGCAAAGCATCCTGTACACCATTTCATGATGGCTGGACCAAAATTGTTGCCTCAAGCCTTGGTCAAACAGCAGAAATACTTACCTGTCATATCAAAACCATATGCAGATGGCATATTAAATAAGGCTCAAATGATGGAACTTGTCTATGAGGGTAGAAATCACTGAGGGAAAAGGAGAATATACTGATTACCAGCATTTTCTCCTTTTCCCACCAAGTTTTTAAAAGCTTTCTTCCTCTGAGGTTTGTGAAAACGCCAGGTTGTTCGGAAAAATTAATTGTGTCATTTGTTTTATTCAGTGACCTGGCTGGTGATCCAAATTAGCCCCATTTCAACTTTGGCCATTAACTCCTTACCAAATGACAAAATTTTACACTTGCCCAACTTCAAAGCTGTTGCAGACGACAAAATTAAATATGGCTCAATTGATTAAAGCTGAATCTAAAGTGTAGAAAGCAATGTTGGACAGGAGGAAATGCTTTTTACCAGCATTTTCTCCATGTCCCACAATATTTTCAAAAGGCTTCTTCCCTAGGGTTGTTAAAACTTGGGATCATGTGGTAAAGATTTAAGTGCTTTACCAAATGAAAAAAATTTAGGTTGGTCCAAATGGAAAGTATTTGCAGAGAGATTCAGTGTGGCTAAGATGATGGAATTTATCTTTGAAAGAGAGGAAAACGTTATAGGAGGAGGATAAAATGCTGGTTACCAGCAATGTTTTACAAAGACTTTTACCTACCGGTCATTAAAACTATGGTATGTGTGGTATAGGGTTAAACCTTTACCAAACACTTCTGTGTTTTTTACCACCATCTGGAAGAGGGGTTTTGAAAACATTGAGGAAAAATGAGAAATACAGGTTACCTGCACTTTCTTCTTTATCCACAATGTTTCCTACCCAAATTAAGGACAAATTTGTACCACGTTTATTATCTGCAAATGCTTAGCTGCCAAAGAGTTAATAATATATGTATAATCAAGAACATTCAAAGATTGATAAACACTGGAGTATGATTTTGTTTTCTAGACAGCTGAATGATTTGTGCAGTCCGAACTTGATCTACATTGGCTACAGAGGCAACTATAGGTGAGCAAGATACTTTAAATCTTTGCTGAACAATAAAATTTTAGACTTGTTCAAATCGAAAGCATTTGCAGACAACAAAATAAAAGTGACTCAAAAATTGAAATTTATTTCTTGAAGAGTAGAAAGCATTGTGGAGAAAGGAGAAAATGCTGGTTACCAGCATTTTCTCCTTTTCCTACATTTTCAAAAGGCCTTTTCCTCATGGTCGTTAAAACTTGCGACAGTGACGTAAAAGGGTTAAGTGTTGGGTCAGCAAGCACCTACCAATTCTTCGATTCCTTCCTTTCCTGTCCTAAAGAGCAAAGCTGTTCTGGAGTGTTAACAATAGCTAATACAATTGTCATTTGAACTGATCATTTGACAAGTCCCAGATGGGACCCTGCAAAAAAAAAGCAGCATTACCCCATAGAGCACCTGTAAGATACTTTAATTGCTTTAGAAGAGAGGATAGGCCAAGATCAGACTGCATTAACTCTGTACCAAGAAATTCCAAGTTTAAACAACCCTGAAGAAATAGCCTTTTGAAAACCTTGTGGGAAAAGGAGAAAATGGTGATACCCAGCATTTTCTCCTTTTGTCACAATATTTCTACCATACCAAGGAGAAATTTCACCTTTTAGGTCACATTTACTTTGTCATCTGCAAATGCTATCAGTTTGGACCAGTCTAAAATTTTGTTGTTTGGTAAAGAGCTAACAATGCAATCTGATTTTAACCTACACTGCCGGATAATTTGAGATTTTTGGCATTAAAACTTAACTAGAACTGATGCAAAACGGACAAATAATCCCAACAAGCACCTTGTCACTGAAGCAGCACAATCAGAGAATGGAAATGATTTTCAAAACAAAGATCACCCGTGACCTTGACCTTTGACCCTCCAAAAAATAGGGCACCTCCTTGCTCATGAGCAAGACTTGTACAAAGTTTCATGATCCTAGGTCAAAAAGCAATTGAGTTAGAGCATAGCAACGATTTTTAAACAAAGTCAACCTGTGTACTTGACCTTTGGCTCATATGACCCCTAAACAATAGGGCACCTCTTTGGGTCATGAGCAACACTTGTATAAAGTTTCAGGGTCCTAGCTCCTACCTTTTGAGTTAGAGCACGGAAACAACTTTCAAACAAAGTCAACCTGTGGCCTTGACATTTGATCCATATGACACAAAAACAATAGGGCACCTCCTTGGGTCATGAGCAACACCTGTATAAAGTTTCGGGGTCCTAGATCAAAGGGCTTTAGAGTTAGAGCACACAAATTTTGTGAAATATCTGTAAGACTGGGCAAGGGGTTCATAGTATATGGAGCCATTACAAAATTGTGACAGATGGACTTAATGATAGGCAGTCAGATAGACAAACAACTAAATAGAAAACACTATGTTTCTACAGGAAACAAAAAAAAAAAAAGAGCCATGCTCTGTGAAAATGGGGTTAATACAGGCTGACATGGGTTCAAACTTTTTTGCTTTTTAAAACTTTCTGCATGACCAAGGACCTTTCTATTTCATAAACCAATTGGTTGTCAGACATAATGGATTTTATGGATCCATAATTACATAATGAGTTGCTTAGTATAATGGATAATGGACATGTATTAAACCCCCTTTTGCTTGAGCATGGCTCATGTGTATAATACAGGAAATCAAAAAACAAATTTAAGTTGGAAAAGTTTAGAGGCATAGGTAGGCAATCACAAACAAACAGAATTTCATTTCAAGACTAATTATTGAAGAGCAACAGTTCTCAAAATATTTATTCTGCCTTGATTATTTTGGATCAGCAATTACCATAGTAGTACATGTACTGGTACAGTGACACAGTCAGGCTGTTCAAATTGCAGTCCCCTAAATCCAGAGGGTGTCTCGTCTTTTTATTGCCATTTTCAAAAGTATTTCGGATATACCACACCAGGGTCCGTATTCACCAACCATTCTTAAAAATATTCTTAGTCTTATTCTCCAAGATTTTCTACATTTGAAAGTAACACAACTCCTGATTGGCTAAACCATTTGGTTTAGCCAATCAGGAGTTGTGTTACTTTCAAATGTAGAAAATTCTGGAGAACAAGACAAAGAATGTTCTTAAGAATGGTTGGTGAATACGGACCCAGATTTTATGGATCCTAATTTATGCGTTGACCTAAGTGGTATAATTCATCATGGAGATGCATGAAACCCTCTTTGCCAGAGCATGGCTCATATGTATAACATACATATTAAATACAAACTGTTGAATCACTGCTGTATAATTCATCATGGAGATGCATGAAACCCTCTTTGCCAGAGCATGGCTCATATGTATAACATACATATTAAATACAAACTGTTGAATCACTGCTGTACCATTTGTAGCCTCTTAGATAATTATTGCAGCTTTCTGACATAAAACATCCCCAGGCTCCAGTTAGCTGATGAGGTGGACGATGAAAAGTGTATACACTGCATCTTACTTCACTGAAATGATAGTAGAGTTTACTCTCCAAGAGCCATGATACAGATGATAAACAAACATTCATTCAGCAAAAACAGATCATGTGTCTTGGAAATTTAAGGCTTTTTTTTTTTTTACCATGGAAACATTTTTCTTCTCTTTATCGACATCGTAATTCTAAGATCAGACTGTACAAAATGTGCAAGTCAGTTAACCTTTACCAAACAACCAGAATTACATACACAGCAAAATACCCTACATTTACCTCACAGGCCCGAGTGTCACCAGAATTTTCTCTTAATCCCACAATGTTATCTACCCTGTCAATGACAGAAATCATCTGAGGTAAAATTATTTTACCAAGAGCAGATGCTTTCAATTTTGTCTATTCCAAAATTTGGTTGCTTGGTATTTCTTCATCAAATAATTCTGCGTTTTAACTCTTTACCAAACAACAAAATTTCATACTGATCCAAATTCAAAGCATTTGCAGACAACAAAATAAATCTGACTGAGAAATCAAGATTTATTTTCCCACAATGTTGTCAAAAAGCTTTCTTTGGAAGAGTCGTGAAAAATCGCGATTTCTTGGCGTTATTCCTCGAAAAGAAATTTTTGAAACTATTCTTTTCTTCTATGTATTAATAAAGGAAGATATTTTACAGCATTTAAAATTCGACAGTGACGGTGACCGTATGTGCCCATTTTGAGACAACCTCAAAAAATAATTAATCAAAGTCCGATTTCCAACTAGGACAAAATTTACACTGTAGGACCGGAAGTGTACAGTGTTTGGGAGTGTATGCATCAATCTCCGAGCAGAGTTGTCGTTCGTTACTCTCACCACACATCTCTGCAATGGGCTAAATGACAAGAATCTTGTCAAACCGAAGAAAACATGTTTTGTTACTGTTTAACCGTTTCATGTGTAACATAATAAAGTAGACAAAGGAAATATGATTCCGGATACATTATAAGTGCATTCAAACTGATGAATGTACCTGTATACAATGGAATTATTTTTTCAAGCTTCTTTACTGATCAGAATCTTACGCCAATTGTAAAAAAAAATGGCTGCGCCCATGAATGATGACAATTTAAACAAAATTAAAAAACAAATTATCATCCTTTAAAAGACATTTAAGCTTTTCAGAAAATCCCTCTTTTTCACATTTCCTACCACTAAGTCTGATTGGCCGTATGCTGTTTGAACAGCACTCAAAACAATCGATTGTTTTTTCTTTCAACGGCGTTTGTGTCGCCATTTTTAGTTATGGTCATGTGACGAAAATATCACGTGATGACGGACTACTTTCTGAGCCAACTACAGAGGTGAATGGGAATGATCCGTAGTGCAAGAGAGTGTGTGTATGCATGTGACTTAAGATTTTGTACACTGACGGTCTGTGACTTGGATGTCAAAAAATGTTTTCACACGGTAAATCCTGGCTTTTGACCACAAAAAATACCGCACATAAGAGTGTTCTTTCCCGATAAAAAGCTCTGTCCATTTACACGCTTTCTCTTTTTATTGACGAGTTCCACCAAAAGCGATTAAAATATCAGAATTCTCCTATGCTTTCTAAATAAATTCTATACTGTGATTTGGAGAAGCATTGTTTCAGATTTGTACACTCACCTGAGACGACTTTGTACTGTGACTTGAATTGGTTTTTAAAACTTAACTCGTTCTTATAAAAGGAATTTGGTCGCTGTATAACAAAATCTTGTTTACACTGACCCAATGTCTCGACCAACATGATGGACACAGAGAAATGAAATCGATAATAAAGTTTTATTGCATTTCTGTTGTGCCCTCTAGCTGAAAATGGATAATATTCCGGGAGTGGTTCCTCAAACACGGTAGACAAAGGAAAAAATGAGTCAGCGTACCAAATGCAAATTCAAAATTTTCTACCTTTTCCAAGCCCAAAAAGGATAATTCAAGCCACATCTCAATTGTTGTATACAAATGCTTTCAATATTTAGACAACCCCAAATTTTTGTAGTTTGGTAAAGAGATAAGCCAAATGATCCAGTTCCTGCTGAACTGATAAGTCTATATTCCACTAAAGATGCCAAAAGTAGGTTTGAAGCCATGAATGCTCAGCCAAATGAGTATTTTCTCTGGTACTATGTATGTGTAAGCTTTCTAAAGCTTTATGTACCACACCTGGAAGCCCCGCGATGTTTGCAAGAATATACCTCATTTACTCTTTTCCTCTCTCTCTGGCATTAGATTATATGGGTGTGTGAGCGAAACCATATATTTGATACCCCAATAGCCCCGCTTTATTAAAATGTGGGTTTGCAGGGGTATGGATAATTTTCTTATATCCACTTGGACACAGATTTTTTATGCTTGTGGGAACCACCGCATTGAAGTGGTGCTAGCGAGTACCCACAGTCTATGGTTAGATCAGTTAAGGTAAGGGCTATATATCGCTTTCTACTTTTGAACATGCGGTCTATAAAGCCATGAAATAATACCATTATAGATGTCAGAGGTGCGTTATCCATCAAGCCATGGCTTAAGATCATGTTTTGAATGGACGCATTAAAGCGATGGTTTATGTATTTAGCTGCACGTCAATTTCATTATGGCATAGTGGCGCTGTTTCAATGTATAATGCACAACGCAAATTGTTTTTATGCCTGCAGGGTGCAAGCGTTTATACTTGGCTTTACTCACTTAAAGAAGTGTTGCCTTGAAATATATCCTAAATGAGATTTTCAGTATCCAATAAAGTTTTCGATTTATAGCAATTGAAACCAACATTTAAGGGAGCATCGATCAATTCCACCCCCTTGACATTTAGTCAGTAAGTCAAAGTCTAATATCCTTCAAATAAACAACTTTGTGTCAAGTTTCTATCTCCATTCTTCATGATAAAAGACGGGCTTTTTAAGTCACTGTACAAAATAAAATATGGTAGATCTCAGGCGACTGTACAACTGCTCAACAAGAATTTTCGACATGGCCAAAAAGATATGTACAAAAAATGACACGTCACATAGCAAGATGACATAAAACTTCGTCATGGCACAACCGACCCATTCAACACATTCAACGCCGTTCTTCCCTACACCTGTCATCTTTCACTTACCAAAGTACATGATATGCAATCACCCTGTAGAATTTTGTAGATCACATGTCTGACAACAGTAGGAAAGTGGTATAAGGTCATCAAAAGATCTAGTACACAATCAGGACTCTGGACAATGTTAGAAAAAGCGCGAAAAGGCACTGCACTATGTCAATAAAATTGCCAAAAGCTTAAAATGTCATGGTATGACTTTCATTGATATTTTAAAAAATCCGAGGTCAGAGATATGGAAAAGGATGAAGCCGCTTTATATAGAATGATGTTAACTTTACCAGGCTACCATTACACTGTGGGTTTAGAGCTGAATTTATGCGTCATATTAGAATTATACTTCTACAACGACGCTCCAACGTCCATTGTTAATGCTTGTCACAGATTATGCTGGATGACTTGAAATCATGCTAGAGTTATAGATCGACTTGTAAGATACAAGATAAAGAAAATGTAAATATTTAACGCTGGTATAGATCTAGATTAACTGATAACAAGAGGCCCTTTAGGGCCTGAATCGCTCCACTGGCATGATTTTGCTTTTTGTTTTTAGCATACGTTATGAATTCATGATGCAAAAAGGAAAAACAAAGCAAACATACAATAAGATGAGGGAGGGGTTGTTGCAACTGAGCTTGAGCCCACAAAGACACTATTTTTGTGGAATTGTCGAAGACAATGCTACTATGAGTTCAATATACGGCATTTTGAAAATCATGTATCGTATTTTGTTCAAAAACGAAGGAAGTAAACCCGATTAAACTAAATTTTTCCAAGAAGACAAATAAGTGTTTCGATTGCACTCAGATATGAAAATGAAACTGGTGTATTTAAATGAATTTGATCAGGCCATCGATCATGGAAATACTTCTTTTTCTTTTTTTATCGAAGATAGCTTGATCCGCTATGGTCTTCGATTAGCGTAATGGTACACACAATGTTTCCTGACCACCCGATTCCGTCCCAAACAAGTTCGTTCCTGGGTTTATTCGTCCCTGGACTTGTTCGCCAGGACTTGTTCTTCCCACAAAATTGCACGCTACTCTGTTGGATTGTGCATGACTATATAGTAGGATGACATTCAAGCGAATATTTTGAAACTATTTCCATGGGTTATTTTTCAAATTATTAATCCACACAATGGCTCCCTTGACAAATTAATATGCCACACCAGTGCTTTCAACGCACTGATTCTTTCGGGTTTCATTTTCGGACGTGAATATTCTTGACAGTGATTTGGTACAATTTGACCTTATTACAGTAGATCTACAGGGCAGTAAATTTGATTTAAAAGTGTGGCTTCAATTTACATTAATATTCACGATTGTTTTTGCTAGTAAATGCAGACATGAATGGATGTGCCTTTCACCGAAGCCGCATCATTTGACTGTTCGTTAAAACAATCACTTAAAATGCTAAATTCACGGAAGTGTCTTTTGGAAATTACATCGAATAATTTGATCAAGACGAAGTTTCACAACTTGATTTAAATCTATTACTAACACTGAGTAGTTGTTATTTTTAACCGTTAGCGTTGTTCTTTAAAAAAAAAAAAATGACTGTTCGTAATTAGAACCGCCTATGTTCGGATTTAAAACCATCGTTCGGAAATGCAACCATTTAGGCCTACACCGAGCTTTCCGAAGCGCATATCCACCGTTAGATGTCATGTACTGGCATCTATCTACGATAAAAATGTGCCGTGTGCATTGACGTTGTCATAGTCATATCTGTCGTATGAAACGGATAGATAGTTTAGTTTAAACATATTTTATTCATGAAGTGAATGGGGTCGGGCCACAGGTTCTTACAACTTAGATTCGGCCCTTCCCCTACAATCAAATTAACAACAGATGAAAGATAATGGAAACAAAACATATAGAGACATGGTGTAAATAATTAAATATATATATATAAAAAAAAAGAAAAAATGTACACAAAAACAAAAATAGAAATAAGGAGAAATTGATAAAGAGAAGCGAAAAATAAACAAAAGAGGAAGAAAAAAAAAAAGTAAAGTGGAAATAGAACTAATAAGAAAAGAAAAAGGGAGAATGAGAAACTGGATGCGATGCTCTGTGGTGAATGCCTGGTATTTTAGTAAAAGGCTGTATGTATTTTTTTTTATTGAATATTTTATACTACAAAGCGGCCCGACTGTTTGATAAATAAATGAACTGCTTCAAATAATAGGCAGTTTTCATCATTATTCAGGTTTTCATCGCCAGATAACAACTTTTCTATGTTTAGAGGATGAAGAGCCCTTGTTGATTGAAAAAGCGTGATTCTGATATCAGAATACCTTCGACATTTGAAAAAGTAGTGTTCTGCATCCTCAACGCCATTTCGACAGTCACAAATCGGATCTGATTTTAAATGATTCAGAAAAAGGTCATTACTAAAATTACTGCAGTTATTTCTTATTCTAGCATGAATGACAGACAAGCGTCTATTTCCGATAAGGTAGATACTAGGTATTCTATTTGGTTTTGACATGCTACTTAATTTTAACTAAAGAAACCAAATGTTGTACGATTTCTGATTTCTTGCTCTAGATTATTCCAAAGAGAAATTGATGAAGGAATACAGGACTTTTGTAATAATCGTGTTCTTGCATGTACATTTTTGTAATTTTGGCTGTTTCTTAATTGGTATTGAGACCTGTTGCCAACCACTGGATAAGTTCATCTATATATTGCGGAACAAAATTATTTGATACTTTGTACATAAAACATAGTTTCGCATTTTACCTTCTGGAAGATAATGTTTCCCAACCACATTCTTTATACAGATTTTCAAGAGATACTGATCTTGTGAGACCTGTCACGATACGCGCTGCTTCACTTTGAAGCTTTTCTAGTGATTCAGAACACATAACTGAACAACCATCCCATACTATCGAGGGGTACTCTAGAATCGGTCTGACATACGATAAGAAAATTTGATTCGGTGCTGCTCGTGTAAGAGTAAATTGGAGTCTTCGCACGATCTGTAATATTTTGGATGCTGCTTTTAAATTGTTGTTTATATGATCCTTCCACTGGCCTGCACTACTCAATGTTAAACCCAGATTTTTATGTTCATCTACAATCTTTATTTTAGTATTACCGAAAAATAGCGATGGTTTATCAAAGTCTTTTCTAGTAGAAAAAATAACTGCTTCTGTTTTATCTCGATTGAAATCAACCAACCATTGTTTTGCCCACTGTGGCAGTATTCTCAGATCATGATTTACAATACTCTCTATATCACTTAATGAGGTTGCAGAGTAATACAGGGAACTGTCATCTGCATACAGTCGAGTTAGGCTTGATAAAGAATCTATGATGTCGTTTACGTAAATAAGGAATAGGAGAGGCCCTAAAACAGATCCCTAGGGTACTCCAGCCTTTAGAAAAACCAGATTGATATTTGTATAATAGTTCATTTTTCATCAAGAAATTGTACATGTGTTTAAAGATAATTCTCTCAAGGATCTTTCTCTCTCCGAGTCCTTGAAAACACTGAATAGTTTTTAGGAAATGGTCTAAAAAACGTCTGTGTAGATCTATGCAATTTATCTTTTTCTCACAATTAAATGTAAAATTAAGACTAAAATTGTCTTTTGTTTCCCTTGTGGAATGTATATTTGTCACCAACGGACCTACTCGTCAAAGATATCCATAGGCATTGAAAAACGATTCGGGAAAGAAAAAAAAAAATGCTGGGAACCAGCATAAATTTCATCATAAAGTTGCAGTTGATTTGGCATCACAAATGCTTCAATTTGGACAAGTCTAAAATTTTGTCGTTCGGTAGACTAAAGAGTTAAACATTTACACACAATCCCTACTTTTAACGACCCTGAAATAGAAGCCTCTTTAAATCATTTACGGAAAAGCAGAAATGTTGGTAGTCTAACAAGCCTTTTCTCCTTTTCCCATAATGTTTTCTATCATATCAATGAAAAATCCGGTATCATTTGAGCCAAATAGAAATTGTCGTCTGCATATGCTTTCAATTTGGACAAGTTTAAAATTTTGTCGTTTGGGAAAGGGTTAAGAGTGGCATAATTTACTTCGTGTACACAGAGCTGGCAGCGCGCGCCTCAGCTTTTGGCGGGAAAAAATAACACAGAGCAATGCAGAAACCAGAAATATTGCTGTGTCACCAGTTATGTTACAGCGTCGCCAGGATGTGCATAGATCTATTTGGAAATATATTCGTGGTTGGAAAGCGAATAAATTCTCCGGGGAAAAAAGGATTATTCCAGAAAAGTCACTGCGATCAGCTTGATTAGAAAGAGATTAGACCTAGATTGGTGTGAAGAAAGAAAAAAATATCTTAAATATGGAATTAGGTAGCGAACTATTTTGATTTGTGCTTTGAAGAGTGGAAATTCTAATCAAAGTCTAACAAGGTAAATGTTATCTGGTTCATGTTGGTAATTCCTGTTAGCTAGCCCCCTATTTAGGCCTATGAGGATTCATAGAACTTTGCGCTTAGGGTCGACCCCTTAAAAAGTTGTACTAAAAGTTGAAATCCGAGGTGTATCCCTAGCGTTCCTTTCATGGCTCCCTAGTGCAAATACGCTAGAAAGATTTCTTAATCCTTACAGTTGACCTGCCTGCATAGCTCAAGTGGTCCAGTATAGGACTTGTAAAACTTGTAAACTTCAAGTCTTGGGTCATTTGAGGGTGTGGGATTGAACCCCAGGGCTGGCCATCTAAAATTACTAATAGCCTTTTGGATGAAAAGATAAACTGAGGTCCCATGTGATGGAACTGTACACTGAACTGAGCACATTAACTTGGGACGAGTTTCGTCCTGTATCTTGCACTGTCTGCTGTGATTAACTCGTTACAAAACAACAAAATTGTGGACCTGTCCAAACTGAAAGCATTTGCAAGCGTCAAAATAAATGTGACTCAAAAATTAATTTGCTTCAGTATTGGTAGAAAACATTGTGGGGGGAAAAGAGAAAATGCTGGTTATTAGGATTTTCACCTTTTCCCACAGTGTTTTCAGTAGGCTTCTTTCTTAGGGTTGTATAAACTCGGGACTGTGGCAAAGAGTTAAACTAACAGCTTTCTGGGGGTGTGGCCTGCATGGGAAACCAGTGGCACTGATCAATAAACGGAAAAATCAATCAATTAACTCTTTACCTCATACTAAAATTTTAGCCTTGTCCAAATTGAAAACATTTGTAGACGAAAAAATAAATGTGACCAAAAAATTGAAATCTGTTTTGGGAAGGATAGAAGACATTGTGGGTAAAGGAGAAACTGTTGTTTACCAGCATTTTCTTCTTTTCCCACAATGTTTTCAAAAGGGCTCTTTCTCAGGATTGTTAAAACACGGGATTGTGAGGTAAAGGGTTAATCCTTAGAGTGCCGAATAAACCAGTCATTCCAGGCTAGATACAGAACCTACCTAAGTTTTTGCAATTTCAGGGTGACTTTTAACTGGATTATCATGGCAAAGTAGATAGATCAGATGGTATGTCTTCTGCAGTCTGATCCTTTGACTACACAAAAAGGCAGTTAGAATTGTGAAAGGCACTCTAACCCTTTACAACACAATCCTGAGTTTTTACGACGGTAAGAAAAATGCCTTTTGAAAACGTGGGAAAAGGAGAAAATGCAAGTAACCAGCATTTTCTCCTTTTCACACAGTGTTTCATACCTTTCCAAAAACAAATTTCAATTTTTGAGTCACATTTATTTTGTCGTCTGCAAATGCTTTCAATTTCTTCACGTCTACAATTTTGTCATTTAGTAGAGTTAAGGGTTGAGACTTCTACTGCAGAGAGGGATATTAACCCTTTACAACACAATCCTGACTTTCAGAGACCCTGAGGAAAAAGCCTGTTGAAAACATTGTGGGAAAAGGAGAAAATGCTGATAACCAGCATTTTCTCCTTTTTATACGTCCGAAGACGGGACGTATTATGGGATCACCCGTGGCGGGCGGGCGGTGTCCAGTTCTTTGTCCGGAGCATATCTCCAAAACTATACTACCTACGGTTATGAAATTTCATGCGTGGATAGATCTCATCAAGGGGGAGTGCAGTGCACAGGAATCATAAATCTTGCTTCCTTAATTTTTGAGTTATTGCCCTTTCTTGTTTTTCATACTTGAATTTTGTCCGGTGAATATCTCCAATACTATACTACCTAGGGTTATGAAATTTCATGAGTGGATAGATCTCATCAAGGGGGAATGCAGTGCACAGGAATCATAACTCTTGCTTCCTTAATTTTTGACTTATTGCCCTTTGTTGTTTTTCATACTTGAATTTTGTCCGGAGCATATCTCCAAAACTATACTACCTACGGTTATGAAATTTCATGCATGGATAGATCTCATCAAGGGGGAGTGCAGTGTACAGGAATCATAACTCTTGCTTCCTTAATTTTTCAGTTATTGCCCTTTCTTGTTTTTCATACTTGAATTTTGTCCGGTGAATATCTCCAATACTATACTACCTACAGTTATGAAATTTCATGTCTGCATACATCTCATTAAGGGGGAGTGCAGTGCACAGGAATCATAACTCTTGCTTCCTCAATTTTTCAGTTATTGCCCTTTCTTCTTTTTCATACTTGCATTTTCTCCGGTGAATATCTCCAAAACTATACTACCTAGGGTTATGAAATTTCATGCCTGCATACATCTCATTAAGGGGGAGTGCAGTGCACAGGAATCATAACTCTTCCTTCCTTAATTTTTGACTTATTTTCATACTTGAATTTTGTCTCGAGCATATCTCCAAAACTATACTACCTATGGCTATAAAATTTCATGCATAGATAGATCTCATCAACTGGGAGTGCAGTGCACATGAACCATAACTCTTGCTTAATTTTTGACTTATTGCTCTTTCTTTATTTTGAAACTTTAATTTTGTCCAGTGCATATCTTCAGAACTATACTAGCTAAGGATATGAAATTTCATGCGTGGATACATTCCATCAACAGGAAGTGCTGTGCATATAAATTTCAACTCTTGCTTGCTTAATTTTTCAGTTATTGCCCTTTCTTGTTTTTTTTTCGAACTTGAATTTTGTATGATGCATATCTCTCAAACTATACTACCTCGGGTTATGAAATTTTAGGGCTGGATACATCTCATCAAGGGGTAGTGCAGTGCACATGAAATATAAATTGCTTATTTTTTATGCACCCTTTCAAGACAGGATGTATTATGGGATCAGCCATGGCGTACAGGCATCCAGGTAGCATAACTTACACATCTTAAAACCTATTAACTTTAAATTTGACAGTTGTGTTTGTTGTAATCATATGGGGTGCAGTGTACACAAAGAATAAATCTTCCTTCCTTATGAGTAATTGCCCTTTCTTCTTTTTCATACTTAAATTTTGTCAGCAGCATATCTCTCTTACTACACTACCTATGTATATGAAATTTCAGTGATGCATACATCTCAGATTATTAGAAACATAACTATTGCTTCCTTAACTTTTTCTTATTGTCCTTAGTCATTTTTCAGGCTTAAATTCAACACTATCGTATCTATGGATATCAACATAAAGTGTATTACATAGGAACCATATCTCTTGCTTGGTTAACTTTTCAGTTATTGTTCTTTGTTGTTTTTCAGGCTTAAATTTTTTCAAGGGCATATCTCCAAAACAATTCTTCAATATGAAATTTTGTGGTATAGTACATCTTATAAAATAGAACTGTAAGGTATTGTTCATGCTTGCTAAACTTGTGTTTTTCCCCTGTATTGTTTATCACACTTAAATTTTGTTTGTAGGATTCTCCAATGCTATGCTAGCTATGGCTAGGAAATTTCATGACATTATATATCTACTTATTTCTAAACATAAATTTTGACCACGCTGTATCTCCAAGAGTATAGGTGTTGTCAATATAAAATTTCATCCTCTTATTTGTAGATTTTAATTTTTTTTTGAAAGATGTGAAATCAAAATTTTTTTCAAGATTTATTCCAGGCACATTTTTAGGAGTGCAAGTTTGCAGGGAATATCACTTCATAAAAGTAGGTATCTGTGTGTTTTTACTTTGATGGTTGCTTGCTATAGGATATGGGCGCAACAGACATGACAGTTTATACTTACGTAAGTCAATAAAAGTATGCAAATTAATATACTGAAAGGATAAAGAGACTCATAGGTAAAATTTACATATTTCCAAACAATGGATTAATGAAGATAATATATTCTTTCCATGCATCTTTGCATGCAAAGCTCCCTCATGTACATACATCAAAACATTATATTAAACCAATGAAAAGTAGCGATGACTCTGCATGGGATGTCGTTCCTTGCTTTGCATGCCTCTCAATGCCTTCAAACTGCAACTTATCACCTGGGACAGAAACTTGTTAGTAAAGTGTAACTTCTATTCTCGATTGTAAAGCTGAATTGTCCAGAAACAGGAAGATGTGGTGCAGTTGCATTACTGCTGCAGGATATCCCATAGTCAAATGTAACTTTACATGTGTTTCTCGCGTTTGATGACACTTCTTCACACAAACCAATGTTTTTCTGGTCAAATTTAGCACCAAAACATTAAGGCCCCGCCTGGGTGGCTTAGTGGTGAGCGTATTAGATTCCTGACCTGGTCGTTGTGAGTTCAACCCCCAGTTGGGGCAAACTTTCTGTCCAGCATATTTTCACCTGTAGTCAGTGGCTTTGGAAAGAAAAGTTGTGTTAGTACTGGTGTGAGAAAGCCAGGAAACTTATTTGCATCACCGACCGCCATGATATGACCTTAGCTGTTAAAGTGGCGTTAAACCCAAATACAACCAACCAACCAACCAAAACATTAAACAAAAAAGCTGCGAAATTTGTTCAGTCTGTACACTCAAACTGGGAACTTCACTATTTCTCTCCCTCAAATGAATTTGACACTGGATCTTTGTTAGACTTAATTTACACAAACCTTACCACTGTGCAGACTGGTGTTCTTGAAGTGTATTACTCAGACCATAAGGCTGTGTGGATAGCCTTGTAGAAACAACAGGAAATCTAGATCATCTTATTACAGAAAGTCTTATTACAGAAAGTAAGCTACTGGTTGACCTAAATTCACTAAGTGACGTGTAGGAACCCTCTCTGGAGCCTCATGCAAAGTTCCAAGTCTCTGTCAGTTATAGTTGCTAAGAAAAATTTGACAAAAATTTAGTACCGTACTATTATCTGTCGTAATATTGACGAACTTGTATAACAGGAAGTAGATGACTTGTAGACCTGAATCGAATAAGCAGCATGTAGGAACCATATATACCTAAACTATTATAGCAAGTTTCAAGTCAGTGTTATAGTTGCTGTGAACAGTGTTATGATAATTTAGTACCATACCATAATCTGTCTAAAATGGACTAAGCTGTAAAATAGGAACAGGAATTTGTGAAGCAATATTTAAGAACCATACCCAAGCATCAACTTTTAAGTCAAATTGAGTTACAGTTGCTCAGAAATATATGACACAAGATGGGCCCATGGGTTACAGACAAGCAGGTAGGTGGACAGATTGGAGCAGGGGATAACAGCAGAGATGATTTGATGCCATATATTAACCCATTACCACACAATCCCTACTTTTGATGACCCTGAGAAATATGCCTTTAGAAAACATTGTGGGAAAAGCAGGAAATGCTGGTAACCAGCATTTTCTCCTTTTCCCACAATGTTTTCTACCCTTTCCAAACCAAATTTCAATTTTTGAGTTACATTTAGTTTGTCAACTGCAAATGATTTCAATTTGGACTAGTCCAAACTTTTGCTGTGTGGTAAAGAGTTAATAGTAATACAATAATAAACAAGAGTTCCGTCAACACAAATACACTGCCATTATCTTCAATCAACAGTAAAAAAAATATTCTGCACTACTATTTTTCTATACCTCCCCTTTATCATTATTATGCCCCAACTTTACAACTTGGGGTAAGACGGGCGTATCTTGCAACAATTTGCCGCTCTTGTTCCACAATGTTTTCTACCCTATCAGGGTTTGAAATTGTCACTTTTGTGACTTTTAATATGTCTTCTGCAAATGCTCTCAACTTGGACGAGTCTAAAATTTTGTCTTTTGGTAAAGAGTTAAAGGGCTTTTACCTCAGGCTGATCTTTTTTGTCATTTATTATGTGGATTCAGGTACTAATTCACCTTTTAGCATGCTCTTCTTTGATCACCCATTTAATGAATAAGCTACATTAAAGCGATTTTCACCATTATAATTGCCTTTGTTGCCAGTGTAGATCAAGATCATACTATGTGTAGTCTGATCTTTGATCTACACTGTCCGCAATGCAGGCAGTCTGGACTATTGCAACCTTGACACTTACTCTTTCTATGGTCTTTTCTCTAAAATGGAAGAGGCCCGCCTGGGTGGCTCAGTGGTGAGCGTGTCGGACTCATGACCTGGTGGTTGTGAGTTCGATACCCGGTCGAGGCGAACTTTCTTTCCGGCGTATTTTCGCCTCTCACCTCTGCTGAAGCATGTGAGAAAAGTAGTCGGTGGCTTTGGAAAGAAAGTTGTGTTAGTACTGGTGTGAGAAAGCCAGGAAACACATGTGCGTCACCGACCGCCATGATATGACCTTAGCTGTTAAAGTGGCGTTAAACCCCAATACAACCAAACAACCAACTAAAATGGAAGTGTTGGGATGGCTTTATATGGCGCTCTAAGACATAAATCCCCAATTGTGGTCACTGACCTTTTGTGGATGGTGTAGATCAAAATCAGACTGCACAGAATGTGCAGTCTGATCTTTGATCTATACTGTCCGATACTTTATTTTCTTTCCGGCAAAATCAACTTTGAAACCACAATGTTTGGGCTTTTAGTATTGAGTAGAAATTTGCGCTTCATTTACTCAGCAGCTTAAGTGTTAAAAGTATGGAAAATATTGTGGAGATGACAATCTGTGATTGTGCAGTCAGTCCGAAGTGTTAATCTGCTTGCAACAGAATTAATTTTAAAATCAGGTAAAAAGTAAACAAAAGATACAGTGACCTTGCAACTTTTAATCTGGATATATATGAAGTTCATTTTTCTGCTGGCGACTAACACTTGGATGAACGAGACAATAGGAGATTGTCATCGTCACAATAATTTCTGTACTTTTAAATGGTATGATTTGACTTTAAATGCATTTTAACACCAGCATTGTTTACATTTGGCCATTATTGGGCCTTTAAGCTTTCAAAGCATAATTGTGAATGAGGTAATAGCCAGTGTAATGAAGACAGAAGATTGAATGGTGTCTTGCATCACTTTCAACATTATTTCAGTAATATCTCAGCAACAGTTCATATACATAAGCCAAACTCTGGCAAAAGGGGGCTTAAAGCATCTCTGTGTTGCATGACACTAAACAAGTGATCACATGATCATGGATCCATAAAGTCCATTTTGTCTAACAATTGCCTGAATCATGAGGTCAACTGGTCCTTGGACAAGCAGAAAATTAACCAATAGCAAAATGTTTCGGCCCAGGTCAGCCTGCGCTGACTGCACAGGCTGACCTGGATCGATAGTTTTTGCAGATACAATAAGCAGGGGAGTGGAAATACTATGCCCTACCCGTCCACCTCGGGAAAATTCAGCGTTGGACAAGTGACTTTTTTCAGACCAGTTGCTTGTGAAATACGAGGAAAATTTTGATACAAAGATCTGTTGTGTATACATATTCAGTGAAATACATTTATGTTCTCACTTCGTACAGAATGACATTTCGAATTAAATGATAAACAGCAGCTCGAGATGATCCCCGATTTCTGAAAACCCAAAATACACATTTTGCCTACCTCTGATTCACCACATACGACAAGATAGGTAAAATTATGCGGCTGTATTTGCATGTCAATTTTAATTGCATTGAAAAAAGTCTGAACACCTTCAAGATCATCATTATGGAATGAAATAATTTTATTAGTATCATTTTAGCATCGATTCAGAGATCTTTGATGAAAATGTCACACACATGAAAATGTCGCCCACACAGAAGTTTTCGATTCAGCAGACAAGTGTTGTGTAAAATTGGAGAGAGTGTTTTTTTTTTTATAATCAAACAGGGTTTTCCCTTGGCAACAAAAATAGGGGGTCATTGTGACCCCTTAGTCATAATTAATGGGGGTCAATCTGGACTTTGAGGGGGTCACAAAAAATGTAATTAGGTTAAACATTAAAGACTAGTATGTATGAAACAATGTGTTTTTTTGTGTTTCCTATTCATCCCAAAGCTTTAATATAACCTATTTATGAATTACTGTATGATGTAAGATACATTGTAACAGTAGGGATTCTCTGTATAGAGGGGCTTACAGTCTAGATAACATCTTTTTCATAGAGTATCTTGTGTATGCTTTATCAAGAGCCTGGTCTTAACAGGCAAAAAAATGCTCTAGCTGCAGACAAGCTGTCATTTATTTACGTAATTTCAATCTTTGAAGGGCATCAATGTGACCACAGTGTTTTGGGGATGCACGTTAGAGTTGAATTGCACAAGTTTGTGCAGCCACTTTCTGTTGGTAAAAGGGTTATTGTGTTTAATTGATACAAATAGCTTTCTGTCAGCCGGATTTGATAACCTCTATTTTGTGGGTTTTTTTTAATAGGGAGTATCCATCCGACAACAAACTACTTTCACCAATTAAATTTCTCATTACTCGAACCAGGCGATCATCACCCGATCGTTGTTCAAGGTCTATTTTCCTTGCAGACAGCAGGAATGAGACTCCGGAACCATTCGGTGGCTCCAAATGTAAATCTAAAACTGACAGTGGCATGAAATATGACAAAAACATGTGTTTTAGTGAGGTTTGGCAGGGTGCCCAATCATGTACTGCGGTACGTAATTCACATATAAATTCTACTAGGCATGTCCAATTTTTTGGGCTTAAGTGCATGCTGCACCGTCAAAAGCCTACAAAAGGAAAAGTAATTACGTACATTGCATGTACAAATTACATTCCATTTTGTATCACATGCCAAATTGTGTACAATTTTAAGTAGGTCTCCCTTTTAAGTAGGTACCAGGCTTTGTTCTAGATGTAGAGCCGGTTACCAAATATTTTCACTACACTGGCACCCCATTACAACGAAATTAGCTAAAACACTCCCCAAAATTTGGGGGGGGGGGGTTATTTTTTTACCATTTTCCTCGTCTGATCCTGATCCAGCGTTACGCTTTTTAGAATACTTTATGTAAAAACAAACCCTACCCATTGACCAAATACTGATGTAAGATTGATACCATGCCATACCATAATGTGACAGTTTTTTGCACCTTTACCTTGTTCATTACCTTTATCAGCGACGGCTGTACATAACTGATTAATTAATTGCCTTGTTTGGCAAATATATGTGCAGTTGATTACAAAAGGTTTTAAGCCCATAACTATCTACGCAATCTTACATTAGACAGACTTTACATCAATATACTTTCAGATATAAAATGTTGACATTGATATCAAACGTACCATAATTCACCAATTTATTCGGACACCCTGAATGTTCGGACATGTTAAACTTTGGTCAAAAATGATTTATGTTTAGTCCTAACACCTGACAGTTTGAAAAATAAGTTTTCATAAATATCTAGACAGACTGAAAGATATATTTTCCAAAACATCGGACAGCTGATTTTAAGAAAAATTTGCGGTAGGCTGATCGGCTGCATGATGAATGCTCAATTGGTCATTGTATGTAACACCATCATGAAGATGAATCTTTCGAAAGCAGAGTAAGTCGCGGTAATTTTCAGTTATGAAATTCCACTAATATAATTGCAATACTGAGGTTGTTGTTTGTTAGAAATGCTGCGTCAAAGCAGAAAGAGTTGATTTAGATCAGAGATCGGATAAAATATAATCCAGTCTGATCTTGATCTACAGAGGACACAAAAACAACCAAAGTTCCGAAAGATGCTTCAGGGTAAAATCTATCCCGGCTTTTCAATGTTTTACATGTGCAAGCAAGTTTTGCCTTTTTAGCTCACCTGAGCACAATTTGCTCAAGGTGAGCTTTTTTGGTTGTCCGATGTCCGTTGTGCATCGTCCGTTGTGCGTCGTGCGTCATCCATCGTGTGTCATCAACATTTACCTTGTGGACACTCTAGAGGCCACATTTCTCACTCAATTGACCTGAAAATTAGTCAGAATGTTTGTCTTGATGAAATCTCAGATAAGTTCGAATTTAGGTCACCCGGGGTCATAAACTAGGTCACTAGGTCAAATTAAAGAAATACCTTGTGGACACTCTAGAAGCCACATTTTTTGCTCAATTGACTTGAAAATTGGTCAGAATGTTTGTCTTAATAAAATCTCAGATGAGTTCGAATTTGGGTCACCTGGGGTCATAAACAAGGTCACTAGGTCAAATTAAAGAAATACCTTGTGGACATGCTAGAGGCCACATTTTGTCTTGATGAAAGTTCGGATGCGTTTCAATTTGGGTCACCTAGGGTCATAAACTAGGTCTCACTAGATCAACTTAAAAAATTCCTTGTTGGTGCTCTAGAGGCTACAGTTATTACTCAATTGACCTGAAAATTGATCAGCATGTTTGTCTTGATAAAATCTTTGATGAGTTCAAAATTGAGTCACATAGGGTCATAAACTAGGTCACTAGGTCAAATTTAAAGAAATATCTTGTGGGCGGTCTAACGGCCACATTTCTTATTCAATTGACCTGAAAATTGGTCAGAATGTTGGTCTTGATGAATTTGGGTTACGTGAGGTCATAAACTAGGTCACGAGGTCAAATAAAAAAAATACTCTGTGGACACTCTAGAGGCCACATTTCTTAACCAGTTGACCTGAAAATTGGTCAGAATGTTTGTCTTGAAATCTCGGATGAGTTTGAATTTGGGTCACCTTAGTCATAAACTAGGTCACCAGGTTAACTTAAAGGTATTTAAAGAAATACCTTGTAGGCACTCTAGAGGCCACATTCTTTGCTCAATTGACTTGAAAATTGGTCAGAATGTTTGTCTTACTAAAATCGCAGATAAGTTTGAATTTAGGACACCTTGGATCATAAACTAGGTCACTAGGTCAAATTAAATAAATACCTTGTGGGCACGCTAGAGGCCACATTTCTTACTCAATTGACCTGAAAATTGGTCGGAATGTTTGTCTTGATGAAAGTTCGGATGAGTTTGAATTTGGGTCACCTAGGGTCATAAACTAGGTCTCACTAGATCAACTTACAAAAATTCTTTGTTGGTGCTCTAGAGGCTACAATTATTACTCAATTGACCTGAAAATTGATCAGCATGTTTATCTTGATAAAATTTTTGATGAGTTCAAAATTGAGTGACATAGGGTCATAAACTAGGTCACTAGGTCAAATTTAAAGAAATATCTTGTGGGTGGTCTAGCAGCCACAATTCTGGCTCAGTTGACCTGGAAATTAGTCAGCGTGATTGTCTTGGTGATATCTCAGATGAGTTCAAAATTAGGTAACATAGGGTCAAAAACAAGGTCACTGGGTCACATTGAAGAAATACCTTGTGGGCACTCTAGAGGCCATAATTCTAGCTAAAATTAACCTGAAAATTGATTTACATGTTTTACTGGATGATATCTCGGATCAATCAGAAATTGGGATTTCATAAGGTCATAAACTTGGTCACTAGGTCAAATCCAAGAAATGTATTGTGGACGTTCTAGAGGCCACAATCTTTGCTCAACTGACCTGAAAATTTGTCAGTATGTTTGACTTTATGATATCTTGAATTGGTTTGAAATTGGGTCACATAGGGTCATAATGTAGATCACTAAGTCAAATTACAGAAATACCTTGTGGGCACTCTAGAAGCGGCAATTCTTGCCCAATTCGCCTTAACCTTGGTTAACAAGTTTGTCTTGATATCTTGGATGAGTTTGAAATATGGTCACATAGGGTCATAAACTAGGTCACTAGGTCAAATTGAAGAAATACATTTTGGACACTCCAGAGGCCACATTTTCAGCTCAATTGACCTGACCATTGATCAGAATGCTTGTCTTAACATCTCAGATGAGTTCATTATGACCCTGGGGTGAAATTTCGCCAGTTGACTCAGGTGAACGATCCCGGGCCATCATGGCCCTCTTTTTCACATTTCTAAAAGCCACTTTCTGCAGAAGCGTGGCAAGTTGTTCCTTCGAGAGAAAATGGTTGAAGCCCTTTGTTTTCCCCATGAATACAAAATATAAAGCATTGTTGAATACTAAACCTTGTTGTTTCTCGTCTTTATTAATTGGTAATTAATTTATTAACTGATGCATCAAATTAGCGTATGCATTCTTTTTTATCACAGCCACAACAAAATTTCAGAAAACAGCTGGGTGACTTGTTTTTCTGCTGGTTACACAAGACATGTGACCCAATTGGGGTGTTCTTGAAATAATCTTTATTATACGCCAAAAAAGCAATATCAGCCTATGTAAAGTAGGTGTGATACTGGCTTGTACCATTATCATTTTGTTTTGATTGGAGGCCAGCTTGTAACCAGGTGAAAGTTTATTTGTTCAAAACAGTTGTGTGTACAGCAAACACCTGCATTTCAACCCTATCGCTTTGACTGATTGGCATGTTGCGTCATACCCTAATGCAAATTTTACTACAGATGTTTGTGGAGTGATTTGAAATCTTGACAGACGGCTAGTTATATATTTTTGGTCATATTTACTCGTTCACTGCCGATGGTAAGATGGCAATTTTTAAAGCTTTTGGTGGTGGTATAGATAAACATCAGACTACAAAGAAATTGCAGTCTGATCTTGGACCTATACTATCCATGCTGAACTATGACCTAACGGGTACTTCTATCAGACCTATAATCAAAGGACTTAAAGTCCTGGAAAGCGGATTTGTGGAGTAGCATAAAGCTGTAATATGTTACAATGAAAAAAATAACATCACAAGCAACACATGTGCAATCATTTTAAAATCGAGTTAGCAAGGGCATGGAAAGTCAAAATCATTCTGCCGAGAGGGCCGCGCATTAACTGTTATTCTACTACTGTTAAAGGACTGATAAGTTGATCCGTCAATCTTTTGCAGCTTTTTTCTGGTATTAGATCTCGGAATAAATATGTATACATGTGTAGGACAGTATATATGGTAGTAACAAAAGTAAGGTTGAGGTGTATTAGTTAAAACTGAAAGTAGAATTGGTAGAGAGCAAGGGTGAATGATAGTGTATTTGGTTCATGTCAAAGCGATATCACAGTACAGTGTGAGTGCGCATGCATCGGTATGCATGATATATTTGGTTTCAGTCAGATTGATCAAATTAAACAGATTTGCTATACAAATCTGCTAAAGAGGGTAAGTAAATATGTAAGATACATTTTGTCTAGTTCAGACATTACAAATAGTTTTGACCCCTCCACCGTAGTCCTGTTTATAGGCCCTGAAATATGTTACTTTTCAATTTGAAATTTGTCGTGCATGTTGGGCCTTATCTCGTGTGATTATTGAAACAGATTTAGTCAATTTGGGTTTGTTATGCAACCGTGTGCATGAATGAAAAACATGGTGGCGGTACAGGTTGCAGTCCAATATAATAGCGTTTGATTGCAGTCTGAATGAATCTGGCCATTATTCGGCAAAACATCAGCAGAATATTTGCGAATAAACTTGACCCTAAAGGTAAATCAAGTTCTCTTACATAATTTGACTGGTGCTTGAGAGAGCTAAAAGAACGAAATTGGCAAATAACATTAATTGATTAATGGTCCTTTTGGCATTGGTTGGGGAATCAGTTTTTTACCCTGGATATAATGCTGTTGTTGATCATGGCTCCCAACTACAGTGTTATAGCAGGGTTCCAGTGTATATATATGTATATATATATTTTTTTTTTTTTTTTTTTGCGGTTCCCTTGTCAGTCTGAATAATTTTCACTACCATTTTCTTAGGGTGCCAAAGTCTACCACATGTATAGTAAATTTTTTAATTAATTTTTTTCGATAATTAAGATTAGTTGTAATATTATGATGCACAGTTATTGTTAAAAGCACATTTTTTGACATGAAAGCAAAAAGATCGAGCCGCAAATTCAGCGTGTGTGATTTTCATGTGTATTGCAACTGACGCAGAAAAAATGTCATCACAGCAACAGCTGATAAAATATTTTACAGTGTCAAGATCAGAGAAAGTAGGTTGACACAAGTGGTTCTACCCAGTGTGTCCACTGAATTTTTCAAATGGAGTTTTTTGTACCGGTTTTACCGCTGATCATGATTTATTTGGATATTAAATATTCATGATTAGTATGGTGGGTCATGTCAAGTCAAAAAGTAGGTCACTGGGCCACATCATAGAATAACCTTGTGTGCACTCTAGAGGCCATATTTTCAGCCTGATTCTCTTGAAACTTGGTCAGAATGTTTGTCTTGTTGATTTCTCAGACAAGTTTGAAATTGGGTCATGTCGGGTCGAAAAGTAGGTCACTGGGCCAAATCTTAGAAGTCACGGGGTCAAATCTTAGAAAAACCTTGTGTGCACTTTAAGGACCACATTTTCAGCCTTATACTCATGAAACTTGGTCAGAATATTTGTTTGGATAAAATCATGGACAAGTTTGAAATTGGGTCACGTTGAATCAGAAAGTAAGTCACTGGACAAAATCTCAGAAAAACCTGTGTCACTCTAGAGGCCACATTTTGAGCCTGATTAGAAATTCAAAAACAGACTAAACCAGTCAAAAAGTAGATCACTTACACTTTTGCGTTTTACATCATCACAACCAAGATCTTTTCAGCCTTATCAATCCTAGATGACCTTACTGGGGTGAGCGCTTTATGGCTAATTGCCCTCTTGTTCAGATAAGGTAGACACCTGAAAACATGCGCTTGTTTGGGAAAGGGTTAAAACATACTTATTCATTGTTTACCATGCTCATTTCATACACTTTTTGGATAAAACCGCTATGGAAAGAGAAAGCGAATACTTGTTTTGAGCAATGGTTTCTTCCTATCACATTTTTTTTTTTTCAAAATCTTCGAAGCTCTATTTTTTCCAAAATCTTGGACAAAATTTTTTGCTGAAAATCATTATTAAATTACTAGGGATCATATATATATTATGATCCCTGTCCCTGACCAGGTAAGAAAAATTTCTGAATCTCAAATCAAAAGCATTTACAGCAGGCAAATAGATACTTACTCAAAGGATGTACATAATGTAAAAAAGTTACAATAATATTGTATCAAAAGGAGGAAAGCTTGCTACCAGCATTTTCTCCTATTTGCACAATGTTTTCAACTTTCTCATGGTAATTAAAGTCCAGTTTCAGACATCTAGAGACATTGAAGATAAGTTTGTCTGATCACAGATAAATCATGAATGAAAACATTGCTAAGGTCATACATTTCCAACTTAAACATCTGATTTAGCCCCGTAGATCGTTCGTTTGCAGAAGAGGCCGATCAAGAAAAATGCCAAAATTTTAATAGAGTGTAGAATCAATGACAATGTATATACATCTTTTTAATTTTATCTTTTTGTTCGTGTCAAAGAAAAATGTACAATTTCATCCAAGTTTGAAAGAAAACTGCCCTTGAGCTATGTGAAAGTCATAATATCCTGCAGCCATTTTGAAACTGAATCATGTGACTTTGCTGGAATTCGTCCAAAAACCAGTTGTAATGTGGCTCAGTTGGCTTCAATTTGTAGCCACATGATTTTAGCAAATAAGTCATCATGGCTGTTCCTTCGTGAAAGTGCAAGTAATAAAGGATTTAGAGGGTGGGGTAAATGGTTTTTTAAAAGCAAGGTGCTGTTTACATTTCAATTCCAGGACATTTTGGAAATAAACACTGATGTCTGAGTCAGTGTTTTACACTGAAAAAAGAGACCAGACAAGCTGCTAGACAGTGCTGATGTTTGTTATGACGTGCGAAAAATATTGGTTAAACTTTGCAAGAATATTTATGACTTGAAGAGGCAAAGGGATGAATATCGTTGGTTAAGATGATACTTGGAGCCCTACCAATTAAGAAGGGGGGGGGTTATCACATTGGTACCCGAGAAACTAATTAATAACTGCGTGTCAAATCAGACAGTTGAAAACAATTAACTTTGCTGATTGGACACCAGCTGTGAATTGGGTATGAAGCACTGTTGGGTAACAGATCTACATGCTCTGATTATGTATTCAGTACCTGACGCATGGTCAATATACGCAAGGCAACTTCATGATTTTTTCAGGTGACTTCGATTTCGATTTCGCTTTGCCCAGCAAAATGGGCAAAGTGGTTGACATCAGGTGACTTTTTGGCCCACTCGGCTGAGGCCTGGTTTTATGAAACAATCCACAAATAAGATGGGGTCGGGGGAAAACCATGTTTGTCGATTTTACTGCCAAGAAATTTTAACAAGCTAAATTTTTACTGACCTTTTGAATATGTAAAAAGAAAACTCATCAAATAAATAAAATCCTATATTTTTTCCCCAAATTTGTAAACACAGCAATAAAAATAACTTGTTATATGGTATATTGGGATTCACTAAAAACTGATGATAGTATTGGCCTAAGCTGTAGTGAGTACCAAGCATTTCAATTACCAGTTTGTATGGGTTGTATCATTGTAGGATGCATCAGAAAGAGACCTGTCTTACGTTTATTGTAGCAATCCCTTGTCTAATCAATTATTCTTTTCATTTTCTCTGAAAAATTAAGTGCCCCATTTTTGGATTGTAGTGCCCTCTTTTTGTTAGCTCACCTGAGCACGAAGTGCTCAAGGTGAGCTATTGTGTTCATGCTGTGTCTGTCGTGTGGCATCAAAATTTTACCTTGTGTGCACTCTAGAGGCCACATTTTCAGTCAGATATGCATGAAACTTGGTCTGAATGTTTGTCTTGATAAAATCTGGAACAAGTTCTGAATTTGGTCATGTGGGGTCCAAAAGTAGGTCACTGGGCTAAATCTAAGAAAAATCTTGTGTGCACTCTAGAGGCCATATTTTCAGCCTGATGCTCTTGAAACTTGGTCAGAATGTTTGTCTTGATAATATCTTGGACAAGTTTGAAATTAGAACATGTGGGGTGAAAAAGTAGGTCACTAGGCCAAATCTTAGAAAAACCTTGAGTGCACTCTAGGGGTCACATTTTCAGCCTGAAACTTATGGAAGTTGATTAGAATGTTTGTCTTGATGATTTCTCGGACAAGTTTGAAATTGGGTCATGTTGGGTCAAAAAGTAGGTCACTGGGCTAAATCTTAGAAAAACCTTGCTTGCACTGTTGAGGCCACAATTTAGTAGGATACTCATGAAATTAGGTCATATTGTCTGTCTTGATTATATCTCATACAAGTTCAAAATTGGGTCATGTTGGGTCAAAAAGTAGGTAACAGGGCTAAATCTGAGAAAAACCTTGTGTGCATTCTAGAGGCCACATTTTCTGCCTGATACTCATGAAACTTGGTTAGAAAGTTTTTCTTGATCATATCTTGGACAAGTTCAAAATTGGGTCATGTCTGGTCAAAATGTTGGTCACTTGGCAAAATGTTAGAAAAACCTTGTGTGCACTCTAGAGGCCACATTTTCAGCCTGATACTCTTGAAACTTGGTCAGAAAGTTTGTCTTTCTGATATCTTGGACAAGTTCCAAAGTGGGTCACATCAGGTCAAAAAGTAGGTCACCGGACCAAATCATAGAGAAACCTTGTGGGCGCCGTTGAGGCCACACACAGTAGGTCACTTACACTCATTTGTTTTACATCATTGAAACTAGGCTCTCTTCAGCTTTATCAGCTGTAGATGACTTTACTCAAGTGAGTGCTTTAGGGCCAATGGCCCTCTTGTTATCACAGCCATGTGATGTGTAACTTCATCTAATGGAAACTCTTCCAAAATTCAACTAATTGTAGACCAAGGAGTCAAAAATGGACCAGCCCTGGGGGTCACAACTTTCATATGGGCTTTTAAAGACAGTGAACATTTAAGATCAATTAATTACAATCACTGCGTTTCTTGCAGTGATCTTTTTTTCATGTCTATTAAGTTTTGGAGTAGTATTTCTGCATGATTTGACATAGATTTGTCAATAAGAATAGCATGTAACTTCAAAACCTTTAGTTTTGCACCAGAAAAGCGGATTGATACAAGTTTGATTAGCAGTGATAAGCAGTGACTTTCACACTTGATAACTTGTCCCAAGTGGCGCCACTGGTGATCGACAATGGGTGCTCTGAAACCTGTGCGTGCATGCACGTTTCACTTCATATTTTTGTGCGTGATTATTCAATTCAGTGCGTGAATCATGCACATATGTGCGTGAATGGGAACCCTGTCAATGTAATGGCTTAAAATGAAATACCATGGTAAGTGTACTTATGATAGTCTTGCAGTCAAAGTTTTTGTCATTATCACCGACAATAGTATGGTGTTTTCCTTGCTCAAATTTAATAGTTTTTTTGGTGTTATTTTTTTTTCTATATGATGTGGAATTGAAAATGACATGTTACAAGGCAAAAAAAAGTGGATTTGTAAAAATGAGTTATGATAGTTTTGTTTGAAATCCTTAAAATGTTAGCCCTAAGAGAGCCCTTAGAGTGCCAAATAAACCATAAAGACATTGTCAGTCCAGTAATACGAGTCAAATTTTTGCAATTTCAGGGTCAGTTTTGTTTAAAATAGTTATACCAAGCAGACTGTGTAGATCAAAGATCAGATCATCTTTTGTGCAGTCTGATCTTGATCTACGCTGGCTGCAAAGGTAACTATAGGTGTGAAAGGCACTTTAAGGGTTACATAATATCTCTATCAAAGCATCGTGAAAATGATTATTCCAGTTTCATTTTTTTTTTCATTACCTGCAGATCATGTGCTTCATCACAATTACGTGAGTGTAAGTGTATATAAGTGAAAATTCCAGTGTTAGTGCTGTGCTATTCAATTCATTACAAAATGTGGATTTATCACAAGAAACTGGAAGCTGAGATTAGACATGAACTGATAGCATTGGTGAGTAGAACCAAGTTTTTCTATTCATTTATATAGAGCGGGACCGGATATTTCTGAACAGTTAAGCTATAATCATTGTTTTTCTTTGGATAATTTTTGTATCCTTCAAAACTCTAAAAAATGGAAAAGATAAGAAATATTGCATAAAGTTTAAGATGTCAGATGATATCATTATTGTCCCCAGGAAGAATGAAAGGATACTTAAAATCTTGTTCGTTAAATGCAGATAGTCCGGTATCACTCTATACATAATAGCCATGCTCTGTGAAAAGGGGGCTTAATGCATCTGCGAAAGGTTCAGTGCAGGCTGACTTGGGCTGAAACTTTTCGCTATTGGACAGGGTTTTTTATGTCAAAGGACCATTCTACCTTATGATACAGTCAGTTGTTAGACATAATGGTTTTTAAGGATTCCTGACTATGTGATGTCTTGGTTGGTATGACGCATCACTGAGATGCATTAAGCCCCTTTTTGCCAGAGCATGGCTCATACATTATACAGGGATTTCCCTCACTCAAATTTGGGGTCAAATATCAGCCCCCCCCCTCCAAAAGAGAAAAAAAAAAAAAAAAAAATCAAAATTGTCAATCAAAATCACTACAATATTATACATGATAAGTTTATGGCTTCTATTTTTTTGGAACTATTTTTCATTGGCTAATTTTAGAAAATTACAACTGTTACGGAGTTGTTTTTAAAATTTATGTATTTGGCAAAAATTTATTATGTGAATTTTTTAATCTTTCAGCATCCCAAGCCATGTATCAAAAATAAAACGGGAAAGGGGGACACAGGAAAATCCATTTTATAGTGAAGTTATTCAGTTATATTTAGTCATACAGTAGATTCTGCATTTGCAAATTTTTACGCTTACATGCATGCAGGCACTGTCAAAAGTATGCACATATAAAAAGGAAAGTAATTACGTTAACTGCACGTACAAATTAGATACTAATTCATATTGCATGCCAAACAAACAAAAAAGAAATGTGTACAACAGAGTTAGTCTCCCTTGTAAGTGGGTACCAGGCTTTGTTCTTAACATAGAGCAAGTTACCAAATATTTTTACTGTATTTATTTTTGGGCTCCCTTGTCTTTCTGAATAATTTTTGCTGCGATTTCATTTAAGGTGCCAAATCTGCCATGTGTACAGGAAATATAATTACTTCTCTATGAGAATTAATATTAGTAATAATATTATGATACACAGTTACCGTTAAAAACACCTTTGTTGACATTAAAAAATTGAGCAACAAATTCAATGTGTGATTTTCGTATATATTGCATCTGTAGTGGAAAAATGTCATCACAACACAAGCTGTAAAAATATATTACGTCAAGATCTTAGAAAGGTAGGTTGACACAAATGATTCTACCATTTCACATTTTATTTTGCCCTAACACAGCATGGCCTTTATTTGACAGAGTTTGAGCTTACAATGAGCTGATAGGCCTTCTCCACTGTGATTTTAAAATAGCCAGATCTACCAGCATCATCTTCGACAATGAGCTTTAATCTGTCAATGCTTCCTTATTTAAGCAGGCCTAATGTACTTTGCAACTTTGAGAAAGGAATAAAGCTGAAGATCCTTACGAAAAGGCTGTTGATTTTCAAAACTCATGGCCATGTTTGGTTTTTAAACCTTGACCGCCATTGCGATTATATCTAAGTACAGGCATGCCCCGGAGACATATAATGCATCCATATAGTCACCAAGTGCACAACTTAAAAATTTAATTAAGAGCCGATTCATTATGGTAAAGGAGTAGGGCTGTCATGATACGCCTTAAGTGTACCACAATATATTGCAATACACAGTCACCTGCTACCTCTGTTGACAAATTTGTCAAATTCAGAAGTACCTTTTTTGTCATTAGCGTCATTTTAGCAATTAATGACATTTTCAATGTGACAGCCTTTAATTTATGCTCTTTCCATGCCAAACAAGCACAATGAAATTGTCAGCAACTTTTGCACACATTCCAATATCAATCTTCATGATTTCATGTTCAATGCTCTTTAAAAACATGTCTGTGCTGCCTCGCTTGGGATTGTAGACCTTTGACTACAAATAACCCCAAAAGAAGAAGTCACATGGGTTGAGGTCAGGCCCGTACGCAGGCTACGATATTCTGAATTTTTTTATGAATATTGTCTTGATATTACCCTCTCACCAAATGTATCATATAAAAAGTCTATCACAGTATTAGATGTGTGTGCCATAGCACCATTCTGCATAAACTACAAGTTTTGCAATGTCAGGGACTTCTTTTGAAGCAAGGGAACAAACTTGTTTTTCAAAAGTGACAGACAGCGCTGGGAATTGTGTCATTAATGATTTACAGCTCCATAACATCATAGATATAATTGCAACATTGGTCAAGGTTTAAAAACAGAATGCAGGCATGATTCTTGATAATCGACGGCTTTTAACTCTTTACCAGGCAACAAAATTTTAGCGTTGTCCAAATTTAAAGCATTTGCAGACGAGAACTTCATTGTGGCTCAAATGGTGCAGTTTTTCTTCGATAGGGTAGAAAACATTGTGCTAACTGGTTACCAGCATTTTCTCCTTTTCCCACAATCCAGGATTGTTAAAAGTCTGCATTGTGTAGTCAAGGGTTAAGGAAGGATTTTCAGCTGTATTCCGTTCTCAAAGTTGCGAACTACATTAGGCTGCTTTGAAAAAAATAAGTGAAATGATAGAATCACTTGTGTCAACCTACCTTTCTCAGATCTTGATGCTGTAAAATGTTTTAACAGCTTTTGTTGTGATGACATTTTTTTCTGCAGCAGATGCTATACATACGTACACAAAACGAAAATCACAAGTTCAATTTGTGGCTCGATATTTTAGCTTTCATAATATGTTAAAAAAGGTGGTTTTACCAATAACTGCACATCATGTTAATAATTTTAATGTGTTTTAATGACCCTTGTTTTAATGACCTTTAACTCTTTACCACACAATCCAGACTTTTGACTACCTTGAAAGAGAAGGCTTTTGAAAACATTGTGAGAAAAGGACCAGCATTTTCTCCTTTTCCTACAAGGTTTTCTACCCTGTCAAAGAAAGAAATCATCATTTGAGCTACATTTAATTTGTTGTCTGCCAATGCTTTCAATTTGGTTGAGTCCAAAATTTTGTTGTTTGGTAAAGAGTTAGGAAAGCAGGTTTTTGGAATCATTGTGGCAAAAGGAGAAAATGCTGGTAACCAGTATTTTCTCCTTTTCCCACAATTTTTTCTACGCTCCCAAAGAGAAATTTCAGTTTTTTAGTCGCGTTTAATTTGTCGTCTGCAAATGCTTTTAATTTTGACATGACTAAAATGCTGTTTAGTAAAGAATTAAGACAGGTGCATGCTTAGTATATTACATATTTGTTTTCATTTGGAAATCAATAGTTGCATGTTATTCTACGCGTTACACCGTATAGCGGAGAATTGTTGTCTCAATCGTTCGGACCAAAACCAGTTCTGCGGGTTTTGGTCAGCGGGTTCTAATTATAGAGATATTGTGCATACGTGGTCACTTCTAGCGAGACCTTTCGATTAGCAACATCGTTTTATGTTATGAGCGATACAGACATGGAAGACGATGGTGGCATGGAAAATTTGATAGACACAAAGATAAGTGATAATGATAATTCATCTCAGATACAATTAGTTCCATGATAATTACGGACACACCCAAATTAAAAAAGAAGAGTAATGAGAACCAATACCAGCACAACGCCAAAGTATCCATAAAGTTGACTGAGGCAGAGCAAGCCATCAAGTCCAATCCTTCGAGTGCAATCGCAAAAATTAATGGAAGGTATTTTAAAATTTTTTGCAACCAACATTTTTATTTTCATGTTTAAAAGTAACATAAACCGTGTCTATAGATTCGTATGGCCATATTCTTTACGAATTTGAATTCAATAATTTTGGTTAAAGCACATGCAATTGTTGTGCTTAAAAGATTATTCTTGGTAAAAAAAAAATTCAATTTCTTGGTTTTTTGGTGAAACCCAGGAAATACATGAATATGTAAGTTGTCGCCGTGATATGGCTGAAATAATGTTGAAAGCGGAGTATAGCATCACTTAATCGTATTCAGTTTTATTAAAGCTGTGCAGAGTCCAATCTTTTCTATATTTTCATTTTTAGCGAAACAGATGATAGCACACAGACAAAAGCTCATCCGAATTGCAGATTCGAACGATCTGGGTTGGAAGATGGTTCAAGAGTACGAGTCTAACCTGTTGGCTGATGACTCAGACGACGAGCGGCGTATGTATAAGGCTGAAGCCAGAGCATCCAGAAAGCTTAAGGCAGAGCGGACACGGAAATTCAAACGAAACAGAACCACGCCCTATCGTAAAGTATATGGTCAAACTCCTGCTACTGCGACAGCCCCAGTACCTACTCCGAAACCTGGATTGTGCTTTCACTGTGGTAAGGCAGGCCACTGGAAAAATGAATGCCCGGGTAATTCATCCAATAATAAGATAAGTATTGATCTTTTTTCCGACTTTAGTCAGTGCGATAATTCGAGCTGCGGCTTTATCACCGCTGACCCATGTCAAGTAATTCGAGGCAAGCATGAGACACAATCAGTATGCAACAGTGATCCTTCTGTAGAATCACCAGTAGGAAAACTAAGGTCTAAAGTCGAAAAATGGGAAGCTGTCGCTGGCAGTTCATATGTCGTCGAGGTAGTCATGTCAGGATATAGAATTCCTTTTAAAACCTTACCTAGTAAAGCTTTCTCAAGGAACAATAAGTCGGCTAGGGACAATCCTTCTTTTGTAGAGCAGGAAATTGAGTGTTTGCAAGACAAAGGTGTAATTTCCTTGGTAAAAGATGAACCTTTCGTCGTTAATCAGTTGACCGTTGCTTACAACCGGAAAGGAAAACCCAGACTTGTATTGGACTGTAGGCACATTAACGAGCATCTGCATTTGTTCAAAATTAAGTTTGAAGACACGAAAGTGGCTGAAAATTTATTTTGCAAAGATTCATTTTTATTCACTTCTGACTTGAAAAGTGCTTACCATCACATTGATATATTTCCGGAGCACAAAAAATATTTAGGTTTTTCATGGAGTGCAGACGGAAAAACATTCTTTTATGATTTCAATTCTCTCCCTTTCGGAATTGCTTCAGCAGGGCATATATTTACAAAAGTCACGCGTGTAGTAGTCGCATACATTCGTTCTCACGGTCATAAGATTGTCATGTTTTTGGATGATGGCATAGGCGGAAGCGACATTTATGAGCAAGCAGAAAACTGCAGTCGGTTCACTAGATCGGCTTTGTTGGATTTCGGTTTTCTTATTGCCGAAGAAAAGTGTTCATGGTTGCCGTCGCGCAAGGTCATGTGGCTGGGTCATATCTTTGATTTTGAATCAAATTGTTTATCACACAAGAACGAATCTGTAGATTTCTAGAGGCCGTAGGATTGGCCTTACGGGCAATAGCTTTAGACTGCTATAGTCTTTTATCAGTCAGAACTCTCGCGTCCGTGGTCGAGAAGATCATGTCGTTGCACACGGTTTTGGGAAACAGAGTCCGGTTTAAGACCAGAGATTGTACAATTGCATCTCGACAAGGGCAAGCTGGAATTCTCCCGTGATCGTGTCCGGTGAGGCGGTCAAGGAATTACGGTACTGGAAAGATGCCGTGGAAACGCTCAGTAATGTCGGGAAGCCATTGCATGGTGCATGCTTATATGAATACGCATTGACGCTAGTGCTTTCGCTTATGGCGGATTTATAGTAAGAAACTTTTGTACAGGTAGTTATCAGCCTCAAGTGAGTGGGTTAGAGCCTGAAGAGTTCTTGTTAGACGGGTTCTTCGTTGTTGGTAAAAAGCTCCAAGAAGTGAGCGTCTCGTGGGACGAGACAGGTAAAAAACATTGTGGTAAAAAGCTCCAAGAAGTGAGCGTCTCGTGGGACGAGACAGGTAAAAAACATTGTGGTAAAAAGCTCAAAGAAGTGAGCATCTCGTGGGACGAGACAGGTAAAAAACATTATGGTAGAAAGCTCCCGGAAGTGAGCTTCTCGTGGAACGAGACGAGAAAAAACCTTGTTGGTAGAAAGCTCCTGGAAGTGAGCGTCTCGTGGGACGAGACAGTTGAAAAACATTTTGGTAGAAAGATCCAGGAAGTGAGCATCTTGTGGGTTGAGACAGGTAAAGATCATGTTGGTAGAAAGCTCCCGGAAGTGAGCGTCTCCTGGGACAAGACGGTTGAAAAACATTTTGGTAAAATGCCCTCGGATTTGAGCGTCTCGTGGGACGAGACAGCTCAGAGTACTGTTGAGTGTAAGGACTCGGAGTTGAATGCATTGTGTCATGATAAAGAAGGGTATGTTAAAAAAGGGTCCTCGGGAAGGAATATTAAGTCTAACTTAGATTTAGAAAGCGATTGTTTAAATTTAGATATAGGTTTTCAGATCAATGGGGACTGGAGTGCAGAAGAAATGCTTAAAGAGTTCTACTTGGCGGGAAGCAGAGGCTATTTATAGAGTTATCAAAAGTAACGCACACATTCTTAAAAATAGCTCCGTCAAAATTCACACAGATAACAAAAACATGCCGTCTGTTTTGTCAAACGGTAGTACAAAAAGTGATTTACAGAAAATTACTGTTTCTTTTTGTTCTTTCTGTGACAAAAATGGCATAAATTTTAGCATTGAATGGATTCCAAGAGAGGAAAATCAGATAGCTGACCAACTTAGTAGGTGTAGAGATAGTGATGATTGGTCTGTATCCAAGCCTTGTTTTATGTTTTTAGACAAGTTGTGGGGCAAACATACTGTTGACCGACTTTCTTCACATAACGCACATTGTCCTCATTTTAATTCTAGATGGTGGGTCCCAAACATGGAGGCAGTTAACGCTTTTGATCAACTCTGGTATGGAGAAAACAATTGGTTAGTGCCTCCTCAAAGCCTGGTGGTTCAATGTCTGAACAAGCTAGAAAAGGAAAGAGCTACTGGTACACTGGTCAGTCCAAAATGGAAATCAGCTCCATACTGGCCACTTTTGTGTGATAGTGGTGGAAATTTCGATCGCTTTGTCATAGATCATTGATTTCTGCCCAGATACAGTGCAATAAAAGCCGGGAAAGGGAACAATGGGATTTTTCAAAACAACCCGTTGCAGCTAGATATATAGCTCTAAGAATAGATTTCGCTGTGTAAACAGTGGTTTTTTATTTATTTTGATATATTTAAAATGGTTTCATTTCCAACAGGTTTTGACCTAAAGTCACATTACGAGCGAAAGATGACGGACGCTGGTATACAGTCGCACAGTGAAATTGCAGACCATATGGCTACTTATGTTCTACAGTCCCACGCAAATAGTACAGTGAAGAAATACAAAGGTTATTTCAACACTTTCAAGCAATTCTGTAACATGCATTTATTATGTGAAAATCCCGCAAATCCAATGACAGTAGCTACTTTTTTAACGTTTTTACTAGATGACGGCAAATCGAGTCACGTGGTATCTTCAACAGCATACGCCATCAAATGGGCACATGTTATTCACGGGTACAGTGATCCTACACAGAACTGTATCGTACAAAACCTTTTGTTAGCAGCCAAAAGACTTAGATCAGCACCTACAAGGAAAAAAGATTTGATAGATTCAAAAATGTTGTTAGACCTTTGTGTTTTGTTCGAAAATGATATGTCACTCGTTAACATTAGAGATTTATCAATGATACTGATCTGTTTTGCCGGTTTTCTTAGGTTTAGTGAAATGAACTCTTTACTTTGTTCAGACATATGTTTCAAAGATGATCACATTTTATTGAGAATCAGAGAAAGCAAAACCGATGTTTTCAGACAGGGTAAGGAGGTCCTAATTGCAAAAGGTCAAACTAAAGCTTGTCCTTACAGAATGCTACAAAGGTATATGACATCAGCAGATCTTTCAGTTACCATGGATACTTTTTTATTTAGACCAATGTTGAAGACAAAAAATCTGAGCAGATTGATTTCCGAAAATAAGAAGCTCAGTTATACCAGAGCGAAAGAATGTATAGTTAGTAAACTGAAATTAGTAGCCCCTGATTTGAAGCTTGGTACGCACTCGTTAAGAGCTAGCGGGGTAACGTCCGCTGCTAATACAGGTACTGTTTTAGTAAGATGTCTGAAAGTGCACGGTAGATGGAAAACTGATATTGCAAAGGACATTTATATTGCTGATTCTTTAGAAAAGTGTTTGTTAGTTTCCAAATCCCTTGAATTGTAATATTAATGATCACTTCTTGATGTCAAGAAACATAATTCTTTATTATGAAAATTGAATTTGAACGTTTCTCTCTACGCTTTGTATTTGTTCTATATGCGTCTTGTCTGCGCAAAACAAAGGTATTGTTTGTTTTTGTATGAGAGAGAACTGAGACATATTGTTCTCCGCGTTACACCGTATAGCGGAGAATTGTTGTCTCAATCGTTCGGACCAAAACCAGTTCTGCGGGTTTTGGTCAGCGGGTTCTAATTATAGTGATATTGTGCATACATGGTCACTTCTAGCGAGACCTTTCGACTAGCAACATCGTTTTACGTTCAAATTCAATTCTGGTGTGGGATTAGATTTAGTTATTTATCAGTTTTTTCATATATGTAACAAATCCATTTGAATTGGTGTAGCTTGAAGGGTGCAAGATCCGCACATCCGATATTCTAGGTATAAACTGAGAAGCATGCCGATCACCGGTCATGTTTCGAGCATGTTACGGACACACGTTTCCTTCTCCTTCCAAAACAAAAGAATAATTCAAAGAAGAGAAAAAATGGGAGAAGTTTTTCGTGTACGGCCAGTATTCCGATGATGAATATCACTTCGTTTGCTTTTTTCATGTAGCTAATTGGTCTAACGTTAGCATTCAGCTAGTAAGGATGCACATTGAATTTCAAGAAAGTACATTTCTTTATGGGTCTTAACTCGTGTTCTTGTAAATAATGTATGTTCATGTATCTCAAATGCCTCAAGTTGCTAGAATATATTCGTCTCGTCTGAGCAAAACAAAGGTATTGTTTGTTTTTGTATGAGAGAGAATTGAGACTTGCATAGCTCTTTACCAGACATCAAAATTTTAGACTTGTCCAAATTAAAAGCATTTGCAGACTACAAAGTAAATATGACTTGGAAACTGAAATTGGTTTTTGGAAGGGTAGAAAACATTGTGGGAAACCAAGAAAATGCTGGCTACCAGTATTTTCTCCTTTTTCCACAATGTTTTCAAAAGTGATATTCCTTAGAGTGGAAAAGCTTCAGGATAGTGGGGTAAAGGGTTTAACCCTTTACCACACAATCCCAAGTTTTAACGACCCTGAGAAAGAAGCCTTTTGAAAACATTGTGGGAAAAGGAGAAAATGCTGGTAACCAGCATTTTGTCATTTTCCCACAATGTTTTCTACCCTTCCTAAATCAAATTTCAACTTTTCTGTCACATTTATTTTGTCATCTGCAATGCTTTCAATTTGGACCAGTCTAAAATTTTGTCGTTCGGTAAAGAGTTAAAATACCCATAGAGTGCTGAATAAACCCCACTCATTAATTTTCTAGTCCGGAAATAAAATCTAATAATTTCAAGTTTATGGTTGCCTTTGACTGTAATGTTTCAGCACAGCAGATAGTGTAGATCAAAGATCAGACTTCACATTTTGTGCAGCCTGATCTTGATCTACATCGGCTGCAAAGGCAACAATAGTTGTGAAATGTGCTTTAACCCTTTACCACACAATCCCGACTTTTAATGACGCTGAGGAAGAAGCCTTTTTAAAACATTGTGGGAAAAGGAGAAAATGCTGGTAACCAGCATTTTCTCCTTTTCCCACAATGTTTTCTTCCCAATCTAATACAAATTCCATTATTTGAGTCACATTTAAATTGTTGTCTGCAAATGCTTTCAATTTGGGCCAGTCTATATTTTTCTCGTGTGGTAAAGGGTAAAGGGTTAAAACAAGTTGCATGCCAAATAAAGATGTTCACCATGACAGGTTTACTGCATTTGCAGTTTGACTTTATTTCGTGCATGTTTGTAGTTTTTGTAGTTCTGTCTGAGTGTTATTGTGTATGACTTTTCAGTCTGGACAATACTTTACTGCTTGATTGTTTACCAAAATATTCCATTTTTGTATGCCCTGAGGGCTTGTATTGTCATTAAATTTTGTTAAAAAGTACTGGTATCCTGCATTTTCCCCGTTCTCACAATGTCATTTTCTATGGATTACAAATCATATTTGCCATCTGCAAATGCTTTCAATATGGACAAGTCTATAATGTTGTTTAACTGAAGCAAGATGGAAAAGTAGAGATGCAGTGTGTTATGGGAGATCACTCCTTCCATATAGCTTAGCTTCTTTTGGTGTAAATCAATAGCTAGCAACAGTTACTGTATTATCAGTATGGAGAATTCTCTTTAGCTCATTTGTTATAATAGTGTATTGTTCTTTTAAGCCTCATAGAAAGAGGAGTATTTGCTGCATGGGTTCGCATCTCAGCTGGAGCGATTTGTATTTCAGCTACATTTTGTTGGAAGCTTTCATGTTCATCAGATGGGGACTCATTCAGGATTAGCTGATTGAGTCATTTGTTGTCTGAATAATAGACTTACCGCCTAATAAGGCTTCATGCCATCAAACTGGTGACCTTTAAGAGGGTGTGTATTACTGGAGATCACTCCTTCCAGTCAGCATAGCTCCTTTCCATATCAAATCAGTACCTAGCAACTGCATTGGGGGAATTCTCTTAAGCTTACTGGTTAGTGTATTGGTCTTTTAAGCCTTGTAAAACAAGGATATTTGCTGCACGAGTTCAAATACCAGCCAAGGCGGTATTGTATTTCAGCTGTGCTTTGTTTTAAACTTTCATGTTTGTAAGATGGAGCCTTGTCAGGGATTCTCCTTTTCCCACAATGTTTTCTACCTTTCCCAAAACGAATTTCAATTTTTGAGTCACATTTGATTTGTCGTCTGCAATTGCTTTCAATTTAGACCATTCTAAAATTTTGTCGTTTGCTAAAGAGTTAATGCATCTATGAAAAGCAATGATTGAGTGTCGTGTGTATGTTGAATGTGTGAAACAGACTATAGTAATGTCGTCTGCAGATATATAATGTGCTTACTTTTATTGCTTAGCGTAGTTGTTGTTATACTGTTGATGTACATAAATGTTTATAATTCTCTAGATTATATTCCTGTATAATGCTACATTTGTGTTACTTTGATATATACAACCTGCCAAACATACAACATTGAGGTCAGCCTGCACAGTAAGCACAGGCTGACCTGGGCCAAAACTTTTCCTTATTTGTCAATTTTCCGTATGTCAAAGGACCAGTCTACCTAATGACACAGTCGGTTGTTAGACTAAATGAACTTTATTGATCCATAATTATGTAATGTCCTGCTTGTTATGATGCATCACAGAGGTGTATCAGTGTATCATCCTTTCCAAAAATGATATTTATACCCCCCCCCACCTCTAACTGGAGGGGTTTATTCTGGTTTCACCATGTCTTGTCTGCCTGTCCATCCATCTGTCCATCCATCCCTCCGCCTGTCAGTCTGTCCGTCCGTAGACTTTTTCGTTTCCATGCTCTAACTTGAGCCGTTTGACCTAGGACAAGTGTTGCTTATGACCCAAGGAGGTGTCCGATTGTTTTTTTTGTCACATAGGTCAAAGGTCAAGGTAAAAGGTGAACTTTGTTTGAAAATCACATATTTGTGGTAAAATACGAGAACAGAAAACTTTCCAAATTTTTCAAATTTGCGAAATCGCAAAAATTTCCATGTCGCAAAAATTTCCACTTATACAGTATCATGAGTTGTGGGTTTTTGACATTTTGTGTTCACATTAATAGAAGTTGGTTAGATTAGTTTTAAACATATGTACAAAATTACCAAATGCCAGAGACCTACTGAGGAGATTATGACTAGAATACCTGTAACCCTTTACCTTTCAATCCAAAGTTCTAATGACTGTGAGGAAGGAGCCTTTTAATGCATTGTCAGAAAAGGAGAAAATGCTGGTAACCAGCATTTTTTTAATGCTTTTCCCACAATTTTTTCTACCCTTTGAAAGATTGAAATCATCATATTGGCCACATTTAACCTGCAAATGCTTGAATTTTAGGCAAGTCCAGAATTTTGTCATTTCATGGTGTTGAGTGTCCACAAAATTACCCTCTCTGTATATAAATTTAACCCTGTTGGAGATGTCCCTTTTTCATTGAAAGCAACAGTTACTGCAGACAACAAACTGAATGAGCTGAAATTATTAAATTTTCTTTGAAAACATCATGGAAAAAGGACAGAATACTGTTTATAAGTATTTTCTTCTTTTCCCACAATGTGGTCAAAAGCGTCTTTGTCCATGTGTTTCAAAAATTTTGGATTGTGTGGTAAAGGGTTAACAAGAATAAATGAGAGAGAAGATGAAAAATACAAGTAAATACTTCAATAGTGTTACAGACTACCATTAGTGCCACCTATTTTAACATAATACACCTTTGATTTCAGCTAGATGCTGAGTAAGGCTACTAAGCGCAACTCACTGACCTTTGCAGACAGTGTAAATTAGCGACTTGGAAAGAAAGTTGTGTCAGAAAGTCAGGAAACGCGCAGATGCAGTGACTGCTGTGATATGACCTTAGCCGTTATAACGGCATTAAACTCCACTACAATCAATCAATTTCTACTGCCAGCTTGTCAGGGTAGCTTTTAGTGCTTTCCTGGAGTTTCTTTCACCAGTACTTTAAGCAGCATTTTTTCAAAGCCACTGGCTGCTTTATCACATAAAAATTGTCAAAATAATGTTCTGTGGTGTGAGGAAAAAGAATCCTGTTGCAGTGCTATCATCAATCACAAGAAAGAATCTAGCAGAGCTGGAAATTGATCTAGTGACGGCTAAGTTTCAAGCCCTACAGGTTATCAACAGAGCTCTGGGGCTCTGTGTATTCCAGTGACCTTGTAGAATAAAAAATAAAGGAGCCCTGGTGTTTCATCTTGAGGTAATTCTTTATTTTACTTAAAACATGTAAGAGATATGGAATCTAAGTCCATATTGGCTGTGATCTCCATGCACAGTAACACTTGCATGATGCCTGGTGGTCATACTGGTAAATGATGCAGTGTATTATTGGTCTTGGGATCTGCAGAAATACTGAGAGGTAAAGTCACTGTGTCATATTATGTCAGAAAAACAAGTAACAGGGTTCCCTTATTTTGGGGGCTAAATGTATTTGACAGTAGAAAGTAGAATTGTTGATTGAAGGAAATTTGTTATTCCCTGTGTTCACCATTTTAAATTGTGTATCATTTAGCTCTTTACCAAATTACATTTTAGACTGGTCCGAAATGAAAACATTCGAAGATGACAAAGGTGGCCCAAATTATGAAATTTGTCCTTGAAAAAATTGGTATCCTGCATTTTCTTCTTTTTCCATAATGTTTTCAAAAACTTCCTCACTCAGGGTTGTTCAAAGCTGGGCTTGTGTGGTAAAGGGTTAATGCCTTTACCACACAATCCTATTTTAACAGTGCTGATGAAAATGGCTTTTGATAACATTGTGGAAAATGGAGAAAATGCCAGTAATAATGTTTTCTTTCAATAAATTATTTGTGGTTCAAATGATGAGACTTGTCATGAATGGCATCAAAATATTGCCCAGTAATGATAAAAATGCTTTTTAGCTTACCTGAGCACAAAGTGCTCAAGGTGAGCTTTTGTGATCATGCTGTGTCCGGCATCTGTCACGCATTGTCTGTCGTCTATTGTGTGTCATCCAGGCATCAACAATTATCTTGTGTGCACTCTAGAGGCCACATTTTCAGTCATATACTCATGAAACTTGGCCAGGATGTTTGTCTTCATAATATCTTGGACACGTTTGAAATTAGGTCATGTCGGGTCATGTCGGGTCAGAAAGTAGGTCACTAGGTCAAAATTTAGGTGTGCATTCTAGAGGCCACATTTTTTTACCAGTACTCATAAAACTTGGTAAGAACATTTATCTTGATGAAATCTCAGACAGGTTTGAAATTAGGTCATGCCAGTTCAAAAATAGGTCACCAGATCAAATCTTAGAAAAACCTTGTGTGCACTTGAGGCCACATTTGTAGTCCAATACTTATGAAACTTGGTACTAATACTTTTCTTGATAATGTCTCAAAGTTGAAAATGAGTCATGGTGGGTCGAAAAGTAGGTCACTGGGACAAATCTTAGGAAAACTTAGTGAGCACTCTAGAGGCCACATTTTCGGTCAGAAACCCGTGAAACTTGGTCAAAATGTTTGTCTGGATGATATCTCTGACAAGTTTGAAATTGGGTCATGTTTGGTCAAAATGTAGGTCACACTGCCAAATTTTAGAGAAGCCTTGTGTGCACTCTAGAGGCCACATTTTTAGTCCAATACTTATGAAACTTGGTCCAAATACTTTTCTTGATAATGTCTGAGACAAGTTTGAAACTAGGTCATGTTGGGTCAAAAAGTAGATCACGGGGACATACAGTACTTTAGAAAAACCTTGTTTGCACTATTGAAGCCACATTTTCACTGTTATACTTAATATGAAACATGGTCAGAATGTTTGTCTGGATGATATCTCAGACAAGTTTGAAACTGGGTCATGTTGGGTCAAAAAGTAGGTCACTGGGACTTATTTTAGAAAAACTTTGTGTTTAGTCCAGAGGCCACATTTTCACCTGTAAACTCATAAAACTAAGAGTATTTATCTTGATGATATCTCTGACAAGTTTGAAATTGGGTCATGTTGGGTCAAAAAGTAGGTCACTCTGCCAAATTTTAGAAAAACCTTGTGGGCAAGACTTTCATCCCATACCCATGAAACTTGGTCAGAATGTTTGTCTAGGTGAAATTTAACACTAGTCCAACATTGGGTCATGTCAGGTCAAAAAGTAGGATATTGAGAATCTTGGGAAAAACTTGTGAACACTCCAGAGGCCACATTTTCAGATCAATTCTAATGAAAGTTGTTTAGAATGTTTTTTTGATGATATATAAGACAAGTTCAAATTTAGGTCATGCTGGGTCAAAAAGTAGGTCAATGGGACAAATCTTAGAAAAATCTTGTGTGCAATCTGGGGGCTAAAGTTTCTGTACAATACTCAAGAAATGTCCTCAGAATGTTTGTCTAGATAATATCTCTGACAACTTAGAAAATAGGTCTAGAGGGTAAAAAAGTAGGTCACGAACACTCATGTATTTTATATCATTAAAACCAGGATCTCTTCAGCTTTATCAGCCCTAGATGACTTTACTTAGGTTACTTAGGTGAGCGCTTTAGGGTCAGTGGCCCTCTTGTTTACCTGCAGTGGCTGCATTTTCTTGTTTTCTGATGTATCAGAAGCTGTCTTCTGAATCCCTAAAGCACCGAATAAACCCAATGGACACGTTCATTCTAGAATAGAACCACTATAATTGCAAATTCATGGCTGCCTTTTGTCTATATTTCAGCACAGCAGACAAGTTAGGTCAAAGATCGGACTGCACATTTTGTGTTGTCTGATCTTGATCTACACTGGCCACAGAGGCAATTATAGTAGTGAAAGGCACTTTAACCCTTTACCACAGAATCCAGAGTTTAACCCTGAGAAAGAGACCTTTTAAAAAATATTGTGGGAAAAGGAGAAAATGCTAGTAACCAGCAGTTTCTCCTTTTTCAACAATGTTTTCTCTCCTTCCCAAAACAAATTTTGACAACTTTAGAGTAAGATTTAATTTGTCGTCTGCAAATGCTTTGAATTTGGACTTGTCAAAAATTTTCTTGTTTGGTAAAGAGTTAGGGTTATGGGGACAAAAACAATGTCATCTTTAAGGTCAAGTCTAGATATAACCCTGGGTCAGAGAACAATAATGAACATGTAAATATGAGTTATCAATGTTTATTACAGCTTTTGCTACTTACATGACCATCCATGGGCAAACTATATAGAGTATATAACTTAAAAAATACTGTATTTCACCTAATTAACACGCCCAGGTGCCATGAAAAACACCAACAGGGTGCTTTTATTTCATAGCTAATTTCCCGAAATTTAAGCGCCGTCACTTAAAGTAAGTACGGTACTTTGATCCAAGTTTTAGTTAGTGCCGAGTGCAAAGCGACTTGAAGAAATGCAGTAATGCAGAATGTCAATTTTACAGCCAATCATGTTTTATTTGGACATTAAATATCATTCAGGATTAGCATGGGACACTGGTATTAAATACTTTACTTTCTTAAAGTTTTTCTAAAGTTGGTTGACAAACTTTGTGTTACAAGAAGTTTATTGGAAATGTATGTGTATCCAGAGAGTCAAGTGTTAATGATATCAATTTGTGAAGTAATTAGGATTATGTAGACACACTTTCGGTAAGTTTATTTATAAATTATACGTCATTAGTGATTTTCGTAAATGCCAGTTAAAAAAGTTTTAGTGACTTTATCTTGCGTTTGGAAGTTTTGTCACTCCAGTCCTTGATTTTAAGTTAATGTCGGGTGTGGGTGGAGGTTGTCCAAAGGCCTCTGGAGCAAGAAATATAGTGGGGGGCGCAACAATTAGGGAGGCAGTGTTAATTAGGTGAAATACGGTAGGTTTATTATGGTTTTTTCAGCAGTTTTAGAGTATTTAGGTCAACAAAGCAACATCATGGAAAATCAAATAATTGGCAGAGTATTCTGCAGTATAACCTAACCCTTTACCACACAACACCAAGTTTTAACAACCCTGAGAAAGAGGCCTTATGAAAATATTGTGGGAAAAGAAAAAAAAGCTGGTAACCAGAATTTTCTCCTTTTCTCTGTCCTTTCACAGACAAATCTTAAAATATGAGCCATATCTAATTTACTGTGCACAAATGCTTTCAATTTGGACAAGCGTTATATTTTGTCATGTAATTTACTGTGCGCAAATGCTTTCAATTTGGATAAGTAAAATTTTGTCATGTGGTAAAGGCCCATTAGCTACCAAATGTAAACATGGGGGAGGGAGGAAAAGTTAAATTGTATGTTATTATTATTCATATCATTTAAAAATATGGTCATTGATATGGGTCTATTAATGATTGATTGGTTGTATGGTGTTTAACGCCATTTTCAACATTATTTCAATTGTATCTCAGCGGCCAGTGCATCTATCCATGCTCTCCTGGAGTTTCTCTTACCTGTGCTACTCACGATGTTCTTTCCAAACCACAGGCTGCTCTCCTATACAACCATTGTCAAAACCGTGGTCAGCAGTGACAGAAGAATGAATCCTGTTGCAATGACTATCATCAATCTTCAGAAAGAAATTGGCTGAGCTAGGGATGGAACCAGCAACCCCATTATTGAGTCCAGTACCCTACTGAGTGAGCTAAAGAGGCTGGTCAAGTCTGACAATGTGTTATAAGTCAGTTTGTTTAGGTTCCAGTTGTTGGGAGAAAAATGTTTTGTACTTCTAGAATAAAACTGACATATTTTGTTGTTTTCACATTTTCCTGCCAGCGACTGGGACTTTGAAAGATTGCTATAACCCTTCATCAGACTCATGATAATATCCATACTTTTAACCCTTTCAGCGCCATAGGTGAAAACAGGGGGTTTTGAGGACAGCATGAATTCAGATCAGACTGCACAGAATGTGCAGTCTGATGTTGGATCTATGCTGTCCGCTTGTTTAGTCAAGCCTATGCTGTAGAATTCTGTCTGACTTTCAGTGGATTGTATTTGCAGCTGTCAATAAAGGTCTAGTTTATTTATTTGGTGCTGAAAGAGTCAAAAGGTATGAATTAAGTTTGTGTGCTGTTTATTATATACCGAGATTCTTAACTTTTGGCCAAAATTGTGCCTTTAAAAATGGATACATTTTGTCAAAACAGACATATTTTCTGGAAAAAAAAACTTGCCGGACTCCCAATTATTGTTTCTTGATTATTAACTCGTTATGACAGAATTCCAAATTTTAATAACCTTGACAAAGAAAGCTTTGGAAAACATTACGGGAAAAGGAGCGATTAACTTGAGCGATTATTTCTGTTGTCATTAGGCTAGAAAACACTCTGGGGAAAGGAGAAAATGCTGGTTACCAGTATTTTTTCCTTTTCCCCCCACAATGTTTTTAGAAGGCTTTTTCCAGAGTATTGTTAAAAGGTTGCAGTGTGCTGTGAGGGGTGTCATGATTGAAAGAGTCAACCCAGGAGAGTCACACAAGTTTGTTGCTCTTACAGGTTTTGCCAGTGATGTAAGGAAAGAAATGAAAATCAAGTAAAACCCTTTTTTTTTTCTTTCAAAGTAGAAACAAATAATGGTAATGAAAAACTTGAGCCATGCTCTGTGAAAATGGGGCATAATGCATCTCCGAAACGTATTGACCCAGGTCAGCCCCTGTGCAGTCTGCCCAGGCTGACCTGGGCCGAAACTTTTTGCTATTGGTCAATTTTCTGTATTTCCATGGACCAGTCCACCTTGTGATTAGGTTGGATGTTAAAGAAAAGTTGCCGTTATGGATCCATAATTATGTGATGACATGCCTAGTATCATGTATCACAGGGATGCATTAAGTCCCCATTTGTCAGAGCATGATTCACTTTTATTTCACTGTGGGAAGCACCAATTTTTTTCATGAATAATAATTATATGAGCTATCACTGTGATATGACTGAAATCATGTTGAAAGCGGCATAAAACACCATTCAATCAATCAACGGACAATCAAGTCTAAGAGTACTTGATCTCAGGTGTGCAAACCTGAAAAAACAGTATTATTGTTACTTAACCCTTTACCAAACAATCCCAACTTAATTACCCTACAGAAGGATTATGAAAACATTGTGGAAAAAGGATGAAAATGCTGGTAACCAGCCTTATCTTCTTTTCCAAAATGTTTTCATCCCTATGAAAGACAAATTTCTTGTTAAGAGCAACATTTATTTATTCATCTGGAAATGCTTTCAATTTGGACAAGGCTGGAATTTTGTCATGTGTTTTAATTACCCTGACAGAAAAGACTTCTGACAACACTGTGGTAAAAAGGAAACGGAAAATGGAATGAAAATAGAAACAATGATAAATTACAAAAAACAATCTTTTACTTCACTTCAGAAAACAGGGGATTTTCTTCCTTTACTAAGGGGCCGAATTTCGGTCCCATTCCCAATCGCAAAAAGTGTATTTTTTTCCCAATTCCATAAAATAGAATTCCCAATTAGACGCTAGTAAAAGAAAACAAGTCTGATATCAGCCAGGGTTTTCCCTGACACACAAATTTGCAGGCATTGACCACAGTTCAAGCAGGAAATCGACAATTGTAGGTATTGTAGGTACGAAACTATTCGGGGGCGAATGAACTATAGACTGCGTCCGTATATTTTCAATCGATTCATGCATAGATTCAATTGTCTGGCTGTAAACCGTTATTGGTTTACACGTAAAAATAGCATGTTAACTTCTTAGCAACCGCCTCGCGTATATGCAGCGAAGCGGAGTTTTGTAAAGCAAAAACAAAGAACCCAGCTCCTATAATAACAAGCTCCTATAATAATAGTCCTGAAACAGGAACATGTTATGAAAAATATCCAACCTAATCTAGACCACGAGTTTTTTCCTCTCAAATTTTGAGCGGTTGTGCTTCCTCTTTGTCTTAGCAAAGTGATCGTCTGATTAATTTGTGAGCAGAGCTTGTCGTCGGCCGAAATGGATAATCAAATAAAAAGCAAACCAATTCATTTTGGGACTTTTAAAGTCATCAGTTATGGGTTATAAATTCAAGATGTTAATTAAAGAGCCGGTATCAGTATGGCTGTGGGACTATCGACACACCCGAAGTCATATAACGCAATAATCTAGTGTGAAGTATCCTTTTCACAATTAATTTTTAACAGTTTTTTTTTTCCAATACTGTACTAGATCTATCTCAGAAAAGGACGATTTATCAGTCTTTCTTTATATGTCAAAACACACAAAAAATCATTTTCAAAGATTAATCATCATGGGAAAAAAAACACGAAAACACATGACAAAACATTGCCAAAAAGACCTCAACCGATCAGAGGCTCTTCAATCTGTCTTGTTTAGCCTTGATAATGACTTCTATTAGCTGACTTGCATTGAAAATAAAACATGAAATAATTCCTCTGTTCATTCACCAGAAAAACAGATATCTTAATAAGAGAATTAAAAAATCCTACTTAACGGGGGTTGGGGGTGTTGTCTTACAGCTTAGAGACTGGGACTAGTATGAAAGACTACAGAGAAACATCCAAAAAGAAAGAAGTTTGGATGAAGAAAAAAAAAAAACAGTATTGATTTAGTAGTTTATTGTAAGGTTAAATATGTTTCAGACTTTTTATGTTTTGTCAATATTATTTTCCCAATTTTGACATTTTGTCGATGATTTTTTTCCCAATTTGGCCAGGGGCCTTTTCCCAAAACGCCTGGATAAAGCCCTGGAAAACTCCCAAGTTGAACAGACAAGACTAAGAGTACTGGATCTTGTCGTTGCATCTGGAAAAGACAGAATTATTTTTACTTTTTTTTAACATGTAACAAACAATCCAGTGCTTTTACAACCCTGGGGAAGAAAACTTTTGAAAACAGTTAACCAGAATGTCTTGCCTTTCTGACACTGTTTTCTTCTTCCCTTCTTCATTCAAGCCATTTTTGGTATTTTATCTGAAAATGGTTTTAATTTGGACTGGAATTTGTTCTAGAGGTTTGTTGTCTAATGAAAAGTGATCAAGGTGACAAGGAAAAAGGGTTTTGAAAGTATAGAAAAGGTGAAAATGCTGAAGGAGAAAATACTGGTTATCAGAATTTTTTTTTTCCCCCCAGTGTTTTCTGCCCTTTCACAGACAAATACAGAAATTAAGCAACATTTAATTGGAGGTGGCTCAAAACTATTTAACATGAAGATGATGAGTTATTGTCTGGTTGGTTATTATTTATCCCCTAAAGTGGTGAATTAACTACTTGGACCTTTTGTTTTTTTACGAAAACGGCCCAAAATATTGCTGTTTCAAGGTTGCTTCTGTTAGAATATGTAACATAGTAGCCAGTGCAGAGCAGACAGTGTAGACCAAAGATCAGACTGCATGTTGCGTGCAGTCTCATCTTGATATAAACTGTCTGCAAAAACAACTTAAGACAGTTCAAGGTCATTAAGGGTTAAGAAATTATCTGATAATGTCATGTAAGTGTTGTGACTTTACTCCTTATGACTATTTCTTTAAGTATTCAATTAGAATTTCATGGAAATCAAGTCGGGTTTTCTTGCAGTACAAGTTTATTCAAAAGTAACAATAAGCCGAAGTTTTTAGCTCCACTGGCCTAAGGCCAGCGGGCTTATGTCATGGCCCGGTGTCCGTCGTGCGTGCGTGCGTGCGTTAACTTTTATTTCAAACATCTTCTTCTCTGAAACTACCCATCCAATTTTCATGAAACTTCACAGAAATGATCCTGCCATGGTCCTCTTCAGAATTTCTTGAAAGAATTTGATTCCTTCAAAAACTCTGGTTGCCATGGCAACAAAACTGAAAAATATTGGAAATCTTTAAAAATCTTCTTGTCTGAAACCATAAGGCATAGGGCTACCAAATTTGGCATGTAGCTTTATGTAGTAGACCTCTATCATGTTTCATGAAATTATAGCCCTGGGGTCAAAATTGGCTCTGCCCCAGGGGTCACAAGTTTTACATAGGCTTATATAGAGAAAACTTTAAAAATCTTGTCTGAAACCATAAGGCATAGGGCTACCAAATTTGGCATGTAGCTTTATGTAGTAGACCTCTATCATGTTTCTTGAAATTATAGCCCTGGGGTCAAAATTGGCTCTGCCCCAGGGGTCACAAGTTTTACAAAGGCTTATATAGAGAAAACTTTAAAAATCTTCTTGTCTGAAACCATAAGACATAGGGCTACCAAATTTGGCATGTAGCCTTATGTAGTAGACCTCTATCATGTTTCTTGAAATTATAGCCCTGGGGTCAAAATTGGCTCTGCCCCAGGGGTCACAAGTTTTACATAGGCTTATATAGAGAAAACTTTAAAAATCTTCCCTTACCTAGCCATAAGGCCTAGAGCTACCAAATTTTGCATTTAGCTTGATCTAGTTGGGGTCTACCAAAAGTGCCCAAAGTATAGTCCTGGGGTCAATTTGGCCTCATGCTTGTTGGGGGGGGGGGAAGGTTCATAAGATTTACATGGGCTTACATAGGGAAAACTTTTAAATCTTGGTGTACATAGCCATAGGGCTTAGGCTACCAAATTTTGCATAATTATAGCATTATCTAGTGGACAATTACAAAGAGGGCCCAAGTTACAACCCTAGGATCAAGTTCGGCCCTGCACCAGGGGTCACAAGTTTTACATGGGTTTATGGAGTGAAAAGTTCAGAAACCATCTTGTTACTAGCCATAAGGCCAAAAAATCCCAAATTTGGCATGTTATTCTTCTTATACACATATTCCCCATTTAGTCCGACTGTAGCCCTGGGGTCAAAGTTTTATAAGGGCTTATATAGTGAAGACTTTTCTTCATGGTTTATATTTATAAGCCAGTGGAGCGATACAGGGCCATCATGGCCCTCTTGTTTATTTTTTGTTTTACCGATCCACTGACCTGATTTTTACATAACCAAAAAAAAAATGTCCTTTTTTCAATTCAATTTTCCATCGGACTCAATGAGCAGGATGGTGTACCAATATACATGACAATCTTTAGAAGCACCAACAGAGTTTCCACACTTCATTGTCATAATTTTTCCAAAATAACTAATGCAGGTAGATTACAAAAACACTATGATTTTGTTTCAGAATAACAAATTGTTTTGAAATTTTTAGAAAATGACAATGTTGTCAAATTATCGCTTGACATTTCCACGTTTTTTTTTGACGTTGAGCAAACATACGGAAATTAAGCTTATTTCTTCAACGATATAATCCAAAAATAGGTAATTTACGGACTGCTCTGGGTACCCATGATGATGTTGCTATGACAACCCATATATCTAGTTTCTGTATTCAATTTTCTATTATTTTTTTAAATAAGGATAAGTCAAGGTTCATGATATTAACTAAAATGAAAGCATTATGATTATTTTGGGGTCCTGCTTCTTGGATTCAGTTTCTCAAAAATATGTGTTTGTGTGTTTTCACTGTTCTCTCTCTTTTGCCCCCCCTTTACGACAAAAATTTGGACTTGACCAAATTGAAAGCACTTGCAGACAAAAAATCCAGTGTTAATAAAATGATAATTTCTCTATTTGATAGGGTATTTAGGGTTACCAGCATTTTCTCCTTTTTCCACAATGATTTCAGAAGTGTAATGAACCAGAGCCGTTAAAAGTCGGGATTGTGTGGTACAGGGTTAAAGTTAGTGAATCTTTTCAATGACTCATGGTGAACATTAGACTCTTCATGTTTTTGAAGTTTTGGGTAGTTCCTGTATTTATGAATGGGGAGTCACCTCCCTTTTTGTTAAGACCTACTCCAAAATGCACGTTTTAAAGCGTGCATGGAAAAACTGAATTTCACTTCAAACCGAATTTCACCTCGTGATGAACCTATTTCATCTCTTGTAACCGTATTTCACGTCAAATTATTAATTCCTCGCCCTGGCGATAATCATTTAGCTAATCTATTATGTAAGTATAGCTAACATGTCAAAAAAATCTTTTCGAGTGGAATTTGAAGAAACCATGAAAAATTATTGTTAGAAAAAGGTTTTTTCAAGAAAATTAGCATAAAATTATGCTTTTCATAAAAATATTTCATTTCAGGTCAAAAGTTATCACTACGGCAATAAAATTTTTTGTTTTTGGGTGAAATATGGTCATCAAGCGGTGAAATTCGGTTCAAAGTGAAAAACCATTTGTACTAAGCTGAAATACAGCCATTCAAAATTAAGTTCATATTTTTTGTCGATTTGTCATCAGATTTTTAGTAAGTTGGAATAAAGTTGAAGGTTTGTGTAGTTCAAGTATACAGACAAAATGGGGTTTCTGAGGGTTGAGTCATGGATTTTGTCAATGACAAAATTGTTCAAATCCAGGCCCGATGGAATGTCTTAATATATCCATTTTGGACGAGCTTATTGTTGCATCATGATGCTTACATTCATCTTGACTTGACTCATCATTCTTCTTGAAACCAAACTCTATGGGGAGTTTAGAATATGTTGGTTTGATTTTCTTTTGGACCATTTGCTGTTACGGCTCATTTCGGACTTTAATTGGAACGCAACAGAACCAATTTCCCGCAGATACACATGGCGTTAAGAACACTAACAAATCACAAATTTTCGGTACAAAAACATGTACAGCGCATTGTATTTGAATATTACTATGGAGACTGCTGAAACACATACATTGGGTACCAGCCTATATTTGACACAGACTTGGTAATCAAATGCTGGGACTGAAACTGCTGACAGAGGTAGCAGGATTTTTTTCAGTACTTTGGGAAACTCCCCTCTTTTTGACCAATGAAATTGCCGGTATTTGGATGATCAGGTTACATTTTCAGAACTATTTGCTGGGGGAAATCCGAAATTCGATTTTCATTCCGTAACAGTCACAAGTTTTGGAAAAGTGACACCCGTCTTTGATTTGAAATAAGTCTGTTATGCAACCAAAAAAACCAAATTTGTTTTGGGAATTTTTAGGCACGATTTTGTGAAAAATGGTTTCTTTTTCAGATTCAGAAGTCTGCTTTTCTGACATGTACAAAGAAGGAAAAAAGAAATGCTGACTAGAATTTAGAAAATTCTTTCAGTGGTCGTGCTTTTATACAATTTCTAGTCAAAATCAGTCTTGAAGAAGTTGTGAAGGGTATGACGTAAACGGGTATCTGTTGATTCTCCCATGATGTCACGATGTTGCTAGACAAAGATCAATTATCCAGCACATTTTCTCTCTTAACATATGACCCCAATCGCTTGGAAATGACAGAAATTCTCATAGTCATGCCATCTTGATCTATCTTGCTCCACATTTATGGCTGCACTTTCATTCTTTTTTTTCATAAAGTTTAAAATTGATAACTTCACAAACACTGTATTTAACTGACATGATGTACGTGTAACTTTTATTAATGGAACATACACATACGTAATTTAAAGGCCAATCAAATTTGCTGCTAAATTTAGACACTGCCTCTTTCTGAATTAACTTTGCCACCTTTTTTACATTTCAGAGAACTTGCAGCACTTGCTCTATACAATAGTAAACAAACTTTCGACATGTTGTACACTTCAATAGCTTTCAATGAGAAAACATTCCTCTTACTGTAGAACCATTTCTCATCAACAAAATTTATTTTCTTGCAATAAATACTTGTACAGAACAATGGTTTACTCATACAGCAATCTTGCCACAATAATTCAGATTTTTGTACATTGTCAAAAATTTAACACTTGAGCTAAGTACAAAAAGCATGGGGGATCTCCTTGTTGGTAAAGATTTTAACTCTTTAACTGTGACTCTTTCTTGCAGAAATTTATTAAATAGAATAAATCTATTTGCTTTGATAAAATAGACCCAAATATTTGAAACCCTATATTGCAAAACACTTTACTGTGGAAGAAAGTATCAAAATGCAGGAATACCTTTTCTGGTGGGAAACTGCACAGTTTGGGGGCTTCTGGAGATGATATTAGCCCTGTCCCTCACTTCTGTCTTGGGGTCATCTGATCTAAATGTAGCAAGATAAAAGTTAGAAAGATCTGTTGGACTTGACATTAGTAGAAATTCTGCCTTTGATCAAACTGAATGGAATGTTTTTTTTTTTTTCCACAAGAGACAAAAAATGTAAGTTATAGATCTCTCTTTTTCAACCACTGATAATTTTTTGTATGTTATCCAGTAGGGCTGTCACAATATACCAGTATACCGGTATATTGCGATATAATTCAAAGTCAATACGTACCGCGATACAAACTTCACGTACCGGTTTTTTGCGATATTTTGTAGTTTCAATGTATGTTCTGTTTATTTTGATCTGGTTGTTTCTAAAACATGGTGGTCATGCAAATGCTTATCACTACTATAATTGTAGTGCATATGAAAGTAGACTGGCAGCCTGTTGTCTATCAGACGGTTACGGGTACCAGTTTAGTATGAAAGCAGACTATAGTCTGGATTACCTCCCCCTACCACTGCATTATTGGGTCGTACTCTTGTAGTGCTGCGGGGTACCACACTAAGCATACTAGGGCATACTTGATTTGTGATTGTCAATATTTTATATTCACAATCAATTCAATCCAAACCACACAATTCCGATTTGCCAACGTGATGTTTAAAACATCAAAAGTTACACCTTTTTTAAAACAGTAATATGAGAATAAAATTTATTCACACGATAATTAAATAAATGGAAAATGTGTGCAAATTATACTGAAGTATTTTCTTGTAATCCTACTTGATTGTGTCTGAATTTTCTGAATCGAGTATGACCATATCAACAATGCCGACCAGCGCTAATGCTATAGATGCAACCGAGGATGGTTACTGTAAAATACCGAATAAGAAGGCAAAATCTGATATTTGGAATCACTTTTGTTGAGATTGGGTGATTTAATTGTTTCGCAATCTTTTGTTTTCGAAGAATTAAACCTGAATTATGAATAACAAAGGTATTTTTTAAAAAAAATATTAATTTTAACATGGGCACGATACATTGCGGTATGTATCACAATACGGTTTCTGTGTATTGCAATATATTGTGGTACACTTCAGGTGTATTCTGACAGCCCTATTATCCAGTGCAATTTCAGCAAAATGGATTATTTTTTAAAGAGAATGACTCAAATGATTAGTTAAAACAATAGTGGTAAAAGAAGAAAAGGCGAATTACCAACATTTTCTCCTTTGCCCACAGTGTTTTCAAAAGGGCTCTTCCCCAAGGTCATTAAAAGGTATTTGATTAGATAGAAAACCATGTGGGAAAACCAGAAAATGCTGGCTACCAGCAGTTTTGTCTTTTTCCCACACTGTTTTCAAAGGCTTTTTCCCCTGGGTTGTTACAAGTTCTCCAATAGGATAGAAACACTGTGGGAAAAGGAGCAAATGCTGATTATCAGCATTCTCTCCTTTTCCCACAATGTGTGCAAAAGGGCTCTTTCCCAGGGTCATTTATCTAACATATGGATTGCATTTACCTTTCACCTGTCTGAGAAAAAATACTTAAATACAGACAGTAGGCTAGGCCATCAAGATGTAATGTATTTCTGATAAGCTAGGGTTGTAGGTGATACTCTTACACTTTATTTCTTACTTTGGGTGAAATTATTTCAGGATTGTTTTCTTTAGGGATTACATGTTAAAGATTTAACCCTTAACTTAACAATCTTGAGTTTTATTGGCCTTGTAGGAGAAAACCCCTGAAAAAATAATGGGAAAAGGAGAAAATGCTGGTTACCAGCATTTTCTCCTTTTCCCACACTGTTTTCAAAAGGCTTCTTCCCCAGGGTCATTATCTGATAGGATAGAAAACATTGTGGTAAAAGGAGAAAATGCTGGTCACCAGCAGTTTCTCCTTTTCCCATTATGTTTCCAGGATTTTCTCATACAAGGCCAATAAAACTCGAGATTGTTAAGTTAAGGGTTAACTCTTTAACATGTAATCCCTAATGAAAACAATCCTGAAATAATTTCACCCAAAGTAAGAAATAAAGTGTAAGAGTATCACCTACAACCCTAGCTTATCAGAAATACATTACATCTTTATGGCCTAGCCTACTGTCTGTATTTAAGTATTTTTTCTAAGACAGGTGAAAGGCAAATGCAATCCATATGTAAATATGTTGAATTCTAAAGGTTGATTATATCGTATGTGTTGAGATGCATCTTCCCAGGCTAGAGGCCAAAAGTGAGTCAACCATAAGTGTCCAATTTAAAATTTATATCGACATGCATAATTACCTTTTCAGTTGGGACACTGCACAGTGCTTGGGCTCTTTTACGTAATGTTATGTTGACAGCCCAGTTCCCCACTTCCGTCTGTAGGTCATCTGTAACAAAATAACACAGCGAATGTTTCCCTGATCTTTGAAAGATACTATCTGTAGCATTAATTCTCAGTCAATTATAACCCAATTACAAAATTTGGCTATTTATCAATGAATTAACAATGCCTATATGGCCCCTGAGATTGAAAAGAAGTTTCAGATTTGTTGTTGGAAACTTATTGCGAACTTGTGACCCCTGGATCATTTTTTGCAATCAAGCTATTTGAACTTCCAACTTCTTCGGGAGAAATGATAAGGTAAACCACCAGGATATTTAGTTATTTGGACTGTAAAACAGTCATAGAACTAAAATAAGGAACAGATATATATGTAAATGTAAGTCATAGATGTAAATGAGTGCACCTTACCTTTGCCAGTGGAAATCAGTGCTGCTTTTAAGTTTATCTGCTGTCTCTTCATGCTTTCGTAAGTAGTCCATCTTTCAAACACATCAGAAGTCTGTCCACACACGATCGGCAGTGGTTCATCAACCCTAAAATTAGAAGAAACAAATCGCTCCCCCCCCGGCTCAAAGTGCCCCCTACCACACACAAGCTAAAAAATAAAGAAAAAATACCCCAATTTCTGCCTTGCCATGAGAGCTTCGAAGCCATTTCATCAGATTTTTACGTTACTGTTTTTCTGCATGAGAAAGTTGCGGAATAATCGTGACTTACTTAATCCATGGGCTGCATATCATAGGCAGATGTGTAGCACAACCTAACTCTACATTTCTTGAAATGCAAAAGAAAGAGCTTAAGGCCCTATATCCCTTCCTTTACTGTTGACCCATAAAGCGAACATTATTTCTGACCAGTTCTGTGATACAACAGCAAGTCGAATTTGTACATTCTTGACTACCCTGGGCATGCAATCATGTTTCTAGCTGTAACATATACCCATGCTAAGTTTTTTTGAATTGATTTCAACTCCATTCCTCATTCAGAAAAGAATGTGCTTCAAACACATTGGAGATGGCAATATGAATTTTACATACACATGTTGGACTTCTTCATCTCTCAGGAACTTCTCACTGAACCAGAGACTGCAGTGATTTTCATACCAAAAATAAATTCAGACAGACAGGATGTTGGGGTCTTGGTAACATGAATTTTACATCGATGTATTATGGGCTGAACACAGTACTCAGCTGAACCCTTCTTCATCTCACAGCACATGCTGTCTTACCATTTAAAAATGAAGAAACTCGAGGCTTACAGGATGTGTTGGTAACATGCATTTTACAGACATACATTATAGATTTAACACAGTTTACATCTGAGCACTTTGTAATCTCCTAGCATCTGATCACTTAAACTTAGTGACAGCACTCATTTTTAGACCAGAGCAGCTAATGACACAAAAAAGTATGAAACACCCACACTGGACTACAGCAAGGATGGTATATGAACTCATTGTAAACAACTGACCAGGAAGAAGTTAAAGCTCACTCCACACCTCTTGTGTAAATAGTGACATTGTAAAAATGGAAAGCTTGAGTGCAAATTCATTTCTTGATTCCTTTCTTTAACTCCTACATGTAAGCAGATCTCCCTAAAGGCAAATGCATGATAAGAGTATAACGTTGAAGAAATTGACTCAATATATGAAATACCTTCACCCTCATCTGGTAACCAATACCCTCTGGCCTCATCGTTGGTAGTCTGTTTCCCCTCTTCCTCGGTAGGTTGTCAACTTTTTAAATGAAACAAGACTTCCTTAATTCAAGAATGATGCTGATAAGATACTGTTACCAATTTTTGCTCTCAATGATAAGGCATGAAAATGACAAAGCAGGGCTCTTCTGATGATAAGTTCTTAGCATTTAGTAGGTGTTCCTTTCATTTTTTCAGACACTGCTATATCTTAGAATTCTTTCTTACACAACTGTTTCTTTGTCAAAGGAATATATCAAAGTCTATATACTTCATTTTCCTTTTTTTGATACAATGACCACAATTTTTTCAGTCTGATCCAGGTCATAGGGCTAATTGATTTTCCCTAGCCAACATTATGGGATCCTCTGCACAATGTAAACAACTCGGCCTACATTATGTACACCCAAATTTGAGCTTTTTCAAAAAGGATCTGCTTTGGAGAAACAGAAGTTTCCTCCCTTGACATTTAACTGTTATGTCACCTTGCACCTGTTCAGTCCCTTTTGTTGATCAAGATCAATGCTCACAGAGTAGCAGTCTGACCTCTGATCTAAATTGCACTTGAAAGTGTTACAAGTGGGAGGGCAGCCAGTGGTATGTAAAGAATATTGTACCAAGTAATGTTAAACAAAATTAAGAAAAGCATAGATATGTGCAGCAGCTGCGTTACTTGAATAGTAGTGAAATTGGGGTTAAGCACCAAAACAGCATGAAAGAGTACCTTTTCCATAAGGAAACTGCATTGTCTCTGGGCATCTTGGTGGTCTTCTTGGTAGCCCAGCTCCTCACTTCCATCTTTGGGTCATCTGATCTAAATATAGCAAGGTAAATGTTAGCAAGATCTGTTGGACTTGACATTAGTAGGAATTCTGCCCCTGTTTAAAATGAATAGAATAGTTTTTTTTTCCCACAAGAAACAAAAAACATAAGTTACAGATCTCTCCTTTTCAAGCACTGATAATTTTTTGTATGTTGAGTGCAATTTAAGTAAAATGGATTATTTTTAGCTCACCTTAGCACAAAGTGCTAAAGGTGAGCTATTGTGATCGCCCTATGTCCGGCGTCTGTCGTCCGTCAACAATTTCTTTAAACATCTTCTCCTAAACCACTGGGCCAATCTTGATGAAACTTGGCAGGGATGTTCCTTGGGTGAAGCTCTACCAAAATTGTTAAAAGAATTGAATTCCACCCACAACTCTGGTTGCCATGGCAACAAAAAGGAAAAAAAAGCAAAATCTTTGAAAATCTTCTTCTCTGCAACTAGAAGGCGCAGAGCTTTGATATTTGGTATGTAGCATCTCCTAGTGGACCTCTACCACGTTTGTTCATATGATGCCCCTGGGGTCAAAACTGGCCCCGCCCCGGGGGTCACAAGTTTGAGCATAGTCACAAAGAAGGAAACTTTAAAAATCTTCTCTAAAACTTGAATGCGTAGAGCTTTGATATTTGGCATGTAGCATCTCCTAGTGGACCTCTACCAAGTTTGTTCATATGATGCCCCTGGGGTCAAAACTGGCCCCGCCCGGGGGGGGGTCACAATTTCCAACATAGGAACAAAGAAGGAAAACTTTAAAAATCTTCTTCTCTAAAACTAGAAGGCATAGAGCTTTGATATTTGGCATGAAGCATCTCCTAGTGGACCTCTACCAAGTTTGTTCATATGATGCCCTTGGGGTCAAAACTGGCCCTGCCCCGGGGGTCACAAGTTCAAACATAGGAACAAAGAGGGGTAACTTTAAAAATCATCTTCTCTGAAACTGGAAGGTGTAGAGCTTTGATATTTGGTATGTAGCATTGCCTAGTGCACCTCTACCAAGTTTGTTCATATGATGCCCCTGGGGTCAAAACTGGCCCCGCCCTGGGGGTCACAAGTTTGAGCATAGTAACAAAGAAGGAAAACTTTAAAAATCTTCTTCTCTGAAACTTGAAGGCGTAGAGCTTTGATATTTAGCATGTAGCATCTCCAAGCGGACCTCTACCAAGTTTGTTCATATGATGTCCCTGGGGTCAAAACTGGCCCTTCCCCAGGGGTCACAATTTCCAACATAGGAACAAAGAAGGAAAACTTTAAAAATCTTTTTCTCTAAAACTAGAAGGCATAGAGCTTTGCTATTTGGCATGAAGCATCTCCTAGTGGACCTCTACCAAGTTAGTTCATATGATGCCCTTGGGGTCAAAATTGGCCCAGCCCCAGGGGTCACAAGTTCAAACATAGGAACAAAGAAAGAAAACTTTAATTTTTTTTTTTCTCTTAAGTGGGAAGGCATAGAGCTTTTAGATTTGGTATGTAGCATCTCCTAGTGGATTTCTACCAAGTTTGTTCCAAGGATGCTGCTTGGGTCAAAACTGGCGCAGCCCCTGGGGTCACAAGTTCGAACATAGGAACAAAGAAGGAAAACTTTAAAATTCTTCTTTTCTGAAACCGAAAGGTGTGGAGCTTTGATATTTGGTATGTTGCATCTCAGAGTGGACCTCTACCAAGTTTGTTCATATGATGCCCCTGGGTCAAAACTGGCCCCGCCCCGGGGGTCACAAGTTCGAAGATAGGAACAAAGAAGGAAAACTTTAAATTTCTTTTTCTCTTAAAGAGGAAGGTGTAGAGCTTTGATATTTGGTATGTAGCATTTCCTAGTGGACCTCTACCAAGTTTGTTCATTGATGCCCCTGGGTCAAAACTGGCCCAGCCCCGGGGGTCACAAGTTCGAACATAGGAACAAAGAAGGAAAACTTTAAAATTCTTCTTTAAAACTGGAAGGCGTAGAGCTTTGATATTTGGTATGTAGTGATTCTCTTCTAAGTTTGTTTGCCCATCTAAGCGCAACAAGTACATTGAGTTCAAAATTGGGTCATCTTGGGTCATAAACTAGGTCACTAGGTCAAATTAAAGAAATACCTTGTTGGCACTCTCGAAGCCACATTATTTGCTCAATTGCCTTGGAAATTAGTTAGAAAGTTTGTCTTTATAAAGTCTCACATAAGATTAATTTGGGTCAACTTAGGTCATAAACTAGTTCACTGGGTCAAATTAAAGAAATCCCTTGTTTGCACTCTGGAGGCCACGTTTATTACTCAAATGACCTGAAATTTGGCCAGAATGTTTGTGTTGATTAAATACCAGATGAGTTTGGATTTGGGTCACCTGGAACCATAAACTAGGTCACTAGGTCAAAATAAAGAAATACCTTGTGGGCACTCTAGAGGCCACATTATTTGCATAATTGCCTTGAAAATTGGTCAGAATGTTTGTCTTTGTAAAATCTCACATGAGTCTGAATTTGGGTCAACTGGGGTCATAAACTAGGTCACTTGGTCAAATTAAAGAAATAGCTAGTGGGCACTCTAGAGGCCACAATTATTATTCATTTGATTTGAAAATTGGTTAAAATGTTTCTTTTGATATAGTCAAAGACCAGTTCAAATTTGGGTCACCTGAGGTCATAATCTAGGTCACTAGGTCAAAGAAATATCTTTAGGGCACTAGAGGCCACATTTTTTGCTCAGTTGACTTGAAAATTGGTCAGAATGTTTGTTTTCATGAAATATGAGTTTGAAATTGGGTCACCTGCGGTCAAAAACTAGGTCACATGGTCAAATTAAAGAAAAACGTTTAAGGCACTCTACTAACGTGAGCGACCCAGGGCCATCATGGCCCTCTTGTTTCATATCTGTTTCTCGTTATCTTTTACCAAATGGCCCTCAAATAAACAATTTCTAGGAAAAATTCTTTATAAAACATCGTCAGAAAATGAGAATATGCTAGCAACCAGCATTCATGTTCTCTTTTTCTTTCTCATGATGTTTTTATAATTCTTCTTTCAAGGTTGTTAATTAAAACATTGGATTTTTTTCAAAATATTGCCGTACGGGAAAGTATAAATAATAGACTGCTCTGTCACCAAGCTTACTCAGCAATGTGTTTTGCCAGAAAAAAGCATGGAAAAAGAGTCATGATTCACATTCATGCAAAAACCTAACAGTGGAGAGATCTACAGGCTAAATCAGGTTTTTTAAGTTGGAAAGGTCCTTAGCGATGTTTTCACTTACAATTTATCCATCATCAAGTCATCTACAGACTAACAGTATTCAGACAAACTTATCTTCAATGTCTCTAGCTTTCTGAAACTGATTTTTAATTACTATGAAAAAGTTGAAAACATTGTGGAAATAGGAGAAAATGCTGGTAGCAAGCTTTTCATCTTTTCACAAAATATCTTTGTAACTTTTTAACATTAGTTTCATCTTTTGAGTCTATTTTACTGCTGCAAATTTTTTTAATTTGAGAGTCAGAAATGTTCTTACCTGGTGAAGAGAGTGATTTTCAGCAAAAAATTCTATCCAGGATTTTGGAAAAAATAGTGCTGTGAAGAATTTGAAAAAAAAATGTGCTAGGAGAAACCACTGTTCAAACAAGTAGATCTAAATTAATGCTTTCTCTTTCCATAATCTTTTTATCTAAAAGGTTATGAGTTGAGCTGGGTAAACAAAAACTAAATGAGCAAAAGGGGGCTTAATGCATCTCTGTGACGCACCATAGCCACTCGTCACAACTCAGCCGATTCTGTACCTACATCTAACCTCGTCTGTATTAGGGAGGCTTCGATTTTGAACTACCAATCACGTGATCTTAAACATGGCGGCGCCCCTGTAGATCGCTTAGCAACGACATGAACAACCGCTGTGAAGTTATTCACTTCTGTTGATCTGTCGATGAAAGATCCTAACGGAATTGATAAACCACGCTAAAACTTGAATGTACAAACTGTTTGCCGGCTCAAATACTCTTAGAAAGATAACGATAGAAAATTTACTCATGCGTTCTTTCTAAAGAGGAGCCTTACAATTTCAATAACGGTAAAGCAGTGTGCTTCCGGAGATGTGTGAAATGTACATTGTAGGTGCATATCAAGCTACGTGATACAGCCGAGGGATTTGATCACCAGATCACCTGAGGTATGCCGAATGGCACCATAGCAAGCAAGACATTACATAATTAGGGATCCATAAAATCCGTTATGTCTAACAACAAACTGTATCATAAGGTAAGCAGGTCCTTTGACTTAAAAAAAAAATTGACTAATAGCAAAAAATTCAGCCCAGGTCAGCCTGCACATACTGCACAGGCATTGGACAATGCACGTGAAAAGGTGAAAGTGAGATTGAAATTTTCTAAAGACTGTCCTTAGAGCTTGCACAGGTCCAAGTTTGATATATGATACAATCACGAAGCTAAGTTTGATGATAACAAGCAGTTTCCTTAGAGCCATGCTCTGTGACAAGGGGGCTTAATGCAATTACAAAAAAGTATCGCTCCAGGTCCGCACAGGCTGACCTGGGCCGAAACTTTTTTGCTTTAGGTTAATTTTATGCATGTCAAAGGACCAGTCTACGTCATAATTCAGTCGGTTTTAATGGACTTTCTGGATCCGTGATCATGGCCTGCTTGGTATCATGCATCACGGAGATGCATTTAGTTCGCTTTTGCAAGAACATGGCTCATTTTATATTCAGTATATGACGTCATTAAAATGATGTCACACTGTACCTACTTAGAAATGACGACGTGAAAGCTTGAGTCAGTTACCAGATAATTAATGCTCATCTATGCGTTTTTTATAACCTCACGTGAATTAGTTTTCAAAATAACGAGGTGCTCCACGTTCTTTCTGATCACCCCTCGTATTTGATAAACTGTGCACTTTCCAATATGTTTCTATTTCTTCCTCTTTTCACACACCACATTGTTTTTTATTTGATTTTGCCCGTTTATTCTATATTCTGATTGCTTGTTGTTTACCTTTTCCACACTTTTTCTCTTCGTGGACGTTTTTCCTCCATCTCTTATCTAATTTATCACCCCACGTGACCCCATTTAGAACTCATCAAAAAATTTATCAAGACAAACATTCTGAACAGTTTTCAAGTTAATTGAGCAATAAATGTGGCCTCTAGAGTGCCCACAAAGTGTTTCTTAAATTTGACCCAGTAACCTAGTTTATGACCCCAGCTGACCCAATTTCAAACTCACTCACTTTTTCATCAAGACAAACATTCTGACCAACTTCCAAGTCAATTGAGCAACAAATGTGACCTCTAGAGTGCCCTAAAGGTATTTCTTTAATTAGACCTAGTGACCTAGATTATGAGCCCAGGTGACCCAATTTTAAAGTCGTCCTAGATTTCATCAAGACAAACATTTTGACCAATTTTCAAATTAATTGAACAATAAATGTGGCCTCTAGAGTGCACACAAGGTATTTCTTTAATTTGACCTAGTGACCTAATTTAAGACCCCACATGACCCAAATTCGGACTCATGTGAGATTTTATTAAGACAAACATTCCGACCAATTTTCAAGTCAGTTGAGGCAAAAATGTGGCCTCTAGAGTGCCCACAAGGTATTACTTTAATTTGAACTAGTGACCTAGTTTATGATCCCAGGTGACCCAAATCCAAACTCATCTAAGATTTTATCAAGACAAACATTCTGACCAAATTTCAGGTCATTTGAGCAATGAAAGTGGCCTCTAGAGTGCCTACAAGGTATTTCTTTAATTTGACCTAGTGACCTAGTTTATGACCCCAGGTGACCCAATTTTGAACTGACTGAACATGTTGTGCTCAGGTGGGCTAACAAACTTAGAACAGGTTCACTACATACCAAATAACAAAGCTCTATGCCTTCAAGGTTTAGAAAAGAAGAATTTTAAAGTTTTCCTTCTTTGTTCCTATGTTAGAACTTGTGAGCCCCGGGGCAGGGCCAGTTTTGACCCCAGGGGCATCGTATGAACAAACTTGGTAGAGGTCCACTAGGAAATGCTAAATACCAAATATCAAAGCTCTACGCCTTCCAGTTTCAGAGAAGAAGAATTTTAAAGTTTTCCTTCTTTGTTCCTATGTTAGAACTTGTGACCCCCGGGGCGGGGCCAATTTTGACCCGAGGGGGATCATATGAACAAACTTGGTAGAGGTCCACTAGGAGATGCTAGATGCCAAATATCAAAGCTCCACGCCTTCCAGTTTCAGAGAAAAAGAATTTTAAAGTTTTCCTTCTTTGTTCCTATGTTCCAAACTTGTGATCCCCAGGGCGGGGCCAGTTTTGACCCCAGGGGCATTGTATGAAGAAAGTAGGTAGAGGTCTGCTAGGACATGCTACATACCAAATATCTCTACTCTACGCCTTCTAGAATCAGAGAAGAAGATTTTTAAAGTTTTCCTTCTTTGTTCCTATGTTCAAAACTTGTGACCCCCGGGACACGGCCAGTTTTCACCCCAGGGGCATCATATGAACAAACTTGGTAGAGGTCCACTAGGAGATGCTAGATGCCAAATATCAAAGCTCCAAGCCTTCCAGTTTCAGAGAAGAAGAATTTCAAAGTTTTCCTTCTTTGTTCCTATGTTCGAACTTGTGACCCCGGGGTGGGGCCAGTTTTGACCCCAGGAGCATCATATGAACAAACTTGGTAGAGGTCCACTAGGAGATGCTACATACCAAATATCAAAGCTCTACGCCTTCTAGAATCAGAGAAGAAGATTTTCAAAGATTTTCCTATTTTTTGTCTTTCTGTTGCCATGGCAACCAGAGTTTCGAGTGGAATTCAATCTCTTGAACAATTTGGTAGACCTTCACCCAAGGAACATCCCTGCCAAGTTTCATCAAGATTGGCCCAGCGGTTTAGGAGGAGAAGATGTTTAAAGGAATTGTGGACAGACGGACAGATGGACGCCAGACAACGACCCATCACAATACCTCACCTTAGCACTTCGTGCTCAGGTGAGCTAAAAATAGAAAAAAGTTAACTTTATGGGATTGAAACATACTATGTTCAATTATGGGGTAAAACTCGATTTTTACGCTACAATTAGAATTTTCTTGCTTAAAAATTTGCTGCTTAAGCAAAGTCGTTTCATTTTACCCCTGCCATTAAACTAGAGGCGCTTGAGCGCCTGTATCGCTCCACAGGCCTGATATTTCTATAATGGCGAAAAGAAGTTTTTAACAATTACCATTCAATCCTGCATTTTAGCTCACTGAAGAAAAAAGGTATGGAAAAAACTTGTGAGAAAAGAAGAAAAAAATGGTAACCAGCATTTTCTTAGTTTCCCACAATAATTTCTGTCCTTTTTTATATATGTCTTACTAATTTGAAGATATGTTGTCTGCAACAGGTCCTTTCACAAACCATTTTGGGTGGGGAAACATCAAAATATAGAAAATATGTCTTTCTCAGGGTCGTTAAAAGTTGTGATTGTGTGGTAAAGGGGTAATCTAAAAGAACACCTAGGAGGGCAAATGAATGAATGTTATAGCAATATAGATCAACTTACATCAATACACCAGATAGAATGAAATATGCTGGCATACAATGAACACCTAATTCCTAATAATCAACTTTTCACAGTCACAGTTAGAATGTCTTCTGTGGCAAACAACACAAAATGGTCTACAAATGCATTTACATAAATCAAATATCCTGCTCAAGGGCACAGATTAATTCTGGTGTACTGAAGTTGCGGGATCAGTTTGACTGGATAACATTAATGCCTTATCACAAATGTAAAGCCCTGTCCCACTTTGTACCAGGTCACCAGGATTTACACCCCTTCTGTCCACTCTGCATTTACTCATTAGTAGGTCAACAAACCTTTACCAGAACTAATAAAAGTGCAGAGTTTCTCTTGTTCTATATCAAAAGGACTATAAAGTACCTACAACATGGGGGTTTTGTTATTAAAATACTTTTTCTTTTTTATCTTGGCATGGTTACTCAGGCTTAGTAATAAGGCAAAATTGAAAAGCTCAAGTTGTGAAAGGTGCTCAAGCTTTTATCTTATTTATGGCCAGTGATATTTTATTACTAGTACTAACTAATAGCATATCATTGGAGTAAATTGTGATCTTAATACCAAGGAAAATGTGTGGGCTTAAACAGGACAGCCCTGACTAGGTCAGGTCAATCCAATTTTCTTCCTTTTTCTTTGTTAGTCGATAAAACTAACACAATAAATAGTTTTGGAGAAGAACATTTTTTTGAAATATAAGCCTTGTCTATAAAAAAATGTGTTTTTAGGTGTATCATTTTTTTAAAAGGAATTTGGTATACAACCACCATAAAAACAATTTGGCAGACAACCACCATAGGAACTTACCTGCAAAACAACAATGAAATCCAATGAATAGTTTTAGAGAAGAAATTTTTCAAAGATTTTACTTTATACCATGAAAGGAAAATGAGTCTTCCATAAAAGCCATGTTTTTTGACAGATCATTTTTTTTTAAAGGAATTCTGTAAACCTGTATCTAAGGAACATTCCTGCAAAATAATAATGCTATCCAAATAGCGGTTTGGGAGGAGAAGATTTTTAAAGGTTTTTTACTTTGGTTGCCATGGCAACCAGAATTCTTCATGGAACACAATTATTTGAAGGAATTTGAAAGAGGACCACCAAAGGAACATTCCTGGGAAATTTGGTAAAAATCCAGTCAATAGTTTCTGAGGAGAAGTTTTTTAAAAGAAAAAGTTTACGGACGCACGCATGGACGGACGGACGGACGCATGACGGACAACGCCATGACAATAGCTCGCTGGCCTTTGGCCAGTGGAGCTAAAAACAAGAGGGCCATGATGGCCCTGTATCGCTCCACTGGCTTATAAATATAAACCATAAATACTAAACATTTCAATTCTGAGCCAAATGGTTTCAAAATGAAGACTTACAAAGTTTTCTCTGTAAAAGCCCATGTGAAAGTTGAGACCCGCAGTGCAAAGCCATTTTTGATCCCAGAGCTATAATTACTTGAACCCTGGTAGAGGTCCACAAGATAAAGCCACATGCCAAAATAATACAAGTCTATGCTGTATAGTTATAAATAAGGTGATTTTCAAGTTTTGTCCATATGAAGCCACTGTAAAATATAAGACTCCTGATGCAAGGCTAATTTCAAAAAAAAAATTCAAAACAGGAAGATTTCTTAAGTTGTCACCATGTAAGCCCAAGTAAAACTTGTGACCCCTGCGGCGGGGCCAATTTTGACCCTAGGGCTAAAATTTTGGCCCGCTTGGTAGAGGGCCACTAGATATAGCTACATGCAAAATTTGGTAACTCTAGGCCTTATGGCTAGGTACCGGAAGATTTTTAAAGTTTTCTCTATATAAGCCTATGTAAAACTTGTGATCCCTGGGGCAGAGCCAATTTTGACCCCAGGGCTATAATTTTAAGAGACTTGATAGAGGTCTACTACATAAAGCTACATGCCAAATTTAGTAGCCCTATGCCTAACGGTTTCAGACAAGAAGATTTTTAAAGATTTCCAATATTTTACAGTTTTGTTGCCATGGCAGCCAGAGTTTTTGAAGGAATTAAATTCTTTCAAGAAATTCTGAAGAGGACAATGGCAGGATCATTTCTGTGAAGTTTCATGAAAATTGGATGGGTAGTTTCAGAGAAGAAGATGTTTGAAATAAAAGTTAACGCACGGATGGATGGATGGACGGACGGACGCACAGACGCATGATGGACACTGGGCCATGACATAAGCCCGCTGGCCTTCGGCCAGTGGAGCTAATGATGCTTAAATACTCCTTGGCTCAAAAATTATCTGGGGCTCTGCTTTTGTCTGTTACCGTCCTATTTTTTGTCGATATGAAGATCGTCAACCTGTGTAGTTAACTGCAGAGTAAAATACCGCTGCAGTGCTGTCATACAGCTGCTTATTAAACAAGATCCTGTTTCAAAATGTCGGAAAATTGGAGATGTTTTGCAACCGTCATTACGCTTTATAAAATGAAAATGATTTTGCAACCGTCATTACGCTTTATAAAATGAAAATGATAACATAAAAACAGGGGAAGAATTTACTAATGTCTTTCAATATTCAATCATGAAAATGACAAGAGGGCCATGATGGCCCTGGATGCTCACCTGAGTCAATAGGCGAAATTCACTCAACATGCATAATTCAATTTCTGACCAATTGTCGGGTCAATTGAGCTTAAAATGTGGCCTCTAGAGCGTCCACAAGGAATTTCCGTAAGTTGACCTAGTGACCTAATTTATCACCCCACGTGACCCCATTTAGAACTCATCAAAAAATTTATCAAGACAAACATTCTGAACAGTTTTCAAGTTAATTGAGCAATAAATGTGGCCTCTAGAGAGCCCACAAAGTGTTTCTTAAATTTGACCCAGTAACCTAGTTTATGACCCCAGCTGACCCAATTTCAAACTTACCCACTATTTCATCAAGACAAACATTCTGACCAACTTTCAAGTCAATTGAGCAAGAAATGTGACCTCTAGAGTGCCATAAAGGTATTTCTTTAATTTGACCTAGTGACCTAATTTAAGACCCCACATGACCCAAATTCGGACTCATGTGAGATTTTATTAAGACAAACATTCCGACCAATTTTCAAGTCAATTGAGCCAAAAATGTGGCCTCTAGAGTGCCCACAAGGTATTACTTTAATTTGAACTGGTGACCTAGTTTATGATCCCAGATGACCCAAATCCAAACTCATCTAAGATTTTATCAAGACAAACATTCTGACCAAATTTCAGGTCATTTGAGCAATGAAAGTGGCCTCTAGAGTGCCTACATGGTATTTCTTTAATTTGACCTAGTGACCTAGTTTATGACCCCAGGTGACCCAATTTTGAACTGACTGAACATGTTGTGCTCAGGTGTTCTAACAAACTTAGAACAGGTTCACTACATACCAAATAACAAAGCTCTATGCCTTCAAGGTTTAGAAAAGAAGAATTTTAGAGTTTTCCTTCTTTGTTCCTATTCCTAGAACTTGTGACCCCCCGGGGCAGGGCCAGTTTTGACCCCAGGGGCATCGTATGAACAAACTTGGTAGAGGTCCACTAGGAAATGCTAAATACCAAATATCAAAGCTCTACGCCTTCCAGTTTCAGAGAAGAAGAATTTTAAAGTTTTCCTTCTTTGTTCCTATGTTAGAACTTGTGACCCCCGGGGCGGGGCCAGTTTTGACCCGAGGGGGATCATATGAACAAACTTGGTAGAGGTCTACTAGGAGATGCTAGATGCCAAATATCAAAGCTCCACGCCTTCCAGTTTCAGAGAAGAAGAATTTTAAAGTTTTCCTTCTTTGTTCCTATGTTCGAAACTTGTGACTCCCAGGGCAGGGCAAGTTTTGACCCTTGGGGCATCATATGAAGCAACTTGGTAGAGGTCCACTAGGAAATGCTAGATGCCAAATATCAAAGCTCCACGCCTACCAGTTTCAGAGAAGAAGAATTTTAAAGTTTTCCTTCTTTGTTCCTATGTTCGAACTTGTGACCCCTGGGGTGGGGCTAGTTTTGACCCAAGGGGTATCATATGAACAAACTTGGTAGAGGTCCACTAGGAGATGCTAGATGCCAAATATCAAAGCTCCACGCCTACCAGTTTCAGAGAAGAAGAATTTTAAAGTTTTCCTTCTTTGTTCCTATGTTCGAACTTGTGACCCCCGGGGCAGGGGCAAGTTTTGACCCCAGGGGCATCATATGAACAAACTTGGTAGAGGTCCACTAGGAGATGCTACATACCAAATATCAAAGCTCTACGCCTTCTAGAATCAGAGAAGAAGATTTTTAAAGTTTTCCTTCTTTGTTCCTATGTTCAAAACTAGTGACCCCCGGGACGGGGCCAGTTTTGACCCCAGGGGTAACATATGAACAAAATTGGCAGAGGTCCACTAGGAGATGCTAGATGCCAAATATCAAAGCTCCACGCCTTCCAGTTTCAGTGAAGAAGAATTTTAAAGTTTTCCTTCTTTGTTCCTATGTTCGAACTTGTGACCCCCGGGGCGGGGCCAGTTTTGACCCCAGGGGCATCATATGAACAAAATTGGTGGAGGTCCACTAGGAGATGCTGCATACCAAATATCAAAGCTCTATGCCTTCTAAAATCAGAGAAGATTTTTAAAGTTTTCCTTCTTTGTTCCTATGTTCAAAACTTGTGACCCCCGGGGCAGGGCCAGTTTTCACCCCAGGGGCATCATATGAACAAACTTGGTAGAGGTCCACTAGGAGATGCTAGATGCCAAATATCAAAGCTCCACGCCTTCCAGTTTCAGAGAAGAAGAATTTTAAAGTTTTCCTTCCTTGTTCCTATGTTCGAACTTGTGACCCCCGGGGCGGGGCCAGTTTTGACCCTTGGGGCATCATATGAACAAACTTGGTAGAGGTCCACTAGGAGATGCTACATACCAAATATCAAAGCTCTACGCATTCTAGAATCAGAGAAGAAGATTTTCAAAGATTTTCCTATTTTTTGCCTTTCTGTTGCCATGGCAACCAGAGTTTTGGGTGGAATTCAATCTCTTGAACAAATTTGGTAGACCTTCACCCAAGGAACATCCCTGCCAAGTTTCATCAAGATTGGCCCAGTGGTTTAGGAGGAGAAGATGTTTAAAGGAATTGTGGACAGACGGACAGATGGACGCCGGACAACGACCCATCACAATGCCTCACCTTAGCACTTCGTGCTCAGGTGAGCTAAAAATTCAAGGTCAACATGGACTCGTTATTTGTATGGATAGCAATGGTTTATAAGTTTGAGTCTTTGTACGATTCAATATTTGACTTTTATCTACAAATGAAAATTATTTCTTGTGGAAAAAATTTCAATTTTTTTTTTTGCCCTATGCCACAAAATTGCTAATAAACACTAGAATTTCAAATCTTTTGCTAGATTTTTTTTTTTTTTTTTGCAAAAAACACAAAATTTCCAAGTTACAGGATCCCAATTAGGCATTTAAATTTATGTTGTCTAAATAGGAAAAGGATTGGTGCTGGGCTTATTCTTGCTAACAGCCGAAAATCCAGATAAACAGGGTTGCGATTCAGTGGAATCCACTGTGTTGCATGAACAAAACAGATCATAAATTCATAAATACATTTAAATATAAGATATATACATTTGGTAGTACTGGTAGGCTGTTCTCCAAGGATAGTGGGCTTTTCACCAGGGGCATTTGTCGAGAGAACTTTCTACCCAGTGGGCTTTTCACCTGATAGGCTTTTTACCTACACTCACAGTGCATATATACTGACCCTTTTTGCAGTTTTAAAATTCATACATGTTTCATTGCTATTTTCTTCATCAAATGTTTTAATTATTCATTGAGAGTATTTAACCTTTTACCACACAACCCAAACTTTTAACAACCTGGGAAAGAAGCCTTTTGAAAACATTGTGGGAAAAGGAGAAAATGCTGGTAACCAGCATTTTCTCCTTTTCTCACAACGTCTTCCAAGAATAAATTTCAATTTTTGATTCACATTTATTTTGTCCTCTGCAAAAGCTTCCAAATTGGACTGGTCTAAAATTTTGTCATGTGGTAAAGGGTTAAACAGTGTAGTGACACAAGTATCCTCAGAGAGGAGCATAGTTCAATAGTGCAATCCTAATCACTGTATTACAGTAGGGTCCCTCTGAGATTTTAACAGATGTAACACATTATTAAATTTCGAAGGGAGACACAGTGTCTGATCCAGGATTTGAAAATATCCCCCATTACTTTGGAAAAGATGGGGGATTTCTCAAAAGTATGGGGGGATAGGAAAAAAGTAGATAGGAAAACAGCCCGACTTACAGAATCGGCTTTGGAAAAAATTGACGAAAAAATTAATTTACTTTTTTCTGCCCTCCTTTTATATTATTGTCGATAAAATAAGTTCATATTCAGAAAAACATCAAAAAAGCATTTCTGTAAATACGACAAAATTATTTTTTACAAGGCTTACTTAGAAAAAAATGTGGTTTAATTTTTCGTTTAAAAAAATTCCATAAAGTTGAATTGGTAACTCTACTGTAAACAAAAAGGGAAGCAACAGTGATGTGCTTGATCTGTCTGTCTTTCTTCATAAATACATAAATCGGTGAAAAATAGGTAGGAAATTTGACTATTCTCTCTAAAATTTGAATGCGGGATTATCCCGCAGTTGGTTTGAAAATATGTGTGACTCACAAAAACTATTGGCAATTCCCGCAATTGCATGCTCTAGATCAGACACTGGAGACAAGTATTGAAAAGTAAGAACAATCTCCAAATACTGTACATCAACCCTTTACCACACAATCCCTTAGTTTAAAAACCCTGAGAACAGGCTTTAAAAAAACATTATGAGAAAAGCAGAAAAAGCATTTTGTCCATTTCTCATAAGGTTTTCTATCCTTCCTCAAACTAATTTCAATTTTTGAGTCACTTTTATTTTGTTGTTTGAAATAGTATTGCTTTCAATTTGGACAAGTCTACAAGTTGTCATGTGGTAATGCTGTGACATTTTAAACTCTGCCTGTTCTGCAGGGTACAGTGCAAGATTCAAAATCTAGAGGTCTCGGGTTTGATCCTCACAGAAAGTGCTCCATTTTTCACGAGATTGTCTGTGGTCAAGGTGCTTCACCCATTACCTCTCCAGAGCTCCAGATAGAGGGGGTGATTTTAATTTCAAAATTGAAAATATTAATTACTCCCCACTAAACCCAATGTTATGGGTGCTCATTAAAATTGTCTCGATGAGACGATTCTAATGAGTACCCATAACATAGGGCATGGAATAGGATTTAGAATACTATTTGTCTCGATGAGACGATTCTAATGAGTACCAATAACATAGTGCATGGAATAGGATTTAGGATACTATCACTCCCTCTTAACTGGAGATTTTTGGAGATACCTGGATTTTTGCAACATATGATTTGTCATATGCAAATGCTTCAAATTTAGTCCAGTCCAAAATTTTTTTGTTTGGTAAAGAGTTAACCCTTTAAGACACAATGACAAGTTTTAATGACCCAAAGGAAGAACCCTGTTGAAAACATTGTAGGAAAAGGAGAAAATGCTGGTAACCAGCATTATCTCCTTTAACTACAATGTTTTCTGACCTTGCAAATCCAAATTCCATAATTTGAAGTATGCTTAATTTGTCGTCTGGAACTTCTTTGAATTTGGACCAGTCTAAAATTTTGTTGTTTGGTAAAGAGTTCAGAGCCCTATCCCAACACTGATGAAAGCAACAGCATTAGTTAACTCTTTACCAAACAACAAAATTTTGGACTCAACCAAATTGAAAGCATGTGCAGACAACAAAATAAATGTACTTATAGCTCAAGTGATGATTTCTGTTTTTGATATGGTGGAAAACATCGCAGGAAAAGGAGAAAATGCTGGTAACAATCATTATCTCATTTTCCTACAATATTTTCTGTCCTTGCAAATCCAAATTCCATAATTTGAAGTATGCTTAATTTGTTGTCTGCAACTTCTTTGAATTTGGACCAGTCTAAAATTTTGTTGTTTGGTAAAGAGTTAAAGAGCCCTATCCCAACACTGATGAGCCGAGCCCCCATAGCTCTGTCAATAGCGCATAGGACATGAGAATAGGAGGTTGCTGGTTCGATCCCCGGCGCGGCCAATTTCTTTCCGAGGATTGATGATAGTCATTGCAACAGGATTCATTCCTCTCTCACTGCTGACCATTGTTTCAACGATGATTATGTGGGAAAGCAGCCAGTGGCTTGGAAAGAATATTGTGCTTAGTACTGGTAAAAGAAACTCCAGGAAAGCATGGATAGGTGCACTGACCACCGTGATATAACTGAAATAATGTTGAAAACGGCGTTAAAAAGGAATCAATCAATCAACCCAACACTGATGAAAACTACAGCATTATTTAACTCTTTACCACACAATGCTGTCTTTTAATGGGTTAAACATGACTTGGGAAGGAAGGCCTTTGAAAACATTGTTGGAAAAAGGAGAAAATGCTGGTAACCAGCATTTTCTCCTTTTCCCACAACGTTTTCTATGCTAACAAAGAAAAAATTGTTGGAAAACGGAGAAAATGCTGGTAACCAGCATTTTCTCCTTTTCCCACATTTTCTACGCTAACAAAGAAAAATTGCACCAATTTAGTCACACTGAATTTGTTGTTTGCAAATGCTTTCAATTCAGACAAGGCTAAAACTTTGTCGTATGGTAAAGGGTTAACACTTTACCAAACGACAAAATTGAAGACTAATCCAAATTGAAAGTAGTTGAAGACCACAAAGTAAATGTGACTGAAAACTTGAAATTTGTTTTAGGAAGGATAGACAACATTGTGGGAAAAGGAGAAAATGCTGGTTAATAGCATTTTCTCCTTTTCCCACAATGTTTTCGAAAGGCTTCTTCCTCAGGGTCGTTAAAAGTCAGGATTGTGTGGTAAGGAGTTAATGTGTTAATAAGCAAACTGTATCAGATTCTGTGATATGACTGAAATAATGTTGAAATCAGTGTAAAACACAATTCCATTAGTCACCCAATCTTTGTAGTATTCGTATCAAGTCATGTTTAACCCTTTACCACACAATCCCGACGTTTGACGACCCTGCGAAAGAATCCTTTTGAAAATATTGTTGGAAAAGGAGAAAATCCTGGCAACCAGCATTTTCTCCTTTTCCCACGATGTTTTCTACCCTTCTCAAAATACAATTTAATTTTTCATTCATGTTTATTTTGTGGTCTGCACATGCTTTTAATTTGAACCAGTCTGAAATTATGTCCTTTGGTAAAGAGTTAAAAAATTGGGAGCAGTAAAAACGATTCAGTCGCATAAAAGGTGAAGTGAATAAGCAAGCTGTATCTGTGATATTATTGAAATAACCTAGATTGATTGAATGAATGGTGTTTTATGCAGCTTTCAACATTATTTCAGTCATATCACGGTGACATACTACATATTTATGTATTTCCTGGGTTTCACCATTACTAGGCTAGGGCTCTGAAGTGTCTTGCCCAAGGACACTCCCACAATAAACAAGAAGGATTGAGTAAGGCTCTAACCTGGGGTCTCCAGGTCATAACTCCAACACTTTACCACTGAGCCATGAAGGCACCCTAAACAATGTTGAAGAACTGTGGTCATGTTAAACCCTTTACCAGAAGACAAAAACTTATACCCATCTGAATTGATGGCATTTGCAGATGACAATTTCAGTGTGGCTTAAATGATGTGATTTTTGTTTGATATGGTAGAAAACATTGTGTGAAAAAGGAGAAAATACTGGTTACCAGCATTTTCTCCTTTTCCCACAATGTTTTCAAAAGGCATCTTCTCATGGTGGTTAATAGTCAGAATTGTGTGGTACAGGGTTAAAAGAGTGGAACCAGTCAAAACATTTCATTCAGATAAAAGGGTTTAGTGTGTCAGTGTTTTCACTGTGAGTATTGGGTGTGAAATGTTTCTCTAGGTTTTTGGGCCTACATTAGACCTTTGTGTTATGTAATATGAATTGACTGTGACCACAATCCATGACACTTTAAATGATCAGCTGTGCTGTGACCCACTTATGTTAAACATCATATTTACATTTAAGCCTCAGTTGGTAGCCCTGACAGGTTTTTATCAAGTAAGTTCACAAGAATCTTTTCAAAACTTTTCTATGTTACAGTAATACAGTATGGAAATAAAACACAGGTCTATCTTCTGTGAAAGGAATCATTAACATGTTGCTGTATGGTCGTATTTTCATTGTTTCATCCTTCAATGATAAAGCATAAATTTGGTAACTAAGCCTTTACCACACAATTCCAACTTTTAACGACCCTTGGGGAAAAGTCTGTTGAAATCATAGTGCAAAAAGGAGAAAATGCTGGTAACCAGCATTTTCTCCTTTTACCACAATGCTTTTACCCTATAAAAGACAGATTCCATCATTTGAGTCACATTTAAATTGTTGTCTGCAAATTCTTTCAATTTGGACAGGTCAACATTTTTGTCGTGGTGTAGCGTTAATGATGTGGGGTCCTTCATCGCTGGAAGCACTCTATTTTTCTTGGGAGTGTCCTTTGGTGAGACACTTCAGGCCCTAGCTAGTGAAACTCGGTACAAACATGAGTGTGGTGTTGCAGTGATATAATTGAAATAATATTGAAAGTTGAAAAAAGCGTAAAAAAAATCTATTCATTCAAGCAACTAATCAACTCTTTGACTACAAAATTTTAGACTTGTCCAATATGCAAGCATTTTCAGATGACAGAGTTGATTTCGTTAAAATGATGTGATTTACTTTTAGAAGGGTAGAAAATATTGTTGGAAAATGAGAAAATGCTGGTTACCAGAATTTTCTCTTTTTCCCACAATGTTTTTAAAAGACTTCTTTCCAAGGATCATTAAAAGGTGGAATTAGATGGTAAAGGGTTAATCAAATACTTTACAGCAGAGCCACGGTAGCTCAGTCGGTAGAGTGCAGGACTTAAGAACAGGAGGTCGCTGGTTCAATCCCTGGTTTGGCCAGTTTCTAAGAATATTGTGCACATTAATGGTAAAAAAAAACTCCAAGAGAGCATGGCCAATGCGATATAACTGAAATAATGTTGAAATGTTAAACACCATACAATTAAATTGATATTTAGAGATTCTCAGCCCAATACAGCAGTCTTTCAGAAACGCCATCGGTCCAATGGACATGTCTGGTAAAAGTCAGATTGGTCCGTCAAAATTCTGCAGTTTACAAGACGGACTGTCCGTTACAAAGTCTGACATTGAAATAAAATATTCCATTACCATACTCAGTGACAGTATTTGCATAATTTCCTTCCACATGTGTGTTAAAATAAATATAAATTACATTGAAAGGTAAAATACTAATTTTAGAAGGACATATGGGTTTTCCCATACTCTAATCAGTTTTTCCAGCAGACCAATGAAAATCATTGTACAAATTAAGATGACATCATACGTTTGTATGATGATTTTTTATTCGGCTATTGAAAACCTGGTGTCCAAATTACCCAACATGTATTTCAGTGATTTCTAGAACTTTCTTTTCTCTAAATGTAAGATCACCTGCATGAAAGAAAACCAGATGGATTTCATTAAATAAGGGTCTTGATTAAAGGTGAATGATGATGGACAGTGCTTGCATTAAGCAGACATAGACGTAATGTATGTCCTTATAATTCCCAAAAGTGTCTGACAAATTGAGACTAGATGTTTTTGTTGCGCCCAGAATTTCAATGAAACATTTAACAGGACTTTTTCAAGACTGTATTAGATCTTGCACTGAAATTGCAATTTTCATAATCTTTCCGTTTAAGTCAAAACATGCAGAAAATCTTCATGGAATAAGCTATTGATATTTGGTCTGGTAAAGGATATTTCTTACCACACCAAAATGTCCGGTAAGAACTGGACAACTTTCAGAAAGACTGATACAGCCTTAAACTTGCACCTTTGTAGTTTTTTTTTTTAAACGCTATTGCAATGCATGCTAAATCTTGACCCAAGTACTAAATTCTAGACTTGTTCAAATCCAGAGCAGACAACAAATTAAACATAGATCAGCTATCAAATTTTTTAGAACATTGTTGGAAATGAAGAAAATGATGATTACCAGCATTTTCTCCTTTTCCCAAAATGTTTTCAAAAGCTTTCTTCCATGAAGTCTTTAACACTCAAGAGTGTGTGGTATAGGGTTAACCCCCATAATCCCGAGTTTTAACAACCCTGGGAAATTGGACTTTTGAAAACATAGTGGGTAAAGAGAAAATGCTGGTAGAAACCATTGCAGAAAATGGAAAAAAAAAAGCTAGTAACCAGCCTTGTAACTCTTTACCACACAATCACAAGTTTTAACAACCCTGAAGAAGAAGCCTTTTGAAAACATTGTGGGAATAGAAGAAAATGCTGGTAACCAGCATTTTCTCCTTTTCCCACAATGTTTTCTACCCATCCCATAACAAATTTTGATTTTTAAGTCGCATTTAATTTGTTGTCTGCAAAAGCTTTCAATTTGGACTAGTCTAAAATTTTGTCGTTTGGTAAAGAGTTAAAGCCCATGTTTTAACAAAGCTTTTGGTAACTGACCTTTAACCCTTTAAAACACAATCCTGAGTTTTAATGACCCTGAGAAACAGGTCATTTGAAAACATTGTGGAAAAAGGAGAAACTGCTGGTAAACAGCATTTCCCACAATGCTTTCTACCCTTTCACTGACAAATTCCACGGTTTGAGTGACTTTTAATTTGCCGTCTGAAAAAACTTTCAATTTGAACTAGCCTAAAATTTTGGCTTTTCGTAAAGAGTTAAAAAGTTAACTGTAGAGAATGTAAATTTTCTGCTATCTACTATAGACACTCCTTAACTCATTACAAAACAACAGAATTTGAATTTGACCAAATTGAAAGCAACTGCCAACAACAAAATAAATATACAGTAGAATTTCGTTTGTTTGCAGGTCTCTTGTTCAAAACTGTGTTGGTTCGTATGCTATCTCTGATCCAGATATTTATCCTATTTTTATCGCTGTTAAATTCCTCCAAATATTTTGAACATTGTTGGTTCGTAGTTCGTAGTGTATTTCATGCCCCAAAAGCAGTTTTTGAACACACACTCCTACCTTTAATTGGTATGTAATTAATCTGCTTGCAAACTTGCGAAGGTGGGAAAACCACGACCAACCTTGATTTTCACACCTGGTGATCGACGATGTCGACTGGTTTTATTCAGTCGTTAACTGCAATCGTATGTAATTAAAGGTGTCATTTGGTTTGTAACATCAATTAATGGATAGAAAAGACTATAATTAATTCCAAAATTCCTTAAAACATCTGACAAGGCATGACAGATAACAGTCTGGAGCAGTTACTTGAAAGACCGGAAAACACCTTATGACCAGAAATGGCAGGAAAACGCTGAAAAAAGTTGGAAAACACCCAAAATAAAGGAAAACACATGTCAAAACTCGGAGGGGTCGAAAGATTAATGGTTATATGTTAAAAAGGGGTATTGATGAAAGACGTTATCAACCTATACTGACGAAAAAAAAACCCATTCATCCTTTTCCATTTTTATCGCCAAAAATCATCATATAGCCCCCAAAAAATTCGAAAAAAAAGCAAACCATATAGGAGGAAGGGTTTCATTTGGTTACGGTTTGGTTATTGTTATCTGGTCATTAAGGATATAGGGGCAGTATATTACCTTTTACTAACTGAAACCACCTACATATGTCGGAAACATCCTTACGTGTTTTATGTCTTTCTGATGGTATGTGTATTTTTATTGCATCAGCCTTTCATTTTCTGTGTCAAAGATGCGTATCTGCAGACTTCCTGAAACGCCATAGATTTGCCTTGTTATTCTTGGTGTTAAACCATTTACCGCACAAGCCCGAGTTTTTATGACCCTGAGGAAAAAGACTCTTGAAAGCATTCTGGAAAAAGGAGAAAATGCTGTAGCCACACATGTTGGCAAGTCAGGCTTTTGCTCCCTGTGGATGAAAACTATGCATGGCACCAGTATTTTTTTTTCAAATTTTGACTTGTCTTTTTTAGGGAAGATGGCCAAGGACAACAGTGAGGAAGTGAATGCCAAAACGACCATGGATCAGCTTGGGCGATGGTATTATTTCACCATAGCAAAGGTATATATTATAATATTTAGCCTTAGGGTGCCAAATAAAGCACATTGGCATTTTCAGTCAGCGACAAAAATTTGGTCTTTTGTTTTGCGTTTACTCTTAGATTGCTGAATTAATGAAATGGACCTTTTTAAACAGCAAATATATATTGTCATTTCAAGGTTGTTTTGGCCAGAATATGCAAAAGGTTAGCAGACTGTGTAGATCCAAGATCAGACTGCACGTTCTGTGCAGTGGCATCTTGATCTACACTGTCCGCAAAAACAGCTTAAGTCAGTTCCAGCGCTTTATGGGTTTTAAAAGCGACATGCTAAACTGCTAAACATAATTTTGTCATATCCCTATGGCCCATCTATGCATTACTTAAGTTATGTTTACCAGCCCTTTTCACACTACTCTGTCTCAGTCTTCTTTCCCCACCCCCACCCCCCCACAACACTCAACTGTGCACTCCATTGGGAAATTTTATTGAATTTTGATTTGTTTTTTCTTTCAGAGTGGATGACCTACTGACGAAGCAAGTGCGGACAGACTTCCATTGATGCAGCCAGAGAGTTCCTATTTGCCAAGGAAGGTGACAGGTTTTCATACAATATTCATCTCTTTCATATTTTGTCTACCATTCATTTGCCTGAGGGAATGTGCTTGAAGTTATTCGTTAAACAAGAGGGCCATTTGCCCTGAAATGCTCACATGAGTAAGGTCATGTAGGACTGATAAAGCTGAAATGATCCTAGTTGTGATAATGTAAAACACATGAGTGTAAGTAACTTAGTTTTGACTGACTTCACCTATTTTTGAACTTGTGAGAGACATCAAGACAAACATCTTGACAAAGTTTCATGAGTATTGGGTTGAAAATGTGCCCTCTAGAGAGCATAAAAGGTTTTCCTAAGATTTGGCCCAGTGACCTACTTTTTCACTCGACATGACCGAATTTCACACTTGTCCAAGATTTTATCACGACAAACATTCTGACCAAGTTGCATGAGTGTCAGGCTGAAAATGTGCTCTCTAGACTGCACAAAAGGTTTTTCTAAGATATGGCCCAGTGACCTACTTTTCGACCCAAGTGACACAGTTTCTAACTCATCCAAGATTTTATCAAGACAAACATTCTGACCAACTTTCATGAGTATTGGGCTGCATATGGTGCAAATGAGCTTTTTCTAAGATTTGGCCCAGTGACCTACTTTTTGACCCAAAGTTACCCAGTTTCAAACTGTCTGAGATTTCATCAAGACAATCTGATTAATTTCAAGAGTTTATGATAGAAAATGTGGCCTCTATAGACTGCCCACAAGGTCATTGTTGACGCACAGACGACAGACACAGCGCAATCCCAAAAGCTCACCTTGAGCACTTTGTATTCGGGTGAGCTAAAAGGCAAATATTTAATAGTGGCTTCTTCTTAAATGTTTTCAGAAATAGAACAGTGTTCAGTTTTGCTGTAATCTTGCTGAAAACAAAATTCTGTGGTGTATAGTGCTGAAGTAAATGGTTTAAACAGAAGAATCATCTGCCGTTTTCCAATACTCAGTGGTCCTTTGCAATGGACTGTTTACACGAGAAGTGTGGAGTGGGCACTTTGATGAACACTTCCTGGTCAGAGTTTATCATTGGGTTCATGTAACACCACTCCTTATGGTTGGGTGTTCCATACCTCTTGTTGTCATCAGTTTCATTGGCCTGTAATTGAATGCAGTGTCTGGGAGTAAATTAATTGATTATGTTAGGTGAGGAAATGTTCAGCTGAACTGACCTACCCCAAGTCTTTACATTTGTTTGTGTAATTTACATGTTGCCAAGACCCCCACACCCAAAGGCCTTTCTTCAAAGCACATTGTCTTGTGAAGAAGATGAAGAGTTGAAGTCGATACCACAAACTTGCTATGGGTCAATGTTTAAACTTTGGTCACGAGAAACATGATAGCATTCTAAAGGTAGTCATGATCGTACCCCGTCCAGTGTTGATACCAAGGAATAGGTCAGTAATAATGTCCACTTTAAAGGGTCAACAGTAAAGGAAGGGATATAGGGCCTTAAGCTCTTTCTTTTGCATTTTTAGGAATGTAGGATTATGTGGTACTATATGTCTGCCTGAGATGCAGCCCATGGATCAAGTCAGTCAGGTTTGGTAAGCGACCTAGTGCAGAAAAGCAGAATGAAAGGTCAAATGAGTTGGGTTCTTAGGTAAAGTAGTAAGTCTGTGTTGTTGTATTTTCTTGCTTTAAAACATTGGATTGAGTGGCGTTTACATCATTTTCAACATTATTCCTGTTACAATGCGGTGACGTGCTGTCCTGAAATTTGGTGTACCAGTACTTTACAGAACATTCTTCTCAAGCCACTGGCTGCTTTCCTACACAACCATCACTGAAACTATAATAAGTAGCTGTTTGGGAAAATATAAATCCTTAACCAAGTACTATGTGGCGCAACCTACCCAGTGGAACAAAGTGTGGTGCTGAAAAGACAACAGAGAACAGTGAGGAAGTGCAGGCCAAGATGACCACGAAGAGCCCAAGCAATGGTGCAACTGATAAATAACAAAGGTATGCAAGAATGTGTAGCTGTAAAGTGAAAAATAAAAAAACATTTAGCATTTTTTGTAAGGAAGAAAAGAATCCTAGATTCAGTGTTTCTGCTAGCTCATGAATTTTGGGGGTCACCTGTAAGTTTGCTATTAAAGATTAAAGTTAAAAACAATGGGGTAACCAGCATTTTCTCCTTTTCCCACCATGTTTTCTTCCCTTCCAAAAGCTAATTTTTATTTTTGCGTCACAATTATTTCGTCGTCTGCAAAACATTTCATTTTAGGCAATTCTAAAATTTTGTCATGTGGTAAAGGGTTAAAGCAGTCCTTATCATATTTCGGTCATATCGCACTTCCAAGTTTCGTTCACTGCTACTTCTCTCGACACTTTTTTCAAGCCTTTTTCCCACATTGAAAAATCATCAAAACGATGTTCAATAAGTGAAATTGGAATAAATCATGACACAATGATCATGATCAGTTTTCGAAATCAGATTGGGATTCGATTTCGAGACCCCTTGATTACAAGCAAGTAAGTCACTGACAAAGCTACCTGGCTGGCCCCCTTAATTTTCTTCTCAATTTTTTTGCCACATTATCTTCACATCAATAGCAGCTGTGATTCAAAATCAGACAGCAAGTTCAATTTAGTATGATCTTGTTATTGCAAAAGGTGTAATTGAGCAACATGGGGTTGGCAAGTCGGGCTTGTGCTCCCTGTGAATGCATACAATGCATGGCATCAACACTGTTTTCAAACTTTGTGACTTGCTGTTTCTAGGGAGAATGACCAAGGACAACAGCAAGGACGTGGAGGCCAATACGACCGTGAAGAGCCCAAGCAATAGCGCCTCTTCTCAAATACAAAGGTATACATGATATCTATATCTTCCTTGCACTGGTAAGAGAACCTATCAGAGAGATGTTGAAGGTTCTTTTACTGTTTCACATTGCTATTTTAAAGCCAGTGCCTTCTTTAAATACTTTAACACCATCAAAAATAATGTTAAATAGTGAGATAGGAATGAATCTTGTCAAAATCACTATCAGCAGTTTACGACAAGAGATTATGCAAGCTGATATTCAATCTTTAGACCCTTTGGTTACAATCCAGTTTGTTACTGAGGTTCTGGGCTGGTCCCCTTATTTTTTCTAATCTCTATGCTTTTTGTTTTTTTTTTTGTGAGACTATCTCCACATCAACAACAGTCTGGATTCAACATCAGACAGCATCTTCCGTGTAGACTGATCTTAATATGCAAATACTGTAATGTAGCCACACATGTTGGCAAGTCAGGCTTTTGCTCCCTGTGGATGAAAACTATGCATGGCACCAGTATTTTTTTTTTCTCAAATTTTGACTTGTCTTTTTTAGGGAAGATGGCCAAGGACAACAGTGAGGAAGTGAATGCCAAAACGACCATGGATCAGCTTGGGCAATGGTATTATTTCACCATAGCAAAGGTATATATTATAATATTTAGCCTTAGGGTGCCAAATAAATCACATTGGCATTTTCAGTCAGCAACAAAAATTTGGTCTTTTGTTTTGCGTTTACTCTTAGATTGCTGAATTAATGAAATGGACCTTTTTAAACAGGAAATATATATTGTCATTTCAAGGTTGTTTTGGCCAGAATATGCAAAAAGTTAGCAGACTGTGTAGATCCAAGATCAGACTGCACATTGTGTGCAGTCGCATCTTGATCTACACTGTCCGCAAAAACAGCTTAAGTCAGTTCCAGAGCTTTATGGGTTCTAAAAGCCACATGCTAAACATAATTTTGTCATATCCCAATGGCCCATCTATGCATTACTCAAGTTATGTTTACCAGCCCTTTTCACACTACTCTGTCTCAGTCTTCTTTCCCCACCCCCACCCCCCCACAACACTCAACTGTGCACTCCATTGGGAAATTTTATTGAATTTTGATTTGTTTTTTCTTTCAGAGTGGATGACCTACTGACGAAGCAAGTGCGGACAGACTTCCATTGATGCAGCCAGAGAGTTCCGATTTGCCAAGGAAGGTGACAGGTTTTCATACAATATTCGTCTCTTTCATATTAAGTCTACCATTCATTTGCCTGAGGGAATGTGCTTGAAGTTATTCGTTAAACAAGAGGGCCATTTGCCCTGAAATGCTCACATGAGTAAGGTCATGTAGGACTGATAAAGCAGAAAAGATCCTAGTTGTGATAATGTAAAACACATGAGTGTGAGAAACTTATTTTTGACTGACTTGACCTATTTTTTAACTTGTCAGACACATCAAGACAAACATCTTGACAAAGTTTCATGAGTATTGGGTTGAAAAGGTGCCCTCTAGAGAGCACAAAAAGTTTTCCTAAGATTTGGCCCAGTGACCTACTTTTTCACTCGACATGACCGAATTTCACACTTGTCCAAGATTTTATCACGACAAACATTCTGACCAAGTTGCATGAGTGTCAGGCTGAAAATGTGCTCTCTAGACTGCACAAAAGGTTTTTCTAAGATATGGCCCAGTGACCTACTTTTTGACCCAAGTGACACAGTTTCAAACTCGTCCAAGATTTTATCAAGACAAACATTCTGACCAACTTTCATGAGTATTGGGCTGCATATGGTGCAAATGAGCTTTTTCTAAGATTTGGCCCAGTGACCTACTTTTTGACCCAAAGTTACCCAGTTTCAAACTGTCTGAGATTTCATCAAGACAATCTGATTAATTTCAAGAGTTTATGATAGAAAATGTGGCCTCTATAGACTGCCCACAAGGTCATTGTTGACGCACAGACGACAGACACAGCGCAATCCCAAAAGCTCACCTTGAGCACTTTGTATTAGGGCGAGCTAAAAGGCAAATATTTAATAGTGGCTTCTTCTTAAATGTTTTCAGAAAGAGAACAGCGTCCAGTTTTGCTGTAATCTTGCTGGATACAAAATTCTGTAGTGTATAGTGCTGAAGCAAATGGTTCAAACAGAAGAATCATCTGCCATTTTCCAATACTCAGTGATCCTTTGCAATGGACTGTTTACACGAGAAGTGTGGAGTGGGCACTTTGATGAACACTTCCTGGTCAGAGTTTATCATTGGGTTCATGTAACACCACTCCTTATGGTTGGGTGTTCCATACCTCTTGTTGTCATCAGTTTCATTGGCCTGTAATTGAATGCAGTGTCTGGGAGTAAATTAATTGATTATGTTAGGTGAGGAAATGTTCAGCTGAACTGACCTACCCCAAGTCTTTACATTTGTTTGTGTAATTTACATGTTGCCAAGACCCCCACACCCAAAGGCCTTTCTTCAAAGCACATTGTCTTGTGAAGAAGATGAAGAGTTGAAGTCGATACCACAAACTTGCTATGGGTCAATGTTTAAACTTTGGTCACGAGAAACATGATAGCATTCTAAAGGTAGTCATGATCGTACCCCGTCCAGTGTTGATACCAAGGAATAGGTCAGTAATAATGTCCACTTTAAAGGGTCAACAGTAAAGGAAGGGATATAGGGCCTTAAGCTCTTTCTTTTGCATTTTTAGGAATGTAGGATTATGTGGTACTATATGTCTGCCTGAGATGCAGCCCATGGATCAAGTCAGTCAGGTTTGGTAAGCGACCTAGTGCAGAAAAGCAGAATGAAAGGTCAAATGAGTTGGGTTCTTAGGTAAAGTAGTAAGTCTGTGTTGTTGTATTTTCTTGCTTTAAAACATTGGATTGAGTGGCGTTTACATCATTTTCAACATTATTCCTGTTACAATGCGGTGACGTGCTGTCCTGAAATTTGGTGTACCAGTACTTTACAGAACATTCTTCTCAAGCCACTGGCTGCTTTCCTACACAACCATCACTGAAACTATAATAAGTAGCTGTTTGGGAAAATATAAATCCTTAACCAAGTACTATGTGGCGCAACCTACCCAGTGGAACAAAGTGTGGTGCTGAAAAGACGACAGAGAACAGTGAGGAAGTGCAGGCCAAGATGACCACGAAGAGCCCAAGCAATGGTGCAACTGATAAATAACAAAGGTATGCAAGAATGTTTAGCTGTAAAGTGAAAAATAAAAAACATTTAGCATTTTTTGTAAGGAAGAAAAGAATCCTAGATTCAGTGTTTCTGCTAGCCCATGAATTTTGGGGGTCACCTGTAAGTTTGCTATTAAAGATTAAAGTTAAAAACAATGGGGTAAGCAGCATTTTCTCCTTTTCCCACAATGTTTTCTTCCCTTCCAAAAGCTAATTTTTATTTTTGCGTCACAATTATTTCGTCGTCTGCAAAACATTTCATTTTAGGCAATTCTAAAATTTTGTCATGTGGTAAAGGGTTAAAGCAGTCCTTATCATATTTCGGTCATATCGCACTTCCAAGTTTCGTTCACTGCTACTTCTCTCGACACTTTTTTCAAGCCTTTTTCCCACATTGAAAAATCATCAAAACAATGTTCAATAAGTGAAATTGGAATAAATCATGACACAATGATCACGATAAGTTTTCGAAATCAGATTGGGATTCGATTTCGAGACCCCTTGATTACAAGCAAGTAAGTCACTGACAAAGCTACCTGGCTGGCCCCCTTAATTTTCTTCTCAATTTTTTTGCCACATTATCTTCACATCAATAGCAGCTGTGATTCAAAATCAGACAGCAAGTTCAATTTAGTATGATCTTGTTATTGCAAAAGGTGTAATTGAGCAACATGGGGTTGGCAAGTCGGGCTTGTGCTCCCTGTGAATGCATACAATGCATGGCATCAACACTGTTTTCAAACTTTGTGACTTGCTGTTTCTAGGGAGGATGACCAAGGACAACAGCAAGGACGTGGAGGCCAACACGACCGTCAAGAGCCCAAGCAATAGCGCCTCTTCTCAAATACAAAGGTATACATGATATCTATATCTTCCTTGCACTGGTAAGAGAACCTATCAGAGAGATGTTGAAGGTTCTTTTACTGTTTCACATTGCTATTTTAAAGCCAGTGCCTTCTTTAAATACTTTAACACCATCAAAAATAATGTTAAATAGTGAGATAGGAATGAATCTTGTCAAAATCACTATCAGCAGTTTACGACAAGAGATTATGCAAGCTGATATTCAATCTTTAGACCCTTTGGTTACAATCCAGTTTGTTACTGAGGTTCTAGGCTGGTCCCCTTATTTTTTCTAATCTCTATGCTTTTTGTTTTTTTTTTTTTGTGAGACTATCTCCACATCAACAACAGTCTGGATTCAACATCAGACAGCATCTTCCGTGTAGACTGATCTTAATATGCAAATACTGTAATGTAGCCACACATGTTGGCAAGTCGGGCTTTTGCTCCCTGTGGATGAAAACTATGCATGGCACCAGTATATTTTTTTTTTTTCTCAAATTTTGACTTGTCTTTTTTAGGGAAGATGGCCAAGGACAACAGTGAGGAAGTGAATGCCAAAACGACCATGGATCAGCTTGGGCAATAGTATTATTTCACCATAGCAAAGGTATATATTATAATATTTAGCCTTAGGGTGCCAAATAAATCACATTGGCATTTTCAGTCAGCAACAAAAATTTGGTCTTTTGTTTTGCATTTACTCTTAGATTGCTGAATTAATGAAATGGACCTTTCTAAACAGGAAATATATATTGTCATTTCAAGGTTGTTTTGGCCAGAATATGCAAAAAGTTAGCAGACTGTGTAGATCCAAGATCAGACTGCACATTGTGTGCAGTCGCATCTTGATCTACACTGTCCGCAAAAACAGCTTAAGTCAGTTCCAGTGCTTTATGGGTTCTAAAAGCCACATGCTAAACATAATTTTGTCATATCCCAATGGCCCATCTATGCATTACTCAAGTTATGTTTACCAGCCCTTTTCACACTACTCTGTCTTAGTCTTCTTTCCCCACCCCCACCCCCCCACAACACTCAACTGTGCACTCCATTGGGAAATTTTATTGAATTTTGATTTGTTTTTTCTTTCAGAGTGGATGACCTACTGACGAAGCAAGTGCGGACAGACTTCCATTGATGCAGCCAGAGAGTTCCGATTTGCCAAGGAAGGTGACAGGTTTTCATACAATATTCGTCTCTTTCATATTTAGTCTACCATTCATTTGCCTGAGGGAATGTGCTTGAAGTTATTCGTTAAACAAGAGGGCCATTTGCCCTGAAATGCTCACATGAGTAAGGTCATCTAGGACTGATAAAGCTGAAAAGATCCTAGTTGTGATAATGTAAAACACATGAGTGTGAGAAACTTATTTTTGACTGACTTGACCTATTTTTTAACTTGTCAGACACATCCAGACAAACATCTTGACAAAGTTTCATGAGTATTGGGTTGAAAAGGTGCCCTCTAGAGAGCACAAAAGGTTTTCCTAAGATTTGGCCCAGTGACCTACTTTTTCACTCGACATGACCGAATTTCACACTTATCCAAGATTTTATCACGACAAACATTCTGACCAAGTTGCATGAGTGTCAGGCTGAAAATGTGCTCTCTAGACTGCACAAAAGGTTTTTCTAAGATATGGCCCAGTGACCTACTTTTTGACCCAAGTGACACAGTTTCAAACTCGTCCAAGATTTTATCAAGACTAACATTCTGGCCAACTTTCATGAGTATTGGGCTGCATATGGTGCAAATGAGCTTTTTCTAAGATTTGGCCCAGTGACCTACTTTTTGACCCAAAGTTACCCAGTTTCAAACTGTCTGAGATTTCATCAAGACAATCTGATTAATTTCAAGAGTTTATGATAGAAAATGTGGCCTCTATAGACTGCCCACAAGGTCATTGTTGACGCACAGACGACAGACACAGCGCAATCCCAAAAGCTCACCTTGAGCACTTTGTATTAGGGCGAGCTAAAAGGCAAATATTTAATAGTGGCTTCTTCTTAAATGTTTTCAGAAAGAGAACAGCGTCCAGTTTTGCTGTAATCTTGCTGGATACAAAATTCTGTAGTGTATAGTGCTGAAGCAAATGGTTTAAACAGAAGAATCATCTGCCATTTTCCAATACTCAGTGATCCTTTGCAATGGACTGTTTACACGAGAAGTGTGGAGTGGGCACTTTGATGAACACTTCCTGGTCAGAGTTTATCATTGGGTTCATGTAACACCACTCCTTATGGTTGGGTGTTCCATACCTCTTGTTGTCATCAGTTTCATTGGCCTGTAATTGAATGCAGTGTCTGGGAGTAAATTAATTGATTATGTTAGGTGAGGAAATGTTCAGCTGAACTGACCTACCCCAAGTCTTTACATTTGTTTGTGTAATTTACATGTTGCCAAGACCCCCACACCCAAAGGCCTTTCTTCAAAGCACATTGTCTTGTGAAGAAGATGAAGAGTTGAAGTCGATACCACAAACTTGCTATGGGTCAATGTTTAAACTTTGGTCACGAGAAACATGATAGCATTCTAAAGGTAGTCATGATCGTACCCCGTCCAGTGTTGATACCAAGGAATAGGTCAGTAATAATGTCCACTTTAAAGGGTCAACAGTAAAGGAAGGGATATAGGGCCTTAAGCTCTTTCTTTTGCATTTTTAGGAATGTAGGATTATGTGGTACTATATGTCTGCCTGAGATGCAGCCCATGGATCAAGTCAGTCAGGTTTGGTAAGCGACCTAGTGCAGAAAAGCAGAATGAAAGGTCAAATGAGTTGGGTTCTTAGGTAAAGTAGTAAGTCTGTGTTGTTGTATTTTCTTGCTTTAAAACATTGGATTGAGTGGCGTTTACATCATTTTCAACATTATTCCTGTTACAATGCGGTGACGTGCTGTCCTGAAATTTGGTGTACCAGTACTTTACAGAACATTCTTCTCAAGCCACTGGCTGCTTTCCTACACAACCATCACTGAAACTATAATAAGTAGCTGTTTGGGAAAATATAAATCCTTAACCAAGTACTATGTGGCGCAACCTACCCAGTGGAACAAAGTGTGGTGCTGAAAAGACGACAGAGAACAGTGAGGAAGTGCAGGCCAAGATGACCACGAAGAGCCCAAGCAATGGTGCAACTGATAAATAACAAAGGTATGCAAGAATGTTTAGCTGTAAAGTGAAAAATAAAAAACATTTAGCATTTTTTGTAAGGAAGAAAAGAATCCTAGATTCAGTGTTTCTGCTAGCTCATGAATTTTGGGGGTCACCTGTAAGTTTGCTATTAAAGATTAAAGTTAAAAACAATGGGGTAAGCAGCATTTTCTCCTTTTCCCACAATGTTTTCTTCCCTTCCAAAAGCTAATTTTTATTTTTGCGTCACAATTATTTCGTCGTCTGCAAAACATTTCATTTTAGGCAATTCTAAAATTTTGTCATGTGGTAAAGGGTTAAAGCAGTCCTTATCATATTTCGGTCATATTGCACTTCCAAGTTTCGTTCACTGCTACTTCTCTCGACACTTTTTTCAAGCCTTTTTCCCACATTGAAAAATCATCAAAACAATGTTCAATAAGTGAAATTGGAATAAATCATGACACAATGATCACGATAAGTTTTCGAAATCAGATTGGGATTCGATTTCGAGACCCCTTGATTACAAGCAAGTAAGTCACTGACAAAGCTACCTGGCTGGCCCCCTTAATTTTCTTCTCAATTTTTTTGCCACATTATCTTCACATCAATAGCAGCTGTGATTCAAAATCAGACAGCAAGTTCAATTTAGTATGATCTTGTTATTGCAAAAGGTGTAATTGAGCAACATGGGGTTGGCAAGTCGGGCTTGTGCTCCCTGTGAATGCATACAATGCATGGCATCAACACTGTTTTCAAACTTTGTGACTTGCTGTTTCTAGGGAGGATGACCAAGGACAACAGCAAGGACGTGGAGGCCAACACGACCGTGAAGAGCCCAAGCAATAGCGCCTCTTCTCAAATACAAAGGTATACATGATATCTATATCTTCCTTGCACTGGTAAGAGAACCTATCAGAGAGATGTTGAAGGTTCTTTTACTGTTTCACATTGCTATTTTAAAGCCAGTGCCTTCTTTAAATACTTTAACACCATCAAAAATAATGTTAAATAGTGAGATAGGAATGAATCTTGTCAAAATCACTATCAGCAGTTTACGACAAGAGATTATGCAAGCTGATATTCAATCTTTAGACCCTTTGGTTACAATCCAGTTTGTTACTGAGGTTCTAGGCTGGTCCCCTTATTTTTTCTAATCTCTATGCTTTTTGTTTTTTTTTTTGTGAGACTATCTCCACATCAACAACAGTCTGGATTCAACATCAGACAGCATCTTCCGTGTAGACTGATCTTAATATGCAAATACTGTAATGTAGCCACACATGTTGGCAAGTCAGGCTTTTGCTCCCTGTGGATGAAAACTATGCATGGCACCAGTATTTTTTTTTTTTTTTTTTTCAAATTTTGACTTGTCTTTTTTAGGGAAGATGGCCACGGACAACAGTGAGGAAGTGAATGCCAAAACGACCATGGATCAGCTTGGGCAATGGTATTATTTCACCATAGCAAAGGTATATATTATAATATTTAGCCTTAGGGTGCCAAATAAATCACATTGGCATTTTCAGTCAGCGAGAAAAATTTGGTCTTTTGTTTTGCCTTTACTCTTAGATTGCTGAATTAATGAAATGGACCTTTTTAAACAGGAAATATATATTGTCATTTCAAGGTTGTTTTGGCCAGAATATGCAAAAAGTTAGCAGACTGTGTAGATCCAAGATCAGACTGCACATTGTGTGCAGTCGCATCTTGATCTACACTGTCCGCAAAAACAGCTTAAGTCAGTTCCAGTGCTTTATGGGTTCTAAAAGCCACATGCTAAACATAATTTTGTCATATCCCAATGGCACATCTATGCATTACTCAAGTTATGTTTACCAGCCCTTTTCACACTACTCTGTCTTAGTCTTCTTTCCCCACCCCCACCCCCCCACAACACTCAACTGTGCACTCCATTGGGAAATTTTACTGAATTTTGATTTGTTTTTTCTTTCAGAGTGGATGACCTACTGACGAAGCAAGTGCGGACAGACTTCCATTGATGCAGCCAGAGAGTTCCGATTTGCCAAGGAAGGTGACAGGTTTTCATACAATATTCGTCTCTTTCATATTTAGTCTACCATTCATTTGCCTGAGGGAATGTGCTTGAAGTTATTCGTTAAACAAGAGGGCCATTTGCCCTGAAATGCTCACATGAGTAAGGTCATGTAGGACTGATAAAGCTGAAAAGATCCTAGTTGTGATAATGTAAAACACATGAGTGTGAGAAACTTATTTTTGACTGACTTGACCTATTTTTTAACTTGTCAGACACATCAAGACAAACATCTTGACAAAGTTTCATGAGTATTGGGTTGAAAAGGTGCCCTCTAGAGAGCACAAAAGGTTTTCCTAAGATTTGGCCCAGTGACCTACTTTTTCACTCGACATGACTGAATTTCACACTTGTCCAAGATTTTATCACGACAAACATTCTGACCAAGTTGCATGAGTGTCAGGCTGAAAATGTGCTCTCTAGACTGCACAAAAGGTTTTTCTAAGATATGGCCCAGTGACCTACTTTTTGACCCAAGTGACACAGTTTCAAACTCGTCCAAGATTTTATCAAGACAAACATTTTGACCAACTTTCATGAGTATTGGGCTGCATATGGTGCAAATGAGCTTTTTCTAAGATTTGGCCCAGTGACCTACTTTTTGACCCAAAGTTACCCAGTTTCAAACTGTCTGAGATTTCATCAAGACAATCTGATTAATTTCAAGAGTTTATAATAGAAAATGTGGCCTCTATAGACTGCCCACAAGGTCACAGCGCAATCCCAAAAGCTCACCTTGAGCACTTTGTATTAGGGCGAGCTAAAAGGCAAATATTTAATAGTGGCTTCTTCTTAAATGTTTTCAGAAAGAGAACAGCGTCCAGTTTTGCTGTAATCTTGCTGGATACAAAATTCTGTAGTGTATAGTGCTGAAGCAAATGGTTTAAACAGAAGAATCATCTGCCATTTTCCAATACTCAGTGATCCTTTGCAATGGACTGTTTACACGAGAAGTGTGGAGTGGGCACTTTGATGAACACTTCCTGGTCAGAGTTTATCATTGGGTTCATGTAACACCACTCCTTATGGTTGGGTGTTCCATACCTCTTGTTGTCATCAGTTTCATTGGCCTGTAATTGAATGCAGTGTCTGGGAGTAAATTAATTGATCATGTTAGGTGAGGAAATGTTCAGCTGAACTGACCTACCCCAAGTCTTTACATTTGTTTGTGTAATTTACATGTTGCCAAGACCCCCACACCCAAAGGCCTTTCTTCAAAGCACATTGTCTTGTGAAGAAGATGAAGAGTTGAAGTCGATACCACAAACTTGCTATGGGTCAATGTTTAAACTTTGGTCACGAGAAACATGATAGCATTCTAAAGGTAGTCATGATCGTACCCCGTCCAGTGTTGATACCAAGGAATAGGTCAGTAATAATGTCCACTTTAAAGGGTCAACAGTAAAGGAAGGGATATAGGGCCTTAAGCTCTTTCTTTTGCATTTTTAGGAATGTAGGATTATGTGGTACTATATGTCTGCCTGAGATGCAGCCCATGGATCAAGTCAGTCAGGTTTGGTAAGCGACCTAGTGCAGAAAAGCAGAATGAAAGGTCAAATGAGTTGGGTTCTTAGGTAAAGTAGTAAGTCTGTGTTGTTGTATTTTCTTGCTTTAAAACATTGGATTGAGTGGCGTTTACATCATTTTCAACATTATTCCTGTTACAATGCGGTGACGTGCTGTCCTGAAATTTGGTGTACCAGTACTTTACAGAACATTCTTCTCAAGCCACTGGCTGCTTTCCTACACAACCATCACTGAAACTGTAATAAGTAGCTGTTTGGGAAAAATATAAATCCTTAACCAAGTACTATGTGGCGCAACCTACCCAGTGGAACAAAGTATGGTGCTGAAAAGACGACAGAGAACAGTGAGGAAGTGCAGGCCAAGATGACCACGAAGAGCCCAAGCAATGGTGCAACTGATAAATAACAAAGGTATGCAAGAATGTTTAGCTGTAAAGTGAAAAATAAAAAACATTTAGCATTTTTTGTAAGGAAGAAAAGAATCCTAGATTCAGTGTTTCTGCTAGCTCATGAATTTTGGGGGTCACCTGTAAGTTTGCTATTAAAGATTAAAGTTAAAAACAATGGGGTAAGCAGCATTTTCTCCTTTTCCCACAATGTTTTCTTCCCTTCCAAAAGCTAATTTTTATTTTTGCGTCACAATTATTTCGTCGTCTGCAAAACATTTCATTTTAGGCAATTCTAAAATTTTGTCATGTGGTAAAGGGTTAAAGCAGTCCTTATCATATTTCGGTCATTTCGCACTTCCAAGTTTCGTTCACTGCTACTTCTCTCGACACTTTTTTCAAGCCTTTTTCCCACATTGAAAAATCATCAAAACGATGTTCAATAAGTGAAATTGGAATAAATCATGACACAATGATCATGATCAGTTTTCGAAATCAGATTGGGACTCGATTTCGAGACCCCTTGATTACAAGCAAGTAAGTCAATGACAAAGCTACCTGGCTGGCCCCCTTAATTTTCTTCTCAATTTTTTTGCCACATTATCTTCACATCAATAGCAGCTGTGATTCAAAATCAGACAGCAAGTTCAATTTAGTATGATCTTGTTATTGCAAAAGGTGTAATTGAGCAACATGGGGTTGGCAAGTCGGGCTTGTGCTCCCTGTGAATGCATACAATGCATGGCATCAACACTGTTTTCAAACTTTGTGACTTGCTGTTTCTAGGGAGGATAACCAAGGACAACAGCAAGGACGTGGAGGCCAACACGACCGTCAAGAGCCCAAGCAATAGCGCCTCTTCTCAAATACAAAGGTATACATGATATCTATATCTTCCTTGCACTGGTAAGAGAACCTATCAGAGAGATGTTGAAGGTTCTTTTACTGTTTCACATTGCTATTTTAAAGCCAGTGCCTTCTTTAAATACTTTAACACCATCAAAAATAATGTTAAATAGTGAGATAGGAATGAATCTTGTCAAAATCACTATCAGCAGTTTACGACAAGAGATTATGCAAGCTGATATTCAATCTTTAGACCCTTTGGTTACAATCCAGTTTGTTACTGAGGTTCTAGGCTGGTCCCCTTATTTTTTCTAATCTCTATGCATTTTTTTTTTTTTTGTGAGACTATCTCTACATCAACAACAGTCTGGATTCAACATCAGACAGCATCTTCCGTGTAGACTGATCTTAATATGAAAATACTGTAATGTAGCCACACATGTTGGCAAGTCAGGCTTTTGCTCCCTGTGGATGAAAACTATGCATGGCACCAGTATTTTTTTTTTTTTTTTTTTCAAATTTTGACTTGTCTTTTTTAGGGAAGATGGCCACGGACAACAGTGAGGAAGTGAATGCCAAAACGACCATGGATCAGCTTGGGCAATGGTATTATTTCACCATAGCAAAGGTATATATTATAATATTTAGCCTTAGGGTGCCAAATAAATCACATTGGCATTTTCAGTCAGCGAGAAAAATTTGGTCTTTTGTTTTGCCTTTACTCTTAGATTGCTGAATTAATGAAATGGACCTTTTTAAACAGGAAATATATATTGTCATTTCAAGGTTGTTTTGGCCAGAATATGCAAAAAGTTAGCAGACTGTGTAGATCCAAGATCAGACTGCACATTGTGTGCAGTCGCATCTTGATCTACACTGTCCGCAAAAACAGCTTAAGTCAGTTCCAGTGCTTTATGGGTTCTAAAAGCCACATGCTAAACATAATTTTGTCATATCCCAATGGCCCATCTATGCATTACTCAAGTTATGTTTACCAGCCCTTTTCACACTACTCTGTCTTAGTCTTCTTTCCCCACCCCCACCCCCCCACAACACTCAACTGTGCACTCCATTGGGAAATTTTACTGAATTTTGATTTGTTTTTTCTTTCAGAGTGGATGACCTACTGACGAAGCAAGTGCGGACAGACTTCCATTGATGCAGCCAGAGAGTTCCGATTTGCCAAGGAAGGTGACAGGTTTTCATACAATATTCGTCTCTTTCATATTTAGTCTACCATTCATTTGCCTGAGGGAATGTGCTTGAAGTTATTCGTTAAACAAGAGGGCCATTTGCCCTGAAATGCTCACATGAGTAAGGTCATGTAGGACTGATAAAGCTGAAAAGATCCTAGTTGTGATAATGTAAAACACATGAGTGTGAGAAACTTAGTTTTGACTGACTTGACCTATTTTTTAACTTGTCAGACACATCAAGACAAACATCTTGACAAAGTTTCATGAGTATTGGGTTGAAAAGGTGCCCTCTAGAGAGCACAAAAGGTTTTCCTAAGATTTGGCCCAGTGACCTACTTTTTCACTCGACATGACTGAATTTCACACTTGTCCAAGATTTTATCACGACAAACATTCTGACCAAGTTGCATGAGTGTCAGGCTGAAAATGTGCTCTCTAGACTGCACAAAAGGTTTTTCTAAGATATGGCCCAGTGACCTACTTTTTGACCCAAGTGACACAGTTTCAAACTCGTCCAAGATTTTATCAAGACAAACATTCTGACCAACTTTCATGAGTATTGGGCTGCATATGGTGCAAATGAGCTTTTTCTAAGATTTGGCCCAGTGACCTACTTTTTGACCCAAAGTTACCCAGTTTCAAACTGTCTGAGATTTCATCAAGACAATCTGATTAATTTCAAGAGTTTATAATAGAAAATGTGGCCTCTATAGACTGCCCACAAGGTCATTGTTGACGCACAGACGACAGACACAGCGCAATCCCAAAAGCTCACCTTGAGCACTTTGTATTAGGGCGAGCTAAAAGGCAAATATTTAATAGTGGCTTCTTCTTAAATGTTTTCAGAAAGAGAACAGCGTCCAGTTTTGCTGTAATCTTGCTGGATACAAAATTCTGTAGTGTATAGTGCTGAAGCAAATGGTTTAAACAGAAGAATCATCTGCCATTTTCCAATACTCAGTGATCCTTTGCAATGGACTGTTTACACGAGAAGTGTGGAGTGGGCACTTTGATGAACACTTCCTGGTCAGAGTTTATCATTGGGTTCATGTAACTCCACTCCTTATGGTTGGGTGTTCCATACCTCTTGTTGTCATCAGTTTCATTGGCCTGTAATTGAATGCAGTGTCTGGGAGTAAATTAATTGATCATGTTAGGTGAGGAAATGTTCAGCTGAACTGACCTACCCCAAGTCTTTACATTTGTTTGTGTAATTTACATGTTGCCAAGACCCCCACACCCAAAGGCCTTTCTTCAAAGCACATTGTCTTGTGAAGAAGATGAAGAGTTGAAGTCGATACCACAAACTTGCTATGGGTCAATGTTTAAACTTTGGTCACGAGAAACATGATAGCATTCTAAAGGTAGTCATGATCGTACCCCGTCCAGTGTTGATACCAAGGAATAGGTCAGTAATAATGTCCACTTTAAAGGGTCAACAGTAAAGGAAGGGATATAGGGCCTTAAGCTCTTTCTTTTGCATTTTTAGGAATGTAGGATTATGTGGTACTATATGTCTGCCTGAGATGCAGCCCATGGATCAAGTCAGTCAGGTTTGGTAAGCGACCTAGTGCAGAAAAGCAGAATGAAAGGTCAAATGAGTTGGGTTCTTAGGTAAAGTAGTAAGTCTGTGTTGTTGTATTTTCTTGCTTTAAAACATTGGATTGAGTGGCGTTTACATCATTTTCAACATTATTCCTGTTACAATGCGGTGACGTGCTGTCCTGAAATTTGGTGTACCAGTACTTTACAGAACATTCTTCTCAAGCCACTGGCTGCTTTCCTACACAACCATCACTGAAACTGTAATAAGTAGCTGTTTGGGAAAAATATAAATCCTTAACCAAGTACTATGTGGCGCAACCTACCCAGTGGAACAAAGTATGGTGCTGAAAAGACGACAGAGAACAGTGAGGAAGTGCAGGCCAAGATGACCACGAAGAGCCCAAGCAATGGTGCAACTGATAAATAACAAAGGTATGCAAGAATGTTTAGCTGTAAAGTGAAAAATAAAAAACATTTAGCATTTTTTGTAAGGAAGAAAAGAATCCTAGATTCAGTGTTTCTGCTAGCTCATGAATTTTGGGGGTCACCTGTAAGTTTGCTATTAAAGATTAAAGTTAAAAACAATGGGGTAAGCAGCATTTTCTCCTTTTCCCACAATGTTTTCTTCCCTTCCAAAAGCTAATTTTTATTTTTGCGTCACAATTATTTCGTCGTCTGCAAAACATTTCATTTTAGGCAATTCTAAAATTTTGTCATGTGGTAAAGGGTTAAAGCAGTCCTTATCATATTTCGGTCATTTCGCACTTCCAAGTTTCGTTCACTGCTACTTCTCTCGACACTTTTTTCAAGCCTTTTTCCCACATTGAAAAATCATCAAAACGATGTTCAATAAGTGAAATTGGAATAAATCATGACACAATGATCATGATCAGTTTTCGAAATCAGATTGGGACTCGATTTCGAGACCCCTTGATTACAAGCAAGTAAGTCAATGACAAAGCTACCTGGCTGGCCCCCTTAATTTTCTTCTCAATTTTTTTGCCACATTATCTTCACATCAATAGCAGCTGTGATTCAAAATCAGACAGCAAGTTCAATTTAGTATGATCTTGTTATTGCAAAAGGTGTAATTGAGCAACATGGGGTTGGCAAGTCGGGCTTGTGCTCCCTGTGAATGCATACAATGCATGGCATCAACACTGTTTTCAAACTTTGTGACTTGCTGTTTCTAGGGAGGATAACCAAGGACAACAGCAAGGACGTGGAGGCCAACACGACCGTCAAGAGCCCAAGCAATAGCGCCTCTTCTCAAATACAAAGGTATACATGATATCTATATCTTCCTTGCACTGGTAAGAGAACCTATCAGAGAGATGTTGAAGGTTCTTTTACTGTTTCACATTGCTATTTTAAAGCCAGTGCCTTCTTTAAATACTTTAACACCATCAAAAATAATGTTAAATAGTGAGATAGGAATGAATCTTGTCAAAATCACTATCAGCAGTTTACGACAAGAGATTATGCAAGCTGATATTCAATCTTTAGACCCTTTGGTTACAATCCAGTTTGTTACTGAGGTTCTAGGCTGGTCCCCTTATTTTTTCTAATCTCTATGCATTTTTTTTTTTTTTGTGAGACTATCTCTACATCAACAACAGTCTGGATTCAACATCAGACAGCATCTTCCGTGTAGACTGATCTTAATATGAAAATACTGTAATGTAGCCACACATGTTGGCAAGTCAGGCTTTTGCTCCCTGTGGATGAAAACTATGCATGGCACCAGTATTTTTTTTTTTTTTTTTTTTCAAATTTTGACTTGTCTTTTTTAGGGAAGATGGCCACGGACAACAGTGAGGAAGTGAATGCCAAAACGACCATGGATCAGCTTGGGCAATGGTATTATTTCACCATAGCAAAGGTATATATTATAATATTTAGCCTTAGGGTGCCAAATAAATCACATTGGCATTTTCAGTCAGCGAGAAAAATTTGGTCTTTTGTTTTGCCTTTACTCTTAGATTGCTGAATTAATGAAATGGACCTTTTTAAACAGGAAATATATATTGTCATTTCAAGGTTGTTTTGGCCAGAATATGCAAAAAGTTAGCAGACTGTGTAGATCCAAGATCAGACTGCACATTGTGTGCAGTCGCATCTTGATCTACACTGTCCGCAAAAACAGCTTAAGTCAGTTCCAGTGCTTTATGGGTTCTAAAAGCCACATGCTAAACATAATTTTGTCATATCCCAATGGCCCATCTATGCATTACTCAAGTTATGTTTACCAGCCCTTTTCACACTACTCTGTCTTAGTCTTCTTTCCCCACCCCCACCCCCCCACAACACTCAACTGTGCACTCCATTGGGAAATTTTACTGAATTTTGATTTGTTTTTTCTTTCAGAGTGGATGACCTACTGACGAAGCAAGTGCGGACAGACTTCCATTGATGCAGCCAGAGAGTTCCGATTTGCCAAGGAAGGTGACAGGTTTTCATACAATATTCGTCTCTTTCATATTTAGTCTACCATTCATTTGCCTGAGGGAATGTGCTTGAAGTTATTCGTTAAACAAGAGGGCCATTTGCCCTGAAATGCTCACATGAGTAAGGTCATGTAGGACTGATAAAGCTGAAAAGATCCTAGTTGTGATAATGTAAAACACATGAGTGTGAGAAACTTAGTTTTGACTGACTTGACCTATTTTTTAACTTGTCAGACACATCAAGACAAACATCTTGACAAAGTTTCATGAGTATTGGGTTGAAAAGGTGCCCTCTAGAGAGCACAAAAGGTTTTCCTAAGATTTGGCCCAGTGACCTACTTTTTCACTCGACATGACTGAATTTCACACTTGTCCAAGATTTTATCACGACAAACATTCTGACCAAGTTGCATGAGTGTCAGGCTGAAAATGTGCTCTCTAGACTGCACAAAAGGTTTTTCTAAGATATGGCCCAGTGACCTACTTTTTGACCCAAGTGACACAGTTTCAAACTCGTCCAAGATTTTATCAAGACAAACATTCTGACCAACTTTCATGAGTATTGGGCTGCATATGGTGCAAATGAGCTTTTTCTAAGATTTGGCCCAGTGACCTACTTTTTGACCCAAAGTTACCCAGTTTCAAACTGTCTGAGATTTCATCAAGACAATCTGATTAATTTCAAGAGTTTATAATAGAAAATGTGGCCTCTATAGACTGCCCACAAGGTCATTGTTGACGCACAGACGACAGACACAGCGCAATCCCAAAAGCTCACCTTGAGCACTTTGTATTAGGGCGAGCTAAAAGGCAAATATTTAATAGTGGCTTCTTCTTAAATGTTTTCAGAAAGAGAACAGCGTCCAGTTTTGCTGTAATCTTGCTGGATACAAAATTCTGTAGTGTATAGTGCTGAAGCAAATGGTTTAAACAGAAGAATCATCTGCCATTTTCCAATACTCAGTGATCCTTTGCAATGGACTGTTTACACGAGAAGTGTGGAGTGGGCACTTTGATGAACACTTCCTGGTCAGAGTTTATCATTGGGTTCATGTAACACCACTCCTTATGGTTGGGTGTTCCATACCTCTTGTTGTCATCAGTTTCATTGGCCTGTAATTGAATGCAGTGTCTGGGAGTAAATTAATTGATCATGTTAGGTGAGGAAATGTTCAGCTGAACTGACCTACCCCAAGTCTTTACATTTGTTTGTGTAATTTACATGTTGCCAAGACCCCCACACCCAAAGGCCTTTCTTCAAAGCACATTGTCTTGTGAAGAAGATGAAGAGTTGAAGTCGATACCACAAACTTGCTATGGGTCAATGTTTAAACTTTGGTCACGAGAAACATGATAGCATTCTAAAGGTAGTCATGATCGTACCCCGTCCAGTGTTGATACCAAGGAATAGGTCAGTAATAATGTCCACTTTAAAGGGTCAACAGTAAAGGAAGGGATATAGGGCCTTAAGCTCTTTCTTTTGCATTTTTAGGAATGTAGGATTATGTGGTACTATATGTCTGCCTGAGATGCAGCCCATGGATCAAGTCAGTCAGGTTTGGTAAGCGACCTAGTGCAGAAAAGCAGAATGAAAGGTCAAATGAGTTGGGTTCTTAGGTAAAGTAGTAAGTCTGTGTTGTTGTATTTTCTTGCTTTAAAACATTGGATTGAGTGGCGTTTACATCATTTTCAACATTATTCCTGTTACAATGCGGTGACGTGCTGTCCTGAAATTTGGTGTACCAGTACTTTACAGAACATTCTTCTCAAGCCACTGGCTGCTTTCCTACACAACCATCACTGAAACTATAATAAGTAGCTGTTTGGGAAAAATATAAATCCTTAACCAAGTACTATGTGGCGCAACCTACCCAGTGGAACAAAGTATGGTGCTGAAAAGACGACAGAGAACAGTGAGGAAGTGCAGGCCAAGATGACCACGAAGAGCCCAAGCAATGGTGCAACTGATAAATAACAAAGGTATGCAAGAATGTTTAGCTGTAAAGTGAAAAATAAAAAACATTTAGCATTTTTTGTAAGGAAGAAAATAATCCTAGATTCAGTGTTTCTGCTAGCTCATGAATTTTGGGGGTCACCTGTAAGTTTGCTATTAAAGATTAAAGTTAGAAACAATGGGGTAAGCAGCATTTTCTCCTTTTCCCACAATGTTTTCTTCCCTTCCAAAAGCTAATTTTTATTTTTGCGTCACAATTATTTCGTCGTCTGCAAAACATTTCATTTTAGGCAATTCTAAAATTTTGTCATGTGGTAAAGGGTTAAAGCAGTCCTTATCATATTTCGGTCATTTCGCACTTCCAAGTTTCGTTCACTGCTACTTCTCTCGACACTTTTTTCAAGCCTTTTTCCCACATTGAAAAATCATCAAAACGATGTTCAATAAGTGAAATTGGAATAAATCATGACACAATGATCATGATCAGTTTTCGAAATCAGATTGGGATTCGATTTCGAGACCCCTTGATTACAAGCAAGTAAGTCACTGACAAAGCTACCTGGCTGGCCCCCTTAATTTTCTTCTCAATTTTTTTGCCACATTATCTTCACATCAATAGCAGCTGTGATTCAAAATCAGACAGCAAGTTCAATTTAGTATGATCTTGTTATTGCAAAAGGTGTAATTGAGCAACATGGGGTTGGCAAGTCGGGCTTGTGCTCCCTGTGAATGCATACAATGCATGGCATCAACACTGTTTTCAAACTTTGTGACTTGCTGTTTCTAGGGAGGATAACCAAGGACAACAGCAAGGACGTGGAGGCCAACACGACCGTCAAGAGCCCAAGCAATAGCGCCTCTTCTCAAATACAAAGGTATACATGATATCTATATCTTCCTTGCACTGGTAAGAGAACCTATCAGAGAGATGTTGAAGGTTCTTTTACTGTTTCACATTGCTATTTTAAAGCCAGTGCCTTCTTTAAATACTTTAACACCATCAAAAATAATGTTAAATAGTGAGATAGGAATGAATCTTGTCAAAATCACTATCAGCAGTTTACGACAAGAGATTATGCAAGCTGATATTCAATCTTTAGACCCTTTGGTTACAATCCAGTTTGTTACTGAGGTTCTAGGCTGGTCCCCTTATTTTTTCTAATCTCTATGCATTTTTTTTTTTTTTGTGAGACTATCTCTACATCAACAACAGTCTGGATTCAACATCAGACAGCATCTTCCGTGTAGACTGATCTTAATATGAAAATACTGTAATGTAGCCACACATGTTGGCAAGTCAGGCTTTTGCTCCCTGTGGATGAAAACTATGCATGGCACCAGTATTTTTTTTTTTTTTTTTTCAAATTTTGACTTGTCTTTTTTAGGGAACATGCCCACGGACAACAGTGAGGAAGTGAATGCCAAAACGACCATGGATCAGCTTGGGCAATGGTATTATTTCACCATAGCAAAGGTATATATTATAATATTTAGCCTTAGGGTGCCAAATAAATCACATTGGCATTTTCAGTCAGCGAGAAAAATTTGGTCTTTTGTTTTGCCTTTACTCTTAGATTGCTGAATTAATGAAATGGACCTTTTTAAACAGGAAATATATATTGTCATTTCAAGGTTGTTTTGGCCAGAATATGCAAAAAGTTAGCAGACTGTGTAGATCCAGGATCAGACTGCACATTGTGTGCAGTCGCATCTTGATCTACACTGTCCGCAAAAACAGCTTAAGTCAGTTCCAGTGCTTTATGGGTTCTAAAAGCCACATGCTAAACATAATTTTGTCATATCCCAATGGCCCATCTATGCATTACTCAAGTTATGTTTACCAGCCCTTTTCACACTACTCTGTCTTAGTCTTCTTTCCCCACCCCCCCACAACACTCAACTGTGCACTCCATTGGGAAATTTTACTGAATTTTGATTTGTTTTTTCTTTCAGAGTGGATGACCTACTGACGAAGCAAGTGCGGACAGACTTCCATTGATGCAGCCAGAGAGTTCCGATTTGCCAAGGAAGGTGACAGGTTTTCATACAATATTCGTCTCTTTCATATTTAGTCTACCATTCATTTGCCTGAGGGAATGTGCTTGAAGTTATTCGTTAAACAAGAGGGCCATTTGCCCTGAAATGCTCACATGAGTAAGGTCATGTAGGACTGATAAAGCTGAAAAGATCCTAGTTGTGATAATGTAAAACACATGAGTGTGAGAAACTTATTTTTGACTGACTTGACCTATTTTTTAACTTGTCAGACACATCAAGACAAACATCTTGACAAAGTTTCATGAGTATTGGGTTGAAAAGGTGCCCTCTAGAGAGCACAAAAGGTTTTCCTAAGATTTGGCCCAGTGACCTACTTTTTCACTCGACATGACTGAATTTCACACTTGTCCAAGATTTTATCACGACAAACATTCTGACCAAGTTGCATGAGTGTCAGGCTGAAAATGTGCTCTCTAGACTGCACAAAAGGTTTTTCTAAGATATGGCCCAGTGACCTACTTTTTGACCCAAGTGACACAGTTTCAAACTCGTCCAAGATTTTATCAAGACAAACATTCTGACCAACTTTCATGAGTATTGGGCTGCATATGGTGCAAATGAGCTTTTTCTAAGATTTGGCCCAGTGACCTACTTTTTGACCCAAAGTTACCCAGTTTCAAACTGTCTGAGATTTCATCAAGACAATCTGATTAATTTCAAGAGTTTATAATAGAAAATGTGGCCTCTATAGACTGCCCACAAGGTCATTGTTGACGCACAGACGACAGACACAGCGCAATCCCAAAAGCTCACCTTGAGCACTTTGTATTAGGGCGAGCTAAAAGGCAAATATTTAATAGTGGCTTCTTCTTAAATGTTTTCAGAAAGAGAACAGCGTCCAGTTTTGCTGTAATCTTGCTGGATACAAAATTCTGTAGTGTATAGTGCTGAAGCAAATGGTTTAAACAGAAGAATCATCTGCCATTTTCCAATACTCAGTGATCCTTTGCAATGGACTGTTTACACGAGAAGTGTGGAGTGGGCACTTTGATGAACACTTCCTGGTCAGAGTTTATCATTGGGTTCATGTAACACCACTCCTTATGGTTGGGTGTTCCATACCTCTTGTTGTCATCAGTTTCATTGGCCTGTAATTGAATGCAGTGTCTGGGAGTAAATTAATTGATTATGTTAGGTGAGGAAATGTTCAGCTGAACTGACCTACCCCAAGTCTTTACATTTGTTTGTGTAATTTACATGTTGCCAAGACCCCCACACCCAAAGGCCTTTCTTCAAAGCACATTGTCTTGTGAAGAAGATGAAGAGTTGAAGTCGATACCACAAACTTGCTATGGGTCAATGTTTAAACTTTGGTCACGAGAAACATGATAGCATTCTAAAGGTAGTCATGATCGTACCCCGTCCAGTGTTGATACCAAGGAATAGGTCAGTAATAATGTCCACTTTAAAGGGTCAACAGTAAAGGAAGGGATATAGGGCCTTAAGCTCTTTCTTTTGCATTTTTAGGAATGTAGGATTATGTGGTACTATATGTCTGCCTGAGATGCAGCCCATGGATCAAGTCAGTCAGGTTTGGTAAGCGACCTAGTGCAGAAAAGCAGAATGAAAGGTCAAATGAGTTGGGTTCTTAGGTAAAGTAGTAAGTCTGTGTTGTTGTATTTTCTTGCTTTAAAACATTGGATTGAGTGGCGTTTACATCATTTTCAACATTATTCCTGTTACAATGCGGTGACGTGCTGTCCTGAAATTTGGTGTACCAGTACTTTACAGAACATTCTTCTCAAGCCACTGGCTGCTTTCCTACACAACCATCACTGAAACTATAATAAGTAGCTGTTTGGGAAAATATAAATCCTTAACCAAGTACTATGTGGCGCAACCTACCCAGTGGAACAAAGTGTGGTGCTGAAAAGACGACAGAGAACAGTGAGGAAGTGCAGGCCAAGATGACCACGAAGAGCCCAAGCAATGGTGCAACTGATAAATAACAAAGGTATGCAAGAATGTTTAGCTGTAAAGTGAAAAATAAAAAACATTTAGCATTTTTTGTAAGGAAGAAAAGAATCCTAGATTCAGTGTTTCTGCTAGCTCATGAATTTTGGGGGTCACCTGTAAGTTTGCTATTAAAGATTAAAGTTAAAAACAATGGGGTAACCAGCATTTTCTCCTTTTCCCACAATGTTTTCTTCCCTTCCAAAAGCTAATTTTTATTTTTGCGTCACAATTATTTCGTCGTCTGCAAAACATTTCATTTTAGGCAATTCTAAAATTTTGTCATGTGGTAAAGGGTTAAAGCAGTCCTTATCATATTTCGGTCATATCGCACTTCCAAGTTTCGTTCACTGCTACTTCTCTCGACACTTTTTTCAAGCCTTTTTCCCACATTGAAAAATCATCAAAACAATGTTCAATAAGTGAAATTGGAATAAATCATGACACAATGATCATGATCAGTTTTCGAAATCAGATTGGGATTCGATTTCGAGACCCCTTGATTACAAGCAAGTAAGTCACTGACAAAGCTACCTGGCTGGCCCCCTTAATTTTCTTCTCAATTTTTTTGCCACATTGTCTTCACATCAATAGCAGCTGTGATTCAAAATCAGACAGCAAGTTCAATTTAGTATGATCTTGTTATTGCAAAAGGTGTAATTGAGCAACATGGGGTTGGCAAGTCGGGCTTGTGCTCCCTGTGAATGCATACAATGCATGGCATCAACACTGTTTTCAAACTTTGTGACTTGCTGTTTCTAGGGAGGATGACCAAGGACAACAGCAAGGACGTGGAGGCCAACACGACCGTGAAGAGCCCAAGCAATAGCGCCTCTTCTCAAATACAAAGGTATACATGATATCTATATCTTCCTTGCACTGGTAAGAGAACCTATCAGAGAGATGTTGAAGGTTCTTTTACTGTTTCACATTGCTATTTTAAAGCCAGTGCCTTCTTTAAATACTTTAACACCATCAAAAATAATGTTAAATAGTGAGATAGGAATGAATCTTGTCAAAATCACTATCAGCAGTTTACGACAAGAGATTATGCAAGCTGATATTCAATCTTTAGACCCTTTGGTTACAATCCAGTTTGTTACTGAGGTTCTAGGCTGGTCCCCTTATTTTTTCTAATCTCTATGCTTTTTGTTTTTTTTTTTTTGTGAGACTATCTCCACATCAACAACAGTCTGGATTCAACATCAGACAGCATCTTCCGTGTAGACTGATCTTAATATGCAAATACTGTAATGTAGCCACACATGTTGGCAAGTCAGGCTTTTGCTCCCTGTGGATGAAAACTATGCATGGCACCAGTATTTTTTTTTTTCTCAAATTTTGACTTGTCTTTTTTAGGGAAGATGGCCAAGGACAACAGTGAGGAAGTGAATGCCAAAACGACCATGGATCAGCTTGGGCAATGGTATTATTTCACCATAGCAAAGGTATATATTATAATATTAAGCCTTAGGGTGCCAAATAAATCACATTGGCATTTTCAGTCAGCAACAAAAATTTGGTCTTTTGTTTTGCATTTACTCTTAGATTGCTGAATTAATGAAATGGACCTTTCTAAACAGGAAATATATATTGTCATTTCAAGGTTGTTTTGGCCAGAATATGCAAAAAGTTAGCAGACTGTGTAGATCCAAGATCAGACTGCACATTGTGTGCAGTCGCATCTTGATCTACACTGTCCGCAAAAACAGCTTAAGTCAGTTCCAGTGCTTTATGGGTTCTAAAAGCCACATGCTAAACATAATTTTGTCATATCCCAATGGCCCATCTATGCATTACTCAAGTTATGTTTACCAGCCCTTTTCACACTACTCTGTCTTAGTCTTCTTTCCCCACCCCCACCCCCCCACAACACTCAACTGTGCACTCCATTGGGAAATTTTACTGAATTTTGATTTGTTTTTTCTTTCAGAGTGGATGACCTACTGACGAAGCAAGTGCGGACAGACTTCCATTGATGCAGCCAGAGAGTTCCGATTTGCCAAGGAAGGTGACAGGTTTTCATACAATATTCGTCTCTTTCATATTTAGTCTACCATTCATTTGCCTGAGGGAATGTGCTTGAAGTTATTCGTTAAACAAGAGGGCCATTTGCCCTGAAATGCTCACATGAGTAAGGTCATCTAGGACTGATAAAGCTGAAAAGATCCTAGTTGTGATAATGTAAAACACATGAGTGTGAGAAACTTATTTTTGACTGACTTGACCTATTTTTTAACTTGTCAGACACATCAAGACAAACATCTTGACAAAGTTTCATGAGTATTGGGTTGAAAAGGTGCCCTCTAGAGAGCACAAAAGGTTTTCCTAAGATTTGGCCTAGTGACCTACTTTTTCACTCGACATGACCGAATTTCACACTTGTCCAAGATTTTATCACGACAAACATTCTGACCAAGTTGCATGAGTGTCAGGCTGAAAATGTGCTCTCTAGACTGCACAAAAGGTTTTTCTAAGATATGGCCCAGTGACCTACTTTTTGACCCAAGTGACACAGTTTCAAACTCGTCCAAGATTTTATCAAGACTAACATTCTGGCCAACTTTCATGAGTATTGGGCTGCATATGGTGCAAATGAGCTTTTTCTAAGATTTGGCCCAGTGACCTACTTTTTGACCCAAAGTTACCCAGTTTCAAACTGTCTGAGATTTCATCAAGACAATCTGATTAATTTCAAGAGTTTATAATAGAAAATGTGGCCTCTATAGACTGCCCACAAGGTCATTGTTGACGCACAGACGACAGACACAGCGCAATCCCAAAAGCTCACCTTGAGCACTTTGTATTAGGGCGAGCTAAAAGGCAAATATTTAATAGTGGCTTCTTCTTAAATGTTTTCAGAAAGAGAACAGCGTCCAGTTTTGCTGTAATCTTGCTGGATACAAAATTCTGTAGTGTATAGTGCTGAAGCAAATGGTTTCAACAGAAGAATCATCTGCCATTTTCCAATACTCAGTGATCCTTTGCAATGGACTGTTTACACGAGAAGTGTGGAGTGGGCACTTTGATGAACACTTCCTGGTCAGAGTTTATCATTGGGTTCATGTAACACCACTCCTTATGGTTGGGTGTTCCATACCTCTTGTTGTCATCAGTTTCATTGGCCTGTAATTGAATGCAGTGTCTGGGAGTAAATTAATTGATTATGTTAGGTGAGGAAATGTTCAGCTGAACTGACCTACCCCAAGTCTTTACATTTGTTTGTGTAATTTACATGTTGCCAAGACCCCCACACCCAAAGGCCTTTCTTCAAAGCACATTGTCTTGTGAAGAAGATGAAGAGTTGAAGTCGATACCACAAACTTGCTATGGGTCAATGTTTAAACTTTGGTCACGAGAAACATGATAGCATTCTAAAGGTAGTCATGATCGTACCCCGTCCAGTGTTGATACCAAGGAATAGGTCAGTAATAATGTCCACTTTAAAGGGTCAACAGTAAAGGAAGGGATATAGGGCCTTAAGCTCTTTCTTTTGCATTTTTAGGAATGTAGGATTATGTGGTACTATATGTCTGCCTGAGATGCAGCCCATGGATCAAGTCAGTCAGGTTTGGTAAGCGACCTAGTGCAGAAAAGCAGAATGAAAGGTCAAATGAGTTGGGTTCTTAGGTAAAGTAGTAAGTCTGTGTTGTTGTATTTTCTTGCTTTAAAACATTGGATTGAGTGGCGTTTACATCATTTTCAACATTATTCCTGTTACAATGCGGTGACGTGCTGTCCTGAAATTTGGTGTACCAGTACTTTACAGAACATTCTTCTCAAGCCACTGGCTGCTTTCCTACACAACCATCACTGAAACTATAATAAGTAGCTGTTTGGGAAAATATAAATCCTTAACCAAGTACTATGTGGCGCAACCTACCCAGTGGAACAAAGTGTGGTGCTGAAAAGACGACAGAGAACAGTGAGGAAGTGCAGGCCAAGATGACCACGAAGAGCCCAAGCAATGGTGCAACTGATAAATAACAAAGGTATGCAAGAATGTTTAGCTGTAAAGTGAAAAATAAAAAACATTTAGCATTTTTTGTAAGGAAGAAAAGAATCCTAGATTCAGTGTTTCTGCTAGCTCATGAATTTTGGGGGTCACCTGTAAGTTTGCTATTAAAGATTAAAGTTAAAAACAATGGGGTAACCAGCATTTTCTCCTTTTCCCACAATGTTTTCTTCCCTTCCAAAAGCTAATTTTTATTTTTGCGTCACAATTATTTCGTCGTCTGCAAAACATTTCATTTTAGGCAATTCTAAAATTTTGTCATGTGGTAAAGGGTTAAAGCAGTCCTTATCATATTTCGGTCATATCGCACTTCCAAGTTTCGTTCACTGCTACTTCTCTCGACACTTTTTTCAAGCCTTTTTCCCACATTGAAAAATCATCAAAACAATGTTCAATAAGTGAAATTGGAATAAATCATGACACAATGATCATGATCAGTTTTCGAAATCAGATTGGGATTCGATTTCGAGACCCCTTGATTACAAGCAAGTAAGTCACTGACAAAGCTACCTGGCTGGCCCCCTTAATTTTCTTCTCAATTTTTTTGCCACATTGTCTTCACATCAATAGCAGCTGTGGTTCAAAATCAGACAGCAAGTTCAATTTAGTATGATCTTGTTATTGCAAAAGGTGTAATTGAGCAACATGGGGTTGGCAAGTCGGGCTTGTGCTCCCTGTGAATGCATACAATGCATGGCATCAACACTGTTTTCAAACTTTGTGACTTGCTGTTTCTAGGGAGGATGACCAAGGACAACAGCAAGGACGTGGAGGCCAACACGACCGTGAAGAGCCCAAGCAATAGCGCCTCTTCTCAAATACAAAGGTATACATGATATCTATATCTTCCTTGCACTGGTAAGAGAACCTATCAGAGAGATGTTGAAGGTTCTTTTACTGTTTCACATTGCTATTTTAAAGCCAGTGCCTTCTTTAAATACTTTAACACCATCAAAAATAATGTTAAATAGTGAGATAGGAATGAATCTTGTCAAAATCACTATCAGCAGTTTACGACAAGAGATTATGCAAGCTGATATTCAATCTTTAGACCCTTTGGTTACAATCCAGTTTGTTACTGAGGTTCTAGGCTGGTCCCCTTATTTTTTCTAATCTCTATGCTTTTTGTTTTTTTTTTTTTGTGAGACTATCTCCACATCAACAACAGTCTGGATTCAACATCAGACAGCATCTTCCGTGTAGACTGATCTTAATATGCAAATACTGTAATGTAGCCACACATGTTGGCAAGTCAGGCTTTTGCTCCCTGTGGATGAAAACTATGCATGGCACCAGTATTTTTTTTTTCTCAAATTTTGACTTGTCTTTTTTAGGGAAGATGGCCAAGGACAACAGTGAGGAAGTGAATGCCAAAACGACCATGGATCAGCTTGGGCAATGGTATTATTTCACCATAGCAAAGGTATATATTATAATATTTAGCCTTAGGGTGCCAAATAAATCACATTGGCATTTTCAGTCAGCAACAAAAATTTGGTCTTTTGTTTTGCATTTACTCTTAGATTGCTGAATTAATGAAATGGACCTTTCTAAACAGGAAATATATATTGTCATTTCAAGGTTGTTTTGGCCAGAATATGCAAAAAGTTAGCAGACTGTGTAGATCCAAGATCAGACTGCACATTGTGTGCAGTCGCATCTTGATCTACACTGTCCGCAAAAACAGCTTAAGTCAGTTCCAGTGCTTTATGGGTTCTAAAAGCCACATGCTAAACATAATTTTGTCATATCCCAATGGCCCATCTATGCATTACTCAAGTTATGTTTACCAGCCCTTTTCACACTACTCTGTCTTAGTCTTCTTTCCCCACCCCCACCCCCCCACAACACTCAACTGTGCACTCCATTGGGAAATTTTATTGAATTTTGATTTGTTTTTTCTTTCAGAGTGGATGACCTACTGATGAAGCAAGTGCGGACAGACTTCCATTGATGCAGCCAGAGAGTTCCGATTTGCCAAGGAAGGTGACAGGTTTTCATACAATATTCGTCTCTTTCATATTTAGTCTACCATTCATTTGCCTGAGGGAATGTGCTTGAAGTTATTCGTTAAACAAGAGGGCCATTTGCCCTGAAATGCTCACATGAGTAAGGTCATCTAGGACTGATAAAGCTGAAAAGATCCTAGTTGTGATAATGTAAAACACATGAGTGTGAGAAACTTATTTTTGACTGACTTGACCTATTTTTTAACTTGTCAGACACATCAAGACAAACATCTTGACAAAGTTTCATGAGTATTGGGTTGAAAAGGTGCCCTCTAGAGAGCACAAAAGGTTTTCCTAAGATTTGGCCTAGTGACCTACTTTTTCACTCGACATGACCGAATTTCACACTTGTCCAAGATTTTATCACGACAAACATTCTGACCAAGTTGCATGAGTGTCAGGCTGAAAATGTGCTCTCTAGACTGCACAAAAGGTTTTTCTAAGATATGGCCCAGTGACCTACTTTTTGACCCAAGTGACACAGTTTCAAACTCGTCCAAGATTTTATCAAGACTAACATTCTGGCCAACTTTCATGAGTATTGGGCTGCATATGGTGCAAATGAGCTTTTTCTAAGATTTGGCCCAGTGACCTACTTTTTGACCCAAAGTTACCCAGTTTCAAACTGTCTGAGATTTCATCAAGACAATCTGATTAATTTCAAGAGTTTATAATAGAAAATGTGGCCTCTATAGACTGCCCACAAGGTCATTGTTGATGCACAGACGACAGACACAGCGCAATCCCAAAAGCTCACCTTGAGCACTTTGTATTAGGGCGAGCTAAAAGGCAAATATTTAATAGTGGCTTCTTCTTAAATGTTTTCAGAAAGAGAACAGCGTCCAGTTTTGCTGTAATCTTGCTGGATACAAAATTCTGTAGTGTATAGTGCTGAAGCAAATGGTTTAAACAGAAGAATCATCTGCCATTTTCCAATACTCAGTGATCCTTTGCAATGGACTGTTTACACGAGAAGTGTGGAGTGGGCACTTTGATGAACACTTCCTGGTCAGAGTTTATCATTGGGTTCATGTAACACCACTCCTTATGGTTGGGTGTTCCATACCTCTTGTTGTCATCAGTTTCATTGGCCTGTAATTGAATGCAGTGTCTGGGAGTAAATTAATTGATTATGTTAGGTGAGGAAATGTTCAGCTGAACTGACCTACCCCAAGTCTTTACATTTGTTTGTGTAATTTACATGTTGCCAAGACCCCCACACCCAAAGGCCTTTCTTCAAAGCACATTGTCTTGTGAAGAAGATGAAGAGTTGAAGTCGATACCACAAACTTGCTATGGGTCAATGTTTAAACTTTGGTCACGAGAAACATGATAGCATTCTAAAGGTAGTCATGATCGTACCCCGTCCAGTGTTGATACCAAGGAATAGGTCAGTAATAATGTCCACTTTAAAGGGTCAACAGTAAAGGAAGGGATATAGGGCCTTAAGCTCTTTCTTTTGCATTTTTAGGAATGTAGGATTATGTGGTACTATATGTCTGCCTGAGATGCAGCCCATGGATCAAGTCAGTCAGGTTTGGTAAGCGACCTAGTGCAGAAAAGCAGAATGAAAGGTCAAATGAGTTGGGTTCTTAGGTAAAGTAGTAAGTCTGTGTTGTTGTATTTTCTTGCTTTAAAACATTGGATTGAGTGGCGTTTACATCATTTTCAACATTATTCCTGTTACAATGCGGTGACGTGCTGTCCTGAAATTTGGTGTACCAGTACTTTACAGAACATTCTTCTCAAGCCACTGGCTGCTTTCCTACACAACCATCACTGAAACTATAATAAGTAGCTGTTTGGGAAAATATAAATCCTTAACCAAGTACTATGTGGCGCAACCTACCCAGTGGAACAAAGTGTGGTGCTGAAAAGACGACAGAGAACAGTGAGGAAGTGCAGGCCAAGAAGACCACGAAGAGCCCAAGCAATGGTGCAACTGATAAATAACAAAGGTATGCAAGAATGTTTAGCTGTAAAGTGAAAAATAAAAAACATTTAGCATTTTTTGTAAGGAAGAAAAGAATCCTAGATTCAGTGTTTCTGCTAGCTCATGAATTTTGGGGGTCACCTGTAAGTTTGCTATTAAAGATTAAAGTTAAAAACAATGGGGTAACCAGCATTTTCTCCTTTTCCCACAATGTTTTCTTCCCTTCCAAAAGCTAATTTTTATTTTTGCGTCACAATTATTTCGTCGTCTGCAAAACATTTCATTTTAGGCAATTCTAAAATTTTGTCATGTGGTAAAGGGTTAAAGCAGTCCTTATCATATTTCGGTCATATCGCACTTCCAAGTTTCGTTCACTGCTACTTCTCTCGACACTTTTTTCAAGCCTTTTTCCCACATTGAAAAATCATCAAAACAATGTTCAATAAGTGAAATTGGAATAAATCATGACACAATGATCATGATCAGTTTTCGAAATCAGATTGGGATTCGATTTCGAGACCCCTTGATTACAAGCAAGTAAGTCACTGACAAAGCTACCTGGCTGGCCCCCTTAATTTTCTTCTCAATTTTTTTGCCACATTGTCTTCACATCAATAGCAGCTGTGATTCAAAATCAGACAGCAAGTTCAATTTAGTATGATCTTGTTATTGCAAAAGGTGTAATTGAGCAACATGGGGTTGGCAAGTCGGGCTTGTGCTCCCTGTGAATGCATACAATGCATGGCATCAACACTGTTTTCAAACTTTGTGACTTGCTGTTTCTAGGGAGGATGACCAAGGACAACAGCAAGGACGTGGAGGCCAACACGACCGTGAAGAGCCCAAGCAATAGCGCCTCTTCTCAAATACAAAGGTATACATGATATCTATATCTTCCTTGCACTGGTAAGAGAACCTATCAGAGAGATGTTGAAGGTTCTTTTACTGTTTCACATTGCTATTTTAAAGCCAGTGCCTTCTTTAAATACTTTAACACCATCAAAAATAATGTTAAATAGTGAGATAGGAATGAATCTTGTCAAAATCACTATCAGCAGTTTACGACAAGAGATTATGCAAGCTGATATTCAATCTTTAGACCCTTTGGTTACAATCCAGTTTGTTACTGAGGTTCTAGGCTGGTCCCCTTATTTTTTCTAATCTCTATGCTTTTTGTTTTTTTTTTTTTGTGAGACTATCTCCACATCAACAACAGTCTGGATTCAACATCAGACAGCATCTTCCGTGTAGACTGATCTTAATATGCAAATACTGTAATGTAGCCACACATGTTGGCAAGTCAGGCTTTTGCTCCCTGTGGATGAAAACTATGCATGGCACCAGTATTTTTTTTTTTCTCAAATTTTGACTTGTCTTTTTTAGGGAAGATGGCCAAGGACAACAGTGAGGAAGTGAATGCCAAAACGACCATGGATCAGCTTGGGCAATGGTATTATTTCACCATAGCAAAGGTATATATTATAATATTAAGCCTTAGGGTGCCAAATAAATCACATTGGCATTTTCAGTCAGCAACAAAAATTTGGTCTTTTGTTTTGCATTTACTCTTAGATTGCTGAATTAATGAAATGGACCTTTCTAAACAGGAAATATATATTGTCATTTCAAGGTTGTTTTGGCCAGAATATGCAAAAAGTTAGCAGACTGTGTAGATCCAAGATCAGACTGCACATTGTGTGCAGTCGCATCTTGATCTACACTGTCCGCAAAAACAGCTTAAGTCAGTTCCAGTGCTTTATGGGTTCTAAAAGCCACATGCTAAACATAATTTTGTCATATCCCAATGGCCCATCTATGCATTACTCAAGTTATGTTTACCAGCCCTTTTCACACTACTCTGTCTTAGTCTTCTTTCCCCACCCCCACCCCCCCACAACACTCAACTGTGCACTCCATTGGGAAATTTTACTGAATTTTGATTTGTTTTTTCTTTCAGAGTGGATGACCTACTGACGAAGCAAGTGCGGACAGACTTCCATTGATGCAGCCAGAGAGTTCCGATTTGCCAAGGAAGGTGACAGGTTTTCATACAATATTCGTCTCTTTCATATTTAGTCTACCATTCATTTGCCTGAGGGAATGTGCTTGAAGTTATTCGTTAAACAAGAGGGCCATTTGCCCTGAAATGCTCACATGAGTAAGGTCATCTAGGACTGATAAAGCTGAAAAGATCCTAGTTGTGATAATGTAAAACACATGAGTGTGAGAAACTTATTTTTGACTGACTTGACCTATTTTTTAACTTGTCAGACACATCAAGACAAACATCTTGACAAAGTTTCATGAGTATTGGGTTGAAAAGGTGCCCTCTAGAGAGCACAAAAGGTTTTCCTAAGATTTGGCCTAGTGACCTACTTTTTCACTCGACATGACCGAATTTCACACTTGTCCAAGATTTTATCACGACAAACATTCTGACCAAGTTGCATGAGTGTCAGGCTGAAAATGTGCTCTCTAGACTGCACAAAAGGTTTTTCTAAGATATGGCCCAGTGACCTACTTTTTGACCCAAGTGACACAGTTTCAAACTCGTCCAAGATTTTATCAAGACTAACATTCTGGCCAACTTTCATGAGTATTGGGCTGCATATGGTGCAAATGAGCTTTTTCTAAGATTTGGCCCAGTGACCTACTTTTTGACCCAAAGTTACCCAGTTTCAAACTGTCTGAGATTTCATCAAGACAATCTGATTAATTTCAAGAGTTTATAATAGAAAATGTGGCCTCTATAGACTGCCCACAAGGTCATTGTTGACGCACAGACGACAGACACAGCGCAATCCCAAAAGCTCACCTTGAGCACTTTGTATTAGGGCGAGCTAAAAGGCAAATATTTAATAGTGGCTTCTTCTTAAATGTTTTCAGAAAGAGAACAGCGTCCAGTTTTGCTGTAATCTTGCTGGATACAAAATTCTGTAGTGTATAGTGCTGAAGCAAATGGTTTCAACAGAAGAATCATCTGCCATTTTCCAATACTCAGTGATCCTTTGCAATGGACTGTTTACACGAGAAGTGTGGAGTGGGCACTTTGATGAACACTTCCTGGTCAGAGTTTATCATTGGGTTCATGTAACACCACTCCTTATGGTTGGGTGTTCCATACCTCTTGTTGTCATCAGTTTCATTGGCCTGTAATTGAATGCAGTGTCTGGGAGTAAATTAATTGATTATGTTAGGTGAGGAAATGTTCAGCTGAACTGACCTACCCCAAGTCTTTACATTTGTTTGTGTAATTTACATGTTGCCAAGACCCCCACACCCAAAGGCCTTTCTTCAAAGCACATTGTCTTGTGAAGAAGATGAAGAGTTGAAGTCGATACCACAAACTTGCTATGGGTCAATGTTTAAACTTTGGTCACGAGAAACATGATAGCATTCTAAAGGTAGTCATGATCGTACCCCGTCCAGTGTTGATACCAAGGAATAGGTCAGTAATAATGTCCACTTTAAAGGGTCAACAGTAAAGGAAGGGATATAGGGCCTTAAGCTCTTTCTTTTGCATTTTTAGGAATGTAGGATTATGTGGTACTATATGTCTGCCTGAGATGCAGCCCATGGATCAAGTCAGTCAGGTTTGGTAAGCGACCTAGTGCAGAAAAGCAGAATGAAAGGTCAAATGAGTTGGGTTCTTAGGTAAAGTAGTAAGTCTGTGTTGTTGTATTTTCTTGCTTTAAAACATTGGATTGAGTGGCGTTTACATCATTTTCAACATTATTCCTGTTACAATGCGGTGACGTGCTGTCCTGAAATTTGGTGTACCAGTACTTTACAGAACATTCTTCTCAAGCCACTGGCTGCTTTCCTACACAACCATCACTGAAACTATAATAAGTAGCTGTTTGGGAAAATATAAATCCTTAACCTAGTACTATGTGGCGCAACCTACCCAGTGGAACAAAGTGTGGTGCTGAAAAGACGACAGAGAACAGTGAGGAAGTGCAGGCCAAGATGACCACGAAGAGCCCAAGCAATGGTGCAACTGATAAATAACAAAGGTATGCAAGAATGTTTAGCTGTAAAGTGAAAAATAAAAAACATTTAGCATTTTTTGTAAGGAAGAAAAGAATCCTAGATTCAGTGTTTCTGCTAGCTCATGAATTTTGGGGGTCACCTGTAAGTTTGCTATTAAAGATTAAAGTTAAAAACAATGGGGTAACCAGCATTTTCTCCTTTTCCCACAATGTTTTCTTCCCTTCCAAAAGCTAATTTTTATTTTTGCGTCACAATTATTTCGTCGTCTGCAAAACATTTCATTTTAGGCAATTCTAAAATTTTGTCATGTGGTAAAGGGTTAAAGCAGTCCTTATCATATTTCGGTCATATCGCACTTCCAAGTTTCGTTCACTGCTACTTCTCTCGACACTTTTTTCAAGCCTTTTTCCCACATTGAAAAATCATCAAAACAATGTTCAATAAGTGAAATTGGAATAAATCATGACACAATGATCATGATCAGTTTTCGAAATCAGATTGGGATTCGATTTCGAGACCCCTTGATTACAAGCAAGTAAGTCACTGACAAAGCTACCTGGCTGGCCCCCTTAATTTTCTTCTCAATTTTTTTGCCACATTGTCTTCACATCAATAGCAGCTGTGATTCAAAATCAGACAGCAAGTTCAATTTAGTATGATCTTGTTATTGCAAAAGGTGTAATTGAGCAACATGGGGTTGGCAAGTCGGGCTTGTGCTCCCTGTGAATGCATACAATGCATGGCATCAACACTGTTTTCAAACTTTGTGACTTGCTGTTTCTAGGGAGGATGACCAAGGACAACAGCAAGGACGTGGAGGCCAACACGACCGTGAAGAGCCCAAGCAATAGCGCCTCTTCTCAAATACAAAGGTATACATGATATCTATATCTTCCTTGCACTGGTAAGAGAACCTATCAGAGAGATGTTGAAGGTTCTTTTACTGTTTCACATTGCTATTTTAAAGCCAGTGCCTTCTTTAAATACTTTAACACCATCAAAAATAATGTTAAATAGTGAGATAGGAATGAATCTTGTCAAAATCACTATCAGCAGTTTACGACAAGAGATTATGCAAGCTGATATTCAATCTTTAGACCCTTTGGTTACAATCCAGTTTGTTACTGAGGTTCTAGGCTGGTCCCCTTATTTTTTCTAATCTCTATGCTTTTTGTTTTTTTTTTTTTGTGAGACTATCTCCACATCAACAACAGTCTGGATTCAACATCAGACAGCATCTTCCGTGTAGACTGATCTTAATATGCAAATACTGTAATGTAGCCACACATGTTGGCAAGTCAGGCTTTTGCTCCCTGTGGATGAAAACTATGCATGGCACCAGTATTTTTTTTTTCTCAAATTTTGACTTGTCTTTTTTAGGGAAGATGGCCAAGGACAACAGTGAGGAAGTGAATGCCAAAACGACCATGGATCAGCTTGGGCAATGGTATTATTTCACCATAGCAAAGGTATATATTATAATATTTAGCCTTAGGGTGCCAAATAAATCACATTGGCATTTTCAGTCAGCAACAAAAATTTGGTCTTTTGTTTTGCATTTACTCTTAGATTGCTGAATTAATGAAATGGACCTTTCTAAACAGGAAATATATATTGTCATTTCAAGGTTGTTTTGGCCAGAATATGCAAAAAGTTAGCAGACTGTGTAGATCCAAGATCAGACTGCACATTGTGTGCAGTCGCATCTTGATCTACACTGTCCGCAAAAACAGCTTAAGTCAGTTCCAGTGCTTTATGGGTTCTAAAAGCCACATGCTAAACATAATTTTGTCATATCCCAATGGCCCATCTATGCATTACTCAAGTTATGTTTACCAGCCCTTTTCACACTACTCTGTCTTAGTCTTCTTTCCCCACCCCCACCCCCCCACAACACTCAACTGTGCACTCCATTGGGAAATTTTATTGAATTTTGATTTGTTTTTTCTTTCAGAGTGGATGACCTACTGACGAAGCAAGTGCGGACAGACTTCCATTGATGCAGCCAGAGAGTTCCGATTTGCCAAGGAAGGTGACAGGTTTTCATACAATATTCGTCTCTTTCATATTTAGTCTACCATTCATTTGCCTGAGGGAATGTGCTTGAAGTTATTCGTTAAACAAGAGGGCCATTTGCCCTGAAATGCTCACATGAGTAAGGTCATCTAGGACTGATAAAGCTGAAAAGATCCTAGTTGTGATAATGTAAAACACATGAGTGTGAGAAACTTATTTTTGACTGACTTGACCTATTTTTTAACTTGTCAGACACATCAAGACAAACATCTTGACAAAGTTTCATGAGTATTGGGTTGAAAAGGTGCCCTCTAGAGAGCACAAAAGGTTTTCCTAAGATTTGGCCTAGTGACCTACTTTTTCACTCGACATGACCGAATTTCACACTTGTCCAAGATTTTATCACGACAAACATTCTGACCAAGTTGCATGAGTGTCAGGCTGAAAATGTGCTCTCTAGACTGCACAAAAGGTTTTTCTAAGATATGGCCCAGTGACCTACTTTTTGACCCAAGTGACACAGTTTCAAACTCGTCCAAGATTTTATCAAGACTAACATTCTGGCCAACTTTCATGAGTATTGGGCTGCATATGGTGCAAATGAGCTTTTTCTAAGATTTGGCCCAGTGACCTACTTTTTGACCCAAAGTTACCCAGTTTCAAACTGTCTGAGATTTCATCAAGACAATCTGATTAATTTCAAGAGTTTATAATAGAAAATGTGGCCTCTATAGACTGCCCACAAGGTCATTGTTGATGCACAGACGACAGACACAGCGCAATCCCAAAAGCTCACCTTGAGCACTTTGTATTAGGGCGAGCTAAAAGGCAAATATTTAATAGTGGCTTCTTCTTAAATGTTTTCAGAAAGAGAACAGCGTCCAGTTTTGCTGTAATCTTGCTGGATACAAAATTCTGTAGTGTATAGTGCTGAAGCAAATGGTTTAAACAGAAGAATCATCTGCCATTTTCCAATACTCAGTGATCCTTTGCAATGGACTGTTTACACGAGAAGTGTGGAGTGGGCACTTTGATGAACACTTCCTGGTCAGAGTTTATCATTGGGTTCATGTAACACCACTCCTTATGGTTGGGTGTTCCATACCTCTTGTTGTCATCAGTTTCATTGGCCTGTAATTGAATGCAGTGTCTGGGAGTAAATTAATTGATTATGTTAGGTGAGGAAATGTTCAGCTGAACTGACCTACCCCAAGTCTTTACATTTGTTTGTGTAATTTACATGTTGCCAAGACCCCCACACCCAAAGGCCTTTCTTCAAAGCACATTGTCTTGTGAAGAAGATGAAGAGTTGAAGTCGATACCACAAACTTGCTATGGGTCAATGTTTAAACTTTGGTCACGAGAAACATGATAGCATTCTAAAGGTAGTCATGATCGTACCCCGTCCAGTGTTGATACCAAGGAATAGGTCAGTAATAATGTCCACTTTAAAGGGTCAACAGTAAAGGAAGGGATATAGGGCCTTAAGCTCTTTCTTTTGCATTTTTAGGAATGTAGGATTATGTGGTACTATATGTCTGCCTGAGATGCAGCCCATGGATCAAGTCAGTCAGGTTTGGTAAGCGACCTAGTGCAGAAAAGCAGAATGAAAGGTCAAATGAGTTGGGTTCTTAGGTAAAGTAGTAAGTCTGTGTTGTTGTATTTTCTTGCTTTAAAACATTGGATTGAGTGGCGTTTACATCATTTTCAACATTATTCCTGTTACAATGCGGTGACGTGCTGTCCTGAAATTTGGTGTACCAGTACTTTACAGAACATTCTTCTCAAGCCACTGGCTGCTTTCCTACACAACCATCACTGAAACTATAATAAGTAGCTGTTTGGGAAAATATAAATCCTTAACCAAGTACTATGTGGCGCAACCTACCCAGTGGAACAAAGTGTGGTGCTGAAAAGACGACAGAGAACAGTGAGGAAGTGCAGGCCAAGAAGACCACGAAGAGCCCAAGCAATGGTGCAACTGATAAATAACAAAGGTATGCAAGAATGTTTAGCTGTAAAGTGAAAAATAAAAAACATTTAGCATTTTTTGTAAGGAAGAAAAGAATCCTAGATTCAGTGTTTCTGCTAGCTCATGAATTTTGGGGGTCACCTGTAAGTTTGCTATTAAAGATTAAAGTTAAAAACAATGGGGTAACCAGCATTTTCTCCTTTTCCCACAATGTTTTCTTCCCTTCCAAAAGCTAATTTTTATTTTTGCGTCACAATTATTTCGTCGTCTGCAAAACATTTCATTTTAGGCAATTCTAAAATTTTGTCATGTGGTAAAGGGTTAAAGCAGTCCTTATCATATTTCGGTCATATCGCACTTCCAAGTTTCGTTCACTGCTACTTCTCTCGACACTTTTTTCAAGCCTTTTTCCCACATTGAAAAATCATCAAAACAATGTTCAATAAGTGAAATTGGAATAAATCATGACACAATGATCATGATCAGTTTTCGAAATCAGATTGGGATTCGATTTCGAGACCCCTTGATTACAAGCAAGTAAGTCACTGACAAAGCTACCTGGCTGGCCCCCTTAATTTTCTTCTCAATTTTTTTGCCACATTATCTTCACATCAATAGCAGCTGTGATTCAAAATCAGACAGCAAGTTCAATTTAGTATGATCTTGTTATTGCAAAAGGTGTAATTGAGCAACATGGGGTTGGCAAGTCGGGCTTGTGCTCCCTGTGAATGCATACAATGCATGGCATCAACACTGTTTTCAAACTTTGTGACTTGCTGTTTCTAGGGAGGATGACCAAGGACAACAGCAAGGACGTGGAGGCCAACACGACCGTGAAGAGCCCAAGCAATAGCGCCTCTTCTCAAATACAAAGGTATACATGATATCTATATCTTCCTTGCACTGGTAAGAGAACCTATCAGAGAGATGTTGAAGGTTCTTTTACTGTTTCACATTGCTATTTTAAAGCCAGTGCCTTCTTTAAATACTTTAACACCATCAAAAATAATGTTAAATAGTGAGATAGGAATGAATCTTGTCAAAATCACTATCAGCAGTTTACGACAAGAGATTATGCAAGCTGATATTCAATCTTTAGACCCTTTGGTTACAATCCAGTTTGTTACTGAGGTTCTAGGCTGGTCCCCTTATTTTTTCTAATCTCTATGCTTTTTGTTTTTTTTTTTTTGTGAGACTATCTCCACATCAACAACAGTCTGGATTCAACATCAGACAGCATCTTCCGTGTAGACTGATCTTAATATGCAAATACTGTAATGTAGCCACACATGTTGGCAAGTCAGGCTTTTGCTCCCTGTGGATGAAAACTATGCATGGCACCAGTATTTTTTTTTTTTTTTTTTTTCAAATTTTGACTTGTCTTTTTTAGGGAAGATGGCCACAGACAACAGTGAGGAAGTGAATGCCAAAACGACCATGGATCAGCTTGGGCAATGGTATTATTTCACCATAGCAAAGGTATATATTATAATATTTAGCCTTAGGGTGCCAAATAAATCACATTGGCATTTTCAGTCAGCGAGAAAAATTTGGTCTTTTGTTTTGCCTTTACTCTTAGATTGCTGAATTAATGAAATGGACCTTTTTAAACAGGAAATATATATTGTCATTTCAAGGTTGTTTTGGCCAGAATATGCAAAAAGTTAGCAGACTGTGTAGATCCAAGATCAGACTGCACATTGTGTGCAGTCGCATCTTGATCTACACTGTCCGCAAAAACAGCTTAAGTCAGTTCCAGTGCTTTATGGGTTCTAAAAGCCACATGCTAAACATAATTTTGTCATATCCCAATGGCCCATCTATGCATTACTCAAGTTATGTTTACCAGCCCTTTTCACACTACTCTGTCTTAGTCTTCTTTCCCCACCCCCACCCCCCCACAACACTCAACTGTGCACTCCATTGGGAAATTTTACTGAATTTTGATTTGTTTTTTCTTTCAGAGTGGATGACCTACTGACGAAGCAAGTGCGGACAGACTTCCATTGATGCAGCCAGAGAGTTCCGATTTGCCAAGGAAGGTGACAGGTTTTCATACAATATTCGTCTCTTTCATATTTAGTCTACCATTCATTTGCCTGAGGGAATGTGCTTGAAGTTATTCGTTAAACAAGAGGGCCATTTGCCCTGAAATGCTCACATGAGTAAGGTCATGTAGGACTGATAAAGCTGAAAAGATCCTAGTTGTGATAATGTAAAACACATGAGTGTGAGAAACTTAGTTTTGACTGACTTGACCTATTTTTTAACTTGTCAGACACATCAAGACAAACATCTTGACAAAGTTTCATGAGTATTGGGTTGAAAAGGTGCCCTCTAGAGAGCACAAAAGGTTTTCCTAAGATTTGGCCCAGTGACCTACTTTTTCACTCGACATGACTGAATTTCACACTTGTCCAAGATTTTATCACGACAAACATTCTGACCAAGTTGCATGAGTGTCAGGCTGAAAATGTGCTCTCTAGACTGCACAAAAGGTTTTTCTAAGATATGGCCCAGTGACCTACTTTTTGACCCAAGTGACACAGTTTCAAACTCGTCCAAGATTTTATCAAGACAAACATTCTGACCAACTTTCATGAGTATTGGGCTGCATATGGTGCAAATGAGCTTTTTCTAAGATTTGGCCCAGTGACCTACTTTTTGACCCAAAGTTACCCAGTTTCAAACTGTCTGAGATTTCATCAAGACAATCTGATTAATTTCAAGAGTTTATAATAGAAAATGTGGCCTCTATAGACTGCCCACAAGGTCATTGTTGACGCACAGACGACAGACACAGCGCAATCCCAAAAGCTCACCTTGAGCACTTTGTATTAGGGCGAGCTAAAAGGCAAATATTTAATAGTGGCTTCTTCTTAAATGTTTTCAGAAAGAGAACAGCGTCCAGTTTTGCTGTAATCTTGCTGGATACAAAATTCTGTAGTGTATAGTGCTGAAGCAAATGGTTTAAACAGAAGAATCATCTGCCATTTTCCAATACTCAGTGATCCTTTGCAATGGACTGTTTACACGAGAAGTGTGGAGTGGGCACTTTGATGAACACTTCCTGGTCAGAGTTTATCATTGGGTTCATGTAACACCACTCCTTATGGTTGGGTGTTCCATACCTCTTGTTGTCATCAGTTTCATTGGCCTGTAATTGAATGCAGTGTCTGGGAGTAAATTAATTGATCATGTTAGGTGAGGAAATGTTCAGCTGAACTGACCTACCCCAAGTCTTTACATTTGTTTGTGTAATTTACATGTTGCCAAGACCCCCACACCCAAAGGCCTTTCTTCAAAGCACATTGTCTTGTGAAGAAGATGAAGAGTTGAAGTCGATACCACAAACTTGCTATGGGTCAATGTTTAAACTTTGGTCACGAGAAACATGATAGCATTCTAAAGGTAGTCATGATCGTACCCCGTCCAGTGTTGATACCAAGGAATAGGTCAGTAATAATGTCCACTTTAAAGGGTCAACAGTAAAGGAAGGGATATAGGGCCTTAAGCTCTTTCTTTTGCATTTTTAGGAATGTAGGATTATGTGGTACTATATGTCTGCCTGAGATGCAGCCCATGGATCAAGTCAGTCAGGTTTGGTAAGCGACCTAGTGCAGAAAAGCAGAATGAAAGGTCAAATGAGTTGGGTTCTTAGGTAAAGTAGTAAGTCTGTGTTGTTGTATTTTCTTGCTTTAAAACATTGGATTGAGTGGCGTTTACATCATTTTCAACATTATTCCTGTTACAATGCAGTGACGTGCTGTCCTGAAATTTGGTGTACCAGTACTTTACAGAACATTCTTCTCAAGCCACTGGCTGCTTTCCTACACAACCATCACTGAAACTATAATAAGTAGCTGTTTGGGAAAATATAAATCCTTAACCAAGTACTATGTGGCGCAACCTACCCAGTGGAACAAAGTGTGGTGCTGAAAAGACGACAGAGAACAGTGAGGAAGTGCAGGCCAAGATGACCACGAAGAGCCCAAGCAATGGTGCAACTGATAAATAACAAAGGTATGCAAGAATGTTTAGCTGTAAAGTGAAAAATAAAAAACATTTAGCATTTTTTGTAAGGAAGAAAAGAATCCTAGATTCAGTGTTTCTGCTAGCTCATGAATTTTGGGGGTCACCTGTAAGTTTGCTATTAAAGATTAAAGTTAAAAACAATGGGGTAACCAGCATTTTCTCCTTTTCCCACCATGTTTTCTTCCCTTCCAAAAGCTAATTTTTATTTTTGCGTCACAATTATTTCGTCGTCTGCAAAACATTTCATTTTAGGCAATTCTAAAATTTTGTCATGTGGTAAAGGGTTAAAGCAGTCCTTATCATATTTCGGTCATATCGCACTTCCAAGTTTCGTTCACTGCTACTTCTCTCGACACTTTTTTCAAGCCTTTTTCCCACATTGAAAAATCATCAAAATAATGTTCAATAAGTGAAATTGGAATAAATCATGACACAATGATCATGATCAGTTTTCGAAATCAGATTGGGATTCGATTTCGAGACCCCTTGATTACAAGCAAGTAAGTCACTGACAAAGCTACCTGGCTGGCCCCCTTAATTTTCTTCTCAATTTTTTTGCCACATTATCTTCACATCAATAGCAGCTGTGATTCAAAATCAGACAGCAAGTTCAATTTAGTATGATCTTGTTATTGCAAAAGGTGTAATTGAGCAACATGGGGTTGGCAAGTCGGGCTTGTGCTCCCTGTGAATGCATACAATGCATGGCATCAACACTGTTTTCAAACTTTGTGACTTGCTGTTTCTAGGGAGGATGACCAAGGACAACAGCAAGGACGTGGAGGCCAACACGACCGTCAAGAGCCCAAGCAATAGCGCCTCTTCTCAAATACAAAGGTATACATGATATCTATATCTTCCTTGCACTGGTAAGAGAACCTATCAGAGAGATGTTGAAGGTTCTTTTACTGTTTCACATTGCTATTTTAAAGCCAGTGCCTTCTTTAAATACTTTAACACCATCAAAAATAATGTTAAATAGTGAGATAGGAATGAATCTTGTCAAAATCACTATCAGCAGTTTACGACAAGAGATTATGCAAGCTGATATTCAATCTTTAGACCCTTTGGTTACAATCCAGTTTGTTACTGAGGTTCTAGGCTGGTCCCCTTATTTTTTCTAATCTCTATGCTTTTTGTTTTTTTTTTTTGTGAGACTATCTCCACATCAACAACAGTCTGGATTCAACATCAGACAGCATCTTCCGTGTAGACTGATCTTAATATGCAAATACTGTAATGTAGCCACACATGTTGGCAAGTCGGGCTTTTGCTCCCTGTGGATGAAAACTATGCATGGCACCAGTATTTTTTTTTTTTCTCAAATTTTGACTTGTCTTTTTTAGGGAAGATGGCCAAGGACAACAGTGAGGAAGTGAATGCCAAAACGACCATGGATCAGCTTGGGCAATGGTATTATTTCACCATAGCAAAGGTATATATTATAATATTTAGCCTTAGGGTGCCAAATAAATCACATTGGCATTTTCAGTCAGCAACAAAAATTTGGTCTTTTGTTTTGCATTTACTCTTAGATTGCTGAATTAATGAAATGGACCTTTCTAAACAGGAAATATATATTGTCATTTCAAGGTTGTTTTGGCCAGAATATGCAAAAAGTTAGCAGACTGTGTAGATCCAAGATCAGACTGCACATTGTGTGCAGTCGCATCTTGATCTACACTGTCCGCAAAAACAGCTTAAGTCAGTTCCAGTGCTTTATGGGTTCTAAAAGCCACATGCTAAACATAATTTTGTCATATCCCAATGGCCCATCTATGCATTACTCAAGTTATGTTTACCAGCCCTTTTCACACTACTCTGTCTTAGTCTTCTTTCCCCACCCCCACCCCCCCACAACACTCAACTGTGCACTCCATTGGGAAATTTTATTGAATTTTGATTTGTTTTTTCTTTCAGAGTGGATGACCTACTGACGAAGCAAGTGCGGACAGACTTCCATTGATGCAGCCAGAGAGTTCCGATTTGCCAAGGAAGGTGACAGGTTTTCATACAATATTCGTCTCTTTCATATTTAGTCTACCATTCATTTGCCTGAGGGAATGTGCTTGAAGTTATTCGTTAAACAAGAGGGCCATTTGCCCTGAAATGCTCACATGAGTAAGGTCATGTAGGACTGATAAAGCTGAAAAGATCCTAGTTGTGATAATGTAAAACACATGAGTGTGAGAAACTTATTTTTGACTGACTTGACCTATTTTTTAACTTGTCAGACACATCAAGACAAACATCTTGACAAAGTTTCATGAGTATTGGGTTGAAAAGGTGCCCTCTAGAGAGCACAAAAGGTTTTCCTAAGATTTGGCCTAGTGACCTACTTTTTCACTCGACATGACCGAATTTCACACTTGTCCAAGATTTTATCACGACAAACATTCTGACCAAGTTGCATGAGTGTCAGGCTGAAAATGTGCTCTCTAGACTGCACAAAAGGTTTTTCTAAGATATGGCCCAGTGACCTACTTTTTGACCCAAGTGACACAGTTTCAAACTCGTCCAAGATTTTATCAAGACAAACATTCTGGCAAACTTTCATGAGTATTGGGCTGCATATGGTGCAAATGAGCTTTTTCTAAGATTTGGCCCAGTGACCTACTTTTTGACCCAAAGTTACCCAGTTTCAAACTGTCTGAGATTTCATCAAGACAATCTGATTAATTTCAAGAGTTTATGATAGAAAATGTGGCCTCTATAGACTGCCCACAAGGTCATTGTTGACGCACAGACGACAGACACAGCGCAATCCCAAAAGCTCACCTTGAGCACTTTGTATTAGGGCGAGCTAAAAGGCAAATATTTAATAGTGGCTTCTTCTTAAATGTTTTCAGAAAGAGAACAGCGTCCAGTTTTGCTGTAATCTTGCTGGATACAAAATTCTGTAGTGTATAGTGCTGAAGCAAATGGTTTAAACAGAAGAATCATCTGCCATTTTCCAATACTCAGTGATCCTTTGCAATGGACTGTTTACACGAGAAGTGTGGAGTGGGCACTTTGATGAACACTTCCTGGTCAGAGTTTATCATTGGGTTCATGTAACACCACTCCTTATGGTTGGGTGTTCCATACCTCTTGTTGTCATCAGTTTCATTGGCCTGTAATTGAATGCAGTGTCTGGGAGTAAATTAATTGATCATGTTAGGTGAGGAAATGTTCAGCTGAACTGACCTACCCCAAGTCTTTACATTTGTTTGTGTAATTTACATGTTGCCAAGACCCCCACACCCAAAGGCCTTTCTTCAAAGCACATTGTCTTGTGAAGAAGATGAAGAGTTGAAGTCGATACCACAAACTTGCTATGGGTCAATGTTTAAACTTTGGTCACGAGAAACATGATAGCATTCTAAAGGTAGTCATGATCGTACCCCGTCCAGTGTTGATACCAAGGAATAGGTCAGTAATAATGTCCACTTTAAAGGGTCAACAGTAAAGGAAGGGATATAGGGCCTTAAGCTCTTTCTTTTGCATTTTTAGGAATGTAGGATTATGTGGTACTATATGTCTGCCTGAGATGCAGCCCATGGATCAAGTCAGTCAGGTTTGGTAAGCGACCTAGTGCAGAAAAGCAGAATGAAAGGTCAAATGAGTTGGGTTCTTAGGTAAAGTAGTAAGTCTGTGTTGTTGTATTTTCTTGCTTTAAAACATTGGATTGAGTGGCGTTTACATCATTTTCAACATTATTCCTGTTACAATGCGGTGACGTGCTGTCCTGAAATTTGGTGTACCAGTACTTTACAGAACATTCTTCTCAAGCCACTGGCTGCTTTCCTACACAACCATCACTGAAACTATAATAAGTAGCTGTTTGGGAAAATATAAATCCTTAACCAAGTACTATGTGGCGCAACCTACCCAGTGGAACAAAGTGTGGTGCTGAAAAGACGACAGAGAACAGTGAGGAAGTGCAGGCCAAGAAGACCACGAAGAGCCCAAGCAATGGTGCAACTGATAAATAACAAAGGTATGCAAGAATGTTTAGCTGTAAAGTGAAAAATAAAAAACATTTAGCATTTTTTGTAAGGAAGAAAAGAATCCTAGATTCAGTGTTTCTGCTAGCTCATGAATTTTGGGGGTCACCTGTAAGTTTGCTATTAAAGATTAAAGTTAAAAACAATGGGGTAACCAGCATTTTCTCCTTTTCCCACAATGTTTTCTTCCCTTCCAAAAGCTAATTTTTATTTTTGCGTCACAATTATTTCGTCGTCTGCAAAACATTTCATTTTAGGCAATTCTAAAATTTTGTCATGTGGTAAAGGGTTAAAGCAGTCCTTATCATATTTCGGTCATATCGCACTTCCAAGTTTCGTTCACTGCTACTTCTCTCGACACTTTTTTCAAGCCTTTTTCCCACATTGAAAAATCATCAAAACAATGTTCAATAAGTGAAATTGGAATAAATCATGACACAATGATCATGATCAGTTTTCGAAATCAGATTGGGATTCGATTTCGAGACCCCTTGATTACAAGCAAGTAAGTCACTGACAAAGCTACCTGGCTGGCCCCCTTAATTTTCTTCTCAATTTTTTTGCCACATTATCTTCACATCAATAGCAGCTGTGATTCAAAATCAGACAGCAAGTTCAATTTAGTATGATCTTGTTATTGCAAAAGGTGTAATTGAGCAACATGGGGTTGGCAAGTCGGGCTTGTGCTCCCTGTGAATGCATACAATGCATGGCATCAACACTGTTTTCAAACTTTGTGACTTGCTGTTTCTAGGGAGGATGACCAAGGACAACAGCAAGGACGTGGAGGCCAACACGACCGTCAAGAGCCCAAGCAATAGCGCCTCTTCTCAAATACAAAGGTATACATGATATCTATATCTTCCTTGCACTGGTAAGAGAACCTATCAGAGAGATGTTGAAGGTTCTTTTACTGTTTCACATTGCTATTTTAAAGCCAGTGCCTTCTTTAAATACTTTAACACCATCAAAAATAATGTTAAATAGTGAGATAGGAATGAATCTTGTCAAAATCACTATCAGCAGTTTACGACAAGAGATTATGCAAGCTGATATTCAATCTTTAGACCCTTTGGTTACAATCCAGTTTGTTACTGAGGTTCTAGGCTGGTCCCCTTATTTTTTCTAATCTCTATGCTTTTTGTTTTTTTTTTTTTGTGAGACTATCTCCACATCAACAACAGTCTGGATTCAACATCAGACAGCATCTTCCGTGTAGACTGATCTTAATATGCAAATACTGTAATGTAGCCACACATGTTGGCAAGTCAGGCTTTTGCTCCCTGTGGATGAAAACTATGCATGGCACCAGTATTTTTTTTTTTTTTTTTTTTCAAATTTTGACTTGTCTTTTTTAGGGAAGATGGCCACGGACAACAGTGAGGAAGTGAATGCCAAAACGACCATGGATCAGCTTGGGCAATGGTATTATTTCACCATAGCAAAGGTATATATTATAATATTTAGCCTTAGGGTGCCAAATAAATCACATTGGCATTTTCAGTCAGCGAGAAAAATTTGGTCTTTTGTTTTGCCTTTACTCTTAGATTGCTGAATTAATGAAATGGACCTTTTTAAACAGGAAATATATATTGTCATTTCAAGGTTGTTTTGGCCAGAATATGCAAAAAGTTAGCAGACTGTGTAGATCCAAGATCAGACTGCACATTGTGTGCAGTCGCATCTTGATCTACACTGTCCGCAAAAACAGCTTAAGTCAGTTCCAGTGCTTTATGGGTTCTAAAAGCCACATGCTAAACATAATTTTGTCATATCCCAATGGCCCATCTATGCATTACTCAAGTTATGTTTACCAGCCCTTTTCACACTACTCTGTCTTAGTCTTCTTTCCCCACCCCCACCCCCCCACAACACTCAACTGTGCACTCCATTGGGAAATTTTACTGAATTTTGATTTGTTTTTTCTTTCAGAGTGGATGACCTACTGACGAAGCAAGTGCGGACAGACTTCCATTGATGCAGCCAGAGAGTTCCGATTTGCCAAGGAAGGTGACAGGTTTTCATACAATATTCGTCTCTTTCATATTTAGTCTACCATTCATTTGCCTGAGGGAATGTGCTTGAAGTTATTCGTTAAACAAGAGGGCCATTTGCCCTGAAATGCTCACATGAGTAAGGTCATGTAGGACTGATAAAGCTGAAAAGATCCTAGTTGTGATAATGTAAAACACATGAGTGTGAGAAACTTAGTTTTGACTGACTTGACCTATTTTTTAACTTGTCAGACACATCAAGACAAACATCTTGACAAAGTTTCATGAGTATTGGGTTGAAAAGGTGCCCTCTAGAGAGCACAAAAGGTTTTCCTAAGATTTGGCCCAGTGACCTACTTTTTCACTCGACATGACTGAATTTCACACTTGTCCAAGATTTTATCACGACAAACATTCTGACCAAGTTGCATGAGTGTCAGGCTGAAAATGTGCTCTCTAGACTGCACAAAAGGTTTTTCTAAGATATGGCCCAGTGACCTACTTTTTGACCCAAGTGACACTGTTTCAAACTCGTCCAAGATTTTATCAAGACAAACATTCTGACCAACTTTCATGAGTATTGGGCTGCATATGGTGCAAATGAGCTTTTTCTAAGATTTGGCCCAGTGACCTACTTTTTGACCCAAAGTTACCCAGTTTCAAACTGTCTGAGATTTCATCAAGACAATCTGATTAATTTCAAGAGTTTATAATAGAAAATGTGGCCTCTATAGACTGCCCACAAGGTCATTGTTGACGCACAGACGACAGACACAGCGCAATCCCAAAAGCTCACCTTGAGCACTTTGTATTAGGGCGAGCTAAAAGGCAAATATTTAATAGTGGCTTCTTCTTAAATGTTTTCAGAAAGAGAACAGCGTCCAGTTTTGCTGTAATCTTGCTGGATACAAAATTCTGTAGTGTATAGTGCTGAAGCAAATGGTTTAAACAGAAGAATCATCTGCCATTTTCCAATACTCAGTGATCCTTTGCAATGGACTGTTTACACGAGAAGTGTGGAGTGGGCACTTTGATGAACACTTCCTGGTCAGAGTTTATCATTGGGTTCATGTAACACCACTCCTTATGGTTGGGTGTTCCATACCTCTTGTTGTCATCAGTTTCATTGGCCTGTAATTGAATGCAGTGTCTGGGAGTAAATTAATTGATCATGTTAGGTGAGGAAATGTTCAGCTGAACTGACCTACCCCAAGTCTTTACATTTGTTTGTGTAATTTACATGTTGCCAAGACCCCCACACCCAAAGGCCTTTCTTCAAAGCACATTGTCTTGTGAAGAAGATGAAGAGTTGAAGTCGATACCACAAACTTGCTATGGGTCAATGTTTAAACTTTGGTCACGAGAAACATGATAGCATTCTAAAGGTAGTCATGATCGTACCCCGTCCAGTGTTGATACCAAGGAATAGGTCAGTAATAATGTCCACTTTAAAGGGTCAACAGTAAAGGAAGGGATATAGGGCCTTAAGCTCTTTCTTTTGCATTTTTAGGAATGTAGGATTATGTGGTACTATATGTCTGCCTGAGATGCAGCCCATGGATCAAGTCAGTCAGGTTTGGTAAGCGACCTAGTGCAGAAAAGCAGAATGAAAGGTCAAATGAGTTGGGTTCTTAGGTAAAGTAGTAAGTCTGTGTTGTTGTATTTTCTTGCTTTAAAACATTGGATTGAGTGGCGTTTACATCATTTTCAACATTATTCCTGTTACAATGCGGTGACGTGCTGTCCTGAAATTTGGTGTACCAGTACTTTACAGAACATTCTTCTCAAGCCACTGGCTGCTTTCCTACACAACCATCACTGAAACTATAATAAGTAGCTGTTTGGGAAAATATAAATCCTTAACCAAGTACTATGTGGCGCAACCTACCCAGTGGAACAAAGTGTGGTGCTGAAAAGACGACAGAGAACAGTGAGGAAGTGCAGGCCAAGATGACCACGAAGAGCCCAAGCAATGGTGCAACTGATAAATAACAAAGGTATGCAAGAATGTTTAGCTGTAAAGTGAAAAATAAAAAACATTTAGCATTTTTTGTAAGGAAGAAAAGAATCCTAGATTCAGTGTTTCTGCTAGCTCATGAATTTTGGGGGTCACCTGTAAGTTTGCTATTAAAGATTAAAGTTAAAAACAATGGGGTAACCAGCATTTTCTCCTTTTCCCACCATGTTTTCTTCCCTTCCAAAAGCTAATTTTTATTTTTGCGTCACAATTATTTCGTCGTCTGCAAAACATTTCATTTTAGGCAATTCTAAAATTTTGTCATGTGGTAAAGGGTTAAAGCAGTCCTTATCATATTTCGGTCATATCGCACTTCCAAGTTTCGTTCACTGCTACTTCTCTCGACACTTTTTTCAAGCCTTTTTCCCACATTGAAAAATCATCAAAATAATGTTCAATAAGTGAAATTGGAATAAATCATGACACAATGATCATGATCAGTTTTCGAAATCAGATTGGGATTCGATTTCGAGACCCCTTGATTACAAGCAAGTAAGTCACTGACAAAGCTACCTGGCTGGCCCCCTTAATTTTCTTCTCAATTTTTTTGCCACATTATCTTCACATCAATAGCAGCTGTGATTCAAAATCAGACAGCAAGTTCAATTTAGTATGATCTTGTTATTGCAAAAGGTGTAATTGAGCAACATGGGGTTGGCAAGTCGGGCTTGTGCTCCCTGTGAATGCATACAATGCATGGCATCAACACTGTTTTCAAACTTTGTGACTTGCTGTTTCTAGGGAGGATGACCAAGGACAACAGCAAGGACGTGGAGGCCAACACGACCGTCAAGAGCCCAAGCAATAGCGCCTCTTCTCAAATACAAAGGTATACATGATATCTATATCTTCCTTGCACTGGTAAGAGAACCTATCAGAGAGATGTTGAAGGTTCTTTTACTGTTTCACATTGCTATTTTAAAGCCAGTGCCTTCTTTAAATACTTTAACACCATCAAAAATAATGTTAAATAGTGAGATAGGAATGAATCTTGTCAAAATCACTATCAGCAGTTTACGACAAGAGATTATGCAAGCTGATATTCAATCTTTAGACCCTTTGGTTACAATCCAGTTTGTTACTGAGGTTCTAGGCTGGTCCCCTTATTTTTTCTAATCTCTATGCTTTTTGTTGTTTTTTTTTGTGAGACTATCTCCACATCAACAACAGTCTGGATTCAACATCAGACAGCATCTTCCGTGTAGACTGATCTTAATATGCAAATACTGTAATGTAGCCACACATGTTGGCAAGTCGGGCTTTTGCTCCCTGTGGATGAAAACTATGCATGGCACCAGTATTTTTTTTTTTTTCTCAAATTTTGACTTGTCTTTTTTAGGGAAGATGGCCAAGGACAACAGTGAGGAAGTGAATGCCAAAACGACCATGGATCAGCTTGGGCAATGGTATTATTTCACCATAGCAAAGGTATATATTATAATATTTAGCCTTAGGGTGCCAAATAAATCACATTGGCATTTTCAGTCAGCAACAAAAATTTGGTCTTTTGTTTTGCATTTACTCTTAGATTGCTGAATTAATGAAATGGACCTTTCTAAACAGGAAATATATATTGTCATTTCAAGGTTGTTTTGGCCAGAATATGCAAAAAGTTAGCAGACTGTGTAGATCCAAGATCAGACTGCACATTGTGTGCAGTCGCATCTTGATCTACACTGTCCGCAAAAACAGCTTAAGTCAGTTCCAGTGCTTTATGGGTTCTAAAAGCCACATGCTAAACATAATTTTGTCATATCCCAATGGCCCATCTATGCATTACTCAAGTTATGTTTACCAGCCCTTTTCACACTACTCTGTCTTAGTCTTCTTTCCCCACCCCCACCCCCCCACAACACTCAACTGTGCACTCCATTGGGAAATTTTATTGAATTTTGATTTGTTTTTTCTTTCAGAGTGGATGACCTACTGACGAAGCAAGTGCGGACAGACTTCCATTGATGCAGCCAGAGAGTTCCGATTTGCCAAGGAAGGTGACAGGTTTTCATACAATATTCGTCTCTTTCATATTTAGTCTACCATTCATTTGCCTGAGGGAATGTGCTTGAAGTTATTCGTTAAACAAGAGGGCCATTTGCCCTGAAATGCTCACATGAGTAAGGTCATGTAGGACTGATAAAGCTGAAAAGATCCTAGTTGTGATAATGTAAAACACATGAGTGTGAGAAACTTATTTTTGACTGACTTGACCTATTTTTTAACTTGTCAGACACATCAAGACAAACATCTTGACAAAGTTTCATGAGTATTGGGTTGAAAAGGTGCCCTCTAGAGAGCACAAAAGGTTTTCCTAAGATTTGGCCTAGTGACCTACTTTTTCACTCGACATGACCGAATTTCACACTTGTCCAAGATTTTATCACGACAAACATTCTGACCAAGTTGCATGAGTGTCAGGCTGAAAATGTGCTCTCTAGACTGCACAAAAGGTTTTTCTAAGATATGGCCCAGTGACCTACTTTTTGACCCAAGTGACACAGTTTCAAACTCGTCCAAGATTTTATCAAGACAAACATTCTGGCAAACTTTCATGAGTATTGGGCTGCATATGGTGCAAATGAGCTTTTTCTAAGATTTGGCCCAGTGACCTACTTTTTGACCCAAAGTTACCCAGTTTCAAACTGTCTGAGATTTCATCAAGACAATCTGATTAATTTCAAGAGTTTATGATAGAAAATGTGGCCTCTATAGACTGCCCACAAGGTCATTGTTGACGCACAGACGACAGACACAGCGCAATCCCAAAAGCTCACCTTGAGCACTTTGTATTAGGGCGAGCTAAAAGGCAAATATTTAATAGTGGCTTCTTCTTAAATGTTTTCAGAAAGAGAACAGCGTCCAGTTTTGCTGTAATCTTGCTGGATACAAAATTCTGTAGTGTATAGTGCTGAAGCAAATGGTTTAAACAGAAGAATCATCTGCCATTTTCCAATACTCAGTGATCCTTTGCAATGGACTGTTTACACGAGAAGTGTGGAGTGGGCACTTTGATGAACACTTCCTGGTCAGAGTTTATCATTGGGTTCATGTAACACCACTCCTTATGGTTGGGTGTTCCATACCTCTTGTTGTCATCAGTTTCATTGGCCTGTAATTGAATGCAGTGTCTGGGAGTAAATTAATTGATCATGTTAGGTGAGGAAATGTTCAGCTGAACTGACCTACCCCAAGTCTTTACATTTGTTTGTGTAATTTACATGTTGCCAAGACCCCCACACCCAAAGGCCTTTCTTCAAAGCACATTGTCTTGTGAAGAAGATGAAGAGTTGAAGTCGATACCACAAACTTGCTATGGGTCAATGTTTAAACTTTGGTCACGAGAAACATGATAGCATTCTAAAGGTAGTCATGATCGTACCCCGTCCAGTGTTGATACCAAGGAATAGGTCAGTAATAATGTCCACTTTAAAGGGTCAACAGTAAAGGAAGGGATATAGGGCCTTAAGCTCTTTCTTTTGCATTTTTAGGAATGTAGGATTATGTGGTACTATATGTCTGCCTGAGATGCAGCCCATGGATCAAGTCAGTCAGGTTTGGTAAGCGACCTAGTGCAGAAAAGCAGAATGAAAGGTCAAATGAGTTGGGTTCTTAGGTAAAGTAGTAAGTCTGTGTTGTTGTATTTTCTTGCTTTAAAACATTGGATTGAGTGGCGTTTACATCATTTTCAACATTATTCCTGTTACAATGCGGTGACGTGCTGTCCTGAAATTTGGTGTACCAGTACTTTACAGAACATTCTTCTCAAGCCACTGGCTGCTTTCCTACACAACCATCACTGAAACTATAATAAGTAGCTGTTTGGGAAAAATATAAATCCTTAACCAAGTACTATGTGGCGCAACCTACCCAGTGGAACAAAGTATGGTGCTGAAAAGACGACAGAGAACAGTGAGGAAGTGCAGGCCAAGATGACCACGAAGAGCCCAAGCAATGGTGCAACTGATAAATAACAAAGGTATGCAAGAATGTTTAGCTGTAAAGTGAAAAATAAAAAACATTTAGCATTTTTTGTAAGGAAGAAAAGAATCCTAGATTCAGTGTTTCTGCTAGCTCATGAATTTTGGGGGTCACCTGTAAGTTTGCTATTAAAGATTAAAGTTAAAAACAATGGGGTAACCAGCATTTTCTCCTTTTCCCACAATGTTTTCTTCCCTTCCAAAAGCTAATTTTTATTTTTGCGTCACAATTATTTCGTCGTCTGCAAAACATTTCATTTTAGGCAATTCTAAAATTTTGTCATGTGGTAAAGGGTTAAAGCAGTCCTTATCATATTTCGGTCATTTCGCACTTTCAAGTTTCGTTCACTGCTACTTCTCTCGACACTTTTTTCAAGCCTTTTTCCCACATTGAAAAATCATCAAAACGATGTTCAATAAGTGAAATTGGAATAAATCATGACACAATGATCATGATCAGTTTTCGAAATCAGATTGGGACTCGATTTCGAGACCCCTTGATTACAAGCAAGTAAGTCACTGACAAAGCTACCTGGCTGGCCCCCTTAATTTTCTTCTCAATTTTTTTGCCACATTATCTTCACATCAATAGCAGCTGTGATTCAAAATCAGACAGCAAGTTCAATTTAGTATGATCTTGTTATTGCAAAAGGTGTAATTGAGCAACATGGGGTTGGCAAGTCGGGCTTGTGCTCCCTGTGAATGCATACAATGCATGGCATCAACACTGTTTTCAAACTTTGTGACTTGCTGTTTCTAGGGAGGATGACCAAGGACAACAGCAAGGACGTGGAGGCCAACACGACCGTGAAGAGCCCAAGCAATAGCGCCTCTTCTCAAATACAAAGGTATACATGATATCTATATCTTCCTTGCACTGGTAAGAGAACCTATCAGAGAGATGTTGAAGGTTCTTTTACTGTTTCACATTGCTATTTTAAAGCCAGTGCCTTCTTTAAATACTTTAACACCATCAAAAATAATGTTAAATAGTGAGATAGGAATGAATCTTGTCAAAATCACTATCAGCAGTTTACGACAAGAGATTATGCAAGCTGATATTCAATCTTTAGACCCTTTGGTTACAATCCAGTTTGTTACTGAGGTTCTAGGCTGGTCCCCTTATTTTTTCTAATCTCTATGCTTTTTGTTTTTTTTTTTTTGTGAGACTATCTCCACATCAACAACAGTCTGGATTCAACATCAGACAGCATCTTCCGTGTAGACTGATCTTAATATGCAAATACTGTAATGTAGCCACACATGTTGGCAAGTCGGGCTTTTGCTCCCTGTGGATGAAAACTATGCATGGCACCAGTATTTTTTTTTTTTTTTTCTCAAATTTTGACTTGTCTTTTTTAGGGAAGATGGCCAAGGACAACAGTGAGGAAGTGAATGCCAAAACGACCATGGATCAGCTTGGGCAATGGTATTATTTCACCATAGCAAAGGTATATATTATAATATTTAGCCTTAGGGTGCCAAATAAATCACATTGGCATTTTCAGTCAACAACAAAAATTTGGTCTTTTGTTTTGCATTTACTCTTAGATTGCTGAATTAATGAAATGGACCTTTTTAAACAGGAAATATATATTGTCATTTCAAGGTTGTTTTGGCCAGAATATGCAAAAAGTTAGCAGACTGTGTAGATCCAAGATCAGACTGCACATTGTGTGCAGTCGCATCTTGATCTACACTGTCCGCAAAAACAGCTTAAGTCAGTTCCAGTGCTTTATGGGTTCTAAAAGCCACATGCTAAACATAATTTTGTCATATCCTAATGGCCCATCTATGCATTACTCAAGTTATGTTTACCAGCCCTTTTCACACTACTCTGTCTTAGTCTTCTTTCCCCACCCCCACCCCCCCACAACACTCAACTGTGCACTCCACTGGGAAATTTTACTGAATTTTGATTTGTTTTTTCTTTCAGAGTGGATGACCTACTGACGAAGCAAGTGCGGACAGACTTCCATTGATGCAGCCAGAGAGTTCCGATTTGCCAAGGAAGGTGACAGGTTTTCATACAATATTCGTCTCTTTCATATTTAGTCTACCATTCATTTGCCTGAGGGAATGTGCTTGAAGTTATTCGTTAAACAAGAGGGCCATTTGCCCTGAAATGCTCACATGAGTAAGGTCATGTAGGACTGATAAAGCTGAAAAGATCCTAGTTGTGATAATGTAAAGCACATGAGTGTGAGAAACTTAGTTTTGACTGACTTGACCTATTTTTTAACTTGTCAGACACATCAAGACAAACATCTTGACAAAGTTTCATGAGTATTGGGTTGAAAAGGTGCCCTCTAGAGAGCACAAAAGGTTTTCCTAAGATTTGGCCCAGTGACCTACTTTTTCACTCGACATGACTGAATTTCACACTTGTCCAAGATTTTATCACGACAAACATTCTGACCAAATTGCATGAGTGTCAGGCTGAAAATGTGCTCTCTAGACAGCACAAAAGGTTTTTCTAAGATATGGCCCAGTGACCTACTTTTTGACCCAAGTGACACAGTTTCAAACTCGTCCAAGATTTTATCAAGACAAACATTCTGACCAACTTTCATGAGTATTGGGCTGCATATGGTGCAAATGAGCTTTTTCTAAGATTTGGCCCAGTGACCTACTTTTTGACCCAAAGTTACCCAGTTTCAAACTGTCTGAGATTTCATCAAGACAATCTGATTAATTTCAAGAGTTTATAATAGAAAATGTGGCCTCTATAGACTGCCCACAAGGTCATTGTTGACGCACAGACGACAGACACAGCGCAATCCCAAAAGCTCACCTTGAGCACTTTGTATTAGGGCGAGCTAAAAGGCAAATATTTAATAGTGGCTTCTTCTTAAATGTTTTCAGAAAGAGAACAGCGTCCAGTTTTGCTGTAATCTTGCTGGATACAAAATTCTGTAGTGTATAGTGCTGAAGCAAATGGTTTAAACAGAAGAATCATCTGCCATTTTCCAATACTCAGTGATCCTTTGCAATGGACTGTTTACACGAGAAGTGTGGAGTGGGCACTTAGATGAACACTTCCTGGTCAGTTTATCATTGGGTTCATGTAACACCACTCCTTATGGTTGGGTGTTCCATACCTCTTGTTGTCATCAGTTTCATTGGCCTGTAATTGAATGCAGTGTCTGGGAGTAAATTAATTGATCCTGTTAGGTGAGGAAATGTTCAGCTGAACTGACCTACCCCAAGTCTTTACATTTGTTTGTGTAATTTACATGTTGCCAAGACCCCCACACCCAAAGGCCTTTCTTCAAAGCACATTGTCTTGTGAAGAAGATGAAGAGTTGAAGTCGATACCACAAACTTGCTATGGGTCAATGTTTAAACTTTGGTCACGAGAAACATGATAGCATTCTAAAGGTAGTCATGATCGTACCCCGTCCAGTGTTGATACCAAGGAATAGGTCAGTAATAATGTCCACTTTAAAGGGTCAACAGTAAAGGAAGGGATATAGGGCCTTAAGCTCTTTCTTTTGCATTTTTAGGAATGTAGGATTATGTGGTACTATATGTCTGCCTGAGATGCAGCCCATGGATCAAGTCAGTCAGGTTTGGTAAGCGACCTAGTGCAGAAAAGCAGAATGAAAGGTCAAATGAGTTGGGTTCTTAGGTAAAGTAGTAAGTCTGTGTTGTTGTATTTTCTTGCTTTAAAACATTGGATTGAGTGGCGTTTACATCATTTTCAACATTATTCCTGTTACAATGCGGTGACGTGCTGTCCTGAAATTTGGTGTACCAGTACTTTACAGAACATTCTTCTCAAGCCACTGGCTGCTTTCCTACACAACCATCACTGAAACTATAATAAGTAGCTGTTTGGGAAAAATATAAATCCTTAACCAAGTACTATGTGGCGCAACCTACCCAGTGGAACAAAGTATGGTGCTGAAAAGACGACAGAGAACAGTGAGGAAGTGCAGGCCAAGATGACCACGAAGAGCCCAAGCAATGGTGCAACTGATAAATAACAAAGGTATGCAAGAATGTTTAGCTGTAAAGTGAAAAATAAAAAACATTTAGCATTTTTTGTAAGGAAGAAAAGAATCCTAGATTCAGTGTTTCTGCTAGCTCATGAATTTTGGGGGTCACCTGTAAGTTTGCTATTAAAGATTAAAGTTAAAAACAATGGGGTAACCAGCATTTTCTCCTTTTCCCACAATGTTTTCTTCCCTTCCAAAAGCTAATTTTTATTTTTGCGTCACAATTATTTCGTCGTCTGCAAAACATTTCATTTTAGGCAATTCTAAAATTTTGTCATGTGGTAAAGGGTTAAAGCAGTCCTTATCATATTTCGGTCATTTCGCACTTCCAAGTTTCGTTCACTGCTACTTCTCTCGACACTTTTTTCAAGCCTTTTTCCCACATTGAAAAATCATCAAAACGATGTTCAATAAGTGAAATTGGAATAAATCATGACACAATGATCATGATCAGTTTTCGAAATCAGATTGGGATTCGATTTCGAGACCCCTTGATTACAAGCAAGTAAGTCACTGACAAAGCTACCTGGCTGGCCCCCTTAATTTTCTTCTCAATTTTTTTGCCACATTATCTTCACATCAATAGCAGCTGTGATTCAAAATCAGACAGCAAGTTCAATTTAGTATGATCTTGTTATTGCAAAAGGTGTAATTGAGCAACATGGGGTTGGCAAGTCGGGCTTGTGCTCCCTGTGAATGCATACAATGCATGGCATCAACACTGTTTTCAAACTTTGTGACTTGCTGTTTCTAGGGAGGATGGTTTCTAGGGAGGATGACCAAGGACAACAGCAAGGACGTGGAGGCCAACACGACCGTGAAGAGCCCAAGCAATAGCGCCTCTTCTCAAATACAAAGGTATACATGATATCTATATCTTCCTTGCACTGGTAAGAGAACCTATCAGAGAGATGTTGAAGGTTCTTTTACTGTTTCACATTGCTATTTTAAAGCCAGTGCCTTCTTTAAATACTTTAACACCATCAAAAATAATGTTAAATAGTGAGATAGGAATGAATCTTGTCAAAATCACTATCAGCAGTTTACGACAAGAGATTATGCAAGCTGATATTCAATCTTTAGACCCTTTGGTTACAATCCAGTTTGTTACTGAGGTTCTAGGCTGGTCCCCTTATTTTTTCTAATCTCTATGCATTTTTTTTTTTTTTGTGAGACTATCTCTACATCAACAACAGTCTGGATTCAACATCAGACAGCATCTTCCGTGTAGACTGATCTTAATATGCAAATACTGTAATGTAGCCACACATGTTGGCAAGTCAGGCTTTTGCTACCTGTGGATGAAAACTATGCATGGCACCAGTATTTTTTTTTTTTTTTTTCAAATTTTGACTTGTCTTTTTTAGGGAAGATGGCCACGGACAACAGTGAGGAAGTGAATGCCAAAACGACCATGGATCAGCTTGGGCAATGGTATTATTTCACCATAGCAAAGGTATATATTATAATATTTAGCCTTAGGGTGCCAAATAAATCACATTGGCATTTTCAGTCAGCGAGAAAAATTTGGTCTTTTGTTTTGCCTTTACTCTTAGATTGCTGAATTAATGAAATGGACCTTTTTAAACAGGAAATATATATTGTCATTTCAAGGTTGTTTTGGCCAGAATATGCAAAAAGTTAGCAGACTGTGTAGATCCAAGATCAGACTGCACATTGTGTGCAGTCGCATCTTGATCTACACTGTCCGCAAAAACAGCTTAAGTCAGTTCCAGTGCTTTATGGGTTCTAAAAGCCACATGCTAAACATAATTTTGTCATATCCCAATGGCCCATCTATGCATTACTCAAGTTATGTTTACCAGCCCTTTTCACACTACTCTGTCTTAGTCTTCTTTCCCCACCCCCACCCCCCCACAACACTCAACTGTGCACTCCATTGGGAAATTTTACTGAATTTTGATTTGTTTTTTCTTTCAGAGTGGATGACCTACTGACGAAGCAAGTGCGGACAGACTTCCATTGATGCAGCCAGAGAGTTCCGATTTGCCAAGGAAGGTGACAGGTTTTCATACAATATTCGTCTCTTTCATATTTAGTCTACCATTCATTTGCCTGAGGGAATGTGCTTGAAGTTATTCGTTAAACAAGAGGGCCATTTGCCCTGAAATGCTCACATGAGTAAGGTCATGTAGGACTGATAAAGCTGAAAAGATCCTAGTTGTGATAATGTAAAACACATGAGTGTGAGAAACTTATTTTTGACTGACTTGACCTATTTTTTAACTTGTCAGACACATCAAGACAAACATCTTGACAAAGTTTCATGAGTATTGGGTTGAAAAGGTGCCCTCTAGAGAGCACAAAAGGTTTTCCTAAGATTTGGCCTAGTGACCTACTTTTTCACTCGACATGACCGAATTTCACACTTGTCCAAGATTTTATCACGACAAACATTCTGACCAAGTTGCATGAGTGTCAGGCTGAAAATGTGCTCTCTAGACTGCACAAAAGGTTTTTCTAAGATATGGCCCAGTGACCTACTTTTTGACCCAAGTGACACAGTTTCAAACTCGTCCAAGATTTTATCAAGACAAACATTCTGGCAAACTTTCATGAGTATTGGGCTGCATATGGTGCAAATGAGCTTTTTCTAAGATTTGGCCCAGTGACCTACTTTTTGACCCAAAGTTACCCAGTTTCAAACTGTCTGAGATTTCATCAAGACAATCTGATTAATTTCAAGAGTTTATGATAGAAAATGTGGCCTCTATAGACTGCCCACAAGGTCATTGTTGACGCACAGACGACAGACACAGCGCAATCCCAAAAGCTCACCTTGAGCACTTTGTATTAGGGCGAGCTAAAAGGCAAATATTTAATAGTGGCTTCTTCTTAAATGTTTTCAGAAAGAGAACAGCGTCCAGTTTTGCTGTAATCTTGCTGGATACAAAATTCTGTAGTGTATAGTGCTGAAGCAAATGGTTTAAACAGAAGAATCATCTGCCATTTTCCAATACTCAGTGATCCTTTGCAATGGACTGTTTACACGAGAAGTGTGGAGTGGGCACTTTGATGAACACTTCCTGGTCAGAGTTTATCATTGGGTTCATGTAACACCACTCCTTATGGTTGGGTGTTCCATACCTCTTGTTGTCATCAGTTTCATTGGCCTGTAATTGAATGCAGTGTCTGGGAGTAAATTAATTGATTATGTTAGGTGAGGAAATGTTCAGCTGAACTGACCTACCCCAAGTCTTTACATTTGTTTGTGTAATTTACATGTTGCCAAGACCCCCACACCCAAAGGCCTTTCTTCAAAGCACATTGTCTTGTGAAGAAGATGAAGAGTTGAAGTCGATACCACAAACTTGCTATGGGTCAATGTTTAAACTTTGGTCACGAGAAACATGATAGCATTCTAAAGGTAGTCATGATCGTACCCCGTCCAGTGTTGATACCAAGGAATAGGTCAGTAATAATGTCCACTTTAAAGGGTCAACAGTAAAGGAAGGGATATAGGGCCTTAAGCTCTTTCTTTTGCATTTTTAGGAATGTAGGATTATGTGGTACTATATGTCTGCCTGAGATGCAGCCCATGGATCAAGTCAGTCAGGTTTGGTAAGCGACCTAGTGCAGAAAAGCAGAATGAAAGGTCAAATGAGTTGGGTTCTTAGGTAAAGTAGTAAGTCTGTGTTGTTGTATTTTCTTGCTTTAAAACATTGGATTGAGTGGCGTTTACATCATTTTCAACATTATTCCTGTTACAATGCGGTGACGTGCTGTCCTGAAATTTGGTGTACCAGTACTTTACAGAACATTCTTCTCAAGCCACTGGCTGCTTTCCTACACAACCATCACTGAAACTATAATAAGTAGCTGTTTGGGAAAAATATAAATCCTTAACCAAGTACTATGTGGCGCAACCTACCCAGTGGAACAAAGTGTGGTGCTGAAAAGACGACAGAGAACAGTGAGGAAGTGCAGGCCAAGAAGACCACGAAGAGCCCAAGCAATGGTGCAACTGATAAATAACAAAGGTATGCAAGAATGTTTAGCTGTAAAGTGAAAAATAAAAGACATTTAGCATTTTTTGTAAGGAAGAAAAGAATCCTAGATTCAGTGTTTCTGCTAGCTCATGAATTTTGGGGGTCACCTGTAAGTTTGCTATTAAAGATTAAAGTTAAAAACAATGGGGTAACCAGCATTTTCTCCTTTTCCCACAATGTTTTCTTCCCTTCCAAAAGCCAATTTTTATTTTTGCGTCACAATTATTTCGTCGTCTGCAAAACATTTCATTTTAGGCAATTCTAAAATTTTGTCATGTGGTAAAGGGTTAAAGCAGTCCTTATCATATTTCGGTCATTTCGCACTTCCAAGTTTCGTTCACTGCTACTTCTCTCGACACTTTTTTCAAGCCTTTTTCCCACATTGAAAAATCATCAAAACGATGTTCAATAAGTGAAATTGGAATAAATCATGACACAATGATCATGATCAGTTTTCGAAATCAGATTGGGATTCGATTTCGAGACCCCTTGATTACAAGCAAGTAAGTCACTGACAAAGCTACCTGGCTGGCCCCCTTAATTTTCTTCTCAATTTTTTTGCCACATTATCTTCACATCAATAGCAGCTGTGATTCAAAATCAGACAGCAAGTTCAATTTAGTATGATCTTGTTATTGCAAAAGGTGTAATTGAGCAACATGGGGTTGGCAAGTCGGGCTTGTGCTCCCTGTGAATGCATACAATGCATGGCATCAACACTGTTTTCAAACTTTGTGACTTGCTGTTTCTAGGGAGGATGACCAAGGACAACAGCAAGGACGTGGAGGCCAACACGACCGTCAAGAGCCCAAGCAATAGCGCCTCTTCTCAAATACAAAGGTATACATGATATCTATATCTTCCTTGCACTGGTAAGAGAACCTATCAGAGAGATGTTGAAGGTTCTTTTACTGTTTCACATTGCTATTTTAAAGCCAGTGCCTTCTTTAAATACTTTAACACCATCAAAAATAATGTTAAATAGTGAGATAGGAATGAATCTTGTCAAAATCACTATCAGCAGTTTACGACAAGAGATTATGCAAGCTGATATTCAATCTTTAGACCCTTTGGTTACAATCCAGTTTGTTACTGAGGTTCTAGGCTGGTCCCCTTATTTTTTCTAATCTCTATGCTTTTTGTTTTTTTTTTTTTTGTGAGACTATCTCCACATCAACAACAGTCTGGATTCAACATCAGACAGCATCTTCCGTGTAGACTGATCTTAATATGCAAATACTGTAATGTAGCCACACATGTTGGCAAGTCGGGCTTTTGCTCCCTGTGGATGAAAACTATGCATGGCACCAGTATTTTTTTTTTTTTTCTCAAATTTTGACTTGTCTTTTTTAGGGAAGATGCCAAGGACAACAGTGAGGAAGTGAATGCCAAAACGACCATGGATCAGCTTGGGCAATGGTATTATTTCACCATAGCAAAGGTATATATTATAATATTTAGCCTTAGGGTGCCAAATAAATCACATTGGCATTTTCAGTCAGCAACAAAAATTTGGTCTTTTGTTTTGCATTTACTCTTAGATTGCTGAATTAATGAAATGGACCTTTCTAAACAGGAAATATATATTGTCATTTCAAGGTTGTTTTGGCCAGAATATGCAAAAAGTTAGCAGACTGTGTAGATCCAAGATCAGACTGCACATTGTGTGCAGTCGCATCTTGATCTACACTGTCCGCAAAAACAGCTTAAGTCAGTTCCAGTGCTTTATGGGTTCTAAAAGCCACATGCTAAACATAATTTTGTCATATCCCAATGGCCCATCTATGCATTACTCAAGTTATGTTTACCAGCCCTTTTCACACTACTCTGTCTTAGTCTTCTTTCCCCACCCCCACCCCCCCACAACACTCAACTGTGCACTCCATTGGGAAATTTTATTGAATTTTGATTTGTTTTTTCTTTCAGAGTGGATGACCTACTGACGAAGCAAGTGCGGACAGACTTCCATTGATGCAGCCAGAGAGTTCCGATTTGCCAAGGAAGGTGACAGGTTTTCATACAATATTCGTCTCTTTCATATTTAGTCTACCATTCATTTGCCTGAGGGAATGTGCTTGAAGTTATTCGTTAAACAAGAGGGCCATTTGCCCTGAAATGCTCACATGAGTAAGGTCATGTAGGACTGATAAAGCTGAAAAGATCCTAGTTGTGATAATGTAAAACACATGAGTGTGAGAAACTTATTTTTGACTGACTTGACCTATTTTTTAACTTGTCAGACACATCAAGACAAACATCTTGACAAAGTTTCATGAGTATTGGGTTGAAAAGGTGCCCTCTAGAGAGCACAAAAGGTTTTCCTAAGATTTGGCCTAGTGACCTACTTTTTCACTCGACATGACCGAATTTCACACTTGTCCAAGATTTTATCACGACAAACATTCTGACCAAGTTGCATGAGTGTCAGGCTGAAAATGTGCTCTCTAGACTGCACAAAAGGTTTTTCTAAGATATGGCCCAGTGACCTACTTTTTGACCCAAGTGACACAGTTTCAAACTCGTCCAAGATTTTATCAAGACAAACATTCTGGCAAACTTTCATGAGTATTGGGCTGCATATGGTGCAAATGAGCTTTTTCTAAGATTTGGCCCAGTGACCTACTTTTTGACCCAAAGTTACCCAGTTTCAAACTGTCTGAGATTTCATCAAGACAATCTGATTAATTTCAAGAGTTTATAATAGAAAATGTGGCCTCTATAGACTGCCCACAAGGTCATTGTTGACGCACAGACGACAGACACAGCGCAATCCCAAAAGCTCACCTTGAGCACTTTGTATTAGGGCGAGCTAAAAGGCAAATATTTAATAGTGGCTTCTTCTTAAATGTTTTCAGAAAGAGAACAGCGTCCAGTTTTGCTGTAATCTTGCTGGATACAAAATTCTGTAGTGTATAGTGCTGAAGCAAATGGTTTAAACAGAAGAATCATCTGCCATTTTCCAATACTCAGTGATCCTTTGCAATGGACTGTTTACACGAGAAGTGTGGAGTGGGCACTTTGATGAACACTTCCTGGTCAGAGTTTATCATTGGGTTCATGTAACACCACTCCTTATGGTTGGGTGCTGAAAAGACGACAGAGAACAGTGAGGAAGTGCAGGCCAAGAAGACCACGAAGAGCCCAAGCAATGGTGCAACTGATAAATAACAAAGGTATGCAAGAATGTTTAGCTGTAAAGTGAAAAATAAAAGACATTTAGCATTTTTTGTAAGGAAGAAAAGAATCCTAGATTCAGTGTTTCTGCTATCTCATGAATTTTGGGGGTCACCTGTAAGTTTGCTATTAAAGATTAAAGTTAAAAACAATGGGGTAACCAGCATTTTCTCCTTTTCCCACAATGTTTTCTTCCCTTCCAAAAGCTAATTTTTATTTTTGCGTCACAATTATTTCGTCGTCTGCAAAACATTTCATTTGAGGCAATTCTAAAATTTTGTCATGTGGTAAAGGGTTAAAGCAGTCCTTATCATATTTCGGTCATATCGCACTTCCAAGTTTCGTTCACTGCTACTTCTCTCGACACTTTTTTCAAGCCTTTTTCCCACATTGAAAAATCATCAAAACGATGTTCAATAAGTGAAATTGGAATAAATCATGACACAATGATCATGATCAGTTTTCGAAATCAGATTGGGATTCGATTTCGAGACCCCTTGATTACAAGCAAGTAAGTCACTGACAAAGCTACCTGGCTGGCCCCCTTAATTTTCTTCTCAATTTTTTTGCCACATTATCTTCACATCAATAGCAGCTGTGATTCAAAATCAGACAGCAAGTTCAATTTAGTATGATCTTGTTATTGCAAAAGGTGTAATTGAGCAACATGGGGTTGGCAAGTCGGGCTTGTGCTCCCTGTGAATGCATACAATGCATGGCATCAACACTGTTTTCAAACTTTGTGACTTGCTGTTTCTAGGGAGGATGACCAAGGACAACAGCAAGGACGTGGAGGCCAACACGACCGTCAAGAGCCCAAGCAATAGCGCCTCTTCTCAAATACAAAGGTATACATGATATCTATATCTTCCTTGCACTGGTAAGAGAACCTATCAGAGAGATGTTGAAGGTTCTTTTACTGTTTCACATTGCTATTTTAAAGCCAGTGCCTTCTTTAAATACTTTAACACCATCAAAAATAATGTTAAATAGTGAGATAGGAATGAATCTTGTCAAAATCACTATCAGCAGTTTACGACAAGAGATTATGCAAGCTGATATTCAATCTTTAGACCCTTTGGTTACAATCCAGTTTGTTACTGAGGTTCTAGGCTGGTCCCCTTATTTTTTCTAATCTCTATGCTTTTTGTTTTTTTTTTTTGTGAGACTATCTCCACATCAACAACAGTCTGGATTCAACATCAGACAGCATCTTCCGTGTAGACTGATCTTAATATGCAAATACTGTAATGTAGCCACACATGTTGGCAAGTCAGGCTTTTGCTACCTGTGGATGAAAACTATGCATGGCACCAGTATTTTTTTTTTTTTTTTTTTTTTTTCAAATTTTGACTTGTCTTTTTTAGGGAAGATGGCCACGGACAACAGTGAGGAAGTGAATGCCAAAACGACCATGGATCAGCTTGGGCAATGGTATTATTTCACCATAGCAAAGGTATATATTATAATATTTAGCCTTAGGGTGCCAAATAAATCACATTGGCATTTTCAGTCAGCGAGAAAAATTTGGTCTTTTGTTTTGCCTTTACTCTTAGATTGCTGAATTAATGAAATGGACCTTTTTAAACAGGAAATATATATTGTCATTTCAAGGTTGTTTTGGCCAGAATATGCAAAAAGTTAGCAGACTGTGTAGATCCAAGATCAGACTGCACATTGTGTGCAGTCGCATCTTGATCTACACTGTCCGCAAAAACAGCTTAAGTCAGTTCCAGTGCTTTATGGGTTCTAAAAGCCACATGCTAAACATAATTTTGTCATATCCCAATGGCCCATCTATGCATTACTCAAGTTATGTATTAAATATTCATAAATGCACAAACACGCATGAAATTGACAAATGTCACATGACAATTGTAGAACATGTTTATCAAAGTCTCCTTTGCCAGTATAGTGCACAGGTAGTAAATATTAACGAATTTCTATAAAATTTCTGAAGGATTCCAATTTCTTTACTCCATATGCACATATCCACTCACCCACACACACACACATACTTACATCTATTTCATTTTTTTTTACCCTGATTTCTGATTCTCTCTCTCTCTCTTTCTCTCTCTCTTAATAAGGCCACATTCAAGTGATGGAATAAATCTGCAAAAAATACAATTTTTGTTAGGTATATGAAACATCTTTTGTTTAAGAGTGCTAACAAATTATTTAGAAACCTACTAACATTGAATTGTAAGGTATGGTGGGAGATGGCCACGACTCCCATCATACCAGTTGACGTGGCTAATAAAAAAAAAAAAAAAAAAAAAAAAAAACATAATTTTGTCATATCCCAATGGCCCATCTATGCATTACTCAAGTTATGTTTACCAGCCCTTTTCACACTACTCTGTCTTAGTCTTCTTTCCCCACCCCCACCCCCCCACAACACTCAACTGTGCACTCCATTGGGAAATTTTACTGAATTTTGATTTGTTTTTTCTTTCAGAGTGGATGACCTACTGACGAAGCAAGTGCGGACAGACTTCCATTGATGCAGCCAGAGAGTTCCGATTTGCCAAGGAAGGTGACAGGTTTTCATACAATATTCGTCTCTTTCATATTTAGTCTACCATTCATTTGCCTGAGGGAATGTGCTTGAAGTTATTCGTTAAACAAGAGGGCCATTTGCCCTGAAATGCTCACATGAGTAAGGTCATGTAGGACTGATAAAGCTGAAAAGATCCTAGTTGTGATAATGTAAAACACATGAGTGTGAGAAACTTATTTTTGACTGACTTGACCTATTTTTTAACTTGTCAGACACATCAAGACAAACATCTTGACAAAGTTTCATGAGTATTGGGTTGAAAAGGTGCCCTCTAGAGAGCACAAAAGGTTTTCCTAAGATTTGGCCCAGTGACCTACTTTTTCACTCGACATGACTGAATTTCACACTTGTCCAAGATTTTATCACGACAAACATTCTGACCAAATTGCATGAGTGTCAGGCTGAAAATGTGCTCTCTAGACTGCACAAAAGGTTTTTCTAAGATATGGCCCAGTGACCTACTTTTTGACCCAAGTGACACAGTTTCAAACTCGTCCAAGATTTTATCAAGACAAACATTCTGACCAACTTTCATGAGTATTGGGCTGCATATGGTGCAAATGAGCTTTTTCTAAGATTTGGCCCAGTGACCTACTTTTTGACCCAAAGTTACCCAGTTTCAAACTGTCTGAGATTTCATCAAGACAATCTGATTAATTTCAAGAGTTTATGATAGAAAATGTGGCCTCTATAGACTGCCCACAAGGTCATTGTTGACGCACAGACGACAGACACAGCGCAATCCCAAAAGCTCACCTTGAGCACTTTGTATTAGGGCGAGCTAAAAGGCAAATATTTAATAGTGGCTTCTTCTTAAATGTTTTCAGAAAGAGAACAGCGTCCAGTTTTGCTGTAATCTTGCTGGATACAAAATTCTGTAGTGTGTAGTGCTGAAGCAAATGGTTTAAACAGAAGAATCATCTGCCATTTTCCAATACTCAGTGATCCTTTGCAATGGACTGTTTACACGAGAAGTGTGGAGTGGGCACTTTGATGAACACTTCCTGGTCAGAGTTTATCATTGGGTTCATGTAACACCACTCCTTATGGTTGGGTGTTCCATACCTCTTGTTGTCATCAGTTTCATTGGCCTGTAATTGAATGCAGTGTCTGGGAGTAAATTAATTGATCATGTTAGGTGAGGAAATGTTCAGCTGAACTGACCTACCCCAAGTCTTTACATTTGTTTGTGTAATTTACATGTTGCCAAGACCCCCACACCCAAAGGCCTTTCTTCAAAGCACATTGTCTTGTGAAGAAGATGAAGAGTTGAAGTCGATACCACAAACTTGCTATGGGTCAATGTTTAAACTTTGGTCACGAGAAACATGATAGCATTCTAAAGGTAGTCATGATCGTACCCCGTCCAGTGTTGATACCAAGGAATAGGTCAGTAATAATGTCCACTTTAAAGGGTCAACAGTAAAGGAAGGGATATAGGGCCTTAAGCTCTTTCTTCTGCATTTTTAGGAATGTAGGATTATGTGGTACTATATGTCTGCCTGAGATGCAGCCCATGGATCAAGTCAGTCAGGTTTGGTAAGCGACCTAGTGCAGAAAAGCAGAATGAAAGGTCAAATGAGTTGGGTTCTTAGGTAAAGTAGTAAGTCTGTGTTGTTGTATTTTCTTGCTTTAAAACATTGGATTGAGTGGCGTTTACATCATTTTCAACATTATTCCTGTTACAATGCGGTGACGTGCTGTCCTGAAATTTGGTGTACCAGTACTTTACAGAACATTCTTCTCAAGCCACTGGCTGCTTTCCTACACAACCATCACTGAAACTATAATAAGTAGCTGTTTGGGAAAATATAAATCCTTAACCAAGTACTATGTGGCGCAACCTACCCAGTGGAACAAAGTGTGGTGCTGAAAAGACGACAGAGAACAGTGAGGAAGTGCAGGCCAAGAAGACCACGAAGAGCCCAAGCAATGGTGCAACTGATAAATAACAAAGGTATGCAAGAATGTTTAGCTGTAAAGTGAAAAATAAAAGACATTTAGCATTTTTTGTAAGGAAGAAAAGAATCCTAGATTCAGTGTTTCTGCTAGCTCATGAATTTTGGGGGTCACCTGTAAGTTTGCTATTAAAGATTAAAGTTAAAAACAATGGGGTAACCAGCATTTTCTCCTTTTCCCACAATGTTTTCTTCCCTTCCAAAAGCTAATTTTTATTTTTGCGTCACAATTATTTCGTCGTCTGCAAAACATTTCATTTTAGGCAATTCTAAAATTTTGTCATGTGGTAAAGGGTTAAAGCAGTCCTTATCATATTTCGGTCATATCGCACTTCCAAGTTTCGTTCACTGCTACTTCTCTCGACACTTTTTTCAAGCCTTTTTCCCACATTGAAAAATCATCAAAACAATGTTCAATAAGTGAAATTGGAATAAATCATGACACAATGATCATGATCAGTTTTCGAAATCAGATTGGGATTCGATTTCGAGACCCCTTGATTACAAGCAAGTAAGTCACTGACAAAGCTACCTGGCTGGCCCCCTTAATTTTCTTCTCAATTTTTTTGCCACATTATCTTCACATCAATAGCAGCTGTGATTCAAAATCAGACAGCAAGTTCAATTTACTATGATCTTGTTATTGCAAAAGGTGTAATTGAGCAACATGGGGTTGGCAAGTCGGGCTTGTGCTCCCTGTGAATGCATACAATGCATGGCATCAACACTGTTTTCAAACTTTGTGACTTGCTGTTTCTAGGGAGGATGACCAAGGACAACAGCAAGGACGTGGAGGCCAATACGACCGTGAAGAGCCCAAGCAATAGCGCCTCTTCTCAAATACAAAGGTATACATGATATCTATATCTTCCTTGCACTGGTAAGAGAACCTATCAGAGAGATGTTGAAGGTTCTTTTACTGTTTCACATTGCTATTTTAAAGCCAGTGCCTTCTTTAAATACTTTAACACCATCAAAAATAATGTTAAATAGTGAGATAGGAATGAATCTTGTTAAAATCACTATCAGCAGTTTACGACAAGAGATTATGCAAGCTGATATTCAATCTTTAGACCCTTTGGTTACAATCCAGTTTGTTACTGAGGTTCTAGGCTGGTCCCCTTATTTTTTCTAATCTCTATGCTTTTTGTTTTTTTTTTTGTGAGACTATCTCCACATCAACAACAGTCTGGATTCAACATCAGACAGCATCTTCCGTGTAGACTGATCTTAATATGCAAATACTGTAATGTAGCCACACATGTTGGCAAGTCAGGCTTTTGCTCCCTGTGGATGAAAACTATGCATGGCACCAGTATTTTTTTTTCCTCAAATTTTGACTTGTCTTTTTTAGGGAAGATGGCCAAGGACAACAGTGAGGAAGTGAGTGCCAAAACGACCATGGATCAGCTTGGGCAATGGTATTATTTCACCATAGCAAAGGTATATATTATAATATTTAGCCTTAGGGTGCCAAATAAATCACATTGGCATTTTCAGTCAGCGACAAAAATTTGGTCTTTTGTTTTGCGTTTACTCTTAGATTGCTGAATTAATGAAATGGACCTTTTTAAACAGGAAGTATATATTGTCATTTCAAGGTTGTTTTGGCCAGAATATGCAAAAAGTTAGCAGACTGTGTAGATCCAAGATCAGACTGCACATTCTGTGCAGTCGCATCTTGATCTACACTGTCCGCAAAAAAAGCTTAAGTCAGTTCCAGTGCTTTATGGGTTCTAAAAGCCACATGCTAAACATAATTTTGTCATATCCCAATGGCCCATCTATGCATTACTCAAGTTATGTTTACCAGCCCTTTTCACACTACTCTGTCTCAGTCTTCTTTTCCCACCCCCACCCCCCCACAACACTCAACTGTGCACTCCATTGGGAAATTTTGTTGAATTTTGATTTGTTTTTTCTTTCAGAGTGGATGACCTACTGACGAAGCAAGTGCGGACAGACTTCCATTGATGCAGCCAGAGAGTTCCGATTTGCCAAGGAAGGTGACAGGTTTTCATACAATATTCATCTCTTTCATATTTAGTCTGCCATTCATTTGCCTGAGGGAATGTGCTTGAAGTTATTCGTTAAACAAAAGGGCCATTTGCCCTGAAATGCTCACATGAGTAAGGTCATGTAGGACTGATAAAGCTGAAAAGATCCTAGTTGTGATAATGTAAAACACATGAGTGTGAGAAACTTAGTTTTGACTGACTTGACCTATTTTTTAACTTGTCAGACACATCAAGACAAACATCTTGACAAAGTTTCATGAGTATTGGGTTGAAAAGGTGCCCTCTAGAGAGCACAAAAGGTTTTCCTAAGATTTGGCCCAGTGACCTACTTTTTCACTCGACATGACCGAATTTCACACTTGTCCAAGATTTTATCACGACAAACATTCTGACCAAGTTGCATGAGTGTCAGGCTGAAAATGTGCTCTCTAGACTGCACAAAAGGTTTTTCTAAGATATGGCCCAGTGACCTACTTTTTGACCCAAGTGACACAGTTTCAAACTCGTCCAAGATTTTATCAAGACAAACATTCTGACCAACTTTCATGAGTATTGGGCTGCATATGGTGCAAATGAGCTTTTTCTAAGATTTGGCCCAGTGACCTACTTTTTGACCCAAAGTTACCCAGTTTCAAACTGTCTGAGATTTCATCAAGACAATCTGATTAATTTCAAGAGTTTATGATAGAAAATGTGGCCTCTATAGACTGCCCACAAGGTCATTGTTGACGCACAGACGGCAGACACAGCGCAATCCCAAAAGCTCACCTTGAGCACTTTGTATTAGGACGAGCTAAAAGTCAAATATTTAATAGTGGCTTCTTCTTAAATGTTTTCAGAAAGAGAACAGCGTCCAGTTTTGCTGTAATCTTGCTGGATACAAAATTCTGTAGTGTATAGTGCTGAAGCAAATGGTTTAAACAGAAGAATCATCTGCCATTTTCCAATACTCAGTGATCCTTTGCAATGGACTGTTTACACGAGAAGTGTGGAGTGGGCACTTTGATGAACACTTCCTGGTCAGAGTTTATCATTGGGTTCATGTAACACCACTCCTTATGGTTGGGTGTTGCATACCTCTTGTTGTCATCAGTTTCATTGGCCTGTAATTGAATGCAGTGTCTGGGAGTAAATTAATTGATTATGTTAGGTGAGGAAATGTTCAGCTGAACTGACCTACCCCAAGTCTTTACATTTGTTTGTGTAATTTACATGTTGCCAAGACCCTCACACCCAAAGGCCTTTCTTCAAAGCACATTGTCTTGTGAAGAAGATGAAGAGTTGAAGTCGATACCACAAACTTGCTATGGGTCAATGTTTAAAATTTGGTCACGAGAAACATGATAGCATTCTAAAGGTAGTCATGATCGTACCCAGTCCAGTGTTGATACCAAGGAATAGGTCAGTAATAATGTCCACTTTAAAGGGTCAACAGTAAAGGAAGGGATATAGGGCCTTAAGCTCTTTCTTTTGCATTTTTAGGAATGTAGGATTATGTGGTACTATATGTCTGCCTGAGATGCAGCCCATGGATCAAGTCAGTCAGGTTTGGTAAGCGACCTAGTGCAGAAAAGCAGAATGAAAGGTCAAATGAGTTGGGTTCTTAGGTAAAGTAGTAAGTCTGTGTTGTTGTATTTTCTTGCTTTAAAACATTGGATTGAGTGGCGTTTACATCATTTTCAACATTATTCCTGTTACAATGCGGTGACGTGCTGTCCTGAAATTTGGTGTACCAGTACTTTACAGAACATTCTTCTCAAGCCACTGGCTGCTTTTCTACACAACCATCACTGAAACTATAATAAGTAGCTGTTTGGGAAAATATAAATCCTTAACCAAGTACTATGTGGCGCAACCTACCCAGTGGAACAAAGTGTGGTGCTGAAAAGATGACAGAGAACAGTGAGGAAGTGCAGGCCAAGATGACCACGAAGAGCCCAAGCAATGGTGCAACTGATAAATAACAAAGGTATGCAAGAATGTTTAGCTGTAAAGTGAAAAATAAAAAACATTTAGCATTTTTTGTAAGGAAGAAAAGAATCCTAGATTCAGTGTTTCTGCTAGCTCATGAATTTTGGGGGTCACCTGTAAGTTTGCTATTAAAGATTAAAGTTAAAAACAATGGGGTAACCAGCATTTTCTCCTTTTCCCACAATGTTTTCTTCCCTTCCAAAAGCTAATTTTTATTTTTGCGTCACAATTATTTCGTCGTCTGCAAAACATTTCATTTTAGGCAATTCTAAAATTTTGTCATGTGGTAAAGGGTTAAAGCAGTCCTTATCATATTTCGGTCATATCGCACTTCCAAGTTTCGTTCACTGCTACTTCTCTCGACACTTTTTTCAAGCCTTTTTCCCACATTGAAAAATCATCAAAACAATGTTCAATAAGTGAAATTGGAATAAATCATGACACAATGATCATGATCAGTTTTCGAAATCAGATTGGGATTCGATTTCGAGACCCCTTGATTACAAGCAAGTAAGTCACTGACAAAGCTACCTGGCTGGCCCCCTTAATTTTCTTCTCAATTTTTTTGCCACATTATCTTCACATCAATAGCAGCTGTGATTCAAAATCAGACAGCAAGTTCAATTTACTATGATCTTGTTATTGCAAAAGGTGTAATTGAGCAACATGGGGTTGGCAAGTCGGGCTTGTGCTCCCTGTGAATGCATACAATGCATGGCATCAACACTGTTTTCAAACTTTGTGACTTGCTGTTTCTAGGGAGGATGACCAAGGACAACAGCAAGGACGTGGAGGCCAATACGACCGTGAAGAGCCCAAGCAATAGCGCCTCTTCTCAAATACAAAGGTATACATGATATCTATATCTTCCTTGCACTGGTAAGAGAACCTATCAGAGAGATGTTGAAGGTTCTTTTACTGTTTCACATTGCTATTTTAAAGCCAGTGCCTTCTTTAAATACTTTAACACCATCAAAAATAATGTTAAATAGTGAGATAGGAATGAATCTTGTTAAAATCACTATCAGCAGTTTACGACAAGAGATTATGCAAGCTGATATTCAATCTTTAGACCCTTTGGTTACAATCCAGTTTGTTACTGAGGTTCTAGGCTGGTCCCCTTATTTTTTCTAATCTCTATGCTTTTTGTTTTTTTTTTTGTGAGACTATCTCCACATCAACAACAGTCTGGATTCAACATCAGACAGCATCTTCCGTGTAGACTGATCTTAATATGCAAATACTGTAATGTAGCCACACATGTTGGCAAGTCAGGCTTTTGCTCCCTGTGGATGAAAACTATGCATGGCACCAGTATTTTTTTTTCCTCAAATTTTGACTTGTCTTTTTTAGGGAAGATGGCCAAGGACAACAGTGAGGAAGTGAGTGCCAAAACGACCATGGATCAGCTTGGGCAATGGTATTATTTCACCATAGCAAAGGTATATATTATAATATTTAGCCTTAGGGTGCCAAATAAATCACATTGGCATTTTCAGTCAGCGACAAAAATTTGGTCTTTTGTTTTGCGTTTACTCTTAGATTGCTGAATTAATGAAATGGACCTTTTTAAACAGGAAGTATATATTGTCATTTCAAGGTTGTTTTGGCCAGAATATGCAAAAAGTTAGCAGACTGTGTAGATCCAAGATCAGACTGCACATTCTGTGCAGTCGCATCTTGATCTACACTGTCCGCAAAAAAAGCTTAAGTCAGTTCCAGTGCTTTATGGGTTCTAAAAGCCACATGCTAAACATAATTTTGTCATATCCCAATGGCCCATCTATGCATTACTCAAGTTATGTTTACCAGCCCTTTTCACACTACTCTGTCTCAGTCTTCTTTTCCCACCCCCACCCCCCCACAACACTCAACTGTGCACTCCATTGGGAAATTTTATTGAATTTTGATTTGTTTTTTCTTTCAGAGTGGATGACCTACTGACGAAGCAAGTGCGGACAGACTTCCATTGATGCAGCCAGAGAGTTCCGATTTGCCAAGGAAGGTGACAGGTTTTCATACAATATTCATCTCTTTCATATTTAGTCTGCCATTCATTTGCCTGAGGGAATGTGCTTGAAGTTATTCGTTAAACAAGAGGGCCATTTGCCCTGAAATGCTCACATGAGTAAGGTCATGTAGGACTGATAAAGCTGAAAAGATCCTAGTTGTGATAATGTAAAACACATGAGTGTGAGAAACTTAGTTTTGACTGACTTGACCTATTTTTTAACTTGTCAGACACATCAAGACAAACATCTTGACAAAGTTTCATGAGTATTGGGTTGAAAAGGTGCCCTCTAGAGAGCACAAAAGGTTTTCCTAAGATTTGGCCCAGTGACCTACTTTTTCACTCGACATGACCGAATTTCACACTTGTCCAAGATTTTATCACGACAAACATTCTGACCAAGTTGCATGAGTGTCAGGCTGAAAATGTGCTCTCTAGACTGCACAAAAGGTTTTTCTAAGATATGGCCCAGTGACCTACTTTTTGACCCAAGTGACACAGTTTCAAACTCGTCCAAGATTTTATCAAGACAAACATTCTGACCAACTTTCATGAGTATTGGGCTGCATATGGTGCAAATGAGCTTTTTCTAAGATTTGGCCCAGTGACCTACTTTTTGACCCAAAGTTACCCAGTTTCAAACTGTCTGAGATTTCATCAAGACAATCTGATTAATTTCAAGAGTTTATGATAGAAAATGTGGCCTCTATAGACTGCCCACAAGGTCATTGTTGACGCACAGACGACAGACACAGCGCAATCCCAAAAGCTCACCTTGAGCACTTTGTATTAGGACGAGCTAAAAGTCAAATATTTAATAGTGGCTTCTTCTTAAATGTTTTCAGAAAGAGAACAGCGTCCAGTTTTGCTGTAATCTTGCTGGATACAAAATTCTGTAGTGTATAGTGCTGAAGCAAATGGTTTAAACAGAAGAATCATCTGCCATTTTCCAATACTCAGTGATCCTTTGCAATGGACTGTTTACACGAGAAGTGTGGAGTGGGCACTTTGATGAACACTTCCTGGTCAGAGTTTATCATTGGGTTCATGTAACACCACTCCTTATGGTTGGGTGTTGCATACCTCTTGTTGTCATCAGTTTCATTGGCCTGTAATTGAATGCAGTGTCTGGGAGTAAATTAATTGATTATGTTAGGTGAGGAAATGTTCAGCTGAACTGACCTACCCCAAGTCTTTACATTTGTTTGTGTAATTTACATGTTGCTAAGACCCTCACACCCAAAGGCCTTTCTTCAAAGCACATTGTCTTGTGAAGAAGATGAAGAGTTGAAGTCGATACCACAAACTCGCTATGGGTCAATGTTTAAAATTTGGTCACGAGAAACATGATAGCATTCTAAAGGTAGTCATGATCGTACCCAGTCCAGTGTTGATACCAAGGAATAGGTCAGTAATAATGTCCACTTTAAAGGGTCAACAGTAAAGGAAGGGATATAGGGCCTTAAGCTCTTTCTTTTGCATTTTTAGGAATGTAGGATTATGTGGTACTATATGTCTGCCTGAGATGCAGCCCATGGATCAAGTCAGTCAGGTTTGGTAAGCGACCTAGTGCAGAAAAGCAGAATGAAAGGTCAAATGAGTTGGGTTCTTAGGTAAAGTAGTAAGTCTGTGTTGTTGTATTTTCTTGCTTTAAAACATTGGATTGAGTGGCGTTTACATCATTTTCAACATTATTCCTGTTACAATGCGGTGACGTGCTGTCCTGAAATTTGGTGTACCAGTACTTTACAGAACATTCTTCTCAAGCCACTGGCTGCTTTTCTACACAACCATCACTGAAACTATAATAAGTAGCTGTTTGGGAAAATATAAATCCTTAACCAAGTACTATGTGGCGCAACCTACCCAGTGGAACAAAGTGTGGTGCTGAAAAGACGACAGAGAACAGTGAGGAAGTGCAGGCCAAGATGACCACGAAGAGCCCAAGCAATGGTGCAACTGATAAATAACAAAGGTATGCAAGAATGTTTAGCTGTAAAGTGAAAAATAAAAAACATTTAGCATTTTTTGTAAGGAAGAAAAGAATCCTAGATTCAGTGTTTCTGCTAGCTCATGAATTTTGGGGGTCACCTGTAAGTTTGCTATTAAAGATTAAAGTTAAAAACAATGGGGTAACCAGCATTTTCTCCTTTTCCCACAATGTTTTCTTCCCTTCCAAAAGCTAATTTTTATTTTTGCGTCACAATTATTTCGTCGTCTGCAAAACATTTCATTTTAGGCAATTCTAAAATTTCGTCATGTGGTAAAGGGTTAAAGCAGTCCTTATCATATTTCGGTCATATCGCACTTCCAAGTTTCGTTCACTGCTACTTCTCTCGACACTTTTTTCAAGCCTTTTTCCCACATTGAAAAATCATCAAAACAATGTTCAATAAGTGAAATTGGAATAAATCATGACACAATGATCATGATCAGTTTTCGAAATCAGATTGGGATTCGATTTCGAGACCCCTTGATTACAAGCAAGTAAGTCACTGACAAAGCTACCTGGCTGGCCCCCTTAATTTTCTTCTCAATTTTTTTGCCACATTATCTTCACATCAATAGCAGCTGTGATTCAAAATCAGACAGCAAGTTCAATTTACTATGATCTTGTTATTGCAAAAGGTGTAATTGAGCAACATGGGGTTGGCAAGTCGGGCTTGTGCTCCCTGTGAATGCATACAATGCATGGCATCAACACTGTTTTCAAACTTTGTGACTTGCTGTTTCTAGGGAGGATGACCAAGGACAACAGCAAGGACGTGGAGGCCAATACGACCGTGAAGAGCCCAAGCAATAGCGCCTCTTCTCAAATACAAAGGTATACATGATATCTATATCTTCCTTGCACTGGTAAGAGAACCTATCAGAGAGATGTTGAAGGTTCTTTTACTGTTTCACATTGCTATTTTAAAGCCAGTGCCTTCTTTAAATACTTTAACACCATCAAAAATAATGTTAAATAGTGAGATAGGAATGAATCTTGTTAAAATCACTATCAGCAGTTTACGACAAGAGATTATGCAAGCTGATATTCAATCTTTAGACCCTTTGGTTACAATCCAGTTTGTTACCGAGGTTCTAGGCTGGTCCCCTTATTTTTTCTAATCTCTATGCTTTTTGTTTTTTTTTTTGTGAGACTATCTCCACATCAACAACAGTCTGGATTCAACATCAGACAGCATCTTCCGTGTAGACTGATCTTAAGATGCAAATACTGTAATGTAGCCACACATGTTGGCAAGTCAGGCTTTTGCTCCCTGTGGATGAAAACTATGCATGGCACCAGTATTTTTTTTTTTTTTTTTCAAATTTTGACTTGTCTTTTTTAGGGAAGATGGCCACGGACAACAGTGAGGAAGTGAATGCCAAAACGACCATGGATCAGCTTGGGCAATGGTATTATTTCACCATAGCAAAGGTATATATTATAATATTTAGCCTTAGGGTGCCAAATAAATCACATTGGCATTTTCAGTCAGCGAGAAAAATTTGGTCTTTTGTTTTGCCTTTACTCTTAGATTGCTGAATTAATGAAATGGACCTTTTTAAACAGGAAATATATATTGTCATTTCAAGGTTGTTTTGGCCAGAATATGCAAAAAGTTAGCAGACTGTGTAGATCCAAGATCAGACTGCACATTCTGTGCAGTCGCATCTTGATCTACACTGTCCGCAAAAACAGCTTAAGTCAGTTCCAGTGCTTTATGGGTTCTAAAAGCCACATGCTAAACATAATTTTGTCATATCCCAATGGCCCATCTATGCATTACTCAAGTTATGTTTACCAGCCCTTTTCACACTACTCTGTCTCAGTCTTCTTTTCCCACCCCCACCCCCCCACAACACTCAACTGTGCACTCCATTGGGAAATTTTATTGAATTTTGATTTGTTTTTTCTTTCAGAGTGGATGACCTACTGACGAAGCAAGTGCGGACAGACTTCCATTGATGCAGCCAGAGAGTTCCGATTTGCCAAGGAAGGTGACAGGTTTTCATACAATATTCATCTCTTTCATATTTAGTCTGCCATTCATTTGCCTGAGGGAATGTGCTTGAAGTTATTCGTTAAACAAGAGGGCCATTTGCCCTGAAATGCTCACATGAGTAAGGTCATGTAGGACTGATAAAGCTGAAAAGATCCTAGTTGTGATAATGTAAAACACATGAGTGTGAGAAACTTAGTTTTGACTGACTTGACCTATTTTTTAACTTGTCAGACACATCAAGACAAACATCTTGACAAAGTTTCATGAGTATTGGGTTGAAAAGGTGCCCTCTAGAGAGCACAAAAGGTTTTCCTAAGATTTGGCCCAGTGACCTACTTTTTTTTCACTCGACATGACCGAATTTCACACTTGTCCAAGATTTTATCACGACAAACATTCTGACCAAGTTGCATGAGTGTCAGGCTGAAAATGTGCTCTCTAGACTGCACAAAAGGTTTTTCTAAGATATGGCCCAGTGACCTACTTTTTGACCCAAGTGACACAGTTTCAAACTCGTCCAAGATTTTATCAAGACAAACATTCTGACCAACTTTCATGAGTATTGGGCTGCATATGGTGCAAATGAGCTTTTTCTAAGATTTGGCCCAGTGACCTACTTTTTGACCCAAAGTTACCCAGTTTCAAACTGTCTGAGATTTCATCAAGGCAATCTGATTAATTTCAAGAGTTTATGATAGAAAATGTGGCCTCTATAGACTGCCCACAAGGTCATTGTTGACGCACAGACGACAGACACAGCGCAATCCCAAAAGCTCACCTTGAGCACTTTGTATTAGGACGAGCTAAAAGTCAAATATTTAATAGTGGCTTCTTCTTAAATGTTTTCAGAAAGAGAACAGCGTCCAGTTTTGCTGTAATCTTGCTGGATACAAAATTCTGTAGTGTATAGTGCTGAAGCAAATGGTTTAAACAGAAGAATCATCTGCCATTTTCCAATACTCAGTGATCCTTTGCAATGGACTGTTTACACGAGAAGTGTGGAGTGGGCACTTTGATGAACACTTCCTGGTCAGAGTTTATCATTGGGTTCATGTAACACCACTCCTTATGGTTGGGTGTTGCATACCTCTTGTTGTCATCAGTTTCATTGGCCTGTAATTGAATGCAGTGTCTGGGAGTAAATTAATTGATTATGTTAGGTGAGAAAATGTTCAGCTGAACTGACCTACCCCAAGTCTTTACATTTGTTTGTGTAATTTACATGTTGCCAAGACCCTCACACCCAAAGGCCTTTCTTCAAAGCACATTGTCTTGTGAAGAAGATGAAGAGTTGAAGTCGATACCACAAACTTGCTATGGGTCAATGTTTAAAATTTGGTCACGAGAAACATGATAGCATTCTAAAGGTAGTCATGATCGTACCCAGTCCAGTGTTGATACCAAGGAATAGGTCAGTAATAATGTCCACTTTAAAGGGTCAACAGTAAAGGAAGGGATATAGGGCCTTAAGCTCTTTCTTTTGCATTTTTAGGAATGTAGGATTATGTGGTACTATATGTCTGCCTGAGATGCAGCCCATGGATCAAGTCAGTCAGGTTTGGTAAGCGACCTAGTGCAGAAAAGCAGAATGAAAGGTCAAATGAGTTGGGTTCTTAGGTAAAGTAGTAAGTCTGTGTTGTTGTATTTTCTTGCTTTAAAACATTGGATTGAGTGGCGTTTACATCATTTTCAACATTATTCCTGTTACAATGCGGTGACGTGCTGTCCTGAAATTTGGTGTACCAGTACTTTACAGAACATTCTTCTCAAGCCACTGGCTGCTTTTCTACACAACCATCACTGAAACTATAATAAGTAGCTGTTTGGGAAAATATAAATCCTTAACCAAGTACTATGTGGCGCAACCTACCCAGTGGAACAAAGTGTGGTGCTGAAAAGACGACAGAGAACAGTGAGGAAGTGCAGGCCAAGATGACCACGAAGAGCCCAAGCAATGGTGCAACTGATAAATAACAAAGGTATGCAAGAATGTTTAGCTGTAAAGTGAAAAATAAAAAACATTTAGCATTTTTTGTAAGGAAGAAAAGAATCCTAGATTCAGTGTTTCTGCTAGCTCATGAATTTTGGGGGTCACCTGTAAGTTTGCTATTAAAGATTAAAGTTAAAAACAATGGGGTAACCAGCATTTTCTCCTTTTCCCACAATGTTTTCTTCCCTTCCAAAAGCTAATTTTTATTTTTGCGTCACAATTATTTCGTCGTCTGCAAAACATTTCATTTTAGGCAATTCTAAAATTTTGTCATGTGGTAAAGGGTTAAAGCAGTCCTTATCATATTTCGGTCATATCGCACTTCCAAGTTTCGTTCACTGCTACTTCTCTCGACACTTTTTTCAAGCCTTTTTCCCACATTGAAAAATCATCAAAACAATGTTCAATAAGTGAAATTGGAATAAATCATGACACAATGATCATGATCAGTTTTCGAAATCAGATTGGGATTCGATTTCGAGACCCCTTGATTACAAGCAAGTAAGTCACTGACAAAGCTACCTGGCTGGCCCCCTTAATTTTCTTCTCAATTTTTTTGCCACATTATCTTCACATCAATAGCAGCTGTGATTCAAAATCAGACAGCAAGTTCAATTTACTATGATCTTGTTATTGCAAAAGGTGTAATTGAGCAACATGGGGTTGGCAAGTCGGGCTTGTGCTCCCTGTGAATGCATACAATGCATGGCATCAACACTGTTTTCAAACTTTGTGACTTGCTGTTTCTAGGGAGGATGACCAAGGACAACAGCAAGGACGTGGAGGCCAATACGACCGTGAAGAGCCCAAGCAATAGCGCCTCTTCTCAAATACAAAGGTATACATGATATCTATATCTTCCTTGCACTGGTAAGAGAACCTATCAGAGAGATGTTGAAGGTTCTTTTACTGTTTCACATTGCTATTTTAAAGCCAGTGCCTTCTTTAAATACTTTAACACCATCAAAAATAATGTTAAATAGTGAGATAGGAATGAATCTTGTTAAAATCACTATCAGCAGTTTACGACAAGAGATTATGCAAGCTGATATTCAATCTTTAGACCCTTTGGTTACAATCCAGTTTGTTACTGAGGTTCTAGGCTGGTCCCCTTATTTTTTCTAATCTCTATGCTTTTTGTTTTTTTTTTTGTGAGACTATCTCCACATCAACAACAGTCTGGATTCAACATCAGACAGCATCTTCCGTGTAGACTGATCTTAATATGCAAATACTGTAATGTAGCCACACATGTTGGCAAGTCAGGCTTTTGCTCCCTGTGGATGAAAACTATGCATGGCACCAGTATTTTTTTTTCCTCAAATTTTGACTTGTCTTTTTTAGGGAAGATGGCCAAGGACAACAGTGAGGAAGTGAGTGCCAAAACGACCATGGATCAGCTTGGGCAATGGTATTATTTCACCATAGCAAAGGTATATATTATAATATTTAGCCTTAGGGTGCCAAATAAATCACATTGGCATTTTCAGTCAGCGACAAAAATTTGGTCTTTTGTTTTGCGTTTACTCTTAGATTGCTGAATTAATGAAATGGACCTTTTTAAACAGGAAGTATATATTGTCATTTCAAGGTTGTTTTGGCCAGAATATGCAAAAAGTTAGCAGACTGTGTAGATCCAAGATCAGACTGCACATTCTGTGCAGTCGCATCTTGATCTACACTGTCCGCAAAAACAGCTTAAGTCAGTTCCAGTGCTTTATGGGTTCTAAAAGCCACATGCTAAACATAATTTTGTCATATCCCAATGGCCCATCTATGCATTACTCAAGTTATGTTTACCAGCCCTTTTCACACTACTCTGTCTCAGTCTTCTTTCCCCACCCCCACCCCCCCACAACACTCAACTGTGCAATCCATTGGGAAATTTTATTGAATTTTGATTTGTTTTTTCTTTCAGAGTGGATGACCTACTGACAAAGCAAGTGCAGACAGACTTCCATTGATGCAGCCAGAGAGTTCCGATTTGCCAAGGAAGGTGACAGGTTTTCATACAATATTGGTCTCTTTCATATTTAGTCTACCATTCATTTGCCTGAGGGAATGTGCTTGAAGTTATTCGTTAAACAAGAGGGCCATTTGCCCTGAAATGCTCACATGAGTAAGGTCATCTAGGACTGATAAAACTGAAAAGATCCCAGTTGTGATAATGTAAAACACATGAGTGTGAGAAACTTAGTTTTGACTGACTTGACCTATTTTTTAACTTGTCAGACACATCAAGACAAACATCTTGACAAAGTTTCATGAGTATTGGGTTGAAAAGGTGCCCTCTAGAGAGCACAAAAGGTTTTCCTAAGATTTGGCCCAGTGACCTACTTTTTCACTCGACATGACCGAATTTCACACTTGTCCAAGATTTTATCACGACAAACATTCTGACCAAGTTGCATGAGTGTCAGGCTGAAAATGTGCTCTCTAGACTGCACAAAAGGTTTTTCTAAGATATGGCCAAGTGACCTACTTTTTGACCCAAGTGACACAGTTTCAAACTCGTCCAAGATTTTATCAAGACAAACATTCTGACCAACTTTCATGAGTATTGGGCTGCATATGGTGCAAATGAGCTTTTTCTAAGATTTGGCCCAGTAACCTACTTTTTGACCCAAAGTTACCCAGTTTCAAACTGTCTGAGATTTCATCAAGACAATCTGATTAATTTCAAGACCTTATGATAGAAAATGTGGCCTCTATAGACTGCCCACAAGGTCATTGTTGACGCACAGACGACAGACACAGCGCAATCCCAAAAGCTCACCTTGAGCACTTTGTATTAGGGCGAGCTAAAAGGCAAATATTTAATAGTGGCTTCTTCTTAAATGTTTTCAGAAAGAGAACAGCGTCCAGTTTTGCTGTAATCTTGCTGGATACAAAATTCTGTAGTGTGTAGTGCTGAAGCAAATGGTTTAAACAGAAGAATCATCTGCCATTTTCCAATACTCAGTGATCCTTTGCAATGGACTGTTTACACGAGAAGTGTGGAGTGGGCACTTTGATGAACACTTCCTGGTCAGAGTTTATCATTGGGTTCATGTAACACCACTCCTTATGGTTGGGTGTTCCATACCTCTTGTTGTCATCAGTTTCATTGGCCTGTAATTGAATGCAGTGTCTGGGAGTAAATTAATTGATCATGTTAGGTGAGGAAATGTTCAGCTGAACTGACCTACCCCAAGTCTTTACATTTGTTTGTGTAATTTACATGTTGCCAAGACCCCCACACCCAAAGGCCTTTCTTCAAAGCACATTGTCTTGTGAAGAAGATGAAGAGTTGAAGTCGATACCACAAACTTGCTATGGGTCAATGTTTAAACTTTGGTCACGAGAAACATGATAGCATTCTAAAGGTAGTCATGATCGTACCCCGTCCAGTGTTGATACCAAGGAATAGGTCAGTAATAATGTCCACTTTAAAGGGTCAACAGTAAAGGAAGGGATATAGGGCCTTAAGCTCTTTCTTTTGCATTTTTAGGAATGTAGGATTATGTGGTACTATATGTCTGCCTGAGATGCAGCCCATGGATCAAGTCAGTCAGGTTTGGTAAGCGACCTAGTGCAGAAAAGCAGAATGAAAGGTCAAATGAGTTGGGTTCTTAGGTAAAGTAGTAAGTCTGTGTTGTTGTATTTTCTTGCTTTAAAACATTGGATTGAGTGGCGTTTACATCATTTTCAACATTATTCCTGTTACAATGCGGTGACGTGCTGTCCTGAAATTTGGTGTACCAGTACTTTACAGAACATTCTTCTCAAGCCACTGGCTGCTTTCCTACACAACCATCACTGAAACTATAATAAGTAGCTGTTTGGGAAAAATATAAATCCTTAACCAAGTACTATGTGGCGCAACCTACCCAGTGGAACAAAGTATGGTGCTGAAAAGACGACAGAGAACAGTGAGGAAGTGCAGGCCAAGATGACCACGAAGAGCCCAAGCAATGGTGCAACTGATAAATAACAAAAGTATGCAAGAATGTTTAGCTGTAAAGTGAAAAATAAAAAACATTTAGCATTTTTTGTAAGGAAGAAAAGAATCCTAGATTCAGTGTTTCTGCTAGCTCATGAATTTTGGGGGTCACCTGTAAGTTTGCTATTAAAGATTAAAGTTAAAAACAATGGGGTAACCAGCATTTTCTCCTTTTCCCACAATGTTTTCTTCCCTTCCAAAAGCTAATTTTTATTTTTGCGTCACAATTATTTCGTCATCTGCAAAACATTTCATTTTAGGCAATTCTAAAATTTTGTCATGTGGTAAAGGGTTAAAGCAGTCCTTATCATATTTCGGTCATATCGCACTTCCAAGTTTCGTTCACTGCTACTTCTCTCGACACTTTTTTCAAGCCTTTTTCCCACATTGAAAAATCATCAAAACGATGTTCAATAAGTGAAATTGGAATAAATCATGACACAATGATCATGATCAGTTTTCGAAATCAGATTGGGATTCGATTTCGAGACCCCTTGATTACAAGCAAGTAAGTCACTGACAAAGCTACCTGGCTGGCCCCCTTAATTTTCTTCTCAATTTTTTTGCCACATTATCTTCACATCAATAGCAGCTGTGATTCAAAATCAGACAGCAAGTTCAATTTACTATGATCTTGTTATTGCAAAAGGTGTAATTGAGCAACATGGGGTTGGCAAGTCGGGCTTGTGCTCCCTGTGAATGCATACAATGCATGGCATCAACACTGTTTTCAAACTTTGTGACTTGCTGTTTCTAGGGAGGATGACCAAGGACAACAGCAAGGACGTGGAGGCCAACACGACCGTCAAGAGCCCAAGCAATAGCGCCTCTTCTCAAATACAAAGGTATACATGATATCTATATCTTCCTTGCACTGGTAAGAGAACCTATCAGAGAGATGTTGAAGGTTCTTTTACTGTTTCACATTGCTATTTTAAAGCCAGTGCCTTCTTTAAATACTTTAACACCATCAAAAATAATGTTAAATAGTGAGATAGGAATGAATCTTGTCAAAATCACTATCAGCAGTTTACGACAAGAGATTATGCAAGCTGATATTCAATCTTTAGACCCTTTGGTTACAATCCAGTTTGTTACTGAGGTTCTAGGCTGGTCCCCTTATTTTTTCTAATCTCTATGCTTTTTGTTGTTTTTTTGTGAGACTATCTCCACATCAACAACAGTCTGGATTCAACATCAGACAGCATCTTCCGTGTAGACTGATCTTAATATGCGAATACTGTAATGTAGCCACACATGTTGGCAAGTCAGGCTTTTGCTCCCTGTGGATGAAAACTGCATGGCACCAGTGTTTTTTTTTTTTTTTTTCAAATTTTGACTTGTCTTTTTTAGGGAAGATGGCCAAGGACAACAGTGAGGTAGTGAATGCCAAAACGACCATGGATCAGCTTGGGCGATGGTATTATTTCACCATAGCAAAGGTATATAAAATAATATTTAGCCTTAGGGTGCCAAATAAATCACATTGGCATTTTCAGTCAGCGACAAAAATTTGGTCTTTTGTTTTGCGTTTACTCTTAGATTGCTGAATTAATGAAATGGACCTTTTTAAACAGGAAGTATATATTGTCATTTCAAGGTTGTATTGGCCTGAATATGCAAAAAGTTAGCAGACTGTGTAGATCCAAGATCAGACTGCACATTCTGTGCAGTCGCATCTTGATCTACACTGTCCGCAAAAACAGCTTAAGTCAGTTCCAGTGCTTTATGGGTTCTAAAAGCCACATGCTAAACATAATTTTGTCATATCCCAATGGCCCATCTGTGCATTACTCAAGTTATGTTTACCAGCCCTTTTCACACTACTCTGTCTCAGTCTTCTTTCCCCACCCCCACCCCCCCACAACACTCAACTGTGCACTCCATTGGGAAATTTTATTGAATTTTGATTTGTTTTTTCTTTCAGAGTGGATGACCTACTGACGAAGCAAGTGCGGACAGACTTCCATTGATGCAGCCAGAGAGTTCCGATTTGCCAAGGAAGGTGACAGGTTTTCATACAATATTCATCTCTTTCATATTTAGTCTACCATTCATTTGCCTGAGGGAATGTGCTTGAAGTTATTCGTTAAACAAGAGGGCCATTTGCCCTGAAATGCTCACATGAGTAAGGTCATCTAGGACTTATAAAGCTGAAAAGATCCTAGTTGTGATAATGTAAAACACATGAGTGTGAGAAACTTAGTTTTGACTGACTTGACCTATTTTTTAACTTGTCAGACACATCAAGACAAACATCTTGACAAAGTTTCATGAATATTGGGTTGAAAATGTGCCCTCTAGAGAGCACAAAAGGATTTCCTAAGATTTGGCCCAGTGACCTACTTTTTCACTCGACATGACCGAATTTCACACTTGTCCAAGATTTTATCACGACAAACATTCTGACCAAGTTGCATGAGTGTCAGGCTGAAAATGTGCTCTCTAGACTGCACAAAAGGTTTTTCTAAGATATGGCCCAGTGACCTACTTTTTGACCCAAGTGACACAGTTTCAAACTCGTCCAAGATTTTATCAAGACAAACATTCTGACCAACTTTCATGAGTATTGGGCTGCATATGGTGCAAATGAGCTTTTTCTAAGATTTGGCCCAGTGACCTACTTTTTGACCCAAAGTTACCCAGTTTCAAACTGTCTGAGATTTCATCAAGGCAATCTGATTAATTTCAAGAGTTTATAATAGAAAATGTGGCCTCTATAGACTGCCCACAAGGTCATTGTTGACGCACAGACGACAGACACAGCGCAATCCCAAAAGCTCACCTTGAGCACTTTGTATTAGGGCGAGCTAAAAGGCAAATATTTAATACATGTAGTGGCTTCTTCTTAAATGTTTTCAGAAAGAGAACAGCATCCAGTTTTGCTGTAATCTTGCTGGATACAAAATTCTGTAGTGTATAGTGCTGAAGCAAATGGTTTAAACAGAAGAATCATCTGCCATTTTCCAATACTCAGTGGTCCTTTGCAATGGACTGTTTACACGAGAAGTGTGGAGTGGGCACTTTGATGAACACTTCCTGGTCAGAGTTTATCATTGGGTTCATGTAACACCACTCCTTATGGTTGGGTGTTCCATACCTCTTGTTGTCATCAGTTTCATTGGCCTGTAATTGAATGCAGTGTCTGGGAGTATATTAATTGATTATGTTAGGTGAGGAAATGTTCAGCTGAACTGACCTACCCCAAGTCTTTACATTTGTTTGTGTAATTTACATGTTGCCAAGACCCCCACACCCAAAGGCCTTTCTTCAAAGCACATTGTCTTGTGAAGAAGATGAAGAGTTGAAGTCGATACCACAAACTTGCTATGGGTCAATGTTTAAACTTTGGTCACGAGAAACATGATAGCATTCTAAAGGTAGTCATGATCGTACCCTGTCCAGTGTTGATACCAAGGAATAGGTCAGTAATAATGTCCACTTTAAAGGGTCAACAGTAAAGGAAGGGATATAGGGCCTTAAGCTCTTTCTTCTGCATTTTTAGGAATGTAGGATTATGTGGTACTATATGTCTGCCTGAGATGCAGCCCATGGATCAAGTCAGTCAGGTTTGGTAAGCGACCTAGTGCAGAAAAGCAGAATGAAAGGTCAAATGAGTTGGGTTCTTAGGTAAAGTAGTAAGTCTGTGTTGTTGTATTTTCTTGCTTTAAAACATTGGATTGAGTGGCGTTTACATCATTTTCAACATTATTCCTGTTACAATGCGGTGACGTGCTGTCCTGAAATTTGGTGTACCAGTACTTTACAGAACATTCTTCTTAAGCCACTGGCTGCTTTTCTACACAACCATCACTGAAACTATAATAAGTAGCTGTTTGGGAAAATATAAATCCTTAACCAAGTACTATGTGGCGCAACCTACCCAGTGGAACAAAGTGTGGTGCTGAAAAGACAACAGAGATCAGTGAGGAAGTGCAGGCCAAGATGACCACGAAGAGCCCAAGCAATGGTGCAACTGATAAACAAAGGTATGCAAGAATGTTTAGCTGTAAAGTGAAAAATAAAAAACATTTAGCATTTTTTGTGAGGAAGAAAAGAATCCTAGATTCAGTGTTTCTGCTAGCTCATGAATTTTGGGGGTCACCTGTAAGTTTGCTATTAAAGATTAAAGTTAAAAACAATGGGGTAACCAGCATTTTCTCCTTTTCCCACAATGCTTTCTTCCCTTCCAAAAGCTAATTTTTATTTTTGCGTCACAATTATTTCGTCGTCTGCAAAACATTTCATTTTAGGCAATTCTAAAATTTTGTCATGTGGTAAAGGGTTAAAGCAGTCCTTATCATATTTTGGTCATATCGCACTTCCAAGTTTCGTTCACTGCTACTTCTCTCGACACTTTTTTCAAGCCTTTTTCCCACATTGAAAAATCATCAAAACAATGTTCAATAAGTGAAACTGGAATAAATCATGACACAATGATCATGATCAGTTTTCGAAATCAGATTGGGATTCGATTTCGAGACCCCTTGATTACAAGCAAGTAAGTCACCGACAAAGCTACCTGGCTGGCCCCCTTAATTTTCTTCTCAATTTTTTTGCCACATTATCTTCACATCAATAGCAGCTGTGATTCAAAATCAGACAGCAAGTTCAATTTACTATGATCTTGTTATTGCAAAAGGTGTAATTGAGCAACATGGGGTTGGCAAGTCGGGCTTGTGCTCCCTGTGAATGCATACAGTGCATGGCATCAACACTGTTTTCAAACTTTGTGACTTGCTGTTTCTAGGGAGGATGACCAAGGACAACAGCAAGGACGTGGAGGCCAAGACGACCATGAAGAGCCCAAGCAATAGCGCATCTTCTCAAATACAAAGGTATACATGATATCTACATCTTATTTGCACTGGTAAGAGAACCTGTCAGAGAGATGTTGAAGGTTCTTTTACTGTTTCACATTGCTATTTTAAGGACGTATATGACAAATTCTTCCCACGGACAGATTTTTTTTTTAAACTTTGCACATACAAAGCACATCATGTCTCTTGTAGATTACAATGAAAAAAAAGGGGGGTCCCCGTGCTCGTTTCTGAGAAATTCGCTTTTGAAAAAGGTATATACAGTTCCAAAATTCAGCATATACTGGATTTAACACACTTTCCTTCAATAGTCACTTAAACAGGAAAATTACCAGAAGAATATACAAATATACATCACTTTAAAAAAAAAATAATTCAGTTTTGCACAAAAAACATATAAAAGCCTGGTTTTATGCAGGTAAATGTACCAATATGCATCTTATATATAGACCATTGAGTTAAAAAGGGAGATAATTTGACCGGGTTAAGGGTTAATCTTCAATAAAAACATACTTTCTAATGGACAGATTTTTTTTTAAATTTCCACAATCGTAGTACTTATAAATCTAGACAATAAGAAAAAATAAAAATGGCACCTACCCGTGCTTCTTTCCCCAGGAAACAATGATGAAGGTCACTATGGAACTTAATTTTTTCAAGGAAAACTATATAATAGAAGCTCAGCAGACATAGTAGGAAAGAAGAAATTGCTCATGCTCATTAAACGCGATTTCTCCTTTTCCCACATTAATTTTGGATCCTATACTCATTCAAAAAATGAACATAGCCTATATACCTCAAATTCATATCAAACTCTTCATTATCTGTATGTAGTTTTTTTTTATAAATTTGCACACATGATTATGGCCATACGGCTCATAGAAATACAAAAAAAAAAAATGTCTGTGGGAAAAAAATGGGATAAAAGCTTGGCAGACATGATGGAAAAAGGAAAAATTACTCTGTAGAAAAAAATTCTCCTTTTCCTACAGTATTTTTCAAAGAGGAAATAGCTATACTTCAAGAAATAGGTATACTTCAACAACTTCAATTTTCTGCCTATTTCATTGTTTGCTGTGTAACTGGACTTTTTTTTCCAGCTAGTACTTTACCAGTCATATCATCCTTACATTAGCAGGCCAGTTTTGATGCCATCACCTTAATCCTGAAAGGATAGCATAACAACTGGCCTGCCAGTGTCAGGAAAATGTGACTGGTCAAGAACTGGATGAAGAAAATAAATTCAGGAAACACTGGCCTGAGAACCTTCACTTTGAATGACTATAGATACCATACCTCACATTAGGCTGCAAGTTTTGCAAAAATTAGATAAAAAATATAGGAGAAAATTGCTACTTGTGAGAATTTAGCAAAATGGCATACTATTTTTCATGGTAGTTTTTCAAAAAGTGAACATATCATTACAACTTGCATCTACATGTAATTCAATCACATGTTCAATCAAATTGTTACTGTAATATAACCGCATATTTACACAGGGTTTAACTTTTTACCAGATAAGCCCTGCTCTTGCAACCCTAAGGAAGAAGGCTTTTGAAAACATTGTGGGTAAAGGAGAAAATGCTTGAAAGAAGCATTGTCTCCTTTTCCTACAATGCTTTCCAACCCTACTAGAGATAAATCCCATTGTTTGATCAACAACCACTTTATTGTCTGGAAAATGTAGTACCATCCGTACAAAGTTCTACTTGTAAAAGTGCACTGTCGGTTCACTGTTACTATTGCCATTTGTGCGGAAAAATACACAATAGCGCTAACAGTTTTACTATCTGTGAGAAATACAAATATGCAGTATGGATGCGCGTGAACATTTATACCAAACGTCATTAAAGCCAGTGCCTTCTTTAAATACTTTAACACCATCAAAAATAATGTTAAATAGTGAGATAGGAATGAATCTTGACAAAATCACTATCAGCAGTTTACGACAAGAGATTACGCAAGCTGATATTCAATCTTTAGACCCTACGCAAGCTGATATTCAATCTTTAGACCCTTTGGTTACAATCCAGTTTGTTACTGAGGTTCTAGGCTGGTCCCCTTATTTTTTCTAATCTCTATGCTTTTTGTTTTTTGTTTTTGTGAGACTATCTCCACATCAACAACAGTCTGGATTCAACATCAGACAGCATCTTCCGTGTAGACTGATCTTAATATGCAAATACTGTAATGTAGCCACACATGTTGGCAAGTCAGGTTTTTGCTCTTTGTGGATGAAAACTATGCATGGCACCAGTATTTTTTTTTTTCCAAATTTTGTCTTGTCTATTTTAGGGAAGATGGCCAAGGACAACAGTGAGGAAGTGAATGCCAAAACGACCATGAATCAGCTTGGGCGATGGTATTATTTCACCATAGCAAAGGTATCTATTATAATATTTAGCCTTAGGGTGCCAAATAAATCACATTGGCATTTTCAGTCAGCGACAAAAATTTGGCCTTTTGTTTTGCGTTTACTCTTAGATTGCTGAATTAATGAAATGGACCTTTTTAAACAGGAAATATATATTGTCATTTCAAGGTTGTTTTGGCCAGAATATGCAAAATGTTAGCAGACTGTGTAGATCCAAGATCAGACTGCACGTTCTGTGCAGTCGCATCTTGATCTACACTGTCCGCAAAAACAGCTTAAGTCAGTTCCAGCGCTTTATGGGTTAAGCGACATGCTAAACTGCTAAACATAATTTTGTCATATCCCAATGGCCCATCTGTGCATTACTCAAGTTATGTTTACCAGTCCTTTTCACACTACTCTGTCTCAGTCTTCTTTCCCCACGCCCACCCCCCCACAACACACAACCGTGCACTCCATTGAGATATTTTATTGAATTTTGATTTGTTTTTTCTTTCAGAGTGGATGACCTACTGACGAAGCAAGTGTGGACAGACTTCCATTGATGCAGCCAAAGAGTTCCGATTTGCCAAGCAAGGTGACAGGTTTTCATACAATATTCATCTCTTTCATATTTAGTCTACTATTCATTTGCCTGAGGGAATGTGCTTGAAGTTATTCGTTAAACAAGAGGGCCATTTGCCCTGAAATGCTCACATGAGTAAGGTCATCTAGGACTGATAAAGCTGAAAAGATCCTAGTTGTGATAATGTAAAACACATGAGTGTAAGTAACTTAGTTTTGACCAACTTGACCTATTTTTCAACTTGTCAGAGATATCAAGACAAACATCTTGACAAAGTTTCATGAGTATTGGGTTGAAAATGTGCCCTCTAGAGAGCACCAAAGGATTTCATAAGATTTGGCCCAGTGACCTACTGTTTCACTCGACATGACCGAATTTCACACTTGTCCAAGATTTTATCACGACAAACATTCTGACCAAGTTGCATGAGTGTCAGGCTGAAAATGTGCTCTCAAGACTGCACAAAAGGTTTTTCTAAGATATGGCCCAGTGACCTACTTTTTGACCCAAGTGACACAGTTTCAAACTCGTCCAAGATTTTATCAAGACAAACATTCTGACCAACTTTCATGAGTATTGGGCTGCATATGGTGCAAACGAGCTTTTTCTAAGATTTGAACCAGTGACCTACTTTTTTACCCAAAGTTACCCAGTTTCAAACTGTCTGAGATTTCGTCAAGACAATCTGATTAATTTCAAGAGTTTATAATAGAAAATGTGGCCTCTATAGACTGCCCACAAGGTCATTGTTGACGCACAGACGACAGACACAGTGCAATCCCAAAAGCTCACCTTGAGCACTTTGTATTCGGGCGAGCTAAAAGGCAAATATTTAATAGTGGCTTCTTCTTAAATGTTTTCTGAAAGAGAACAGTGTTCAGTTTTGCTGTAATCTTGCTGGATACAAAATTCTGTGGTGTATAGTGCTGAAGCAAATGGTTTAAACAGAAGAATCATCTGCCATTTTCCAATACTCAGTGATCCTTTGCAATGGACTGTTTACACGAGAAGTGTGGAGTGGGCACTTTGATGAACACTTCCTGGTCAGAGTTTATCATTGGGTTCATGTAACACCACTCCTTATGGTTGGGTATTCCATACCTCTTGTTGTCATCAGTTTCATTGGCCTGTAATTGAATGCAGTGTCTGGGAGTAAATTAATTGATTATGTTAGGTGAGGAAATGTTCAGCTGAACTGATCTACCCCAAGTCTTTACATTTGTTTGTGTAATTTACATGTTGCCAAGACCCCCACACCCAAAGGCCTCTCTTCAAAGCACATTGTTTTGTGAAGAACATGAAGAGTTGAAGTCGATACCACAAACTTGCTATGGGTCAATGTTTAACCTTTGGTCACGAGAAACATGATAGCATTCTAAAGGTAGTCATGATCGTACCCTGTCCAGTGTTGATACCAAGGAATAGGTCAGTAATAATGTCCGCTTTAAAGGGTCAACAGTAAAGGAAGGGATATAGGGCCTTAAGCTCTTTCTTTTGCATTTTTAGGAATGTAGGATTACGTGGTACTATTATGTCTGCCTGAGATGCAGCCCATGGATCAAGTCAGTCAGGTTTGGTAAGCAACCTAGTGCAGAAAAGCAGAATGAAAGGTCAAATGAGTTGGGTTCTTAGGTCAAGTAGTAAGCCTGTGTTGTTGTATTTTCTTGCTTTAAAACATTGGATTGAGTGGCGTTTACATCATTTTCAACATTATTCCTGTTACAATGCGGTGACATGCTGTCCTGAAATTTGGTGTACCAGTACTTTACAGAACATTCTTCTCAAGCCACTGGCTGCTTTCCTACACAACCATCACTGAAACTATAATAAGTAGCTGTTTGGGAAAATATTAATCCTTAACCAAGTACTATGTGGCGCAACCTACCCAGTGGAACAAAGTGTGGTGCTGAAACGACGACAGAGAACAGTGAGGAAGTGCAGGCCAAGATGACCACGAAGAGCCCAAGCAATGGTGCAACTGATAAATAACAAAGGTATGCAAGAATGTTTAGCTGTAAAGTGAAAAATAAAATACATTTAGCATTTTTTGTACGGAAGAAAAGAATCCTAGATTCAGTGTTTCTGCTAGCTCATGAATTTTGGGGGTCACCCGTAAGTTTGCTATTAAAGATTAAAGTTAAAAACAATGGGGTAAGCAGCATTTTCTCCTTTTCCCACAATGTTTTCTACCCTTCCAAGAGCTAATTTTTATTTTTGCGTCACAATTATTTCGTCATTTGCAAAACATTTCATTTTAGGCAATTCTAAAATTTTGTCATGTGGTAAAGGGTTAAAGCAGTCCTTATCATATTTCGGTCATATCGGACTTCCAAGTTTCTTTCACTGCTACTTCTCTCGACACTTTTTTCAAGCCTTTTTCCCACACTGAAAAATCATCAAAACAATGTTCAATAATTGAAATTGGAACAAGAGATGTTTGTAAAACATGTATGCCCCCCCTAATGGCATCCAATTCTACATATAACATGTGATTATAAACTGTTAAGTTCAAAGTGTAAAAATGAACAAAGGGTAATTACTCAAAAATTATTAATGATAAATTAACAATTCTTGGGCACTGCACTTCACATTTATGTGAACTATCAACTTATAAGGTTTCATGAGTTTACCTCACATACTTTTTGAGTTATGCTCCGGAAAAAAAATAAGTATGAAAATCAACAAAGGGCAATAACTGCAAAAATATAATGGGCAGGGTTATGGTTCTTGTGCAATGCACTTCTCCTGAATAAGATCTATCCAAATGTAAAGTTTCAAGATGATATCTGAAAAACCTTTTGAGTTATGCTCCGGACAAAAATTAAGTATGAAAATCAACAAAGGGCAATAACTCCAAAAATATGATGGGCAGAGTTATGGTACTTGTGCACTGCACTTCTCCTTAATGAGATCTATCCACCTATGAGGTTTCAATATGATACCTGAAATACTTTTAGAGTTATGCTCCGGACAAAAATTCAGTATGAAAATCAACAAAGGGCAATAACTCCATAAATATGATGGGCAGAGTTATTATTCTTGTGCACTGCACTTCTCCTTAATGAGATCTATCCACCTATGTAGTTTCAAGATGATATCTGAAATATTTTTGAGTTATGCTCCGGACTGACCGACGGACCGACCGACAAGTGCAAAGCAATATACCCCCGCTTCTTCGAAGGGGGGCATAATAAATCATGACACAATGATCATGATCAGTTTTCAAAATCAGATTGGGATTCGATTTTGAGACCCCTTGATTACAAGCAAGTAAGTCACCGACAAAGCTACCTGGCTGGCCTCCTTAATTTCCTTCTCAATTCTTTTGCCACATTATCTTCACATCAATAGCAGCTGTGATTCAAAATCAGACAGCAAGTTCAATTTAGTATGATCTTGTTATTGCAAAAGGTGTAATTGAGCAACATGGGGTTGGCAAGTCGGGCTTGTGCTCCCTGTGAATGCATACAATGCATGGGATCAGCACTGTTTTCAAACTTTGTGACTTGCTGTTTCTAGGGAGGATGACCAAGGACAACAGCAAGGACGTGGAGGCCAAGACGACCGTGAAGAGCCCAAGCAATAGCGCCTCTTCTCAAATACAAAGGTATACATGATCTCTATATCTTATTTGCACTGGTAAAAGAACCTATCAGAGAGATGTTGAAGGTTCTTTTACTGTTTCACATTGCTATTTTAAAGCCAGTGCCTTCTTTAAATACTTTAACACCATCAAAAATAATGTTAAATAGTGAGATAGGAATGAATCTTGTCAAAATCACTATCAGCAGTTTACGACAAGAGATTATGCAAGCTGATATTCAATCTTTAGACCCTTTGGTTACAATCCAGTTTGTTACTGAGGTTCTAGGCTGGTTCCCTTGTTTTTTCTAATCTCTATACTGTTTTTTTTTTGTGAGACTATCTCCACATCAACAACAGTCTGGATTCAAGATCAGACAGCATCTTCCATGTAGACTGATCTTAATATGCAAATACTGTAATGTAGCCACACATGTTGGCAAGTCAGGCTATCAATTTCGAGACCCTTTGATTACAAACAAGTTACTGACAAAGCTACCTGGCTGGCCCCCTTAATTTTTCTTCTCAATTTTTTTTGCCACATTATCTTCACATCAATAGCAGCTCTGCAGAGCCCCAGATAATTTTTTGACCCAAGTATTTAAGCATCATTTTCTTAATAGCAGGGGTAAAATGAAATGACTTTGCTTAAGCAGCAAATTTTTAAGCAAGAAAATTCTAATGGTAGTGCAAAAATTGAGTTTTACCCCATATTGAACATAGTATGTTTCAATCCCATAAAGTTAACTGTTTTTTTATTTTATATAGTGTGCAACTAATAAGATTGATTGAAAAAATATGGCAATTTTATTTATTATTATTATCTGTTATATGCTGAGCATGGTATGAAAAGAAAATGTGTTGCTAAAATATGGATACCTTGGTTACAACTGTTCAGTATTTCCAAACACTTGATCATCAGAAAGATGGAGAAGAATTTTAACTTGCAGCCCAAGCATGCAAGTCGTCATTATGAATAAATGGACACAATGTTTTAACAGTTTTCCAAACAACATAATTTTAGACTCTTTCATATCTTGAGCAGAAGCAGACAAATCAAATGTAGCTTGAATGACTGGATTTGTCTTTCATATAGCGTACTAGAACATAGTGGAAAAAGGAGAAAAGAAAGGTCACCTATGAGTGACCAATACCTTCTTTAACCCTTTATATACTACACCACTAGTGTACACTAAGCACTGCCCAGTGTTTACTGATAAGCCATGCAGGCTTATTGCTAGGTAGAATACTAGCATCAAAATGGCTGCAAGCAGAAATCTCTACAAAATTGACATAGCCAAACATCACCTTGTTTTTCAAAACTGTTGGATAACAACCTAGAAATAAAAGTTATGTACTTACAGGCTTTTCTTGTGCTTTTTAATCCAAAAGGTATATCCATTCAATGAGAAAAAAAAAAACTTTGTAAAGTTTCTTCAAATGTCAATCACTTTAGACACTATGTACACAATAAACACTGTGTTCATTGTTTTTTTTTTTGTTCTGTTTTTGTTTTATTTTTTATTCTTAACACTGAACTAACACTAAACTAACTTTCACTGCAACACTAAAAAAACTTGTTAAAATTTCACTTTTATTTTAGTTTTTTACTGAATCCTATTCTATTGATTTAATGTTTTATGCACTACTTTCAACTTGTAATTTCAATCATATCATTGTGACAGCTCACATATCCATGCATTTCCTGGGTTTCACCAGTACAATGCTAGGACACTTCATTGTCTTGCCAAAGGTCGATCCTGATATGCATAAAAGACATAATTGAGTGGCAGGTTAATCCCTACCTACTCAGAGGTTTCAGGCTCAAACCCTTAGCCTTCAGACACTTTAATGAGAAGTAACACACGACCCATTTTATTTTAGTTTTGCCAAAGTTGTGTGTGATATTTTTCAAAACGGTCATGATCAACACACAAATGTTTTTGACACTGCTCACAGCCAAGGAGTATTTCATGGCGTCGACCCTCCTTACTACAGTTAACACGCCGGCCTCTTTTAGGGAATCCAAATTTGAAGGAGCACGCCGCTTTATTGATCCAACGAAACCAGCAACAAGCTGTCTCGCAAGATTCATTCTGAAATCTATATGTGCTCTCTTCTTGGATTTTCCAGACTTAGTTTTCATCTGGTGATTAGCAGACTCTTTCATGCAGACAAGGGCATTGCACAGAGCAGTGTCAAACAAAAACCAAAACAGATATTTCCACTTTTTTGCCTTCCTAGCAGTTGAATACTGCATTCTGTTTTGGTCAGCAATGTCCACGCCTCCTTTATGCTTGGAGTAGACATCGGCCACTTTTAGACATCGTACATCCTTGGTGCGACCATCTTTTTGTCTGCGTGTAACATGTGACAGCTGATTTGGGTTCATGTTATTAAAAAGCAAATGTACAAGCTTTCGTGGTTTTCTAAGTGACTCTGGAAGGCCTTTTCGATTACACCTAACTGTTCCACAGCAGTAGATGTCATCCAGGAGCAGATCTTCAAAAAGCTTAGGACTTGAAAAAAAATTATCCATGTAAATGTGGTGGTTTTTTCCACAGATATTTGTTGTCAAGTCTTTGACTACTCTGGTCCCTAAGCCTTCTTCTGTTACTCTCTGACCTCGCAGTGACATAGACTTGGAATTCATGCACATAACCCGTTTTTGGGTGTGCACGTTCCCAAACCTTAATTCCAAATTTTGTTGGCTTGGCCGGTAAATACTGTTTGAATGACAGCCTGCCTTTGTAGGCTATCATCCCCTCATCAATTGACTGAGCTTGAGGAGGGTCATAATTCTCTAAACAGAGAGAATTGACAACATCATACACTGGTCTAATATGATGTAACTTGTCATGACCATGTGTCCCTCTAAGAGGATTTGTTTGGCTGTCATTAACATGAAAGTACTTGCATAGCTTTTCAAATCTCTCTCTGGTCATTATATCAGGAACTCCTGGCAAACCAAAGTATGATGCAGTGTTCCATGCAATTGAGAATTTTGGTATCTACATAATACTAAAAATTACGAAAATACCCAGGAACGCATACATTTCTGCCAGTGTCGTGGGGTGCCACTTTGGATCGGCCTTCTCCTAAATCATTCTCGTTGCATAGTCGTTTGTTTCCAAGACAATTCTTTGAACGAGATGATCAGGAAAGAATTTCTGAAAGAAATCTCTCTCATTCTTTCCAGGACCCATGTCAAAAGTAGCACCTACACGCGATGTGAATTCCTTAACTTCAAACCTTCGAAGATTTGAACTCCACACTGACGCGACGGGCTCATCATCTGACTCGTCCTCGCTAATTTCTGGCGTGGAAACTGGACTTATACTGATATCAGAGCCATCCTCGCTCAATAAATCATCTTTTTCGTAAACAGAAAGAAGATCTTCCTGGGAAAATCCTTGGAATTCACTATCACTTTCATATGACGCCATTATTGTCGATATCGTTTGAATGAGGACAAAGAGAATAACGGTCGGAAAATCCCCTTGCATTCCTTTGTTTGAAAGATAAAAATAGAGGTATTACGTATTTATGAATTGTGAAACATTATTTGATTGGAGAATGAAATCAGATTTGTTGCATTGTGGGTTGGTTTAAGCCAATCGGCTTATTTTTAACATTGGTCTTCTGAACACATGAACGCGTCTCTGGGATTTTCCAGTATAGTAAATAGCAGCGAGGGAAGGCGTCTCTCGGATTACGATACAGGTAAAATATAGCGAGTTTACTCGGCTCTGGGATTTCGAGGGTAGTATTTGTCGACGCGTACAGGCAGTACTCGTATACAAGGAACCATGATGGTCCTATATCGCTCACCTGAGTACTAAGAAGTACAGGTTAACAATGAAGATAAATACCAAATACTGAAGTTCAAGGCCAAATGATTATGAAAGAGAGACAACTCACAACTTTAACAGAGGTCTAGGCCTTTGGTTACCCAGAATATTTTCTTATAATTGCACGAAAGATACCCAAGTACAAATGTCTAAGCCCCGCAGCTGGACCTGTAATGATCCCAGGGGCATCTTGTGTGCAAAATTTCTTGAGGTCCACAAGGTGATGCTTCATGCAAAGTATCATAGCTCTAGGCATTTTGGGTTTAAACAAAGATTTTTCAGTTTGCATTATATATACATGTAGATGCTACAGAGTAAACCAAGTCAAATACAGCAACTCTAATTGAAGGGCAAATAACTCATGTTGTTTGGGTCTAATAAGACCCATAATCAAAACCCATCCAAGATCTTATGGTCATATAAATTTTTACCAAGTCTGGTACTGATTGGTATATATTTGTAGATGCTAGAGTGTAAACAAAGTCAAATATGGAAATTTTGTCCAATTCAAGGGCAAATAACTCTGGATGTTCTGGTTCAATCTGACCCATAACTAAACTCTTCCAAGACCTTATGGGAATATATATTTTGACCAAGTTTGGTACTGATTGGTCAATATTTGCAGATGCTAGAGTGTAAACAAAGTCAAATATGGCAAATTTTCTAATTCAAGGGCAGACAACTCAGACAGTTCTGGTCCAATTAGATCCATAATTGGACTAATCTGAGATCTTATGATCACACACACTTTGACAATGTTTGGCGCTGATTGAGTAATATTTGTAGATGCTAGATATAAACAAAGTCAGATTCAGTAATTTTTGCAAATTCAAGGGCAAATAACTCTTGATGTTCTGATTGGATTTGATCCAAAATCAAACTCATCTGAGACCTTATGGGCATATACATTGTGGCCAAGTTTGGTACTGATTGGTCAATATTTGTAGATGCTAGAGTGTAAACAAGAAGATTTTTAAAGATTTCCCTCTTTATCTCTATGTGAAATCCAACAGTGCCATAATTTGAAGTATTTAGGTAGAAGGCTATTAGATGATGCTACATGCCAAATATGAAAGCTCTAGCCCTTACGGTTTGGGACAAGAAGATTTTTAAAGTTTTTTCTCTCGGTTGCCATGGCAACCAGAGTTCTTCATGGAATTCAAACCTTTGAAGTATTCTGAAAGTGCATCACCTAAGGATCATTTCTGTGAAGTTTCATTGAAATCTGTTGGGCGGTTTCAGTGAAGATTTTTTAAGTAATTGTTCACGGACAGACTGACGGACAGACAGACGCCGGACAACGATCGATCACAATAGCTCACCCTGAGCACTATGTGCTCAGGTGAGCTAAAAAGCTAAACTAATGATCTTGGCAGACTATCATAAGGAACACATGTATGAAGTTTTACAAATTTTTGTCCAGGATTTTGAGTTGAAGATACATGAATATTGATCCTTAACAGAAATATACATGAAGCCCCTTTTTCCTATGAGACAGTATTTGATACCAAAAAGGAAAGAAAAAAAACAGTAAATATCAGCAGACATCATTAGGAACACCTGCATGAATTTCTATTATTTTTTGTCAAGGATTTTAGAAGATATCTGTCCTGAAAGATGGACAAACTGATGGTCATTGGTCCATGACAAAATTAAACATTTAGCCCCCTTTTTTCATGACATGGTGTTTCATGAAATAAAAACAAATAACTATTGTCTGCGGCTTGCAATAAACAATAAGAAGATGAAGTTTCATGACATTTTGTCCTGTAGTTAAAGAGATATTGGTCCACAATGAAAATATACGTCAAGCCCCCTTTTTCCATGACACAGCAATAACTGGTACTATTAGACCTACAATCAAACTCATTCGAGATCTTACGGTCATATATATTTAGACCAAGTTTGGTGCTGACTGGTTATTATTTGTAGATGCTAGAGTGTAAACAAAGTCAAGTATAGCAATTTTTTTAATTCAAGGGCAAATAACTCCAGTCGTTCTGGTCCGATTACACCCATAATCGAACTCATCCCAGATCTTATGGTCATATACATTTTGACCAAGTTTGGTGCTGATTGGTTATTATTTGTAGATGCTAGAGTGTAAACAAAGTCAAATACAGCAATTTTTTTAATTCAAGGGCAAATAACTCCAGTCGTTCTGGTCTGATTACACCCATAATCGAACTCATCCCAGATCTTATGGTCATATGTATACATTTTGACCAAGTTTGGTGCTGATTGGTTAATATTTGTAGATGCTAGAGCGTAAACAAAAAAATGTGGATGGACGGACGACGGAAGGACGACAGACGGACAGACGGATGACTGACGCCGACGGACGGTGAGTGATCACAATAGCTCATCCTGAGCACTTTGTGCTCAGGTGAGCTAATAAAGGGTTAACACTTTGTTCCAGTGCTAACACTGTAAAATAATAGGGCCTAACTTCCACCCTCCCCTGTCTAATTTGTAGGTTGTCATATACATGTAGTTTTATTTCATAACACAACCAATGGTGTTTACTCACTAAAAAACAGATATTTTGGCTTCCACTTCTTGATTTATACTGATATCAGAGCCATCCTCGCTAGATTTGTGTAAATTCGCTCTTTAAATTCATTATTAAAGACTATAAGACAGATTAAAGTGCCTCTGATCGGATGACATCAAACTGACTTTTGTTGTGTCATGGGTTTTCCCTTTTTTTTTCAGCGTCCAATTTTTCATGTCAGTTAATTTTTTGGAGAAGTATTTCTGCATCGTTTGATATGAATTTTTCAATTAGGGTAGCAGGTAATACTAAAACCTGTCATTTTACACTAGATAAAAGGATGAACACTTTTATCATGTTTTCATAAAATGCCAGTTTGATTAGCTGTGATAAACAGAGCCGTACTTCACATTTGACACTAATTTTGTACCTTATTAAAGCCCATATATCTGCCGGGTACATGCCCGCAAGCTAATTTATATGAAGCTTTAGCCGATGATCTCGTGTGTCAGATTGACCCTTAGGCAGATTATTTTTGAGCATAAAAAACTCGGGTTATTCCAAATTTCCAAGTGTCAATGTGAACTGATAGACCGAGTTAGTAAATCAATGTAGAAACTATTTTTCAATGGAAATTTATTAAAGATTCTAAGAGAAAATTGTGACAAGTGTTTTCTTTTTCTAAATGGAGTATTACGATTTAAGAACTGTAAAGTGGTGTATTTTTTAGAAGAAATGTACTGTGTTGGTGCATATTAATCTACGTGATACAGCCGAGAAAATTTGATCGAAAGATGATCCGAAGTTTGCCAAATGCCGAACCAAGTACACGTATAATCAGCATTCGGCAAAGCTTGGGTGATCCGTTGATCAAAATTGATGTAGGTACGGAATCAGCCAAGTTGTGACGAGTGGTATAATCAGCTGATCTAAGAAGCTTGCATTTCATACAGAAAATGATATGTGAGGACTACAGAGCCTGTCAAGATGACGATCTCTGTTGTCAACAAAATACGCATTGAAAATCAGTCAAATGGCGTATCTTGAGAAATATGTGCATATTTGTTACGCTTTAAATTAAGTTTTGTTGCGTATTTGCTGTTCCAAATAGCGTAAAATAAGAAAATATGCAGCTTATCTGGGGCGCTGGCTGTGATTCAAAATCAGGCAGCAACTTCAATGTAGTATGATCTTGTTATTGCAAAAGGTGTAATTGAGCAACATGGGGTTGGCAAGTCGGGCTTGTGCTCTCTGTAAATGCATACAATGCATGGCATCAGCACTGCTTTCAAACTTTGTGACTTGCTGTTTCTAGGGAGGATGACCAAGGACAACAGCGAGGAAGTGGAGGCCAAGACGACCGTGAAGAGCCTGAGCAATAGCGCCTCTTCTCAAATACAAAGGTATACATAATATCTATGTCTTATTTGCACTGGTAAGAGAACCTATCAGAGAGATGTTGAAGGTTCTTTTACTGTTTCACATTGCTATTTTCAAGCCAATGCCTTCTTTAAATACTTTAAGGTAGGCCCACTGTAATGAGATCATGAAAGATCACCCAATGTCGGTCAATATCTGTATTCTACTCTCGACGATTGATTAATCTCATCTGTTACCAAACCGTGGTCTTTCAAACTATATATCACAATTTTTTATAAAAGGACAATGATATTTATAAATTAAATAATATTTCTATCATTTAATCGTCAATAAATTAGACAAATAAAAAACAAAAAGCAAAATAGAAATTTTTTTTCAGACACTTCCGGTTTAAGCGGTTGTAAAAGTAATGATATTTCGCGATGCTTCATGCAGAACAGGTAAGAGAGCAAAGCTGCTCTTTCTTGCCACCAGACAAAATTTAACTTATTGTACTAAGCCTTGCCTAAGGCTGGTCTTCATGTGAAAGTAGAATGGACAACTGGAAGGTCGGCTGACATCTGTTATCGATGTTCTACTAGACAACTGGAAAACAGGCCAGTCATTAGTCCTTGTCATTTACATACTAATGTGTTGTAGTAGAGGTGCAGAATGGGCTTGATTGACATATGTTTTCCCCTAATACAATCCTTTGCACAGAGAAGGCCTTCTATATTTTGTTTTTTTCAGATTTTTTTGTTTAAACTGAATAGTTTGCTGTAATAGTAATTCATGGGTCTCGCTGATTATTTTGTCAGCAATGAGAAACATAATTAAAAGGAAGAGGTGTGGTATATTAGAAATGAATACAATAGTCCTTCCTTCCTTAAATGTTGTAGACAATGACCCCAGTATCCAATTCATACCACTGTTCTTCCCATGAAAATAGCTGGTATCAGGCCACAATATACAGTAGTTTCAGTAACATAAGTTAGGTAAAGTGGGCCGATATAGTTAACAGCTATTCGATGTTTCGATGACAGGGTTATTGCAGTCATACCACTTTATTTGCACTGTAATCAGCAGGAAAGAATTAGAAATACAGTGAACAATCAAATGCAATCAAGTGATATTAAAAATCTATCACATAAACGGTGTTATCAGGTTAAAAAGAAGACGGGTTTAGTCTTTACAGTGTTAAATCTAAACCACACAATCCCAAGTTTTAACAACCCTGCAAAAGAAGCCCTTTGAGAAGATTGTTAGAAAAAGACAAAATCCTGGTAACCACCATTTTCTCCCTTTCCCACAATGTTTTCTACCCTGTCAAGGCCAAATGTCATCATCTGAGCCACATTTGAATAGTCATCTACAAATGCTTTTAATTTGTATAAGTCTATATTTTTGTCATGTGGTATAGAGTTGGCAGTAGCCATTGATGCTTTTGTTATGAACCAAGGATCTTGACCTTCCTGTCTGTGCTAGCAGAGAAAAAGGATGGAAATGAACGCAAAGGATCAACATTTTGAAGCAGATTGTAATGTTCTTTTGATCATTGGTGCTTGTGAATTTTTATGTTTGCATCTTTGATCGAGAGATATGTGACTTTCTGCAAAAACATCGAGATCATCATCTAGTCTACAATAAAGTGACACAACACCAGGTTACATGGATTAAACAGAGGGTCACAGCTGTCTGATCTGTACCTTTACATTTCATAACCAGCCATATCAAATGAAAGGATGGAACATTTAGGTAAGATTTTACCAAAAGTCTTTTCTGTGTGCTATTGTTTACTAAAGATGTTTGAAACAGAGAGATGGAAAGATTATATTGTGAGAAATATAGTGGAACAAGAGCGGCAAATTGTCGCAAGATACGCCCGTCTTACCCCACGTTGTAAAGTTGGGGCATAATAATGATAAAGGGGAGGTATAGAAAAATAGTAGTGCAGAATATTTTTTTTACTGTTGATTGAAGATAATGGCAGTGTATTTGTGTTGACGGAACTCTTGTTTATTATTGTATTACTATTAAATCTTTACCACACAGCAAAAGTTTGGACTAGTCCAAATTGAAATCATTTGCAGTTGACAAACTAAATGTAACTCAAAAATTGAAATTTGGTTTGGAAAGGGTAGAAAACATTGTGGGAAAAGGAGAAAATGCTGGTGCATAAAAAATAAGCAATTTATATTTCATGTGCACTGCACTACCCCTTGATGAGATGTATCCAGCCCTAAAATTTCATAACCCGAGGTAGTATAGTTTGAGAGATATGCATCATACAAAATTCAAGTTCGAAAAAAGAACAAGAAAGGGCAGTAACTGAAAAATTAAGCAAGCAAGAGTTGAAATTTATATACACAGCACTTCCCGTTGATGGAATGTATCCACGCATGAAATTTCATATCCTTAGCTAGTATAGTTCTGAAGATATGCACTGGACAAAATTAAAGTTTCAAATAAAGAAAGAGCAATAAGTCAAAAATTAAGCAAGAGTTATGGTTCATGTGCACTGCACTCCCAGTTGATGAGATCTATCTACGCATGAAATTTCATAGCCATAGGGTAGTATAGTTTTGGAGATATGCTCGAGACAAAATTCAAGTATGAAAATAAGTCAAAAATTAAGGAAGGAAGAGTTATGATTCCTGTGCACTGCACTCCCCCTTAATGAGATGTATGCAGGCATGAAATTTCATAACCCTAGGTAGTATAGTTTTGGAGATATTCACCGGAGAAAATGCAAGTATGAAAAAGAAGAAAGGGCAATAACTGAAAAATTGAGGAAGCAAGAGTTATGATTCCTGTGCACTGCACTCCCCCTTGATGAGATCTATCCACTCATGAAATTTCATAACCCTAGGTAGTATAGTATTGGAGATATTCACCGGACAAAATTCAAGTATGAAAAACAAGAAAGGGCAATAACTCAAAAATTAAGGAAGCAAGAGTTATGATTCCTGTGCACTGCACTCCCCCTTGATGAGATCTATCCACTCATGAAATTTCATAACCCTAGGTAGTATAGTATTGGAGATATTCACCGGACAAAATTCAAGTATGAAAAACAAGAAAGGGCAATAACTCAAAAATTAAGGAAGCAAGAGTTATGATTCCTGTGCACTGCACTCCCCCTTGATGAGATCTATCCACTCATGAAATTTCATAACCCTAGGTAGTATAGTATTGGAGATATTCACCGGACAAAATTCAAGTATGAAAAACAAGAAAGGGCAATAACTCAAAAATTAAGGAAGCAAGAGTTATGATTCCTGTGCACTGCACTCCCCTTGATGAGATCTATCCACTCATGAAATTTCATAACCCTAGGTAGTATAGTATTGGAGATATTCACCGGACAAAATTCAAGTATGAAAAACAAGAAAGGGCAATAACTCAAAAATTATGGAAGCAAGAGTTATGATTCCTGTGCACTGCACTCCCCCTTGATGAGATCTATCCACTCATGAAATTTCATAACCCTAGGTAGTATAGTATTGGAGATATTCACCGGACAAAATTCAAGTATGAAAAACAAGAAAGGGCAATAACTCAAAAATTAAGGAAGCAAGAGTTATGATTCCTGTGCAATGCACTCTCGCTTGATGAGATCTATCCACGTATGAAATTTCATAACCGTAGGTAGTATAGTTTTGGAGATATGCTCTGGACAAAGAACTGGACGCCGCCAGCCCGCCCGCCTGCCACGGGTGATCCCATAATACGTCCCGTCTTCGAACGGGCGTATAAAAAGTAGTTCTGGCAAACATTCTGAAACTATATCACTACTTGTGATGATATTCACTATGAAAATTATTCACTGAAATCCCAGTACTTCACTGATAGGAGTATGATAAAAGAACAAAATGTATTCTGACAGTAAAAATTAGAATTTAGAAAGAAAATTCTTAGAAAACACAGTGGAAAAGGAGAAGTTGCTTGTTTTTAAAGGAATTTGTGAAAACTTGTACTGTGGACCAGAAAACAATATTTTGCTTTGTATAAAATTTCTGATGATTCATTAAAGTATGTATCTTTCCGAAGGGACATATTGGTGTACAACAGCATCCTATAAAAGGACAAAAACTTGTCAGTGAATGGGCTTAAAATGTTAATTCAAATCTCTAAGCACTGTTTAGAATCAACTTCTCAATGTTTGTTAATAAAGGCAGCAAATTTTGTGTGTTGGACGCATAAGTTTTAAGGTGATTAGCTTTTGGTAATTTTACATATTTTCATGGAAACATCCCTAAATGGCGGGGGGGGGGGGGGGGGGGGGGGGGGGGGGGGGGGGGCGCAATATTCTAACTCAAATATTTTGAGCTATGTGTGGTGAAAGATCCTAAAAATGCTGTATCTTGTTTCTTAAAGGTTTATGAAAAAAAAGTAGGTATAATTCATCCATGCCCCATTCATAGAAGCTGGAAATTATTTTGAAAAACTTGGAGGGTTTGTCTCGGAATTAGGGTAAAATTAAAACTATTCCCATTACACTTTGTAAAAGTTCTGTCATATGTTTTCTCAATTTATGATTTTACATAAAAATTTAGGGTATTTTTAAAAGAATATTATGTGCTGAATGTTTTGGTACTAAATTTGATACAAAAAAACAAATATTAGCATTTTAGTACCTTAGGGGTGCTGTCAATTCTATTACAGTGTCCGAAATGGGGGTGGGGTAATAAAAATTAATATAACTTCTTTTTTTGACGGACAATATTTCTGTTTTTTCATATTTAAGACACTAACACACTACCAAATAATATATAGCAAATAATATGATTTCTTTTTCAATTTGAAATATTGTCCATTACAGTGGGCCTACCGTAAGCCTGTTTTTATCAAAATAATAGGCAATAAAGATCTAGCAGACATTCAATATCAAGATACAAGATCAGACTGCATGCTCCATGCAGCTGGATACTGATAAACAACACCTGCATAATTAAATTTATGTTAAATCTGAATTTATAACTAATTTGGTTAATGCTTTCATAATTACTGCTGTTAGGTATAAATGAGGCACACTCTGGCAAAAGGGGGATTAATGCATCTCCGAAATACACTATATCTGGCAAGTCATGACTTAATGATGGATTCACAAAATCCATTGTGTCTAACAACCAACTGAATCATGAATTAGACTGGTCCTTTGACATGCTGAAAATTGACCAGTAGCAAAAAGTTTCAGCCTACGTCAGCCTGCGTGGACTGTATAGGCTGACCTGGGTTGGTACTTTTTGTAGATACATTATGCCCCCTTTTTGCAGAGTATGGCTCATATATGTATATAAAAACTTGGCTCTACTCACCGGTGCTGCCTGGTGATGTATGGTCTCAGCCTTCAGTTTCTTGTAGTAAATCCATATTTATCACTGAATTTATAAGCACAACACTAGAACTAGACTTTACACTGACCTACACTTCATATATGAAACAGCTTCCAGTTTCTTGCTGCAAATCCAACAAATCCAACTTTATCACTGAATTCACCTTTTCCCAATCAACCCTGTGTTTTAATCCTTTTCCAAACAATCTCAAGTTTAGCTAAGAGCAGGGTAGGACTAACTAGCAGAGCCTTGGTACCTGGATAGAGAATATGTTGGGACTGATCTCGCTTAACATTTCAATATTGCTTAGTTCTTTAGCTTTCTACGGTTTGGTGAAAATTTGTCACACAATATGACATTATATTCCCAAAAAAAGCTTATTTTTAGGAGATTTTCATGGTGTATTCATTTTTTATTGGTTTTTGAAACATGATTATTCCCAATATTAAATAAATGATAATCTTTATTTATTACATGCTGCAAGCAGCGCTGTAGATTGAAAATATTTTTTACCAGATTCAAATCTGGTAAAAATTCAGAAAATTATTCTGAAATTAGTAAATGTGCATGAGTGTTACCAAAACATTTATTTTGACCGCTTCAGAACAGGCAGTGCAATTTCTAATTAACTCTTTACCACACAATCCCGACTTTTAACAACCCTGAGAAAGAAGCCTTTTGAAACATTGTTGGAAAAGGAGAAAATGCTGGTCATCAGCATTTTCTCCTTTTCCCACAATGTTTTCTGCCCTTCCCAGAACAAACTTCCATTTTTTGGTAACATTTATTTTGTAGTCTGGAAATGCTTTCAATTTGGACCAGTCTAAAATTTTGTCGTTTGGTAAAGGGTTAAAAGATGGAAAAACATATACTGATTATCACTATATCAAAAATCTAGCATTCATCCAAGCAAAAATTTTGCTGATTTCATTACAAGCTGAGTTACCTTGACAAAATGGTATCTGAAGAAGAGCTTATTTTTTGTATAGTCTGTAGACAAACTTATCTACTGGTACTATTACAACATCTGTTCACATTTTTGACAGGTTTCATTATTTTCAGTCTCAGAAGGATGGAAATAAAGAGAGACAGAAATATAAAGCCAATGCAGAAAATTAGGAGTAAAAATATGCTCTTCCAAACTTTGTTCATAGACTGTAGAGTCTGTAGACCTCATATTTCATGGCATAACACTTTAAAGTTTACTGTTACTGCTAAATATGTAAGTTTTCTAATAACTATTTATGATTAAAATGTTATAAACAAGTTTCTTAAGTAAAATATTATGCTATACAACAATTTACAGTACTCCAGATAATTTTCAATGACATCAGTACAGTACTGATGAAAATGAAGATGAATCAGTACCAGCATATGGGGATCAGTGCCAACATTTGGTTAGCAAAATTGATTAAAATCAAAATTTGTTTTCTTTCCTTAGCATTTATATTAGCATTACTGTACAACTACATAACATTTTACATAGTAACAGTATGATGTTTACTACACAAAAATGTGTGAAGAAGGCTTGTAGAAATAATAATTATGCAACTCATAATCTGAAAAAAAAAAATAGCATTGTTTGTAGATCATTGTGCTTGAGCTACAAACAGAGCAACTTCACTTTTTGCAACCTGGATTTGTATGGTTGTGCAAGTCTATTAATTGTCTCTCTTTGCTTTAGTTCTCCTCCATAATCTTATAGCAGGGCAAGGAACAAAGTTTTTTTTTTTTTAATCTGGTCTATCACTACAAATCCTCATTAAGATATCTAAATTTTTTGTCTGAGAGAACATCTGTACTTTTTTGTTTAAAACTGCTTTGAATTGAAAAAGATTTCTCACATGCCACACTGGTTACAAACATGCAGAGAGCAATCATGCATAACTATGAAATATTTGGAAACATAACTGAATGCAAAATTAGCAGATCCTTTATCAACATCTTCATACTGAAATTTCTGTAAGTCCCCTTTATCATTGCCTTAATGGTATTCCCACTCACAGTTTTGGGGGAAGTGCATGCACTCCTTGATGTACAAGTTTTGGAGAGCAAGAGAAATTCTAGAAGTGCACTTAATATTATATTAACAATTTTGGAGCTTCTATGGAGGAAAGTAAGGGTATGTTGTATTGAAGATTTGTTAAGATGAATCTCACTCTGCAGTCATCTACTCTTGAAAACAATTTGGGTAATTTAAAACAGAAGTTAATCGTAACGTTTCCTTACTGATACTCATGGGACTATGTTAAGAGGGGACAACTTTCAACCTGATGGCCAGTAGAATTTTCCATTTAACTGTCAATTTCAGACACTAATTAGCTTTCACTTATTCTTTTAAAGAGATATTTATGCAAAGTCACTGTTTAAAGTCATTATTCAAGCTGCATAGACAGTTTGAAATGCCTATGGTTTGACAACGTCAGACTGATCTTTGTTGTGCCTTGGGATTTTGCGTTTTTTGCAGCGATCTTTTGTTCATGCTGCTTAATTTTGGGACAATTATTTGTGCATGATTTGACATAACTGTGTCAAACAGGGTAGCATGTAACTTCAAAACCTGTAATTTTACACTAGAAAAGCAGATGTCATGAATACTTTAAGTGCTTCAGTTTTGGAGACATTTTTTCTAACTTGTCCTAACCGAAACCACAGGTGATCGACAGCAGAAGCTCTGTGCGTGCGTGCGCTTTTCACTTCATATTTTTGTGTGTGATTATTCAATTTAGGGTGTAAATTATTGCATATATTACATAAATGGGAACAGTGCTTAAGTCTTGGCCAGTCCGACTTTATCTTTCAACGATTCTCAGTTTTGTTAGGGTTATTTGGTTCTGGAGATGAATGAAAGACACTAGCCAAAGGTTTCTGTGTTTTCCCCGACATTTTCGAAGTGCGAGCTATTCATTCGGAACATACATGTACATAATACGATTATCTGCTGATCCCAATGCCGTAATCGATAAAAAGTTGACTAAAGCCATGAGGTAGGGCCCAATTCAGGTCCGATCCGATTTTACTTTTTTTTTTTACGGAAAAAATTTGGAAAATCGCTCGGCAATCCCGAAAATATCCATGTGTTTGAAAAAGTAAGCTCCCTTTCATTGTGTACAGATTCGTACCCTATATTTTACGTACCTTGAAAAACGTTCCGTACCGAGTACTGAATTTTGCCAAAAAAAGATGCGTAACATCAGATCGTCATCCGTAAATTACGTGAATACGGATCTTATCTGGAGCACTGAATTTATACAAATTATGCCCAAAATTTAGCAATTAAACATTTTCTTTAGCATTTTAATGTTACTGATCTTCACTTAAATCTTTATGTTAGCAAGTCATGTTCAAATTATGTATCACTAGATTGTTAATCTGCCCCAAATTTAGCAATTAAACATTTTCTGTACCATTTTAATGTTACTGATCTTCACTTAAACCTTTACCACACAATCTCGACTTCTAACGACCCTGGGAAGGAAGCCTTTTGAAAACATTGTGGGAAAAGGAGAAAATGCTGGTAACCAGCATTTTCTCCTTTTCCCACAATTTTTCTACCCTATCAAAGACAAAAATCATTATATGAGCTATGTTTATTGTGTTGTCTGCAAATGCTTTCAATTTGGTCTAGTCCAAAATTTCTTTGTGTGGTAAAGAGTTAAATCTTGGTATTATATTTGTAGGAGTATGGTGTTCAAGTTATGTATGACCAGATAGTTAACTCTTTCAACAACCCTGAGAAAGAAGCCTTTGGAAAACGTTGTGGGAAAAGGAGAAATTCTAACAACAAGCATTTTCTCCTTTTCCAACAATGTTTTCTAGCCTTCCCAAAACAAATAATAACAATCGGTGAGGTAGTAACATAATTCGCAATGTCTGCTAAAATTGTGAAATCTTATATAATACCAAATTCACTGTGTTTTTAAGTATCTTTTTTTCATGAAAACTTACAATATCCTATTTGAGCATATCTGAAGCAACACTTATAACTACTTTACACTTTGGTTTGAATCCGTAATATATCTAATCACATGATATAATTACACAGTCAGTAACGTAATTCACTTCAAAGTGTGGGATACAGACCGTTTCACCTAAATTTATTTTCTGGCACAACTCTTCATTCAAAGTTGACTTAGAAATCAAAGTTTGAAGCTTACTGAATATTTTGAAAGCAATAAAGTATGCCTTGGTTTGATAGAGATCTAGAAAGGGCAACATAAGAGACATAATTCATAGTGTGAGACAAGCTTTTTTGGCTATTTTAGAGATTTTGAAAGTAAAATTTTTAATTTATGCTTTAAGACATATCCATATTTTTTGTTTCCTAATTAGATCCGATCAGGTTCAAGTGAAAAATACCAATAACCACAAAAATGAAAACCTTTGAATTTTAGAGTCATGTGACATGTTTTTTTGCTTAATTGCTTAACTCATTATGGCTGTTAAGCACATACAAGTATGTTCGCCTACTTCATTGCTTAGTGTGTCAACTATTTTTGGGCAGGCACAAAATCTTTTCTACATAACTGCCACACACAACCCATATGCAGCTGGTTTGTGCTAAGAATGCAATTCCAGTGGTCTGTTTGTCCACAGTATGACAAACTTAGATTGAAGTTTATAGTTTTAAAACATTTTGAACGCAAAAAATGAGTAACCATAGTAACCCATGTAATCTGCAATGCCAGGCTCTAATTTTCTCCCATTTGAAGTGTGTAAAAGTGTAAGTGACCTAGTTCTGGAACCAATGTGACTAAATTCCAAACTTGTCCAAGATATCATTAAACAACCTACTTTTGACCAGATGTGACCCACTTTGAAAGTCATCCAAGATATCATGAAGGCAAACTTTCTGACCAAGTTTCATGAGAATCAGGCTGAAAATGTGGCCTCTAGTGCACACACAATGTTTATCTATGATTTGAGCATGTGACCTTTTTTTTGTCTCGACATGACCATCTTTCAAACTTGTCTAAGATATCAACAAGATAAACATTCTGCGCAGTCTTTATCAGTATAAGGCTAAAAATGTGGCCTCTAGAGTGCACACTAGGTTTATCTAAGATTTAGCCCAGTGACCTACTTTTTGAGTGGACAAGACCCAAATTCAAACTTGTCCGAGATATTACCAAGACAAACATTCTACCCAACTTTCATGAGTTTCAGGCTGAAAATGTGGCCTCTAGAGTGCACACAAGCTTTTTCTAAGATTTAGCCCAGTGACCTACTTTTTGACCTGACATGACACAAATTCAAGCTTGTCCTAGTATCATCAAGACAAACATTCCGACCAACTTTCATGTGTTTCAGGCTGAAAATGTGGCCTCTAGAGCACACACAAGGTTTTTCTAAGATTTGGCCCTGTGACCTACTTTTTGACCCAACCTGACATAATTTCAAACTTATCCAAGATATTATCAAGATTAACATTCTGACCAAGATTCAAGAGTATCATAATAAAAATATGGTCTCTAGAGTGCACACGAGGTTTTCCTTAGATTATGCCCAGTGACCTACTTTTTGACCCGACATGACCCAATTTTGAACTTGTCCGAGATATTATCAAGACAAACATTCTCAAGTGCACACAAGGCTTTTCTGAGATTTGGCCCAGTGACCTACATTTTGACCAGACATGATGTAATTTCAAACTTATCCAAGATATTATCAAGATTAACATTCTGACCAAGATTCAAGAGTATCATAATGAAAATATGGTCTCTAGAGTGTACACAAGGTTTTCCTTTTACATCTATTGAATCCTAATGACGTTGACCTTACTCTTTTTAAATCCAGAGCCTGGCAATGTACATCTACATGTGTTTTGTAATATTCTGTTGAAAATGCATTTCTTACTGAATTTGTATGGAATTTGGAGGATGTTTCGGGTATAGATTGTTTGATACGTATGCGAAAAATTTTCTTAATTGGTCACCCAGTTTTATTTTCACAACAAAATTTCAAGAATTTATCGAAGAGCCCTCGTAAAAGTGCATAATGTAATGAAAACTGAAAGAAATTTATCATACAAAAAACTTTGATATTTTATGTACATGTATATATATTTTTACCTTTTCATCTTAAAAGCCATATTATAAATATACAAAGTGTTACCTTACTTTCTGGACAGCCTGTACGTCAAAAGTTGCCAGGTCATTCTATCTTTTGTTTATACATGGTCTTAAGATTCATTTTAGTACCAGCGACTAACACTTGGACCAACTGTACAATAACAGATAATGAGATTATCACCTATGCAACTATTTCCATCTTTTTAAAAGGCATGATTTAAACTAGAATGCATTTTAACACTGCAATGGTAACATCTGGCAGCTATTTGGACTTTAAGATATTTTCACATTTTGCTCCAGTATTTTGTAATGATTTGTGGGAATGTCACATGATCAATGGTACATTGACTATTTGGTATTGTTTGCAAATATGCTTGATGACTGCATATTCAATCTAATACAGATAGAAAGTGTTACTGATGGCATCATGATCATCCTGGTATTAAAAACCTTGAAATTGCAACTTCTTGCTGGATGCAGCTATCAAGATTTTTACAATTGCGGAAGGTGTCGCAGTATTTATCAATGAAATCTAAGGAGACTCTTTTAAGTGTTTTTGTGATGATTACCTTTTTCCATCAAGAGGTTTTTAGCTCATTGTTTCAAGTCTTGGAGTTAATTCCTGAAACCATTTCTTTTTTCTCCAGATTTATTTCTTTTTGTGAATATGAAGATACCGGGTACATATGTCTTCAAAGATTTTCTTGCATTTTAGAAAGAACTTTATAGAACTAAATGCCTTTCACCCTTAAAGCGCTGAATTAATGATTTGGACCTCGTAAATAAGGAACAAGAGGGCCATTGGCCCTAAAGTGCTCACCCGAGTAAGGTCATCTAGGACTGATAAGGCTGAAAAGATCCTGGTCATTGTGATGTAAAACGCATGAGTGTAAGTGATCCACTTTTTGACCGATTTGACTTATTTTTGAATTTTGACATGACCAAATTTCAAACCCGTCAAAAATTTTATCCTTGCAAAAATTCTGACTAAATTTTATGAGTATCAGGCTGAAAATGTGGCCTCTAGACTGCACACAAGATTTTTCCAAGATTTGGCCAAATGGCCTACTTTTGTACTGGATGCGACCCAATTTCAAACTTGTCCGAGATTTTATCCAGACAGACATTCTGAGCAAGCTTCATGAGTATCAGGCTGAAAATGTGCCCTTCTAGACAGCACACAAGGTTTTTCTATGATTTAGCCCCCTGACCTGGCATACATTTGATGATATTATTTACAAAGACAGTATGGTTTTCTTCTTTTCATCAGAAAAAAATGTTTTTTTTTATCTTTCAAAATAATTAATGAATGTACCCATGTATTTTTTTGTGTGTGTCTAGCTTTGCTGCACTACACATAATATGTAAATGACAGATTTGACACAATGAAATGGCAAACAAGGTGCAGTATCTAGCACTTAGATTTTTTACATTGCTTACAATTCTTTAGGTTAATACATTCCATCAGGTTTGTATCATCATGTTTCAATATTCAAACCAGTTCATAGTTCTTAAACAGTGAATGTGTCTTCAGTTTGAACATCTTTTTGCTTAATGATGTATGGTCCGCAGACTCTAGTACCAAGGTGCAAAGAAAGAGCAATAACTCTTTTTATTAGCCATAGAAATCTTTTGCCATTTAGAACAAATGTCCTGAGAGTCTACTTAGTTCATGCTAGCAAAGCTTAATACACTCAGTACATAAAAGTCAGTAGTTCAAAGTCACAAATCAGCCCAAAGGTAGCAATTTTTGATCTAATATGTCTTTCATGGAATTCATTAGAGTTTCATTTAGGGATGAGTAAAAAATCCTCAGAAAAATCTGTATTTTTAAAACAGAAATTGACAAATGAAGTTCCCTTGCACAAATCAAAAAGTCACATAATCAATATCGAGTATGGCCGGTAGAAAAACAGGATGCAAATCTTTTCGATGTATGGCAATCTGAAAAAAAAAAATGAGCTTTAACATTTTCGAACTTCTGTCTTTCTACAGTGCGTATTTCTTTCCCCAATATCTAATGTTCTATGGTTTATTTGGACGATTTCCCCAAATTTCAGTCCATAATTCTTTCATTACCAATGACGAATTAAGAAGCTTTTGCGGATGGCGTTGATCAAGATCAGACAGCACAGAACGTGCTGTCTGATCTTTGATCTACACCATCCGCTACATGGTACTTTTCTATGACAAAAGTCAACTTCAATAGCAGTGGAAATTTACTTTTACAAGCAAGAAAAAAAAAAAAATGGAATTTCTGGAGTGTGTAGTGAAAGAGTTGAAGGGGCCTATTCAAATTTTGTTGTGAGTCAGAATTTCTGTAAACTGTACTATTTGAATACGATTTCGCATAAAAGGTGCATGTCATTGATCACTTGACACTTCCACAATCTTTTACATAATTCTGGCGTGCAATCTAAAAATAGCTTGGAGGCTATGTATCTCCTTCAGGAAATACAGCAATTTTTTTCCTCAATTTCTCTTTCTTATTTATGAATGGTGTGCAAATTATTGCCTCACACAATTCAGTGGTAAAGCTTTTTAAGTGTGATCTGTTAATAGAAATCCCCTATATAACCCTGTTTTAACCCCAGAGTAGGTGAAGCAAAACTCTTTCATACTTGCCAAATGCATGCAAGTGAAAAATAATTCTAAGACCCTTTTTAATTTACATCGATGAACATGCAGTAGAAATACAGGAAAACTTTGACAACCAGGATGCCACGCCTTGGACAAGACAGTCGCCATCAAGCTGTCGGAATGCTCCGAGCAGGAATGTTGCAAAGGTGAAATATTGCTGTTCAAATAATGTGTTGGTCCCTTTCCAATTGGTTACTCAATCTGCTTTCATGAGATCAAATATGACTCCATCATACACATTTGATACAAATCTATATAATCAATGTGTGTTATTGATCACGGTACTTTGCCAACAAACATTTTAACCAATTTTGGCGCAGAATCTAAAAATACCTTACAAGGGTACAAAGCACTTTAAGGAACCGAAAAATATTTTCTTACATTTGTCTTTGTATTTATTATTTACTGATGGTTTGAGAGCTATCGCTTGACACGCTTCAGTGATAACACATTTTGAAAGTTTGGCGAGACTGTAAAAATCCAAATAGCCCCCCCATTTAAAACAGCCTACTTTTTAAATATTAAGCACACACTTTTTTCGAAGTATTCATCCCAATATGGTACGGTCCTGACTCCCAGCAGCTAGTCTCTCTGTGAGACGTCCATACAAAGCAATGCGACTAACGGCACGTCATAGACTGACGAGATTACAATGGGCCAGAAGACACAACCTTTTGATGAGGCGTCGATGGAGCCGTGTTCTGTTCTCAGATGAATGTAGGCTTCGATTATCTTAACCTGATGGCCATCAGGCTTCCCATTCACACATATATGTGTGATTCACGCACTTAATTGAATAATCATCACAAAAATATGAAGTGAAACATGCATGCATGCACAGGTTTAAGGGCTCCCAGGGTTGATCAATTGGTGCCAATTCAGACAAGTCAGAGGAATATCTCCAAAACTTAAGCACTGGCAAATCTGCTGGCAACAAGTAATGTCTTTTAAAAGATCTAAACACTGACATATACAATAGGTATCAAATGTAAAAGTCACTGTTTTTCACTGCTGATCAAACTGTTGTCATTTATTTAAAAGTATTAATGGTATCAATCCGCTTTTCTTGTGTAAAATTACAGGTTTTGAAGTTACATGATACCCTAATTGATGTCTATGTCAAATCATGCGGAAATACTACTCCAAAACTTAACAGACATGAAAAAAAGATCGGAGCAAAAACACGCGAAAACCCATGACACAATAATAATCAGTTTGACATCATCCGATCATACGCGTTTCAAACTGTCTATTCAGCTTTATCAATGACTTAAAAAGTAAATTTACACAGATATCTCTATAAAACTGCAAGTGAAAGCTAATTAAGTTTCTGCAATTGACAGTGAAATGGAAAATTCTACTGGCGATCAGGTTGTAAGTTGTCCCTCTAAAACACGTCCTGTGGGTAAGGAAACATAACAGGCATCCTCTTTTTTAAATTACCCATATTCTTTCCAAGAGCAGATGACTGCAGTGTGAGACTCCCCAAAATAATTTTTCAATACAACAGACACTTACTTTCCTCCATAGATGCTCTAAAATTGTCATTATTAAGTGCACTCCTAGAATTTCTCTTGCACTTCAGGGAGCGCATGCACTCCCAAAGAAAGATGCGAGTCGGAACACTGGGCCATTGTAGAGATTGGCATTGCCGGAATAAGCGTTCTAGTGATGCTTGCATTGTCGCACATGAACGATACGGTGGTTGATCACTTCACTTTTGAGCAGGTATAACCCAATTCAACAAAACACCGTTGGTCATTTTTGAAAGGAATGCGAATGCTAATAAGTACATCAACAACGTTTTACGACCTATCATTCTGCCCTTTCTAGGTCAAAATTTTAAAAGAGCTAATGGCATATTGCAGCATGATGGTGCCCCTGCACATACATCCGTTTTGACTACAAACTTTCTCAATCAGCACAACATCAACGTTTTGGATTGGCTGGCATTATCACCAGATATGGCTCCGATTGAGCATGTCCGGGCTGAAATAAAACAACATGTACAGACAAGGGTTAACCCCCCCCCAACAATTCCAGAACTATGCAGAGCCCTCTTGGAAGAATGGGACAGTACACCACAGCATCGCATTGCTTCAAAAATCTTGTTGATGCAATGGAGATGCCAAGCTTTGATTAATGCAAAAGGCGGTCATACCAGAAATTGATTTTGTGACTTTTTGATTTGCAACAGGGAACTTCCCTCATCTATTTCTATTTGAAAAAAATATTTTTTCCTTCGATTTTTCACACATATTGATGAAATGGTAATAAATTACATCTGTGGTGAATTAGATCAAAATCTGCCCATGTGAATTATTTCCACCTCTGAACTAGTTTTGCATTTTTAAATGTACATGTACTGCTTGTACAATCCATAAAACTTCATTTTTTTTTTTTTTAAAAATGCAGCATGCTGTCCTACCCTGATCTAAGCTCAAACATTAATAACCCAAGGAACGAAGGTCTTTGAAAACATTGTGGGTAAAGGCAAAAATGCTGGTAAGTAGCATGATTTCTAACCTTTCCAAGAAGAATCCTGACATTGGTACACAACTGATATGTCATCTGCAAATGCTTTCAATTTTGATATGAAGGGTTAATGACCTAGAAATAGATGGCTTATAAAAACAGTGTGGGGAAAATGTAAAAAATATGCTGATAACAAGCATTTGTTTTTTGCTTTTCCCATGATGTTGTTTACTCTTTAAAAGACAAACATTATCTGATAAGGCAAATTGTTTAGCTGTCTGTGAACGCTTCTGATATGGACGAGTCCACAATTTTGTCATCTGATAGAGGGTCAATAGGCACAGCAGTCTCAACAGAACTTCACGGACCTACAACCTTCACATGAGAAACATGTGACTTTAGGGTAGTCAAAGTAAAGACTGTAAAATGGGAATGATTGTTTTCACTTCCATACTTTGATTAAAAGGAAAAAATGTTATTCAATTTAGAAATAAAATTTTTGTGCAGACCTTCAGTATATTTGCATACTTTACGTCAATTTAAAAATTTAGAATGCAACATCACTGAAGATGACGTCTTAAAACCAAGTGGATGATACAGTTCTGGTAACAAACCACCACAGGGCCACAAAAAGTCATGGCATCTTTGTCAAATCATCAGGCCTCCGCATATCTTTGATGTCACTGACAGAGTCCATTTTTTCCAATGTGACAAAAATTACAAAGAATCTTCTATTATATGCATAAATCTTGAGGACATCCAAGATATTAGAGGTAACTCACATTTCTCCCAAAGCATAAGTTTTCCTTGAAATTCTTTATATTGTTAAAGCATATCCTCTTCAAAGAGGGTAGCTGAAACAGAAAAACAAAGCATTGATAGGTTAAAAAACATTGCTGGTTCATCTGTTTTGGCCCAATTTTTTGCTTAACTCTTAACCACATGGCAAAATTTCAATTTTTCCAAATTGAAAGCATTTGCAGATGACAAAATACATCTGACTAAAAAATTGAAATTTGATCTGGGACCGGTAGAAAACATCGGGGGAAAAAGAGAAAATGCTGGTCATCAACATGTTCTTTTTTCCCCTAAATGTTTTCAGAAGACTTTTTTGTCAGGTCATTAAAAGTCGGGATTGTGTGGTAAAGGGTTAAACCCTTTTCCAAAGGAGAGATTTTAGGCTCTTCCAAATTGAACACATACGCAAACAAAATCAAAAATGGTACAAATGAACAAAGCTGCTCTGACAGGCTGAAAAACATAACAGGAAAAGGAGAACATGCTGGTTACCAGCATTTTCTCCTTTTCCCATAATTTTAACAAAAGGCTCCTTCCTCAGGATAGTTCAAAGATAGGATTGTTTGGCAAAGAGGTTAATGTCTGTGCAGGTAGTTGCCTTTTCTTTCCTGGTATACACATCCAGAATTTACATGGAATATCCAGAAAATAATGCATGCCTCAAAGCATCATTGATCCACAAGTTTAACCCTTTACCACACAATCCCGACTTTTAACGACCCTGAGAAAGCAGCTTTTGGAAAACATTGTGGGTTTCTGACCAAGTTTCAAGAGTATCAGGCTGAAAATGTGGCCTCTAGAGCACACATAAGGTTTTTCTAAGATTTAGCCTGGTGACCTACATGACCCAATTTCAAACTTGTCCAAGATATCATCAAGGCGAACATACTCATTAACTTTCATGAGTTTCAGGCTGAAAATGTTGCCCCTGGAGTGCACATGAGGTTTTTCTAAGATTTTGCCCTGTGACCTACTTTTTGACCCGACATGACCCAATTTCAGATTTGTCCAAGATATCATGAAGAAACATTCTAAGTTTCAAGAGCATCAGGCTAAAAATATGGCCTCTACAATGCACACAAGGTTTTTCTTACATTTAGCCCAATGACCTTCTTTTTGACCCCACATGACCCAATTTCAAAGTTGTCTGAAATTTTATCGAGACAAACATTCTGACTAAGTTTCATGCATATCTGACTAAAAATGAGGCCTCTAGAGTGCACACAAGGTAAAATGTTGACACTGCATGATGGACGATGGACGACCGATGCCGGACACAGCATGATCACCATAGCTCACCTTGAGCACTTTGTGCTCAGGTGAGCTAAAAACCCGATCACCCCGACAGACTGGGAAAACAAATCGAAATAAGGGTAAAAAGGGTGTGATAAACTTGTTACCAAAGGGCAAAATACATGTCATATATACACAAATATCCGAAGTTCACAAGTAGTAGACAAATGTGTTTATGTTCAATCGGGTTTGTTGTTTAAAAATAGAAGTAATGATATCCTATAATTCTAACTAGGGTTTATCAATCAAAGATTGTGAACCAATCAGATTTGAGAGTGGGCCGAGCACATAATTTTCAGAAAGGAAATCAAATCGTTGTTCACCTCACATTAACAGTAAATATGTTGTAAAAGTATGTATAAGCACAAAACGCCAATGCTCAATGTTTTCCCAGGACGTTACAAAAATGAAGGAAACATTAAATTTATCAGTAATGAAAACAATGAAAAAAATATGAAGGTTTGAATTCCTACTGCACAAATTGACCACAAAAATAGACCGACCTGCATGTAATCGTAGTTATCAATAAGGCCAGAGTTTTTTAATTTTTTGTTTTACCGATTTTCTTCGTGAAAAGTTAGGGACGGAGGACGAAAAAAAAAATAAAAATAAAATTCACCATGCCTATCACTCTATCACTCTGTCATGTCATTGATATTGCAGCTACAAACAAGGACACATCCAGATTGCTTTCTTTTGAACTATTTCTCTTTATCTTTTACCAAAAAATCCTGTTTTTAAGCAATCCCTAGAAAAAGGGCTTTTGAAAACACTGTGGGAAAAGGAGAAAATGCAAATGACCAGAATTTTCCACTTTTCTCTCTTTGCAAGACAAGTCCCATCATATGACTCAAATCGAATTCATACAGGGTTCCCATTCACCCACATATGTGCGTGATTCATACACTGCTTTGAATAATCACATACAAAAATATGAAGTGAAACATGCATGCACACACAGGTTTCAGGGCTCCCGTTGTCGATCACCAGTGGCGCCAGTTGGAACAAGTTATCAGGTGTGAAAGTCAATGTTTATCACCGCTTATCAAACAGGGTATCAATCCGATTTTCTAGTGTAAAATTAAAGGTTTTGAAGTTACATGCTATTTTCATTGTCAAATCTATGTCAAATCATGCAGAAATACTACTCCAAAACTTAACAGGCATGAAAAAAAGATCGCTGCAAGAAACATGAAAACGCATGACACAACAAAAATTGGTTTGACATCATCTGATCATAGGCATTTCAAAATGTCTATGCAGCTTTATCAATGACTTTAAACAGTAAATTTACATAAATATATCTATAAAACAATAAGTGGAAGCTAATTAGTGTCTGAAATTGACAGTGACTTGGAAAATTCTACTGGCTGTCAGGCTGTAAGTTGTCCCTCTGACACTGGTCCTGTGAGTGTGGAAATTATAACAAGCATGTTTTTTTTTGAAATTACCCATATTGTTTTTAAGAGCAGCTGACTGCAGAGTTAGACTCATCAAAACAAATTTTCAATAAAACAGACCCTTACTGTCCTCCACAGATGCTCTATAATTGTCAATATTAAGTGCACTCCTAGAATTTCTCTTGCACTCCCAAACTTGTATTCCAGGGACTCCCAAAAAGAGATGTGAGTGGGAACACTGTCATATCTGCAAACTCACCAGTTTAGCTCACTGGCCAAAGGCCAGCAAATTTCGGTCATTGCCCTGTGGTATCCGTCCTTGTGTCCGCCAGTCAGTGTATGCGTGCGTGTGTGCATGCTTGAATTAACTTTTATTGCAAACATGTTCTTCTCTGAAACTACCCATCCAATTTTGATGAAACTTAACAGAATTCTGAATCTCTTAAAACAATTTTGATTCTTAACAGAATTCTGAATCCCTTAAAACAATTTTGATTCCAATAAATACTCTGGCTGCCATGGCCACAAAACTGAATAATATTCAAAATCTTTAAAATCTTCTTGTCCGAAACCATTAGGCTTAGGGCTACCACATTTGGTATGTAGCTTCATCTAATGGACTTGTACCAGATTTCTTCAAGTTATAGCCCTGGGGTCAAAATTGGCCCAAAATGTGGGGTAGGGTGGGGAGGTCTCAAGTTTACATGGGCATATATAGTGAAACTTCAAAAATCTTCCTGTTCCTATCCATAAGGCATAGAGCTACCAAATTTGGCATGTGACTTTATCTATTGGACTCTGATTAAGGTTATTCAAATTATAGCAGTGAGGTTAATACTGACTTCACTCAAGGGGTCACAAGTTTTACATGGGTTTATATAGTGAAAACTTAAGTCTTCTTGTTCTTAACCGTAAAACCTAGGGCTACCAAATTTTGCATGCAGGTTCATGATTGTCCCAATCATAGCCCTGGGGTCAAAGTTGGCCCCACCCTGTGTCATTGCAGAATTGGCGATTGAAAAAACGCAAAAATAATAACAATTAAAATGGACTCATGACTGTCTGCATGTGCTAGCAGACAAGTTTTTATGACGATAAGCCTACAAGTTTTTTTTTTGTGACATACCTTCACTCATCCAAGACATTTTGCCCCTAAAGGTGCAATTTTGTTATTATCTTTAGTTAACCCTTCATATTAACTGCTCGGGAATCGGTAGATCTACCTCATACTCAGTAATTTTCACTAGGCGACAAACCTGCCATCAGCGCCTTTTTTTAATGCAGCATTTACATATTTTAGCAGTACCTTCAGAAATATGTTGATATAGGAAGAATGAAACACATAAATATCATCAAATTAATGCTGTTCAAGACAACTTTTGAGGAAAGCAGATGTCTCATCTCGACATTATCTTTAATTAAAAATTCTGTTCTGTTTCTGCAACTAAATTTGCATCTAAATCCTTTTTTCTGAGAATTACCAAGTAGTCTAAATCTAGATATAGATCTAACAAAATGTGGTACCGCACAGTGCGAGCTTCAAATACTTGCTTCTATCTTATTTACACGAATAGATTTATTCCATTCAATAAAGTTCTGCAAGTTAAAGAGTCATCGGTGAAAAATTAAAAACATTACCAACAAGAAGAACCCTGGCGCTTTTTATAATTACCTCAAATGTTAATTTTTTCAACAATGTACAAAAATCCGAAGTCTTGCGGCATGACTGCTGTATGAGTAAACGGTTGACCTGTACAAGTATTTCATCATAAGAAAACGAGTTTTATTTGATGAGAAATTGTTCTAATGCCAGAGGACCGTTTTCTCATTGAAAGCTATTGAAGCATAGTACGTCCAAATAATTGGTTGGTTGGTTGTATTGGGGTTTAACGCCACTTTAACAGCTAAGGTCATATCATGGCGGTCGGTGACGCACATGTGTTTCCTGGCTTTCTCACACCAGTACTAACACAACTTTCTTTCCAAAGCCACCGACTACTTTTCTCACATGCTTCAGCAGAGGTGAGAGGCGAAAATACACCGGAAAGAAAGTTCGCCTCAACCGGGTATCGAACTCACAACCACCAGGTCATGAGTCCAACACGCTCACCACTGAGCCACCCAGGCGGGCACGTCCAAATAAGGGTTTGTTAACTATCGAGCAAGCGCTGCAAGTTCTCGTGAATGTAAAGAAAGCGGGAAGGTAGATCAGAGAAAGACAGTGTCTAAATTTAGCATCAAATTTGATCGGACCGTAAATTACATATGTGTATGTTCGTGATAAAAGTTACACATACATCCTGTTGTTAGTTGAATACAGCGTTTTTCAAGTCATCAAATGCTCAATCTGTTTACGTCGGAAAGTAGAATGCTAGTGCAGCCATACATGTGAAGCTAGATAGATCTAGATGGCATGATGTTGAGAATTTCTGTCATTTGCAAGCAATTCGCGTCATATTTTATGAGAGAAAATGTGCCACAGAATTGATCTTCGTCTATCAAGGCATTATGGGAGAAACAACAGGTACACGTTTACGTCATACTTTTCCTGACTTCTTTAGATCTGACATTGACTCGAAATCATATAAAAGCAAGACAGTTGAAAATTTTTTCAAAGTTCTAGATCTGTTAATCCTTTTCAAGATAGTTTGGAAACTGTTGGTACTTGTAAAAAAGATGTTCATGTATACCAGTACACCGCTCTGTTCAGTGAGTCGGAACGGTGACGGAAAATAAAATTGGAAAAAAGTACTTTTATTTTTTTTCGGTTTCATGAAAAAATTGGGTCGGCGGATCTGTAAAACGAAAAATCAAACAAGAGGGCCATGATGGCCCTAGATCGCTAACCTGAGTCAATAGGCGAAATTTCACTCCAGGGTCATGATGACCCAATTTAAAACTCATCTGACATTGTTAAGACAATTGTCAGGTCAAATGAGCTGAAAATGTGCCCTCTGAAGTGTCCAAAATGTATTTCTTCAATTTGACCAGGTGACCTAGTTTATGACCCTATGTGACCATATTTCAAACTCATCCGAGATATTATTAAGACAAACACGCTGACCAATTTTCAGGGCAACTGAGCAAGAATTGTGGCCTCTACAGCGCCCACAAGATTTCTTTAAATCTGACCTAGTGACCTAGTTTATGACCCTATGTGACCCAATTTTGAACTCATCCAAGATTTTATCAAGACAAACGTGCTGGTCAATTTTCAGGTCAATTGAGTACGAATCGTAGCCTCTAGAGCGTCTGCAAAAAATTCCTTTTAGTTGACCTAGTGACCTAGTTTATGACCCAAGGTGACCAAAATTCAAACTCATCTGAAATTTCATCAAGAAAAACATTCTGACCAATTTTTAAGTCAATTCAGCAATAAATGTGCCCACAAGGTATTTCTTTAATTTGGCCTTGTGAGCTAGTTTATGACCCAAGGTATCCCAAATTGAAACTCATCCGAGATTTTATTTAGACAAAGATTCTGACCAATTTTCAAGACAACTGAGTAATAAATGGGGCTTCTAGACTGCCCACAAGGTATTTTTTTAAATCGACCTAGTGACTTAGATTATGTCCCCAGGTGACCCAATTTTCAAGTCATCCAAGATTTCATCAAGACAAACATTCTGACCGATTTTCGGGTCAATTGAGCGAAAATGTGGCCTCTAGAGTGCCCACAAGTTATTTCTTTAATATGACCTAGCGACCTAGTTTATGACCCCAACTTGTCCTAGATTTAATTAAGACAAACATTCTGACCAATTTTCAAGTCAATTGAGCAAACAATGTGGCCTCTAGAATGTCCACATGGTATTTCTTTGATTCAACCTAGTGACCTAGTTTATGACCCCAGGTGACCCAATTTCAAACTCATCTGAGATATAATTAAGACAAACATTCTGACCAATTTTCAAGTCAATTGAGCAAAAAATGTGGCCTCTAGACTGCCCACAAGGTATTTCTTTAATTTGACCTAGTGACCTACTTTATGACCCCCAGATGACCCAATTTCAAAGTTATTTGAGATTTAATTAAGACAAACATTCTGACTAATTTTCAAGTCAATTGAGCAAAAAATGTGGCTTCTAGGGTGCCCACAAGGTATTTCTTTAATTTGACCAAGTGACCTAGTTTTAGACCCCACATGACCCAATTTCGAACTCATCCAAGTTTTTATCAAGAAAAACATTCTGAACAAGTTTTATGAGTATCAGACTGAAAATGTATCCTCTAGAGCGCACACAAGGTTTTCCTAAGATTTGACCTGGTGACCTAGTTTTTGGACCGAGGTGACCCACTTTCAAACTCTTCCAAGATATCATCAAGACAAAGATTCTGACATAGTTTCATTAGTATGGGACTGAAAATGTGGCCTATAGAGCGCACATTAGGTTTTTCTAAGATTTGACCTAGTGACCTAGTTTTTGACCCCACATGACCCAATTTCAGACTTGTCCCAGATTTTATCAAGACAAACATTTTGACCAAGTTTCACAAGTATCCGACATAAAATGTAGTCTCTACAATTCACACAAGGTTTTTCTAAGATTTTACCTAATGACCTAGTTTTTGACCCCACATTACCCACTTTCAAACTCATCTGAGATTTTATCAAGACAAACATTCTGACCAAGTTTTACAAGTATCTGACTGAAAATGTGGCCTCTAGAGCGCACACTAGCTTTTTCAAAGATTTGACCTAGTTACCTAGTTTTTGACCCCCACATGACCCAATTTTGAACCTGTCCAAGAATTTAACAAGAAAAACATTCTGACCAAGTTTCACAAGTATCTGACTGAAATGTGGCCTCTAGAGCGCACACAAGGTTTTCCTAAGATTTGACCTGGTGACCTACTTTTTGACCCCACATGACCCCATTTCGAACTCGTCCGAGATTTTATCAAGACAAACATTCTGTCCAAGTTTCACAAGTATCTGACTGAAAATGTGACCTCTAGAGCGCACACAAGGTTTTTCTAAGATTTGACCTAGTGACCTAGTTTTTGACCCCACACGACCCAATTTCGAGCTCGTCCGAGATTTTATCAAGACAATCATTCTGACCAAAATTTCTGAAAATGTGGCCTCTTGAGCGTACACAAGGTTTTTCTAAGATTAGACCTAGTGACCTAGTTTTTAACCCCACACGACCCAATTTCACACTCGTCGGAGATTTTATCAAGACAATCATTCTGACAAAGTGTTGTGAGGATTGGACTGAAATTGTGGCCTCTAGAGTGTACACAAGGTTTTTCTAAGATTTGACCTAGTGACCTAGTTTTTGACCCCACATGACCCGATTTCACACTCATCCGAGATTTTATCAAGACATCATTCTGACAAAGTTTCATGAGGATTGGACTGAAAATGTGGCCTCTAGAGCGTACACAAGGTTTTTCTAAGATTTGACTTAGTTTTTGACCCCACATGACCCAATTTCAAACTCGTCCGAGATTTTGTCAAGACAAACATTCTGACCACGTTTCATGAGGATCGGACTGAAAATGTGGCCTCTAGAGCGTACACAAGGTAAAAAGATGACGACGGACGATGGACGACGCACGACGGATGATGCACAACAAACACAGCACTATTACAATAGCTCACCATGAGCACTTTGTGCTTGGGTGAGCTAAAAACTGTGGCCTAAATTAATGATGTAGAGCTAATATCACTCAGTATCATATTTTTCCCAGATATTGTCAAGACTAACATTCTGACAATGTTTCATGAGTTCAGATTGAAAATGTGGCCTTTACACTGCACATAATGTTTTGGCCCAGAGACCTACCTTTTGACCTGATGTGACCCAATTTCAAACTTGTTTGAGATTCTCAACAAGTTTCATGAGTATTAGGCTGAAAATGTGGCCTCTAGGGTGCAAAGAAAGTTTTTCTAAGATTTGGCTCCATGGCCTACTGTTTGACCCAATGTGACCCAATTTCAAAATTGTCAGAGATTTTATCAAGACAAAGATTCTGACCAAGCTTCATGAGTACAACAAAGAAAATGTGACCTCTAGAATGCACACAATGTTTTCCTATGGTTTGGCCCAGTGCCCTACTTTTTTTACCAAATGTGACCCAATTTCTGACATGTCAGAGATTTTACCAAGACATACATTCTGACCAAGTTTCATGAGAATCGGGCTAAACATGTGGCCTCTAGAGTGCACACAAGGTTTTTCTAAAATTTGGCCCAGTGACCTACTCTTTAACTTGATGTAACACGATGTGTCAGACTGAAATTATGGCCTCTGGAAAATACACAAGGTCTTTCTTAGATGTGGCTCAGTGACCTATTTTTTAACCCAATATGACCCAATTTCAAACATATCAAAGAAGACAAACATTCCCACCAAGTTTCATGGGTAACTGGCTGAAAATTATGGCCTCTAGAGTGCACACAAGGTTTTTTGCTAAAATTTGGCCCAGTGACCTACTTCTTGACCCAACATGACTCAATTTCAAATTCATTCAAGATAAAATCAAGACAACTGATCTGACCAAGTTTCATGAGTATCAGGATTAAAATGTGGCCTCTAGAGTGCACAAAAGGTTTTTCTCAGATTTGGCCCAGTGGCCCACTTTTTAACACAACATGACCCAATTTCAAACATGTCCCAAGATATTACCAATACAAACATTCTGACCAAGTCTCAAGTGCATCAAGTTGAAAATGTGGCCTCTAGAGGGCACACAAGGTTTTTCTAAGATTTAGCCCAGTGACCTATGTTTTGACCAAACATGACCTAATTTCTAACCTGTCTAAGATTTTATCAATGACTGAGTTTCAAAAGCATCAGGCTGAAAATGTGGCCTCTAGAGTGCACACAAGGATTTTCCAATATTAGGCCCAGTGACCTAATTTTTTAGCCTAAAGTGACATAATTTCAAATTTGTCCCAGATTTTAGCAAGCAAAACATTCCCACCAAGTTTGATGAGGATCTGACTGAAAATGTGGCCTCTAGAGTGCATACAAGCTAAATGTGGATGACGCACAACAGACAATGCACAACTGGCACAAGACACAACAGGTTACAAAAACTCACTTTGAGCAATTTTGCATAATATTATGTGATCTAAAAAGGACATTTTACAGATTCAAGTTCAACTTGGCTTATATTGAGATTTGTGCTTGAAAAGCGAGAAAAAATAGTGAGAAAAGGAGAAAATTCTGGCCTTTTATCACACAATCCAGAGTTTCAATTAACCCTTAAAGCGCCTTTTACCACTACAGTTGCCTTTGCGGCCAGTGCAGATCAAGATCAGACAGCACAAAATGTGCAGCCTGATCTTTGATCTACACTCTGCTTTGCTGAAACACCGTAGATGTAAGCAACCATGAAATTGCTATTATTTCGATTCTATTTCCGTAATGAACATTTCTGTCAGGTTTTATTCGGCACTCAAGTGTTGCATCTAGGGTGCAGCATTGCATGAATTCCACACTCAGTTAGCAGTTGTCCCTCAAAATAAAAATTGTCGCGCCCGGATGGCGCAATGTAAATCCTGACCATAATCACAACAATCCTTTGTTTAAAACATCGGTACAAACCATATTCATGACGGATGCTACATTTGTGTCCATATTAGAGCGTAAATGCATTTGTTAAGAATGTATCTTCTTTGAAATTTTATTTATGCGCAAATGGGGCCTTCCTACTGAATTAACATTGACTGGTTCTAAAACACCAATTTTTTCATAGCAAAATAGCAAAATTTGTACAGCAAATCATACCATACTCCAGTCACAATTCTTCAACCATGGTGAAGCAAACAACACTGTCTGCTTGTTTCCAAGTCTGTGACTCTCAAAGTAAAGAGCTGAATCTAAAGAATCAGATGCAAAACCAACGGCAGAGAAACTACCCTACAGAAAGGAATGGGAATCACAATTTTTATGATAGCATTTATCAGGTAATTTGATGCATTGTAAATCGTGTATTGACAAAGTTGTCGAACCCATTGAACTTGAAGCCATTCTTTGAAGGATGTATCAGCAAGTGTATGTCCACAATAATATGCCCAATTGTCCCCCACATTCAAATTCCTAGATGCAACACTGGTGCCTAAAAGTTAAGCATTAAGAATAAAGGCCTTTTCCCACAATGTTTTCTAAGTATTTTTTTCTAGAAATTGTTTATTTGAGGATTGTTTGGTAAATAAAAGAGGAACAGTTATAAAGAAATCAGTTTGAATGAGTCCTTGTTTGTTGCTACAATACAATTAACATGACAGAATGATACCTGCGTTGATTTTTTTCATTTTTCTTTTAACTCTATCCCTTACATTTGAAAAAAAAAAAAAATCAGTAAAACAAACAAAAGGGCCATGATGGCCCTGGATCGCTCACCTGAGTCAATAGGCGAAATTTCACTCCAGGGTCATAATGGCCCAATTTCATCTGAGATACTATTAACCCTTTATCACACAATCATGGGTTTTAACGACCCTGTAGAAGAAGCCTTTTGAAAACATTGTGGGAAAAGGAGCAAATGCTGGTAATCAGCATTTTCTCCTTTTCCCACAATGTTTTCTTCCCTATCCATAACAATTTCAAATTTTTAGTCCCATTTATTTTGTCTTCTGCAAATGCTTTCAATTTGGACCAGTCTAAAAGTTTGTCATTTGGTAAAGAGTTAAGACAAACATTCTGAACAACTGTCAGGTCAATTGAGCTGAAAATATGGCCTCTGGAGTGTCCAAAATGTATTTCTTGAATTTGACCTAGTGACCTAGTTTATGACCCTATGTGACCATATTTCAAACTTATCCTAGATATCAAGACAAACTTGTTAACCAAGGTTCAGGTGAATTGGGCAAGAACTGCCACCTCTAGAGTGCCCACAAGGTATTTCTGAAATTTGACCTAGTGACCTAAATTATGACACCATGTGACCCAATTTCAAACCCATTCAAGATATCATTAAGTCAAACATGCTGACAAATTTTCCAGTCTGTTGAACAAAATTGTGGCCTCTAGAATGCCCATAATACATTTCTTTAATTTGACCTAGTGACCTAGTTTATGACCCTGTGAGACTCAATTTCTAATTGATCTGAGATATCATCAAGTCAAACATGTAAACCAATTCTCAGGTCAATTTAGCTAGAATTGTGGCCTCTAGAGTGCCTTCAATGTGATCCAGTGAACTTGTTTATGACCCTATGAGACACAATTTTTAACTCATTTGAGATATCATCAAGACAAACATTCTGACCAATTTTCAGGTCAATTGAGTAAGAATTGTGGCTGCTAGAGGGCCCACAAGATATTTCTTTAGTTTGACCTAGTGACCTAGTTTATGACCTCAGGTGACCCAAATTCAAACTCATCCGAGATTTTATCAAGACAAACATTCTGACCAATTTTCAGTTCAATTGAGTAAGATTGATTGATTGAATGGTGTTTTACGCCGCTTTCAACAATATTTCAGACATATCATGGCAACAGCTCACATATTCATGTATTTCCTGGGTTTCACCACTACTAGGCTAGGGCTCTGAAGTGTCTTGCCCAAGGACACTTCCACGAAAAACCCAGTGGATCCAGTGAGGCTCGAACCCGGGGCCTCCAGGTTACGAGTTCTACACTTTACTACTGAGCCACACAGGACCCCAAATTGAGTAAGAAATGTGGTCTCTAGAGTGTCCACAAGGTATTTCTTTAATTTGACCTAGTGACCTAGTTCATGACCCTAGGTGACCGAATTTCAAACTCATCTGAGATTTCATCAAGACAAACATTCCGACCAATTTTCAGGTCAATTGAGTACGAAATGTGGCATCTAGAGTGCCCACAAGGTATTTCTTTAATTTGACCTAGTGACTTAGTTTATGACCCCAGGTGACCCAAATTTAAACTCATTCGAGATTTCATCGACAAACATTCTGACCAATTTTCAGGTCAATTGAGCAAGAAATGTGGCCTCTAGAGTGCCCACAAGGTATTTCTTTAATTTGACCTAGTGACCTAGTTTATTACCCCAGGGGACCCAAATTCAAACTCATCCAAGATTTGATCAAGACAAACATTCTGAATAATTTTCAGGTCAATTGAGTAAGAAATGTGGCCTCTAGAGTGTCCACAATGTATTTCTTTAACCTAGTGACCTAGTTTATGACCCCAGGTGACCCAAATTCAAAATCATCTGAGATTTCATCAAGACAAACATTCTGACCAATTTTCAGGTCAATTGAGTGAGAAATCTGGCCTCTATAGTGTCCACAAGGTAAATGTTGATGATGGACAACGCATGACGGACCTCGGACGACCACAAAAGCTCACTTTGAGCACTACGTGCTCAGGTGAGCTAAAAAAACCAAAAAAACATGCCCAAAAGATTTAACCCAATTATTAATTACCGTGATGCGGAAGGTCTCTGAAGACAATTTGAGAAACTGCTGGCAACCAGATCTCAAATATCTCTACATAGTGGTCTTTGTAGATCCATAATCAGACTTCACATTTTCTTTCCAGTCTGATCTTGATGTTCAATTTCCTCAAGAGCATCTTGACAGTTTGTTTTTATGGTTTTTCAGATACATCAGTAGCCAGTGCACCTGTCCATGCTCCTTTACAAGAACTTCTTACATTATTCTTCCCAAGCCATTGGCTGCTTTCCCACTGTACCATAGCCGCAACAATATGGAATGAATTTTGTTGCAAAGACCATCATCAATCCTCTGAAAGAAATTGGCCAAGCTGCAGAATGGCCAAACCAGATGCTGCCTGGTTACAAGCTGTGTACATATTACTGACTGAGCAAGCAGGCTCCTCAAGCAACTGGAGGTTTAGCATGAAAATCAAGACCCTCAGCCTATCTCACAGCTGTCTTGGATGCAATACTTGTATTACTTTGGCCTAGCTGACACATAGCACATACATTAGCATAGTGCCTTTACTTTGTCTGCTATTTAACCCTTTACCAAACAATTCTATGTTTCACAACATGGAGGAAAAAGGCAGTCTAAAATAATGTGGAAGAAGGAGACAATGTTGGTAACCAGCATTTTCTCCTTTCCAGCAAATGTTTTCTACTCTATGAAAGATAAATTCTTAAGTTTGAGCTACACTTAATTCTTTGTTTCCAAATGTTTTCAATTTTGACAAGTTTAAAATTTCGTCATGTTGTAAAGCATTTAATTCCTTACTAGAAAACAAAATTTTATGTTTCTCCGAAGCAGTGATTTTACAGACACCAAACTGATTCACAATCATTTCTCTATAGCCCTTAAAGTGCTGGAACCAACTTAACTTGTTTTTGCTGACAGTGTAGATCAAGATCAGAATGTGCAGTCTGATCTTTGATCTACACTGTCAGCTACTTCATTACATTTTCTGGCTAAAACAACCATGAAATGACAATATTTTGGATGTTTTTCTTCAATGAAAAGGTCCATTTCATAAATTCAGCTCTGGGTTCACACAAGGTTAAAATGGAAGAAAACACTGTGGGGAGAAAATGAGGGTAACCAGCATTTTCTCCATTTCCAACAATGTATCCAAAAGCTTTTGCTTTCAGGGTTGTTAACCCTTTACCAGACAACAAAATTTTAGCCTTCTCCAAATTGAAAGCATTTGCAGGCGACAATTTCAATTTGGCTAAAATGGTGCAATTTTTCTTTCATGGGTAGGAAACATTGTGGGAAAAGGAGAAAATGCTGGTTTCTCCTTTTCCCACAATGTTTTCAAAAGGCTTCTTTCCCAGGGGCGTCAAGAGGCGTCATTGTGCGGTAAAGGGTTAAAACAGACAACCGTTTGGTAGTGTTAACCCTTTACTAAACAGAAAATTTGGACTTGTTCAAATCCAAATCATATGCTTACCAGTGATTGAATGTGGCTAAAATGGTGGGATTTTTCTTTGAAGGATAGAAAACAATGTTGGAAAAGGGGAAAAGGAGAAAATGCTGGTAGCCAGCATTTTCTTCTTTCCCCCTCCCCAACGTTTTCAGGGGGCCTCTTTCCAAGTGTCGTTAAATCTTCGTTGAAATGATATCCACCTCGAAAAAAGACCTTTTTTGATAGAAACATGTAACAGCTATTGTATTTTGCATGTAAATATGGCCTTTTTGTTATTGGCCCATAATGAAATTATACATTAAGCCCACTCCTTTTTCCATGACATGGAATTTCATTAAATAAAAACAAATGACCCATGCTCTGTAAAGAGGGGGCTTAGTTCATCTGCGAAGAGTATTGACCCAGGTCAGCCTGCACGGTCTTCTCAGCCTGACCTGGGCCAAAACTTCTCTATTGGTCAACTTTCTGTACACCCAAGGACCAGTCTACCTCAGCTGACCCAAATTCAAACTTGTCTGAGATTTTATCCAGACAAACATTCTAACCAAGTTTCATGCGTATCAGGCTGAAAATGTGGCCTCTAGAGTGCACACAAGCCTTTTCTAAGATTTGGCCCTGTGAGCTACTTTTTGACCCAGCATAAACTGATTTCGAATCTGTCCAAGATTTTATTCAGACAAATATTCTGACCAAGTTTCACGAGTATCAGGCTGAAAATGTGGCCTCTAAAGTGCACACAAGCTTTTTTTCTAAGATTTGGCCCCATGACCTACTTTTTGACCGGACATGACCCAATTTCAAACTTGTCTGAGATTTTATCCAGACAAACATTCTATCCAAGTTTCATGGGTATCAGGCTGAAAAGTGGCCTCTAGCATGCACACAAGCTTTTTTTCAGATTTGGCCCCGTCACTACTTTTTGACCACACATGAACAAATTTCAAACATGTCCGAGATTTTATCCAGACAAAGATCCTGACCAAGTTCCAAGAGTACCAGGCTGAAAATGTAGCCTCTAGAGTGCACACAAGGTTTTGCTAAAATCTGGCCGTGTGACCTACTTTTTGACCCCATGTGACTCAATTTCAAACTTGTCCAAGATTTTATCCAGACAAACATTCTTACCAAGTTTCATGAGGATCAGGCTGAAAATGTGGCCTCTAGAGTGCACACAAAGTAAATGTTGACGACATACGACGCATGATGGACAACGCACAACAGATGCCAGACACAGCATGATCACAAACCTCACTTTGTGCTCAGGTGAGCTAAAAATGCTGGTTACCAGCATTTTCTCCTTTTCCCATAATGTTTTCAAAAGGGTTTTTTCACAAGGGTCGTTAGTATTTCAACAAAATCATACATCAGACTCCATATTTTTGTTCAGCCTGATCTTGATCTACACCAGCTGCTAATGCAACTGTAGTTGTGAAAGACACTTTCAGGTTGAACTCTTTACAATACAACAAAATTTTTGCCTTGTCCAAATTGAAAGCATTTGCAGACAACAAAATGAATGTTACCCTAAACATGAAATTTGTCTTTTATTTGGTAGAAAACATTTTGGGAAAGGAGAAAGTGCTAGTTACCAGCATTTTCTCCTTTTTCCCACAATGTTTTCAACAAGTCTTCTTCCTTAGGGTTGTAAAAAGGTGGGATTACATGGTAAAGGGTTAATTTGTTTACTTGTTTGTATTGCAGTTTAACACCCTTTTAACCCATTACCGCACAATGCCACCTTTTAATGACCCTGGGAAAGAAGCCGTTTGAAAACATTGTGGGAAAAGGAGAAAATGCTGGTAACCAGCATTTTCTCCTTTTCCCACAATGTTTTCTACACTATCAATGAAAAATTGCACCATTTGAGCCACATCAAAATTGTCATCTGTAAATGCTTTCAATTTGGACAAGGCTTAAATTTTGTCATCTGGTAAAGGGTTAACAGCTCAGGCCATATCTCAGTGGTCAGTTCACCTTCACATTGTTTCCTGACTTTCTCACACCAGTACCGACACTTACTTTCTTGCAACTGACTACTTTTATAACATGGATTAGAGCTGAGAGACGAAAAATCACCTAAAAAAAGATTTGCCTCAACTGAGTATTGAAAATTTTTACAAAATTGAACGCAACACAATTCCTGATTGGCTTAACCCTTTACAACACAATCACAGGTTTTAACAACCCTGAAGAAGCCTTTTGAAAACATTGTGGGAAAAGGAGAAAATGCTGGTAACCAGCGTTTTCTCCTTTTCCCACAATGTTTTCTAACCGTCCCGAAACAAATTTAAATTTTTGAGTCGCATTTGTTTTGTTGTTTGCAAATGCTTTCAATTCGGGCAAGTTTAAAATGTTGTCGATTGGTAAAAAGTTAACCAAATGGTTCAACCCTTTCCCAAACGACAAATTTTGGACTGGTGCAAATTGAAAGAGTTTGCCGACGACAATTTTGAATTTGATAAAAATGGCAGAAAGTTATCAAAAAGGGTAGAAAACACTGTGGGAAAAGGAGAAATTGCTCGTTACGAGCAATTTCTCCTTTTCCCACAGTGTTTTCAAAAGACTTGTACTGCAGACATGTGAAAACCAGGGCTTGTTTGGGAAAGGTTTAACCAACCAGAAGTTGCATTTTCAAATTTGGAGTTTGGTATAGAGGTAATCCTATAGATCTACCTAAAAAAAAAAACAATTTCAGATCACCCTGAGAAATAAAAAAAGATCAGCATTCCCTGTTATTTTTTTTTCCACAAGTTTTTTTTGCTTTAGATCTGTAACTCTCTTACAAAAAAACAAAATTTAAGACAAGTCCAAACTGAAAGCATTTGAAGCAAACAAAGTAAATCTAACTCAGATATTGAAATTCTCTCTAGGAAGGGTAGGAAACATTGTGGTAAATGCCACTGCTGCTTACCAACTGGTGTTCTCCTTTTCCCCCTATGTTTTTAAGAGGTTTCTTTCTCATTGTCATTGACAGTTGGGATTGTGTGGTAAATGGTTAAAAGGACAAATGCTCTAATTTGCACCTTAATTTGACTGTCATCTGCAAATGCTTTTAATTTAGGAGAATTAATGAGATTTTTGTCATGTGGTTAAAGATTTACTCTTAACCACAATATCCAAAGTTTTAACAACCCAAAGAAGGCTTTTGAAAACATAGAGGGTAAAGGAGAAAATGCTGGCCACCAACATGTTCTCCTTTCCCACAATGTTTTCTACCCCATCAAACACAAATTCCATCTTAAGAACCACATTTAAATTTTCGTCTGCAAATGCTTTGAATTCCGACTAGTCTACAATTTTGTGATTTACTAAAGGGTTAAACACTAAAATTACACCTTTTCCCCAGAAAACTCGTCTATTTCACCACATTTTTTACTGAAAATGACGACATAGAAATATGCCCCTTTAACCCTTTACCACATAATCCTGACTTTTAACGAGGAAAATGCCTTTTGAAAATGTAGGAAAAGGAGATAAAGATGGTATCCAGCATTTTCTCCTTTTCCCCGCAATGTTTTCTACCCTATCAAAGACGAATTCCATCATTTGAGCTACATATAAATTGTCGTTTACAAATGCTTTCAATTTGGTCAAGCCTACATTTTTGTCGTGTGGTAAAGAGTTAACCCTTTGCCATACAATCCCGAGATCAAACGACCTTGAATAAGAGGCCTTTAGAAAAATTTGTGGGAAAAGGAGAAAATGCTGGTAACCTGCATTTTCTTCTTTTCCCAAATTGTTTTTTAACTCTCCAGTAGCCATTTGCTGTAAAGTCTGTTCAGGCAGGTAGATCTAATCTAGAACACGGAAAGACGAGATGCAATAAGAAATATAAATTTACCTTTTGTAATCTGATTGTAATTTCCGCTGTTCATGTTATTCCAAGTCAAGAAATCCTTCTGTATCGAACTGCATTGGCTTTTTCAGCGTTTAACATCCGGGCACCTAATCTCTTACACTTTACTGCACTGTATGATAACGTTTCCAATTGAAACAAACTAGATCTAATCACTGAATTCTAATCCAGCTGATCTCGTACACTTTTGTTTTAAGAATCATTTATGCCAATGAATCATTCATTTCCAACAGTACAACTACGGATATTCCTCCATTTTCAACTCTGGAACACTGTGACACAGCCCAACATGCTGACACCGCATTTCTTGATGCAAGGCGTGTTCTATGCAAAATTTTCCCGCCAAAAGCTACGGCGCGTGCTCACTACCAATACACACACGATTGTGGGCGGGGTGAAATGTACACATAATTAAAAGGCACACTAGGGGCCAAAAATAAACAATTCAGCGTCAAAATTGCAGACAACTTTAATTCAAATCAAGGTACATGTTCTGTGCAGTCGGATCTTAAACTACACTATCTGCAAAAGATCAGTTAGTTGCACTTAACAGCTTAACAGTAAAACTGGCAGTGCTTTTTATTTTTCCGCTAAATTTGGCCGACGTCGTCACTGACGGTAATAAATAAAAAGTTTTACTTTTTCGCAAAAAATTGAAAAATATTTATCTCTTTTTAAACAAGTGTAGACCTGGATTCTATTCATATCATATTACATTGTATCGATTCTGAAAATACAGTCTATATTTCATAAAACTTATGTTGCTTTATTTTCATAACTAAAGCTTCATTTTTAAACCAAAATAAATAAAACTGTGAATGTTAATCAATGAGGATTCGGACTTACGGGAAGAAATGCTCATGGCCACTAAATGCAGTAAAACGATTAAAGTTTTGCTGTCTACTTGAACTTCAACAGGCCATGATGAAACGTGTTGTCAGGCGCGTGACAACATTCACTCTTTACCAAACGACAAAATTTTTAGACTTGTCTAAATTGAAAGCGTTTGCAGACGACAAAACAAATGTGACTGAAAAATTGAAATCTGTTTTGGAAAGGATATAAAACATTGTGGGAAAAGTAGAAAATGCTGGTTACCAGCATTTTCTCCTTTTCCGACAATGTTTTCAAAAGACTTTTTTTACGGGGTCGTTAAAAGTCGGAATTGTGTGGTAAAGAGTTAACCTAGTAAGACTAGCTCAAATCGAAAGCATTTTGAGACGAAAAAACTAAAGGTAGCTAGAAATACGAAATTTGTCCTTGACAGGAAAGAAAATATAGTAGTAACCAGCATTTCATCCTTTTCTCACAATGTTTTCAAAAGTCTTCTCCGTCAGGGTCGTTAAAACCAGGTAAAAACTAAAACAGAAGATATAGCAACGTGGTAGATCTAGATCTAACATTTTATTCAGTGTTATAACTCTTCACCGCACGACAAAAAATTTTAACTTGTCGAAACTGATAGCATTTGCAGACGACAAATTAAAGGAGGTTAACATGGTGGAGTTTGTCTTGATAGAGCAGAAAACATTGTTGGAAAAGGAGAAAATGCTGGTTACCAGCATTTTCTCATTTTCCAACAATGTTTTCAAAAGCCTTCTTCAACAGGGTCGTTAAAAGTCGGGATTGTGTGGTAAAGGATTAAATCATTTTTGTGGCATTTGTCGAAGACAATGCCACTGTGAATTCAATACGGTATTTTGAAAATCATGTTACGTAGTTTGTGCAAAACCGAAGGAAGTAAACCCAATTAAACTAAGTTTTTCTAAGAAAAATAAGTGTTTCGATAGCACTCAGATATATAATTAACAACGGCGTATTAAAATAAACTGGACTGGACCATCGATCATGAGAATACTTCTTTTTTTTTATTGAAAATACCTATATCCGCTATGGCCTTCTATTGGCGCAATGATATACACAACCTTTGTCTCCTGACCGTGTTCGTCCCAAAACCAGTTCGTCCCTGGGCTCGTTCGTCCCTTTTCTTGTTCGTCCGGGCTTGTTCGTCCCACATTATTGTTTGATAATTTTCAATTATTAATTCCACACAATGGCTTTCTTGACAAATGCCACACCAGTGCTTTCAACGCTTTGATTTGACCAGTGACCAACAGTTGGACCGATTGTACAATAACAAGTTGTCATCTTCACCATAATTTACATACACTTAAAATGATTTAAAACTGCGTTTGTAACGCCTGCATTGTTTACTTTTGGCAGCTGTTAAGGCTTTAACCCTTTCCCAAACAAGCCCTGGTTTTCACGTGTCTGCATTACAAGTCTTTTGAAAACACTGTGGGAAAAGGAGAAATTGCTCGTCACGAGCAATTTCTCCTTTTCCCACAGGGTTTTCTACCCTTTTTGAGACCTTTCTGCCATTTTCATCAAATTTAAAATTGTCGTCTGCAAACTCTTTCAATTTGGACCAGTCTAAAATTTGTCGTTTGGGAAAGGGTTAAATAGGCAACGTCAGATAGCACAGAGCGGCAGTAACACACCCAAACGCACAAGGATTATGGGGGTCTTCATCTATATCCTTTCTAGTAAAGGTCAATATTGCGTTGTTTCAAATTCTATGTATGATGTGCAAATCTTAAAAAGTTCTACGTGGGCTACTCTTTTATCAAAGAAGGTTGTTGAAAGCACTGTTTTTATACAGAACGTGCAGTCTGATCTTGGACTTACACTGTCCGATAAGGGAATATTTTTCCCTAGAATACAACCTTCAAATAATCTAGCTATAGATCTGGTTTCTGCTATTGACTGGAAGGTAGATCTATCATTTAACTTATTCAGCTGAAAAAGGGTTAATACTTGTGTTTGTAACAGCCCTGTAGTGGATAGATTTTCGATACATTGTGGGAAAAGTTGCATCTGCTAGGTAAAAGCCGTGAAAAATTACCCTTTTCTCACGATCTTTTGTGTATGATAGAAACGAAATTCATCATGTGAGACACATTTGATTTGTCGTCTGCGACAGCTTTGAATTTGGACGAGACTAACTTTTGTCGTTTGGTCAACTTTGTCAAAAATAACACCGGAGCAAAAGTGGTTGACCTCATCTGACACCAACAAACTTGAGCCAATGAGATATTCATGGGAGGAAACTACATTTGAGCCATGCTCTGTGAAAAGGGGGCTTAATGCATCTGCAAATAATATCTACACAGGTCAGCCTGCGTATTCCGTACAGGCTGGCCTGGGCCGAAACGTTATGCTATTTGTCCATTTTCTTTATGTCCAAGGACCTCTCTTCCTCAAAATTCGGTCAATCGGTAAACATGATTTTATGGATTCATAATTATGTGATGACTTGCTTGGTATAATGCAACAGGGAGATGCATAAAGCCCCCTTTCGCCAGAGTATGCTGTTTTGTAGTACGAGGTAGCAAAACCGCATGTGTACATACGTATAAGGTGACGTCACCATCCCAGGCAATGAATCGATCGATTGTTTTTGCGAAGAATGTGTTGACCTACTTACGGACAAATCAACAACAGTAAAATAGAGACGGGAGTTAACCCTTACGCTGCAAACTGCAACTCAATGACCTTTTGCAGAGAGTGTAGATCAAGATCAGACTGCACAGAACGTGCAGTCTGATCTTGGATTTACACTGTCCGATACGGAGATTCTTTAACCCTCAAAAAATACCTTTGAAATAGCAAAATGTTGGGTTTTACTAGAGCGGGTTTACCTATTACCGAAAAGCATCTAAATCCGAACGATGTTTTAGATACCTCACAATATTTTCAGAATGCACTCTACTATAGTTAGGACGTCATATTTGTGACGTCAGATATTGACCTTTTTCGTCCTCGCCATTTTGGTTCGTGTCAAGCTCGTCCAACCTGACGTTCAACCAAAAGTTTAAAGTCAACCCGTAAAGGTGAGTAAAATTAAGCAAAATGCAATGTTACCTTGTATGTTTTTTAAGACTTTCGTCGCACATGCGCTTATCGTTTTTCCATTTTTAACCTTTTTTGGGGGTGCTTTGTAGTTGCTTTATCATTTTATATAGTGTCTGGAAGGCCTCGACATATTTTAGAGCTATACATGAGGTGTTCGGAATTAGAACCACAAATTTTTGGTTGGGGTTTTATTTCCGAACGTATTTTTTGATAGTAGAATAGGGTAACTCATCTTGATTTATTCAATGAAAAAAGCAGTAAATATAATGTTAACACTGGTTTCCATCTGAGTTTACCTTATCGTTTATTTTTGTCCTTCATTTTAGGCATGAGTCGACAGATAGCTGCCAAAAGGAGAAAATATGATGTAGAGTTGGTTGACCAGGCAGCCAATGTGGTTAAAAGCGGTGGTCTAAGTCTGGGGGAAGCAGCCCGCAGGTACCAAATTCCCAAAACTACGCTGCATGACCGCATAAAGAAAAAGTATTCTTCAACTCATATTGGCGTTAAATCTGTATTGACCCCGAGTGAGTAAAAACGTATAGCTGATTGGGCTTTGCATATGAGCAAAATTGGCTATGGCAGAACACGTCAGAGGCTTGCTGGAGTTGTAAAGGAAATCATCGATGAAGATGGTTGTGCCAATCCGTTTCTCAATAATAAGCCTGGTCGTCAATGGCTTCGCGGATTTTTTGATAGACATCCGGAGCTTACTTTTCGCACTACGGTTCAGTTGGGTAAAGAGCGTGCCGTGATCAATAAAGAAAAACTATTGCATTGGTTTTCGGACCTGACTGCATATGTCCATGATGAAATTAAAGATGAACGAATATTGCTTGATCCCACTAGACTATATAACGCTGACGAGACAGGTTTCTCCCTCTGTCCAAACAAGAATAGTAAAGTTGTTGGCAGCAAGGGGGCACCAGTGATGTACCATTTTGGGAATTCCGACAAGACCCAAATGACGGTGATGGCAGCTGCCAGTGCATCTGGCCATTTGATACCCCCGATGATTATTTACCCAGGCCAAAGGTTTTCTTACAACCCTTGAGATGGTTTTGAAGAGGCTGCATTCGGCAGGTCAGAGAATAGGTGGATGGACAGTGAGGTATTTATTGGATGGTTAAAAAATGTATTTATACCTGCTGTGAATGCACGGATGGTTAAAAAGCCACTGATTTTATTCATAGACGGTCACAAAACTCATGTCACAATGGAGGCATCAGACGCATGTATTGAGAACGGTATAGAGCTGTATTGCTAGCTAGAACACTCATCCCACATCATCCAGCCCCTTGACTTACGCTTCTTTGGATCATTGAAGGCTGCATGGCGGCAATCAGTCCGTGACTGGCAAGCACAGCACAGCACAGCACAGCACATAGGTGAGTTTGTCACAAAGCAGACATTTGCCAGGGTACTTAAACCTGCTTGGGATGCCAGTGCTACCGTTGACGCTGCTGTGAAAGGTTTTAGAGACGCCGGGTTGTTCCCATTCAATTCTAGTGCCGTTGTTGATTCAGTCAAACTTGATCCTAGTCAGTTATTTTCGAGTAAGCTATCCTCCTCGGCAAATTGTGTAGGTCTCAATATTAGCAACACTTCTCAATCAATAGGATTACCAGCTGAGCCAACTGTCCCCAGCCCATCCGTTCCGTCTACAGCCCTCACCCAACCTGTTCCGTCTACAACCCCCACCTCACCTGTTCCATCTTCAGCCCCCACTCTACCCGTTCCGTCTACAGCTCCAACCCCACCTGTTCCGTCTACAGATATTTCTGATGTGGTTGCAAATGTAACATCCTCTGAACCACACGCTGCAATTCTAACCGAGGGTGACTCCCCAGTAACAGATAGAGCTACTTCCCCCAAGACTTCTGGCAATCCTCGATCAAATGACTCTAACACACATTCACCCTTCTCAAAGTTTTTGTCAATTCCTAAACCAAAAACAGATAAACCTAAGGCTAAAAGAATGATCAAAGGCCATAACAGGATCAACGTACAGGTCCCTGTTACAAGAGAAAAGGGAGAAGCAGGCAGAAGAAGAACAAGAAAAGTTGGAGAGAAAAAAAGCTAGAGAGGAGAAGAAACTAAAGAAAGAAGAAGAACTGAGGGCTAAACGAGAATTACAAGCCAAAAAAAGAGAAGAACGAGAGAAGAAAAAGCGAGAAGCCATTGACAAAAGGAAAAGGCGTCAAGAGGTAGAAGAAAGAATATTGAAAGATATAGAAGTTACGTCTGATGATGAGGTAACAGTGGAGACCGGTAAATGCTTTGTATGTGAATTGGAGTACGATAACTTCATAGAATGTAATAACTGTTTTAAAAGATTTCACCCTGCATGCGCAGATTTAGAGAATCAAATGATATTCGATGAATTGCCATTCGAGTGTAAATATTGCCGAGTTTGTCAAATTGGAGCAGTAAATCTCCCAAAAGTTGTTTGCATGCTTTTTTTTTTTAAAAACCCATTACTGTTCGGAATTAGAACCACTTGTGTTCGGATTTAAAACCATCGTTCGGAATTGCAACCATTTATCTCGGGTCTTTCGTAGCGCATATCTACAATTAGATAACATGTAGTAGCATTGATACATGATAAGAAAACGTCATTTACATTGATGTTGCCATAGGTGACAAAAATGTCAGCGAGAGTGGTTGTATTAACGAACAGTTCAAAACGTGGGTTAGGTGTTCGGTAATAGGTACACCGGCTCTATAGGCTTGAACTTTTCATTCAATTAATTTAGCAAGTCAGGGGTTGGAAGTTGTCTAGTTTATACTCGCGGCTTATTAGCTCATAGGTTGCCAAGCGCGGCTCACTGACCTTTTGCGGACAGCGTAGATCAAGATCAGACTGCACAGAACGTGCAGTCTGATCCTGAATCTACACTGTCCGATATCTCTCCTCCAAAAACACATTTGAAATAGGAAAATTTGCTTTTTTTTTTCTACAGGCTTGAAAGTTTCATTTGTTTTATGTAGCAGGATAATGGTTAACTTCTTAAAGGAAGATCTTGCCGAAACAAGAATCAGTTTCAGCTGAACGACTTCAGGCTTGTGTTGACCTTTTAACGGACAAACTAAAAATAGTAATATCGAGACGAGATTAATCTTTTACCAGGCGACAAGATTTTAGACACGTCCAAACTCAAACTAGTTGCAGACGATAAAATAAATGTTGAAATGAGATTTGTTTCAAAGATGGCACACAGTAGTGTAGCAAAAGGAGAAAATGCTGGTAAGCAGCATTTTTTCTCCTTTTCTTACAATGTTTTTTAAAAAGTCTCCTTTCTCAAGGTCGTTAAAACCCGGAATGGTGTAGTAAAGGGTTAAGGTTGTTGCGTTTACACTCGCGGCTTATGTAGCTCTTAGAGTATGATTTTGACAGAGAAAATCAGTCATGTTCTGATAAAAGGGGGCTACATGCATCTCCATGATCTATGATACCAAGCAAGTCATTACATTATGGATCCTTGATTTCCATTTTGTGTAACAACCGACTGAATCGTGAGGTACAAGTCGGATACGCTCGGTTACCCGACCGGGCTCGGGAAATGGACATAATTAAGACTGCCCATTGAGCTCTCTCGATAAAGAATGTCAAACTTTGCAGCAAAGTCACTATCTGCTTTGTATACAAGCTTAGATACAGCTAAAGTTTGGAACCTGACCGGATAGCTCAGTGCGTGACGTGGTTGGGGGTTCGATGGTTTATCATGGAACGTCTATGTAAATCAAAATCCAATCAAATTCGCTGCTAAATTTACGAGGGTTGTCTCAGAAGTAAAAGGACTTTTCTTGATGCTGCTTAATTGTCCCTCGCACATACCTGTATTTTGGTATGAATAAAATTGAACATACGTAGATCTATATGCCACCGGCACATGTGCTCCAAATGAAATTTTATCTTATGTACTTCAAAGAATGCAGAGTTTCCAAGGCAACGGTCATGGTAGGCGTTTTTTATTACGCACAGAGAACATTGGCTCTTTTATATGTCGTAATAGCTTTGTTTTTGCGCGCGAAATTTCGGCTGCACGGCAAGTCACCTTACGACGTCAATTCCTGTTTATTTGATCGCCATAGCATTTCCGGTATCTGAGATACATCGGTTTTCATCACATCAGTGTCTACAGAGAGGAAGCTTCATGACGTCAACAGGCGATGTCAAGTTATGGGCGGTAATCCAGTTTTGTCAAACACTCGGTAAAACACCTACACAGACATGTAAACTTGTTCAGGAAGCCCGTCAATATAAATTTTGCCTTTCTTAAGTGTTTAGATGGGATAAAGAGTTTTGCGATGGTCGTCAGTCCATAGAAAACGAGAAGCGATGTGGGCGCCCTGCCAGTATGCGATATTCTCTCACACAGCAGGTAAAGGTAAAGATCGCCGAGGACCGAAGGTTTACTGTTCGAAACTTAGCATCAGCCCTGGGTACAAGTAAAGATACAGTTCGACGGATACTGAAAGATCTGAACATGAGCAAGGTGAGGGCAAGATGGGTGCCCCGACACAGGAAGTGTGTTCGCACTAGTGGGGACTACGAGGAGAAAATATAATTAGCGACATTGTTTTCGACGTGACGTGACGTTATTCTGTGCGCCGAGTGGAAAATAGTGTTGTATGTATTTTGATTGTAGTTTCATTATTTTTCTATGTATCTTTATTAAAGTTTGGGGAATTGATCATGAGATATGACACTTGATCCATGTGAGTTTTCTTGTTAACACGCCAATAATTGTTTATGTTAAAGCAATAGTCCTTCTACTTCTGCGGCAATCCTCGTAGACACAGCCTTGATCTGATTTTATTTACCCGCTTTTTACATTCGCGAGAATTTGCCGCGCTTTCTCTATACAATTGTAAACAATCCCTTATTTGGACGTGTACTACGCTTCAACAGCAAGAACAATTTTTTATTATCAAACAAAACTCGTTTTCGTGCGATAAAATATTTGTGTAGGCCAACCGTTTACTAATACAAGAATCTTGCCGCAAGACTTCGGATTTTTTTGTCTTAAAATTTGTAGTGTCATTTGAGATAAGTGCAAAAAAAAAAGGGGGGGGGGGGGGGTGTAGAGATTTCAACTTAACACCGGTGACTTTCATTTGCAGTAAATTATTGAATGGAATAAATCTAAAGAGACGCAAATATTTAAAACTCGCATCGCATTTTGTTAGATATAAATCAATATTTAGACTAGGGCGCTATACTTGGTAATTCTTTGGGGAAAAAGGGATTTAGATGTGAATCCAGTGGCAGTAAAAGCACGAAAAAATACCGATTTGTCGTGCTGAAAGAAGTCTACCTTCCTCAAAAGAAATCGACATTAGTTCGTTGACATTTAATGCAGGTTTCTTTTTCCTATGTCGACATATTTCCGAAGATACCGCTACAAAAATACGTAAATTTATGTCGCATAAAAACATACTGATCAGACATTTGTCGCATACTGAAATTCATTCAACTCGTACGAAGTAGACCTACCGATTCCTGAGCAGTTAATATGAAGGATTGACTAAAAATAACAATAGTGCATCTTTTGCGGCGAAATGTCTTAGGTTTATGGAGTTATGTCACAAGAGAACCCGTATCATGTTTAAAACTTGTCAAGCACATGTAGACAGTCGTGAATCCATTTTAATTGTCATCAGTTTTCGCGTTTTTTTTTATTTTTTCAATCGCCGTTTCTGCAATGACACAATCATTGTAGAAGTAACCCAGATGTATTCATTGCATCCTTGAAGTACAAAATACTCAATATTTTCCAACTTCCCTTACTTCTTTCTCAAATAAGTTAAGAAATTCAGTATTATCCTAGACCTAAAGGAAGATTCCCACTGCAGTTGAAGATGAATTGCGTCGTTGTCTAGCACCGGGTAAGAGATGGTGTGGATCAGACTGCACATTCTGTGCAGTCTGATCTTGATCTACACCAGCCACAAATTCCTCATAAGTAGTGATAGAGTTAAATAAAAGATACATGTGAATAAATTTCACATTATTTGTGTGTGCTAAAGACTCTTTTCATAAGTGAAAAGTGCCTGGAAGTTTATAAATCTATAATTATATTTGAGTGCATTAACACCTCTTCTGTCTGTCTGTCTGTCTGTCTGTCTGTCTGTCAAACTACAGTTGTGTTTTGCACGACTGTAAATCATGACTTTTTTTCCATGCTTTTTCCAGCAAAACACAGTGTAGGATGAGCTTGCTAAGGCTGCTGTCCTTAAATTAATCTCTACTGTAGAATTAAAAGACTGCAGCCTAAGCAAGCTAATCCTGCCCATACTACCAGATTATTATAATTCCAGAAAAGATGATTTTACAGATATGAATTCAGTTTGGCTCATATAATTGGTCTTGTGTTGAAAATAGGGAAAAATATTGGTAAATGGCATTTTCTTCTTTCCCACCATGTTTTCAAAAGACATTTTTCCTATGGGTTGCTTAAAAACAGTCTAACTGTGTAGTAAACTTACTACAGGTTTTAAAAAGGCAGTTTCAATGTGCCCTCGTTCATAGCTACAATATTGATAACCTGACAATGATTGATCTAGTCGTGGTGAATTTCATTTTTTTTTTTTTCCGTCCTGCGTCCCCAACATTTCACGAAAAAAAAAAAATTGGTGAAACAAAAAATATAAAAAACACTGGCCTTAGCTGCAGGCCTCGTCTATGTTCAATTTTAAAGAGTTTGGCAGAATGGTCATTTGACATACAGAAAATTACCAATTAGAGTAGCAAAAGGTTTTGATTCTGGTCAGCCTGCGCAGATTGTCAAGGCAGTCATGAGTCGTTTTTTTTTTTTTCCACAGATGCATTAAACCCCCTTTTCACAAAGCATCCCCCATTAAATTTCCCCAATGGTACCTCAGGCATGTGACTTCAACAAAAAAGTACCATTGCTCTGCCCAGTGTTTCTTGAACAACTTAGTACTATAGTGTTAAGACGTATATAGATTTGAGAGAGTCATATTTCGTGTTTGTGTTTAACCATATCTCTGTTTTGTGCCTTCTGTAAGTGCACCTTTTATCATAATTATTAATTGTTTATTGTATTGCTCACCATGTTATTATACTGTGATGTAAACATGAATGTTTGAAAATGTCCTGTTGAGTCATATTCAGAAGGCAGATGTCCGCCATTTTGGCCTATGCCATTTTAACTCGTTTCAAAATCTACATCCCCTTTGCATATTTCTTGTAACATGTGATTGAAAGAGATTGCAATAAAACAGTGTGCATCATATGCAATATGTTCTTTTGGATAAAAATGTGAAAAAGATAACATTTGAAGACCGCCACTGTTGTCTTGTCACCCCATCAGCACGCAAATTTCAAGACGGTATTAAGGCACACCATTTAATCAATCAATCTGGTAATCAGCATTCTTTTCTTGTATTACCGTTTACCCATTCCAATACAAATCTGATCTATGAGACTTATTTACTGTGCAGCTGCATATCTGTGCTATGTGTGAGAGTTCAAACAACTTGACAGTGCAGTCTGATAGGGATTAGCATGGAAAATACTGTTTGTTAATAACAAAAAAAAAAAAAAAAAACACCAAGGAAATATTGTCTGTAAAGAAGCAATTTCATGCAACAAATTGTTGCTTTCTTTATCAAAATGTTTTCATAGTGTTAAGGACATTTTCGTTTTTTTCTGCGCAACCTAGTGCGCATAGAAATGAGCTTTTTCGTCCCCGGGCTTGTTTGTCCGAGCTTGTTCGTCCGTGTGGCTCGTCCAGGCATGTTCGTCCTTTTGGATGATCTCATTTCTTTTATAATCAACATTTTCTGCTTTTTCTGCAATCCTTTCTTCACTTTCAGTGGAGAAGTATTTTTGAGTCACAATTACTTTGTAGTCTGCAACAGCTTTCAATTTTGAAAGTCTGAAAAGGGGTTAAGAAATTGACCAAATAATGGAAATATTGTTTTATGTCTTGCCCGGTGTCCATCCTGCGTCCGTGTGTGTGGTAACTTTTTTTTTTCAAACGCGTTTTTTTCTGAAATTACTCATCCAATTTTGATGAAACTTTACAGAAATAATGCTGCATTAGCCCTCTTAAGAATTCCTTCAAAGAATTGGATTCCAATGAAAATGGTGGTTGCCATGGCACCAAACCTGAAAAATATTGAAAACCTTTAAAAATCTTTAACGAATCTTCTTGTCAGAAACGATAAGGCCTTGAGTTATTGAATTTGGCATGTTGCTTCATCAAATAGACCCCTACCAAACCTCTTGAAATTATAGCCCTGGGATCAAGACTGGCCCGCCATGGGTGTAACAAGTTTTACATGGGCTCATAAAGGGAAATTTTAAAAATTTTCTTGTCCAAAACCATAAGGCCTAGGGCTACTAAATTTGGCATGTAGCTTTATCTTATGGACCTCTACTGAATATTTTCAAATTATAGCCCAGGGTACAAAGTTGGCCCCCGTCCGAGGAGTCTTAGGTTTTACATGGGCTTACATAGGGAAAACTTTAAAAATCTTCTCGTTCTAAACCACATGACCTAGGACTACCAAAACTAGCATGTAGCTTCATCTGATTTACAGTTACTTAGATTCTTTAAATAATAGCTCCAGGGCTGAAATGGGCCCTGCCCTGCGGGTCACAAGCTTTATATGGGCTTTGAATGTTAGAGTTTCATATGGGTTTTATATGGGCTATGAAAATTTTGAAAGTCATTTGGTTCTATATCGTATGACCTTTGGCTACCAAAATTGGCATGTAGCTCCATCTAACAGACCTCTACTAAGATTCTACAAATTATAGCCCTTGGGTCAAATTTGGAACTGTTCCAAGTGGATCTCTTCTGAATTTGTTCAAAATTTAGCCATCGTCCAAATCAAAATAAACCCTCCCATGTTATATTAAGGAAACTTTGAAAGTCTTGTCTATAACCATGCAGCCTTGACCTTTCTTATTTGATATGTGGCTTTATCTTGTTGACCTCTACCAGGATTCAGTTGATAATAGCTCATAGTTATAGCTTGAATTCATAATTATAGGTCAAAAATGGGCTTGCCCTGGGGGTCACAATTTTCACATGGGCTTTTATAGAGAAACCTTATCAGTCCTCTTGTTGGAAACCTTTTGGCCTATTATTGTAATGTTTGGTGTGTATGGTTTGTACATATTAGCCAGTGGAGCGATACAGGGCCACCATGGCTCTCTTGTTTGTTTGTAAAACAAAAAAATGAAGTAAAATATGGAAAAAAGTCTGGTCATTTAACATCTTTGACAGCTTTAGTTTCCCTTTTTGATGGGGTAGACTATAATCAGACTACTTAAATTGTATAGTTTGATTTTGGATGTTATGAACAACCTCAGTCAGTAGTATAGATGCATAATATTTATATTGCAATTTCAGAGCTGTTGAACCCAGAACATCAGGCAGAAAAGTGGACAGCGTGGACCCAAGATCATGCTGAACATTCTGTTAAGTCTAATCTTGATCTATGCACTCAGCATAAGCAATTAAATTCAGGTTCCGCACTAGGCGGGTCAATGAAAATAACTGGTTTTTTTTTTTCTTTCCTTTTCAGGTAGATCTATGGAAGGATTTACTTTCTAAGTGAGGTATTCATCATACTTGTTATTTAAGAAATGGCCCTTATGTTTTCTCTTCTTGGGTTTGGAGCTGATCTTTGTTCATGGGCAAAGAAGACATTGGCTGAGGCTGACACTTTTGTCACTCCCCTCTGTGTTCTTTGATTCTGTTAGAGATTAGGTGGAGATCTCCCTTTCCGCTGATGAAGGCACGTCTGTGGATCCTGTCTGCAGTGAGGGCACCTGTGTGGACTCAGTAGAGGATGTGGTGATGGAGGAAAAAACCTGCATGGTTGTCTCCTTGAACTCCACATCTTCTTTGATGTGGGATGATATGGACAGTCTTAAGGAGGAGTTGGGGGAAGAGGTGAGCTCTTTTGAGCTTAGCGGTTCCTCATTGTTCTCTTCGATGGAGGATGTGGAGATGGGGGAATGAGAGCTGAATGACACTCGGCCCCATGTCCACACCATCTGTGATGAGGGATAGATTGAATGTGGATTTATGCAGGATTGCTTTCATTGAGGAAGAGTTGGAGGAAGAGCCGAGTTTTGTAGAGCTTGGTTCTCCCTCCTTTTGGTCTGTTGTAGAGGATGTGGAGATGAAAGACGAGAACCACATGGTTCATTCCTTCACCTCTACATCATCTGTATTGTTGGATGATGCAGATGCAGAAGTGCTGGATGATGCGGATTTGGAAATCTTTAGGCATGCAGGTATCGAGGTCTTGGAGACAGAATTTAGCTCTCTGGAGTTAAGGTATACCTTCGAGTCCTCCTTGATGGTGGATAGGGAGTTAGGGGTTTGCAGTGAAGAGGAGGTTTGTGTTGGTTTGGCTGATGGAGAAGAGGCTGAGCCGTGCTTGGAATCTTTTTCCACTGGTGAGGGAGGTGAAAGGGAGCTCTGTTTTGATGAACAGAGTTCCTTTCCACCTGTTGTCATTGCAGAGCCAGAGCCTTTGGTAGTAACATGCAGTGTAAACCGTATCCGTCGGCCTGATAGGTATGGCGACTGGATTTACTATTAGAGGGTGACAGTGTGTTCCTAGATGCAAACATTTGTTCTTCATTTGCAAACAATGAAGGTGGAGATGGTGGTAAGGAGAGGAGGTGGAGTCGAAGGTTGTTAGGAGAGGAGGAGAGGTCTCTATAGTTTAGAGACAGGTACACGGGCTTGCACTGGCTATCTGTCCTGTCGTCTCTCTGTCTGAAACTGTGGTAATTATCAAAGATCGACTGTGAGTCCATCCGTATGTTCTGTGCGGCATACTGGGTATATCATCAGGGGCTGAATGTATGTTGTCAGTTGTGTACAGGTAAACCTAAGGTTCTGTAATCGAGGAAGTATATAAGAAAATAGAACAACTCCAGAACACTTTTGTTATGAGGTCATAGATAGGTACACTGGCAGCAGAGATAAAATTGAAAAACCATTGAAAACGGTGTTCTGTCAAAAAACATGTGTCAAAAATCTTCATGGAGACCTGGTCAAAATTTAGATTCAATCCATACCCTTCCCTAATGCCTGACAAAATTGAAAAAAAAAAAAGCATCTCAAACATCTGCATGCAGGCAGATTCATCCATACCTTACCCTAATGTTTGACAAAATTTAACAAAAAAAAAAAAAAGGAAGAAAACAAGACAGGCAATTCAAAAATCTGCATGCAAGTCCTGGTCAAAAATGCAAGCACATTTCATCCATACTTTTCCCTAACCCCTTGCAAAATTGAAAAAAAAAAAAAAAAAAGGAAAAATACAACAAAGGCAATTCAAAGGCAGTTCAAGAATCTGCATGCAAGTATTGGTCAAAAATGCAGGCAGATCATCCATACCTTTCCCTAGCGCCTAGCAAATTTGAAAAAAAAAAAAAAAAAAAAGGAAAAGGACAACAAAGGCAATTTATGTAAGTCCTTGTCAAAAATGCAGGAAGATTTCATCCATACCTTTCCCTTGCACCTAGCAAACTCAAGGGAAAAAAAAAAGGAAAAGGACAACAAAGGCAATTAAAAAATCTGCATGCACGTCCTGGCCAAAAATGCAGGCAGATTTCATCTATACCTTTCCCTAACACCTTACAAAATTGAAGAACAAAAGCCAAAGGCATTCCAAAAACCTGGTCAAAGTGCAGACAGATTCCACTCATATTTTCGTTAACGCCTAAAAAAAAGAAAAATAGCATTTCAGAAATCAAAGCCTAACATACTTGAAGAAAAAAAAGACATAGGCATTTCTAAAACCTAGTCAAAGTGCAGACAGATTGCACTCATATCTTCCTTAACCCCTAAAAAACCTGAAAAAAGAAAAACAGCATTTCAAAAATCAAAGCCTAACAAAATTAAAAAAAAAAAAACCCAAAGACATTTCAAAAACCTGGTCAAAGTGTAGATAGATTCCACTTATATCTTCCACAATGCCTTTAAAAAACTGAAAAAGAAAAACAGCATTGCAAAAATCTGCATGCAAGTCTTGGTCAAAAATGAAGAGAGGTTCCCTCCATACCTAATTCTAATGCCATTTTTGTTTTCTAGTAAACACTAGTACTTGATGAAAACCAAAGTTCTGTATGATATTGGAGCATATCATTGAGGAAAAAAAAAGCAACACGTAATGGTCCAATGTCTGTACAAACATGAAGGTAATATCAGTAAACTGTACACAAGCGTTCAGTTAACTTGCAGCCCTGCAAAACTACTGTCCTCATTATACCTAAATTACAAATTGGATTGAACCAATAATTTCACCATGCAGTACTATTTTTGTATGGACTTATATTGCATACTTCTGTGGGTGAATATCTGTGTATGTACACTTTGAAAACGGGGAGAAATCATAGAAAACATAATTATGACAACAATTCATGAATATTAATGCATAATAAAGGTATCATTTGCTTGGTTGTCTAAGTTTGCCTTTCAGTATCGTCAGCTTGTTGGAATAGTTCAGCACTTGTTCATTGAGAAGGAATCATCATATATTGTGGAAGCATGGTAAGTAAGAATGCATTACTATACATGCTACTTTTTTAGACTTTGCCATTTACTTTACTAACACCGGAAAAAAAGGAAAGTCTTTTATTGTAGGTAGAACAATGTTGTAGAAAGATTTCTTTTTCCTTTTCCCACAATGCTTTCTGCTCTTTAAAAGACTAAATTCATGTTTTGAGTTGCATTTAGTTTGTCGTCTACAAATACTTTCAATTTGGACAAGTCTAAAATTTTGTGGTTTAGTATAAGATTAAGACAGGTTCATTCCTTTCTCTGTGCTGAATTTACATTTTTAACCCTTTACCAAACAATTCTGACTTTTAACAACTCTGAATGAGGAGGCCCTTGAACAAATTGTGAGGAAAGGAGAAAATGCCGGTTAACCAGCATTTTCTTCTTTTCACACAATGTATTCTACACTTAGAGAAGTCCCATTTTTTAAGCCACATTTAGAGTGTCGTATGGAATTACTTTCAATTTGGACAAGTCTGAAATTGTTTCTAGTGGTAAAGGATTAAGCCATATCCAGTGCTATGAGGGTCAACTTTTTACCAAATAACAAAATTTTACATTTGCATTTGCAGACCAACAGTAAAATGTGGCTAAAATAAAAGAGACTGTCTTTCAAAGGCTATGAAACATGGTGTGAAAAGGAGGAAATGCTCTTCAGCCCGTGAAGAGATACAAGCCATTATGGCCCTCCCTATCATAGTGCTCTTTACTAAACAACAAAGTTTTTGACTGGACCAAATTGAAAGCATTTCCAGATGATAAGTGTTGCTAAAAATGATGATTTCTGTATTTGATAGAGTAGAAACATTGTGGGTAAAGGAGAAATTGTAGTTATTTTCTCCTTTTCTACTATGTTTTCAAAAGCCTTCTTTTTTGGGTTATTAAAAGTCGGGATTGTGTTTTAAAGGGATGGTTTAGGCCAAGTTCATTCTTTTAAACGGATCATTTGAGTCATTTTAATAGGTTTTTAGGGAATTAACTAGTCTTTCGCAGACAGTCACATGTTTTAATGACCCTGAGGAAAGTGCTTTTGAAAATATGGTGGGAAAAGGAGAAAATGCTAGTTTCCTTTTCCCACAATAATTCAACTCCTTCACACCCATTTCTCATAATTTCAGCCATACTTACATGTAACTTTACATTAATGAAACTTTAAATAGCAAGATTTAGAAATTGCTATGGAATGTGGATGCCTGATTCAGGGAATGTTACGGAATGTGAAAATGGCAAAAACAAAATGTAATAAAATGTAATTTTAAAACTAAAAGCCTAAGTACGGAAATGTAGCTAAATGAAAGTAGGTAACACACACACGCACTCACACGCACGCACGTGCACACGCAATCAAAACAGATGACTTAAATGATGTTGAAAGCTGCCCGAAAATCAATCATCTCAATCAATCAATCGATAAATCAATCGATCATAAAGCTTGCATTGAAATGTCAAACCTAAACTCCAGAATCGTAGAACGAAATGTTCCGAAATCGATCCGTGGCAGCTGAAATTTTGTCGTCGGACATGGGGGAGGGGGAGGGGGGAGTGTTGCGGAGGGAAGAGTCATATTGAGTAATGATGTAATGATTAAAGCACGTTGGCCGAGCACCATTCGATCTCTGTCCGGCGCCTGGATTTCGTTTGTATTGCAGTTTAACGCCGTTGTAACAGCTTAGGTTATACCATGGCGGTCAGTAGTGCACCTACGCATGTGCGTCCTGGCTTTCTCACACCAGTGCTGACACAACTTTATTTCCAAGTCACTGACTACTTTTTTTCACATGCATCAGATGTGAGAGGCGAAAAATCGCGGAAAAGAAAGTTTGCCTTAAGCGGGTATCGAATTCGTAACCTCAAGGTCACGAGTCGGATATGCTAACCACTGAGCTACCCACCCGGGCCCGGTGCCTGGACCTTTGCTTAGATCGGATGGTGGCCGTACAAGAGTCTCCTTTTCAAACATCGGCATGTCCTAATGGCCACCGCGCGGGTACCTTTCAGGTCCCGTGAAGCGTACGGAAAGGCACCACCCGATACAGTCTGTATTACCTGCCCCTACCACTACTTTTGAAGTACGGCGGGGTACCAGACTACTCCCGATACACAGTCGTATAAATTGTCGTATCGAGGCGTCGGGCAGCAGTTGTTTTGTCCGGCGGGCGTAGCCCGGTTTTCATGTTGGCATGACCAATGAATAATGCAGTCATCAACATTATGTCTTGTTATAATTTTGTCTGAGTGAATTTTGTTAGTAATTAGTTGAAGAATAGATGTTGCTATTAGTATTCCTTTTTATGGGAGCCTTTGCGTGTGAGGTAAAATGCTATCGGTTGATCACAATGCTCCCAAATGTCTAAAAACACAAGCGCATTAAGGCTTGCTTTTTCACATCATTGGTGTGAGAGGGGGTATATAAAACCATCGTGGCGGTTAAAGAGGCACTCGGGGTGTGCGATACCGATAGTTTCAAGGCCGTGTGCTGCAGACTTGTTTCAGCTTCTCTATTTGGGATTTCTGTCTCATTCACGCTGACTGTATTAAATACGGATAGTTCAAAGCCGCCTGCAGCAATTTTGTTTTAAAATGCATCACTTATGTAGTCTTCATCAATTCAGGTTCACTTTATAATATGAACTGTCTCAAAGCTGCCTGCTGCATATTAATTTCAGGATGCATTACTCATGTATCAATAACCAATTTATGCTGACTTTGTTATACGAGTATACTGATAGTTTCTAAGCCACCCGCTGCATATTTGTTTCGTGAAACATCACATCAAATCAAAGTAATTTCATGAGTTCTTTATTTATATGTGTGCATGTACTTCCAGTTGACAGAATGATCGGACATACATGAATATAAGTGAAGGGTGAGTTATAAAGAAACCTGATTTAATTTTGAATTAACCAATTAACCTACGTTTACAAATCAAATTAGATTTGATAAAATTGTAGAATTTACGTTAAAACAAATGATATCTAACCATTGACAGAATTTCTTCAATTCCATGTATGTCATGTTGTAACGATGAACTGCTATGTATTTCAAGTTCTTGCAATGAATGTTTTATAATTTTATCTGCTTCACGTCTAAGAACCCATTTCACATAAAAACTAAAAATGTCGACGATGAGAACTCCACATTTCGATGTATACATGTAGTTTTGTGTTCGAAATCCAAATTTATGTACATTTTGCAACGTGCCGGTGTTAAGTCACTGCATATAAGTAGCTACATTTTCGCCTATCAGCTTGATCAAAATTTAAATTTCAGGACTGGTTTGTGTGTGTGTGTCTATAACCTACATTCATCCTTCAGTAAGCTACATTCCTGTACTTTGGCTTTTTCAGTAAGCTTTTTTATCATTTCGTTGTTGCCACCTCCACATCCCGTAACATTCCTCAAATGAGGCATCTGCATTCCGTATTTTTTTCTAAATCTGGCCATTTAACGTTCCATAGATGGTAATTTACATTTCGGGTCTGTTTTGTGTGCGTGCGTGCGTGCATGTTTGCGTGCACGCGTGTGTATGTTTTACCTACATTTATTCTTCATTTAGCCACATTCCGGTATTAAGGCTTTTAAATTGACATTTTCTTTTGTTGTTGTCGTTTCCACATTCTGTAACATTCCGATAATTAGGAATCAGACACGGTCCTTGCGCGCGACACGTCTGTATGTGGTTGACCATTCTGCACAGTAATGTTGAAATTAATTCACAATTATTAAAAAGATACAGCCCGAACATGAACACAACCCCCCAAAATTCTCTTTTTAGACACATATTATCTTGCAGTGACTTTGACCTATTACCTACTGACATGGTTCTTGCACCCTCACATCACTTATATGTGGTTGACAATTCTACACTTCAGCAAAGTTATTCTGAAAGTCATTCATTATTTAAAAAGTTACAGGTCTCACACCTTTGAAAACACATTTGACATTCCTGGGACCTTGACCTTCAAACTATGAACATGAATTTTGTGCTTGACACATCATCTTGATTTGCTTAAGATGTGTAAAAAAAACAATACTGGAAGTGACAGGGTAAAAATTAAATTGCCTAAAAATTGAGTAATAGGGAAAAGGGAGGTGCATGGAAAACCAGGGTAGGCTTGACCGGACCGCAATGGACTTGAATATACAATTTAAACTCTTGTAGCGATACTTCATTTATTTGATGTTTGAATAGGGAAAAGATTAAAGGTTCACGTGTATGAGCGAAAGATCGGCCTTTACGACCTTAGCTACAGGGAATATGGCCTTAAATCTCGCTTATTGGATTTTCGAGTTGCACACCTGTGCTTACAGATGCATTTTAACGATTATAACCGGAAAGTGTTAACAAAATATCCTGATCAATCAGGAAATGAAAAGAAAAAAAAAAAAAAAAAATATATATATATATATATATATATATATATAGACGGAAACAGAAAAGTCGGCAAATGCCGGTCCGACACAAGGTTTAGTAGGTGAACTGTGTTATTAAAACGTCACACGCCTCTCACTATTTTCAATTTAATAAACTGTATAAAAACCCAAACATGTTTCGGCTAACGCCTCATCAGTGGTATGTAACTATGGAGTGACGTCATGTAATCGGAAGGGAGATAATTACATGACGTTACCAACGTTATTGACGAGCACTCCGGGGAGATAACTAATCATTTCAACGAAGACGGTTTAATTTGGGCTTAAAGCAATTTATGAAGTATTTCTCTTTGGCTAACCTGACTGAAATACTTTCGGAATTAACTTTATAGAATGGGAATATTTTAAACTTTAATTCGTCTTTACTGCATAAGTCTAAATGGTGGCTGAGTGGAATTTGTCTGGTTGAGGGATCTCTTATTTGTTGTGCATGAATTGCTCTACGGTTTCTTAGTTTGTCACCTGTTTGACCAATGTAGTATTCTCCACACCCATTGCACGTGATAACATATATCGCATTTTGTACATCACAGGTCATGTCTGCATTAACTTGGAAGACTTTTCCATTGAAATTGTATGAACTACCACTTGGCATATATAAGCATAAACTGCAATTTGGACGGCCACAATTTGTAACTTTTCTCTGATCTTTACTCTCTTCTGTGAATTTTGCACATGTTAATAGTTTCTTTAAGTTAGGTGGTTGTCTTTTACTTTTTATTAATTTGGTTCCATTTAAAACGTCTTTCATTTTATCATCAGAATAAAGAATATGTAAGTTATTTGTGAATATGCCAAACATTTCTGCATTATTTGGGTTGAAGGTTGAGACATAAGGCATGGTATTTTCTTTGGAGTCGGTCTTGACTTGTATTAGGGTATCCCTTGGGATACTAAGAGCCTTCTTTATACCCGATTCAATAAGCGATATTGGGTATTTTCTTGAGATAAGTGAGTGTTTAAGTTCTTGTAGTCGTGTCATTCTGATTTCTGAATTAGAAACGATTGTGCATATTCTACGGGCTAGATTATACGGAATACTATTCTTTGTGTGTTTAGGATGGCAAGAAAAATAATTAAGATATTGTTTAGTGTCTGTTTCTTTAAAATATATGTCTGTAATTATTTCAGTATGTTCTTTAATTATCAGAATATCGAGGAACGGTAGAGATTTTTCATTCATTTCCATGGTGAATTTAATGTCTTGGTGAAGATTATTCAGAAGGTCAAAAAAGAGGTTTAGATCTTGTCTGGATTTTTTCCAGAAGACAAAGCAGTCATCTAGAAATCTTCTCCAGTCGGCTTTAAGCATCTCGCCAAAGCCGTTTTCAAAAATTTCTTCTGCTTGGTGATACAATTTTTCCTCTAAAAACCCTAGGACTAAAGTTGCGTATGTTGGTGCAAACTTTGTTCCCATTGCTGTGCCTCTTTTTTGATTGTAGAATTTGTCATTAAAGGAGAAATTATTATTCTCTAGAATAATTTTCATACTTTCTATCAAGAATTCTTTTGTGAACCTACCGTTGATTAACTTCGGATACTTGTCTAGCCAAAATGTTATTGCTTCCACCCCAAGCTCATGTGATATGCTGGTATATAAACTTATCACATCAAACGATACTAAAATTGTGTCTTCGCTGATTCTTTTGGGAATATATTGGAGGAAATCTATGTCATCTCTTACATAACTTTTGACGTGTTTGAGAAATGGTTTCAGTAGTATATCCACAAAGTTGCTTAATCTATGTGTTTCACATACTGGTCCTGCTACAATAGGTCTGAATTTTAAATCTTCGGGATTACTTACTTCAACGTATTTCTCAGGTTTCTCAGAGCAAACACTTTTGATTAGATTACTTTTGTGAATTTTTGGCAAGCCATAAAATGAACTTGGTTTGAATTCAAAATTCAACAAATAATCGATTTCGTTTCGAGTTATCTCATGAGCTGTTCGTATTACATTTTGTATTTTCTTCATAGTTATTTTGGAGCAATCGTGTGGGACTTCTTCGTAGAAATTTTTATCATGTAACATGTCCAAGATCCGTGTTTTATAAAATTCCCTGTTCATTATGACAATGCCCCCACCTTTGTCAGCCTCTTTAATTGCAATAGTTTGATCATCACGTAAAAAGTTAATGGCCTCGCGCTCTTTTTTTGAAATATTGGGCTTGAAGATATGTTTGTTGACTGGTATGATTTTAGTAGAATTTATAAAAGTATCCAGAGCTAAGTTTCTTCCTTTTTGCGGTTGAAAGTCACTTTTATTTCTAACAAGTGAGTTGTCTTCCACAGAGTTTTTATCGTGAAAAAATTCTTTAAGTTTAAGTTTTCTATGGAATTCGGCTATGTCGGAATCTAATTCGTGATAGTTTGACTTAGTTGGAGTTGGGTTGAATTTGAAGCCTTTTGAAAGCAGACAGATTTCAGCATCGGTGAGTTTTCTGTTTGAGAGATTAAATATATTTACATGTTTGTTAGATTTGTCTGTTTCAGTCAGGTTAGGGTTGATGTACTGTCGCTGGGACCTAAAAAAGGCTCATTGTCAGACTCGTCAATAACGTTACTTGTTAAATCATTTGTTTTTGTAATGTTTCTTCTACGTTCTTGTCTCATCTGTTCAAATTCGTTTGTGTGGGTCTGTTCTTGATGATTTCTTGTCTGTCCAGAGAATTGCCGTTGCTTGGTCTGTTGGTACTGCTTTATGCTAGTGGTTTGTTGAGATTGTGATGATATCGGTCGTTTTGCAGGTAACTGTTCATTAGAAAATTTCTGCTTGTTTGTGTATTGATTTTCCACCTTGATTTTGAAGAAAGGGCTTCTATTTCTAAATTCTAATTTGAATGATTTTTCATACTCTGCAAGCAAATGCTCATTCTTTTTCCATCGCCGCTGGGAGATGGCTTCGTTCCGAGCGGTTTGTTCACTCCACCATTGTTTAAGGAGCTTGGCTACTTCTCCGTGTGTTTTGTCAGCTATTATTCCGTAAACAGATGTGTCAATTGTTTGGTACCTCTCTCTGTGTTGTTCTGACCTCAAGAGTTGAAGCTCGATTTCGGCTTCGAAATCTTTTCTTACTGAACGCTCTCTTATTTTCTTCTGTTCTTCCGGTTCATTTCTAATGGCCTTTTTCTGCAAATAACCCGGTAGTACAAGTGGTTCCTCGGCAATCCAACGTTTGTATATTTCACTGTGGCCATTATTTTTAACCATGCCCCAGTATATATATATATATGTGAGCTGGAGGTGCACTTTCATATCCGACTTTGGAAACATCAGACAAGACGCCAAACCGGACCATGATAAGTGAACCTGTGGATTTCCAAAACAAAGAGAATACCGGGATCGGACCTAAACTTAATCGGAAACATCAGATTTCAGACGTAAGAATCATAAGAATGAACATGAACTGAAAAGATCCGATACTGGAATAAAACCGAAAAAAAAAAAAACCCGGAAAGAACCTGAAATTTGAAAACATTGCGGGAAAAGGACATTAAGGTCCCGTGTAAGATACCCGGGAGGGGATGTCAACTTGGGACAGATCGTTGACCCACACATTCGGCGCGAGTACTAGTGTAGTTTCCAGGAAGCAGAATCGAGAGAGATCAGTATAAGCCAGTTGCAAGAACTTGTTTCTCAAGAGATGTAGGATAAAGAAGTTTAACCTAAAGGAGAAAAAGCTGGTTTACAGCATTTTTTTTCCCTTGTTCACATTTTTTTTTTTTTTTTTCCAGAAGGCTTCCTCCCTAGGTTCGTTAAAACATGAGATTGTTTGGTAAAGGGTTAACTCTTCACTATACGACAAATTTTAGCCTTGATTGATTGATTGATTGATTGTATGGTGTTTAACGCCTTTTCAACATTATTTCAGTTATATCGCGGCGGCCAGTGCACCTATCCATGCTTTACCGGAGTTTCTTTTACCAGTACTCCGCACAATATTCTTTCCAAGAGGAATGAATCCTATCTCAATGACTATCATCAATCCTCTGAAAGGAATTGGACAAGCCGGGGATCGAACCAGCGACCTCCTGTCCTCAAGTCCTGTGCGCTACCGACTGAGCTACGGGGCTTATTTTAGCCTTGTCCAAACTGAAAGCAGACGACGATTTGAATGTTCATCATCATTTGAAATTTGCCTTTCAAAGAGTAGAAAAAAATTGTGGGAACATTTGAAAATGCTTGTTACTAGCGTTTTCTCCCTCTTCCACATTGTTTTCTTTAATCTTCTTTTAAAGGGTTGTCATTTAAAAACTTTAATTTCTTGGTAAAGGGTAAATTTTCCATACTGTGGGGTACAAGACTGTTTTCAAAATAAGGGTGATTTCAGAGTCATCTGCTGTAAATTTGTGCGATAATGTTTTGGATTCTAGTTTCCAGCAAGACAATCACGTTATATAAAAAATGTCCGTAATGTTAAGTAAACATATATGGGTTAGTAAAGCATCAATATTTTACGTAACATTTTTTGAGTTTGCCCAGTGTTTCATTGTTCTTGGCTCTAAAAATAAACCGTATGTGGACACAGCAAAACATTCCTGAGCCTTCATGGTGCTTTGGTGGTAAACATGGTTTGAAGTGAACTGTGATCACTGTCCGAAACATTCAAACATAACCTGAGGGTTTAATCTTGACCCCCCCCCCCCTCCAAAAAAAAAAAAAACTTGGGAAACCACGAACAAACAGTGTTATCTTTTATGTACACAATATTGACATCACTCACTTCGCTTGCCCTGTATTTTGACCCTTTCTAATTTTTAACCCTTAGACGCGACTCAAGGACCTTTTGTGGACAGTGTAGATCAAGATCAGAGTGCACGTTCTGTGCAGTCTGATCTTGGATCTACACTGTCCGATAAGGGGGATCTTTCCCCTCAAAATAACCCTAACAACATTTGGGTTTTACTATAGGCTTGAAAGTTTCATTTGACTTATATAAAGGGTTAACGATAAAAATGTGCCCAATGAAAAATAATGAAGGTTCAATATGATATCAATACAAGCGAATTTTTTTACACAAAACGAGAAAAGGAAAATGAATGCCTTGATTTTTCCGGCGAAAACTGTAAAGCGAGATATTTGTATGGTGTTTGACGTCGTTTTCAACGTTGTTTCAGTTATGTCCTGGTCGCTACTACACTTATCCATGCTTACCTGGGTCCATTTTCACCAACCATTCCAGAGTCCTTGTTCACCAACCATTCTTAAGAGTATTCTTAGTCTTGTTCTCCATGATTTTCTACATTTGAAAGTAACACAACTTCTGATTGGCTAAACCAAGCAGAAGTTGTCTTACTTTCAAATGTAGAAAATCTTGGAGAACAAGACTAAGAATGCTCTCAAGATAGGAGTTTCTCTTATCAATATTCGCGGCAATATTCTTCCCAGGCCACTGGCTGCTTTCTCGTGTAACCATCGTCGAAACAATGGTCAACGGTGAGCGGGGACATAGAAAAAGATGACGATCGTCTTAATTTTTCCATATCAACGTGACAGGATAATATATATAGACTATAGATCTGTCCATTTTTTTCAGATTTGACAAATCAACCCCCTTATTAACGAAATTTGCAGTGGACGATTATAAAAAAAAAAAAAATCATTGTACAATTTATCAAATTCACCTTGAAGTAATATTTAAGCCTTTACCAAGCAATACCCAGTTATAACAACCCTGAGGACGACAGGTTTTGAAAACATTCAGGGAAAAGGAGAAAATGCTGATTACCAGCATTTTCTCCTTTTCCAACGATGTTTTTTTCCTATTAGATTCAAGTTCGATCACTTATGCCAAATTTAATTTGTCATCTAAAAATGCTTATTTGGACAAGTCTAAAATTTTGTAGTTTGGAAAGAGTTCACGTAGTAATATAAGTGAAAATATTGTTACAAAGGGAGAAATAAAGGTGTATCCCCCACCGGGGATCTTATATACACAATGCGTATATAAGATCCCTGTCCCCACCCCCCAAAAAAGTACCTTTAAAATAGTAAAATTTGGGTTTTCATTATCGGTTTAATAGTTTCATGTCACTTATTTAGAAGGGCCAGAGGTAAAGTAAGGTGACTGCATTGTCGCAAACATTTTACATTGTGGTAAGAGAAGCAAAACCATTCTAAACATGCTCAAGACGTCTTAACTCTTTATTGTATGACAAAATCTTAGACTTGTCCAAGCTGAAAACGTTTGCAGACAATAAATTCAAAGTGGCTCAAATGATGGATTGTTGTTGCAAGGTAAGAAAACATTGTTGCAAAAGGAAAAAGTGCTGGTTACCAGTATTTTCGCCTTTGTAGATCAATGTTTCCAATAGCCGCTACTTTATCGGGGTTGTTAAATGACGGGAATGTGTAGATCTAAGGGGTTTAACTTTATCTAAAACCTTAGAGCCCTAAACTTACATTTTGATGCGGGGTAGATCTAGGTAAGGCTGCACGGAAAGTCTGATCTCAGATCAACACTTTCTACAAGTCCAAGTTTTGTGACCAAACTACATCTAAATTGCAAGATTTCTACTGTTTCTGAGAAGCAGATTTGAAAACGGTTCAGTAAAAGGATTTAACAGTATGAAAACAAATATAAACATTTCCGCAAAAGCAAATGCTCGTCACTAGCAATTTCTCCCTTCGCCAAATGGTTTCTGTATGCCTGTCCCGTTAGAGCTGTGACGTCACAGTGCATACCTGTATAAATACAGGGTGAGCGCCATTATTCACCGGCTTTTGCCTCTTGTTAGTTGTAGAGCGAGGTGGTTGTTTTCCTAGGAAACTCAAGCACAGACTACGACTGCGATCTTCTTGGTTGTTTTGCTACGACACTGAAGTACAGAATTCGACTGCGATCCTTTTGGTGAGTACACTGTGAATTTTCTTTATGATTTGGTAACCAAACGGTCCTGTAATTTGCGCGTTAAATGCAACAAAACACTGGTGAAAAAAGCACTGGAAAGGAAAAATGCTAGTTTTCGACTCTCATAGCTCCCATCGCTTGAGCTGCTATAAATCTTTCTCCCTTGTATAAATCTCCTAAGTACGAACGAGGTTATTTGAAAGTTTTGCTATGAGGGTTAGTGTCTTTCGGGTTCCGTGAAAATGCATTATGCGATCACTTCTCACGACTCGGCCGATTCCTTAACTATATAGTAACAGCCGAAGTTTGTCGAATGGCACGTGTCATGCCTTGAGATATGTCCCATCATTGACTCATATTTGTGGAAGTTGTCTTTGATAGGTTGAAAACATTGTCAGAAAAGGAAAAAAAGCTGGTTATCAGCATTTTCTCCTTTTCCCAAAATGTTTTCAAGTCATCTTTCTCGCACAGGTGAACGGCGACGACAAAGTAAATCCTATATTACACATTAGTGTGTAATACAGGATTTACACTGTCGCTCGCCGTTCACCTGTGCTTTCTCGTGGTCGTCAAAAGTCGGTCTTAACCCTGTACCAAACCACAAAATTTTGGACTGGACCAAACTCGAGGCATTTGGCATTGCAGACAGCATATGTTGCTAGAGTGAATATTTCTGTCGTTGATAGAATATTTAACATTGTGGGGAAATGATAAAATGCTGGTTAACGGTATTTTCTCCTGTTCCCACACTGTTTTCAAATGACCTCTTTCCCAAGGTTGTTAAAACTCTTTGAACACTTTACCAGCTACAAGATTGAAGGCATTTGCAGACGACAGATTAGATTTGGTCCAAATGATGGAATTGATATTGTATAGGATAAAAAACTTTGTGGGAAAAGGAGAAAAATGCTGATTAGCAGCATTTTCTCATTTCTGGCAATGTTTTTGAAAGGCTCGTCCCAGGCAGTCTCTAGGGCTTTGAAACACAGGATGGTGTGGGAAAGGGAAAAATCTTTACCACACAAAGAAAATTTAGACCTGCCTAGATTGACAGCTTTTGCAGACAATAAATTAAAAATGGCTCAGTTGGTGAGATTTGATATCAAAAGAATAGAAAACAGCATTTTCTTCTTTTCTAACAATGATTTCAATCACCATCTTTCATGGCCTTGAACTCTTTGCCAAAAGACAAAATTTTAGGCTGAACCAAATTGAAAGCATTTGCAGACAACAAATTAAATGTTGCTAAAATGAAGTTTCCTGTATTTGATAGGGTAGGAAACACTTCAGGAGGAGAAAATGCTGGTTACTAGCATTTTATCATTTTCTCGCGATGTTTTCAAAAGGCTTTTCCTTAAAAGGTTGTTACAACTTTGGATTGTTTGGTAAAGGGTTAACACAGATTGGACAGTATTTGAATTTGATTAAATGCGGGGAACTGTATCCACCAACCATTCTAAATTGTATTCTTAGTCAATAAGCTGGCGGCCTATTATCAATTGTCTTACCAACAACGGGTAAGACTCGGTGCTTACAAGTCGGGTTTCTGCCCAGTTTGAGATTTCACGAGATAATCAGAGACTCGGAGATTTGAACTGTAATTTCATTTATGCACAGTGACGGACTTTTTGATAACATTAGATTTGTTAGAGAGTTTGATCAATTGATTGCGGTCAGAAAAAATCTGTCTGTCATAGAAATTTTTTAGTTTATGAAAAACTAGATCAGACTGCACTACAGTTGTATTTTGTGGTTAGTGAAGAAGGAGGCCAGACTACATTTCAGATCTATTGTGTTGGTAGTGAATAACTAGATCAGACTCTTTCTGTTGTATTTTGTGAGTAGTGAAGAATGAGACAAGAGCACACTTTTTGTTCTATTCAGAGTTAAAATATTAATAACCATTAAAGCGCCTTTCACGACCATAGTTGCTTTTGCGGCAAGAGAAGATCAAGATCAGGCTGTACAAGACATGCAGCCTGATCTTTGATCTTCACTGCCTGCTTTGCTCAATCACTGTAGACAAAAACAACCATGAAATTGCAATTATTTGGGTCATATTTCTAGGATGAAAATGCCTGATAGGTTTGTTCAGCGCTCTAAGGGTTAAGCCTTTACCAAAGGATATGGTATTTTACAGCCCTGATGTAGAAGAAAACATTGTGAGACAAGGAGAAAATACTGGTCACCAGTAAGTTCTCTTTTTGCCACAATGTTTTTGTAAAATTTGGACATTTTACCTCTTATTGTAAAGGCAATGTTGCTGGTCTTGATACATGTAGAATATAGTTTCCACGTACTGCCTATGGATCTTTTTAATTGCAGTTATTTGAAGTATTCAGCTCTTTCATGTCATCTAAAGCATTCCCACCTTGCAGAACTGCTGCTTTACACTCTGGCTCATCCATGTGGACACCTTGATGATGAATATGCCAAACCTCAAGTCAAAAAAGGTGAGAGCAGATTAGTGTAGTCTTTCAAGTTCCCTCAAAAATTCTTAAAATGAAAAAAAAACCTGAGGGGAAATGTGTAATTTTCTTTCCATTCAGAATAGAGCATAGCCAGAGTCTGTATTGATTTTGTGCCAGACTACAAATGCCCGACAAATATTACAAAAGTGCTGTGTATTTAAAAGGAAGTATGTCACTGTAGTATTATAAGGGGATTCTGGGAGTGAAAGTAGCATGTTGATTTGTGCAAAAACAAGGTGGCGGTCTTGGGGACAGTGCTGTTATGTCTGTGGGTATAGGCCAAAATAAAAATTTGGCCCTTTATAAAATGTGAAAACCATGTCTGAAAACTTGGTAGATATCCATCTTGCCTGAGCACATGTCTGTTACAATAGCACATGTCTGTTGCTGATATTTTAATATCAGCATTTACTGACATTCAAAGTGGGCAAGGTGAAAATTGTGATTCAAGTGTTTCGGTGGACATGAGATATATCAAGAGCTGTCATGAGACAACAGAGCTTGCCTGAGAAAGTCAATCATTGGGGGTGGCAATCATTCTGGAAAATGGGAGCTCCAGAAAAACTTTAACAGGAAATTCCAAAATCTAAGACCAAAATGCTGTTTACCAGCATTTTCTCCTTTTTCCAAAATGTTTTCAAAAGGCTTCTTTCAGAAGGTCATTTAAAGTCAAGATTGTCACCATGCAACAGAATTATAGACTGGTCCAAAATGAAAGCATTTGCAGATGAAACATTAAAATCGTGCCTAAAAAAATTGAATGTTTTTGTTTGAATGGTGTCTTGTTGTTTGGTAAAGAGTTAAGACTACGAGGGCATGGATATTGCACGAGCTCTTCCTTGCCTTCATCCAGGAGCACTGAAAATTTGGGATGATAATTAAAAAGGAATAATGTTTGAAAAGGAATAATGATTGAAAAGGAATAACATGTAATTAAAAAAAAAAATCTCGGCAGATTCTTTTTTCAGGCAAAAGTAGTCAAGGGTTTAGGTCAGAATGGTTGAGTGAAATCTCTGACCCCTGGCTCTTACTGACACCCCTTGGCACTGGAATACTTAAATGAAATTGGTATTTTGGATAATCGTGGTATTATCTGTTTACCAAATGGTCCAAATAGAAAGTATTTGCAGACAACAAAATGTAGCTGAATGATTTCTGTCTTTGATAGAAGAAAACAATGTAGGAAAAGGATAAAATCCTTGTAACGATTATTATTTCCTTTTCACACAATGTTTTCAAAAGCTATCCTCTTCAAGGTGATTAAAACAAATTTTAGAACGATGCAAATTCAAAGCATTTGCAGACAACAAACTAACATTTGTCTTTGAAAGGTCAGAAACCATTGTGGCAAAGGCAGAAAATGCTGGGTACCAGTATTTTCTCTTTTTCCCACAAATTGTCTTCTAAACCTTTCTTTTTCAGGGTCATTAAAACTAAGAATTGTGTGGTAAAGGGTTTACTCTTTACCAGGCAACAAAATTTTTGACTTGCCAAAAAGGGGGCAGGTTGACCTAGGCTGAAACTTTTTGCTACTTGCCAAAGGACCAGTCTACCTCATGATTAAGTCAAATGTTGGAAAAAAAGTGGCTATCATGGATCCATAAATTACCAGTATGTGATGGCTTGCTTTGTTACAATGGATCACGGAGATGAACCCTTTACTACACGACACAATTTTAGGCCCATCCACATTGAAAGATTTGCAGACAATTTCAATGTGACTCAAATGATTTTTTTTTTTTTTGATAGGGTAGAAAAGATTGTGGTAAAAGGAGAAAATGCTGGTAACCAGCATTTTCTCCTTTTCCCACGGTTTCAAAAGGCATCTTCCTGAGGGTACTTAAAAATTGGGATTTTGGGGTAAAGTGTTAAGCCGCTTTTGTTGGAGCATGGCTCGTATATTTTCGTAAACTTGGCTCAAATAATGGGTTTCACTCTTTTCAGTGGGAAGAAAATATTGTTTCAAAAGGAAGTGCTAATAACCAGCAGTTTCTCCTTTTTAAAATAATGTTTACTAAAGCCTTCTTCATCAAGGTTCTTAAAACCAGAGATCATGTGGTAAAACGGTAACTCTTTACCAAACAACAAAATTTAAGACTTGCCCAAATTGAAAGCATGCAGTTGCAGACCACACCATAAACTAAGTTCAGATGATGGGATTGGTCTTAAAAGGGGTAGAAAATCTTGTTGGAAAACCCAAAAAACTAGTAGTTTCTTACATGCTGGTAACCAAATGTTTTTTTTCCCAAAAAGCCTTCTCCTGAAAGGGGGGTATTGTCACGTCATTGGACAGTTTGGTAAAGGGTAAAGGGTTAATCAAGAGCAGTTTTGATTATTATTTATCTTTCACTTGCTATTTCAGGTGTCCATATTGTTGACCAGGGATTAATGCTGCAGGATACTTGTCTTGGTGGAGATGCTGTACAAATTTTTGGTTAAATAAAACACAAGTTGATTGATTTTATCCAGGTAACAAGTAAGTGAATTGTCTCATGAATGTTACTCAATGAAGTATTTTTCCCTAAGATTCCAATATTTTCTCCAAAAAGTGCTTAACCCTTTGCCACACAATCCCGGGTTTAATGACTCTGAGGAAGGAGAGTTTGAAAACATTGTGCGAAAACAAGAAATACTGGTAACCAGCATTGTCTCCTTTTCCTGCAATGTTCTACAGCTTTTCCAAAACAAATTTGATTTTTGAGTCACATTTATTTTGTTGTCTGCAATTTTTTTCTATTTGTATAAGTCTAAAATTTTGTCACACCGTAAAGATTTAAACCTCCCATTTTTTTGGGGGAGGGGGGCATACAAAAGAATCCTATTTTTTTAAACCTTTAACCTTTTCAACTTTAATGTTATTTAATGTTATTCAAACGGTGTGATTTACCCTTTTCGTTTTTTGGATTAAAAATATTGTGGGAAAATGAGAAAGTGCTTATTACCAGCATTTTGTCCTTTTCCCAGAATGTTTTCAAAAGCTTACCTTTTAAAACTTTACCAAGCAATTCCGACTTGTAACAACCTGACAAAGGAGAAAATGCTTGTAACCAGCATATTCTCCTTTTCCCACAATGTTTTCTGCCCTTCCCAAAGTCAGTTCTAATTTTTTCAGTCTGCAGATGCTTTCAATTTGAGCAAGTCTAAAATTTTGTCATTTGTCAGAGAGTTAATGGTTGTCTAAATTAGGGACTGCATGGTAAAGGATTGAAAATGGATTAACTCTTTACCAAACGGCAACATTTCAGACTGGTCCAAATTGAAAGCATTTGGAGTTGACAAAAAAAATGTGACTAAAAATTTGAAATTTGTTTTTGGAAAGATAGAAAATATTGTGGGAAAAGGTTTCACAGTGTTTTCAAAAGGCTTCTTTCTCAGGGTCGTTAAAAGTCGGGATTGTCTGGTAAAGGGTTAAATGTCAGGATTCCCTGATTACCACTGATCTTAGATTTACATTGTATGATGGAATGTGAAAAAATTTCGCCTTCATGGCTTTGATAAATTGGACCATTTACCAAATGATACTATTTAAGACGTGTCCAAATTGGAAGCATTTGCAGAAGACAATGTGACTCAGGAATTGAAATTAGCCTTTGGAATGGTGGAAAACTTTGTGGGAATAGGGGTAAATGCTGGCTACCAGCATTTCCTCCTTTTTCCACAATGTTTTCAAATGCCCTTCTCCTCAAGGTAGTTAAAACTGGGGATTGTGAGGTAAAGGGTGAAGTGCTGCTGACCCTGCTGTATCATATAACTTTTTCAAGCAGCAAAATTTTAGTCTTGACTAAATTGAGAGCATAATGCAGACAGCAAGTTAAATGTTATTACAAGCATTTTCTCCTTTTTTCCACAATTTTTCAACAAAATTTCTCTGGGTCCTAAAATCACGGAAATCATGGCGCGTCTATTTACCTTGCTGCAACCTTAGTGCAAAATAGCTAATGAAGTCAAGTAATTAGCTTTTGCAATAAGCAAGCAGCATTTCTGGGTGATGTACAACATATTTATGCAGAAAAAAGCCAATGAAGTCGAGTAATTGGTAAAAACTGCGTAAAGCACAAAAAGTGTAAATCTCTTTTACTGCAACCTTAGTGCAAGATAGCTAATGAAGTCAAGTAATTAGCTTTTGCAATAAGTAAGCAGCTTATTTCCATCATGTACCACACAATCATTAATGCTAGAAAAGCAATGAAGTTGAGTAATTTACATTAAGTATTAGTTTTTTGCTCGACTGACCAAAGGCCATTAGAGCTTTTGTCATGGTATGGTTTCCATTCTTCAGTCTTTTTCTTTTACATGATAAAGTCTGCATTTGCAGTCTGATTTTTGTGAAACATCCTGAGTTTCTTTATATCATCAATTGCTTGAACTCTATTTATTTTGAAAAAAATTTGATCCATTACGAAGGGAAAAGCAGCCGCTTACAGTTGAAAATTTATATTTCTTGTTTACACGATAAAGTCCGCATTTGCGGTCAGATTTTCTTCATATCAACAATAAATAAGCTTGAATCCTACTGTTTTTTCCAAACAGTGGGGTGTTTCAGTTTCTGAGAATCTTGTATCTGCAATGTGCAGTGTGAGCATTTTTTTGGTCTTTGGTATCTGCAGCAGTTGAATTATGGGAATTACCGCTGATGACTATTTCAGATTTTGGAGACTTCCGGCTATGTAAATGTATAAATATTGTATAGATATTTCCACCTGGTTGAAGATTGATAGTTTAAGATAGACTTTATGTTAGTAAACAGCTATGTTTGTTTCGTAAAAGAATATTTATGGGAATTAGTTGGATGTTTTTGAAATAGTTTGTAATCTATACATGTATAAACATAAATTTTCTCAGTTTCCACTCATGAGATCTTGACCCTTTACCAGATGACAAAATTTTAGCCTTGTCCAAATTGAGAGCATTTGCAGACGACAGTTTCAATGTGGCTCAAATGGTGCAATTTTTTCTTTGATAGGGCAGAAAATATTGTGGGAAAAGGAGAAAATGCTGGTTACCACAATGTTTTCAAAAGGCTTCTTTCCCAGGGTCATTAAAAGGAGGCATTGTGCAGTAAAGATTTAAATTCTAATTGAAATATGTAATCTAACATTTATCAGTGTTAAGAAGTTAAACTGTATTGATCAATATTTTCTGAAGATCAATGTGATTTAAGGAATAATGCTGTTTTCTTCCTGTATTAGGCCTGCCCGGGTAGCTCAGTCGTCAGCGTATCTGACACAAGACCTGGTGATTGCAAGTTTTATACCTGGTTGAGGCAATCTTCTTGTGCTATGTTAGTACTGGTGTGAGAAATCCAGGAAATGCATGGGTGCGTCGCTGACCATCTTGACCTCAGCTGCAAAAAATGGCGTTAAAACTTCATTACAAAATATAGCGGGATTAACTACACTTAATGTTCTATATACATAACCCTATAACTAGACATCCTTGTTTTTGAGGCTGTATTGCCCAAAGAAAAACTTGGACATTATAATCTGGGTGATTAATTGCTGCGGCCTTGAGTTGCTTGCAGACATAGCAGAAATTAAATACCTGCAGAAAAAACACTTATATGGTAGTAAGGGAAAAGAAGTAATTTTAAGTTAAGTTTACATTTCTTGTTTACACGATAAAATCTGCATTTTTTTATCCATTTTTTTTAATCTTGCCAAGCAGCGATAGTTCAGTTGGTAGAGCACAGGACTTGAGAAAGGGGTTGCTGGTTCAATCCCCTGTTCTGCTCTGCCAATTTCTTTCCAAGGATTGATGATAATCATAACCTCTCTCACTTCTGATCATTGCTTTGACAATGGTTACGTGGGAAAGCAGCATGTAGCTTGGAAAGAATATTGGAAGGAAAGCATGGATAGGTGCACTGGCCACTGCAATGTAACTGAAATAATGTTGAAAACAGGGTAAACACTATCCAACAATCTGTTTAGGAAAAGCAGCCACATGATGACTTAGTCCTCTTTACTTAACAAAGTCCCCATAATTTATTAGTTTCATTTCTTTGAAACTTGCAGGTTTTAATACAGTAAAGTACTAAAACCTTACCAAATATTGTTGGATTCCAAATAATTTGTTTTGAGAAAATGCACTTTGATTATTTAACTATTTGTTTAATTCACCATGCCAACTTATGCCATTGTCTCTTTTCTTACCTGCATCATGAAGTTATGATGCATGCTAGAAAATAAGCAAAATCACTACCAGTAGAGTGATTCAGGCCCTCAAGGCCCTCTAGATACAATAAGTAAACAGCTTGTTTTGGTCATGTTCAATACAATAATTATTGCAAGATGCAATGAAGTAGAGTAGTTTACACTTTGCATTACTAACAGAAGCCTTGGTACATCAGAGCTTCAAAAATAGCTTTGGATGCTTGTGTTGATAGTGAAGATCAAGATCAGATAGCATCTTGGATCTACTCTGTCTACCCAGTTAACCCTTTACCAAACAATCCTGTGTTTTAACCATCCTGAAGAAATGGGCTGTTTGAAAAATCTTGGGGGAGGAGAAAATGATGGTAAGCAGCATTTTCTCCTTTTCTCACAATGCTTACTTCCCAGTCAAAGACAAATCCCATTTAAAAACAGCATATCTACTTGGTCATCTCCAAATCCTTTGAATTTGGATTGATGTATTTTTTTATTGTTTGGTAAAGAGTTAACAGTATTTTCCTGAAGAAAAAAAGACTTGCTCTCTCAGATTGCAGTTTTTGAGTCTGTTTTCCTGACTGAAATGCCAAACCAGTTAGGGCAGTGGGTAGTGTACAGGATTTGACATGAGGGGTTTTGTGGATTGAATCCCCAGCCCGGTCACTTTTTTCCTGGAGATAGATGATGTTCATTGCGACGGGATTCATTAATCTCTCACTGCTGTTCATTGTTTCGACAATGGCTATTTGGGACAGCAGCCAGTAAGCTTGGGATAAACATAGTGAGAAGTACTAGTTGAAAAAACTCCAGGAAAGCATGGATAGGTGCCTTGCAAAAGTGATATAAGTGAAATAATGTTGAAATCAAAATCAACAAATATGACTAAGATGTCCAATATGTTAACCCTTTACCACACAACAAATTTTACTCTTGTGCAAATTGAATGCATTTGCGGTCGACAAATTCGATATGGCTCATATGGTGAGATTTGTTTGTAAAAGGACAGAAAACATTGTGGAAAAAGGAGAAAATGCTGGTTACCGGCATTTTCTCCTTTTCCCACAACGTTTTTAAAAGGCCTCCTCTTTAGGGTCATTAAAAGTCGGAATTGTGAATTGTGTTGTAATGAGTTAAGGGGTCCTGTGTCACTCAGCGATTACCTCTTTACCAGAGGACAAAATGCAAGTCATGTTCAAATTGAAAGCATTTGCAGACAGCATATCAATCCTTGGGGATAGGATCCAAATAATTAGAATTCTAAGGTTGCCTAAATGTCTGTAAGGTTTAATCCTTTACAAATTGACAAATTTTACACTCTTCAAAATTGAAAAGCATTCTGTAGACAACATTGTGAAATTGGTAAAATGCAGTGAAGCTCTTTGAAAGCATGGAAAACATTGTGGGAAAAGTAGAAAATGCTGGTTACCAGCATTTTCTTAATTTTTCCACAATTATTTCAAAAGGCCTATATGCCAGGGTTGTTACACTGGATTGTGTAAGAATGGGTTAAGCAAAGCAGACAGTGTAGATCAAAGCTTAAATTTCATGTTTTGCAAAGGCAGCATATTTGCAAAGGCAGCTTCTGAAAGGAACTTTTTGACTCGTACAATTGTAGATCAGTCGCAGATGAAAGCATTTGTAGACAAAATTTAAAACTTGGCTCAAATTATTGGATTTGTTGGTGACAATAGAAATCAATAATGGGGAAAAAGCCTATCAGCTTTATTAAACTCTGGTTGTGTGGTAATGGGTGAAGGGTAAAATGTCGCTGAAGTGATACAGTTTGTCTTTGAAAGGGTTTAAAACAATGTGGTTCTCTATCGGGTCATTAAAATATCTGGATTGTGTGGTAATGGGTTAAGGGTAAAGGGTCAGATAAAATGATGTAATTTGTCTTTGAAAGGGTAGAAAAAATGTCTGCTTTTCCAACAGTGATTTCAAAGGCCATTATCTTCCAGGATCTTTTATATTTCGATTGTTTGGTAAAGGGTAAAGTTGGTGAACTCGTTATCTAGAGATATGCGTTAGAGCATCAATAGAGGAACTGGGCTCCTAATGAGTATCCTTTGGCAAGGCACTACAAAGCCTGGATCCAGTACTAATGAAACTTAGAAAACTAATATAAGTTACTAAAGTGAGATTGTTGAAAGAGGCATAAAACATGTGCTGGAGGTTTTTGTGGCTCTAAGAATAAAGACTGTGCAAAATGACCAAAGCTGTGGATGAACCATTAAAGAACACTGGTTCCTTCATTTGTTGATTTGTTCGTTCATTCATTTATTCATTCATTCATTCATTCAAAAGTGTGGACACATGAATTTTGATCGTAAATCATTGCGCTGAATTTGAAGCTAGATCAACTGCTTTACATGGGACTAGATTGCTCTGATTTGGTATTTGTTTCCCAATTTTTTATTTATACTTGGACTTTGAGCTTGTCCTTACTGACACCAAGAGGGTTAAGTAAAGCCAACAAAACTAAATCCTTTCCCAGAGGACAAAATTTTAGCCTTGTCCAAATTGAAAGCATTCGCAGGCAACAATTTCAGTACGGCTTAAATGGTGCAAGTTTTCTTTATAGGGTAGAAGACATTGTGGGAAAAGGAGAAAATGATGGTTACCAGCATTTTCTCCTTTTCCCAAAATGTTTTTCAAAGGCTTCTTTCACAGGGTTGTTAAAAGGCATCATTGTGCAGTAAAGGGTTAACTCTTTACCAGATGACAAAATTCCAGGCTCTACCAAATTGAAACTAAACGACTTTGAATGTACACATAGCTCTGTCTTTGATGGGGCAGAATACATCATGTGGTTACCAAATTGAAACTAAACGACTTTGAATGTACACATAGCTCTGATGGGGCAGAATACATCATGTGGTTACCAGCATTTTATCCTTTTCCAACAATATTTTTAAACAGCTTCTGCTTTTAGGTCATTAAAACATGGGATTATCTGATGAAGGATTACTGGGACATTAAACCAGATTTTGAAAAATAATTGATGAGGGGGGACTGATTGTTTGAAAGGAAGAATAATAAGGATGTGATTGTTTACCCTTTGTTGGTGAAAAATACATAAAAAATATAAAAAAAAATTGCACCATGTTTGACTGGAACCTGTGACCTTCAAAACTGGCCCTCCAACTCCTAAAAAACAAAGGTATAGGGCCAACATATAATTTGCCATGTTAAATATGTACTTATTCTTTGTTGTGCAATTACGACTACATGTATACAGTTACCATGGGAATAGAATTTGTACAATAAAGATAAAAAAAATGTAATTGCTTGTGTTTTCTATGTGTAGTTCTTGGGCAAGACATTTCAGAGCCCCATCCTAGAACTGTTGAAACCCAGGACATACATGAATATGTGAGCTGCGGCCATGATATGACTGAAATAATGTTGAAAGCGGCGTAATGCACCAATTAATCAATCTACCAGTACATGTAGTTCTTTGAGGGTTTTAAATTCAAAGGCATTTTTCAAAACAAATGAAAATTAGCAGTCTTTCTTAAGACTAGGAAAAACTTAAGTCTTGTGAAACAAAATCTGGTTTAAAGTCCCTGTAAAATACAATAAAATCCCTGTAAGTAAGTGCAGTTTTAAGGGCACTTATTTTCCAGAATGTCTCAGCAAATCAGATAGTAAAAAAGATCAAACTGTATATCTTGTGCAGTTTGATCTTGATCTACATTGACTGACAAGGCAACTATATTTGGGAAAGAGACTTCAAACATTAAAAGCAATCGCAAGTGACTAAATGACATTTAACTTAAACAATTTGAATTTGTGTCTGAAAGAGTAGAAAAGCCCAGCTCGGTAGCTCAGTGGTCAGCATATCTGACTCATGACCTGCTGGTTATGGATTCACCATCCAGTTGAGGCAAACTTTCTTTCTGGCAGTTTTCACTTCGCATCCCTAATGCATGTGGTTTGGAAAGAAAGGTATGTGAGTACTGGTGTAAGAAAACCAGGAAACACATGCATAAATGCACTGAATGCCTTGATAGGACCTAAGCTGTTAAAACGGCATTAAACTTCAATACAAACAAACAAACAAACAAAAAGAGCAGAAAAATGTTGGAAGAGAACAAAAAAGCATACTCCATGCATTTTTACCTTTCCCACAATTTCATTTTTAACTCTTTACTTAATGACAAATTTTTAAACTTGTCCAAATTGAAGGTATTTACAGAGGGCAAAGGAAACGTGACTCAAAATTGATATTTGATCTGTAAGGATCGAAAACATTTTTGTCAAACTAGAAAATGCTGGTTATGTTCAAAGCCTGAATTCTTGTGGTCGTTAAGTTTCGAGATAGTTAGGTTAAGGGTTAAAGCAGTCTTCAATAGGATTGTGAAACATGTTAAGTTGTTAAAGAGTTTTACCACATGTGACAGTTGTGAAAGGAAAAGAAGTATTGTTGGGGCAAAAAAAGGAGAAAATTCTGGTTACCAGCATTAATTTTCTCTTCCCACAATGTTTTCAAATGTCATTCTACCTAAGGGACTAACTCTTTACCAGACAACAAAAAATGTACACTCATCCAATTTGAGAGTATTTGCAGACAAATAGTTTAATGTGGCTCAAATAATAAAATTTACAAGTGATGAAATTTAATTTTGATAGGATTGAAAACTTTGTGGGAAAATGAGAAAATGCTGGTTACAAGCATTTTCTTCTTATCCCATATTGCTTTCACAAGACGGCTTTCTCAGGGTTGTTTAAACTCAGCATTGTGAGGTAAAGGGTTAAAATGCAGGATTATGTGTAAAAAGTAAAGGGTACTAGTGTTTGCGAAACAGAAGTGGCATATTAAGAAGTAACAGAAATCATTGCTCAACTAAAAGACAATTTTATATTTAACAGAAAAGTCAAAGCCTCTTTTATAACTATGTTAGCCTCTTGTTCATCGTAACTTCATGAAATTTTTGAGAAAAAAGAAGTAACTTGTGAGAAAGTGGAAAAATTTTGTATTCTTGTATTACCCCATTTGAAACACTTTGGGTAAATGAGTTGCCCTTAGTGCGAGAGAGTAAAACAGTGTTTCTATCCCTGAACATTGTAACTTAAAATACTCAGTATGTGGAGTTTGTTTAAGGAAACCATTGCTGTTAGGGCATAAAATTTGTTCTTTCTTCTGAAATATATATCCAATCATCAAACAGTCTAGTATTACCCCTTTACCACACAATCCCGACTTTTAACGGCCCTCAGGAAAAAACCTTTTCAAACATTGTGGGAAAAGCAGAAATTGCTGGTAACCAGCATTTTCTCCTTTTCCCACAATGTTTTCTACCCTTCCCTAAACAAAAATAATTTTTGCATCGGGTTTATTTTGTTTTCTACAAATGCTTTGAATTTTCCTAAGGAGTTAAACCCTTTACCACACAACCCCAAGTTTTAACAATGCTGCAGTAGAAAAGAAAGCTTTCAAAAACATCATGGGAAAAGGAGAAAATTGTGGTAGTCAGTTTGATAAAATCAGTTTGGTAGAAGGTGAAAATGTTGGAGACCAGCATTTTCTTCTTTTTCAATAATGTTTTCTAGTCTTAAAGGCTTTGAAGACAATTTAGCATACTGTAGCATGCTCTTTCAAAGACAAATACCATCATTTGAACTACATTTATCTTATGCAAGACCTTTTAACCCTTTACCACACAATCCCGACTTTTAATGATCCTGAAAGAAAAGACTTTTGAAAACATTTTGTGAAAAGGAGAAAATGCTGGTAACCAGCTTGGTCCAGCCCAAAAGTTTGTTGTTCATTAAAGAGTTATTGGTAATATGGATGTAAAATTTTGTCATCTGGAAAAAATTTAAATGCGTAATGTGCTAAAGTTTTCCCGTTTCTTTCACAAATATGGAATTTGTTCATATTTGGTATTTTGTTACAGCATTGTATTTTTGACAGGAAAAGTAAATAAAACTTGGGAATTGTTGACTTTTTGTTTTATTCTACATTTCATTACATAATTAGTGACAGATCAGAACAGATCATTTTATTGACTTAACCTATACAGGTCATCGTCTCAACATTAACTATCAAAACCTCAAATGACAACGTGAACCATACAGGAGGCAACAAAATCCCATGTACAAAACATACATACATATGGAAACTGAAATTAATTTACATATAAACATTTAAGTTTTCATACTTCTAAGGCCTACTGGTAATATAACTGGTATAATACTGGTACTGGTATAATATATACTGGTAATATAACATAGGCATACATGGAAACTGGAAGTAATCTAGACATAAGCATTTGAGTTTACACAGCATCTGAAGATGTCACATTGAATAGCTGTTGCAGATTGTGTAGATCAGGATCAGACCGCACAAATGTGCAGACATCCATTCATTGACAAATTTAATGGCAGTGGAAATACATTTGTATATATACAAGGAAGTGCCACATTATATTACTCTAAAACCTTACATACCATAGTTGTATTTGTTGACCAGCAAACTGCTAAATACATGTAAATTAAACTTAAGATTTCCAGCCAATAGTGAAAACATATAGATTATAGTTTAAAAATTTTGCTTGTAGGAAAAATCACACCATGTTAGACAGTGTACATCCAAGATCAAACTGAACCTTCTGTGTAGTCTGATCTTGGATATGCACTCATCACAAAAGCCCACATAGTAACGCTAAGCAGCCTGTGTTAAGTAATTTGCCAAATAATGGAAATAATATTTGAACAGTATAAAACACAAACAAATGAAGACAAAAATAAGCCAGCATATTATCATCAATTAAGTGTCTTTGACAGCTTAAGTTACCTTTTCTGATGGTACATACATGTATTAAAATCAAAGCATTCAAAACATGCAATTGAATTTTGGATGTAATGAACAGTCTGTCAGTACATGTACTATAGATACATATGTCGCTATTTCAAAGCTCTTTTTGACGGAACATCTAGCAAAAAAAACCAACAATGTAGGTTAAAGATCAGACAATGTAGGTTCAAGATCAGACTGCATATTTTGTCTAGTCTGATCTATGCTGGTTACCAGCATTTTCTGCTTTTCCCACAATGTTTTCAAAAGCCTTAGGGTTGTTAAAACACAGGATTGTTTGAGAAAGGGTTAATGCAAATCCTGATTTTTTTTTTTCTTTTTTCTCTTTCCAGATACAGAAGAATTCAACTCGACAATAAGTGAAAAAATGGCTTTGGTATTTTCTGCCCTTGGTTATGTGTCTGACCTCCTGTCATGGGCAAAGAAGACTTTGGTGGAGGCTGATACAGCCGCCCCAAATGTCGTCTTTGAGCATGAAGGAGACCATCTCGACTCCTTCGACGCGGATGAAGGTACCTCAGGTGCTGAGGTGCTGGATGATGTGGAGGAGGAGATCCTTCGTGATGGTGATGCAGAGATTGAAGAAGACATTGAGGTAGAAATTAGTTCTCTGGAGCTAAGTTGTACCTCTTTGTCCTCTTTGACTTTGACAGTGGATATGCCCGTCCTGCAGACTGAGGATTGTGTTGGGGAGACTGATGGAGAAGAGGCTGAGCTAAGCTTGGACTCTCTCTCCATTAGTCAGGGAGATGAGCTTGAGGTCTGTCTACCTTCTGTTGAGTCTGAGCCAGTGGTTGTCACACGTAGTGGGCGCCGTAGCCGTCGGCCTGATAGGTATGGGGACTGGTTGTACTATTAGAGTGTTTTGATAGGTACTGGGACTGGTTGTACTATTAGAGTGTTTTGATAGGTACGGGGACTGGTTGTACTATTAGAGTGTTTTGATAGGTACGGGGACTGGTTGTACTATTAGAGTGTTTTGCAAACATTATGCTTTCCTGACTTCTTCAGTTGTAGACAGCCTCAACAGCTTATCTCCCATTGAAGGTATCAGTGTCTGGTTAACTTGGACATAAATCATGTGCTAGTGTTCTCTAGTAAGCAGAAATGAAGACAACTGAATATGGCCTCTAGAGTGTACACAGAGTTTTACTAAGATTTGACCCAATGACCTACATTTTGACCAGATGTCACCCATTTTCACATTTATTTGACCAAGTTTCATGAGTATTGGACTGAAAATATGGCCTCTAGAGTGTATACAAGGTTTTTCTAAGATTTGACCCAGTAACCTGCCTCTAGACCCAAGGTCACCCATAGATATTAGATATGTTAAGACAAACATTTTGACAAACTTTCATGGGGATTGGACTGAGAATGTGGCTTCCAAGTGGTCACAAGGTTTTTCAATGATTTGACTCAGTAACTTATTTTTTGACCATATAGCACCAGTTTTTTATGTAAATGAGATATTATCAAGACTAACATTCTGACCAACTTTCATGTGTACTGGATTTGAAATACGGCTTCTGGAGCATACACAAGGTTTTTCAAAGATTTGACCTGATGACCAAGTTTTTGATCTGACATCACCAATTTTCAAACCTGTCTGAGGTATCAGATATATCAAGACAAACTCTCTGACCAATTGTCATGAGTACTGGACTGAAAATGTGGCCTTTAGAGCATTGACAAGGTAGAAGTTGAGAGGAATGATAGGTTGCACAAAAGCTGAGAGGGCCGATAAGTTGCACAAAAGCTGACCTTTAAAACTTTGTGCATAAATGTTTAGGAATGCAAAGCTGAGGTTAGGTATCATTTAAGGTAATGGATGGTGGAGGAGAGAAGATAGTGCATATCTATATGTGTACTGCATTGGGCATATGTTGGTCATGGCTATAGCTTGATCCTTTCTTTGACACTCACCCCAGTCTCTTCATGTTACCCTCTGTTTTGGTGGTTCTTGAGTGTAAAGTGGCAACAGGAAGGTTATGGATGGGATCTGTCACTAGTAAGACCAGGGACTTGGTGACAGGTCTTTGAAGTGAGCTTTCCATTGCACAGCCACAAACATAGATAGGTTGCACAAAAGCTGAGAGGGCCGATAGGTTGCACAAAAGCTGACCTTTAACACTTTGTGCATAAATGTTTAGGAATGCAAAGCTGAGGTTAGGTATCATTTAAGGTAATGGATGGTGGAGGAGAGAAGATAGTGCATATCTATATGTGTACTGCATTTGGCATATGTTGGTCATGGCTATAGCTTGATCCTTTCTTTGACACTCACCCCTGTCTCTACATGTTGCCCTCTGTTTTGGTGGTTCTTGAGTGTAAAGTGGTGACAGGAAGGTTATGGATGGGATCTGTCACTAGTAAGACCAGGGACTTGGTGACAGGTCTTTGAAGTGAGCTTTCCATTGCACAGCCACAAACAAGGTCAATTAATGTTTTGGTCAAGGAATGACCATCCAACAGTTGCTGCAGAGTGTCAGCCTGGAGGGGCTTCAATCTATTGTGATGACAGATGTTTCATTCCCCATGCTTAATGTTTCATTTATGAAGTGAGCTTGCATCATTTTGAGACCTGTAGGTTTGTTATGATCAGATGCAAGCATTCTGACCAACTTTCAAGAGTATTTGACTGAAAACATGGCCTCTGTTGCATACAGAGGTTTTTTCTAATGTTTGTCCCAGGTCCAAGTGACCTTGTTTTTGACCCAACATCACCCATTTTAAGCAAGACAAACATTCTGACCAATGGATTTTATGGATCCATGATTACTGTGATTGTGATTGTTAAGAGTATTGGACTTAAAATGTGGCCTCTAGAGTGCACACCCAAGGTAAAAGTTGACAAAGGATGACAAGGAACAGACACAGCACAATCATAAAAGCTCACCTTGAGCACTTCGTGCTCAAGTGAGCTAAAATTAAAGGAATTTCAGAACTTTTCTGTTATAAGATGGTTTCTTGCAGAGTATTGATGATATGGTCATTGCAGCAAGATTTATTCAAATGAATTTGGGTTGTTCATTGCTTTAGATTGATCTTTTCTTTGACACTTGCCCCTATCACTTTAGGGGCTTCAGTCTATTGTGATGACTGATTTATGCTTCATTCCCCATGCTTACTGTTTCACTTATGAAGTAAGCTTGCATAATTTGGAGATCTGTAGCTTTGTTATGATCAGAACACAACCGTTGCATGGATTGAACCAAGTCATGTATTCAGAGTTATTACATATTATTTCTTTAACCCTTCACCAAAAATTGTTGTGTGTATGTAAACCTTAAGAACATCATAGAGAAAGGAGAAAATAATGGTCACCTGCTCCTTTCCTGACAATGTTTGTATAAACAGCCTACTCTTCAACCTGACATGACCTAATTTCAAACATGTCAGAATGATCATCAAGACAAACATTCTGACCAACATTCATGAGTTCAGATGTCATTTAAACTAATAGATGGTGGAGAAGATAGGATAGTACATGTCTATATGTGCAGAGCAAGATATCGGGCATATTGTTGTCATTACTTTGGATTGATCCTTTCGTTGACACTCACCCCTGTCTCTATTAGGTTGTTACCCACTGTGTCACTGGTTCTTTAGTGTAAAGTGGCGACAGGAAGGTTATGAATGGGATCTTTCACAAGTAAGACCAGGGACTTAGTGACAGGTCTTTGAAGTGACCTTTCCATTGCACAGCCACAAACAAGGTCATTTAATGTTTTGGTCAAGGAATGACCATCCAACAGTTGCTGCAGAGTGTCAGCCTGTAGGGGCTTCAATCTATTGTTGTGACAGATGATTAATTTCTGAAGAAATTGAGCTTGCATAATTTGGAGATCTATAGATTTTTTATGCTCGGGTCATGGCCATTGCATGAGTTGAACCAACCCTTCATAAAAAATTTCTGTGTGTTTGTAACCCTGAAGAACATCCTAGAGAAAGGAGAAAATAATGGTCACCTGCACCTTTCCTGTCAATGTTTGCGCAAAGTTATGGTCTGCCAATGCTTCTATTATGAATGTCTTTAAAATTTGACCATAACTATGTTACTTCCTAAGTTTTCTTTATTCTTGCAGAATCTGATGATCCAGACGTGCATGGTGTAAGGAAAAGGTGAACTACTGTACCTGTTCCATACCGTATGTTTCAGATCGCATCAATCATTATAGTAATTTCAGCTTAAAACCACAGCATGGATCGAACAAAGCAAGGTGTTCAGTTATATCATGTGCCAACAGCATGGATTGAACCAAGTTTAGTATTTTACCTAAACTATGTATGACCATGCCATGGATCGAACCAAGCAGTGTATTCAGTTATATCATGTACCCACAGCATGGATTGAACCAAGTTTAGTATTTTACCTAAGTATGACTGTGACATGGATCGAACCAAGCAGTTAGTGTGTTCAGATATATCATGTACTGGCGGCATGGATTGAACCAAGTTTAGTATTTTACCTAAGTATGACTGTGACATGGATCGAACCAAGCAGTTAGTGTGTGCAGTTATATCATGTACCAGCAGCATGGATTGAACCAAGTTCTAAGTAAGACCATGGCATGGATTGAACCAAGTGTAAGATTTTATATCGGCATTGCCTCGGCCTCTCTTGAAACAAGTTATATAGTCGGTTATATCATGTATCTTTAACCCTTTATCCAACAATCCTATTTACACAGTGGCAGGTACATTAGTGCGACAATGGCACGGATTGGACCAAGTTTTATGTTCAGTAATATAAATCCCATACAGTGGCAGGTACATCAGTACAATCAGGGCTTGGATTGAACCCAGTTTTATGTTGTTATATCATGGATCCCATCTTTGAGTCTTCATCAAACAGTACTATTTACATACAGTTGCCAAGTCATTGCAACACATGGATGACTGTGATGTGGATTTATATTCAGTCATATTACATCACAATGAGGGAGAAGCTAGCTTCTTTCAATAGTTTATGTGGCTTTTATCATTATTTCAAGTCATGTCACAGTAAAACCTCACTTATTCATGTGTGTCCTGGGTTTCACCAGTACTAGGACTCTGAAGAGTCTTGCCCAAGGACCACAAATACCCCAGCTTTGTGATTGAGGATCGAACCCAGGCCTCTGGAGTATATACCCTGCACTTTCACCATTGAGCCGCACAGAACCACATTGGGAACTGAAAAGCGCAGCCCTTAACAGATGGATGGAAGACTGATGTTGATGACCAGAGCCAAGATGGAGTTCGGGAAGAAGTAACAAGAGCAGCCCCCTACAGATGGATGGAAGACCCATATTGAAGAACAGCACCCCCTAACAGATGGATGGAAGACCCAGGTAAATGTACAGAGCCTAGATAATGTTCAAGAAGAAGAAGTGCAGCCACTAACAGGTGGATGGTGAACCTATGGTGATGCCTGATGTGTAGTAGAATGTCCAATGGAGAGATAACAAGTAACTATTTTACGAGTATCTCTTTACCAAACAAACCTTTATTTATAGTAAACAGCATTTTTTCCCCTTTTCCTGTAATGTGTTCTATCCCTGCAAAGACAAATCCCATCACTCGACTCTTTACAAGAGACAAAACTTTGGACATGACCAAATTAAAAGCATTAGTAAATGATGAATCAAAAGTGACTCAAATTACAAATTTGTCTCCAAAAGGATAGGAAACATTGTGCAAAAAGAAGAAAATGCTGGTTACCAGCATTTTCTCCACTTTCCACAATGTCTTCTACCTTGTCAGAAAACTTCATTAACTCTTTACCACACAATCCCGACTTTTAACGACCCTGCAAAAGAAGTCCTTTGAAAACCTTGTGGAAAAAGGAGAAAATGCTGGTAACCAGCACTTTCTCCTTTTCCCACAATATTTTTTACCCTACCCAAAACAATTTTCAAATTTTCAATTGCATTTATTCTGTCGCCTGCAAATGCTTTCAATTTGGACCAGTCTAAAATTTTGTCTTTTGGTAAAGAGTTAATTTTGTTTCAGTTTTAGAAATTGTTGTGAGCAAATCTTGTAGAGGGGCCTAATATTTGCCGTTTGAGAAAGCATTAACTACTTGAGGAGCCCATGGAGAGGTGCACTGGCTGCTTTAATATGACCAGAAGCAACTAAAATACCCATTTCACCCTTTACGACACAATCCTATCTTTCAAAAAACTTAAGAACAATGATTTTTGGGAAACTTGTGGTACAAGGAGAATATGCTGGTAACCAGTATTTTCTTTCATGGTGTTTTCTATCCTTCCTAAACAAATCTCATTTAGAGTTAACCATTTTAGTGCCAAATAAACCAAATGGATATTTTCATTCTACAATAAGACCAAGATGATTACATTTTTCTGGCTGCCTTTTGTCTGTGCTGAATCAGCAAGCAAAGTGGACAGTGAAGATCAAAGATCAGACTTCATCTTTGTGAAGTCTGATCTTGATCTACACTGAGCAGAAAGGCAACTATAGTAGAGAAAGGGGCTGTAAGGGTTAGTTTGTTGCCTGCAAATGGTTTTCAACTGGAAGTCTAAAAATTGTGTCTTGGTATAGAGTTAACTCTTTATCACACAATCTTGACTTTTAACGACGATGAGTAAGAAGCCTTTTGAAAACATTGTGGGGAAAGGAGAAAATGCTGGTAACCAGCATTTTTTCCTTTTACCAAAATGTTTTCTACCTTGCCCAAAACAAATTTCAGTTTTTCAATCACATTTATTTTGTTGTCTGCAAATTCTTTCAATTTGGACCAGTCTAAATTTTTTTGTTTGGTAAAGAGTTAAATAAGTTTATCTTCATTTTTATTTTTTCAGCAGACAACATGAAGATGGATGATTCCGAGAGACGATGTCCAAAAAATGATGGAACTTGTTGCCAAATCATCTCTAGACGACCAGACTACGATGCCCAACCCACTCTAGAATACCAGATAACTGCAGTATCCAACTGCCAAGAGGGTAAGTACTAGTAACACTTTACCATACAACATTTTAGACATGTCCAAATTGAAGCTTTTGCAGACAACAAAAATGGCACAAATAATGGGTTTTGTCATTAAATAGGTCAAAAACAATGAGGGAAAGGGAGAAAGATTCTAGGTACTAGCATTTTCTCCTTTTCCCACATTTTTCTCAAAAGCTTTCTTTCCCAAGGTTAAAACATGGGATCATTTGGTCAAGGGTTAACCCATTCCAACACAATTTAGAGTTTTTAACGACTTTTGGGACACTTATGGTACAAGGAGAATATGCTGGTAACCAGTATTTTCTTTCATGGTGTTTTCTATCCTTCCTAAACAAATCTCATTTAGAGTTAACCATTTTAGTGCCAAATAAACCAAATGGATATTTTCATTCTACAATAAGACCAAGATGATTACATTTTTCTGGCTGCCTTTTGTCTGTGCTGAATCAGCAAGCAAAGTGGACAGTCTAGATCAAAGATCAGACTTCATCCTAGAGAAATCTGATCTTGATCTACACTGAGCAGAAAAGCAACTATAGTAGAGAAAGGGGCTGTAAGGGTTAGTTTGTTGCCTGCAAATGGTTTTCAACTGGAAGTCTAAAAATTGTGTCTTGGTATAGAGTTAACTCTTTATCACACAATCTTGATTTTTAACGATGATGAGTAAGAAGCCTTTTCAAAAATTGTGGGGAAAGGAGAAAATGCTGGTAACCAGCATTTTTTCCTTTTACCAAAATGTTTTCTACCTTGCCCAAAACAAATTTCAGTTTTTCAATCACATTTATTTTGTTGTCTGCAAATTCTTTCAATTTGGACCAGTCTAAATTTTTTTGTTTGGTAAAGAGTTAAATAAGTTTATCTTCATTTTTATTTTTTCAGCAGACAACATGAAGATGGATGATTCCGAGAGACGATGTCCAAAAAAAGATGGAACTTTTTGCCAGATCATATCTTGACGACCAGACTATGATGCCCAACCCACTCTAGAATACCAGATAACTGCAATATCCAACTGCTAAGAGGGTAAGTACTAGTAACACTTCACCATACAACATTTTAGACATGTCCAAATTGAAGCTTTTGCAGACAACAAAAATGGCACAAATAATGGGTTTTGTCATTAAATGGATGGAAAACAATGGGAGAAAAAGAGAAGATTCTAGGTACTAGCATTTTCTCCTTTTCTCACAATGTTCTTGAAAGCTTTCTTCCTCGAGGTTAAAACATGGGATCATTTGGTCAAGGGTTAACCTATTCCCACAGAATTTAGAGTTTTTAACGACAATAAGGAAGTAGGCTTTTGAAAACAATGTGGCAACAGGAGAAAATGCTGGAAACCAGCATTTTCTACTTTTCCCACAATGTTTTGTACACTTCCTAAGAGAAATTTCAGATTTTGAATCACATTTAATTTGTCGTCTGCCAGTGCTTTCAATTAGGACAGCTGTAAAATTATCATTTGCAAAAGGGTCAACTTATTACCTCCAGAAACAAATTTGCAGCAGATCAGGGATCATATATACACCTAAATTTGAAAAAAAATCCTCTCAAAATACATTTTAAAAAATCAAGCTCAATTTTAATACCAAACAGTCAAGTCTTTTTATGAATCAAAAGAAGACTTGGAAACATAATGGGAAAGGGAGAAATTTGCTTAAATTTGACTGTGTTATTTTCCTTTCAGATGCAGCAAATCGGGATGGCAGGCAGAGTGTGAGGTATTCAGCTGGATTGCAAGCCGCCTAGATGCTGATGGACGATTTTGTGCAATACTAGTCTAAATGCCTATACAACGTACATGCACTGAGAATAGTATTGCACTGACCTATTAAGCGTTTATTAGATAGGATTGGATAAGTTTTTTTTTTGTTTTCAGTATATCCCTGTTTTTGCTTTCTTTAGTAAGCAATTAAGTATATGTACTTATATGATAGTTATAGATATATTTGATTTTTGTTTAAACTTTAAATGTCTTTATTCTAGGTGCCTAGATATAGCAATGTTTTTGTTGTTTTAAGATGTTTGTTTTACTTCTTGATAAGGTGATGGAATGCTATCTTCTATCTTGTTTACTTTCCCTACATTTATCAAAAGGATTTGTTTTGATATCTATTACTTAAGTTATGGGTACCCATACTTTTTGTAGCTGATTGTTATAATTAAAATATGCTTTTTTTTTTATATGCATACGATGATAATATAGAATTTTTATGACATTAGGCATTCTTTTTTTTTTCATCACAAGATCATTGTAACCAGTATTGTTATTAACAAAATAAGTTTGTTTTTTTTTTTTAATATGGACCATTTACCTTACTTAATGGTGTTTATTGATTAAACAGTTTTGTTTTTTAGTTTTTTAATGTACTCTTTATGGTACTTTTGAAATTTATTTACAACAGAGTTTGTAAAGATTGTATACTACAAACAGTTTTCATTTGTTTTTTAGCTAGTTATAGACAATAATTGCTCTGTCCCAGTGGTTATTATCTACAAGATGTTTACTTGTTAGAGCTATAAGTGATTACTGGTATTCACTAGATTCACAGTATTCATTTGATTTCTGTTCTTGAGTTACTACAATTTATTTAGAAACAATGTATGTACTGATTATACATCTGATAGCAGGATGGTCTTAGTGTACACTAAAACCAGGAGCTCAGATTTGAAGGTGGTGATGGTTGGCTGAAGGGGAGGAAGGAGGCCAATTTTTCTAAATACATTATGTGTACATGTTTGTAGAAGCATTCTACAAAAATGTTTTGGTGAGCACTGTATTGTGGTCATGGATGGGAATTGTACCCACTCTGTCAATTTCAACATTAAACTAAATCTGCTCATGTTGTCTTTAATATAATGTTGTTGCCTTTGTTTACATAGAACTTTTATTACATTAAGTATCCTGTTTTTTTTCATCACAAGATCATTAGTACTGATAATGCTATCAATAAAGTACATTTTTTTTATATGGATAGGTCACCCTTCTTAATGGTGGTTTCATTATTTAAACAGATTTTGCTTTTGCTTGCTAATGTACTCTTCAAGGTTCTGTTGAAATTCATTTACAACTGAATTTGTGTAGATTTTATGTTATATACAGTTTTCAGTTGTTTTTTTATTTTCAGTTAGTTAGGAATAGTTCTGTTCATGCAGTGATCAGCAAAAAATGTTTATTTGGCATAGCAGTCCAAAATAGATAATGGTTGAAAACCCAAATAATTGCTTGTCCTCTACACTACAGTGTCTGATAATTGAAAATCAAGTATAGTTACATGTACAAATCATATGGGTAAATATTTTCTAAAGTTTAAGATGTGTGACATGTGTAAGTGTTCAAGATACTTCATTAGCTGAGAGGAAGAGAATGGTAAAATATACCAATACTAGTCAGTTGAGTCTTTTAAAAGTGCACCATATCTACAAAATTGATAGGCATGATACTTATTGATGTATCTAAACATGAGTGTTTTATACACACTCATGTGCTTTTACATATTTGAGGACTCGTAAATCCAGGGGATTTGTAGCAAACAGGTCACATGATGGAGTTAGGTTTGTTTTTTAAAGTACTAGTGTTTATTAGGAAACAAATAGGTGCTTTAGGGAAAGGTAGAGATGGACACTGACAGCGTGACAAACCAGAAGCTGCATGCAGGTTTTTGAAATGCCTTTGTAGTAACTATGTAGTAGTGTAAGGTGTAAGTGTAAGTTCTGTAAGGCGTAAGGGAAAGGCATGGATGGAATCTGTCTGCAGCTAGACTAGGAGCATCACATAGCTTTTGGTAAGACGGACTGCTTTGTTGACAGTTTTTGTCGAGACAGACTGCTTTGTTTACAGTTTTTGTCAAGACGGACTGCTTTGTTTACAGTTTTTGACTAGACAGACTGCCTTTTTCAGTTTTTGACTCGACAGACTGCTTTGTTCAGTTTTTAACTACATGTACTGCTTTGTTCAGTTTTTGATGAGAGACTGCTTTGTTCAGTTTATGACAAGACAGACTGCTTTGCTCCAAATTTTTGACGAGATAAACTGCTTTATTCACAGTTTTTGACAAGAAAGACTTTTTTTCTTTTAATTCCAAAACTGCTTTGTTCACAGTTTTTCACACGAAAGACGTTATTTTTTTAATTCCAAACATTAGAAATGTAAATAATCCCTTTGATTTACCAACTCTCAAAGATGTTTCCTATGGCAAGATATTCTCTCAGGTGGATACATTTGATTCAGTATCAAAGAGATGGGGTGTTTAAGACTTGGTGCCTTTAAAAGATTCATTGGCTTGGTCTATGTGCATTGCTTGTATCTATCACCTTGACATTACCTCAGTCAGCTCTTGAAATAATTTTGAATGCTAACCTGAGTCTATTTCTCTTAAACCCAAGGAAAAATTTGCCTTTGAAAGACAGTGGACACAAATTAGGACTCCACCTTCTTTACTGCAACATTGTTGGTATTGTACACTCAGATTTTAAGCTGGGCTGAGTTATTGTGGTAGCCTTGTCGTTGTCTGCCATTACACTGTTTATGTGCAAAAACTTAAGACTTTTTAGCCCACCTGGGTGGCTCAGTGGTGAGCGTGTCGGGCTCATGACCTGGTGGTTGTGAGTTCGATACCCGGTTGAGGCGAACTTTCTTTCCAGCGTATTTTCACCTCTCAACTCTGGTGAAGCATGTGAGAAAAGTAGTCGGTGGCTTTGGAAAGAAAGTTGTGTTAGTACTGGTGTGAGAAAGCCAGGAAAACACATGTGCGTCACCGACCGCCATGATATGACCTTAGCTGTTAAAGTGGCGTTAAACCCCAATATATAACCAACTAAGACTTTTTAGACTCTCTCTTTACTTACTGAAGATATTTAGTTCAAACTTTGATAAGTTTTGACTATCAAAAACGGAACCCATACAACAAGGGCAGGTTACTATCAAAGTATTTTTGACACAGTTATGCCCCTTTTTTTGATGTAGAAATTTCACTTAAAATCAAGCGCCTGCAGCCGAGCATTTGCACCTGCATGTGATGCTCTTGTATTTCTGACAAAACTATCCAGTTTTCAACCATAATGATATATATGGATCTGTTAGGTTATAGCTAGATGTGCTAAATATTTTACATGTAGCAGTCTTTGTATTGTTCTAATTTTTCTAAAATGTAGCATTTATTTCCAAGATAAAACCTTCGTGTTTTTTTTTTCATCTTGGCCCATTTACTATGAGGCAGTGGGGCCTTATCTGAGGACCGTCAGGAAAAGCAAGTTAAACCTTTCCCACATGACTAATTTTAGACTCTTCTAAATTCAAACATCAGTGGGCAACAAATTTAAAATTAATACGAAAGAGCTGATGTTCTCTGACAGAAAAGAAAACAATGTGGGAAAAGGAGAAAATGCTGATTACCAACATTTTCTCCTTTTCCAGCAATATTCCAAAAGGCTTTTTCCTCAGCGTTGTTAAAACATGGAATTGTTTGGTAGGAGTTTAATTTTGCCAGAAACTGATGACACTTTTTTGTTACACGTTTTTTTCTGAGGCGATTTATTTATTCTCTTTCTCTTATTTGAAAGAGATACTGAATTATCATTGTTTTGTCTGTTACCTTAAATATGATATTACATATTACACACCTGTCTAGATGAAGTCTATATTTACCCTTTACCAGACAATCCTAAGTTGTAATGACCCTGACAGGAAAACTTAATGAATATATTGTAGGAAAAGGAGAAAAAGGTGTTAACCAGTATTTCTCCTTTTTCCACAACATTTTCTATAGTGTTCAAGTTGTATGCATTACATACACATTGTTCTTTTTATTCCAGATATTTTCCTATTTATGACTTATGTTATTTTTAAATTCTATGATGATATTTGTATTTATTTGTTTAAGTCTCATTCAAATACAACATTTTCTTTTTTTCTGTTGAAATAAAAAAATTCATATCACTAGCCATGTGTTAGCTATTTATTTATGCTATGACTCTTTTTCACTTCTCTCAATTGCCCCTTTAAACCCTTACTTATACGATCTCGAGTTACGACCCTGTGGAACAAAGCTATAGAAAACATTGTTAGAAAATGAGAAATGCTGGTAAGCAGCTTTTTTTCTCTTTTCTAACAATGTTTTTTTGTCCTTTCAGAGACAAATTTGATCATTTGAGCCACATTTGTTTTGTTGTCCACAAATGCTTTTGATTTGGGCATGTGCAAAATTTAGTTGTTTGCTAAAGTGTTAATTAACTTTCATTTATATATGAGCTATGCTCTGGCAAAAGGGGTTTAGTGCCTCTCCCTGATGAATTATAACAAGCAAGTCATTGCAATTATCATTGATCCATAAAACCCATTTTGTCTACCAATTGAGTCCTGAGTTAGACAGTATGTTATGTGTAGTCTGATCTTGATCTACAATGGCCACAAAAGGCAACTTAAGTTGTAAAAGGAGCTTTGAACCTTTACCACACAATCCTGAGTTTTAATGACCCTGAGAGAGAGACTTTTTGAAAACATTGTGGAAAAAGAAGAAAATGCTGGCTACCAGCATTTTCTACTTTTCCTACAATGTTTTCTACCCTATCTACAAAAAATTTCATCATTTTGACCTCTTTTTAATATGTCGTCTGCAAATTCTTTCATTTTGGACCACTCTAAAATTTTGTCCTATGGTTAAGGGTTAATATAGGGGTTGTAATAAGAAAATTGGGATTGGATCCTCTGTGGCAGCTAGGGCATGTCATGGAGTAATGTCCATAAGGAGAGATGGTAAACCCTGGAAAGGGATGAAAAGAGGTGTGGAAATGATTTGACTGCATATTCTATTGAAAGCCATGTAAAACTGCATTTGATAGATTCATAATTTGATACGTGTCCTCAAGCCAACTGTGGCTCTGTGTTGGTTGTGTGATGATGCGTCACTTTACTTTCAATAAAAAAAAAATCTGAAACTGCAGAACTAATTGTAACCAAAGTCCACAGAAATGGTCCTACCGTGGTACTTTTGGGAATTCCTTCCAAGAATTCAAATACATTTAAAATGCTACTTGCCATGGTTAAAAAAAAATATGAGCCAGAAGCCTTTTGAAAACATTGAGGAAAAATGAGAAAACGCTGGTAAACGGCATTTTCTCCCTTTCCCACAATGTTTTTTAACCTATCGGACAAATTCCATCATTGTCACCTGTAATTGCTTTCAATTTGGACAAGTCAACTTTTTGACGCGTGGTAAAGAGTTAAAAAGGGGCTTAATGCATCTGCGAATAGTATCGGCTTGGGTTAACCTGTGCAGTCTGCACAGGCTGACCAGAGCCGAAACTTTTCACTATCAGTCAACTTTCTGCATGCCCAAGGACCAATGTACCTCATGTTACAGTTGGTTGCTAGTCAAAATGGGATATTATGGATCCATCATTATGTGATAGTTTGCTTGTTATCATGCATCATGGAGATGAATTAAACCCCCATTTGCCAGAGCATGACTCATATCTTTTTCACCAAAACCATGTGTTGGAGTTCTCAGTAATGTGGCATAAATATCCTCTGTTGGACCTGTTTTGCAGATTTTTTTTCTATCTGATCCATTTAGAGACATAGCTGGTGCAGTAAGGCTTGTTTTCTCTTGGACTCTTACCACAGGAATACAGTCAGTAGCTGGGGAAAAATGTTGTGCAAAGAACTGTTATTAAATACTGCAGGAAAGCATGGATAGTTGCACTGGCCGTCACAATGTAACTGGAGGAATGTTGAAAACAGCATTAAACACCATACAATCAATTAATTAATCAATCAGTCAGTTAACCTTTCTACCAAACAATCCCATGTCTGAATGACCCCAAGAAATTCCCTTTGAAAACATTATTTGAAAAGGAGAAAATGTTTGAAAACAATTTCCTGCTTTTCCAACCTTTTTTTTCAACCCTTTTAAGACATGACCAATCATTTGAACCACTTTTTACTTGTGGTTTGAGAATACTTCATGGTAAAGAGGTTAACCCTTTACCACACAATCTGAGTTTAAGCGACCCTAGGGAAAAGGTCTTTTGAAAACATTGTGAGTAAAGGAGAAAAATGCTGGTAAGCAGCATTTTTCTCCTTTACCCACAATGTTTTCTAGCCACTCAAACGCAAATTTCTGTTTCATTGTGGTAAAGAGGAAAAAATGCTGGTTACCAATATTTCTCCTTTTTCCACAATGTTTTCAAAAGTCTTTTCCATTAGGGTCGTTAAAGCTTCAGATTGTGTGGTAAAGGTTCTATAAATAAAATGATAATGTCCAGCCAGTAGTACAGACCAAAATATTATTTCAAAGCTCTTTACACATACCCATACAATAAAAATACTGTATTGGACAGTGTAGACCCATGATCAGACTGCATGATCTGTACAGTCTGAGCTTAATCTACTTTGTCTACAAAAACTTCATGGAGTCATGTCTGATAGCCTTGGGTGTGTAACAGACTTTTATAGCCTTTTTTTTTTGTAATTAAAGGGAAATAAGTCATGTTCATCATGATACATGTTTGAAACTAGTTATCTCCCTTGGTGTTAATTCCTTTTCTGCAATATGCTTAATACTGTATACTCTCATGTTCTTTGCGTAGAAACCAAACCAGAATAAAGTAGCCAAAGAAGCTTTGTCCAGCTTGAAAAGCAGGCTAAAATTAGTTTTTAAGTCTTTACAGCACAATGCTGCCATGAAAAAGTTGGCATTTAAAAACATTATGGGAAGAAGAGAAAATGCTGGTAATCAGCATTTTCTTCTTTTCTCACAATGTTTCGTACCCTATGAAAGACAAATTTTATGTGTTGAGGAACAGCAAATTTGTCGTCTGCAAATTCCTTCAATTTGGACACGGCTGAAATATTGTTGTCTGGTAAAGAGTTAAAGAAGCAGACCTCATAAACCCTAGATCAGACGGTAAAGGATATGGGATCCACACTGGCTTCACATCCACATAATGTTTCCAATGGCATGCTTTGGTTCAAGTATAAAAGGCTGGAGGTCTATTTCTATTGTAGCTTTATATTACTCTCCAAAATAAGGTATAACAGGGCCTTTAACACTTAACTCTCTACCAAACAACAAAACTTCTTCCCATCCATGGACAGTTTTTTTGTTTCAATCACATTTAATGTATTGTCTGAAAGCTGTCAATTTGGGCCAAGGTTAAAATTTTGCCATGTGGTAAAGAGTTTAAAACATGCCTGCTGCAGGCTGTGCTTGTTTTTTTTTTTTTTTTTTCTTAACCATTTAACTGCTTAACCCTTTACTACACCATCCCGAGTTTTAACAAACCAAACAAAAAGTGCTTTTGAAAAAATTGTGGAAAAAGGAGAAAATGCTGGTAACCAGCATTTTCTCCTTTTCCAACAATGTTTTCTAGCCACTCACAGACAAAAGTCAGTTTTGCATGACAATTTGTCATCTGCAAATGCTTTCAGTTTAGACATGTCTTACAGAAGATTTTGTCATTTGGTAAAGAATGGTCTAATTTCAAAGCATTTGCAGGCAGCAAATTCAATGTGACAATAAAATCCACTTTTGTCCAACACTCAACCACATCTGGAGGTAGAATGTCTTAATATAACAAAATAAAAATAAAATGCGCATTGGATACTTTCACTAGCTATTTACTAACCTTTATATAGAAAGGTCATCAGTGAATGCGAAATTATAGTCAAATGCCTTGCATAAATTACTGTACTTTTCTTATGGCGAAAACTTTTCCTACTGCCTGGCAGTATCAAAATGAAAGCTGACATCAAAGTATGCTGAGTATTGCAAGTTCAGCTGTCTCACATCTATCAACTGATAAGCCTCCCCAGTTGAGTAACAGAGCACAGGATCATATCGTTGTTTGAAACCATGCTTGTGAGGTTGTTTTTCATTATTTCAATTCCTATTGAGCTACAAAAGAGAGTTTCAATATTCATATACCAGTATCTCTTAAGCTGTCTACCTATGTGAAAGATATTTCTTAGAAAGTGACTATTTACCCGACCGTCGTGTACACACTGAAGAAAATTCATATTGCGAGGACGACTGTCGTGTACTCAATGAAGGAAAACTTCTTGGGTGCCCAACTGTCGTGTACTCAATGAAGGAAAACTCGTTGGGTGCCCGACGGTCGTGCCCGGACTGATGAAATTTCGTCTTGGGGGCACGATGACGTGCCCGCTATTTCCGATTTCTTCATTCAGTACACGATGCGGTCGTGTATGCACTGAAGAAACGGGATATTACGTACACGTATTAATGGGTTGGACCAAAACACAGACTGCTATGTGAACCAGCACGGCGTAAACCGTCTCAGTGGAGCATTAGTCATTTATACAGGGTGTCATGCCCGAAGGGTCGTATTATGTTATACAGCCGGTCGTCCGTCCGTCCGTTTGCAATATCTTATGTGCGCAACTCCTCCTACAGTTTCCATCGGAATTAGATCTATTTGAAATTTGTCACAAAGGTATCCAGTCGTTTCGGCACCCGGTCATTTCTACACCCAGTCAGTTCGACACTTTTTCATGTAAATGAAGGTCGGACTGCACAAATGTGAGGTCTGATATTGGATCCACTTTTACCGATAGAGAAATACCTTTTCCCCAAAAATACCTTTGAAATATCAAACGTTAGGATTTTACCTTTGGTTTTGAATTTACATATCAATTATTTAGCGGGATAAGGGGTAAACTAAATAAGTACAATTAATGGTAAGCCAAGCTTTTCCACTGAAACTATGAAGGTGGTTGATTGTCTAAGAGTACACAACAAAGGACAAGAATTCTGACTCGATCACAACGTTTGACGACGTGTGCGTGTACTACTTGAAATCATTTGCAGGCAACAAATTCAATGTGACTCAATGTGATGGAGTTTTTCTTTGATCATATGGTTAAAAGCATTGTGTGAAAAGGATAAAATGTGTGTTTTTTCACAATATGTCCTAAAGGCTTGTAACTGAAGGTCATTACAACTTGGGATTGTGTGGTAAAGGGTAAGGGAGATTAATTGTGCAGTAGATGAAAGATCGGACGGTATGGTTCGTGTAGTCAGATATTGATTTCTGTAGTTTATTTCAGTGGAGGGAAAAAATAAAAATTTCTACAAAGTAATTTTTGATCGACCTGTGTCACATATTGGATGCTGCCATCTCATACATGTATCGCACGAAACCGCCTGTTTTCTCCTCCCGACCACACCCCTACTTCCTTTAAAAACTCCAAATTATTCATTAAACTCCAAAAACAAACACACACAAAACAACTATTAACATATTCTTGTCACTGCAAATTTAAGTAGTCTATATAGTTATTTCCCACAGCACATATAGTATATGTAGCTGAATTTCAATTGCATCTGCTTTAAATACTTTTTGGGATACCCCTATCTAGAGAACTCTTTCAATACATGTAGGCCTACTCAAATGAATTACCAATACTTTTTATCTACCATTTGTTGCTAAAAAAAAATTGTGGGTCGAATTGACTTAAATATGGGTCGATATGACCAAAAAGTTTTGAACTGACTGGGTGTGGAAATGACTTGGTGCCGAAACGACTGGATACCATTGTGGCAAATTTCAAATAGATCTAATTCCGATGGAAACTGTAGGAGGAGTTGCGCACACAAGAAATTCCAAACGGACGGACGGACGACCGGGTGTACAGTATAAGGTAATACGAGCCTTCGGACGTATAAAAAGGATGCCAGCTACGCTTGTGCATGCATTTGTTCTGTAACACGCTGTATAAATGACTATTGCCGTGTGCTCCAATGAGACTGTCTACGCCGTGCCGATTCACGTAAAAGTCTGCGTTTTGGCCCAACCCATTTACACGTGTACGTAAGAGTTCAATTCTTCAGTGCGTACACGACCGCATCATGTACTCAATGAAGAAATCGGAAATAGCGGGCACGTAATCATGCCCCCAAGACGAAATTTCATCAGTCCGTGCACGACCGTCGGGCACCCAATGAGTTTTCCTTCATTGAGTACACGACAGTCGGCCTCGCAATATGAATTTTCTTCAGTGTGTACACGACTGTCGGGTAAATATCATCGGCCTATTTCTTATTAGAATAATTGACTATTCGGTTCCATTCCTACCTATTACCAAACAATCCCATGTTTTGAAGACCCTTAGGAAGAAGGCTATTGAAAAATATGTGGGAATGTGAGAAAATGCTGGTGAGTAGCATTTTCTCCTTTTCCAACGATGTTTTCTATCCTATCAAAGACAGAAATCATCATCCAAGCTACGTATCATTATGCCCCCCATAAAATGCGGTATAGCTAAACAGCGAAAGGAACTTCCTTTCGCGATGCTGGAGTTCTCGCAAAGCGTGCTGCGGGACAGTAGACTCTAATATGAAAAGGGCAAAGCCTCAATACGAGCGACATGAATAACTTGTGGAATAAATATCTAGTTCTAGTAATTCGAAGAGTTCGCTAGATCTTGAAATCATAGAGTTTTGAGTTCGAGTCCCAGCTTTGCCTTAACTAATTTTGGGGTTGTCAAAAGTCATTGCGATAGACTGCACTTTTCTCTCGTTGTGATAGATCTATATGTGAAATACGGCGAACGGTCCCGGATTCTCTCAACAAAATCTACCCAGAAAACTTGGCAGGATACAATACCAACCATGTTGAGAGAAAATTTCTCAGCTAAACTTCAATATACTAAAGATAACACCTTCATTAAGATATTTAAACATAAAAAATAGACAATTGATGTTATTTATGTGCTGTGGCGTATCACTTTCTCCCTGTGGCATACCTGTGGCGTAAATTACTACTGGCGTATTTTTATGTGACGGGAGATGAGTGATCAAAACAAAGGGAGGTAACTAGTTTAAAATTTTTCATCATAAGAATGAGTTACTTCCCTTTGACCACAAAAATTCTTCAGATGAGTCCGTTATGCACCTTTACAATGGAAGGCATGACTCTTTGCAGTTTTTGAGGACAATGTAGATCCATGATCAGACTGTACAGAACCAGCTGTCTGATCATGGATCTACATTGTCACATACAGTATTTTTTTTTTTTATGAGTATGTGTAAAGAGCTTTGAACTCTCAACATTGTGGCCTGTACAACTAGCTGGAAATTACCATTTTATATATCAACCATTTACCACACAATCCAGTTTTGATGACCGTAATGGTGAAGGCTTTGGAAAACATTGTGGAAAAAGGAGAAAATCCTGGTTACTAGCATTTTCTCCTTTTTCCCACACACCAAGCCCAGGTAGCTCAGTCGTTAGTATGAAGGACTTGAGAACAGGGGTTCACTGAATGAACGAATGTTGTTTTATGGTGCATCGACAGCTTTGGTCATTTAGCACACATATCTTGGGGGAGGGGGGGAACACTAGTTCGATTCCTGGCTCAGCCAACTTTTTTCCAAGGATTGATAATAGACATTGCGACAGGATTCATTCCTCTCTCACTGTTGACCATAGTTTCAATGATAGTTAAGTCAGAAAGCAGTGTCTTGGAAAGAATATTGTGCTTAGTACTGGTAAAAAACTCCAGGAAAGCATGGATAGGTGCATTGGCTGCCATGATATAACTGAAATAATGTTGAAAATGGTGTTAAACACAATACAATGAATCAATCCCTTTTTCCTCATTGTTTTCTATCCTTTCACTCTCTCCATCCATAATTATGCAGTGACTTGTTTGATAATATGCATCACTTAAATGCTAAGTGTACATTCCAGGTTACAAAATCTATGTACGAAATGGGATGTTACAGAACCCCTTCGGCCATGAGAAAAATGTTACCTGTGGCGATGATGCAGAGAAACTGGCAGTACATTGTCATGATACATATGGTCAAGCTTTGGCAAACATTCTGGCTGCTTTACAGGTAAGGATTAGCTTTAAGTAGTGTATTCTAATACCTTAACCCCCTCACCACACAATCCCAAGTTTTAATGACCCTGATGAAGAAATCTTTTTGAAAACATTGTGGGAAAAGGAGAAAATGCTGATAACCAGCATTTCCTCCCTTTCCCACAATGTTTTCTACCCTACCAAGAAATCATCATTTGAGCTACATTTATGTAGTTGTCTTCAAATGCTTTACCTATAGTTTGGCTAGTCCGAAAATTTAGTCATTTGGTAATGAGTTAATCTTTATCAATGGACAATATTTATTTTACACTTGTCCAAATTGAAAGCCTTTGCAGACAGCAAAAATTTTATTATATTGTGGCTCCAATGATGGTTTTTGTCTTCTTTTCCCACAATGTTTTCAAAAGCTTCCCCTGTTAGGGTCATTTAAACTAGGAATTGTGTGGTAAAGGGTTAACTCCTTGAATCCTGAGCAAGGTGGCCAAGCCCCCATAGTGCAGTCGGCAGGGTACAGGACTTTGGAATGCGGTCACAGGTTCAAATCCCCAGCATGGTGAATTTCTATCTGAGGATTAATGACAGTCATTGCGGCAGTTCTTATTCCTCTCTCACTGCTGAGCATTGTTTTGGTGATGGTTATGTTGGAAAGCAGCTGGTGGTTCAGAAAGAATATTGTGCTGAGTACTGGCAACAGAAACTCCAGGAAAACATCAGTTGGAGCCCCAGAAAATTTTTGAGCCCAGGAGTATTTAAGCATCATTTTCTTATGATAGGGGTAAAATGAAATGACTGTGCTTAGGCAGCAATTATTTAAGCAAGAAAATTCTAATGATAGAGTAAAAATTGAGTTTGACCCCTTAATTGAACTTTTATATAGTGCCCAGCTAGTAAGACTGATTGGAAAATATGGCAATTTTATTTTATTCTTTTTATCTATTATGTGCTGAGCACTGTATAAAAAGAAAATGTTTTGCTTAAATATTGATACCATGGTTCTCAATCCCAGAATCATTGACTCTTGGACCATAACTTTCAAGAGTTAAAATGGAATTCCAAGAATCAAAGAGAAAATTTTCATGTCAAAGAGTCAAAATTACTCAGTTGTTATAGAGAGATAAGGGTGAAAATAACACAATTTTCATGCATTATGTTCTTCATTTTCACATTAATGAGTGCATTTTCAAACATTGATTACAACTGTTTAGTAATTCCAAGCACTTGATAATTAGAAAGGTGTATAGATGAATTTTAACTTGCAGCCCTAGTATGCAATTCGTCATTATGAATAAATGGACACAAACACTGTTTTAACAATTTTCCATAATTTTAGACCCTTTCACATTTAAAGCAGTAGCAGACTTCAATTCAAATGTGGCTTGAATGACTGGATTTGTCTTTTATATAGCGTACTTCGTCTCATGGTGAAAAAGATGTAAAAAACGTGGCTGACAAATACAAGTTGAAAGTTCATTTCTATTGGAACTCCCATTTTAAAATGGCAATTCTCACATAATATAGTACTTTATGGTAGTATTCAAACATCCAAAAATTGTGATTGAGATCACTTTGGATCATTCTTTTTCAGTAAATGCAGTAAACAGGCATTCAAATGACGTCACAGGTAGGAATTACGTAAGCAAATCGGAAAGTAAAGCGTTAGGATCACCCATGGCGTACGGGCGTATGGGCAGGCGGGCGTCCGGGTGGGGGGCAGGCGGGAGGGCGGCGTCCAGTTCTTTGTCCGGAACATAACTTTGTCATCTTCAGTCCGATTGATTTGAAACTTGGCATTTGTGTTTGTTGCAATAATACTGAGTGCAGTGCAAAAGAACCATAACTCTACCTTGTGCTGTCCTTGAGTTATTTCCCTTTGATTGTCATTTTTACAGCATTTTCTGCTTGTCTGGAGCATAACTTTGTCATCTCTAGTCGGAACATCTTCAAATTTGGTATGCATGATTGTTTAAAAATTACGGAGTGCAGTGCACAAGAACCCTAACTTTTCCTAGCACAAATTTTGAGTATTTCCCCCTTTGATCTTCATTTTTACAGCATTTCTTGCTTGTCCGGAGCAGAACTTTGTCATCTCTAGTCTGAAAATCTTCAAATTTGGTATGCATGATTGTTGAAAAATTACGGAGTGCAGTGCACAAGAACCATAGCATGAATTTTGAGTTATTCCCCCTTTGATCTTCGTACCACATAACTTAACCATCTTATTTGTAGTTTTTTAATTATTTCACTATTTTCTCAGTAAAGAATTCTGTGTAAGATTTTTTCCAGGCACATTTTGTAGCAGTGCAAGTTTGCAGTGGATGTCACACTTTATACAAGTATGTATCTGAGTGTTTTTACAACCTGTACAACAGTACTGTTGTGCCAAAACTGTCCATAGGGCACAAGGTGATACTGTGGATACTGTTGTTGTTGACCTCACCACCCAAAGAAAAGTGGACCACATACATTATGTTGCTCTCAGCAGAGTGTCAAGCACAAAAGGCTTGAATATACTTAATTTACAACAAAACAAAATATCAGTCAACAACGATGTCAAAAGGGAAATGGAAAGACTCGGACAAAATAAGTTGACACCCTCACTGACTTTTCTGTGTAATGTGCGTTCACCTCTGAAAATAGGATTTCTTAATGCTAGATCTCTTCATCGTCATATTAAAGATGTCTGATGTGACTTCAGCTTAATCAGTTGTGATTTGATGGGCTTCTGTGAAACCAGATTAACAAATAAAGACAAAGAATGTGACACAGCTTTAGAGGGCTTCCACCAAAAGAGGCAAGACAGTAATGTCAGAGTCAGGAAGAGGCCTCCACATGGATTGGCAGTATACAGCAAACAAACTGTAAATACCATCAGCAAATCCCATCTTTCAGTTGAAATTCTTTCCACCAGCATAAACAATATCTCTGTGGAATTTGTGTATCAGCCTCCTTCAACCAGTGTTTCTGTTCTGACTCATGCTTTAACAAATTTGTTGGAGTGTAAGTGTGATACAAGAATTATATTGGGAGATTTCAATATTGACCATAACAAACCATCTTTAGAACACCAACGGCTTCAGAACCTTATGAGAAAACATGGATATCATCAATACATCAATGTGCCAACCACAGACACTGGATCCTTGTTAGGCTTAATCTACACAAACCTTACAAATGTGCAGACTAGTGTTCTTGAAGTGTATTACTCGGACCATAAGGCCATGTGGATAGCCTTTTAAGAAACCACAACAGACATATGATGCCATACATAAATATAATACTGAGTAATATGTGTCTTGATGTCCCATCATATCCGAGATCACCCGACGAAGTGTCAGATGTGACCCGATGTGACCAACCCATCAGTGATTGACCAGTTTATATCCTGGATGGTTCCCATTTTGCAACTCAAATACATGTTGGAAAGAATGAATGCTGAGAACAAGATCCACATTATCTATAGAGCATGTAGAATACTTTTTCTCTCTTCAAAAGTACCCAAAATTGCTCTAGAAAACATTGTGAGAAAAGGATTAAATGCTGGTTACAGCATTTTCTTGTTTTCCTTCATTGTTTTCAGAAAGCTTCTTCCTAAGGGTTGTTGAAACTGGGGATTGTGTGGCAAAGGATTAACAACTTCAAGCCAGAAGTCTTGCAATTGATAGATTGTGATATCAAAGATTTGACAATTCAATTGGGGCCATATTCACCAATTATTCTTAGAGGGGCCTTTTTAGATTCTTTTTCTTTTTTGCTGCAAATTATAGTTGTTCTTTTAACACTGATGAATACTATAAAATCTACTTTGTCTGCAAACAAAGAAACTGAATAGTTTCATGCAGTAAAAAGGCAAAAATTTTGCATTCAAATGAAAGGTCAATAGCTTTGCAAACAGTAACTCTGTTTTGATGATATCAAATATGACGTCATTGTTCTTGTCTAAATATGTTCCAACATAATCGATGTATGGTATTGATTACAGTCCCAGAGATTTTTGTGAAAGGCTGGCATGAAATCTAAAAACACCCTAACCCTTTACCACACAGTCCCGAGTTTTAACGACTGGAAGGAAGAAGCCTTTTGAAAACGTTGTGAGAAAAGGAGAAGGTAACCAGCATCTTCTCCTTTTCCCACAATATTTTCTACCCTCCAAAAGGCATAATTCTATTTTTGAGTCAAAAACATTCTGTTTTCTGCAGAAGCATTCAATTTGGGCGAGTCTAAAATTTTGTTGTCTGGTATAGGCTTAAGAGGCTACATAGCCCATTAACCCTTTACCACACAATCCCAAGATTTAACAACCCAGAAGAAGGCTTTTGAAAATGTTATGGGAAAAGGAAAAAAATGCTGGTAAACAGCATTTTTCTCCTTTTCCCACAATGTTTTCTCTATTTTCAAAAAACAAATTCAATCATAGCAGTGGTATTTAATTTGTCATCTGCAAATACTCTCAATTTGGATAAGTGTAAAATTTTATCGTTTGGTAAAGAGTTCAGGAAATATAACTGAAAACTATTTTTATTCCTTACATTTTTCTTTCTTCTTGACTGACAGTTTGCTGGCTATTACCTTACTTAATGCAGGTATGAATCATTTTCAAATTTGGTGAGATTGTAAAAAACTGCAAACCCCCCCTTGAATCAATTATAAATCTTAATTCTAGGTCTAGCCATCTTCTTGGCTGTAGCAGAATTTCTCAGCCAATCAGATTGCTAGGTTTAGAGTTTAGAAATAGAACTCTGAATGTATTACAAATTATTAATGAGTACAGCCTTCAGTTTTTCCTTCTTTGATAAATTAAAAAAGATTTAAAGCTAAATATTATTTCTTTTCTATTCATTCCCTCAGGAATTCATAGTGTCATTGTATACTTCTTTTCTGTTTGCTCTTACCACACACGTAATTTAATGATCCATACTGTTATAAACGGGGGTTTAATGCCTCTCAGTAATACATAGTACAAAGCAAGTCATCACATGAGAACGGATTGATAAAATCCATTCTAACAACCGACAAACTCTTCCTATTTGGACAAGTCTTAACTTGATCATCTAGTAAACAGTTATAGTGAAGATTTCCAGGGCTATACAAGGGCTTTTCAGAAATAAAGGTTTTCTTAACTCTTTACTGACATAGTTTTAGACTTGTCCAAATTGAAAGCATTTGTAGATGACAAAGTAAATGTGACTCAAAAAATTTAAATTTATTTTGAGAAGAGTCGAAAACATTATGGGAAAGGGAGAAAATGCTGTTACCAGCATTTTCTCTTTTTCCCACAATGTTTTCAAAAGTTCTCTTCCTCAGGGTTGTTAAATATGATAGAAATTATGTCAGTGTGTTTTTATATCATTTTGGCATTCTATCACCAAGTTTGGTTGATACTGATGACTTTGCGTTAGGTTGTAGGCTCTTAAAGAGAATCATTGCCATGAACTTGGGGCACGTTGACTGAGTTTACCCGACTTCAACTTATCATGATTTCGGCAGAATTTGATAACTGTACCATTTTCAATATGATCCTTTGCCACCTTGATGTAACATATTGGCATTAGTATCTGATAACTGTTAAAGTTGTTTACTTTTCTTTGCATCATGCAAATGATGTCAGGAAGCGTAATGACTTTCAAAAATATTTTGGTATGATTTCAAGCAAATTCACTGGTTAACAACTGTTTTAGAAGCTGCTAAAGTTATACAAAGAGAGCAAATAGTTGGACTTCCCCGCGTGCCTATTACCATGGAAATATGAATGGCCCTTGTGCATATAATATCACTGTCATAATTGTAAATATTTACTTCAGATTCAGAATAGTTGTTAGCCATCAAAAGGGGAACCCATACAACAAGGGTAGGTAACCATCAACACATTTTTGACACAGTTATGCCCCTTTTTCTAAAATTTTCCCTGAAAATCAATCTATTAACCCTATACTACACATACCCGAGTTTTAACGACCCTAGAGAAGAAGCCTTTTGAAAACATTGTGGGAAAAGAAGAGACTGCTGGTACCCAGCATTTTCTCCTTTTCCCACAATGTTTTCTATCCTTCCAAAAGCAAGTACCAGTTTTTGAGCAACAATTGATTTGTCCTCTGCAAATGGTTTCAATTTGGTACAGTCTAAAATTTTGTCATTTGGTAAAGAGTTTACTATCTACTAGGGATGGCAACGAGTAACCGGTTAATCGAGTACTCGATCGGACGTCAGATTATCGGTTACCGAAATCAATACTCGAGTACTAGGTAAAATTTTTTAAAATGTACCATTTTGCTTCCCGAGGAAAATTTCTTTGCAAAACAAACACTGTAAGTGATTAAATGTAATCAAAACATCGTTGCAAAGGTGCGAAAGTTAGCCAGACAATTTGACATGTGTCTGTAGTAAACAACAATTATGTCACTTAAATCATTATGCCACTTACGTTATTTGATTGCTTGGTGACTGTGAGAATTAAAACTCGGATTAAAACATGTGTGAATGGTGATACTGGTTGATCAGAATTACCGTAATTTGCTTAAATTTTTGGACAGTAAAAAGTATATATATATATTTTTTTTTTCCGTGTCCCAATACTTAGGTCTACAAAAAAAAAATTATTTTGTAAATTGTCCCAAAAGTTCTGGTCAAACGACAATCTGTCTGTAAGTCACTGGCTGTTAACCTGTGGAATATTACCGACGTTAAAATGTTGCTACGTCATTGATTTCGATAAACCTCCGATCATTTGCAGGTTGGCCTATTATTTTTAGACAGATTGGAATTCCGCCGATCAATTTTCAGAGCACCAAGAGTTTAAAATTTTACTTTTTCGCATTGTTTTCGTTGATGATTGTCACTCATTATTTTTTGCATCCTGGGATCGCGGTGAGGATGTTATTTTACGTTTGTAGATAAATTCACAACATATTTTACTTGCTTACATGTACGTGAGGTGAACGATGTTAATTCCACTCTGATAAGTACCTGCTCGGACCGTTCTCAAATTTGATTGGTTCATCTTCGATCGATAAACCTTGGGTAGACTAGAATACTGTGCATTGATTTCTATTTATAAACGAACTCGATTGATGGTGAAATACATGTGTGTTAACTCTGTCAACTCCGGATGTACATATACATGTTATGTATCTTGGATACAAGTTTATCACACCCTTTTTACACTTCGTCGGATTTCTTTTTGAATTTGGGTTTAAATTAGACTGTCAGGTGATTGGGTTTTTTGTCTAGAGTCCGGAAACTCCCATTGAAATCGTGAGGGTCGGGAAGCATGCTTACGACGTTACATGTGTAGAAATGAAACTGTGCGAAATAAATACTTGTAAAAAAAAAGGGTATCAAACGGATTGAAATACGCCTTTTTTTTAAATACATACTCACTGTCCCAATTCTTTGGAACACAAAATAGTACTTATTCATGACAACACGCGAAATATGCAGAGTGCTGGTAAAAAATCGTCCAAGTAACCGGGTACTCGATCGGAAGAATGACCGAGTACTCGAGTATTAAAATCGATACTCGTTGCCATCCCTACTATCTACAGGGGAACCCATACAACAAAGGTAGGTAACCATCAAAACATTGATGAAATAGTTATGCTCCTTTTTCAACCTAAAATTTTTAATGAAATTCAGTTTATTTCTAAAAGCAACTGCAGTCGAGCGTTGGCATTACTGTATTTTTTTTTAATCAAAAGAGTTCAGGCTATTGATGATATAAAGAAACTGTGTAAGTTCGACGAAAATCCGACCACAAATGTACACTTCATCAGGTAAAGAAGAAAAAGACTAACAGACATACAGACAAATAGACTACAGAAACTACGCTGTGACCTAAACTCTACTGGCCTTCGTCCAGTGGAACTAAAAACAAGATATGTCACATGTATGGCGGCCATACTGTCTCACTGTACTAGCATCACAGCAAAAATAGCAGTATTTGCTGAAAGTCAGGTTATGGTAACTCTTTACCAAACAATCTCATGTTTAAACGACCGTAAGGAAAAAGCTTTTGAAAACATTGTGGGAAAAGGAGAAAATGCTGGTCCCGTTTCCACAGTGTTTTCTAACCTTTATGAGTCGGGTTTCAACAAATTAGGGCACATTTAATTTGTCTTCTGCAATAGCTTTGAATTCGGATGAGTCTAAAATTTTCAGGTATGGTAAAGAGTTAACTATTGATTTTCCGTCAGCTGAAAATCAAAGATGTAAATCTTAATTTCAATTATCATCAAATCTATTTATATACATTATAGTCTCAAGGCTGTCGTTGCTGGTCTGGCAGGTCCAGTGGGCGCCAGACCACTTTTTTGGCCAAGTATGCCATCAGCTGTATCACTTTTTTCCATTCAGGACAGTCGATTCTTCTTTCGTCCTTACCTGTGATTTTATTAGCTCCACTGGCTGAAGGCCAGCGGGCTAATGTCATGGCCCGGTGTCCGTCATGCGTGCGTGCGTCCGTCCGTCCGTCCATCCGTGCGTTAACTTTTATTTCAAACATCTTCTCTGAAACTACCCATCCAATTTTCACGAAACTTCACAGAAATGATCCTGCCATGGTCCTCTTCAGAATTTCTTGAAAGAATTTGATTCCTTCAAAAACTCTGGTTGCCATGGCAACAAAACTGAAAAATATTGGAAATCTTTAAAAATCTTCTTGTCGGAAACCATAAGGCATAGGGCTACCAAATTTGGCATGTAGCTTTATGTAGTAGACCTCTATCAAGTTTCTTCAAATTATAGCCCTGGGGTCAAAATTGGCTCTGCCCCAGGGGTCACAAGTTTTACATAGGCTTATATAGAGAAAACTTTAAAAATCTTCCTGTACCTAGCCATAAGGCCTAGAGCTACCAAATTTTGCATGTAGCTATATCTAGTGGGCCTCTACCAAGTGGGCCAAAATTTTAGCCATGGGGTCAAAATTGGCCCCACCACAGGGGTCACAAGTTTTACATGGGCTTACATAGTGACAACTTAAGAAATCTTCCTGTTTTGATTTTTTTTTTAAAATTAGCCTTGCATCAGGGGTCTTATGTTTTACAGAGGCTTCATATGGACAAAACTTGAAAATCACCTTATTTTTATGGCTTTATCTTGTGGACCTCTACCAGGGTTCAAGTAATTAAATAGCTCTGGGATCAAAAATGGCTTTGCCCTGCGGGTCTCAACTTTCATATGGGCTTTTACAGAGAAAACTTTGTATGTCTTCATTTTGAAACCATTTGGCTCAGCATTGAAATGTTTATTATTTATGGTTTATATTTATAAGCCAGTGGAGCGATACAGGGCCATCATGGCCCTCTTGTTGAATCGAACCATCAGTAGTTTGCATTGCGGAAATTACTAATAACACTCGTTGCTCATGTCATCAATAGACCTGGCCAAGGTGTGATAAATGATGTACACACCATTGAATGCAGGTCTCTTTTAAGAACAGTGTGGACAGGAAATGCTGTAAATAATGTTTACACCATACAACAGAGGTTGCACATGTGAGCTAAGAAAGCCTCTGGAAAACATTGTGGGAAAACGAGAATATGCTGGTAAACAGTATTTTCTCCTTTTTCCACAATGTTTTCTATCATCTCAGAGAACTGAAGATTCTTTCAAGAACTTCTGAAGAGGGCCATAGCAAGACAGTTCTGTGAAGCTTGGCCAAAATTGGATGGGTAGTTTCAGAGATGTTTGAAATAAAAGTTAACGCACGGTCAGTCGGACAGACACAGATTGACGCACAATGGACACAAGGTCTTTGGCCAGTAAAGGATTGAATTCAGAAAATAAGCCAAAATCAGCTAATACATTGATTGATCTTCATGCCTGTAAAATGTATGAGTGTGGGGCATTGCATGACAAGACACCTTGAGCCTTACTGCATGGTTTGTGGTTGATATGCACAACCTATTTCGGACTCCAAGCTGGGAAAGAGACCCGTTTTAAGATGGGGTGATATTGGTCTTGAACTGGAAAGTGGAGAAGAATATACAGTTCTGAACACTGAGTGAAAAACAAAGACAAGGCCAAAACTGCAATTGACCCCAACGACACAACGTATGAAATAATCAATTAAAAGTATAACTTACCTTTTCCTGTTTTGATCCATGGATTAATGAAGCTCTAAGGGTAGTTGAAATCTGCAATCACATCACACATTGCCAGATCTATCTAGAACATTTTACAGATTGACACTGACAATACAAACCAATAAAGGTATGCATGTGATTACAGATGAAGTCTGGCAGAAATCCTTATTCCAGCAGTTACTCTGTATACACTCCTTCAGTTACATGATGTACTTCACTCAGTTATCATTTTGTACTGCTTCCCTGGTCCAGTTGTCTGTAAATCTTATAAAGCATATTTCATAATCTATGTTTAAGACTCAATCAAACATAAAACCATGACAAAAAGTAAGAAGTTTTGATATTTTGCTAAATATTTTTGGAATAGAAACAATGCCTATTAACAAGCAACTGCTTCTTTTCCACAATGATTTTTGTTACACATGTTACAGAAATACAAATCTGTGATGAAAGAGAGACTCAAACAGGGTTCTTATTTGACATGGGACCCCAGGTTTTAACAAATGGAAATTAGACATGACATATATTGATGCCTAAGCGTCAGTCTGACGCCTGAGATTAACGGCTGTGTGTCCTATAAATTAGCTTGTGTGCCTTCTTTGATTACTATCAATTAGACAGATTAGCTTTTGACTGTCACATGTCTCTGGTTTGCTGTTTACAGGGTGTGCTGGCTTAAAATTCACCAAGCAGAATGGAATCTTATTGTCATGTTCATTTTGTTTGATTTCCATGCATCATTATGCCAAATAAAGTCAATGTAGAGACCAATTTGTGAAATGCCGAGTCAAATGCGCTTTTTGACTGACAATGGTTTTTGTATAAAGTAAGCATTTGGTATGTTTTGAGTAATAAAGTTTGGATGATGAATTTACCACAAAATTACATTTTCGTTTGCAGTTTAAATGAAAATAAACTGAAAATAACACTTTTTGAAAGGCAGCTGTACCTGGTATAGGCTGCAGAGTGTGTTTTGTCTGCAAGTGTGGTGTAGCTATATATTTGGTTAGGGAGGCTAGCTGTTTTGTAGTTGATGACTCCATTTATTCCGAGGTCAAGTGTGAAGTCATTATGCCTGTTTGAATGCAGCCTAACAGGGTGTGTGTTGATGGTTTTGTGGCAGCTGTTGTGGGTCATTGCGAAAGTTTGTGGGGGATCTAAAGATGAAAGCCTTGAGAGGCCCTGTGTGGCAGCAGGGAAATGCCATTCAAAATAATTCTTCTTTGCACTGCACTTTATCCTTTGGTGATAGTTTATCCACTTTTGCCTTACTAAATTTAGTGATGAAACATTTTTTTGAATTTGATTTGGTTACAGCTTCTCAAATTTGAAAAATATCAGATGATAATTTCCTCTTTAAGTCCTTATTTGGCACCAGGTTGTGGGGTAGGTGGGTCCCTAAAATTCTAAGCTCCTGGTTTAGAATTCATTGCACGGTTCAAGGATGGACTATGTCATCTGATAGAGTTATCCAGAAATATACTGCATATGGGTGTCTGCTGATCCTTATTCAGAAAAGGGATGGGAGTGAATGGTGGGCCAGCACTGCCACCCACTAACAGGGATGTCTTTCATTATGCCTTGTAAGGGATGAGGCGGTTTGAGCGGGAATAAGGCACTGGTATTTCTGGATGAAACACTTGTCCTGGAGAAAGACTGACTCTCACCGACCATCTGTAGTGAAAGAGTAAGCTGTTATTGGGAGAAAAATCACTGACTATAGTTTATTGTACACAGCAATGTAGTTGCTATTTGTCAGGCAGACCTTTCAATGTAGACCATTTTACTCTTTACCAAATAACAAAATTTCAGACTTCCAAATTCAAAGCAATTGAAGACGACAATACAAATGTGATTCAAAAATTGATATTTGTTTTTAGAAGGGTAGAAAACACTGTATGGTAGAAAACATTGTATGAAAATTGAGAAAATGCTGGTTACTTGCCAGCATTTTCTCCTTTTCGCACAATGCTTTCAAAAGCCACACATCTCAGGGCTGTTCAAAACCAAGCATTCTGCAGTAAAGTGTTAAATCTAATGTACTTGCTTATTTCCAGAGAGTTATGGTGTCAAGTGATGGGGTGTTTAAAGGGGGTTGTCATGGTGGCCCGTGCCTCATGGTACTGGCTCATGGCCTGGCTTGATGAATGGTAAAGTGATGCTTTGTCAGGGGGAGCTTGGGTCATGTTGTGGGTGTGACTGTTAAATCCCTGCCGCTGTGTCACTGATGTGATGGTTGCTGTTGGTACAAAAGAGTGGACAGGCAATGGGGGACTTTTGAGTTGAAAGTCAATGATGTGTTTCCTTTGACATCACATCATGCAGGGTGTCCACTAGTCTGGATTACCTGCCCCTACCACTACGTTATAGGGTCAGGCAAAGCCCAATAATGGCGGCCTTGAGCTTTCATTCTTCCGTAAGTTTGTTTTTCCTATTTTATTTGATCATGATTGGTCAGTGAATGAAATGAGAGCAATCTTGCACAAAATACACATTTCCGAATTTAAAATGCGTTAGTAGGGTATGGATTAGGCATAAATTGGGCTTAAACCATTGTTAAAAGTAGCCATATTTTCGGACATTATATAGACCCATTGACATTTCGGATACACATGAAATGTGAAGAAAATATATTAAAGTGTTATCACCTAGAGCTCCAATTCTTGTTACCCTTCCTTCAACAGCACTATGTTTTAGTGAGCTATAATTTTGATGTCAAGCAAAGAACACTGATTTTAATTTAATGTATATACGGATAATCAGATGCAGTGTAAATTAATTTGCTTGTCCACTGAAAAATGCACGTAAGTCAATGGGAATTCAGAATTTGACAGAATACTTATGGCCACTTACTGTAGATCTATATACTGTATTTGTATTTAAAACATCTTTCTTTCCAGCATGGAAATTGTATTGGAATACCAGTATTTCTGTCTTTGCAGAAAGCAGATCATTCTTATGCAGGAAAGATACAGCCTGCAACTGAGCAGATTCCCTCATGATTTGGAACAGACCACACATATGTTGGTGTACAAAACACCAACTAAACAATCATCAGGTACAAAACGCACCAGGTCATACCAACAGGAGAAACACCCTTGCAAGTTTCAAAATGGCCTACAGCACTGAAGTGTTATTTTTATAAACATTTGAAAATTTGAAAAATAACTTTAAATAGCATTTGCCTTTAATGTTTTATGTAATGTCAGTCTTGTTTGGAATACATGTCATTATTCCAATGTACCCACTAGCACTGTCATTAATAGAAAAGATATGAGCAATGCCCTGGCAAAAGAGAGCATAGTGCATTTCCGTGATGCATTGTACCAGTGAAGCCATCTCATATTTATGAATCCACAATAGCCACTTTTTTTTATCAACGACCTGAATTATGAGGTAGACTGGTCCTTTGACATACAGAAAAGAGACCAACAGGGCAAAGTTTAGGCACAGGTCAGCCTGTGCAAAGTGCGCAGGCACCCGAGTCATTATGTTTCACAGATACATTAAGCCCCCCTTTTCACAGAGCATGGCTCATATATACTGTCAAACCTGTATTCAGAGTCTACCCATAGGAAGTCAGAAAATTGGTCTCTTATGGCAGGTGATCCTTTAATGCAGATTCAATTTAGTTTAGTAACAAAGGACGTGTAGTATTTAAACTGCAGTCTAGTAAGCAGTGTCTTGCTTAATACAGGTGGTGGTCTTTATTATTTACTGTATATTATTTACATGTATATGGAGTTTTGATACAGACAGATTTAGTTTTCAAACTATTGGTTTATCACTTTCACATGTAGATGTTTTTTTTTTCTCAAATTGGTGACACAGTTAAGATTGAATTTAAAAAAAAAAATTAATAAATCAACCCACATACCAGAGGACCTCATAGTACTATCACATAATTTTAGTCCTATCTTTTATACTCACCACCCCCATAATCATAGCAGGAGCGGAAGTGGCCCATAAAAAAGAGAATTATATTTGGAAAGAAACAGAAAAGGAGTTTCTCTTACAATATTTGCAGTTAACTCAAAGATCTACCCAAGAAAGTGTAACTGAGTACTGGCAGAAGTGTGCAGACCTCATGAATAAGGATTTTTCTACCAGCCACAGGAATGGTATGTTATATAATTGTCCATTATAACTTGTTAGTATTGAGATGTAAAATTTTGGACAAAACGGATTGTATTCAGAATTTCTGTATTTCATACAACTAGTACTTTAACCCATTCCCACTTAGGCTGTTTGGGACTGTTCCAATTTGAAAGGATTTATAGAAAAAAGTGGAATTTCTGGACATGATGAGAGTCTTATATTATGCATGCATAGAAATTATTATGCAATTACAAGCAACTGCTTATCACAAGCAATTGCTACTTTTTCCACAATGTTTTCACAACTTGTTTATTGTAGGGTCATTAAAATCAGGGATTAAGTGGGAAACGGTTTTTGATAAAATACCTAATTTTTGCATATTTATGTAATTTATATTTTTACCTGTCAACTATTTATAGGTAATGCATGCAAAAGTTTGGCACAGCAGCTGTTTATCACCCCTGGGTCTGTATCCGCTAAACCAAGATTATATGCTTCTGATGTTGGCACCCAAACTGAATTTCCTGATATGTAAGTAAAAACATGTTAGATATCATTTTAAATAAAGATTATTTAACCAATATATTTACCCATAGTGAATTCTGTGCAGTAAGATAATTTGTGGTTACTGACCTTTCAAGCTGACCAGCCGAACCCAAAAGCAAAGGGAAAGGTTTAGGGTTTAGATCATCTGCTTCAGAGTGGAAGGTCATGGGTTTGAACCCCGTACCGCAATATTGTGTAGGCTGTCTTTTTAGATCGAAACAGAGTTTTGTGCAGTGAGCCATACTGTGACAAAGTTTTGTTTGTGAAAACATTGTAGTGTTATTGACAGAAATAATTTGAACCTTTTCTGGGGACATATATATTTAATTTTCTCTCCAATAGTCATTTTCACGTCATGTCATCAAATTTTAAATATTAAATGTAAATGAATTAAATGTTTACCAGATCACAGTACTTTAGACTGGTCCAAATGTAAATCATTTGCAGATGACAAATGTTACTTAACCTTTTTCCCAAACATTACCAACTTTTAACAACCCTAGGAAAGAAGGCTTTTGAAAACAATGTGGGAAACAGAGAAAATGCTGGTAACAAGCATTGCTTCCTGTTCCCACAATGTTTGTTATCCTTTTACATGAAAATCTGATGATTAGAGCTATATTTCACTTGTCATCTGCAAGTACTTTTAATCTTGACCAGTCTAGAATGTTGTTGTTTGGTAAAGAGTTAAAACATGAAAATTGTCTTTCATAGGGTAGAAAACATGGTGGGAAAGAAGACAATGCTGGTTACTAGCATTTTCTTCTTTTCCTGCAATGTTTTCAAAAGCATTCCATGTCAGGGGTTTTGAAACTTGTGACTTATTGGTAATGGGTTATTAAACTTTGCTTGAATTGGATAATGTGTGAAAAAGGAGAAAATGCTGGTTTATAGCATTTCCTCCCTTTGCCACAAGGTTTATAAACGATCCCTTTCTCTGATATAGTGGTCAATGGGTCAACTTCAATTATCAATAGATTATACAAACAAGAGGGCCATGATGGCCCTGGGTCGCTCACCTTGGTACAGTGCCTTAAAGGTTTTTCTTTAATTTGACCATGTGACCTAGTTTTTGACCACAGATGACCCAATTTCAAACTCATATTTCATGAAGACAAACATTCTGACCAATTTTCAAGTCAATTGAGCAAAAAATGTGGCCTCGAGTGCCCTAAAGATATTTCTTTAATTTGACCTAGTGACCTAGATTATGACCCCAGGTGACCCAAATTTGAACTGGTCTTTGACTATATCAAAAGAAACATTTTAACCAATTTTCATATCATATGAATCATAAATGTGGCCTCTAGAGTGCCCACTAGCTATTTCTTTAATTTGACCAAGTGACCTAGTTTATGACCCCAGTTGACCTAAATTCAGACTCATGTGAGATTTTACAAAGACAAACATTCTGACCAATTTTCAAGGCAATTAAGCAAAAAATGTGGCCTCTAGAGTGCCCACAAGGTATTTCTTTATTTTGATCTAGTGATCTAGTTTATGGTTCCAGGTGACCCAAATCCAATCTCATCTGGTATTTCATCAAGACAAACATTCTGGCCAAATTTCAGGTCATTTGAGCAATAAATGTGGCCTCCAGAGTGCAAACAAGGTATTTCTTTAATTTGACCCAGTGAACTAGTTTATGACCCCAGTTGACCCAAATTAATCTTATGTGAGACTTGATAAAGACAAACTTTCTAACTAATTTTCAAGGCAATTGAGCAAATAATGTGGCCTCGAGAGTGCCAACAAGGTATTTCTTTAATTGGACCTAGTGACCTAGTTTATGACCCAAGATGACCCAATTTTGAACTCAGTGAAATTGTTGCGCTTAGATGAGCCAACAAACTTAGAAGAGAATCACTACATACCAAATATCAAAACTCTATGCCTTCCAGTTTTAAAGAAGAATTTTAAAGTTTTCCTTCTTTGTTCCTATGTTCGAACTTGTGACCCCCCGGGGCTGGGCCAGTTTTGACCCAGGGGCATCATATGAACAAACTTGGTAGAGGTCCACTAGGAAATGCTACATACCAAATATCAAAGCTCTACACCTTCCCGTTTAAGAGAAAAAGAAATTTAAAGTTTTCCTTCTTTGTTCCTATCTTCGAACTTGTGACCCACGGGGTGGGGCCAGTTTTGACCCAGGTGCATCATATGATCAAACTTGGTAGAGGTCCACTCTGAGATGCAACATACCAAATATCAAAGCTCCACACCTTTCGGTTTCAGAAAAGAAGAATTTTAAAGTTTTCCTTCTTTGTTCCTATGTTCGAACTTGTGACCCCAGGGGCTGGACCAGTTTTGACCCAAGCAGCATCCTTGGAACAAACTTGGTAGAAGTCCACTAGGAGATGCTACATACCAAATATCAAAGCCCTATGCCTTCCCATTTAAGAGAAAAAAAAAATTAAAGTTTTCCTTCTTTGTTCCTATGTTTGAACTTGTGACCCCCGGGGCAGGGCCAATTTTGACCCCAAGGGCATCATATGAAACAAGAGGGCCATGATGGCCCTGGGTCGCTCACCTTAGTAGAGTGCCTTAAAGGTTTTTCTTTAATTTGACCATGTGACTTAGTTTTTGACTGCAGGTGACCCAATTTCAAACTCATATTTCATGAAGGCAAACATTCTGACCAATTTTCAAGTCAATTGAGCAAAAAATGTGGCCTCGAGTGCCCTAAAGATATTTCTTTAATTTGACCTAGTGACCTAGATTATGACCCCAGGTGACCCAAATTTGAACTGGTCTTTGACTATATCAAAAGAAAAATTTTAACCAATTTTCAAATCAAATGAATAATAAATGTGGCCTCTAGAGTGCCCACTAGCTATTTCTTTAATTTGAAGTGAACTAGTTTAAGACCCCAGTAGACCCAAATTCAGACTCATGTGAGATTTTACAAAGACAAACATTCTGACCAATTTTCAAGGCAATTAAGCAAAAAATGTGGCCTCTAGAGTGCCCACAAGATATTTCTTTATTTTGATCTAGTGACCTAGTTTATGGTTCCAGGTGACCTAAATCCAAACTCATCTGGTATTTCATCAAGACAAACATTCTGGCCAAATTTCAGGTCATTTGAGCAATAAATGTGGCCTCCAGAGTGCAAACAAGGTATTTCTTTAATTTGACCCATTGAACTAGTTTATGACCCAAGTTGACCCAAATTAACCTTATGTGAGACTTTATAAAGACAAACTTTCTAATTAATTTTCAAGGCAATTGAGCAAATAATGTGGCCTAGTGAGTGCCAACAAGGTATTTCTTTGATTTGACCTAGTGACTTAGTTTATGACCCAAGATGACCCAATTTTGAACTCAATGAACTTGTTGCACTTAGATGGGCAAACAAACTTAGAAGAGAATCACTACATACCAAATATCAAAGCTCTACGCCTTCCAGTTTCAGAGAAGATGATTCTTAAATTTTTCCTTCTCTGTTCCTATGTTCGAACTTGTGACCCCCGGGGCAGGGCCAACTTTTGCCCCAAGGCATCATATGCACAAACTTGGTAGAGATCCACTAGAAGATGCTACATACCAAATATCAAAGCTCCATGCCTTCCTGTTTCAGAGAAGAAAATTATTAAAGTTTTCCTTCTTTGTTACTATGCTCAAACTTGTGACCCCCAGGGCAGGGCCAGTTTTGACCAAAGGGGCATCATATGAACAAACTTGGTAGAGGTCCACTAGGCAATGCTACATACCAAATATCAAAGCTCTATGCCATCCAGTTTCAGAGAAGATGATTTTTAAAGTTTCTGCTCTTTGTTCCTATGTTCGAACTTGTGACCCCCGGGGCAGGGCCAGTTTTGACCCCAAGGGCATCATATGAACTAACTTGGTAGAGGTCCACTAGGGGATGTTTCATGCCAAATATCAAAGCTCTATGCCTTCTAGTTTTAGAGAAGAAGATTTTTAAAGTTTTCCTTCTTTGTTCCTATGTTGGAAATTGTGACCCCCAGGGCAGGGCCAGTTTTGACCCCAGGGGCATCATATGAACAAAATTGGTAGAGGTCCACTAGGAGATGCTACATGCCAAATATCAAAGCTCTACGCCTTCAAGTTTCAGAGAAGAAGACTTTTAAAGTTTTCCTTCTTTGTTACTATGCTCAAACTTGTGACCCCCGGGGCGGGGCCAGTTTTGACACTAGGGGCATTATATGAACAAACTTGGTAGAGGTCCACTAGGCAATGCTACATACCAAATATCAAAGCTCTACGCCTTCCAGTTTCAGAGAAGATGATTTTTAAATTTCCCCTCTTTGTTCCTATGTTCGAACTTGTGACCCCCGGGGCAGGGCCAGTTTTGACCCCAAGGGCATCATATGAACAAACGTGGTAGAGGTCCACTAGGAGATGTTTCATGCCAAATATCAAAGCTCTATGCCTTCTAGTTTTAGAGAAGAAGATTTTTAAAGTTTTCCTTCTTTGTTCCTATGTTGGAAATTGTGACCCCCAGGGCGGGGTCAGTTTTGACCCCAGGGGCATCATATGAACAAACTTGGTAGAAGTCCACTAGGAGAGTCTACATGCCAAATATCAAAGCTCTACGCCTTCAAGTTTCAGAGAAGAAGATTTTTAAAGTTTTCCTTCTTTATGACTATGCTCAAACTTGTGACCCCCGGGGCGGGGCCAGTTTTGACCCCAGGGGCATCAAATGAACAAACTTGGTAGAGGTCCACTAGGAGATGCTACATACCAAATATCAAAGCTCTGCGCCTTCTAGTTTCAGAGAAGAAGATTTTCCAAGATTTTGCTTTTTTTCCCTTTTTGTTGCCATGGCAACCAGAGTTGTGGGTGGAATTCAATTCTTTGAACAATTTTGGTAGAGCTTCACCCAAGGAACATCCCTGCCAAGTTTCATCAAGATTGGCCCAGTGGTTTAGGAGAAGAAGATGTTTAAAGAAATTGTTGACGGACGACGGACGACAGACGACGGACGACAAACATAGGGCGATCACAATAGCTCACCTTTAGCACGTTGTGCTAAGGTGAGCTAAACAGTTAGCAGAGATCTACTAGGCGATGCTACATATCAAATATCAAAGCTCTATGCCTTCTAGTTTTACAGAAGAAGATTTTTAAAATTTTCCTTCTTTGTTCCTATGTTGGAAATTGTGACCCCCGGGGCGGGGCCAGTTTTGACCCCAGGGGCATCATATGAACAAACTTGGTAGAGGTCCACTAGGAGATACTACATGCCAAATATCAAAGCTCTACGCCTTCAAGTTTCAGAGAAGAAGATTTTTAAAGTTTTCCTTCTTTGTTACTATGCTCAAACTTGTGACCCCTGGGGCGGGGCCAGTTTTGACCCCAGGGGCATCAAATGAACAAACTTGGTAGAGGTCCACTAGGAGATGCTACATACCAAATATCAAAGCTCTGTGCCTTCTAGTTTCAGAGAAGAAGATTTTCAAAGATTTTGCTTTTTTTTCCTTTTTGTTGCCATGGCAACCAGAGTTGTGGGTGGAATTTAATTCTTTGAACAATTTTGGTAGAGCTTCACCCAAGGAACATCCCTGCCAAGTTTCATCAAGATTGGCCCAGTGGTTTAGGAGAAGAAGATGTTTAAAGAAATTGTTGACGGACGACGGACATAGGGCGATCACAATAGCTCACCTTTAGCACGTTGTGCTAAGGTGAGCTAAAAAGACTTGAAAATATCGGCACACTGAGCTGGAACTTATCATTGCAGTTATTTACTGCTTGACAAATTAAGTCATTTGTGAAATGCCAGATTTGCATGAATTTCAAATCAATGAAAGCTCTTTGTATCAGAATTCTGAAGCAGTGTAATAGATGAGAATTGGTATTTAAGTTGTAAGCTCAAAACCCTTGTATTTTGAAGTAAAATACCTGGGAAACTGGGAGATCCGAGTTCAAGTCTCGGCGGGGGTCTGAGCTATATTTACTGCTACAGTATCAATTTTCTGATGCATGATGATTCAGGTAACAATGTAACAGGAAGAATAAAACAGTTACTTGTTAATTGAAATTAATAGGCAATTGTGTGTAGGAATTTTTTGTTTAAATATTGCTTTAAAATCTAATAAAAACGAGAAGCCTTTAAGTTTGGTTAAAACTGGGAATTGAATATCGTAATAAAACTTATGACAAGTTGAAAGTGACCTGCAGAGAATGAGCACACTTAATTAGTCAATATTGTGTACTTCTGCCCAGGGCTTGCAGAACAGCATGCAGTCCTTGTCTCATACCTCTCACAAGAGGGTGAAACAGCTCGATCAGTAGCTGCTGCCCTGAAAAAAGAACCATCTTGAGCAAAATTGCTGGTGTCATATATACATGTCTATTGGGACCAAAATTATTAAAATTGAATAATTGAACAACTTAAATATACAAATGCCATTGGTTTCTGGTCCCCCTCCATGTCATTGATAGTATGTAACAGTTACTGTTGTATCCAAAAGTAACTTTAGGAAATATTTCATTGCCAATGTCACTTTAACGAGGTATATCATTTATACCCTAAATATTTTAAAGTCATTTCTTAAACATGGAGTATTAGCTGCTCATGGCAGGGGTGTCATTGGATCCCATCCAACTCATTGTTGCCAGATTTATGGCTTGTGAATAATCATCCGTATAAACATGGTATATGTACAAGAGCTAAACTAGTAAATATTATTTAGATCAGAAAAGAAAGGATTATTTATCTTAGGGTATAAATAATTTAACGTTAAGTAAATCCTTTGGTGAAAAAGTGCAGCCAGTACAGGATTCGAACCCGGAATGCTCCCTTTCACTGGCATCCACACTACCGATTATATACACTACTGATTATCACTACACCTCTCCCCCACGTGATTTATGCGAGCTAGACCATGCCCTCACTCTGTAAGACCCTTTTGGTCCTTGCAACCACTTCTGACACCATAGAGGTAAATCCTGATGGAAACAGTGCAGCCTGTATAGGATTCAAACCAAGGACCCTAGCTTTCAGGACAAATGTGCTAACAACTGAGCTACCTAGGCTGCTTGACATCCACACTATTAGAACTATGAGTGATATTATCGGCCCTTATTATCAGTACAAATTCACACACACACATATATATATATATATTATGAGCCATGCTCTGGCAAAAGGGGCTTAGTGCATCTCCATTATGCATTATACCAATCAAGCCATCATGTAATTATGGATCCGTAATAACCACTTTTTAAAACTTTTTTAATCATGAAATAGAATGGTCCTTGGACATACACTAAACACTGATACAGAAAATTGACCAATAGCGAAAAGTTTTGGCCCAGGTCAGCCTGCGTGGGGGTACATCTTGGTATTTGCTTAATTTCTGGTAAAAGCCTCACTTATTACACATAAAAAGATTGCAATAAAATTTAAACAACCCATAGAACCACTAGCATAAAACGTATAAAATTACAAGACTATCCGAAATGTCGCATTGAAAGTGACCTACTTGAATTATTTGTGATTTGTAGTTTTTCTTGCTCAGTAAGAGTAACCACTTGAAAAAAACTCACTGCCATTACTTTAGTGCAACCAAATTGTTTCCAATTCAGCCTACAGTTCAATGTGATCAAGAGAAATAACAATATCCCATTACCTTTGCATTATCAACGGTGGCTGCCATTATTCCGCTTTGCCCGACATACTCTTGATATTACTCTTTATACATGTATTATAAATTACATTTTGGGGTTTATTTTTCTTCGAATTTTATTTTCTATTTTTTTTTTTACATACATGTACACCTATCTCAAAAATAATTTATGTTGTTGGATGAGTGCTTGAAATTAGATGCATGTCATCATACAGGGAAATCTGTTGGCCTCCTCCACCCCTACAGCCAACCCTTACCACCATTTTTTACCACTAATTGTTAATGTATTACATTTTGTATTTTTAACTGTGTTTTTTAATTATTTTTCTTTCATTTTGTTTTCTCTTTTTAACAAACATGCATGTAATTACGAAAGTTATCTATACTGTTGGATGTGCTGCTTGAAATCAGATACATCTGTTGGCCTCCTCCTCCCCTACAGCCAACCCTTTCCACCTTTTACTTTACACACTATAATTGTAAGACATGTACCAGTATTTTTATTTATTTGTTGTTTTTTCCTTTAATATATTTTTTATTCTTATTTTTCTATAGACATACTTTTACATGTATTTTCAAAAGATATTTTTACTGTTGGATGAGTGCTTGAATTTGGCCTCCCTCACCCCTACAACCAAGCCATACCACCTTTTTTTACCACCACTTCTCCTTGTGTTATGTTTTGTATGTTTAATTTTGTTTTTAATTGTTTTTCTTTGATTTTTTTTTAAATTCTACATACATACATAAATGTATATGTATTTACAAAAGCAATCTATACTGTTGGATGTGGTGCTTGAAATTAGATTCATTCCAAAATGGACAAAAATACAAGATATTCTAGTAAGATTTATATCTCTTCATAAGTGTGCACTTCAGAATGAAATTGATGTTTTTTTATGTACTTCAAAATTTAATGTTGCAAGTCTTTTTCATAACATTAGCTTGGCTGTTTTCGAAGAAATGTCGAGATATTGTCATAGCCCTGGCAGCAGCCTCTGCATTGTCATCTGAAAACTTTTTTATCATATCTCTGTTATTATTGAAGATATTTACTTCAAGTTTTGACAAGTTATTACTTGAAGTAATTAAGTATCAAATACAGAACCTATACAACAAGGGCAGGTTACCATTGAAGTATTTTTTACAGAGTCATGCCCCTTTCTTGACTTAAAATTTTCATTGAAAACCATGCATCTGCAGCCAAGTCTTGGCACCTGCATGTGGTGCTCTTGTTAAATATTGCCTTATCATTCATAACCTTGTTATTTCAAAATTCCCTGACTTTTCCTTCACTTTTTGCTTAAATTGAAAAAATAAAAAAATTCCCTGAAAGATTTCAAAAATCCCTGACCTTGAAAAAATATTTTTCCCTGACCATGGACACCCTGATAGTGTGTCCATAATTAGAGTAAAGCAAATTTCCCTGACTTTTTCCCAACTGAAATGAAATTCACCTGACTAGCGTTTGTGTATTTTACATGTAAAGCTCCGACATCTGTTGGCCTCCTCCTCCCCTACAGCCAACCCTTTCCACCTTTTACTTTACCAACTGTAACTGAATTACTATTCATATTATGTATTAGACTCACCGGACCCGTGCTCGCCCAGTAACAGTAATTATTTTGTATCACTTTTAATAAACAGAGTTGTTACGGAACGCTGTGGTATTCATCACATAGCTGGACATTGTTGGAATACAACACGACCTAATTCGATCGTAAACAAGAACATTTAGGGACTTTTTAAATAGGTCAGAGACAACCAATTTTACTTGCTGAACGGAGAAGAGAGTGGACCCATGCTCGCCCACCGCTATTTTTCAAATACAGAATGGATGCCGTTTGGAAATTTATATCATACTCTTCATCTTGTCTATCAATATTTAGCAGGTAATTTAGTTTTTAAAAAATCTTAAATATTTAATATAGAATTTATCTTTTAAATATACTTACTAGTGAATATATATTTGGCGCTCTTGTAGTTATGGGTAGGGTGTTGACAAGTAGTAATTTGAATAACACGAATTGTTTAAATACAATGTAAAGATTTAAATTAAAATTCAGAAACACTTTCTCAAATTCCAAACATAACAGTAACAGTTAACAGGAAGAACAGGAACTGTTAGTAGTCATGGTTTTCAGTCTCCAAAAACTACTCCTCCTCCTCACAATACCGACACGACCATTCTGTGCTGGTCACCAGACTTAAATCAATATCTGTTTGCACATTAGATGGCAAGCACTCATAATGGTACCATTTATCACATCTGTCACACCCTACCCATGTATATCCTTCTCTGTCACCAACCATGCATACAACGCAGACATCTCTACTGTCAAGCTCGATCTGTAGAACCTCTTTTTCGGTTGTTTTTTGTTTGTCATTTTCAGAAGCATGTTGATCTATTTGTGTTCCATCACTGAGTATCTTTTTTGTCTTTACAGGTTTACTGGTTACTATGGATCGTGCATTTGCATATAATTTCCTTTTGGATCCAGATTTTTGCTGTTTAGGCAGAAGGGGTTCAACCAAGATAGAACTGAGATCCTCAGATATAATTCCCAACTTAACGAGTGTATTTTCTTTCGAGTGGCCACAGTGTTCACAAACAGATTCATTATTTTCATGAGATGACGTGGTTGCATGTTCAGACTGTTTAGGTTTTGTTTCAGGAATGAGAGCCTTAACAGCCCCTTTGTTGAGGGGATATATCCCAGTGCATTTAAATGCCGATACAACAGTACTTCCTGAAGTTTTGTTGAAAGCTTGCATCAAAATTTTGGGGAAGAGATGTCTTGGTAATGTTTTGATGCCTAAGTACCCAAGTTCAGTAGAAATGTCAGCAACTTTTTGCTTTATTACATGAAAATACCCAGAATCTTGGGGCTGTAAAAGATGTGAAGAATGTGCAGGCAGATATAACAAGTCCACTTTATGCCTACGTGCTGCATCAATGAAAGCCTTTGATATATGAGTAGAATGGTTGTCAAGAATGAGAAGAACAGGCCGTTTCTCCCCAATGTATGGTACAAAATTATGTTCAAACCACTGAAGAAATAAACCTGTATTAATGTAACCTTTCTCGTTTGTTACAAATGTCCAGTTTTCAGGCATACCATCAGAAACCATACGAGGCAGACACTGAGAAAATATCAACATGGGTGGAGTAGTCTGTCCTGCTGCTGATATTGCATTTAAAAGGGTGACATGGCCAGAAAGATTAACCATACTCTGATATGCATGTCTTGTACCTTTGGGAACAATTACCTTTTTACTTGGATTCAGTTTCCCAGAAAACCCTGACTCATCACAGTTGAATATCCTGGATGGTTCATTTCTTATTCCCAAGTCATTCAGGGTTGCCTCAAGCAATTCAAAGTAGTCCATTACAGTTCTTTGTGACAAAGTAACCCGGTCCTGCTCGAGAGGATGTGCTGTGCGTACTGACAAGCACTGGTGTCTCTGCAGAAATCTCCTCACCCATTTATCAGAAGGTCCTGTAGCTGTATTGACTCTAGAGTCTCCGCCTCTTTGCAAAATGATTTCAAGGGCAACGCGCTTTAAAACAGGCCTGGTTAGTGGTACACCCCTTGATGCCATGAATGTAGCATAATTTACAACTGTTAGTTCATCTTGAGCATCTAACAAAGGACTCTGGCCAAACTGTGTCAAATATCCTTTGTATCGGCCATTTAAATGATCTTTGAGAGTGCTGTATGGGATTTCAAGTTCATTTGCTGCCTTGTGTAACGAATATCCCTCATTTTTGACGAGTTTTCTAGCTTTTTCAAAAGTCTCTGCAGAGTGAATTTTTTGTTGCCGAGGCATCTTGGTCAGTCTGAAGATATGGGAAAAAAAAATTTTTTTTTTTTTGTTGTCTGACCCTATTGTAAGCTTATCTAAATATAGTAACGCAATGACATACGAGCAAAAGTCGATAAATCAGCTAAAAACCGATGTTTATAAGCTTCCGATTGAATGTTCACTCTAAAAAACATTTTATTTCATGATTGTTACAAAATTTAGCAGTTGCTTTGGAAAGATAACTCAATAAAACGAAAAAAAAACACGGCAAATTGTGCCGGCCCTGTAAACGGGATGTTAAAAACACTTTGACAGCCGCAACAAATAACGATTTTTTGACTAGATTACGGCTTATATTTTGATAAATTCTTTACATGAAGGAAGAAAAACATTTATTCTTATTTTTGATTTAGTTTTTATACCAGTATTACGGATTTACTCAATCTGCGTTGTCTTTTTTATTTTCCGTTATTTTCCTTTCGCTTTCACTTGCGTTTTCATTTTCGTCTGCTAGCGACCTTTTTACTTCCGGAAAACTCTTCAAAAATGAGGTAAAAAATCGTGACACCATAAACAACAATAAACAACAACAAATGTTTATGAAAAGTTCTTCCTTTATTGGTTAACAACAAAATAATACAAAACTGGGCGAGCATGTGCCTGGGCGAGCATGGGTCCTATGAGTCTATATATATTTTTTCTTTGTATTTATTTTTTATTTTTCTTTTTCCAAAGACATCCCTGCGCATGTATTTTCAAAAGATATGCATTTAATTTCAAACACTCATCCAACAGTATAAATGTCATAATACAGGGAAATCTGTTGGCCTCCTCCACCCTTACTGCCAACCCTTACCACCTTTTTTTTTTCACCACCAATTGTCATTGTATTACTCTGCTTTTTTAATTTTGTTTTTCTTTGATTTTGTTTTCTATTTTATCTTCTTCTACATGCATAAAAATGTGTACATGTATTTACAAAAGCAATATTATGCTGTTGGATGTGCTGCTTGAAATTAGATGCATTCCAAAATGGACAAACATACAAGCTATTCTAATAAGATTTATATCTCTTCATAAATATGCACTTCAAAATGAAAGACATATGTCTTTTTAAGCACTTCAAAATCTTAACTTTACAGGTCTTTTTATCATTAAATTCAAACATCCTTGTGTGGTCAGCACTGATTCTTTCCATTACCAGACAACAAAATTTTAGACTCTTCCAAATCGAAAGCAGTTCTAGTCCACAAATTAAATGTGGCTCAGATGATGGAATTCATCTTCAAAGTGTAGAAAACATTGACAGAAAAAGGAGAAAATGCTGGTGACAAGCATTTTCTCCTTTCTCCACATTGTTTTCAAAAGCTGTCTTTCTCAAGGTCCTTAAAAGTGAGGCCTGTGAGGTAAAAGACTAAAAACAAAGAGTTTGCATCTGCTGTATCAGTTAAAACAGTTAATTTGCCTAAAACTGTAATCAGCAAAGTTGTTGAACTGCATCAATTTACAATTATTGGCAAAACCGGGCTGTATCAGTTAAAACAGTTAATTTGCCTAAGACTGTTATCAGTTATCAGTAAAGTTGTTAAATTGCATCTATTTATATTTCTGTCTTTCATTGGTGAAATAAATCATGTGATTTACCTTTTTTCTCCACACTAGTCAAAAAACAAAGTTACATGACTTGATTCATATATAATTATGTATCGTAGGACAGACTTATCCACTTAAATGGAATGTATTCAGACACCCTAAACATTTCCTGACACTTTAAATTATTTTGGGTCCTTACTAAGGACGATCAAGAAAATTAGTTTTCCTAAATATTTGGACAGTCTGTAACACTAATTTTCCCAAGTACCCGACAGTAAATTTTTCAGAAAATGTCAATACTGCACATTTTCTTCATCATAATGTTCATTATTATTTATGAATCCTTCGAGAGCCAAGTAACTCAGCAGTAATTTTAACCCTTTCCCAAACAAGCCCTGGTTTTCACGTGTCTGCAGTACAAGTCTTTTGAAAGCACTATTGGAAAAGGAGAAATTGCTCATAACGAGCAATTTCTCTTTTTCCCACAGTGTTATCTACCCTTTTTGAGACCTTTCTGCCATTTTCATCAAATCTAAAATTGTCGTCTGCAAACTCTTTCAATTTGGACCAGTCCAAAATTTGTCATTTGGGAAAGGGTTAAGTCATAAAATTGGACCAAAATAATTACAACGCCAAAGTCTTTTTTGATAAAAAATTCCTACCCAAATGAACAGTGTAGATTTAGATCAAAGATCTGAGCAAACATTCTGTCTAAAGTCTGATCTTGATCTACACAGAAAGCCAAAGCAAACAAAATTTTGAAAGATGCTTGAAGGTTTTAAGTCTTTCCTGGTTTTTTGATGTTCTAATATACAAGCAGTTTATCCTTTTTTCTTAACTTTTTTTTTTCCCCAAATGATAATTTCCTAAAGATTCAGGCACAAAAAATTATTTAATAATTTCTTCTGCCCCGATACATTGACAAATTATGGCACACATTTCTAACAAGCTATTTAACTTTTTATCTGCAGTTGAGTGAACATTTGCTTAAATATGTTAACCCTGAAACAAAACTGGTAAATAACTGGCACACAGAAACACATTGGCATATTCCCAACTGAATATGCTGCTCCTGTGGCCTAACCATTATACACGGCAACTTGTGTACAAAAGCAAGACAAAATATGAACCAAACTGAAACTTTGCCTTGTCTGGCCAAATTATGAAGATGCTAGAAATGTTTGGGGAATAAAAGTGTTCCGAGTTAAGGTAACAGAATGAAACCTGTCCCAAAAAACAGGAAATACCTTGAACTACCACTCCAATGGTTGCATGGTTGACAGTACTATTTCCAGTCATGTGACAAGCAAGATCACATACTATGTACTTTCATTCCTTTAAAACTTTAGTTTAATAATATACAAGAAATTTGAGGCCCTTGTGGGCAAGAATCACTAACTGGCAGCGATTTTGCTTATTTTCTAGGATACATCTAATTCTTGATGCAAAAAAGTAAAAAAGCAAATGCACGCAAAAAAAGGGAGAGAGGTTGTAGTAAATGGGCCTGAACCTACCAAATCAGCATAGTAAGCAGGCATGGTGAATTGAACAAATAATGAAATAATTGAAGTTCAATTTCTCAAAACCAATTGTTTGAAATCCAGCCAAATTGTGTAGGTTTCAGAACTCATTGTATAAAACAATCCCTCCAAGTTTCAAAGAAATTTGACAAATAATATGGACTGTGTTTGGTAAACAAGACTAAGTCATCAAATGGCTGCTTTTCCTAAACTGATCCCAGATTTTTTCTTCATATTTGATAGGATTCAATTCCTTGATGATACAAATGATCTGTGCAAGTTTCAAAAGAACTGAATAAAAAAATGCTCAGTTAATCATGTTAACAAGAAACATTTATTTCCAACTTTAAATGGCTATTTTTTCCTATTTTTGTTGTTGTTGTTTTGTTTTGATTTTTTTTCAAAGGGTTTTAAAGCTATCAATAATATAGAGCAACTGCACAAGTTTGAAGAAAATCAAATAAAAATGCTGACTTTTAATCAAGTAAACAAGGAATGTAAATTTTCAACTTTAAATGGCTACTTTTCCTTTACCACTTGTCAGATTTTTTATCAAAATCAACAGGTTTCAAGCTATTAATGATATAAAGCAGCTGTGGAAATTTCATGAAAATTAACAACCACATAATATGTGGACTTTGTCATGTAAACAAGAAATGCAAATTTTTGACTTGAAATGGCTACTTTTCCCTTACTGAATGCCAGATTTTTTTTTCAAAATTGATACGAGTTCCAGCTATTGATGATATAAGGCAACTGTGCAAATTTCATGGAAACCTGACCACATAGGCAGACTTAATCGCGTAAAGAAGAAGAAGAGAAACGGACAACTGAAACCATGCCATGACTTAAGCTCTGCTGGCTTCCAGCCAGTAGAGCTGAAAATTGGTACATAGCATCAAGGTTATCGTGAATTGTACAGTGGAAAAACACCACAGCCCTGGTAAACCTTGTCTAAATCTGCCCTTACAGTATTATCAGTAAAAATGGCAAATTCTGTCTCATAGATTTTTAAAATTCCCTTGTCTCTCAGTGATATATCAAATAATCACTTGCAATTCTACAATTCCTTTGTTTTTCAATGATGAATGAAGTCATGTGATCACATAATTTCCTGCACTAAGTTAAAAAGGAAATCATGTGATTTGCTGCATATGCAATGTACCATCAGACTGACCCATTTGCTTGAATCGGATTGACCAATATAATTTGCAAGGACAAATAAAAGCGTTCAGGAATACTACAACTTTGACAAGATCTAGCTATTATTTTACATGAATTGTGACAACTTTTGCTTAAATAATTTGGCCCTAAAACAAAAATGATGAATAGCTGTCATGCAGAAACACTTTAGCACAATTCCCAAACAAATGAATAGAGGATATTTGTTTTTTTCGGTCCGAAATTTTTTTGAGTGAACATCATCGGTAATTTCTTCACGGATGGTGCAGCCAATGATGTTGTCCAGATGAAATAAATTTCATCTTTCATGGAAAAAAAAAACATCTATTTATTTCTCGCCCCTTTTTTGTTGGGACTTTCATCAAAATCCAGTACAGTTGTTTTTGGTAATTTCTCATGGCATACCCCTCTCACATAACAACATATTACAATATTACATAAAGCACAAGAAATAAAGGGTAAATGCACATTAATCATGTCATTTACCTATGGTTGAATGACATGTGCTGATACCTTGGTAACTAGTGCACCGGAACTGCTGTTTCCGCCTTCAGTTAAGAGTTTAGAAATATGAAATCCATTTTTTTCACTGGTTGTAACCATGAAATATCAAACCATAATCCACCATTATTTCTCGATAAACTACCAAAAAGCGTGAAATGAAAATATATAGTCACCACTCTTTAAAAATAGAGACTGTTTGGTAAAGGGTTAATATCCTAAACCCTTACACTACTTAGATTAAATCCATCTGCTTTTGCACAGATCTAGATCACACTGAACATCTTGGATCTACACATTTCAGCAACATTAAGAGACTAGTACAGTTCTCAAATCCTGGGTTGACACTACCTTTAAATAATTTGACCCTAAAACAATAATGATGAATAGCTGTCGTGCAGATACATACTAATATAATTCCCAAGAGAACAAAAATAAATAGTCACCACTCATGTGATGACATGAAGACAACATGTGTACAAACACAAGACAAAATTATGAAGCCACACTGAAACCTCTCCTTGTCTGACCAGGCTATGAAAATGGTAGAAATATTGGGGGAATAATGTGCAAATGAAAGGTAAGGCAAATGAAACCTGTCACAGTAAGAGGAAATCTCTTGTGCTGCCAGACTAGTGGTAGCATAGCTGACAGTACTATTTCCTGTCATGTGACAAGCTATGATGATGGTAGATGATGAAAGGCCAAACAATTCAAGGGACAGTGTGGTCTTGAATCCTTTTACTCAGGAAAGGAAGAATGGGCAAAGAGAGTCAAATGCCTTTTCAATTAAATTATCATCCTAACATTTCACAATTCTCTCCATAAGATGATTGTTTACCAAATAAAGCAACCCTCAAGAAAACCTGTTTCTGTAAACCTTTTTATCAACATTATTTCTATTTTCTACATACAAGTAAAACACAAACATTATTTTCCATATGTATTAAGCCATATACTGTGAATTAAGTTAAAACTTTCAAGTCGATAGTAAAAACCCAAATAATGTGTTTTCAAACTTATTTCTTGGAGAAAAATATCTCCTTATCGGACAGTGTAGTTCCAAGATCAGACTGCACATTGATCTACACTGTCAACAAAAGGTCAGTGAATTGTGCTTTGCAGCTTAAGGGTTAAAGTTGTTTACATTCAGCTACAAATAATACTAAATACCGATGGAAGAAAGTTAAGTGTTAAGAGATAGCAATGATTGTTTACCAATAAAGCAAGCCTCAAGAAAACCTATTCCATGACACAAAATTGAAATCATTACTCTATTGAAAATTGAGTAACTTTCAATAAGTTTGTGCAAAAGTCACTTCCTCTTAAGATTTTATAGGTATTTAAATGTCCTCTTCAAAAAAGTCTTGACACACCAGACTGCTGTCAGAACTATCAGTATTTACTTTTGGACTGAAGATTCCTTTACATAAATGTGTACCTGGGATGCTAGGAAATGAAATACCATGTTTATAATGCCCTGATGACAAGGTTTTGAAAACTTGGAAGGGAGGGGGTGCCGGGATATGCTAAAATCACACCATTTTCCTTATGCTTGCAGAGAAAATAATATTTTACAGCATTTGTCAGAGCTTTCAAAAAATTATTCACAACCAAAATCTGGTTTGGCCCCTTTAATATACAACCTATGCATTCTAGGATTTTCCTTGACTGGGTCATTTAACTGTTTACCAAAACAACAAAATTTTAGCCTTGTCCAAATTGAAGGCATTTGCAGACAACAAATTAAAGGTGGGTCAGGTGATGAAATCTGTCCTTGATAGAGTAGAAAACTGGTGGGAAGAGGAGAAAATGCTGGTTACCGGCCTTCTTCTTCTGGGTCATTAAAAGTCCGGATTGTAAGGTAAAGGGTTAAATCATATAATTACTATATCAGAACCCATGTAACTCTTTAGCAAAATGAGTTTTAATAACCATGAGGGAGAGACCTTTTGAAAACATTGTAAAAAAGGGAAAAAATGCTGGTTGCCAACATTTTCTCCCTTTTCTACAATGTTTTCTACCCTTAATTGACAATTCCTATCATTCAAAACCCATTTCTCTTGTATTCTAGACTGATGCCCTTGATTTTAAAGAATCTGCACTGTAGATCAAAGATCAGACTGCATGTTTTGTGCAGTCTGATCTTGATCTATACAAGTCGCAAAATCAACTATAGTTGTGAAAAGCACTTCCAGGGATAACTCTTTACCAAACTGTTTCCAGGTTTTAACAACAATGGAGAAGGTTTCTGAAAACATTCTGAGAAAAGGATAAAATGCTGGTAGTAACTAGTATTTTCTCTTTTACACACAATATTTCCTATCTGTCAAGAATAAATCCAGTTACATAAGTCATTTTTAATTTGTCGTCTGCCAAATCTTTGAATTTGGACAGGTTGAACATTTTATCATTTGGTAAAGTTTTGAGAAATGTATGGTCACTGGAAAGAAATTTTGCCTCAACTGGGTGATTCAAACTAACAACAATGAGGTTACAAGTCAGATAAGCTAACATTGAGCTAGCCACCCAGCTGGGCAACAATGTGATGACTTGCATGGCATAACACATTTCGAAGATGCATTAAACCTCCTTTTGCCAGAGCTCATTTGTATTTTCAGTCAATGTTGATTTTTCTAGTTTTATCCTTTTAACGACTCTGAGAAAGAGTTTTGGAAAACATTGCGGGTAAAAAGAGTTAAATGCTGGTAACCAGTATTTTCTACTTTTCCCACACTGTTTTCTACCCTATCGAAGACATTTGAGCCACAGTTAAATTGTTCTCTGGAAATGCTTTCAATTTGGGCAAGTCCACATTTTTGTCATTTGATAAAGAGTTAAAGGGGGATATTCAGATTTCTATACTCTCATCAAACTTAAAAATGATTTATCACTGAATTAAGTAAAGAGATAGCTGGCAAATCATCAGTAAAAGGGAAATGCAAAAGTAAAAAAAAAATTCAATGATATTTCCTAAATGGGCTAGCCTCTTGAATTACTTAAGATTTCATACTCGGATTTTCTGTGAATACTTGAGGTAATATCAAATGATCAAAAACACATACTGATTTCAAGGATTCATATTCAAATCGGTATGATGATGTCATATCTGCTTTAACAAAAGGGCCATTGGCCCTAAAGCTCTCACCCGAGTATAGCCATCTAAGATTGATCAAGTTGAAGACATCCTGGTAGTGATGATGTAAACATGATTGTTAGTGACCTAGCATTTTAATTTAGCTTTATCCATTTTCAATCTTGTTCAAGATATTATCAAGACAAACATTCTGATCAAATTTCATTGGTCTCAGACTGAAAATATGGTCTCTAGAATGCACACAAGGTTTTCTAAGATTTGTCCCAGTGACCTAATTCTTGACCCAATGTGACCCAATTTCAATCTTGTCTGAAATATCATCAAGACAAGAATTCTAAGCAAGTTTTATTAGCATCATGCCAAGATCTGCCCCCTGAAGTGCACACAAGGTTTTTGTAACATTTGACCTGGTGACCTACTTTTTCATCTAATGCGACCCCATTTCAAATTTGACCGAGATATCACAATGATAAAATTTCTGACCAATTTTCATGAGTATACAACTGAAAATGTGGCTTCTAGAGTGCACAAAAGGTTTTTCTGTAATTTTTGATCTGACGTGACCAAATTTCAAACTTGTCCAAGATATCATCAAGTAAAACATCCTGACCAAGTTTGAGTAATGGACAAGGGACGATGCACGACGAGCACAGCACAATCACAAAATCTCACCTTGAGCTCTTTGTGCCCAGGTCAGCGAATAAAAATACTGAAAATATGGACATTATTGCTGATCTAAAATTTTTCAAATCACCAAATTCTAACTTTATGTATATGTTAATTTCCACAAGAGTTGAAGACAGAATTCCAAAATTTCTACTCTATGCACTGTAAACTTTCAATATAACGAATTTCCTTTTTTACTTCGATGAAACATGTGTAATTGGCACTATTAACCGCCACTAGAGTGGTATTCATTCTGGTCAACTTTGATGAAAAAAGGGTACTGATATCTACAAAGGTCCCAGTCAATCGCTCCCACACCACCTGGTTGTTGTCTAGGTAAAATACTAGTATACCTTAATGTAGTTTAAATCTATGCTATGGATTACTTTCCCATTATCAATACACAAAAATCAAGATTTCCAAGACCCAAACAATTCCAGTTTTACATTAAACTGAGTTAATGATTCCATAACAAACAGGGCATAGACAACTGTGGTTCATCAGTTTACTTTCCTTGAAAGGTGTGTCCAGAATAACAATGCCTATGGATTCATTAACTTTGGGATGCCTTGTTCAAAAACTATGCAGCTGGTGTGGACTTGAAATAAAACTACATTAACCCTTTGCCATGTGGCAAAATTTTAGACATCAATATTGAAGGAATTTACAGACGAAAATTCAAATATTTTTCAAATGATAGTATCTGTCCTTAAATAGGTTGAAAAAATTATTGGAAAAAGGAGAAAATGCTGGTTACTAGCATTTTCTCCTTTTCCCACAATTTTTTTCAAAAGATTCTTTCTCAAAACTGTTAAAACTCTGGATTGTTATGGAAAAGGGTTAATTTTGCTGTTTCCAAATACCAGGACCAGTGTTTCCATTTGCCCAAGATCTCATGGAGTCCATGGGACTCAGTATTACCAAAAAAGTTAAGTCCCTTAGAGTTCCTTATTAACATAAAAAACATAAGTTATGTAGCTTAGAAACATTAAAGTTTGCAACAAATGCATGGCTCCAATACAAACCGCCCCGGCTGGGTTTTGAACCTGTGCGGCAAATATCCTTGTTTATCGAGGTTTAAAAGACCAGTGCACTAACCACTGAACTAAAGAGAATTCTCTCTAATGCCACTGTCATGTATTGATTTTATATGGGAAGAAGCCATGCTGCAAGGAAAGAGTGTCCTCCCATAACATGCATCTCAAAACAGTGTGACAAAAAACACGAAGATGGTTTAACAAGAAATTTTTGGAAGCCACCTGTAGCTTGACTAACGCTAAGAAACATTATCTGTGATCAATATGCTGGAAATCACCATTTTATTCTGCAGCAAGCAGCCCTTTAAAAAGTACAATCGCATCATCTCAGTTACATCATGGTACACAAGCAGGCGGAGATGTACTTGTTGACAATTAGTAATTTGGATGGTCAGTTTGTGCAGTGATCAGAGCTTTGTATTTTTCATAGTTTTCATCAAAAATGTAATAAGATTAACCCATAAAACACCTTTCACGATGATATTTGCTTTTGCGGCCAGTGTAGATCAAGATAAGGCTGAAACATTGTAGGAAAAAGCAAGCATAAAATTGCAATTACTTGGGTACTATTTCTAGGATGAAAATGTCTGACAGGGTTTATTCAGCAATCTAAGGATTAACTTAATGTTTTGAATAATGAAAGTCTGCTTCCAAGGGGCACTATGAACTTTGGTATTTTTCACCAAAGCAGATTTTCATGCCTATGTAGATACTTTTACTACATAAAATGGAAACCCTGCTCTGACTGTGCTTTTGAAACCACACTGAAGCCTCTCCTTGTCTGACCAGGCTACAAAAATGGTAGAAATGTTGGTATGATACAAGTTGTCATATGATAAGTAACAAAAATGAAACCTGTCACAATACACAGAAAATCTCTCGTTTTGCCAGACTAGTGGTAGCGTAGCTGACAATACTATTTCCTGTCATGTGACAAGCCACAAAGATGGCAGATGATGATAGGTCAAACAACTGAAGGGACAGTGTGGCCTTGAACCATTTTACTCAGAAATGGAAGAAGGAGCAAAAATAATCCAACAACTTCTCAAAATCAATTAACAATGATAATCCTGGAATATACTTATCCGGTAGTCTTTCATGATGTACTATTATATTAAATGTGTGTTTTCCACAAATATTTTTGGTAACAAAAATAGAAGAAATATTGGGCTAATTAAGCTTCTCTCATGATAGGTAACGAAAAAGACACCTGTCACAATAACAGGAAATCTCGGGTACTGCCAGACTAGTGGTAGCATAGCTGACAGTGCTATTTCCTGTCATGTGACAAGTCACATAGGTGATGGATGATGCAAAATCAAACAAAGAGACAGTGTTGCCTTGAACCCTTTTATTCAGAAGTGGAATCATGGACAAAGAGAAGCTCCTCTTTAATTAACATAAATAATCCTGGAATATTCTTATCCTCACAGTATTATAATGCCATGTAATATATCAATGTATGTTTTCAGTGATACAATGCCTTAAGAAATCGGCTGGTAATTAGCAACATCTTTTCTCACATATTTATTCACCAAATCTGTGTTGTTTAACCGTTTTTCATATTTGGTAATAAATACCATAGTTATTTGACAGATACAAGAAATTTCTAATTTGTCTAAGTCCTTCAACTCTGGTAAAATGTCAACAGATGTAACCAATGGTCAATTGATGTGGTATATTATTTAACCCTTTCCCAAATAACAAATTTTAGAGGGTCCAAATTGAAAGAGTTTGTAGAGGACAATTTTAAATTTGATGAAAATGGCAGAAAGTTATCAAAAAGGGTAGAAAACACTGTGGGAAAAGGAGAAATTGCTCGTTACGAGCAATTTCTCCTTTTCCCACAGTGTTTTCAAAAGACTTGTACTGCAGACACGTGAAAACAGGGCTTGTTTGGGAAAGGGTTAAACTAAGACATACAACCCTAATGTTTTTCTTTTCCCAAGGCCTTATTTAATGAGAACCAAGTTCTGCAGACAAACTAACAGATGGACCAAGAACAATATGCACCCCCATCTTTGATCCCAGGGATATAAAAAAGACTATAATTATCATCATTTCATGACTTAATTTAGCTGGAATGTCTTGACATACTGGACAGTATAGATCCAAGATCAGACTGCATGCTCTGTCTGATCTTGATCTACACTGGCCTAACCAAAAATAAACTGTGGTAGGCACCCTAGGGATTAAGATCTGTTTCACTCCACATGTATATACGAAAGCTGTTGGCCTGTCAAGGATCCAAAAATCAGTTGTATATTAGTCTGATCTTTATGCCGTCTGTAAACTTTTGGTAAATGAAAGGTAAAATAAATCTATTAATGCAGCTTTTCAAAATGGTCTCATTTCAATTTGCTGTACTTGCAATATATTGTTTTTCAGTTACTTGGCTTTTGACCAAAAAGCTCAGATGTAAAGGGTTGACTCTGCAAATGAAACATGGCTGTCCCTGAATAGACCGATGAGCTCACTGCGGTCCGTCATTGGTGACTGTAACAGCTCCCTGTTTGCATATAAGTGCATTTATAATGAACCTGCCACTAGTTGTGGGACAGTCTGTCAAAAATAGTGAAGTCTCTTATTTGTTCTTATAACCCAACACACTCAATTCTAGACTATTTTGTTGGTTTCAGTCAGTAGCTATGCTTGCTCAGGTTACTGCTGTAGACTCAGATATGGCAGACTTTCTTCAAATGTGCGGATTTAAGCCTGTTTGTGGTAGGGAGCTGTAGTGTTTCAAAACCTTGAGGGAATGAACTTTATTACAATTGTCTGCCCCTGAATAGATCAGCAACCTTTCTGGCTTGCCTTAATCCGTCATTGGTGACAGTTTATCTCAATTTTCGAGTCTTTTCATAATTAGAACATCCAACATTTTGGTCAAAAGACATCCATTTTTCCAGGAACCCACCCAGTATTTCCACTCTGATGATGAAAAAAGTTAATTCAGTTTTACTTCACCTAAGTATTTGCCAATACATACTGCAGTAATTTCATTTAACTCAAACCATTTTAAAGATTTCCATCAACAGATTTAAATTACCAGTCAAACTCTAGTGATGTTCTGAAAAAAATGACATTTATATAAAATTGGCTTTACTTTACATTGCAATCAAAGTCTCCAACTTTTTCACTGATACACATTTGGATTTAGATCTTAAACATCCAAGCTGCATGAGACTGATTCTTTTTATCCCTTAGAGTGCCACATAAACCCAACAGACTTACGGATTTGGACTAGGAATAAGACCTAATTAACTGCAATTTGATGGTTGCTTTTGTCTATGATGTTTAAAATAAGTGGACAGTGTAGTGACATTTGGTGCAGTCTAATCTTGAATTTTTTATCTACACTGGCTGCAAAAAACAGCTTTAGTTTTGGAAGAAACTTTAAGGGTAAATTATTCCCCTTCTGAGATCAAACATCAAGGGCATATTGTTTTTATTCCATCTGTTTGTACATATGTTCATTTGTAAGTCTTTTGGTCTATCTAACTGGTTCCATTAGCTAATTCCAATTTTCATCAGATGCTGCCAAAATGGAAAAGTGATCCTCATATCAATGAGATGACAGTTGAGTTTGATTAAGGTCAAACTCCATGAATGCTTGGGGAGTTATGGTACTTTGATATTCTAAACACTAGAAACTTCCTTGCTTCGGTCAAACAACTTCAATATTTATCAGTATTTTTACCCAGTTTCATTACAGCTGTACAGCAATGTAAGATTTTGATGCAAGTAAACATCTTATGACATGAAGTTCAATATTTTTTAAATTCACTTTGCTTTCTTCATCAATAAGCAAACTATTTATCATCTGAGCTAAACATTCTGTTTCATGGCATTCTAAACTGTCAAGTGAGATCTTTTTCTGCTTACTGTTTGAAGTTCGAAAATATCTACAAGCAAGTGTAAGATTCTATCATGCTCAGGTTCAAGTAATGATATATCGTTGTTTTTAAATACAGACACTTCTTGCTATTTCTTTCTCATACCTACTCTGTCCTAGGCTGAAATATCATATGCATGCATCCAATATGGTTTCTGTTTACAACGTAAAAGTATCAATATATGCATGGAAATTGCTCAGCCACGAAATATTGAAGGCTCATATACAAAACTGAGACGAGCCAACATTCCCAATGTAATTCTGAAAATAATGAATGCAGCTTTTAACTCTTACTAAAGAAATCCATCATCAGAATCCCAGAATGTCTAAAGTAAGATCTTGGCCTGTTAGTGTGTGAGGATGTAACTTAAAGGTTGCGATTGTACCGGTAGTTCTATTTAAATCAATTATGTCGCCATCTTTGACTGGTTATGCACTATAGAGAAATATAGTCATTCTCAGCACTGATTGCAGGAATCAACTGTTTGCCTAGCTTTTCTGTGCTAAAGCTGAAGACAGCTTCCTTGACAGAAAAGAGAAAGAAACATTCAGTCATTCCAATACCAATGGTTGAAAGATTGGGCTTTTAACCCTTTACCACACCACAAAAATGTAGACTTGTCCAAATTCAAAGCATTTGCAGACAACAATTTAAAAGTGGCTGAAATGGAGGAATTTATCCAGAAGAGAAAACTTTGTGGGAAAAGGAGAAAATGCTGGTTACCAGCATTTTCTTCTTTTACCACAATATGCTTCTTTCTCAGGGTCGTTAAAACGCGGGATTATGTGGTAAAGGACTAAAGTTGTCCTTCCCACAATCTTGTTTCTTACTAGGGAGCCTTTCTCGGAAGGGCTTTCTCTGAATTTCTCAGAATTAGGAACTTCTTCACTTTCTGTAATGTTTGCCTAAGACTTATTCCCCAGGGTCTTTAAAACTTGGGTTTGTGCTGTGGTGAAGGGTTACAGATTGGTTGCTCAAAGAAATTTATTGTATGGATTGCCCTTAGCAGTGTTTGATTAGCTGTGAAACCTAAACAGAGAAAACAGGTGTTTACAATAGGTGTGACTTATTTCCATTGAATTTCTGGAATTTCAAAATATATTTCAGGTGATGTGCATCTGTCCTATCCTACCCATCAAATATGTAAAAGACTCCCTTCAAGCCTGTCCATTTAAATTTTAACTGAGGGTCAGGGCAAAACATAATGTTGATTCTTAAAACTGTAGTCCTCTGAAAGATTTAAATAGGGAAAAAGAAGGAATTTCTTGTTAAAGTTTGGGTTTTTTTTTTTTTCCAGCAGACATGGAAAAATTTACCAAAACCCACTCATCCTGCAGGGCAAGTTAATTAGAAAAGTTACTTGTCTTTCATCTACTATCACTCTTCCTACTTTTTTGTCAAGATAGCAAATAAACAGAGATATTACCAAATGAAATACTTGAGGATATGGCCTTTAGGAGACAACATATTTGTATAAAAGTATTTGATGTGCCATGGGTCCATTTGTTTAGATTTTCCACACGGCATTTCCTCGTTGATAAATAATGTACTAAATTTGTATTAGTTACATATAATGCAAAAGAAAAACAAAACCATGATAACATTCAACTATTATGAAATTTGTTAACAATAGTTTTACTCCATCAGAAAGTTAAAGTTTTCTTATTCGTAATATAGCAAGATTGGAATCTTTTCTCTGACTTGATAAATGAGGTGTTGCATACATCATGGACATAAAGCATGTGCAGTGTAAAAAGTCATTTTCCGTTTTTGTCTTACCACTGCTATGGGCAAATAAATGATCAGTGCTTTGCTGTTTTGTGCAGGTAAAGGTCTTGAGATTTTGCAGATATCATCTGGGAATCCCCCTCCAATCGTTTTGCTTGATCTACCCTTCGAAAAGCTACTTGTCCAATGTGACGATTGCTTAGGAAATGTTACCCTTCTTTACTTGTCAATACGAGCAGACAAGTGGATTTTTTTTAGCTCTGACAAGGATTTGAGATATTTAACTAATGATTTATTGCATACAATATTAGAGTTAGAAGAAACTCAGTGGGACTCAACCTTTCAGTGACAGTCTCATGCCCTTGATAAACTCTCAGGTAAATGGAAACACTGGTGTTAATAATCTAATGTGAAAATTCTAGCTTTTTAAGCAGTACCCTTGCCTTTGTAAGAAAACTTTTAATGTTAGAAAAAGGGGTTAGATGCATCTCCTTGATGTATTAACTATTTACCAAGCGACAAAATATTGGACTTTTCCAAACTGAAGGCATTTGCAACCAACAAATCAAATATACTTAAATTGGTGACATTAACTTTGTTTTATAAAGGGGACAAAACATTTTTTTTCAAATACTTCCTTTCTCAAGGTAGTGAAAACACAGGACTGTAGAAATACATGTATATTCTGCCAATAGTACGTAAAAAATAAATAATTTAGCTCTATTTGATCATTCATCTGTTCTACATGAAGAATTGTAGATTTTTTTCTTCAATCTAGTAGCGAATGTTATAAGCAATCCCCTTTCAATATTTCATCGCAGATAGAGGATACATGAATACATGCAAGCAAAAATTTATAGCAATAAACATAGTGAACAGTCTCCAATGGTTAAGGGAAAAAAAAAAACAGTTGATCAACATAAATAACTTTTGGCTACTCGGGATCCAATTTTGGTAATTTTCTGCAAAATGTTGTTTCAGAAAGATGGGTAGTGGACAAAAAAAAATCACATATTTCAACGTTATTTTTTGCAGCTCTGGTGTTGAGACTTGAATGTTGGGAAATGACATCTCCTTTACTTTTGGGGTAAAAGGGTAAAATTTTGACATTCAGATAATGAGTCAGTTGCTTTGAAATTGTTAAGGACGTTTTCTAGAGTTTTAATTCTTCCACAGAATTTCTTTGTTTCACATACATTATGTAAAATTTTATGCTGAATACAAATATTAAAAGAAAATGATATGTTGTCAAATTCATTTTCTTGTTAAATGCCTGTTTCCATGGTAACAGTATACCCTCAAATTCTAAAAATTGTGACTTTTGCTTAAAAAGGATTATAACATTGTCAGACAAGTTTAATTTTGTAATTTATATAAAAATCAGACCTAAATATTTGTATATTCCTATCTAACATTCAGAAAATTTGAATTCCATTCATATTTTTTCAGAAAGGGTCATTTTTAGCAATTTTGCATTCACAAAAATGCCGAAAAAAACAAAGAGTTCTGCAGGTAAAATTGGGTTATCAAAAATACCCTTTCATAGATTTTATCCATTTTCTCTGAATAGAATCCTTGAAGTATCTTCTTTTCAAATTCAACAAAAAAAGAATAAGTTGTCTGATTCAGATATTCACCAAATTCGTTTCCATGGCAACCATAAAACAGTTTTATGCAAAATTTTCCCGTTTTACAGAAAATTAAGCATTTTTTCTCTTGAAAACATACAAGCATACTCATGCATTAGTAAAAACAATGAAACATTTGATACGTCAAATTTAACTTACAGTTCACCTATTGTCAAAGACCACCCAGAAGTGAAGATTGGTGCCGGTAAACATGGTAAATTTTCAAATTTATTTGAATTGGGCTCCTAAAATCTTTGAAGTATGTATGCTGGTTATAATATACATTACTAACATCAGGTTAGTACGAGTATAACCCTGGACAAGAACACTTTACACTTTCTGCGCCATGGGCAAAAACTGGGGCTTTAGCGTATGGCAAAGATTAAGATCAGACTGCACGGAACGTGCAGTCGGATTTTGGATCTATACCAACCGTTTGTTTAGTCAAGTCTGTGGGCTAATAATTTGACGTAGGCTACTAAGTCAACTACCACTTTTCCATGGCTGGTTCAACGATTATGATATCTCATTGTGAGAATGCTTTTCTGTACACTTTGCATAAGAAGTGGGTGGGGGACTGACAGCGACCTTCGTTTCTTTTGCATTGCTAGTTGCATACAGTCAGCATTTCTTGTAGTATCATTTATTGGAATTACAGACTGAACCCTTGAAATACGGTAACTTAGATTTCCTCGCAAAATGTACTTTAACTCTTTACCAAACAAGAAAATTTTAGCTATGTACAAATTGGAAGCATCTGCAGACGACAATTACAATGTGGCTCAAAATGGTTCAATTTTTCCATGATAGGGTAGTAAACATTGTGGGAAAAGGAGAAAATGCTGGTTACTAGTATTTTATCCCTTTCCCACAATGTTTTCAAAAGGCTTCTTTCCCAGGGTCATTAAAAGGTGGCATTGTGCAGTAAAGAGTTAAAGCGAAACATGTTTAGGCAGTTTATGATTTCGCGCCATACAGTGAAACAATAGATCAGAGTACTACTATTTCCTTCATGAAGAGTCCAATATTGTCCTTTATACCAATATGCCTTCTTAGCGCTCCCAATTTGATTTTAAAAGAAATGAGATCACTCAAAAGGACGAACGAGACCGGAAGAACAAGCTTGGGCGAACAAGCCTGGGGACGAAAAAGCTTCATTTCCATGCGCACTAGGTTGCACACACAAAAAAAAAACTCCTGAAAATGTCCTTAAGTCAGTTTGTTTTTATGATATCAAATATGACATCTTTGTACATTGGAATAGTATCCCATATAATCAACTGGTGTTGTTAATTACATGACCTCCAGACAAACTTTTGTATACTTTGGGTGAGAAATCTAAAAATACCTCAAGAAGCTTGTGTTGGTTATCGCATGACAAACTAACAAACCTTTGCATAATTCTGGAGTGAAATCTAAAAATATACAAGAAGCTACATAGCCCATTGGGGAAATACTACTGAAAAATTTTTCTTACATTTGCCTTTTTTTCTATACAGGTGGTTTGCCAGCTATCGCATTACTTAATTCAGTGATATAAACATTTTTGAAGTTTGGTGAGATTAACAAAATCTGAAAAATCCCCTTTAACTCTTTACCAGCTGACAAAATCTTTGCCTTGTACAAATTGAAAGCATTTTGCAGACAACAAATCAAAAGTTACCCAAAACTTAAAGTTCTCTTTCAAAGAGCAGAAAACAATCTGGGAAAGGCAGAGAATGCTGGTAACCAGCATTTTCGCCTTTTCCTGGATTGTTTTCAAAGGTCTTTTTCCATAGTTTCAACAAAACTTGGGATTGTGTCGTAAAGTTACCGGTAAAACTATGCCTCAAAAGTAGAGTCTAATGTGTACTTACATACTTTTGCATTTAACTCTCCCATAAGACAAAATTGTAGACTGGTCCAAAGTGAAAACATTAGCAGACAAGAAAATACATATTGCTCAACTGGTGAGATTTGTCCATGATAAGATAGAAAACATTATGGGAAAAGGTGAAAATGCTGATAACCAGCATTTTCTCCCTTTCCCACAATGTTTTCAAAAGGCTTGATTCCAATGGTCGTTAAAAATTGGGATGGTCTTGTAAAGGGTTAAGGTCCTAAACCCTTACACTACTAAGATTAACTCCATCTGCTTTTTGCACACAAAGTAGATCTAGATCAGACTGAAAGATGTAGCACTAGTCAAATATATGCAATACTGAGTGCAAGCCTCTCTCACTTTTTTGTATCACAAAACAGAATGCATACTTATGCCATTATTTCCATATAAGCTGATGAATACGGACTGTTTCTTGAGATTCAAGAGCTAAGGAAAAAAAAGTAGAAGGCATGCAGAAATACTTGGCCATCATGCTAAAGCCTGGCTAACATCAAAAGGAATTACAGTAAGGAAGTACACTTCATTTGGCCAAACTGCTGCCTTGTTCAGACTCAATATAGGTCCTTTTCACCTCTACCACACAAGGAGAACGTAGACTTTTTCTCACTGAAAGCATTTGCGAACGACAATGTGAATGTGGCTAAAATGAAGGAATTTGTCTTTGAAAGGGTTGAACACATGGTGGGAGCTAGCATTTTCTCCTTTTCCCACAATGTTTTCAAAAGCCTTTGTCAGGGTCGTTAACACACGAAATTGTGTGGTAAAGAGTTAAAGTGCCTTTTAGATTTTTTTGCTAAAAATCAAGATTTATTGTTAAACACTGATACATAGTACAATATATACTTTTACATACAAATGTAAAGAAACAGTTGGTTACATTCAGTACAAAGGTGCAAATATGACATTCCAATGGCCAGTTGGTTGCGCTTCAATCAGCAACTTTTTTATCTTTATATAGGAGATCAAATATGATGTCATTGTACTTCTTTGAATATGATTATACACACATTTATCACATCATATTCCCACAAAACTCAGCAAAATTCTGCAGGGAAATCTAAATATACTTGAACTCTTTACCAAACGGCAAAATTTTAGACCTGTCCCAATTTAAAGCATTTGCAGACAACAGGATAAATATGACTCAAAACTTAAAATCTGTTTTGGGAAGAGGAGAAAACATTGTGGAGGAAGGAGAAAATGCAGGCTACCAGCACTTTTTTCCCATTTCCCACAATGTTTTCAAAAGCTTTTTTCTCAGGATCATTAAAAGTTGGACTTGTGTGGTATAGAGTTAATGGCTACAAACCCCATTAAGAAAATACCTCTAAGAAAAAAAAAAAAATTTTAAATACATTTTTATCTTTCTTCTTTACTGGTGGTTTGCCAGTATTCATATTTCTTAATTCAACAATGAATCGTTTTTTAATCATTTTTTAGGTCAGGTGAGATTATAAAAATCTGAATTGCCCCATTTAAGTTAAATTTTGCTGCAATTTAAAATTTAAGGAATGTATGTCATCCTCTGATGTATGATCTATGTTGACTTTTGTCTGTTTAGTTGGTGATTAATGGCATTTTCAACATTATTCCAGTTTTATCGCACACGCCAGTGCACCTATCCATGCTTTCCTTGAATTTCTTTTACTAGTACTGTGCACAGTATTCATTCCAAGCCACTTGCTGCTTTCCCAAATAACGATCATTGAAACAACAGTGTAAGATAAGGAAATCTGTAATAGGTATATTACACTGAAAACAAGGGAAGTTACGTGATAAAAAAGTATTCACATGAAAGGTAACAGAATGAAAACCTTCACAATAACAGGAAATCTCTTGTACTACCAAGCTAGTGGTTGCATAGCTGACAGTACTATTTCCTGTCATGTGACAAGCAAGGAGGTATTCCATCATCCATTCTGCTTAAATCTTAAGTTAATAATATAAGACACTTCATGTACAAAAGCAAGTCAAATTATGAAACCACACTGATGTCTCTCCTTGTCTGACCAGGCTATGAAAATGGTAGAACTGTTTGGGTGATGAAACTGTTCACATGAAAGGTAATGAAGATGAAACTTGACACAGTAATAGGAAATCTCTTGCACTGCCAGACTAGTGGTAGCATAGCTGACAGCACTATTTCCTGTCACATGACAAGCCACAAAGATTGTGGATGATGAAAGGCCAAACAATTCAATGGACAGTGTCCTTGAATCTTTTTGCACAGATCAGTAGACGGAACAAAATTCTTTTCAAAATCCAATTTTATCACATACACCCCCCCCTCCCCCGATTTTCAGTGTAATATACCCATAACTTTGTTTGTATTGGAGTTTAACACTGTTTTAACAGCTCAGGTCATATCATGGTGGTCAGTGCAATTACACGTCTTTCCTGGCTTTCTCACACTAGTAATGACACAAATTTCTTTCAAAGCCACCTACTACTTTTCTTGCATGAGAGGCGAAGAATTGCTGCAAAGAAAGCCTCAACTGAGTATCAAACCCACAATCACCAGTCAGGTATGTTTACCACTGAGCTACCCGGCCAGACAACATACCCATTACAAATGTTCTTATCTTACACATGTTTGATCCATCTATTGGTTGACATCATGATAAACTGTGACATTATTTTATACTTATTTCAGAGAAGTGAAACAGGTTTTATTTCTGGAAATTTCCCCATGTTCATAGAAGGTTTTTGCTTATTCTGACCTATAACACACAAGATTTTGTAAAGTGATAAAAAGAATCTGACATTTGTTGGCTTTTGATAAAGATAATTTTTTAGTGGACTCTTCTACAAAAAAAGATATGAAGCTTGCCAGAGGCTTGCTTGATAGCATTTTAGTATACATTTTTTGAACAAATTCTATCTTAAACATCCATTTATCTCAGATCCTAAATATCATTATTGATCATGGAATGTTATTACCTTCACAGAATTTCAGTTATGCATGAATACAATGTGGGTTTTTCCCAAACAACAAAATCTTTAACCCTGCACCACACAATCCAAAGTTTTTAATGACTTTTAGATAGAAGGCTTTTTGAATAAAACTGTGGCAAAGTAGAAAATCAAGCCCATCCTCATTTTCCCTTTTCCCACAATGTTTTCAACCATCATTTGATTAACAATGAAATTGTCATCTGCAAATGCTTCCCATTTGGACAGATATAATTTTTTTTATGTTTGCTAAAAAGTTAGAAAAACCTGTTTGTTCAAACTTAACAGGGCTTTTTTTTGCCCACAAATATATAATTTTAAACAGGGTTATATACCATAAAAAATATTTTTCTCTGCAAAGGTAAAGAAACTGGGCGATAATATGAAGGTAACCTGTGCCAACTTGGCATTCAAATAGTCTCTTTGCAATCCGTAGCCTGTCCATTTCATGAAATCAACTATGATAATATTGAATACTATCCTACATAACAGAAGCAGGTAATTTGATCATGTGACATTCCTGCAAATGTTTACAAACTTCTGGTACAAAGTCTAGAAATACCTTAAGTGGCTACGTAACCCATTAATTCCTTGCCATACAAAATTTAAGACAGACCCAAATTGAAAGAATGATGAAGCTGACAAATCAAATGTTCCTAAAATATTGGGACATGCCTCTGAACAAGTAGAAACATTGTGAGAAAAGGAGAAAATGCTGGTAACCAGCATTTTCTCTTTTTTAAGTATTTTCATATACCTTCTTTCTCAGGGACATTAAAGGTAGGGGTTTTTGGAAAAAAGTTAGGTAAATACCACTGAGCAATATTTTTTCTATCATTTGTATTTGATCTCTACTGGCATACTGCCTGCTATTGCCTTATGGAATTCAGTGATACTTTTTCAAATTTGGTTATATTACAAAAACCTGAATTGCCTCCTTCAACATTTTACCAAACAACAAAATTTTTGACTCATCCAAATTGAAACCATTTGCAGACTGCAATATAAATGTGACTCGAAAATCCTAAAGGATAGAAGGATAGAAAACATGTTGGAAAAAGGACAAAATGCTGGTTACAAGCATTTTCTCCTTTTCCAAAAATATTTTCAAAAGGCTATTTTCTCAGAGTCTTAAAAACCTGGGATTGTTTGGTAAAGAATTAATAGAAATTGAAATGAAAATCAGTCCTTCATTTAAATTAACTCTTTACCAAACGACAAAATTCTAGACCAGTCGAAATTGGAAGCTTTTGCAGACGACAAAATACGTAAATGTGAATCAAAAATTGAAAATTAGCTTTTGGAAGATTAGAAAACATTGTGGGAAAAGGAGAAAATGCTGGTTAGCAGCATTTTATCCTTTTCCCACAATGTTTTCAACAGGCCTCTTCCTCAGGGTCGTTATAAGTCGGGACTGCGTGGTAAAGGGTTAAATCAAGCACTAAAATTGAATAACAGGGAATAGGTTGACCTAACTAGCTACATTTACTAGCAATGTTTTTCAAGCGTTTGGTTCAAATACTGATAAACCTCACTGGTAACCGGTTATTCTCCCCTTCTTGACAATGTTTTCTACCATTTTAAAGAAAAATCCCATGATTTGATCCACATTTGGTCTGCTGTTTGTGAGCAATTTATTTTGCTGCAGGAGCCCTATATATGCCAGTTTACACAACTTCATGTCAATAATCACTTGGTCTGGTCCAGGTAAATAGTATTCTTGAACTACCCATCTTTAGTTACCCTTGCATAATAATAGGCAATCCTATTTGGGTGAGCTAGTCAGTCTGATGGTACATAATTATTATATGCAGCAAATCATGTGATTTCCATTTTCAACTTAGCAAAGGAAATTAATAAGATCACATGATTTTATTCATTGATGAAAATCAAAGGAATTCTAGGAAGCAGGTTATCACATGATTAAATTCATCAATGAAAAACCAAAAAAAAAAAAAAAAAAATGTAAATATCTTTAAGAGCTGTGCTCTGGCAAAAGGCAGCTTAATGCACTTCCCTGATCCATGATACCAATCACATAATTATGGATCCATAACACCTTTTTTTTTGTTTTAGTTTCCTTCCAACAAATTGGCCATATTGACACATCACCAACTTTAACTGCTTTTCCATGTTGGGGTCATACTGCAGTTTCCATCAAACAATTATTTAACTAACTTGAAACAATTTGGTTGGCCCAAATAAAAATCATTTAGGAGCCATGCTTGTAAAACTTGATGTATAAGCTGCTAACATCTCAAGGGAGAAATTGAAAAATATACTAGATAAGTATTAATTATGATCCATGTAAGCTCATTTTGGAAGCTGTGTTGGTCTAATGTTGCCCATTCCTTTACATAATTATTGAAAATGTGCTGAAACCTTTAAATTGGATTAAGAAGGTAAGTAGATAAAGATACATGTGCAAATTCATTTTGCTAAACAAGCTACTGTCTTTGCCTATAATGCAGCAACAGTTTATGGATTCCTCCTCACTGAAAGCTTTACCAAAATTTCGCTAACAGAACATAGGGTTAGAATTATGAGGCAGCACAGCTGAAGATGCCATACTAATGTCTTTATTGCTTGCAGCAACATTTGTTTGATGTTGGGAGTTATTTTGGAGTTTTACTGAATTGCACAAGCACTGTAGACTTTAGCAAGACTGTGCACCGACTAGCCAACATCTACAAAGCCTGAACAATCTATAGTATTACAGCAACAACACAAACAATCTTATGTTTACACAACCCAGAGGAAATAGGCTTTTCAAAATGTTTTTGGAAACTGCTGTGAAAGTTTTATAATATGACTCCAAACTTTACTTGTCCTTGTTTTTTTTAATTTCTTTTAACTCTATTTTTTTATATTTTACTTCCATGTTTAATGTTTTTTTATTCATTTTCTCTATTTTCTTATCCCTATCTTTCATTTTTCCTTTTTTTCTTCTTTTATTTATTGTAGATTTTATCTTTTAATTCATTATTCTACTCTTTTTCTTGCTTTTTATTCATTCTGTATATTCCTTCTTTTTAATAACTGTTCTTATAAATTGTCTTATTCTTTTTTTTTTCGCAAATTTATTTCATTTATTCATTTTCTCCTCTTTTTTTTAAAGCAATCTGAATGCAGGTTTTTTTCTTTCTTACAACGGCTCTAATTGATCCATCACCGATTTGTTCAGATTGTTGAAAATCTGCTTAAATTTCATTATATTAGTTAACAAGTTATCATTTGCTGGTAACTTTCATCCGGTAACAGGCAATTTTAAAATATTGTGGTAAAGGAGAAATTGTGTAACTCTTTACCACACAATACCGACTTTTAACAACCCTGGGGAAGAAGCTGGTTACCAGCATTTTCTCCTTTTCCCACAATGTTTTCTACTCTATCAGAGAAAAGTTGCATCGTTTGAGCCACTTTGAAATTGTCATCTGCAAATGCTTCCAATTTGGACTGATCTAAAATTTTATTATGTGGTAAAGTGTTAAAATGAACAATATCCTCTATGGCAACAATACTTTCAGAGGCTATGTAACCCATGAAAAATTTCAGATGTAAATCATTTCTCTTATTTTTGAATTTCTTCTTTACTGATGCTTTGCCGGCTACTGCCTGACTAAATTCTGTGAAATATCATTTTTAAAGTTTGTTGAGATTATAGAAATCTGAATAGCCCCCTTTAAGTGGTCTGCTTCACTAACCGGTAGAAAACTGTCTGGAAATTTCACTTTTCAAGGCTGAAAATGCAAAAGAAAGTGCAAAAGGGATTGGCTGTCAACCAATACTTTTCAACATGCGTTTTATTTCTGCCATACTCCTGGCAACTGAAGCTTAATATGTTATGATTGTTATTTCCTGAATAAGCAACACTTGTCACATACATGAGAGGTACTGGTCAAATAAAAGCAGTAATGAGTGTTGGCCCCTTCCCCTTTGTATAAAGCCTTATTGATTGATTGAACTGTGTTTTAAACCACTTTCAACATTACTGGGCTCTGAAGTGTCTTGCCCAAGGATACTAAAAGATTTGTTCATGGCATAATACAGATATTTACAAAAATTACCTTATAAAGTTTTGCAAATAAACTGTTCAGGCAAGTCTCTCTAGATTGAAGGAGGAAGAAAGTATAGATGGCAAGCAGAAGTCGGGGTTTGTATTTACCAACTTTTCTCAAAAACTTAGTTTTATCCTCAAGAATTTTCTATATTTGAAAGTAACACAACTTCTGATTGGCTACACCAATTGGTTTAGCCAATCAGTAGTTGTGGTACTTTCTAAATACAGAATTAGATAAAGAATGTTTTAAAGAATGGTTGGTGAATACAGACCCAGAGTCATAATGCTAAAGCAATGCGAACTGCTATCAAAATTAGATACAGTAAGGAAGTGAACTTCCTTCAGCCAATCGATGCTTTGTCAAGACCTAGTAGAGGTCCTTTTTAACCCTTTCCCAGACGACAAAATTTGGACTGATCCAAATTGAAAGCGATTGCAGATGACAATATTATATTGGATGCAAAAGGTAGAAAGTTCTCAATAAGGGTAGAAAACACTGTGGGAAAAGGAGAAATTGCTCGTTACAAGCAATTTCTCCTTTTCCCACAGTGTTTTCAAAAGACATGTGCTGCAGACACGTGAAAACCAGGGCTTGTTTGGGAAAGGGTTAAGTAGACTTCTTCACTTTGAAATGTAATAAATACATAATAAATACCTCTGATGTTTGTTGACTTGAGATACTCAAAGATATTCAAAAAATGATAAAAACAGGCTTAAAAAATATGCAACACCATTTCCTTTTTAAACTTTAATTATAATAATTCAAGACAACTCGTGCAATAAGCCAGCTAACTAATGAAACCACACTGAATTCTCTCCTTGTCTTATCAGTCTAAGAAAATAGTAGGCATGTTGGGTCATAAACATGTTCAACTGCAAGGAAACAATTATGAAACCTGTCACAATAACAGGAAATCTCTTGTACTGCCAGACCAGTGACAGCATAGCTGACAGTACTATTTCCTGTCATATGACAAACCATAAAGTTAGCTGATGATTGCTTATTTGAATTTTTTTGTATGGTGTTGAACCCTGTTTTCCAAATCATTTCAATTATATTGCGGTGGCCTGAACACCTATCCATGCTTTCCTAAAGTTTCTTTGACCAGTATTTGCACAATATCCTTTCCAAGGCACTTGCTACTTTCACGAATAATCATCTTTGATACAATGATAAGTGATGAGAGAGGAATGAATCCTGTAACAAAATTACTATCATAAATCCTCTGGAAAGAAATTGACCAAGGTGGGGATTTGAACCACCAATCCCCTGGTCTGAAGTTCTGTGTTCTATCGACTGCGCATCCAGGGCTTGGCATGGCAAATGATTAAAGGCCAAAAAATTCAAGGGGTATTGTGGCCTTGAACAATTTTACTCGGACGCAGAAGATGGAGCAGAGTGAGTCAAGCCTTTTCCATTCAATTAACATTGATAGTCCTGAAATATTATTGTCCTCACAGTGTTTCACGAGTCATACATCATAATGAGAATTACCTAATCTTTTGTCTCTTTTCACATGTATTAATTTACCACATCTGTGTTTTTTATCCACTTTTAACAAAGATATTTTCAAAATTATGATACACATTACTAAAACAACACAATTTTAGACATGTGTAAATTGAAAGCATTTTCAGACAGTGATTTAAAGGTGTCTCAAATGATTGAAATTGTCTTTGAAAGAGTAGAAGACATTGTAAGAAAAGGAGAAAATGGCATTTTTCAGTATTTTCTTCATTTCCTACAATATTTTCATAAGCCTTCTTCTTCAGGTTCCTTAAAACTTGGGGAACTGTTTAGTAAAGTTTTAAGAAGCTAATTACCATTAGGTAAGTTTGTCTGAAGATTTATTTTGGTGTACAAGTTAACTTTCTTTTACTATGAAGCAGATACTCTAGTGGATGCTTCAATGATTGATTGTATTGTGTTTAATACCATTTCTAACATTATTTTAGTTATATCGCAGCGGCCAGTGCATCTATCCATGCTTTCCTGGAGTTTCTTTTACCAATACTACCCACAATATTCTTTCCAAGCCACTGACTGCTTTTCCACATAAGCAGCATTGAAAAAATGGTCAGCAGTGAGAGAGGAATAAATCCTGTTGCAATGACTATCATCAGTCCTTGTAAGAAATTGGCCGGACCAGGGATCGAACCAGCTATCTAATGTTCTCTAGTCTTGTACGCTACCAACTGAGCTACCAGGGCTCTGCTGGATCGTTGTCTGTGCATGTCAATATTCTTCGAAGATTTGGCCTGTCTGCTATGACGCTTCACTATCCTGTACATGATATATCATATGCAAAATAACAAGCAGAAAATGGCTATAACGTCTGTGGAAAAAAACAAGTCAGTTTTTAGCTACAAATTTCTTGAAAATAAAATGATTTCAGACAGGGAAAACGATTTTATAAAATACCATTGTTTACTGCAAATCTCTGTAGACTGTTTCTAAATATAGACAGGGAAAACCGGGATTTGTGCAACAGACTGACAACAAAGATAACGTGCCCATCTTGCTAGGCTTATTCCCAGGGCCTTTTATCAAGCTTACAGGGGTTATGTTTTAAATGGCTGGTGTATAGGTTATAAGCTAGCTAACCATGGCTAGATGAATCATACAATGTAGGTTTAACTGATTAAACATATATTTGGTTTTGAAATTTGCTGCCTTGATTGCCGCCTTCAAAAGTAGTCCGGTTCTGTACCCAGAATGCCCATATCAGATAGGTTATGTAGGTTATGTAGTTGAAAAATGCCACCTATTGGAAGATAATACGGTTGGATGCTTAAAACTTGCTTGATAAAAGCTTACTCTTTGTAAAAATTTCAGTCTACTTTTAAAAATATATAACTATACCTTAATTTAAGCTCTGTAAGTTGGGTGCCAACTCAAGATTATATGTACTGATTCATTGATTGTATAGTAGTTAACTCCATTTTCAACATTATTTCAGTTATATTGCAGCAGCCAGTACACCTATCCATGCTCACCCAGAGTTTCTTTTACCAGTACTACGCAAAATATTCTTTCTGATCCAGCAGCTTCTTTCCCACATAGCCATCGTCAAAGCAATGGTCAGCAGTGAGAAAGGAATGAATCCTGTCACAATGACTATCATCAATTCTCAGAAAGAAATTGGCTGGGGATCAAACCAGCGACCCCCTGTTCTGAAGCCCTGTATGATACCTACTGAGCTACCATGGCTCGGCAAAGATAATGTGTAAATAAAAGTTGTATTGTTATCAAAAACAGTAGGGCAAGGTATCTAGAACTACAGCAATCTCAATACAGAGGATCTTACCAACCTTCTACTACCCTGTAGTCATTGCTGGCAAATGTTCCATTTCTTCTGTCAGCTACAGGTACTAGTGCTGCTGTTTAACAACACTAGGACAAGGGTTTTAAGGAAGCCATACTTGGCCGTCATGTTCTTGTTATAGGGTTACGAAATGTTATACATAAAGTGTCACCTGTTAGTTCTATCACCCTTGTAGGAACACCGGGACCAGACTATCCCCCGCTGGAACCCAGCCAGTATTTCTATGGTCTCGGGGTTGCAAGGAAAATGAAGAATAAACAAGAGGATACTATGACGGAGGTTGGGTGCCAACGCTCTGCTGAAGTTGCTTTTAGACATACTGATTTTCAGCGAAAATTTTAACTTGAAAAGGAGGCAAAACTCTGTCAAAAAAATGTTTATAGTTACTTGCCCTTGTTGTATGAGTTCCCCTTCTGATCGTTAACAACTAGTCTGCATTTGAAGTAAATATCTTCAGTAATAACAGGGATATTATAAAATCTCAAATACAGATGACAAAATAGTCGACAACAGGGCTATGACATACCTCAACATTTACGTCAAAAACAGCTAAGTTCATACATAAATCAATGCTTTATGATGCATTGACACCCTTGGTTATACATGATAAGCACTAAGCAGTGTTAATGGTGCAGTTTTACTACAGGGTGTTATATCTCTGGAAGTGTGCATAACTCTTTACTAAACGAAAACATTTTAGACTGGTCCAAATTGAAAGCATTTGCAGACGACAAAATAAATGTGATTGAAAAATTGAAATTTGTTTTGGAAAGGGTAGAAAACATTGTGGGGAAAGGACAAAATGCTGGTTACCAGCATTTTCTCCTTTTCCCACAAGGTTTTCAAAAAGGCTGCTTTAACAGAGTTGTTACAAGTTGGGATTGTGTGGTAAGGAGTTAAGGGAAAAAAGGAAAAATAAAGTGTCCTAGGCAATTGCTCTCAACCCAAGTCTTTGCCATGGGTTTCATCCACAGTCCAGGCAATGTTTGTTTCAGTTGAATAATTTTACTGGAGGGGGACTGAAAATCTCGACAAAGAGTTCTGAATCGGCATAATCTAATCCCTCTATAAAGGATTAGATATTTGAACAAGCTCGTATTTTAGGAACATGGAATGCACAGTGGAAGGATTTTTGAATTAAAATTAACTGTGGGTAGAACTGATCAAGGAAAAAACCTTCAGAACTTATTACTCTTTATCAAATGACAAAATTTTAGACTTGTCAATTTAGAAAGCATCTGAAGATTACAGAGTAAATGTGGCTCAATGATGGAATTCGTCCCAGAAAGAGTAGAAAATATTGTGGGAAAAAGAAGAAATGCTTTTAGCATTTTTGACTTTTCCACAAATGTTTTCAAAAGGTTTCTTCCTCAGGGTCATTAAAACTGGGAATTGTGAGGTAAAGTGTTAAAAAAATTGGTCTTGTCTAACATTCTTCCATTCTAAAACTGTTCAATAACCTTTAACCGAACAGCAAAATTTTAGTGCCAAAACTGAAAGCTTTCATGGATGACAAAATAATTATGGCTCAAAAATAGATATTCACTTTTGGAAGGAAAGAAAACATTGTGAGAAAAGAAAAGGCTGGTTACCAGCATTTTCAGGTCAATTTTTTGGACAATTCTAGAATACTTTGTATTGGAGTTTAACACCATTTTTACAGCTTAGGTCAAATGACAGCCTTCAGTGCACCTAGGCATGTGTTACCTAGCTTTCTCACACCAGTACTGACACAAGTTTCTTTCCAAGACACTGACTACTTTTCTCTAGAATACATTTAGGTGTTTTATTCCTGTATATAATTCTTGAACTTTTATGAAAGAGACAGATGTTTGCAGGAGCAGTGCTGGTCATACAGGAGTGCCCTTAGGCAAAGCACAACAGAACTACCGAACCTTTTTACATATGAACTAGTGTCAGTATATAAATAAGCCACTGTCCTGGTATAACTATAGTACTGTTTCAAAGAAAATGGTGGTTACCAGCATTTTCTCCTTTTCTTATAATGTTTTCAAAAGCCTTATTCTTGAAGGCCGATAAAATCTATAATTGTGTGGTAAAGGGTTAAACAAACAAGAATATATCAAAGTGCATTTTCTCAGGACCTATTTCACTGTCCCTGCAAGTTTCTATACAAGAAGACATACTGGTCCTCAATAGCTCACCTGAGACCATAGTCCATTTATAGAGGAAAAGAAAAAAAACATTGTGACTACTTGGGCCGTAGGAGCAGGGACGTCTGGGGGGGAAAGGGAAACTTATGCCGGCCCAGTTACTTAAATAGTAGTAAATAAATAGCAAAGACTAAATCATCCTAAACATAGTTCTGAGCCAGGGTTTTACAAAACAAACAAGATTGATACTGAGACAAGTATTTTTCTTCAGCCCCTAACCTTCATCTAAAAAATGCTTCATATTGGTCTAACTAGGACACATTTGTAGCAGAATCGTGACTACAAATGTTTAACAACACAATCATACACATCAACAGAAAAGTCTACTACTTGGATCGCACTAGTTCTCTATTTAGTAGGCAGACTCAATGAGTATATGAAACTAGAGGCCCCTGGGATGGAGCCATATTGGTCCCTAGGGCTATAACCAAGCAACACGATTGCAGCCTCGTCCAAATTGAAAGCATTTCAGGGTGTCCACAATTTAACCCTTTCCCAAACAACAAATTTTGGACTGGTCCAAATTGAAAGAGTTTGCAGATGACAATTTTAAATTTGATGAAAATGGCAGAAAGCTACCAAAAAGGGTAGAAAACACTGTGGGAAAAGGATAAATTGCTTGTTACGAGCAATTTCTCCTTTTTGCACAGTGTTTTCAAAAGACTTGTAGTGCAGACATGTGAAAACCAGGGCTTGTTTGGGAAAGGGTTAAGTAAAGCAAGTTTCCTTGACTTTTCCCTAACGTTTTTGTATTTTGAGCATGGAAAGTTCTATCTGTTGGCCTCCACAGCAGAGCTTATGTCATGGTATAGTTTCCATCTTTCATCTGTCTGTCCGTCCGTCTGTTAGTCTTTTTCTTGTTTACACAATAAAGTCTTCATTTGTGGTTGGATTTTTGTGAAACTTGCACAGTTTGTTGATCTCATCAATAACTTGAACCCTATTGATTTTGAAAAAAATCTCACAATCAGTGCATGAAAAGTAGTCATTTAAAGTTCAAAATTTCAATTTCTTGTTTACGCAATAGAGTCTTCATTTGTGGTTGGATTTTCGTGAAACTAGCACAGTATATTTATCTCATCAAAAGCTTGAACCCTATTGATTTTGAAAAAAATCCAATGATCAGTATAGGAAAAGTAGCCATTTAAAATTCAAAATATCAATTTCTTGATTACACGATAAAGTCTGCATTTGTGGTCGGTTTTTCTGCACTATGGATGAGCACAATCTTTTCTTTAAATCAAGATAATTCTATTCTCTAATCAGTGCAGACACACAGACAGCTTAAATATACAGAATATACACACATTTTTTTCTTTAAATATACAGAATATACACACATTTTTTTTCCTTTTTCATATTTTCATAAAATATATCAATTTTTATTTCTTTTTTTATTTTTTTCTTAAAATCTTCTTTTTTTTTGTCTTCATATCATTGTCATTATTATTTTTTGTTATAAATAAAATATTTCAATCGTTTTGTGTTAAACTTTATTTTTTTCTATTTTTATTTTCTTGTTAATTTTTTATAAAAAAATTTCAATTTCTTTTCCATTTCATCCTTTTTACTTTTTTTTTTTTTGTAAATTATTATTTTTTTTTAATCATAGAATTCTTGACATTTTACTTACTATTCTTTACTTTTTTTTAAATGTTTCTCATATTTCCGTAAACTATATTAGTTTTTATTTCTTTTTTATTTTTTTCTTAAAATCATAATCATTTTTTGTTACAAATAAAATATTTCAATCTTTTTTTGTTTTCCTATATTGTTTTCTATTTTTATTTTCTTTTTTCAATTTTTTGTAAAATATTTCAATTTTTTTTTTCATTTTATCCGCATTTCTTGCGTTTTTTTAAAATCATAATATTCTTGATACTTTTAATTATTCTCTAGTCGCCTCATATCCATGACTTTTGAATATAAACACTTTTTTCTTTCTCATTCTTTATCAGAGTTATTTTTCCAAGAAATTTTTATAGAATGGCAATTGGCTATTCCATTGGACCTAAGAACATTCATACATGTACCACTGCCTACAGTTTGCGATTACAGACGTGTGAAAATTAGTTGGTGTAAAGAAGTTGATTAAATTGGTCGTTTCACGGGTTCAAAATCTGTAGGTAATATATCAATGGTACTGAGAATGGTGGTTGTAATTTTGGAATACCAGGGACCTCGGATTTACGGTTCATGATCATTCATTAAGAAGGAAAAATTCCGTTATGACAAAAATCCTTCAAAATAGTAAATTGCTGGTATTGTCGGGATTGTCATAAGGAGAGATTTCACTGTATTTAATTAAAGACCTATTTTCTTTTTTATAGTTTACGAAAAAACAGCACTAGCTTTGTTTCAGAGTTTTGCCATAAAACTCCAATTAATTTTATTTCTTTCCATATAATGTTTAACAAGTACTTCAAAGTAACCCTTACTTCCTCTACCTGTCTCATAGCAACTGCAGTTTTTGGGCTGTTCAATATTGATGAAAACTTTTATCATTTTCTCTCATCATAAGCAACATGTCAGATATATCAAAGCAGCCAGTACACCTAACAATGTTTTCCTGAACCTTTTGAGTGCACCCACTGTTTTTCTCAGGTATGAACTAGTGACTTTACTTTTGACATAAGGCCATACATCATCAAACATGCCCTAGGTAGCATCAAGACAAAAATACTGTGCATCTATCCATGCTTTCTTGCTTATCCAAAAAATATTATGTGCAGTATATATGCATTCATCACAACCAATAATTCTTCTCTCAGAAGTCATGGTGTCACAATGTTGGGTAACCATGCGTCTATTTCCTTGTAATGTCTTAACTGTTCATTCTTTTTTTTTTTTTGAGGCTATCTACATCTGAACTTCTTAAAACAGTTTAGATCTCCTTCACATCTGTATCATTCCAATTTGTAAACGGAATACAAACAATATATTGTGCATATTTAGCTTTAATATTGTGTAAAAGGGGAAGCAATTTGAACTCAACTTGTCTGGAACCACATGACCAAAAACATATATAAAAATTGTTCCTCTCTAATTTCAGCCCTAAACAACTTCATTGATCAATTCCTTCCAGTGTTCCTTTCTCCCTATCCCTTCCATTATGCCTACTTTTATCTTATGCCCCACCTCCCCATCCCTACCTCTCCCACCCACTCCCCTCCCTTTCACACCCCCCTCCTCCCCTCCTTCCTTCCTCCTCTCCTTCCTCCACTTCTCCCTCCCCCCTCCCCTCCTTCCTTCCTCCTCTCCTTCCTCCACTTCTCAAACCTTACCCTCCCTTCCCCATCCCTCCTTACTCTACCTTATCTAACAACTCTAACCTTCCTACTTTCCCTCTCTCTCCCCTTCACCACACTCTTTCTTCCTCTCTTCCTTCCTTCTTTCTCTCTTCCCTTTCCTTCCTTTTCTTTCTCCCTTTCTTCCTTCCTCTTCTCTCTTCCTTCCTATTCTCCTTCTCTTCTCCTATCTTTCCATCCAGCTCCTCTTCTCACCATCTCCCTCCCTCTCCCATCCTTCCTTCCCCTTCTCTTCCTTCTAACTTAAATTAACCCTGAAACATTACCCAATATTCCTCCCTATAAACATTGATGACCTTCATATGAAATTTACTTAACTGCCTTTTCTACCTTTAAAGTTACTGTTTTCAAAACTCCCTACTCAAACTTTTCTACCTTTAAAGTTACTGTTTTCAAAACTCCCTACTCAAACTTTCCTACTCTACTAACCTAGTAAACTACAAACCTGCCTACCAACCAACCTACTCTACTACCAGACTACAAAGCTACCTAACCTACCTACCAAACCAAGTACCTACCCAGTACCTACCTTCCTAAATACCTTCCAATCTACTAACCTACCTACCTGCTTGCCAGCCTACTCTCCCTACCCATTGGCTCTAGAAATACGAACAGCATACCCTACATCCTACTCGTTCCACTCACCTACCTACTGACTCTATCCTCCTATCTACCTACTAACTTGCCTACACTTTATTCATACATACAATACCAAGATACATATTCTACCTACCTACCAAAATCTCTGCCTACCTACCTGCCTACTTTTCCTTCCTACTGACTCTTTATACCTACATACACTACAAACATACAACATCCTACCTACTCTACCAACCGACCTACTGACTCTACTTATGTACCTACCTACCTGCCTGCCTACTCTTCCTACCTGTAGACCCTACCTACCTACATAAACTACCCAAATACATGCTCTACATCCTACCTACTCTACCCAACTCACTGCTCTACCTACCTAATCCACTCTACCTTTCTGCTAATTCTTCATACCTATTCCACTTATAGCTACCTAACTTACTCTACCGCCAACCTCTACTACTTCTCTACAACCCAACTGACTTATCTACCTCTCTACTCTCTCAATCCACTTACATCTATCATCCTACTTCATCTACCCTCCTCCCCTAACTGTTATTCATTAGCAACCTTCATTACCTAACATATCTTTCTTACCTAATTAACCTGTCCAATTTACTATCCAACCTATCTACTCTACTCAACCTACCTATCTACTTAACTACTCTTAACTACTCTACCTACCTGCTTCAACTAACTACCTACCTTACTCAACCTACCTACTTAGACTGCTCTACCTACCTTACCTACATACTAATCTACTTCTATTCTACTTACCTACTCTACCAAACCTACCTCACAAACTAAATACACTAACTACAGACATACTACCCCTCCCTACCCTAAACCCACCCCACCCCTCCCCTCCCACCCCACCCCACCCCTCCCCTCCCCTCCCTCCCCTCCCCTCCCCAGAAACCCAAACCACAACCAATTATCCCACCATCAAAAATATATCCACCCATTCCAATACCACCACACCTGTAACCAACCCAAATACCACAAGAATAATTTCCCTCCCAAATAACTAAGCAGACCATTTTGATAGCAAAAAAATTACATTTAAAAATTAAGAAACACATGGATTTAGTAAAATGGCATGTGGTTCCAGTATTCTTAGATTCAATAGAAAAAGCTCAGGCTCAAAAATCATGACCAGGGTTCCACAGTTGCGAGCATGTCTTTGCTATAAACAAGTACTAGAGTTAGAATACAGAAGAGCTTAGAATAATCTAGAGGTAATAAGAAGAAAAACAAAAGAATCCAGAACAATGACCTATGGGCCAAAGAACCACCTTTAGCATTATCATCTGTTTGATTTCTAAAGAAGTGGCTTTGGCTAAGAAACAGAGACTACATTTCTACTACTGCAGCATACCTCCTTTGCAATATGGCTTAGTAAGAAGACTACGGTGCCAATAAACTATCTTAGACCAGTGTTTCATCTAGGCTGCAGGATTGCAGGAATCACATATTTTTGTAAATAATCCCCAAGGCCCTAAAATTTAACAACCACAATGTATGTTACCCATGTCACTTTATTTTATGCTCATTTTCTAATACTGTGTAGGATAAGACCCCATATTTAAAACTCACATCATAGGTAACCCATGTATTTTAATTTAAGCTCATTTTCTAAAAAGGCCCCACATTTAGAAATCACATCAAAGGGTTACCCACGGTACTTTGACTACTTCGAAAAACTAGGCTATACCATGTAAACACCAACTATAAATAATATGAATTGCCTTCATATTAGAAGTCAGGCAAATTTTTTTTCTTTTTTTTTTTCATATTTTCATAAAATATATCAATTTTTATTTTATTTTTTATTTTTTTCTTAAAATCATTGTCATTATTATTATTATTTTTTTTTTTTTTTGGTTACAAATAAAATATTTCAATCTTTTTTGGTTTTCCTTTTTTTTTTCTCTATTTTTATTTTCTTTTTCAATTTCTATAAAATATTTCAATTTTTTTCCTTTATATCCCTATTTCTTATGTCTGCTTTTTTTCTTTTTAATCATAATATTCTTAATACTTTTTTGTACTATTCTCTAGTCACAACATACCCACATTTTTTGAATAAACACACTTTCTTTTCTTTCTCATACTTTAGAGTTATTTTACAAAGAAGTGTATTTATGAATGACAATTATTTGTTGATTCCATCAGATCCAAGAATATTCATACATGTACCACTGCCTACACTTTGCGATTACAGACGTGTGAGTATTAGCTGTTGTAAAGAGGTTGTTTAAATTGGTCATTTCATGGGTTCAAAATCTATACATAAAACGTTGGACTGTTCAATATTGATGAAAACTTTTATCATTTTCTCTCATCATAAGCAACATATCAGATATATCACAGCAGCTAGTACACCTAACCATGTTTTCCTGAACCTTTAGAGTGCACCCACTGTTTTTCTCAGGTATGAACTAGTGACTTTCCATTTGACAGAAAGCCATACATCATCAAACATGTCCTAGGTAGTATCAAGACTTAAATACTGTGCATCTATCCGTGCTTTCCTGCTTATCCACGCAATGTTATGTAAAGTATATATGTATTTATCACAACCAGTAATTCTTCTCTCAGAAGTCATGGTGTCATAATGTTGGGTAACCATGCCTCTATTTCCTTGTCATGTCTTTAATATTTTTTTTTTTTCTGTGCAGCTATTTACATCTGAATTTCTAACAACAGTTTAGATCTCTTTCATGTCTGTATCATTTAGATTTGTAAACAGAATACAAACAATGTATTGTGCATACATAGCTTTAATATTGTGGAAAAGGGGAAGCAATTTGAACTCAACTTGTCTGGAACCACATGACCAAAAATATATGTAAAATTTCTTCCTCTCTAATTTCAGCCCTAAACAACTTCATTGATCACTTCTTCCTGCCTTCCTTTCTCCCTATCCCCTCCATTATGCCTACTTTTTTCTTATGCTCAACCTCCCCATCCCTACCTCTCCCACCCCCTCCCCTCCCTCTCCCACCCCCCTCCCCTCCTTCCCTCCTCCTCTCCTTCCTCCACTTCTCCCTCCCCCCTCCCCCTCCCTCCTTCCTTCCTCCTCTCCTTCCTCCACTTCTCAAACCTTACCCTCCCTTCCCCATCCCTCCTTACTCTACCTTATCTAACAACTCTAACCTTCCTACTTTCCCTCTCTCTCCCCTTCCTTTCACCACACTTTCTTCCTCTCCTCCTTCCTTCCTTCTCTCTTCCCTCTCCTTCCTTTTCTTCCTCCCCTTTCTCCCTTCCTCTTCCCTCTTCTTTCTTCCTTCCTATTCTCCTCTCTTCTCCTATCTTTCCATCCAGCTCCTCTTCTCACCATCTACCTCTCCCTTCCTTCCTTCCCCTTCTCTTCCTTCTAACTTAAATCAACCCTTAAACATTACCCTAATATTCCTTCCTATAAACATTAATGACCTTCATATGAAATTTACTTAACTGCCTTTTCTACATTTAAAGTTACTTTGTTTTCAAAACTCCCTACTCAAACTTTTCTAATCTACTAACCTAGTAAACTACAAACCTGCCTTCCAGCCAACCTACTCTACTACCAGACTACAAAGCTACCTAACCTACCTACCAAACCAAGTACCTACCCAGTACCTACCTACCCAAATACCTTCCAATCAACTAACCTACCTACCTGCTTGCCAGCCTACTCTTCCTACCTACTGTCTCTAGAAATACTAACAGCATGCTCTACATCCTACTCATTCTACTCACCTACCTACTGACTCTACCCTCCTATCTACCTACTAACTTGCCTACTCTATATTCATACATACAATACCAAGATACATACTCTACCTATCTATCTACAAAAATCTCTGCCTACCTACCTACCTACTTTTCCTATCTACTGACTCTTTATACCTACATACACTACAAACATACTACATCCTACCTACTCTACCAACCGACCTACCTACTCTACTTATGTACCTGCCTACCTGCCTGCCTACTCTTCCTATCTGCAGACCCTACCTACCTACATAAACTACCCAAATACATGCTCTACATCCTACCTACTCTACCCAACTAACTGCTCTACCTACCTAATCCACTCTTTCTGCTAATCCTACATACCTATTCTAATTATAGCTACCTAACTTACTCTACTGCCAACCTCTACTACTTCTCTACAACCCTATTTACCTCTCTACTCTTCTAATGTACTTACATCTACCATCCTACTTCATCTATCCTCCTTTTCTAACTGTTATTCATTACCAACCTTTATTACCTACCATATCTTTCCTACCTAATTAACCTGTCTAATTTACTATCCAACCTATCTACTCTACTCTACCTACCTATTTAACTACTCTACCTACCTACTTAACCTAACTATTTACCCTACTCAACCTACCTACTTAGACTGCTCTACCTACCTTACCTATGTACCTATCTACTTCTATTCTACTGACCCACTCTACCAAACCTACCTCACAAACTAAATACACTAACTACAGACATACTACCCCTACCACCCATCCCCTAACCCACCCATCCCCACCCCTCCCCTAACCCACCCATCCCCCCTCCCCCTCCCCTAACCCACCCATCCCCCCTCCCCCTCCCCTTACCCCCCCCCTCCCCCTCCCCTTACCCCCCTCCCCCCCAAGTCAAACCACAACCAATTATCCCACCATCAAAAATATATCCACCCATTCCAATACGACCACACCTTTAATTAACCCACATTCCACAAGAATAATTTCCCTTCCAAATAACTAAGCAGAACAATTTGATAGCAAAAAAATGACATTTAAAAATAAAGAAACACAGATGGATTTAGTAAAATGGCATGTGGTTCCAGTATTCTTAGATTCAACAGAAAAAGCTCAGGCTCAGAAATCATGACTAGGGTTCCACAATTGTGAGCATGTCTTTGCTATAAACAAGTACTAGAGTTAGAATACAGAAGAGCTTAGAATAATCTAGAGTTAATAAGAAGAAAAACAAAAGAATCCAGAACAATGACCTATGAGCCAAAGAACCGCCTTTAGCATTATCATCTGTTTGATTTCTAAAGAAGTGGCTTTGGCTAAGAAACAGAGACTACATTTCTACTACTGCAGCATACCTCCTTTGCAATATGGCTTAGTAAGAAGACTACGGTGCCAATAAACTATCTTAGACCAGTGTTTCATCTAGGCTGCAGGATTGCAGGAATCACACGTTTTTGTAAATAATCCCCAAGGCCCCAAAATTTAACAATCACAATATAGGTAACCCATGTTACTTTATTTTATGCTCATTTTCTAATACAGTGTAGGATAAGACTCCATATTTAAAACTCACATCATAGGTTACCCATGTAATTTAATTTACACTCATTTTCTAACTAAGTGTGGGACAAGGCCCAACATTTAGAAATCATAGGGTTACTCGTGGTACTTTGTTTACTTCAAAAAACTAGCCTATACCATGTAAACACTGATTATAAATAATATGAATTGCCTTCATATTAGAAGTCAAGCAAATTTTTTTCTTTTTTTATTTTTATTTTATTTTTTTTTTTTTTTAATATTTCATAAAATATATCAATTTTTATTTTCTTTTTTATTTTTTATTAAAATCATTGTCATTATTATTTTTTTTTTTTTTTTTTACAAATAAAATATTTCAATCTTTTTTGGTTTTCCTTTTTTTTTTCTATTTTTATTTTCTTTTTCAATTTTTATAAAATATGTCAATTTCTTTTCCTTTTTATCCCCATTTCTTATGTTTGCTTTTTTTTCTTTTTAATCATAATATTCCTTATACTTTTTTTACTATTCTCTAGTCACAACATACCCACATATTTTGAATATACACACTTTTCCTTTCTCATACTTTAGAGTTATTTTACAAAGAAGTGTTTTTATGATTGACAATTATTTGTTGATTCCATCAGACCCAAGAATATTCATACATGTACCACTGCCTACAGTTTGCAATCACAGACGTGTGAAAATTAGCTATTGTAAAGAAACTGTGAAAATTGGTCATTTCACTGCCTCAAAATCCATAGGTAATACATTATTGGTACTGAGAATGGTGGTCATAATTTCGGAATATCGGAGAGCTTGTATTTATGGTTCGTGACCATTCATCATTAAGAAGGAAAAATATTGAATTGCTGGTATTGTCGGGGTGGTCGTGAGGAGAGATTTCACTGTATTTAATTAAAGACCTCTTTTCTTTTTTATAGTTTTAGAAAAAACAGTAGTAGTTTTGTTTCAAAGTTTTGCCATAAAACTCCAATCAATTTCATTTCTTTCTATATAATGTTTAACAAGTACTTCAAAGTAACTCTTACTTCTTCTACCTAACTGTCTCATAGCAACTGCAGTTTTTGGGCTGTTCAATATTGATGAAAACTTCTATCATTTTCTCTCATCATAAGCAACATGTCAGCTACATCACAGCAGTCAGTACACCTAACAATGTTTTTCTGTACCTCTACAGTGCACCCAATATTTTTCTAAGCTATGAACTAGTGACTTTCCTTTTGACAGCAAGCCATACATCATCAAACATGTCCTAGGTAGTATCAAGACAAAAAAAAAACTGCATCTATCCGTGCTTTCCTGCTTATCCAAAAAATATTATGTACAGTATATATGCATTCATCACAACCACTAATTATTCTCTCAGAAGTCAATGTGTCATAATGTTGGGTAACATATATCTATTTCCTTGTCATGTCTTTACTGTGTTTTTTTTTTTTTGCTGATTTCTACATCTCAATTTCTTCCAACTGTTTAGATCTCCTCCACGTCTGTATCATTTTTGATTTGTAAACAGAATACAATGTATTGTACATATGTAGCTTTCATATTGTTAAATGGTAAGCAATTTGAACTCAACTTTTCTGGAACCACATGACCAAAAATATATCTAAAATTTCTTCCAGTGTAATTTCAGCCCTAAACAACTTCATTGATCACTTCCTTCCTGACTTCCTTTATCCCTATCCCCTCCATTATGCCTACTTTTATCTTATGCCCCACCTCCCCATCCCTACCTCTCCCACCCATCCCCTCCCTCTCCCACCCCCCTCCCCTCCTTCCTTCCTCCTCTCCTTCCTCCACTTCTCCCTCCCCCCTCCCCTCCTTCCTTCCTCCTCTCCTTCCTCCACTTCTCAAACCTTACCCTCCCTCCTTACTCTACCTTATCTAACAACTCTAACCTTCTCTCTTCTCTCTCTCCCCCTTCCTTTCATGACACTCTTTCTTCCTCTCCTCCTTCCTTCTTTCTCTCTTCCCTTTCCTTCCTCCCCTTTCTCCCTTCCTCTTCTTTCTTCCTTCCTATTCTCCTCTTTTCTCCTATCTTTCCATCCAGCTCCTCTTCTCACCATCTCCCTCTCCCTTCCTTCCTTCCCCTTCTCTCCCTTCTAACTTAAATTAACCCTTAAACATTACCCCGAAATTCCTTCCTGTAAACTTTAATGACCTTTATATGAAACCTACGTAACTGCCTTTTCTACCTTAAAAGTTCCTCTATTTTCAAAACTCCGGACTCAAACTTTCCTACTCTACTAACCTAGTAAACTACAAACCTGCCTACCAACCAACCTACTCTACTACCAGACTACAAATCTACCTAACCTACCTACAGATCCAAGTACTTACCCAGTACCTACCTACCTAAATACCTTCCAATCTACTGTCCTACCTACCTGCTTGCCAGCCTAATCTTCCTACCTACTAGCTCTACAAACACTACCAGCATACTCTACATCCCACTCATTCTACTCACCTACCTACTGACTCTACCCTCCTATCTACCTACTAACTTGCCTACTCTTTATTCATACATACTATACCAAGATACATACTCTACCTGCCTATCTACCAAAATCTCTGCCTACCTACCTACCTGCCTACTTTTCCTAACTACTGATTCTTTATATCTACATACACTATGAACATACTACATCCTGCTTACTCTACCAACTGACCTACTGACTCTACTTATGTACCTACCTACCTGCCTGCCTACTCTTCCTATCTGCAGACCCTACCTACCTACATAAACTACCCAAATACATGCTCTACATCCTACCTACTCTACCCAACTCACTGCTCTACCTACCTAATCCACTCTACCTTTCTGCTAATCCTTCATACCTATTCTACTTATAGCTACCTTACTCTACTGCCAACCTCTACTACTTCTCTACAACCCTATTTACCTCTCTACTCTTCCAATCTACTTACATCTACCATCCTACTTCATCTACCCTCTCCAAACTGTTATTCATTACCAACCTTTATTACCTACCATATCTTTCTTACCTAATTAACCTGTCTCATTTACTATCCAACCTATCTACTCTACTCTACCTACCTATTTAACTACTCTACCTACCTACTTAACCTAACTAGTTACCCTACTCAACCTACCTACTTAGACTGCTCTACCTACCTTACCTGTCTACTTCTATTCTACTGACCCACTCAACCAAACCTACCTCACAAACTAAATACACTAACTACAGACATACTACCCCTCCCTACCCTAAACCCACCCATCCCCACCCCACCCCTTACCCCCTACCCCACCCCTTACCCCCTACCCCCCTCCCCAGAAGCCCAAACCACAACCAATTATCCCACCATCAAAGATATATCCACCCATTCCAATACCACCACACCTGTAACCAACCCACATTCCACAAGAATTTCCCTCCCAAATAACTAAGCAGAACAATTTGATAGCAAAAAAATTACATTTAAAAATAAAGAAACATATATGGATTTAGTAAAATGGCATGTGGTTCCAGTATTCTTAGATTCAATAGAAAAAGCTCAGGTTCAAAATTCATGACTAGGGTTCCACAACTGTGAGCATGTCTTTGCTATAAACAAGTACTAGAGTTAGAATACAGAAGGGCTTAGAATAATCTAGAGGTAATAAGAAGAAAAACAAAAGAATCCAGAACAATGACCTATGGGCCAAAGAACTGCCTTTAGCATTATTATATGTTTGATTTCAAAAGAAGTTGCTATGGCTAAGAAACCAAGACTAAAGTTCTACTACTGCAGCATAACTCCTTTGCAATATGGCTTAGTAAGAAGACTACGGTGCCAATAAACTATCTTAGATCAGTGTTTCATCTAAGCTGCTGGATTGCTGGAATCATGCATTTTTGCAAATAATCCCCAAGGCCCCAAAATTTAACAATCACAATATAGGTTACCAATGTTACTTTATTTTATGCTCATTTTGTAATACAGTGTAGGATATGACCCATATTTAAAAATCACAGCATAGTTTACCCATGTTATTAACTTAGTCATTTTCTAACAAAGTGTGGGACAAGGCCTAACATTTAGAAATCACATCATAGGGTTACCCACAGCACTTTGACTTCTTCGAAAAACTAGCCTATACCATGTAAACACTGATTTTACATAATATGAATTGCCCTCATATTAAAAGTCAGTAATTTTTTTTTTTTACATTTGATAAAATATATCAATTTTTATTTTATTTTTTATTTTTTATTAAAATCATTGTCAATTTTTTTTTTTTTTTTTTTTTTTTGTTACAAATAAAATATTTCAATCTTTTTGGGTTTTCCTTTATTTTTTTCTAATTTTTTTTTTCTTTTTCAATTTTTTTTCCTTTTTATCCCTGTTTCTTATGTTTGGTTTTTTTCTTTTTAGTCATAATATTCTTTATACTTTTTTTACTATTCTCTTGTCACAACATACCCACATTTTTTTGAATATGCACACTTTTTTTCCTTTCTCATACTTTAGAGTTATTTTACAAAGAAGTGTTTTGCTGGTATTGTCAGGGTAGTCATTGATCGTTTGATTATATGGTGTTTAATGCCATTTTCAACATTATTTCAGTTATATCACTGTGGCCAGTGCACCTATCCATGCTTTCCTGGTCTTTTACCAGTACTCCGCACAATATTCTTTCCAAGCCACTGGCTGCTTTCCCACATAACCATCATTGAAACAATGGTCAGCTGTGAGAGAGGAATGAATCCTGTTGCAATGACTATCGTCAATCCTTGGAAAGAAATTGGCCAAGCCGGGAATCAAACCAGTGACCTGTTCTCAAGTCCTGTACGCTACCCACTGAGCTACAGGGGATTGTTGGGGGTGGTTGTGAGGAGAGATTTCACTGTATTTAATTAAAGACCTCTTTTCTTTTTTTTTTTTATAGTTTTAGAAAAAAACAGTATTAGTTTTGTTTCAAAGTTTTGCCATAAAACTCCAATCAATTTCATTTCTTTCTATATAATGTTTAACAAATACTTCAAAGTAACTCTTACTTCTTCTACCTAACTGTCTTATAGCAACTGCAGTTTTGGGGCTGTTCAATATTGATGAAAACTTCTATCATTTTCTCTCGTCATAAGCAACATATCAGATATATCACAGCAGTTGGTTCACCTAACAATGTTTTCCTGAACCTTTAGAGTGCACCCACTATTTTTCTAAGCTATGAACTAGTGACTTTCATTTTGACAGAAGGCCATACCTCATCAAACATGTCCTAGGGAGTATCAAGACAAAAAAAAAACTGCATCTATCCGTGCTTTCCTGCTTATCCAAAAAATATTATGCACAGAATATATGCATTCATCACAACCACTAATTATTCTCTCAGAAGTCAATGTGTCATAATGTTGGGTAACCATGCATCTATTTCCTTGTCATGTCTTTACTGTTTTTTTTTATTTGCCGCTTTCAACATCTCAATTTCTTCTAACAGTTTAGATCTCTTTTACGTCTGTATCATTTTTGATTTGTAAACAGAATACAAACAATATATTGTACATACGTAGCTTTAGTATTGTGTAAAAGGGGAAGAAATTTGAACAACTTGTCTGGAACCACATGACCAAAAATATACCTAAAATTTCTTCCTAATTTCAGCCCTAAACAACTCCACTGATCACTTCCTGCCTTCCTTTCTCCCTATCCCCTCCATTATGTCTACTGTTATCCTATGCCCCATCTCCCCATCCCTACCTCTCCCACCCCCTCCCTTCCATCTCCCACCCCCCTCCCCTCCTTCCTTCCTCCTCTCCTTCCTCCACTTCTCCCTTCCCCCATCCCCTCCTTCCTTCCTCCTCTCCTTCCTCCACTTCTCAAACCTTACCCTCCCTTCCCCATCCCTCCTTACTCTTACCTTATCTAACAACTCTAACCTTCTCTCTCTCTCTCCCTTCCTTTCACCACACTCTTTCTTCCTTTCCTCCTTCCTTCCTTCTCTCTTCCCCTTCCTTCCTTTTCTTCCTCCCCTTTCTCCCTTCATCTTCTCTTTTCTTTCTTCCTTCCTATTCTCCTCTTTTCTCCTATCTTTCCATCCAGCTCCTCTTCTCACCATCTCCCTCTCTCTCCCTTCCCCTTCTCTCCCTTCTTAGTTAAATTAACCCTTAAACATTACCCTAATATTCCTTCCTGTAAACATTAATTACCTTCATATGAAACCTACTTAACTTCCTTTTCTACATTTAAAGTTACTCTATTTTCAAAACTCCCTACCACATGACCAAAAATACATGTAAAATTTCTTCTAATTTCAGCCCTAAACAACTTCATTGATCACTTTTTCCTGCCTTCCTTTCTCCCTATCCCCTCCATTATGCCTACTTTTATCTTGAGCCCCACCTCCCCGTCCCTACCTCTCCCACCCCCTCCACTCTCTCTCCCACCCCCCTCCCCTCCCCTCCTCCCTCCACTTCTCCACCCCCCTCCCCTCCTCCTTCCTCCACTTCTCCCTCCCTTCCCCGTCCCTCCTTACTCTACCTTACCTAACAACTCTTTAAGTGTCGTACTCTCCCTCTCTCTCTCCCCTTCCTTTCACCACACTTTCTTTCTCTCCTTCCTTCCATTTTCCCTTTCCTTCCTCCCCTTTCTTCCTCCCTCTTCTCTCTTCTTTCTCCCTTCCTATTCTCCTCTTCTCCTACTTTTCACTCTATCTCCTCTTATCACCATCTCCCTTCCTTCCTTCCCCTTCTCTCCCTTCTAACTTTACCCTAAAACATTACCCCAATCTTCCCTGCTGTAAACAGAATGACCCTTATATGAAACCTACTTAACTGCCTTTTCAACCTTTAAAGTTACTCTTTTTTTCAAAACTCCCCACTAAAATTTTCCTACTCTGCTAACCTAGTAAACTACAAACCTTCCTACCAACCAACCAACCTACTCTACTACCAGACAACAAAGCTACCTAACCTACCTACCAACCCAAGTACCAACCCACTACCTACCTACCTAAATACCTACCAATCTACTAACCTACCTATCTGCTTGCCAGCCTACTTAACCTATCTACTGGCTTTATGAACACTACCAGCACTCTACATCCTACTCATTATACTGACCTACCTACTAGCTCTACCCTCCTATATACCTACTAACTTGCCTTCTCTTTATTCATACATACAATACCAAGATGCATACATGCATACTCTACCTACCTATCTACCAAAATCTCTACCTACCTACCTACCTGCCTACTTTTCCTTCCTACTGACTCTTTATACCTACATACACTACCAACATACTACATCCTACTTACTCTACAAACCGATGTACTGACTCTACTTATGTACCTACATGCCTACTCTTCCTACCTGCAGACCCTACCTACCTACATAAACTACCCAAATACATGCTCTACATCCTACCTACTCTACCCAACTCACTGCTCTACCTACCTAATCCACTCTACCTTTCTGCTAATCCTACATACCTATTCTACTTATAGCTACCTAACCTACTGCCAACCTTTACTACTGCCCTACAACTCTACTGACCTATCTACCTCTCCAATCTTCCAATCTACGTACATCTACCATCCTACTTCATCTACCCTCCTCCCCTAACTGTTATTCATTACCAACCTTCATTACCTACCATATCTTTCTTACCTACTGACTCTACCCAACTCACTGCTCTACCTTCCTAATCCACTCTACCTTTCTGCTAATCCTACATACCTACTCTACTTATAGCTACCTAACCTACTGCCAACCTTTACTACTGCCCTACAACTCTACTGACCTATCTACCTCTCTAATCGTCTAATCTACTTACATCTACCATCCTACTTCAGCTACCCTGCTCCCCTGTTACTCATTACCAACCTTCATTACCTACCATATGTTTCTTACCTAATTAAACTACCCAATTTACTATCCAACCTACCTACTCTTCTCAACATACTTAACTGATCTAATCAACTACTTTACCTACCCACTTAACCTAACTACTTACCCTACTCAACCTTCCTACTTAAGACTACTCTACCTACCTTACCTATGTACCTATCTACTTCTTTTCTACTTACCCACTCAACCAAAACTACCTCACAAACTTAAGTACACTAACTACAGACATACTACCCCTCCCTACCCTAAACCCACCCACCCATCCCCACCCCTCCCCTCACCCACCTACCCCATCCCTACAAACCCAACCCACAACTAATTATCCCACCATCAAAAATATATCCACCCATTCCTATACCACCACACCTTTAACCAACATAACCCAAGAATAATTTCCCTCCAAAATAACTAAGCAGAATAATTTAATAGCAAAAAAAAAAGAACATTGACAAATTAGGAAATGCAGATGGATTTAGTAAAATGGTATGTGGTTCCAGTATTCTTAGATTCAATAGAAAAAGCTCATGCTCAGAAATCATGACTGGGGTTCTAAAATTGCGAGCATAATGTCTTTGCTATAAATAAGTACTAGAGTTAGAATACAGAAGAGCATAGAATGATTTACAAGTTACAACAAGGAAAACAAAAGAATCCAGAACAATGACCTATGGGCCAAAGAACTGCCTGTAGCATTATTACTGTATCTATCTGATTTCAAAAGAAGAGGCTATGGCTAAGAAACAGTGACTACAGTTCTACTACTGCAGCATAATTCCTTTGCAATATGGCTTAGTAAGAAGACTACGGTGTCTAATAAACTATCCTAGACCAGTGTTTCATCTAGATTGCAGGAATCCTGCATTTTTGTAAGCAATCCTAACATAATCTGGCACAGTGTGGAACAAGGCCCCGAAATTTAACAATCACATTATAGGTTACCTATGGTACTTGATCTTATGCTCACTTTCTAACACAGTGTAGGACAGGGCCCCATATTTAAAACTCACATCATAGGTTACCCAAGGTATTTTATTTTAAGCTCATTTTCTAACACGGTGTGGGACAAGTCCTCACATTTAGTAATCACATCATATGGTTACCCACGGTACTTTGTTTACTTCGAAAAACTAGCCTATACTATGTAAACACTCATTCTAAATAATACAAATTGCCTTCGCATTAGAAAAGTCAGGCATTTTTTTTCATATTTTCATAAAATACATCATCTTTTTTTAAAATCATTACCATAATTATTTTTCGTTACAAATAAAATATTTCAATCATTTTTGGTTGCCCTTTATTTTTTTCTGATTATATATAATATGAATTGAATTCATATTAGAAGTCAGGCAATTTTTTTTTCTTTTTAATTTTTTCATAAAATATATCAATTTTTATTTTATTATTATTTTTTAAATTTTTTTCTTAAAATCATTTTCGTTATTATTATTACTATTTTTTTTTTTTTTTTTTTACAAATTATATATTTCAATCTTTTTTCTTTTTCATATTTACATAAAATATATCAATTTTTATTTTATTTATTTAATTATTTATTTTTTTATTTATTATTATTATTTTTTTTATTTATTTATTTTTTTTTTTTGAATTTTTTTCCCCTTAAATTTTTTTTTTTTTTTTTTTTTTTTTTTTGTACAAATAAAATATTTCAATCTTTTTTGGTTTTTGTTTATTTTTTTCTATTTTTATTTTCTTTTTCAATTTTCATAAAATTTTAAATTTCTTTTCAATTTTATCTCGATTGTTTGCGTTTTCCTTTTTTTTTATAAATCAAAATATTCTTAATACTTTTTTACTATTCTCTAGTCACAACATACCCACATTCCTTTTAATATACACACTTTTTTTCTTTCACATACTTTAGAGTTATTTTACAAAAAAAATCTTTTAAGAATGACAATTCCATTGGGCCCAAGAATATTCATACATGTACCAATGCCTACAGTTTGCAATTACAGACGTGTGAAAATTAGTTGTAGTAAAGAAAGTGTGAAAATTGGTCATATCATGGGTTCAACATCTATGGTTAACATATCATTCGTACTGAGAATGGTGGTCGTAATTTCAGAATACAGGGGTGCTCCTATTTACAATTTGTGACCATTGATCATTTAGAAGGACATATTCCATTCTGACAAAATCCTTCAAAATAGAGAATTGCTCGTATTGTCGTGGCAGTTGTGAGGAGAGTTTTTACTGTATTTAATTAAAGACCTGTAATGGCCTGTACACAAAAATGGACGGACAGACAGACTAAACAAAAACTATACAGACTTCCTTAATTGTCAATGCAAAAACCAATAACACTATGTGGTTTGGAAATAGAAATCACATGCCAGTAAACTGTGTTACCTTAGATGTTTGTCCTTCTTTGATTGACAAAGTATGATGAATTACACAAAAATAATCTAACTTCAATTTTTCAAAACCAATTATTTGGAATCCAGCCATATTTGGTAGGGTTTTAGTATTCAAATTGTATTGTACAATCACTGCAAATCTGAAAGAAATGGGATTATAAATGTGTACTATAATGAGTAAACAAGACTGGTCATCAAATGGCTGCATTTCCTAAATTGATCACTTGATTTTTTTCATTTTCAATAGGGTTCAATCCCTCAATAATACAAATAATCTGCGCACGTTTCAAAAGAATTGGATCACAAATGCAAACTTTATTATGTAACCAAGAAATGAAAATGTTAACTTAAAACGGCTACTTTTCCCTTACTAATTGCCAGAACTTTTTTTCAAAATCAACTGATGATAATTATAAAGAAACTGTGCAAGTGTTGCGAAAATTCCAACCACATATGCAGGCTTGATTGCTTAAATAAGAAATGTAAATGTTCAACTTAAAGTGGCTACTTTTTCCTTACTAATTTTTTTTTCCCCAAAATCAATAGGGTTCAAGCTATTGATGATACAAAGAAACTATTTAATTTTCATGATAATCTGACCACAAATGCAGACTACTGTGTAAACAAGAACTGAAAATTTTCAACTTTCAAGGGCTACTTTTTCCTTCCTAACTTTCAGATTTCTTTCATAATCAATTTGGTTTAAGTTATTCATGGTATAAAGAAACTGTGCAAGTTTGACCAAAAATGCAGACTCTATCGCTTAAACAAGAAAAAGACTAATGGACAGACACACAGATGTATGAACGGACGACAACTGAAACCACGCCATGACATAAGCTTTGCTGGCTTTCAGCCAGTAGAACTTAAAAGTGCAGGCTTTAGCATATACTAAAGATTTTTTAAAAACTTTGGCTGGCTAATTCAGTTTTTGAAAGGCCTTCATTTCTGATAGGGTTCTAACTAGTTATACTAGAAACTAAAACTGAGTATTGGACCAAGAAATACATACTGTATCACATTAACAGGAAAATGTTAATGGTCTGACAGACTGATGGACAACGAATAAAGACCAATCACAAAAGCTCACTTCTACACACTTTGTTCCCATGTGAGCTTGAAGGGAAAGGTCTACGAAAACATTGTGGGAAAAAAAGAAAATGCTGGTAACCACGTGGGTCTTTGAAGTCTATGATCCAATACATTTCCTCATGCAGGTAACTTTTTTCTTCTTGTAGCAGAATAGTGTGGAAAACAATGTGGCGACAAGGAGATATTGCTAATCATGATCAATTCCTCTATTGCCACATAGTCCTCAAATATATCATATGAATGTTGCTCTGTGAAATGAGGGCTAAGTGCATCTGCAATAAGGTTTGGCCCATTTCTCCTGTGGATTGTATGTTTGTTTGTATTGAAATTTAACGCCATTTTAACAGCAGCGGTCAGTGCACCTACACATGTGATTCCTGGTTTTCTCACCCCAGTACTGACACGACTTTCTTTCAAAGTCACTGACTACTTTTCCCAAATGCATCGGTGAGAGGCAAAAAATCGCAAGAAAGTTTGCCTCAACCAAGTATCAAACTGGCAACCACCAGGTCACAAGTCAGACATGCTAACCACTGAGCTAGCTACCCAGGTGGGCTCCTGTCGGATTGTGCAGGCCAATATGGGTCAAAAACTTTTGCTACTGGTCAATTTTCTGCAGCTCAAATGACTACTGCACCTCACAATTCAACTGGTTGTTAAACAATATGGATTTTATGGATCCATAATTATGTGATGGCTTGCTTGGTGTAATCCAAACATTCCTGTGTTTTAACATTCTTGAGGAGGTCTTTTGAAAACATTGTGGAAAATAGAAAACATGTGAGCAACCTGCATTCGCTCCTTTTTCAACAGTGTTTTCTACCCTTTCAAAGACATGTTCAATCACTTGAGCCGAATTCTACAAATGAATTAAACCTAGAATAACTATCACTAAAGGTGATAAATACCCCCGCCCCTATATTTCATGTCACAGGGGCAATAACTCTGCAATATCAATTTAGGGACAATAACTCCGTAATCATTAGGCCAACACTCATGAAATTTGTGCTTTGCACATCTACTGCTCCTGGTGAATATCATGACAAATATCAAGAGAATAAGACTTAAACAGAAGCAATAGTTCTCTGGACAAGAAGTTTTGAGTAAATTCAGGGGTAATTAATTTGGCAAACATTTGAGAAAAATGCATCTTGAACCTCTACTGGTCCTGGTGAATATTTATGCAAAGTATCAATTTAATTGGACACAAAACTAAATGAGTGTAAAAAAGTGTAGACCATGATCTGACAATATGTCTGAGACACAGCGGCTGGTCTGGATCCACGCTTGTTGCAAATGTCCAAAGGTGCCTTTTCGCATAATGTTGGCCAACTATACATATGACAGAAAAACCTCCTTAAAGTGAATCAGACAGAAACTGTAGGAGGAGTTGTCCGGACAAGCATTTGTAAGTCAAATCAGGGGCAATAACTCAGTAATTCTTGATGGAATTTTTACAAAATGTGTGTCTGATGGACACTTCTGCCAAGTATAAAGCGAATCGGACTGAAATTGTAGGAGGAGTTGTCCGGACAAGCATTTTAAATGTGAATCAGGGGCAATAACTCATTAATTCTTCATAGAATTTTCACGAAAGTTGCGTCTTGCACATCTACAACTCCTAATGAACACTTATGCCACGTTTAAAGTGAATCAGACAGAAACTGTAGGAGGAGTTGTCCGGACAAGCATTTTTAAGTCAAATCAGGGGCAATAACTCAGTAATTCTTGATGGAATTTTTACAAAATGTGTGTCTTGCACATCTACAGCTCCTAATGAACACTTCTGCCAAGTTTAAAGTGAATCAGACAGAAACTGTAGGAGTTGTCCGGACAAGATTTTGTGGACAGACCGACTGCCCGACCGGCTGATTCCAGTATACCCCCCACAAACTTCGTTTGCGGGGGTATAACAAGCATTCTGATAGTATTGCATAGCAATACCCAGTCCCCTACCGGCCATTTGTATCGATGGCATGTCAGTGAAATTTTTTAAGTCCAAGGCCTGTAAATGCGTCAAAAAGCAGTGGAGCGGGACGAAACTCGAACTTGATCTGTAAGTCATGGTGGTTGACTTACACAGCAAAAGTCAGGTGAATATCTACCAGCATTTAGAAAAAAAAGTCCGGAAAACTGATTTATCGGTGAAATTTTGTAAGTCCAAGGCCCGTAAATCTGTGAAAAACCAGTGGACCGGAACAAAAGTCAAACTTGATCTGTAAGCCATGGTGGTTGAGTTACACAGCAAATCTGAGATCAATACCTACCAGCGTTCAGGAAAAAAGTCCAGAAAACTGATTTATCAGTGGAATTTTTTAACTCCAAGGCCAGTAAATCCGTGAAAAATGAGTGGACCAGAACAAAACTCGAACTTGATCTGTAAGTGATGGTGGGTGATTTACACACCAAAACTCAGCTCAATATGTACCAGCGTTTAGAAAAAAAGTCCAGAAAACTGAATTGCCAGACTGACGGACAGATGGACGGACAGAGTGCAAACCTAAAGTCCCCTTTGGCTTCGCCGGTAGGGGACTAATTACAAACTGCGAATGGTTACAATTATACACTGTTTAACATAAATACCTGTAATCATTTCAAGATATATGCTTATCTTATGATTTAAAATAGAAATAGTGGTAATTTTGTTTCCAAGTTTCATCACGAAACAATTTTATTTCATCTTTTTTTTGCTCTTTCTTTATCTTTCTCAACATAGCAATTTTGTTCCCAAGTTTTGCCATGAAAAAAAAATCACTTTTTTTCTGGTTTTTTTTTTCTCAACAAACATTATGAAGTAACTCTTGCTGTCCTTAACCATTTACAAGACAATCCCATGTTTTAAAGATCCTGAGGCAAGAGAATTTTCCCTCTTTCTCACCTACCCTTCCAAAAACAAATTTTGATTTTCCAAAAACAAATTTTGGCCCAGGTCGGTCAGCCTGCACAGACTGCGCAGGCTGACCTGGGTCAATACTTTTTGTAAATGCATTAAGTTCCCTTTGCATGGAGCTTGGCTCATTTATTTTGTCGTCTGTAAATGTTTTCAATTTGGACCAGTTCAAAATCTGTTGTCTGGAAAAGCATTAACCTAATTGTCATTGCAACTGCAGTTTATGGACTGTCCGATACTGATGAAAACTTTCATGCAAAAGAACAAAATATGAATGAAACAGTGGATGTACATTAACTCTTTACCACATGACAGTATTTTGGACTCGACCAAACTAAAAGCATTATCACACAACAAAATAAATGCAACTCAAATGACGCTTTCTGTCTTTGATATGGTAGAAAACATTGTGAGAAGAGAAGAAAATGCTGGTTATAAGCATTTTCCTTTTTACCCTCAATGTTTTCAAAAGCCTTCTTTCTTCAGGGGCACAAACACTCAGGATTATGTGGTAACGAGTTAGTTGAGGAAATGGAAGAAATTACCCGAATAAACAATTTGTGCATCTTTCAAAATATTTACAAAAACTGTCTACTGCATATGCCAAATGTTTGTTTGAGACAAAGGGGTTTAAAAGAATATACTATATTTACACAAAAGGTTAGTTTAACAGTAAACTGTAGGTGCAAAACATGAATAAAAACATTGTAAGGTAATTTAAAAACATCAAAGTTAAAGCTGAGGCTTGTTTTGAGTCATTTCTGTGCTTAAGTCGAAAACAGTCAAACAACAACCCAATAGTTTACCAGCTGAGGAGTAACTTGTTGCATCTAGAAATGTGGTTAGATAATTGGGATTTGTCTTTATCAGAGTTGAAAACATTGTAAAAAAGGAGTTCCTCTTTTCCCCACAATATTTCTACACTTTGAAGATGAGTGATCTCGAAAGCCATTTTCCTCAGGCATTTACTCTTTTCCAAATAATGTTTTCTACCCTCTTTGAAGTCAACCAGTATCATTTTAGCCATAAATGTGTCAAAAAAAGAAAAGAAAGTCTAGAAATTTGTTGTCTGGTAAATAATTAACTCTTTACCAAACAACAAAATTTAATAATCAACCAAATTAAAAAGTATTTGCAGACAACAAATTAAATGTCGGTAAAATGATAATTTATGCCTCTGATAGGGTAGAAAACATTATAGGAAAAGGAGATTATGCTAGTCACCAGCGTTTTCTCTATTTCCAACAGTGTTTTCAAAATACTGCTTTCTCATGGTTGTTGAAGTTGGGATTCTGTGGTAGAGGGTTAATATTTGGTCAAGATGTAAGACTAATTTTTGAGGTCTGGAAGTTATTCCATTGCCAGGAAGAGACCTTCGGTCCCAGTTTAGAACATGGTAGCAGCCAGAGTATCTTCAAAATAACATGCAAACCTCTCTGCAGTTTTATTTTGGATCTGCTAGCCTGCAATTTGGCACTTAACTCTGTCTCACCACTTGTTGCTGTGTGCAGCCTGATTTTGATCTATACACCTTGCAATATCTTTTCATGATCCCATGTTGATGAAAGGAATTACTCATTATATCCTACAGATGACTTTTTGTGTCTTACTCCTGACCTTTTTGGAAAACATTGTGGCAAAGGGTAAAAGTGACATTCATAGTTAAAAGCAGTTTCTCATTTTGCAACAATGTCTTAACATTTGTTCTAACTTTTGTGTTGTCTGCAAACATTTTTCAGAAGTTGATGACTTCTTAAAGACTAACCTGAAACTGTAGCCTTGTCTATCAATTACATCACTTAACCTTAGGTGCCCAGCACTGTATCATCGTCATCAAGAATGTGCAAACAGTGAGAAGTCGTAAGTTCAACTTCATATATCTGTAAATGAATAAATACAAGTATAAAAAATTCAGAAACAATTTCTATTATGTATTAGAAAGAGATCTTCATCCCACTCCCAACATTTTCCTGAAATATAAAGTAAGTAACACAGACATGAAATGAGTGTCCTTTGGCAACATGCCTCAGAGTCCCAGCCAGGTACTGGTAAGACTGTGGACATACTTGAATAAATGATCTGTCTCTCTTACATGACTAAAACAATACTGAGAGCGTAAAAACACCACACTGTCAATAAGCAATCCACAATTGATCATTTATTGATTTACTTTGAAGCAGACCTTTCAGAATCCAAACCAGGTGGCACAGTCTGTAGCATACAGGACTTGAAACCAGAGGGTCACTGGTTTGAATCTCCAACTTGGTAAATTTCTTTCAGAGGACCGACGACAATCATGGGGACAACATTCTTTTCTCATCACTGATCATTGTTTCGACAATATTTATGTGGGAAAGCAGCCAGTGGCTTTGGAAGAATATTCTGCAGATTACTGGTAAACAAAAATCCAGGAAAAGCTTGCAGTGGCAGCTGCTGTATAATTCAAATAATGTTGAAAATGGTTTCAAATGGCAAACATCAAAAGTTCCAGGGTAGCTAACAAAGTTTTACCCCTTAAAGCACCTTTGCAGCCAGTGTAGATCAAGATCAGACTGCATAAAATGTCTGCTTTGCTGAGACATTCTGGACAGCTGTAATCTTGAAACTGCAATTTTTTGGGTTAAATTTCTAGACTGAAAATGTTTGTAAGGTCTATTTGGCACTTTGAGGCTTAATATGCAAAAGTGTCACTGTTACCAGTGTCTGTTCTAGAAACTGAAAATGTGAAGGAAATTTCCCCCTCCACCTGAAAAAAAAAAAAGGGGGGGGGGGAGATTTCAAAACACAGGCAGGACAAACCTTGAACACATAGAAAATACAGTGTTTTTGCTAGCCCATAAATTTTGGGGGCCATCTGTGACTGGGGGTTATGCAGAATTTTTATGCGTCATGGTCTTTAACTTTTCTTTTCAAGTGTCATTTGCCTTTGCCTGCTTTATAGATGTCGCATAATGCTAAAAGTTTTATATGACAGTATGATATTAAAGGTAAAAGTGGAAAAATGACCTCGAAGAAACTGTCATCTGTCATCCTGATTACTTCAGCAAGTCGGTGATCATGACCACGCAGGGTCTAAAACGCAGACAAAAAGTTTACTACCGATTTCATATAGTAATACAGGCGAGACAACGGCAATTTCACACAGATGAATGTCACGTTTTTTACCGATTCAGTGTACACATAGCCTGGGTTCCAGTCTGATAATTTTTTCCCCTTTTTATAGTCAAACTTTACTTTGTCTCATTTTTGACAAAGTAAGGTCCGAATACAGAATGTAAAAAAAAACGATCAGGCTGGAACCCAGGCTAGTGTACACCGGAAACTGGCAGCCTGTTATCGATATTCATATCAACGTCTATCAGACAGTTACAGGAAATACAATGTGTACCAGTTTATGTACACCGGAAACAATTAATTCAGTGTAAGAAAGTGGGCTTGATATGATTCTGCACTTATAAACTTGAAGATTTTGTAAGAAAAAATTAATTGAATCAACCTTCTATATTACTTTTTAGTTCTGATTTATGTTGCATCAGGGCAGATGCAATGTATCAATTTTGTTGCTTCAGGCTTTCATTTTGTGCATCAAAAACACAAAATGCGCATTTTCTGAAACACTGAAAATATAACAGGATTTATTCCTGTCCAAAGTTACATGTTAAAAGAGGTTTATCACATAAAACCTCCTGCGGCAGTGTATTAAACCCATGATTTATTTTTGATAATACACTTAGTCTAGTGTATTATCGTTTTTTGAGTCCCGGTTCTAATCAGTTTTTAGTCATGAGCTCATGAAGCCAGAGAAACCAACCACAGCATGTACCGAAATTTGTATGACTACACCGTTTCGCGGAAAAATGCCGTCATTGTTGCCAAGACGTATACGCATGGAAAGTGTTTGATTTTCAAGTCTAATAAAAACCAAGAAATACGGCGAAAGTCTTTTAAAACAACAAAAGTGCGGAAATAGGTAGACTTACCCCCTCAAGAAACTGTTTCATTCTACTTTCGGAGTTAATGTCAAAGATCTATGTACTTGTGTATGTACCCATTTGAAACCGAACCACAACTGTAAACATTGACGTGAATGCTGTATAGGCTAAAACTGACAATGCAGGATATTTTTTGCCTTCCATTTGTTTTATGTGATAAATAGAATCTCACATTCGTGTTTATGTAGTATCATTTTTATCAAACTCGTTGACTAAAATGTATTTGACGCTCGCCAAGACTTGCATCATACATTTTTAGTCTACTCGTTTGATAAAAATGATAATACATAAACAGTCATGTAAGATCCTCTATTTCTGGAATATTTTTCTCTTGAAATTAAATTCATTTTTGAAAAACAGATGAGAGCAGACAGTTGTTAATAATATTCTGATTATTTTCTGATAAAATTCATTACCAAAACAGTAGCCTAAGAAGATGTAAAGTGAACCGTTTTGGACCGAGTTGTTTTGGAAGTGGGCCATTTTAACCCATTTCCTGGTAAGGGAGTTAACTTTAATGGGCATGATATGTTTCAAACGGCTTCGGCAATGATGTTTTTCTCAAAACTGCTACATTTTCTGCAAGGCAAGTCATTTTCTTGGTTTGGGCATTTTTCATTGTTTATTTTTTACGCGGGACTGTCATGCATTGGGGCTGAAATTATGCGGGATCTGAAAAAAATTAGCGTGAATCCCGCAATCGCATGTCCTAGAATAGACACTGTGTTACTCATATATTTACTCACTGTTCATCAAAATTTTTAACCTAGAACTTTTCATGTCTATTTTTAGGAGTGGACACTCTACTCTTTTTTTCCTCTAAAAATGTTGATAGCAATATTAAGTCAAACTTAAGAACCTCAGTTACTCTTTTTTCCCTAAAAATGCCAACAGCAATGTAATTCTACAGTCAAACTTAACAACCTCAGTTTGTGACTAACATGTACATATCTTTAACTCATTACAACACAATTCTGAGTTTTAAAGACCCCGGGTAGTCTTTTGAAAACCTTGTGGGGAAAAAGGGAAACTTTCACAGACAATTACTATCACTTCAGCTAAACTTCATCATTTGTAAAAAGAGTTCATGAATATCAGCGATGCTCTGTGAAGAGGGAGGCTTATGAATCTCTGTGATACATGATACCAAAACAAGTCATCACATGATCATGGATCCATAATGTCTATTTTGTCTAACAAACGACTGAATCATGAGGTAGACTGATCCTTAGATACACGGAAAATTGACCAACAGCGAAAAGTTTCAGCTCAGGTCAGCCTGCATGGACTGCACAGGCTGTCCTGGGTCGATGCTTTACACAGATGCATTAACCCTTTACTGCACAATGCCACCTTTTAATGCCCCTGGGAAAGAAGCCTTTTGAAAACATTGTGGGAAAAGGAAAAAATGCTGGTAACCAGCATTTTCTCCATTTCCCACAATGTTTTCTACCCCATCAAAGAAAAACTGCACCATTTGAGCAACACTGAAATTGTCGTCTGCAAATCCTTTCAATTTGGACAAAGCTAAAATTTTATCGTCTGGTAAAGGGTTAAGCACCCTTTTCACACAGCATGGCTCATATGTAAGTTTTGCCATATTGTAATTATTCTGAATCCTTTAACACACAACAAAATTTTATACCAGTCAAAATTAAAAGCGTTTGCAGTTGACAAATAAAATGGGGCATAACTGGCCATATCCATCTTGGAGATCATTGAAAACATTGTGGGAAAAGAAAATACTGGTTACCAGCATTTTCTTCTTTTTCCACAATGTTTTCAAGAGCCTTCTTCAGGGTTGTTAAAACTCTGGATTGTGTGGTAAGGAGTTAAAGCAATATATTTTATTGAGGTGTAAAAGTAGCTCCACTCCAACATTTTTGTTTTTGCTTAGAGTCAAGTAGCAGTCAATGTAGATTGCAAGTTCTATGCAGCCTTATCTTGAATCTACCTGTCTGCAACAAGGTACTAGGAAGTCTTATCTTGGATCTACCTGTCTGCAACTAGGTACTAGGCCATTTATCTTGGATATACCTGTCTGCAACTATGTACAAGGCAATCTTAACTTGGATCTACCTGTCTGCAACTAGGTACTTGCAGTCTTATCTTAGATCTACCTGTCTGCAACTAGGTACTAGGCAGCCTTATCTTGGATCTACCTGTCTGTTACTAGCAGTGTTCCCACTCACATCTCTTTTTGGGAGTGCATGCGCTCCCTGCAATACAAGTTTGGGAGTGCAACAGAAATTCTAGGAGTGCACTTAATATTGACAATTTTAGAGCATCTATGGAGGACAGTAAAGGTCTGTTGTATTGAAAATTTGTTTTGATGAGTCTTAACTCTGCAGTCAGCTGCTCTTGAAAACAATATGGGTAATTTGAAAAAAGAAGATGCTTGTTATCATTTCCTTACTCACAGGACCAGGTTCCGAGGGACAACTTCCAGCCCGACGGCCGGTAGAATTTTCCATTTCACTGTCAATTTCAGGCACTAATTGGCTTTCACTTATTGTTTTATAGAAATATTTATGTAAATTTACTGTTCAAAGTCATTGATGAAGCTGAAAAGACTGTTTGAAATGCCTTTGATCGGACAATGTCAAACCAATTTTTGTTGTGTCATGGGTTTTCGTGTTTCTTGCAGCGATCTTTTTTTCATGCCTGTTAAGTTTTGGAGTAGTATTTTTGCATGATTTGACATAGATTTGTCAATAATAATAGCATGTAACTTCAAAACTTTTAATTTTACACTAGAAAAAAGGATTGATACCAAGTTTGATTAGCGGTGATAAACAGTGACTTTCACACTTGGCAACTTGTCCCAACTGGCTCCCCTAGTGATCAACAACGGGAGTCCTGAAACCTGTGCGTGCATGCACGTTTCACTTCATATTTTTGTGCGTGATTATTTAATTCAGTGTGTGAATCACGCACATATGTGCGTGAATGGGAACCCTGACCAGGTACTAAACTGACCAAAGTGTCTCTACAAAGTTCTGCTGTTTTGTGCAGTCTGATCTTGATCTACACCCTCCTGAGTACCTATCCATGTTGCCAATGGTGGTATCAGGAATTACTCCTTAATCCTGCAGGTAGACCTTTTGGGTCTTTATATAGTACTTCTAGGAAAACATTGTAATAAAAGGTCAAACTGAGATTAATGAGTCATGCTGGAGGTTCTTTTTTCCTATCATGTTTTATTAATCCTTGCACTCATGGCAGATTTCAGACACTTCAGAATTCAACACATCTCTAAACAACAAATTCAAAATTGATACAAATGATTTAAGTTCCCTGCTAGGATAGAAAACATTGTGGGAAAGGGAGAAAATGCTGGTTACCAGCATTTTCTCCTTTCCCCACAATGTTTTCAAAAGCTTTCTCCAACAGGGTAGTTAAAACTCTGGATTGTTAGCCTATGGTTTAAATTGACTGTTGCAGGGTATTACAATGTTTATCCGACATAATTACAATGGGTCAAGTTATATTTCAAAATTCTGTCTTACCTCCCTGTATTCCTCCGATTTGTTTAAATCGTTTTGTGCTTCAATGGCTTAGAGGGTGTGTCTTCCCTGCTCTGCTTTGAGTGATTCTGATTGGGTGATTGTTCTTCAGCATTAATACGAATATTGATGTGCTGTTCAAGACCTCCCCGAGTTGTGAAACAAGCCCTGCAGCCTTCGACAATACAGCGAGAAGGTTTGTCCCCACTGTGAGTTAAGATGTGTCTCTCTCACCAGGATTTCAAACACAACAATTTATCATACACATTACAATCCTCCCACAAATACACTACTGTCTCACTCTTTTTCCTGCGGATTAACATGGCAGGTATGAATGGTCCATAATTTCATCTTTTTTCAGTTCTATATCACAATCTTTCCACTGGCATTCCATAGATACTGGAGGTTCTTTTAATGGGGTAGTTTCCCCTTTGTTACAGTTAGGGCTGTCAGTAGTGGTGCAAATGGGGGTCCCAATTATATTGGGGATCATGCTCTGCATGTGTCTGGGTTTACGGGAACATGGGCATTGTTGCTGCTGACTAGGGGCAAGAAGTCCTTGGTTTCTGTGGTATAAGGTACACTGTAAATAGAAAATTGTATTAATTGAAAATAAATACAGACAAAATTTTTCTGTTTTTATCCTAGTTTCCTCAAAAATGTTGCAATTATTTGTAGAGCTTGGGCGATATCATCGATATATCGTGATATTGTGTGCTGCGATAGTATATCAAAATACATTCGTTGTGTATTGATACAGAACAACACTCTTAACCCGGGTTCCCACTGGGCCTGGCATTTGGCACCATTTGCAAAATGAAATGTTTATTTGGCACAGAAAGATACAAATTTACCGAAGAGGATTGTGTTGGTCCTATCAACAACATGACAATAACGTTAATCCGCTGAACTAGTGTAAAATAACAGGTTATGAAGTTACTTGCAAACCTTATTTATATATTCATGTAAAATCATGCAGAAATATCCACCCAAAAATTAATGGACATAATTGAATAATGACTGTAAGCAGTGAATGTACACAAATATCTGTATTAAAAAATAATAACAATAACTTGGTGCCAACACCAAAATCTCTGTCTATGGCCAAAGTTTTTTAATTTTCGTTTTACCGAACAGCCAACTCGATTTTTTCATGAAACTGAAAAAAAAATTAAAGTACTTTTTTTTTTTCAATTTTGTTTTACGTCACTGCTCCGACTCGATGAGCAGCAGGGTATACCAATATACATGCATGCCTTTTTAACAAGCACCAACAGGGTTCCCACTCTATCGATATCTTGAAAATGGATAACAAGTTTAGAACTTTGAAAATTCTTCCAACAGTCTTTCTCTTATACAATAACGAGTCAAAATCATGAAGAAGACAGGAAAAGTACACCATGTAAATGGGTGCCTGTTGTTTCTCCCATAATGCCACGGCCCTACAGACGAAGGTCAACAACAGACTGCCATTTATTGATTATGGACTACCAGGGGTCATTCTGAGGCAGATTTTCTCTCTTAAAATATGGCATTAATTACTTGCAAACGACAGAAATTCTCACAATCATGCCATCTTGACCTATCTCACTCCACATATATGGCTGCAACTGCATTCTACTTTCTCATCCATACAAATTAGGTGTTGGGTTCAAAAACACTGTATCTAAACGGACGATTTACGTAATAACTTTTATTATGGAACGTGAATGTACAGCAAAATCCAACCAAATTTGCTGATAAATGTTGACATTGCCATGCTCTGATTTCACCTTTCTGCCTTTTCTACATTCATGAGAACTCAGCCATGCTTGCTCTATTCAATAGTAAACAAACCCTTACTTGGACGTGTACTACGCTTCAATAGCAAGAACAATTTCTCATCAAATAAAACTCGTTTTCTTGTGATAAAATACTTGTGCAGGCCAACTGTTTATTCATACAGGTATCTTACCGCAGGGCTTTGGATTTTTTGTCCGTTGTCAAGTAATTTAACATTTATCTCTTTACCAAACGACAAAATTTTAGACTGGTCCAAATGGAAAGCATTTGCAGAAGACAAAATAGATGTGATTGAAAAACTGAAATTTGTTTTGAGAAGGGTAGAAAACATTGTGGGAAAAGGAGAAAATGCTGGTTACCAGCATTTTCTCCTTTTTCCACAATGTTTTCAAGAGGCTTCTTTTTTGGGGTCATTAAAAGTAGGGATTGTGTGGTAAAGAGTTAAGGAAAAAGTTGGTCAAAAAGCATGGGGGGAGTTTTTTTGTTTGAAAGGATTTTAACTTTTCACTGGTGACTCTTTCATTGGCAGTAGAATGGAATAAATCCATTAGCGTTACGGCACACCTTTGGGGTGAAATCTCTTAGATTTATAGTATTATGTCAAAAGAGAACCTGTATCATGTTAAAACCTAGTCCGCGAGCACATGCAGACAACCGTCCATTTTATTTGCCATTAGTTTTCATGTTTTTTTCAGTCGCTGATTCTGCAATGATGCAATCACTGTAGAAGTAACTCATATGTATTCAATATATCCTTATTCATTGTACCCTTGAATGACAAAATGCTCAGTATTTTCTAACTGCCCTTAAATAAAAGATATATGAGAATAAATTTCACATTTTTTGTATGTACTAAAAAATTACTTTCATTAAGTGAACAGTTCCTTGGAGTTATAAAACTATAAATGTTTCTGAGTGCATAAACATCCCACTCGGCGATACCCAGCTCTAATGACCTTTTTGCTGATTTTGACTGACATGTCATATCAGCCAATCAAAATGCAGTATAGCACAGCACATCATATAAACAAAAGGGTCAGACAAAGTTACAGTCTTTTATTACTGACAGACAATGTAACTTTTCTCTTTTCATTTACATGAAAGAAGATTGGCTTATAGATTCATTATTTCAAAATGGATTATAGTTGCAGATAAGAATTAAGTGGTTTACGGTAATTGTTACACAATATATGCTGAAAGGAAAACTAAATTTATCCATTCCAAAAACCTATATCCATGTAAATGTTGCCAGTAGATTTAAACAGGAATCTGAAAAACCAGCCTCTCTACCAAAAAAAAAGAAAAGCAGGGTTTCTTTTTTTAATCTTTTGGAAAAGAAAGAAGGATTATGCCAAAGTATATTGTTAAATTACCTATTGAAATCTAACTCGACAAACATCTTTCAAATTTTGAGCATTACTCATAGACACTCATAATCGTTGTACGAAACAAGCAACAGGAAGAAATATATTTTATTGACAGCCACATGGCATCCTGTTTCATAAGTAAGTTGACATTGGGAACATCAGATGATTACATGTGACTGTTAATTGCACTTTTGGCCTGGTTTGACCGATTGTTTTTATTTCCCCACAATCATCGCATAATTGATAAATGCATGTCAATACAAAATCTGTATAATCCTTATAATCACTTCAAGTGACCACACATTCCCCGATTTTGTTTTTATAACACTCATCTGTTAAAATTACGACAAACACCTTTCTTAATTGATTACTTACAACATTTATTATTGGTTTCCACTCAAACAGGTATTAGAGGTGTTAAGTAAATCTTTACCACACAACAAAACATTTGATTCTTCTATTTTGAAAACATCTGCATGTTGACAAATTGAACATAGCTCCAATGATGAAATTTTTCCTAAAAGGAGAGAAAACAGGGAATAAGAGAAAAGTTTTCAGAAGTCTCCTCCTTCAAGGTCATTATTTAAAGCACTGGTTTGTGTGGTAAAGGATTAAATTTTAAGTCCTTTTCTTATATTGTTTACTGTCATGTGCAATATCAGAGCTCAAGATAAGAGGGAGTGATGGTATTCAAAATCCATGATTTCTCTTCCAAACCCTATGTTGTGGGTACTCGTTAGAAGTGTCTCGACGAGACAATTCTAATGAATACCCATAACACAGGGTTTAGTGGAGAATAATAAATATTTTCAATTTTGAAATTAAAATCAGTCCCTCTATCTAGAGCTCTGCTATATACTCACAAAATATCTTAAAAACTTATGGCCCTTTCCTATATAAATGTTGCTGAGCGCAATCTACTCACATTTGTGAGACCGAACACGGAATTACGAACATATTTGCACTATTTTTTACTTTTTGATTTCTTCTAAATATAACATTATTCAAAGTATTTTTTCTTGTTACGTTGCTCATTTAGTCTGAATTGATAAAGTTGGGAAGAAAACTTTGGGTGCTTCATATGGAGTGAAACATGCTAGAATAAAACTGAAATAAACGCTCTTTCTCTAAGTAATCATGCCATTTTCTGGTTGGTTTGTCGGGCATAGTGACAAAATTACCATGTTACTAGGGTGGGCGTGCCAAACTCCCATTTGCAGAAAGGTCAGTTATTAGCAAGCGATTCATGATATGTATTCATTAAAGAATTTTGCATACAATTAGTAATAAAAACCAAAAGCATCACATGCGGGTGCCAACGCTCAATTGCAGATGCCTGATTTTCAGTGAAATTTCTAAGTCAAAAAGGGGCATAACTCCGTCAAAAATACTTTGATGATTACCTGCCCTTATTGTAGAGGTTCCCCTTTTGATAATTAACAACTTGTCAAAGTTTGAAGCAAATATGTTCAATGATAACACAGATATAAAATGTCTAAGTTAATGCCTCTGTGTGGAGCCTACAAAATTAAGGACAACAATTATGGAAATACTTAGTACAGTGTCAGGGAAACATTAAACAGGAATCAAGGGAGGATAACTGATACATGTTCAGTGCAGTCTGAAAACTCTACAATGGCACAAACTGTTCAATTCTAAGAAATTGTAAGTCCAAGAAGGGGCACATTGTGTAAAAAAATATTTAACTGGTTACCTGCCCCTGTTGTTTGGTTTCCCCTTTTGATAGTTAACAACTAGTCTGAGTTTAACTCTTTACCAAACTACAAAATATTTGACTGGTCCAAATTCAAAGCAGTTGCAGACTACAATTTTAATGTGGCTCAAATGGAGAAAATTGTCTTAGAAAGAGTAGAAAACATTGTGGGAAAAGGAGAAAATGCTGGTTACCAGCATTTTCACCTTTTCCCACAATGTTTTCAAAAGTCTTTCTTTCAGGGTGGTTAAAACTTGAGATTGTGTGGTAAAGGGTTAAAGTAAATCACCTTTAGAAATAACAGAGATATTAAAAAATGTTGAAGTTTTTGCATGAATACAACGCAGACAAGGATGAAAACTCCAAGGCTATGACAGTATCTTGATGTGTTCTTCGAAAACAGCTGAGCTAAAACATTGTCAAAATAAGAGTACCTTGTGGTGATTTTATGTTTGGTCTAACAGTTCTGGTTGTTAGTGGCAACTTCCAGGGACTCTAGTGTGTCAGGAGTCAAAGGGGCAATTTGATTATTCATTGCATCCGGAGGCTCCCTGAAAGTACCGAAAACAGGAATGATGGCAAAAGATTGGTTTGAAAAGACAAATGCACCTTTGTTAACTCTTTACCAAACAACAAAATTTTATACCTATCCAAATTTAAAGCTATTTGCAGAAGACCAAATAAATGTGACTCAAAAATTGATTTTTGTTTTGGGAAGGGAAGAAAGCATTGTGGGAAAAGGAGAAAAATGCTAGTTACCAGCATTTGCAGACGACAAAATAAAAAGATTCATACAATGACATTTTTGTTTGGGAAGGGTAGAAAATAGTGTGAAATGGAGAAAACGCTGTCTAATCAGCATTTTCTTTTTGTCCTACAATGTTTTAAAAAGCTTTTTATCACAGGTTCACTAAAAGCTGTGATTATTTCTTAAGTTACAGTTAAGCACATCATGCTGCATCATAGTCTTGTTTTTTCAGAACCACTGAAAGAGATTTTACTCCACCTCCAACAGTATATCAGTCACATCACAGTGACAGCTCAGTCAGTCATGCATGTCACAAGTACTAGGCTGGGGCTATGAAGTGTCTTGGCCAAGGACACTCCAGTGAGGCATCTGTACTTCCAGTTAACTCTTTACCAAATGATAAAATTTTAGACTGGTCCTAATTGAAAGCATTTGCAGACGACAAAATAAATGTGACAAAAAAATTGAAATTTGTTTTGGGAAGAGTAGAAAACATTGTGGGGAAAGGAGAAAATGCTAGGTACCACCATTTTCTCCATTTCCCACAATGTTTTCAAAAGGCTCTCTCTTCAGGGTCGTTAAAAGTCGGGATTGTTTGGTAAAGGGTTAACCGCTTACCCAAGAATCCTAACTTTTAACAGCCTTGATGTATAATGTTTTCTGTACTATCATGGGCAAATTTTGTCATTTGAGCTACATTTAATCTTATGTCTTCAAATGCTTTCGATTTGGAATTGTCTAAAATTTTGTTGCTTGGTAAAGAGTTTAACACAAGATGGCTTTAAAAAACATTGTTAGAAAAAGAGAAAATGCTGGTTACCAGAATTGTCCATTTCTCTAATGTTTTCTACCCTTTCAAAGATTAAAACCATCATTTGTAGTCTGCAAATGCTTTTAATTTGAACAGATCAAGAATTTCAGCCTTTGGTATGGAATTAACTGCTTACCAGACAACAAAATTTTAAACTATACCAAATTGGAAGCAACTGAAGGTAAAAAAAAAGCTGGGATTTCCCAGCGACTTTAGAATGACGAATGTCTCAATCTTTTCCACGGCCAACCAGAAGCTAATGATGATCAATTTCAAAAGGTAAACACTATTTCATGTTTACGGTAAGTTGGATACATCACTCAAATAATTATTGAAACTTATATAACAAAGTTTTTCTGAATTTAGCTTGTGCTGAGAATCATTTCCCCTACTTTGGATAATGGAACTCAAGAAATTTGGACAGCACATCATTCTGGATAACAAGTATCCAAGAGTCTGATTCAGTATCTCTTACTGCAGCATAAGTCAGAGACTGTTTTTTTTGGGTTTTTTTTAAGGATCAAAATATTTAACCTTTTCCCAAACAAGCCCTGGTTTTCACGTGTCTGCAGTACAAGTCTTTTGAAAACACTGTGGGAAAAGGAGAAATTGCTCGTAACGAGCAATTTCTCCTTTTCCCACAGTGTTTTCTACCCTTTTAGAGACCTTTCTGCCATTTGTCGTTCGGGAAAGGGTTAACCTTTTCTCACAATATTCAGGGTTCCCATTCAAGCACATATGTGCGTGATTCACACACTTAATTGAATAATCACGCACAAAAATTTAACAGGGTTTTCCCTTGGCAACAAAAATTGGGGGTCATTGTGACCCCCTAGTCATAAAAAATGGGGGTCATTCTAGACTTTGTGGGGGTCACAACCAAATGTAATTAGGTTAAACATTAAAGACTACTATGTATGAAACAATGTGTGTTTTTGTGTTACTTATTCACCCCAAAACTTTATATAACCTATTTATGAATTATTGCATGATGCAAGATACATTGTAACACCAGTGATTCTCTGTATAGAGGGGCTTACAGTCTAGATGGCATTTTGTTTTCATAGAGTATCATGAGTATGCTTTATTAAAAGCCTGTTCTTAACAGGCAAAAATGCTCTAGCTGCAGACAAGTTGTCATTTTTTACGTAATTTCAGTCTATCAATGGTATCAACATGACCACAGTGTTTTGGTGACGCACATAAGAGTTGAACTGCGCAAGTTTGTGCAGCCAATCTCTGTGGTAAAAAGGTTATTGTGTTTTGTTTTCATCACAGGAATCAACCGTTTAATTGATAAAAATAGCTTGTTGTCGGCCAGATTTGATAACCTCTATGTTATGTTTTTTTTTTTAGAAGAGACTTATCCATCTGAAAACAAACCATTTTCACCAAACTGCCGATTACTGTATTTTGATACGCGGGTCGCATGAATTCATGCTGCCGTTTTCGACGAATAATTAAGCATGTCTCTAGCCAATTTTCAGTAAACCATCAACCTTTGAAATCTTTTTCTCGCTACTCGAACAAGGGATCATCGTCCGATCGTTGTTCAAGGTCTCTTTTCCTTGCAGACAGCAAGAATGATGTCGGTTTTGACTGATCCATATTGTTTTCATTAGAGATCGACTGGTTTAGTTAAGATGAGTTTAGAGACCGACTGTATTCTCATAAAATCGATACACAGTCTAGTTTTTCATCCCGTTTTCTTCTCGTACTTCAGCTTTCTTAAGTACTCGCGATGTAACATTGTCGGTAGAAAAGATGATCGTAAGTAACCTTTATTGTATTTGTGCGTCCACAATGACGCACTATTGAAAAAATACCGGGTCATTTTCCTTAAAAATGCGTCAAAACACACAAAATCGTGCGTCAAGGAAAACCCTGATATAAAGTGAAACATGCATCCACGCACGCACAGGTTTCAGGGCTCTCGCTGTCCATCGCCAGTGGCGCCATTTGGGACAAGTTAGAAAAAATATCTCCAAAACTGAAGCACTGACAATATATAATGTCTTAACATGATATTTGAAAGATCTAACCTCTGACATATACATGTACAAGTATCAAGTGTAAGGGATGTACAGGTCACTCTTTAGCATTGCTAATCAAGCTGTTATGTCATTTATTTAAAATTATCAATGATATTGATCCGCTTTTCGAGTGTAAAGTTACTTTTTTTTTTTAAGTTACGTGCTACCCTAATTGACAAATTTATGTCAGTTCATTCAGAAATACCACTCCAAAAATTAACTGGCATGAAAAAAACAAGATTGATGAAAAAAACAAACCCATGACACAACAAAAATTGGTTTGACCTTGGCCCATCATTGGCATTTCAAACTGTCTATTCAGCTTTAATAGTGACTCTGAATTTACATAAAACTCTCAATAAGGCACTAAGTATCTATTTGGTGTCTGAAACTGACAGTGAAATGGAAACTTTTACTGGCTATCAGGTTAGAAGTTGTCCCTCGGAATCTAGTCTCCTGAGTAAGGAAATGTTACAACCAAGTTGAAGCAATGTCTCTTTTAAATTAGCCATGTTGTTATCAAGAGCCGATGACTGAAGGGTGAGACTCGTCAAAACAGAAGTTTCATTGCACCAGACCCTTACTTTCCTCCATAGACGCTCTGAAATTGTTAGTATTAAGTGCACTCCTAGCATTTCTCTTGCACTCCCAAACTTGTACCCCAGAAAGTGTATGCACTCCCCAAAAAAGATGTGAGAGGGAACTCTGAATATTTTATCTATATCTTTCAAAAGTGCAGCTTGCCTTTCCTGAAAATACATTGGAGCCATATTCTGGCAAAAGAGGGCTTAACCCTTGAGCTGCTAAGTCTGACTTGCTGACCTTTTGCAGAGTGTAGATCAAGATCAGACTACACAGAACATTTGGTCTGATCTTGGATCTACCCTGTCTGATGAGGAGATATTTTTCCATGAAAAGAAATTACTTTGAAAGAGCAAAAATTTAGGTATTTCCTATCAGTTTGAAAGTTTTATTTAACCCTTTCCCAGACAAGCCCGGGTTTTCACGTGTCTACCTTATCTGGACAAACCCGGGTTTTCACGTGTCTATCTTATCCGTACAGACCCGTGTTTTAACGTGTCTACCGTATCTGAACAAACCCGGGTTTTCACGTGTGTCCTATTCAACGTAAAAAAATCGGCAATTTACATTACCAAAACTATCTACGATGTATGAAACAGTAAGTATAAGATATCGTCGTTATTTTGACAGAAAAAAACTGGTATGGTTGTTCTTCGAAAAAAAGAGTTATTTGAAGTCAAACAGGACTGGGGTCCAGAAATATAACCGTGTACATGTGTAAATGGCGTACATGATAAACAGCGTCGTCTGTTTCGATGGAAAGTACTGGAAAAATAACCGCGACGTCGTCACGTAGTCAAAATTACACCTTCAACAATGTTGCATATATACTAATCACATTTGAACAAAAGTTTAAATCACATATTTCTTACCAGTCGGAGGTGTTAATCCATCTCTTATTTACGCGTAAACTGACCCGAGAAAAATCACAAAATATTCCGTAGGTCTGATTTTCTGTTTACTTTACTCAGACGTGAATGAATAAAATGAGCCACAATGAAATAACTGTCACAACACGATTAAATTGTGACTTACGAAATATTAGGAAAATGGAAATTTCTTTTTCTGACGAATATTTCCTTTATCAGATAAACAAATAATGAGGGAAGAACAAGAGACCAGAACTTGTGTACTGTACAGCACAAAAGTTGATTAGATTTTATTACCCTCCCGATTGAAGTTTTTTTTTTCGGAAGCGTTGTGATATACACTTTATGGCCTTTAATTATCGATTTTTACTGTTTCTGTCTCGTGGCCAGCTGCACCGTTACCTAATATTACGTAATGACACAGCGGTCATCTACGGATTATGAATGGGCGGTATAGATCTACCATGCGATCACAAGGTTGGTGAAAAAAAATGAACGGGTAAGCCAATTAAATTTCACATTCAAATTAATCAATTCAATTAGCCAATGAAATTTGAGCGATTCAATCCCCAAACTATCTATTTTCTTGCAGTTGGTTTGAGAATATGAGCTAATAAGCACCAAAATTTCCTCCTTAGATTTTCGAAAATAACGGTAGCATTTGAAATCGTACACTATGGTTCAGAATTCAGGGTCTGAATTTAATTTTGACACTGATATTTTGGATTTCTCTGGGTTATCGGCTGAGGAATCTTGATGAGATAGATGAGGCACTGGAGGCCGATCTCGAATGGCAGTTTGCACATCCGACAGTGTGTTTTAATTACTTATTCTGGGGTTTTTCATATAGTTGAAAGCATCTACTTGAAAATTACATTACGCCATCGTTCAGTTTTTACACAAAGTTTAAGATACACGTGATTTGGCATTTATATTTCCAAACAGAAAATTAATATCGTTAGGCGTTCTTTTCTTCTTAGACGAATGCGTACATGAGTAATAACGAAAAATATCGCTACGAATCTTATCCTTAAAAGCCGCAACATCTCGGAGTATGGACTTTTGAATAAGATGGAGTATTCCAAACATGACGTTGTCAAGGGCGACTGAAAAACAGCAACAACATTTTAAGCTTGAATTATGATCTTGTAGGCCAAAAAAATGGCAATTTACATGTTTATCAACATTTGCATGATGTTTAATCGAAAATTACATCTTCTTAACCTCGTCCATGTTACCGATAATTTTAAACAGGGCTTTTTTTCCCCCTCGATCTGCTTCAATGAAATCTTATGTCGATCTACTAGCGACATGTTTTTCTGTTGCAGGTTGAAACAGAAGCCCTCTTTCTTTGGGTTGTAAAATCTCTGATTTCTTTGTTTAAGGGCTAACCCCTTATGAAACAACAGATTTTACATTTTCCATATTTAAAGAGCCTGCAGACAGCAAATCAAAACCTGTTCCTTCTGAATGTCAGCTCTCCAATTGGGTAGAAAACATTGCGGGAAGGAAAAAAAATCTTGTTTCCCACAAAAAGCTGACATCTGTCATGGATTTATTTATTAAAGGAGTCACTCACTAGTTCAGCATTTATTATGTTCTCTTTATTAAAAAAAAAAAAAAAAAAAAGAAAGATTTCAGATTTTTGTATTGGTAACCTACAGGAAATATGATTACTGAAACATTAAAACAATCTCTTTAGACTTTTAAACCCATTACAAAGTGAAATTTGCATTTTGACTGCATAAAAAGAGTATACAATGTGAAAGATAATCTAATTTTCCAAAGACCTTCCTATAATAAGATTTGTTCAATTATTTAACATAATTATAAATCACCATTTTCATGACCCTATTGCATGAAAATAAAGGAAAAAAATTGTTAAAGAAATGAGAAAAAAAACAAACACTAACTTTATTCTCATTTTGCTGCATAATTTGCATTAAAACTTTTAAAAAAATTATACCATCGAAAAGAGCAGCCTTTTCTCTAAAAACTTTTTATATACCAAAATAGTGTGAAATAAGAAATAATAGCTCTATTTTAACATTTTTTAGGACATGTGTGAAAAATTGTCAAGAAATTAACAAAATCCAATATTCCCTGTTCAGATAGGACCATAAAATGTCTTATCTCCATATGTGGTATAGGTTATTGATTTTTCCAGGTCACTGTTCAATAGAGGTAACAGTTTTGGCTACCTCTCCATCTGGGAAAGGGTTAACTGAATTAGCGGGATACTGGTTAAAGCATCTTCATGATTTTTGATACCAAGAGCCCATCCAGGTAGCTCAGTGCTTAGCGTATCTGACTCTTGACCTAGTGGTTGTGAGTTCTATACCAGGTTGAGGCAAACTTTCTTTTCGACGATTTTTCACCTCTTATCTCTGATGCATGTGAGGAAAGTAGTCAGTGACTTGGAAATAAAGTTGTGTCAGTACTGGTGTGAGAAAGCCTGGAAACACATGCGAAGGTGCACTGGCCGCCGTGATATAACCTTAGCTGTTAAAACAGCATTAAACTCCCAATTCAGTCGATCAATCGTGATAGCAAGGAACAGAGCTCCAGATAAGCGGGAGTGATGGCATTCTAAATCCATTATTACTCTTCCAAACCCTATGTTGTGGGTATTCATTAGAACCGTCTCGATGAGACGATTCTAATGAGTACCCATAACATTGGGTTTAGTGGAGAATAATTAATGTTTTCAGTTTTGAAATCAAAATCACTCCCTCTATCTAGAGCTCTGAAGGAAGTCATCACATACCTGTAGTTTCAAAAAATCCATTTTATCTACCACACTGAATCATGATATACACTGACTCTTTGACATGCAGGAAATAGACCAATAGCAAACAGTTTCAGCTCAGTTCAGACTGTGCTGATTGTGCAAGCTCAACTAGGCTTTGAAATGCACAAAGCCCCTTTTCAGAGCATGACTCATTTACTTTGTGTCATTTCTCAGTTTCTGTGTCTAAAAAACCTATGTGGTAGGGAGATAACCCTTTACCACACAAAAATACATAAGAGTTGAAAATTTGTTTCAGTATCTGAAAAAATGTGAAAGTTACAAATGATTTACTGAAAAAGTTTTGAAAAGAGCTCCATGTACAATGATAGCACATTAACTTATGCTAGGAAAAAGTTCCAAAAAATTACACGAATATGACTGATTCAAAACATAACTTTGCTCAAAGAAAAGGCATTTTAAAAATAAAAAGTCTCTACAAACTCTTTTTGATTATCACAAAATATTTCATGTAAAAGGCAATGTGAAAAACTGCTGTGGTTGCTAGAAAGGGAGATGACTTTGGTAAACAGCATTTTCTCATTTTCCCACATTGTTTTGAAAAGCGTTCTCCATCAGAATTGTTTAACCCTTTACTACACAATCCTGGCTTTTACCGACCCCTAAGAAAGAAGCTTTCTGAAAACATTGTGGGAAAAGGAGAAAATGCTGGTTACCAGCATTTTCTCCTTTTCCCACAATGTTTTCTACCCTATCAGGGCCAGAAGTCATCATTTTAGCAACACTTAATTTGTCGTCTGCAAATGCTTTGAATTTGGTCCAGTTCAAAAATTTGTTGTTTGGTAAAGTGTTAAACTTGGAATTGTGCGGTTAAGGGTTAACCCAACACAAATAAAAATGTTTATATTTACACTTCTATCTCTCTCTCCAATCAATCGACGGTTTGCAAACTATTGCTTATCTTAACCCTTTAGCAACAACCCTGAGAAAGAAAGTCATTTGATACTATGTGCAAAAAACGGTTGGGACGATCAACCCCGGACGAACAAGCTCGGGGACGAAAAAGACCGATCCGTTCTCGTCAACACAAGGCAGTTTGACTTTTCGAGGAAGACAGCAAAATAGTCGATGATAATTAGCAATACAATGCTACTGAAGATCATTCTGGAATACAATCCCACAAGGAATTTAAAATGCTATAAAAATACAAAGACTTACCTATTTTTTTCCTCTGAGTCAACATGGCTTCCCGTTACTTCCCACAGCTGCCTTCCCGCTTTTTTCTTTGTCCGTTTTGATTGGTTGAAGTATGCCACAGGTGAAATCTCGCGGAAGACAATGCACGTGAAAAGGTGAAAGTGAGATTGAAATTTTCTAAAGACTGTCCTTAGAGCTTGCACAGGTCCAAGTTTGATATATGATACAATCACGAAGCTAAGTTTGATGATAACAAGCAGTTTCCTTAGAGCCATGCTCTGTGACAAGGGGGCTTAATGCAATTACAAAAAAGTATCGCTCCAGGTCCGCACAGGCTGACCTGGGCCGAAACTTTTTTGCTTTAGGTTAATTTTATGCATGTCAAAGGACCAGTCTACGTCATAATTCAGTCGGTTTTAATGGACTTTCTGGATCCGTGATCATGGCCTGCTTGGTATCATGCATCACGGAGATGCATTTAGTTCGCTTTTGCAAGAACATGGCTCATTTTATATTCAGTATATGACGTCATTAAAATGATGTCACACTGTACCTACTTAGAAATGACGACATGTGAAAGCTTGAGTCAGTTGCCAGATAATTAATGCTCATCTATGCGTTTTTTATAACCTCACGTGAATTAGTTTTCAAAATAACGAGGTGCTCCACGTTCTTTCTGATCACCCCTCGTATTTGATAAACTGTGCACTTTCTAATATGTTTCTATTTCTACCTCTTTTCACACACCACATTGTTTTTTATTTGATTTTGCCCGTTTATTCTATATTCTGATTGCTTGTTGTTTACCTTTTCCATACTTTTTCTCTTCGTGGACGTTTTTCCTCCATAAGTCAGGTCACCCTTTCCATAACTTGTCTGTATCGTTTGCATTTTGATGCAGCAGTTCTAATCTGTCAGCTGTTTCCAAACTTTCAATACAGACAATTTGAGTTCAAATTACCCAAACATATCAATAGCGTTTATAACATCAGTTTAATTCATGGCCGAATTAAATGATTCAAAAACAGATAATGAAAATTTAGATGGAAGAAATTTGATTATCTGTTTTTGAACAAATCGCTAGTAATGAGATAAGGAATTAAGTGTATTTCAAGGCGTCCGCGTTTTCTTTCTGTGTTCCATATCGTCACCGTTTTCCCTCTTTGTCAATATTGTTAGTTTAAGGCGTCCGCGCTTTAGTCACATCCCGAATTTGGCGGTGCATGAAAATTACAAAATCGTGCTTATTAAAAACATTCTTGTAAGAGTTATCTCTCTTTGACCACGATTTCTCTAATTACCGCCGGTGCTAAACTAAAAAGAAACCCTGGTAGTTCAGAGTTGAAGAGAAAGAAAAGAAACTGTGTTGTATTTTTATTGCTTTGTTAAAATGGCTGGCTTGAATAAGTCGACAGGTTCCGCAGATTTGAGTGCGTATAGAGACCAGCATTTTAAGGTAATTTATTGGAGAATTTTGCAAAATATCGTTCCTTTTTACTAACCCACAAAGGTGGTGGTATTCGGACACGCACATGTTCGGGTGACTACATCATTGCACTGATTTCTAATTTTATAGGCTCTCGGACCCCGATAGTTTGAATTAATAAGGCGTTTTGATACAGCTTATTTTCTTAATCTAACTGTATTGTTAAAAAGATTTAGTATTTACAGTTCTGTAAGTTATTTTCTGATATTGCCAAACTGGGTCTACAGCGAAGTAATATGGAGTGCGGAATAAACACCATTTATTCAGTCAGTGAATTTGTTGCCCTTGTATTTTATCTGAACTAGGCTGTGGTTATATGTATAAGAATTGTCTCAATGAGATAAATCTAATGAGTTCCACCAAATAGGATTCAGAAAAGAAAAAGTTATCATTTTAGATTTAGGTATACACCAACTTCTTTAAACAACTGATATCCACTAATAAATGAGCCAGGCTGTGGAAAAGTGGGTTTTAATGCATCCGTGTGATGCATTCAGGCCCTTTGCTGTCTGTTGCCATTATTGCCAAATGGGGAAATAAAGTTGAACTGGTGATTAAAAAAAAATAATTTGGCGAAAATGCTGGCGACAAAGAAATCCAGAAAGTAACTGTCGGTAAATTATCGACTTTTACATGAGCGAAGCGTCTAGACTGGCTCTGTTTATTGTAATATTGAAAGCGCAGCGAGTAAAATATCACAGGTAACCAGTTGAGGTGAAAGGTGGCGTGTACTTGATACACTGGTACATGTTTTATCTCCCGTAACTATGCAAGAGGAAGATCGATAACAGGCTGCCAGTTTAGTGTACATCACAGATTGTAATACACAAGGGGATTATAAGGAAATTACAGCTATTTACTGTCGTTTATCAAGTATTCACAGTTTGTATAGCTTTGTTGATATACTGTTACTATGGATCGCAACTACAGAGAACGAGAAATTCCACTACAACTTTAATTGGGTAGAACTGAATGCTGAAAGTGATTGACCATAAAAGGGTGGGTGGGGATAATTTAAAGACCAGGTTTGAAAATTTTTAAATCCTTTTTATCAATCGACAATTTAATTAGTGAAGGTATTAAAGTATTAGCATTAAAACTGCAATGAACAGGAAAGAACTGTCATTAACCGCAATGTCTTGCAAAACTTGCATTAGATTCTGACTTTCCTGGGCCACCAACTAGCAGTCAAAAAACACAATTCTTCTATAAGATTTGAGGACTCTTGGAAAGCAGGGAATGAATGGCTCGTCTAATAAGTCTAAACAGATGACATGCAATATTTCCATCATAACTCAAGAATGAACATCTTCACAACTAGATGTAGCATACTAAAGAAAGAAAATGTCTCAAAACATGCCAAATGCAAGGGTATGTGATAATATTGCATACTACTCCAGAGCTCCAGATAGAAGGAGTGATTTTGATTTCAAAACTGAAAATATTGATTATTCTCCACTAAACCCTATGCTATGGGTACTCATTAGAATTGTCTCATTGAGACGATTCTAATGAGTACCCACAACATAGGGTTTGGAAGAGAAATAATGGATTTAGAATACTATCACTCCCTCTTATCTGGAGCTCTGCTACTCAATATGTTGCATTGTGTTTACAATTAATGTTCAAAAAAGTTTCTACTTTCTCTGGAATGGTGAACTTCACCAGAAGTAATGTGTCTGTTACAATGCAGTTCAGGATCAGACTGCTAATTATGCGCATACTATGTTTATTGGGCTACATTTCTAGTGAAAATACACACAATAAAGTGTTTGACGACATTTTTAAGGACTAGTTGAGGAAAATGTTACAATTAATGTAATTAATCAAACAAACATTTTGTTTTACAGATTAGCTGCAAATGTTGTAGGGCATATATTAAAGTTTTTTTTTTTTCTAAATTTGGATCATGTACTTGCTCTGTCACTGCTCAAATAGGGGAATGAAATGCAGAAAGCCAGCCAGACAGCCCACTGTAAAAGTGAAAAGACAAAATTACAACTACTATGTCTAATATGTACATTGCTGCAAAAGTGTCATTAAGATACATGTAAAATAAAAAAATATGGATTGTACTATTACATGATTATTATTTTAACCCTTTACCAAATGACAAAATGTTAGACTGGCCGAAATTGAAAGCAGTTGTAGACAACAATTTTAATGTTGCTTAAATGGAGAAATTTGTCCTAGAATGAGTAGAAAACATTGTGGGAAAAGGAGAAAATGCTGGTTACCAGCATTTTCTCCTTTTACCACAATGTTTTCAAAAGCCTTCTTCTCCATGGTCATTAAAACTCGGGATTGTGTGGTAAAGAGTTAAACTTGTCTATTTTCCCAGATTAAAGTCCTTTCCCTCCCAGGACTATCTGCAGCATTAATTCTCCTTTCAAACTGTGGTTAAAAACATAATTTTTGGGGGAAAAAAAAGAGAAAATTTGGCTCCTGATTTGGCTTCTTGGAGACAAATTTGGCTCCAGTTTTTTCAATTGGGCGAAAGTGTTGGCGAAAGAAAGGAAAAAATCCACGGAAGGTCCTGTGCATTGTACTGATCAAGCCATCACATGATTATGGATCCATAATAACCACTTTTTTTAATAACTGGCCAAATCATGAAGTAGACTGATCTTTGGATATACAAATAATTGACCAATAGTGAAAAGTTGTGGTCCAGGTCAGCCTGCGCAGACTGCATAGGCTGACTTGGGTTGGTACTTTTTGCAGATACATTAAACTTCTTTTTCACCGAGGATAATTCAAATGAATATGTCAATAACTTTCTTTGAGTTGATTTTGAGTGTATGCATTGTTTCTATCAGTTGCCTTTAACCCTTTACCAGATGACAAAATTTTAGCCTTGTCCAAATTGAAAGCATTTGCAGACGACAATTTTATTGTGGCTCAAATGGTTCAATCTTTCTTTGGTAGGGTGGAAAACATCATGGGAAAAGGAGAAAATGCTGGTTACCAGCATTTTCTCCTTTTCCCACAATGTTTTCCAAAGGCTTCTTTCCCAGGGGCGTTAAAAGGGGACACTGTGCGGTAAAGGGTTAAGGGCATGCTGGCCATGTAGCACCAGCATTTTCTCCTTTTCCCACAATGTTTTCAAAAAGTCTTGTTTCTCAAGGACGTTAAAAGTCATCAGTGTGTGGTAAAGGGTGAAATTTTTCATGTGGGAAAGGGTTAAGTATTCTGAGATTACAAATTGAGTGCTCTACCACTTTAGCTTATCAGGCTAACTTTCTTTACCCCTCTAGAAATCACACAATAAGAATCTACTGCACATTTTTCCAGGGTAGTCGAACGGAACAAGAACGCCAGCTACTCATGAGTACCACTCTGTATGTCGGAAACCTCTGAGGAACAGATTCATGAATTATTCAGTCGCTGTGGAGACATCAAGCGAATAGTTATGGGCTTGGACAAGTTTAAAAAGACTCCATGTGGATTTTGTTTTGTAGAGTATCCTTTTTATTGTTATATCCTGGGAAAATATTCACAAGCCATTCTTATAAACCCAATCCTGTAGTTGAACAAGCTTTTGAAAGCCTTATAGGAAAATGAGAAAATGCTGGTAACCAGCGTTTTCTCCTTTTCCCACAAGGTTTTCTTTCCATTCAGTGACAAATCCCATCATATCAGCCGCACCGAATTTATTGTCTGCAATTGCTTTCGATTTGGATGAGTCCAAAATTTAGTCATCTGGTAAAAAATTAAATTTGTAAAAGTATATTCTAAGACTAGCCTTGGTGCCACTTCATAATTGCTTACATACTTAACTTTATCAGATATTATACAAGAGCAGATGCAGAAATGGCAATGAGATATGTCAACAGTACACGTTTAGACGAGCGCATTGTCAGGACAGATTGGGATGTTGGGTTCAAGGAAGGCAGACAGTTTGGTTGTGGAAAGTCTGGAGGCCAGGTTTGTGTTTTTTCCTTTTCACTGGAATTCAGTCTTGTCCTTTTGTTGGCCAGGTTTTAGCCAATATTTCTAGCTTACTTGAACACTTTGTGCCTGTCTGTTTGTCCACAATTACAAAAATAACTTCTTCTCAGAAACTACTGGATCAAATGAAATAAAACTTTATAGACAAACTTAAGACTAGCAGAAAATATGTTGCCCAAATCATTCAGGTCATGTGACCAATATGGCCCCTAGGACCGAAAATAGCTGTAAAACATTTTGAAAAATCTCCTCAGAACCAGATGCCAAATGGCATTGAAATGGAGTAGGCATAATTGGTGTCAAATCTTTACCAAATGACAAAATTCTAGACCTGTCCAGATTCAAAGCATTTGCAGACGACAATAAAATGATACTCAAATGGTTGAATTTGTATCAGAAAGGGTAGAAAACATCGTGGGAAAAGGAGAAAATGCTGGTTACCAGAATTTTATCGTTTTCCACAATGTTTCAAAAGCCTTCTTCTTCATGATTGTTAAAAGTCGGGATCGTGTGGTAAAGGGTTAAGGGTGGTTTAGAGTTTGTTCAATGATATGTGTAAGTTGATGTTTGACCTATTATTATGGAAGAGGTCAAATTTCGGGGCTTCTGTGTTCTGTATGTTTTGTGGTGAAAATTTTGAAGATCTCTTGTACATAACCACAAGACATAGAATGTTGATATTTGATGGCAAGCAATAAAGAGTGGTTCATTATCAGATTGGTAAAAATAGTGTCCCAGATGTCAAAAATTATGTGCATGGGGGTCAAAATTACAAAGAGTTATGCATGTATGTGTATTAGGAAAACTCCTCGTCTGAAATCCTGAATTTTAGGGTGCTGTACATTTATGTACATATAATATTGATTGTTTTGACAAACTAGAATAATTGAAGAAGTCTATGAAAATAAAAGTGGGCACTTTTTTTTGACTCTGTATAATGTATCTGTCAGTTAACTCTTTACCAAATGACAAAATTTTAGACTGGTCCAAATTGAAAACATTTGCAGACGACCAAAAAAATGTGAATGAAAATTTGAAATTGGTGTTGGGAAGGGTAGAAAACATGGTGGGAAAAGGAAAAAATGCTGGTTACCAGCATTTTCTCCTTTTCTCACAATGTTTTCAAAAGGCTTCTTTCCCGGGGTTGTTAAAAGTCTGGATTGTGTGGTAATGGGTTAATTATTTTGCTCCCATGCTCAGCCAAAATGGTTCATTCTGCTCTTACTGCTAAACATTGCTTCAACAGTTTTTGTGTGGGAAAGCAGCCAATGGCTTGAAAATAATGTTGAGTGAAATACTTGTAAAAGAAAGTCCAGGAAAGCATGGATAGCTGAACTGACCACTGTGATATATCTGAAACAGTTATGAAAAAGGCCTTTAACACCAAACAGACAAATTTAAAGTAGGTATTTAACTGTTTCAGATTATAATCACAAAGCAAAGTTCCTAAAGGTCTGTTACATTAACTTGTTAACTCTTTACCAAACGACAACATTTCAGATTAGTCCAAATTGAAAGTATTTGCAGACGACAAATTAAATGTGACTGAAAAATTGAAATTTGTTTTGGGAAGGGTAGAAAACATTGTGGGAAAAGAAGAAAATGCTGGTTACCAGCATTTTCTCCTTTTCCCACAATGTTTTCAAAAAGCTTCTTTCTCAGGGTCATTAAAAGTCGGGACTATGTTGTAAAGGGTTAAACATTTTATCTCTTCTTTAATTTTCAGGTAAGAGATGAATACAGAACAGATTTCGATGAAGGTCGGGGAGGATATGGAAAAATAGTGGCAACTAAGATCAGATGATGTGATCAGGTCAATGTGATTCAACCAGCAAATGTACATTATAATTCTTTTGAACTCCTGTTGAAATCTGATGAATGAATTTGTCCATGGATCTAATCTCAAAGACTTCCATTGAAGGCAAATACAAAGACTCGATGTCACACTTCTTGGTTGTTGATAAACTTGTCCAAGGACCAGTTACAATAAATTTCTATATTTGTAGACATGAATATGAGGGCTCTTAAAAACATCATGGGAAAAGCAGAAAATACTAGTAACCAGCATTTTCTCCTTTTCCTACAATGTTTTCTAAAGTTTCAGGGACAAATGGCGTCATTTGACATACAATTGGCTTATCATCTGCAAATGCTTTCAGTTTAGAGGAGACTAAAATTTTGATTTTTAATCTAAACTTAAGGCATATTTTAACCCCTTTACCACACAGTCCAGAGTTTTAGCGACCCTGAGAAAAGAACCTTTTTGAAAACATGGTAGGACAAGGAGAAAATGCTGGTGACAAGCATTTTCTCCTTTTCCCACCATGTTTTCTATTTAATCAAAGGCAAGTTTCATCAGTTAATCCACCTTTAATTTGTCGTCTGCAAATGCTTTGAATTTGGACCAGTCTAAAATTTTGTCGTTTGGTAAAGAGTTAAGGTAACAGGCTAACCCTGAAGATACCCATTGTAATATTGGTGCCTTGATATAGCCTTCATTGCTGTCTGACCATTTTTTCCTTTGAACACTTTACCAAACAATTCTGTGATTTTACATCCATGAGGAAGAGGCCTTTTGAAAACATTGTGGGAAAAGGAGAAAATGTTGGTAACCAGCATTTTCTCCTTTTCCCACAATGTTTTCTACCCTGTCAAAAAAACTTTTGTACTACTTTCAATTAGTAGTCTGCAGATGCTTTCAATTTGAGAGGGGCTAAAATTTGTCGTTTGGGAAAGGGTTAATATTCGGACATTACTTTGTCAAAAATGACGGATAATAAGTAAGGAACTGATTATCATTTCTTCGCCATAGATATGTATTGATCTAGAAAGGAGACTAGACAAGGAGCGATTAAAAAGTTGTTACTGCCTGAAGCTGGCTAGCCTTTGCAGACAGAGCATTGATTGATTGATTGTATGGTGTTTAACGCTGTTTTCAACATTATTTCAGTTATATCGCGGCGGCCATTGCACCTGTCCATGCTTTCCTAGAGCTTCTTTTACCAGTACTCCACACAATATTCTTTCCAAGCCACTGGCTGCTTTTCCACATTTGCAGACAGTGCAGATATAAGTTCAGACACTGTAGAACATGTATTGATCATGTCTTGTATTTTTTGTGATATTCTGAACAAAGAGGTATAAACTTTCCTGCTGTTCACAGCCATATCGCGGAATGGGTGAAGCAAGATCAGCCTACATATACATGAAGTCTGATCTTGCTCTACACTCTCTGCTGGTCTATCATTAGTTTAGGTCATGTAAACCAAATCCAATGCTGTAAACTTAACAGATTCTATTTTTGTAATAATCAACAACTTAAGAGTCTGTAGGATACAGGCTGAAATCTAAAGAATGAACTGTTCCCTGCTGTGTGAAAAGGGGTCTTAATACATCTGCAAAAAGTATCGACCCAGGTCAGCCTGCACACTCAACGCAAGTTGACCTGGGCTGAAAATTTTTGCCATTGGTAAATTTTCTGTAAGTCAAAGGACCAGTCTACATTATGATAGAGTCGGTTGATAGACAAAATGGACTTTATGGACCGATAATGTGATGTCTTGCTTAGTATAACAAATCTTGGAGATGCATGAAGCCCCTATTGCCAGAGCATGGCTTATATATTGATCATTTTAAATGTAAACCCAAAGAGTGCTGTTCCTAGGTTTTATTGCGAAATTTTCCAAATTGGACAACAACTGTGCAGACTAATAGCAAAAAATTTGGCCCAGGTCAGCCTGCACATACTGCACAGGCTGACCTGGGTCAATACTTTTCGCAGATGCATTAAGCCCCTTTTTCACAGAGCATGGCTCAAATATGTTTTAACTCTTTTCCAAACGACAAAATTTTAGACCAGTCTAAATTGGAAGCACTTGCAGATGACAAAATAAATATGACTGAAAAATAGAATTTTGTTTAAGGAAGGATAGAAAACATTGTGGGAGAAGGAGAAAATGCTGGTTACCAGCATTTTCTCCTTTTCCCACAATATTTTCAAAAGCCTTTTCTTTCAGGGTCGTTAAAAGTCGGGATTGTGTGGTAAAGAGTTAAGTATTTCCTAATAGAAATAGGTATAATACAATCATTAAAAAGATCAAAAGTATAAAATATTTTCATTTACCATAATTTACATTGTTCTCTATTTAATTAAACTGTTAAATTGTTAAATTATTGTTATTTCCTTCAATAATTCTGCACATGTCCATTTTTTAATGTCCATCTAAACCTAAACTTTTCCTCAAAGTCTGACCACTTCTCCCCTTTTTGAAAAACTTCTCTTTTTTCTCAGACTAAGGAGAAGTTACTTCTCCTCAAATTCTGAGAGTTGGCAGAGGCCAAAATATTGTGGAAAAAGATGGCACTGGTTGCTAGTGCAGTCTACCTTTCTGGAAAAAAAAATGTTTTTGTGATTTCACAGGATTGTTGGGTAAATGGTTAATCCTTCACACAATCTCCCTCACCCCCCACCCAAAGCTTAACGACTCTAAGAAAAATGCCTTTTGAAAACATTGGTAAAAGGAGAAAAAAAGCTGGTAACCAGCATTTTCTCCTTTTCCCACAATGTTTTTCTACCTTTTCCAAAACAAATTTTCAATTTGTCCTGAAATGCTAAATGGTGAGGACAGATATACTGCTTCATCCAGACATTTACACAACATGTCCGACAGTATAGATCTAGTATCAGACTTCAAATCTATGCAGTCAGATATTGATCTGCCCTATCTGAAGAAGCAACTGAATTTTTGCATGATGCTCTAATGCTGAGATATATAAAAAATGTCAACATTCACCTTCAAGATAACTGAATTGGTATTTAACCAGTTACCACACAATCACGACTTTTAACAAGGTTCCCTGAAAAAGAAGTCTTTTGAAAAAAAGGTGGGAAAAGGAGAAAATGCTGGTAACCAGCATTTTCTCCTTTTCTCACAATGTTTTCTGCCCTTCCCAAAACAAATTTCAATTTTTCAGTCAAATTTATTTTTTCGTCTGCAAATGCTTTCAATTTGGACTAGTCTGAAATTTTATCATTTGGTAAAGAGTTAACCCTTACAAAACAACCCCGACTTTTAATGACGCCCCCCCCCCTCCAAGAAAGGAGGATTTCGACAATGATGTTGGAGAAGGAGAAAATGCTGGTAACTGGTATTTTCTCCTCTTTTCACACAATGTTTTCTACCCTCTCACTGAGAAATCTTGTCATTTGAGCCGTATTTTATTTGTTGTCTGCAAAATAATTAATGCTTTCAGTAGACAATTCTATTTCGATGAATTAGAACGCCACAATCTTTGATGGTCACGTGACCGTCTGCCATTACGAAACTGCAAATTCCTGGACGCATATCTATATCAGACATCATCGCTGTGGAAATATCTTGATAAATTTATATAATATGGATCCTAATATGATCCTTTTCTGTCACAGATTTGATATATTATTCGTGGGTCTTTGTTCATGAAGTGACTTCGCGCCTTTTAAATAACTGCTTATACAGCTATATATTCTGCGTCCAGTGTGGATCGAGACCGGACAGCATTAAAGTGTAGTTTTGTCTTCAATTCTGCACTGTCCACTTAATTGAAATTTTCTAACTAAAACAAGCTTCAAAACTTATGTGTTTTTTTGTTGTGATTTTACATGTACCTTCAAAACACTCTGACATTGCCATTACAGTTTTATTTTGTACCCATTATGAATCAAGATTTTACTGTACTAAATGTGCGATGATGTCTTGATCTCACACTCTCCACCACAAAATGATTCTCTTACCACAAAAATTTTGGATTTCTTTTCTCGTTTATGGACTGAAAATTTCATTCTAACTTTGTTTTTGATGAGGGGATGCTCTTTGAAAGCTTAAAGGAATTTGTAAAACATCATTTATACACAAAATGGTTTCTTGATGTAAACCTCTTCATGGCTGCATTTTCTTTATATATTTTCTTAAAGTTTTGTAAATTACTTTGTAAATTACTTAAAAAATAAATTTGTGGGTTTTTTTTTTTGGAAAAAGCTCATTTAAAAAAGCAATTGGGGAGAGGACACTTACAAATAGATTTTTGCATCAAATGAGTTTGAAAATAAGTGATAAAGGCTGTCACAAAAGATATGTCATTGTTTTATTTTGACATAAAGCATATTTATAAGCTCATTGACAATATATTATACAAAAGAAATTGAGTCTTGAAATGACTATCATTCTCAATAACCCAATGTGTTGTTCACATGCCATGTTTTGCCATTCATAGTCTTTTCTGGTTGTTAGTGCAACCAACCAGAGCACACTCTTTTCCACTCCTTTTTTTTTCTATGGCATATTTGATGAAAAACTATTACAACATCGATTATATTCGGAAAGTATCTCTTAGCCTGCGGCGGATGCGAGTAAATTTTGTAGTACCGCCATAGCAGAAGGAAGAGTAGTCAGGGTCAGGTAAATTGGTAAAAATCAGTTTCTGGAATTGTCTATATGGACAAGTGTAAATGTTGAGTTAACCCTTTACCACACAATCCCAAGTTTTAATGACCCTTAGAAATAATGCTTTAAAACATTACGGGAAATGGAGAAAATGCTGATTACAAGCATTTTTTCCTTTTCCAAAATTGTTCCCTATTTAAAAATCTTTGATTTGCCCTCTGCAAATCCTTTCAGTATGGACAAGACTAAGATTTTGTCATTGGTAAAGAGTTAACCCATGACCTTACAGGCCAATTTTAGACATACTATTTACCTTTTACCAAACAACTCGATGTTTTCAGGACCATGTGACAGAAAACTTTTGAAAACATAATGTAAAAAGACGAAAATGTGGGTTACATAATTGTGCTGTCTTCTGTCATTCTTTAGGTCTGTTTGTGGGTCTTTCCATCCTCCCTTCATAAACCCTTAACCAGACAATCCCAAGTTTTAACAACTCTAAGGAAAAACTTTTTTGAAAACATTGAGGGAAAGGAGAAAATGCTGGTAACTGTTTTCCCTACAATCTTTTCTTCCCTTTCAATGGAGGACTTCTATTTTTGAGTCACAATATTTTTGTAGTCTGCAAAAACTTTCAAACTGGACAAGTCTAAAATTTTGTTGTTTGGTAAAGGGTTAAGGAATTTGCCAAATAATAGAAATATTGTTTGTTGTTTGTAAAACTAAAACAAATGAAGTAACATAAAAACAAAAGTCTGCATTGTATTATGTCGTTTAGCATCTTTGACAGCTTTAATTACCTACTTTAAATCGGGCATACTATTATACGGCTACTCAAAATGTACAGTTTGATTTTGGATGTAATGAACAATCTTCATAGTATAGATGTAAATATTGCAATTTCAGACCTGTTGTAGTCACAACATGAGGCAGCAAAGTGGACAGTGTAGACTCAAGATCAAGCTAATATTTTGTTAAGTGTAATCTTGATCTATACTCTCGGCATAGGCAATGAAATCCAGGACCCAGCAGTTTCACAAAAAAAGTTTCTTATTTTACTCAAATCTACTGACAGTGCCAGGTTCTGACTTAAGTTGGGACACATTTCAGCAACATTAAGAGACTGTAGTAATCTTCTCAAATCCTCAGTTGACACTAAGTTTCAGACTCAACTAAGCAAATTAATGGACTTAAGTCAATTAACAGACTTAAGTCCATTATCTGGCTGAGTTGAGTCTGAAACACAGGACTTGAGAATTATACATAAGTCTAATGTTAGTGAAATGCGTCTGGAATAGCGAACTCAACTTACTTTAAGTGGGAAAATAAGTCTTTGTCCAGATTTGAGCAAAATAAGAGACTTAAGTTTTTTCGTGAAACAAGGCCCACGTTCAGGACTAGATGGTTGATGAAAATACTGATTTTTTTTCTTTTCTTTGCAGGTAGATCTACAGAAGGATTTACTTGATAAGCTAAGTATTGAATGGCTCTGTGTTTTCTCTTCTTGGGTTTGGTGCTGATCTTGTCATGGGCAAAGAAGATTTGTTTGAGGCTGATACTACTGTCAACTCCCTGTCTTCTGTCTTCTTTGACTCTGAGAGAGATTAGGCATAGATCTTCCTTACCACTGATGAAGGCACATCTGTGGATCTTGTGTGCAGTGAGGGCACCTGTGTGGACTCGGTTGAGGATGTGGTGATGGAGGAAGAAACCAGTATGGTTCTCTCCTTAACTCCACATTGCCTATGATGTGGGAAGATATGGACTATGTAGAGGAGGAGTTGGGGGAAGTGGTGAGCTTGTTGGAGTTTAGCTTTTCCTCCTTGTTCTAATCTATGAAGGTTGTGGAGATGGAGGATGAGAGCTACAATGGCTCTCAGCCCCATAACTTCATTATCTGTGATGAGGGATGGCTTGAATGGGGAGTTATACAGGATTGCTTTCATTGAGGAGGAGTGGGAGGTAGAGCGGAGTTCTGTGGAGCTTGGTTCTGCTTCCCTTTGGTCTTTTGTAGGGGATGTGGAGATGGAGGACAAGAACCATATGGTTCATTCCTTCATCTCTACATCATCTATGGTGTGTGATGAGCAGATGCAGAGGTGTTGGATGATGAGGGAACGGAGATCTTTCAGCATGGGGGTATTGAGGAAGACTTGGAGATAGAACATAGCTCTCTAGAGTTAATCTATACCTCTCAGTCCTCCTTGACAGTGGATTGGAAGTTACGGGTTTGCAGTTAAGACGAGGTTTGTGTAGGTTTGGCTTATGGAGAAGAGGCTGAGCAGTGCTTGGACTCTTTTTCAATTAGTCAGGGAGGTGAATTGGAGCTCTGTCTTGATGAACAGAGTTCCTTTCCACCTGTTGTCATTCCAGAGCCAGAGCCTGTGGTTGTCACATGCAGTGGATGCCATAGCTGTTGGCCTGATAGGTATGGCGACTAGGTGTACTATTTTAGGTAGACAGAGTGTTCCTAGTTGCAAACATTAGTTCTTCATTTGAAAACATTGAAGGTGGTGGTAAGGAGAGGAGGTGGAGGTGAAGGTTGTCAGGAGAGGAGGTGGAGAGGTCTCTGTGGTTTAGAGACATGCACATGGGCTTGTACTTGCTATCTGTCCAGTAGTCTCTCTCTGAAACTGTGGTAATTATTTAAAAATCAACTGTGATTCCATCAGTGTGTTTTGTGTGGCTGGCACACTGGTTAAAGCATCAGGGGCTGAATGTATATTGTCAGTTGGTTTACATGTAGAGCTAGGGTTCTGCAATCGAGGAAGTATTTTAGAAAATGGAAAAAAAAAACAACACTTTTGTTACAAGGTCATGGATAGGTACACTGGCAGCAGCAATAAAAGTGAAATACTGTTGAAAACGTCGTTCTGCTATGGAAATGCCTGACAGTTGTGTACAGTTTACTCATATTACTTTTATATTTGTACAGGCAATTGACCATTATGTGCTACTTTTTTTCCTCTAATGTAGAGCCTTGGCATCCATTAAGTACTAGTTTGTACTAGGAAACAAAAAAGGCATTAGGATTAGGTATGAATTAAACCTGTCTTAATTTTCAACCAGCACTTGCATGCAAATTTTTGAAATACTGTTTTTCTTTTTTCAGTTTATTTAGGTGTTATGGAAAGATATGGGTGGAATCTGTGTACACTTTGACCAGGATTTTGAAATGCCTCCGTTTTTTTTTTCTTCAATTTTTTCAGGCGCTGGTCAATGTTTTGATACTGGTTTTGTAAAAAAGCAGCCAGTCATTGCAGCAGGATTTATTCCTCTTTTATTGCTGACCATTGTATTGAAAATGGTTTTGTGGGAAAGATGCCATTGGCTTGGGAAGAATATTGTGCAAAGTATTGGAAACAGAAACTCCATGAAAGCATGGAAAGGTGCACTGGCTGCTGTGATCTAATTGAAATAATGCTGAAAATAGTGTTTAACACCATACAATCAATTCCTTTCCTTTTCTTTCTTTCTTTGTCCGCTAGTACAATGCTGAAAAATACTTGACTCTTTACCATTCAGTCCCTGACTTCACTTTAGAGGCTTTTAAAACATGGTGGGAAAAGGAGAAAATGCTAGAAACCAGCATTTTCTCCTTTTCCCGCAATGTTTTGTGTACTTTCAAAGACAAATTTCATCATTTTAGGCACATGTCAATCTTCATCTGCAAATCCTTTCAATATTGACCAGTCTAAAATTTTGTAATTGGGTAAAAGGATTAATTATTTATTATATCAGTATTTTGTATTTTTCAGACTTTTCCCCCACCCTTCCACCCCCAACAAACCAGACAAATGTCAAGGATAATCTAAGATTGCCCAGAGGTATAGCCGGTTCGTTTGGGCCAATGGTAGAGCTGCCAGAATTGGAGGAGATATTCCGGTGCGTTCGATTGGGCGTCTTCCGCTTTTAGAAGCTCTGCCGTCTCTTCCACTCGATATTTGGAAGAGCCGGCAGAGATTCGAAACAAAATGGCGGAAGCGGCCAACAAAACGTGAGTTGAAGGATGGTTTCTTTTCAGTTGACATTTGTTTTTTTTTTTTGTTGTCATGTGCAAATATTCGTGTTTTTACTTCCTGAAAAGATTGCTCTTGCTCAGTATCCAATTTGCGGTGGTAAATATACGGTAAATACTGATTAATTCCTCCGCATGTCTTGAATCACCCTCAGAATTTTTAGGGGCGAAATGTCTTGGGTTCGAAACGTTCTAATCTCTCTCGAATTGGTATAAAAAATATATATCTTTTTATCACTAATTCGACTTGCACTGATGAATAAAAAGCTGCTATTTTGGGGATTGTTCAAGGCCTGTTTAGACAGAACAAGCTAGCGCCATTCTCATCAAATAGCCATTCTTCTACAAACAACAGCAGTTTGTTGTAAAAAGCCGCCATGTTGAATGATTCTAAATTTGTTCAATTGGCTTTCTATTCCAATCGCTTCTGTGAATAGCATTCTCTTCTTAGCAGAGCCCAAACGAACCGGCTAGTAAACAATTTATGTTTATATCATGTATTTGTTTTCCATACTCTGTATAAGGAAATCCTGAGATCACTTCCTGTAGTTGTCACTTGTCTTGTTTGAGTGTCCTCTGGCAAGGCACTGCTGAGGCACTGTTGAAGCATTATTCTGGTCAAACCCAGGAAGAACATTTAACCCTTTACCACACAATCCCGAGTTACAAAATACCCCAAGGCAGAAGGCTTTTGAAAACATGCGAAAAGGTTACCAGCATTTTCTACTTTTCCAACAATGTTTTCTACTTAATTGAAGGCAATTTTCATCGTTTCAGTCATCTTTGATTTGTCATCTGCAAATGCTTTGAATTTGGATGAGTCTAAAATTTTGTGGTGTGGTACTACACGACAAAATTTTAGACTTATCCAAATTCAAAGCATTTGAATCAAATTTTAGACTAATCCAAATTGAAAGCATTGCAGATGACAAAATAAATGTGACTTGACAGTTGAAATTTGTTTTGGGAAGGACAGAAAACATTTTTGAAAAAGGAGAAAATGCTGGTTACTGGGAATGAATTGTGTCATAATGACTATCATCAATCCTAGAAAAGAAATTGGCTGAGCTAGGGGTTCAAACCAGTGACCCCCTGTTCTCAAGTCTGCCCCAAAAATATTGACCATCAGCAAATCATTTTTAGACTAGCAAAGCTAGTCTATAGGCATCATGATTGACCCAGAGTCAAAGTAAACAAAAAACCCTACAGTTGCCAAATACTGCCTCACAGTAAAATACTTCTTTCTATTAGAAATCCTAATTCTGTTATATATGACAATTTTGACAAAAACCACTAAATCTCTACCACTCCAATCTGAACATGTCTTCTTACAAAGTAATGGACTGAACAAGATGTCATTTATAAGGCACAAGATCTTTGCTTATATGTAAATTAAGTGACCTATGCAAAGCAAACTATTATCAATTATTCCTACACCACTGTAACATTATGAATGAATCTAAAAATAGATACACCTAGGTAACTTGTAGCAAATACCAGCTACATTAATTCTCACTGGACAGAGAACCCTTATCATTCCTCCAGTCATTCATTATTTGGATCATTGTGTACAGTTAAACTGTTAGGTTAAACTGTTATTTTGTGTTTAGAATATTAATCCTTTACCACACAATCCAAAGTTTTAATGACAGTGGGGAAGAATCCCTGGTAACCAGCATTTTCTCCTTTTCTGTTTTCTGCTTTTTTGGAATCAAGTTTCATCAATTTATCCATCTTAAATTGGTGGTCTGTAACAGCTTTGAATTTCATTCCGTAAAGAGTTAAATCATTCACTACATCTTTCACTATTGGATATTGACTTATTCATTGTGTGGTGTTTAACACCGTTTTCAACATTATTCCAGTGATATCATGAAGGCCAGTGCACCTATCCATGCTTTCCTGGAGTTTCTTTTACCAGCACTACCGGGACTCAGTGACCTTTTGTGGACAGTGTGTATCAAGATCAGACTGCACAGAACAGCAGTCTTTTCTTGGATCTACACCGTCCAATAAGAGGATATATTTTCTCCAAAATGTAACTTCGAAATAGCAATATTCAGGTGTTTACAATTGGCTTGAAAGTTTCATTTAATTTTTCTAGCAGGTTACGGGTTAAACTGGATGATAGTCAACCAATAGCACGCATAGCCCCCGTAACTCAGTCGGTAGCATACAGGACATGAGAATATGAGGTCGCTGGTTTGATACCCGGCTCGGCCAATTTCTTTCCAAGGATTGATGGTAGTCATTGCGACAGGATTCATTCCTCTCTCAAGTTTCGACTGTGGTTATGTGGGAAAGCAGCCAGTGGCTTGGAAAGAATATTGTGCAGAGTACTGGTAAAAGATACTCCAGGAAAGCATGGATATGTGCACTGGCTGCCACTATATAACTAAAAAAATGTTGAAAATAGGGTTAAACACCATACAATCGGTCAATCAATCAAGTTCGCTAGTATGTCAGTACTTTCAGTACTTTGATTATGCACTATGTCTTGGATAAAGTTAGAGGAAAAACTGTAGCGAACACCACTCGTCTGAAGACTACATCTTTGGCCAAATCTTCACCAGATTTAGTCATAGTATTTGTCTTTATGATATTTAATCCTTTATCACACAATCCTAAGTTTTAACAACTTTGACTAAGGAGGGTTTAGAAAATACTGGAGGAGGGGCTCAGGAGAAATTGTTTGTGACCAGTATTTTCTCCTTTTTCCACACTGTTTTGCTACCCTTTCCAGTGTCTGCATTAGCATGACTTTCGGTTTGTTGTCTGCAGTAGATTTCAATTTGGACAAGTCTAAAATTTTGTTGTTTGATAAGGAGTTAAGATTATTTTGACAATTGCCACTATGCAAATATGAAAATTCGGTTAGCAAGTTTGTTTCCTAATTACAATCGTCACAAGTTTAAATTTTGGTCAATCTTGGTAAAAATAAATAGGTCACATAAGATAGATAACAATCACTCTTGTTTGTTTTTGGCAGTAAATTAGAATTATCTTAGATGATTTCAAATGTTTGCTTACCTGGTCACAACACTGACAACTTGTTTATACTTTTGAGATCATATTTTGATTACATGAACTGAGTCCATATTCACCAACTGTTCTTAAGAACATTCTTTGTCTTATTCCCCAAGATTTTCAAAATTTGAAAGTAAAACACTACTTCTGATGAGCAAAACCAAATGGTTTAGCCAATTAGAAGTATTACTTTCAAATCTATAAAATTCAGGAGAGTAAGACTGAGAAAGTTCTTAGGAATGGTTAGTAAATAGAGATCCTGATCTGTCCATCTGTCTTAATAGTATGCCCTGCAAATTTCCATTTGTGTTTAAGCCAAGCCAAGAAAGATGGCTCAGTCTATTTAATACAAGGCTTGAAAGTCAGGTTCGCTGATATAATTCACAGCTCTGCCTATTTCTTTCACACAATTGATGATGGTCACGGGAAGAGGATTCAACCCCTCTCATTCAGACACTGCTGTATATTTTTTTCAACAATGTGCTGTATATTATTTTCAACTATGTATATGTGGTAAAGTAGCCAGAGGCTTGGAAAATACAAGTAAAACCAATTCTAGGAAGGCATGTATAGGTGCACTGGCCTTTGCAACATAATTGAAATAATGTTAAAATAGTGTTAAACCATAGAAGCAAGTTTTGGTCCAAGTTTACTCAAAATTGTTGGACGAAAATTTTGTCTAGGTAATCTTTTTGACTTTACAATACCGGTAGGTCCATTTGTATACATTTCAAAAGCAATATAAGCATGGACAGTCCTAAAAGGATATCAAACCGGCTACAGGGGCTGGGCACAAATATTCTGCCCAATTCAATGTTAGATTTCACTGTGTTACAGGGTAGCTTTGGCTTTAAATTGAAATTGGGCAGAATATTTGTAATTTTAAACCAAAGTTTCCCTAAAACACAGTGAAATCTAACATTGAATTGGGCAGAATATTTGTGCCCAGCCCCTGTAGCTCAGTCAGTAGCGTGCAGGACTTGAGAGCAGGAGGTCGCTAGTTCGATCTTCAGCTCGGCCAATTTCTTTCCGAGGATTGATGATAGTCATTGCGACAGAATTCATTCCCCTCTCACCGCTGATCATTGTTTTGATGATGTTTATGTGAGAAAGCAGCCAGTGGATTGGAAAGAATATTGTGCCTAGTACTGGTAAAAGACACTCGAGGAAAGCATGGATAGGTGCACAGGCTGACTCGAAATAACTGAAATAATGTTGAAAAGGGTGTTAAACACGATAAATCAATCAATCAGAATATTTGCCGTGATGATGTTTCAGGCAGGTTCAAATGGAATAATATCGGGTCAAAAAGTAGGTAGAAAGTAGTAGAAATTTTGAGCTTCTGGGCCTCTTCTTCCTACTTCTTCACCCCTTCAGATGCCTAGGCCTTCAGTGCCTTTGGCACTTTGATTCATGAATGTTAGTGCTGTTTTATATGTCTATTTGAAATCATGTTCCAAGGTTTTCTCTCTTTTATATTTTCATCAATTGAAGTAAATGGTTGTGGCCTTTAACTTATTGTTATCAATTTAATTTGAAAAAAAAAATATGCTGTGTTTTTAGCTGAAGATCATTTCTACAGAAGATGAGATGAGTTATTATAAACATCTGTTTAGTTTTTTTTTTTCTGCTATTGCAACATGTATAGCTATACATGTATTATATGTCTCTTGTCATGTATGGGACTACTTTGGCATTTTTTGTTAAACAAGGCCCTTACAGAGGTGGCCTCCTCGTGACAAGGGCTGGGCATTATGTTTCTCTTTTGTACGTAATGATAGCAAACAACCCCGTCTTGATGATTCTTTAACACACACACACTCACTCTGTGTCTCTGTGTGTGTGTGTTTTACCCTTTCATCGATTCATCATTATCATTTGGTCAAAATTTATTCGTCATGTGCAAATGCTTTTGATTTGGACAAGTCTGAAACTTTATCATTTTATAAAGAGTTGAGGGTTAGGTAGCTATTGGGTATCTATTCTTTGAAAGTAATGTAGGGGTAATACCCACTTGTAGCTCTAGCAGATTTTGTGATGCTGTTTAATTGATAGACTGCATATTTGTTGGAAAATTCTAGCATGTGCGCTTAGTAAACCTTTTGTAACCATAATAGTGTAGCTAACAGTGGTAGAACAATATTATTTTTCAAACGATTTCAATGAAATCTTAAGGCATTATTTGCAAACGAATGTTTGTTAAATTGTTAAGTGTGTGTGTGTGTGTTGTTACCCTTTCAACGATTCATAATATCATTCGGTCTACATTTATTCGTCATGTGCAAATGCTCTAGATTTTGACAAGTCTAAAATTTTATCATTTCATAAAGGGTTGAGGGTTAGGTAGCTATTGGGTATCTATTCTTTGAAAGTAAGGAAAATTTGCCAGCTGACATTTTAGAGACTGGATGATTTGGGCCAGAAGGATTTAGCCCGCCAAAAAATTAGATAGGACAATTTGTCTAGATAAATACGATGGCATGTCAAAAATTGAAAAATGAAAGGCCCACAAATAGCCAAAAGTAAACAATTCCAAAGTCATAATGTAGGCATATTTTATCCGAATTTTATATGTTATAGTGCAGTCGCCAAAGTTGCCAAAGTTACAGAAAAGAGTATTAGCAGCTAATGGTTTAAAAATTGTATTTTATGACTTGTGACTTTTGTGAAATGACTTGTGTAATATTGGCACACATATCGAGGGCAAGCACAGAAAATGGCTGACATTAGCCACAATTGTAAGTATCATTAAAATGTATGTGATTTTGTTAATTTTGCAGCCATTTCCTGCGCACGTTCTTAAAATGCGTGCTAATCGTTCAGATCAATAAACAAAGAAGCTGTGCTCTGGCCAAATGGGGTTAAATACATCTCCATGGTGCATTATATCATGCAAATCATCATATTATTATAGATCCATAGATTCAATTAAGTCTCACAAACGAAGCATTCTGTAGGTAGAATGGTCCTTTGACATGCAAAATTGAAAAAAAATTACAATAAGCAATAAGTATCGACCAAGGTCTGCCTGCGCGGACTGCCAAGGCTGACCTGGTCAATCATGACTTTTTGCAAATTCATAGAGCCCCCTTTTCACAGGCATGGCTCAAGTGCTTTATTCATGTTTTTCAAATATGCTAAAAATGTCATTTAGCCACGAAGGTCAAATCTCTTAGCCCATTAACAATATTATTTTGTGCGTAAACTCGCCTGAAACAGTGATAAATGTCAAGGTCAGTTTCTTGGATCCCCTGGTGGTAAGTAGACGCCCGCTGTACTGTCTATTCAAGATAACTCTTATTTCTTGCCTATTACTATTTACGGTCATTCCTATTTTTTATGTACTTCTATGATTGCCAAAAACATGAAAAATCCATATCATGGAATTTTGATGAAAAAAAGTGTTACAACAAAAATTTACCCCAGTATAATGAAATTCTGAATTTACACTTCATGATAATCAACCGTTTTCTTGTTGTAAATGTTTTAAGTGATTGACTGTATCTTGAAGTAACGGAGGTTAAGTTATTAAGTTCAAGTTTTCTATCATCCATGGTGTGAAAACCATCAACAAAACTTACATAAACACATAAATTCATTGAAGATATAAGCATATGGTAAGGAAATAAGCCAAAACTTTTGGATCGTATTGCATTTTTTGAAAATTGAGACACAAAATCGTAGCTATACCTTATTCTTCAAACTGATTCTCAAATTTCGAAATACTTTTGTTTAAAATATCTTTATGTACTTCTATGACTGGGGATTTGAATGACCATTATTCTTAGTTATGTCAATAAATGTATTACTGATAATTTTCCTTTCATAATTTCAACCATGATTCTCTAACTTAAAATGTTCAAATACCAATTAAGATTGTAACGGATGTTAAAAAGAAAATTCCATATGACAAAATATCCCAATTTTCACATATTACTGAATGATGAAGTTATGAAATGACTCAGAAGTAAGATAACTTTACTCAACTTGAAGAACTATAACATTAAAAAATGTAGGTCTTTTGAAAAACAATGACCCAGATTTTAGAAATAAATCTTGCAAATTTTAGACACAAAAAATGAAAGAAACCAATCAAAGCTAAAAGTTAATACACCTACATCACCTTATTGATTTCTTTAAAGCAAAAGTAGACACTGTTCTAATAGAATGCTTCACAATCTACCATTCTATTTGATTTCTTGAAAGATTTTCTAATCCTGGTAACGGAAGTTAAACTAAGTATATTACTGAATCCTCTGGCGCTTCAAGTCACACTTTGCCTTCATACATACTCTCAATCATGTCAACTATTTCAAGGCCTTACTTGAAAAATTGGCTTTCTCTTCCCTAGGGATACGGGGTCCGTTATTTCCATCATAACCCTTAGGGTGCCGAATAAACCTAACAGACATTTTTAGTTAAGTTGTAAGACCAGAATAATTGCAACATTATGAATGATGGCTGTAGTCAACAGTGTTCCAGCAAAGCTGATACTCAACTCACTGTGCAAATCAGAAATCTGACAGCTTGTTTTGTGCAGTCTGATCTTATCTACACTGGTCGAAAAAGCAACAACAGTTGTGAAACATGCTTTAAATGATATTATCCTTTTCAGGTACTCAAACTTCATCACGTTTTACAGGCCATTTTATCAAACGTTCCTACCTCATCTATGACATTGATCTTAATTGCACCAGATCAGTTCTCTGTAAATGTGCAAATATACCATTCCCCATAAAACATAGCAACACAAAACTCAACAAAATTTAAAACAATATTATCTGTGAACTCATAATTGCCATTTTCTGTATATTTTGCTTTTAAGTAGTACCATCTTGCATTCAAAACCGAACAAAGCATTGTGTTTGAACAGTTACAAACTTTGAACTACTTTTGTTTCATTGCTGTGAGGTTGGCGAGTCAGTTTGATAATGGATAAACCTCAGATAGGTGTATTTTAGGTAGTCTACAAACGGCAGTCAAAAAGTATTGATTTTAGTCTCGGATGTTAAAGATCACGGATGTTAAAATTGGCATATCGTTTGGATCAGAAAATGTCCTTTTTCTGGTTGTTATGAGAATGATCCATATTTTTTTATTCTTAGTTGGCATTCTTCTCTAAGCATTACGTTCAATACAAAGCAATCAATAATGGTTTTGCTAAAACCTTGGTAACAGAGGTTAAACAACTTTTTGTCTGAATGCTATCTTTGATATCAATAATGTATTTTTTTCAAATGACATTGGTTTTGGTGATTCTTAGACTCTAAAATCCTCAATATCAAGCATAAAAGAATATTCCGACAGTGATCTCTGGACAAACAGTTCTAAGTTTGACCATCCCAGCACGAGATAAAAAGCAGTAACGGATGTTAATGCCTTTTCGGCGACACCACTAAACCATTGATATTTCAAAATTCTGTTGCATGTGTCTTCATTTGTTATTAATACATCTGTAAGCATACCAGACTGGTATGTTTTGTGCAAGAAAGAACTGTGAAATATCAAACAGTATACTTTCTGTAAAGTTTCAAAATCATTCCCCCAACGGAGGGACACAGAAAAAAAGCACATTTCTTGACATAATAAGCTAATTTTCAAGACTTTTTAAGTGAACATGAGAATGGACAACTCTGTATATGGTTTCTGTATGGTCCATGTATCGAAAATAGCTTGATTATTTTACTCTCGTTCGCTAATGGTGTCAATAATTCGGCAGCGACACTAAAAAATGGAAAAAGTACATAGAAAACAGGAATGACTGTTTATCCTGTCACCTCCTATAAATTCCGTCGTATAACAGGGGGGTCATATAAACTTGGTGATATACGGTCACTTGACCACGTGACTAGGTTTATTATGTCAGTTGGTCACGTGATCAAGGTTTATTAGGCTAGTTGGTCATGTGACCAGCCGGAACTCCTTTTTTAGGTGCCGGTACACGAAATCAATATTTCAAAGTAAAATTATCGCTTAAAATTCGATGCACATTTTAATTTTTCTTATCATTTAAAATAAAACAGAATTCTTCGCCACAACATTCTTCCGAGGGTTTACGTCACGTTTATGACGTAGTCAGTATCATTCATGACGTCATTATTACAGCTGCATACCTAAGGCGCTTTACACAATTCGCCATACAAGTGTGTTTTTTTCAAAGTGCGAAAGATGTCAATATGTGCCTTAATTTCGAGCGAAATATTCTATCTAGTCGGATATATGTTTGTAAATATGAAACAGGATAAACAGAATAGTGTTGTGGATTGGAAAATTTGAAGAATAGACAATAGTGTCTTTGATTCCAGGAAAGTTTGTCAGGCTCGGCTCGGGAATTTTATGGTATCAGTACCATAAGATATTGAATAAAAGGTACGGTCTATGTATCATGTTTGTTTTTTGTTTTGTTTTGTTCATTTACAGTGCGTGACAGGATAAATAGAATAGATGGTTGGTGTCTTGGATGGTTTAAGTTTATCGGGCTCGGCTCCGGAAATTATCCGGTTCGCCTTCGGCTCACCAGATAAATTCCTCCGCCTTGCCCGATAAACTTAACCCATCCAAGACACCAACCATCTATTCTCTACAGTATATATCAAACCAAAGCAGATGTGATCGATATGCTGCTTTGGGCTCAGGCCCTATTTGAGATGTACAAGCGTTAACCCTTTACCACACAGTACCGACTTTTAACGACCCTGAGAAAGAGGCCTTTTGGAAACATTGTGGAAAAAGGAGAAAATGCTGGTAACCACAATGTTTTCTACCTTCCCAAAACAGATTTCATTTTTTGAGTAACATTTCATTTTGTCGTCTGGAAATGCTTTCAATTTCAACTGGCCTAAAATTTTGTCGATTGGTAAAGAGTTAACTGATTAAGGAATATGGGCACGGAGTGCTAGACCGGGGTCGTCTCAGAAGCAACGAGACCATCGATAACGCTAATCCGCTTTGAGAGATGGTTCGCTGGTAGTCATCTGCTTCTGCATAGCACATTTTTAATAGCCTAAATTTTTGTACTTTTTTGCAGTGACCCTTATCCTCCTAAAAAGTGAAATGAAACCTTCAAGCCGATAGTAAAAACCCAAATTTTGCTGTTTCAAAGGCACTTGGGGCGATCTCTCCTTAACGGACACTGTAGATCCAAGATCAGACTGCACGTTCTATGCAGTCTGAGTTTGATCTACATTGTCCGCAAATGGTATTTGAGTGGCACTTACCAGCCTAAGGGTTAAGGTCGATTCAGAGAAGGATAGAGAGTGTAACTTTTGTGTTCGAGCGCAAGCGTAATCAAAGTACTGAAAGTACTGTCAGACTGGCGAATTTGATTGATTGATTGATTGTATGGTGTTCATCCCTGTTTTCAGCATTATTTCAGTTATATAGCGGTGGTCAGTGCACATATCCATGTTTTCCTGGTGTTTCTTTTACCAGTATTCCGCACAATATTCTTTCCAAGCCACTGGCTACTTTCCCACATAACCATCGACGAAACGTGAGAGAGAAATGAATCCTGTCGCAACGACCATCGTCAGTCCTCGGAAAGAAATTTTCCGAGTCGGGGATCGAACCAGCGACCTCCTGTTCTCAAGTCCTTTACGCTACTGACTGAGCTGCCAGGGCTATGCGTACTATTGGTTAACCCTTAAGCTGCTGATCGCGACCCACAGACCTTTGCGGACAGTGTAGATCAAGATCAGACTGCACAGAATGTGCAGTCTGATCTTTGATCTACACAGTCCTATACGGTATTTTCTTTCCGGTGAAATCAACTTTGAAACCGCAATGTTTTGGTTTTTAGTATTGAGTAGAAACTTGCGTTTCATTTATTCAGCAGTTTAAGTGTTAACTATAATCCAGTTTAAGTTTAACCCTTAACCTGCTACAAAATGTTAAATGAAACTTTCAAGTCGATGGTACACACCTGAATATTGCCATTTCAGAGTTACAATTTGGAGAAAATACATCCTCTTATCTGACAGTGTAGATCCAAGATCAGACTGCACGCTCTGTGCAGTCTGACTGTAATCCACACTGTCCGCAAAAGGTCATTGAATTGCGGTAGTGCTGGTAAAAGAAACTTCAGGAAAGCATGGGTAGGTGCTCTGGCCTCTGCAATATCACTAATGTTGAAAACGGCATTAAACACCATGCAATTGATTAGTCAATATCCAGTAGCACAAGATGTAGTTTACTATCTAACTCTCTTTACAGAATGAAAATTTTACGCTTGTCCAAATTCAAAGCTGTTGCAGACCATAGATTAAATGTGGTTGAACTGATGAAACCCGATTCCAAACGGGCAAAAAACAATGTGGGAAAAGGAGAAAATGATGGTTACCAGCAGTTTCTCCTTTTCCTGCAATGTTTTCATAGGGATTCTTGCCCAGTGTTGTTAAAACTTGTGATTATTTGGTAAAGGGTTAAGACATTGAACAGCAGTTTAGCATAACAGTTTAACAGTACACAATGATCTAAATAATGAATGAATGAAGGAATGACAAGGGTTCCCTCATCATCATTGTTGGGTTTTTTTACCCTCGCCATGCGGCATAAAGCCATGTGGCGAGCAGCTATTGGTTTTTTATCTATTTTGTTACAGACAATTGGGTTTTTCTATTAATCAGACGGCAACACTCCACGGTTTAAAAGGTATAGTATAAAAAAGGGGTTAATAAAAGAATACAAGCCGGTAGGCCGAAAACGACCCTTTTAGGACCACCATTAAAAAACACGTGTAAAAAAAGAATATATACAAAATGTACATGGCCGTGGAGCGTTGCCTGTCTAATTTATAAAGATTTAGACTAATCCATAGTTTTACATGCAATTTCTTTGGACTCAACAGTGTTGGTAGATTCTAATTATTTCTACTATAGCTATAATGGCACTGTTCGTACTATGTATTTTCTAAGTCCCTTTAATTTATATTACCAATATCTTATTAAAAAAAAAAAAAAAAAAATATATAGTCGAGGCCAAAAACTTACAGAGAGTTCTCTAAAAAGTTGAACAAAACAAAAATTTACACTATAAGAGCTGCGGGGGGACCGTCAGTCCTGCCTGCTGTGCAGGGCGATCAGGACGACACCACTCAGTAGGGGCATAAAGCCAAAACTACTGGGGTGCTAGTTCTTTCCCTGCCGCCCTAACCACAGCAGGTCCCAAAATGGGTAAAAAATGCTCTAAAAAGGGAAATTAAACTGTTACCAAAAATACAACCCTATAGGGGCAGGACTACAGGGGACTCAGCTCGGCATAATAAAAGCCCCTGTGTCAGTAAAAAATGGTCTAAAAAATCGAATATCGACCCAGATCAGATCCGGGGCGAACTGACTGGCGATCCCCTCGCAGCGATATATATAAAACAATGAAATTAAATTCAACTTTAAAACGGACAATATACCTGGCCAACACAAACCCGCATGAGTTGAGTAGATGAAGTTAAAAATCCCTTGTAAAAAAGGGAGCACCCATGCTGGGCTCGGTGACCTGTAAACCCCGCCATATACTTAGTAAATGGGGGGTAAAACAGTCTTTAAAAAGAAAAAGAAAAGTTCCTATACTAAATATGGAAAATCTAAGTACAATGTACTTACTCAATAGGGACTAATCTTAAAAAAGCTGTTTAAAAGGAGGGTACCGGCTTCAAAGCTAGTAGAAGAAAAAGAAAAAAAAAAAACCCAAGAGAACTCTTTGCAATTCTAGTAGGGAAAAAAAAAAAATACTTAAGTCTCAAGACTGGGGCGGATTTAAGGACACGCCTTGGCCTGCTTTGAAATATGCACCACAAAATTATAGTGGATATATCTGACTCATATATCTGGACCCAACAAAAACGTAAAATGGGCCAGAACAACAAAAAATAATTATGGTTTATTTGAAAATGTAAATGAAGCAGCGTGTCCCTGGACGAACACAGCCTAAACTGTGGGGGAAAAAAAAATAAATAAAAACCTGATGCAGCTGCGAAAAGTAACGATCCGAGTCGGACAGCGCGGTATGAGCAACCCGACTCGGTCCGAGACCCTTCGCTACTTGTTAATGCTTTTTGTTTTTATGTCCAAGGACCGCCCTACTTCATGATTGAGTCAGTTGTCAAAAAGATAATATCAATAATAATACCAGATTCATAAAAAGATATAGAAGTTGGTTTAGTAAATAAGTGCATAAGTAAAAAATTTAGTTTTATCCCATTAAGGGAACTGTTTTGTTTAAATATGGACCAAGGCGTGTTATTATTTTGAGTGACTGTATTCAAATTTTGTCAGTCATTTGACAGTCAATTAGATACGTCTCCAGTGCTTTGAAAGTAGAGGACCGAAGAGCCCTTGACGGAAAAAGAATATTAAAAATGTTAAACTCTGCGTCCTCATGAAAAAGAGCACTGGAGAACTTTCGTCTCGCAACCGAGTGGACGCTACAGTCCAGCAGAAAATGCTCCGTGGAGTTACGGACACCACAGGTGGGGCATATGGCCGAACCCCCAATTATGTGGTGTCCTAGGCTCCCTGGCAATAGATTATAGCCAAGTCTCAGACGCGTCACACATTTATCCACCCTTTTGTTGGTTGAATAACTGTGTGGCGGTCTGAAACTCACTCCACTACCATGATAGGGCTGGCCCTTAAATCGTTGTGCCAGCCCTTTTGACCATTTTTCTTTAATGGATATTTTAGTCATGGAGTAAAGCTCTTTGGTTGCCAGGGGTATTTTATCTCCGACGGGACCATCCAGAGCGCGCTTCGCCGCGTCGTCAGCTATCTCGTTCCCCATAAAACCGACATGTGCTGGACACCACACAAAGGTAACCTCTGATTTATTCAGGTGGCACTGATCATAAATGGACAGAATATTTTCTAACAGATCAGGCCGAGAGTTGCTATTCCTTAAAGAAAGTGATTGTAAAGCCGAAAGAGAATCAGATAGAATAGCAACTTTGTGTGGTTTATTGACCAATGTCCAGTTTAGTGCGTATTGTATAGCAGTTAGTTCTGCGGCATAAATAGATAACCTGTCGCTGAGTCTTTTTGATGTTTTAACCTTAAGGGCTGGTATAACCATTGCTGCAGAAACTGCTGAATTTTCATTTTTACTGCCATCAGTATAAATTTTTAAGTGCTCAGCATAGCTCGAATTTACATGATCCTCCGTGATAGCCAAAATATGAGAAGGAGGACCACTTTTAGTAAATTTCGAGCTGAGGGATATGTCTACTTTTGGTGGTACGAGAAGCCACGGGGCCGCGAAACGCGATCCAGAGTTCGCTGCACTGCTAACGCCGGGAAGGTGTTCCTCCACCAGACTGGCTGTGGTGGCCCCGAATGGAAGAGCTGGGTTTTTATATTTGCTCTTGGCAAAGAACCCCCTCCCAACGATCGCGTTCACTGGGTTGCCAGGCTTGCTAGAGATCCGCGCCCAGTATTTAACTTGTTGAGCCTCCCTCCGCAGGGTCAAAGGCTCGATACCGGCTTCCAGTTCAAGATACACAGAAGGGGTGGAGGGCAGTGCTCTCAGGGCTATTATCAGGGCCCTTCGCTGGATATTATCAAGCATTTTGAGCGCAGTTGTTGAAGCACAAGCAAAGACTATGGCACCGTAGTCTAGCTTTGGACGTATTAGGGACTTATAGAGAAGAAGGAGCGAGTTTTTATCAGAGCCAAAATCGGTGCCCCTTAACATTCTCATAAGGTTTAAGTCCCTTTGACACTTTTCTGTTAACTGTTTTATGTGAGACAGTAACGAGAATTTACGATCCAAAAGCATACCCAAAAATGTTACTGTCTCATCAAATTTAATTTTTGTGTCGCCTAAATATACGTCCAATTCTTTTAGATTTTTATTTCCGAAAATAATCCCTACTGTTTTTGTTTTAGAGATTTTAAAGCCCCATTCTTGGGACCAGCGCCAAATGGAATCCAGCCCTGCCTGTGCCTTACGTTGCAGGGTTTGACCATCGGATCCCACTAGCCAGCCGCCGGAGTCATCGGCGAATTGGCTGATAACCATCCCTGTCCCCTCAGTTGCAACAGGGAGATCGTTAACCAAGAGAGAAAATAGCAGAGGGGATAAAATGGCGCCTTGGGGGGTACCCCTTGTCAGCGTTTCAGCTTCCGAGAGGGTATCCCCCACCTTAACAGTAATTTTTCTATCCAGCAGAAAGGCCCTAATATATTGAAAGCATCGTCCGGTAATCCCCCACTTTTTAAGTTTGTAAAGAATCCCCGAGTGCCATGCAAGATCAAAAGCGGCCTCGAGGTCAAGAAATATAGCTACAACAGAACGCCCTCTATTTTTAGCATAGAGGACGTCATGTTGTAACCTGACCAACTGATCTAGTGTCGATCTGCCCTTTCTGAAGCCGGATTGAAAGGGATTTATTATATTTTCAGATTCAAGATAACTTTCCAAACGGGCCTTAACCATCCCCTCTAACAATTTCCCAGGGTGGGAGGTAAGGCTTATTGGTCTATAAGATTTGGGATCAGCTGGATCCTTATTTTTCTTTTGAAGAGGGATCACACAGGCGAGCTTCCAGTCCCGAGGATAGCTGCCCTCTTTCCAAATTTTGTTAAAAAAGAAGAGCCAAATGTTTAGAGTGGAGTCGGACATGTTCTTGAACATTTGATAAGAAATTTTGTCAAGTCCCGAGGCAGAATTTTTCCTGTTATTGATGCAGTCTTTTAATTCATTAAGTGTGAAATCTAAGTTCATGGGATCAGAATTTGATGTTTCACCTGGAGAGTTTATTTCTTCAAAATGGTCGGCTTCAAATTTTTGTTGAAAGGCCAAAACCTCCGGCTCTACATTAGTTTCGCTTGAGACCTTTGAATAATGCCGGACAAGCATATTTGCCTTGTCCAAGGGACTAATCGAATTTTGACCATTTGAAGTAAGGACAGGGACAGGGGCGTAAGAATTTCCTTTAATTCTGCGAACTTTTTGCCAAAAATCTTTTGAATTTTTCGGGTCATGAACACAGGATTCGCAGAATTTTTGCCAATTTTGTTTTTTAGATTCTATTATAATTGACTTTGCCAAAAAAACTTTGTCTTGATAAATGACCCGGTTGACTTCACAAGGGTTTCTTTTTAGATTATTGAGGGCCTTCTTTCTCTCCTTGACTGCACTTTCGCAGGAATCGTTCCACCAGGGGACCATCTTTTTTGGGGTAAGATTCTTATTTTTATTTTTGACCGGAATCGAGCGTTTCGCCATGGACAAAAACGTAGAAGTAATATTTTGCTGAAATTCCTCAATATCATCTGAGTAAACATCTGCCAGGGAGATACCCTCACACAGATTTTTAAAAGACTCCCAATCCGCTTTTTCATATATATATTTTTCTTCGGAATTATTTTCAAGTGAATTTGAATTAGATTTTAGGATGGATATGAGGATTGGGAAATGGTCCGAGTTCCAACTATCGTTGATTACTTGCCAAAAGGTCTTATTTGCTATTTTTGTACTCGTGAATGTTAGATCAAGGCATGAAAAAATGCCCCTAGCAGGATCTAACCTGGTGGGGCTCCCATCGTTAAGCAGTACCAAATCTTTTTGTTCGACCCACTCAAAGACTGCTCTTCCATGGGAGTCTGACCTCTGGGCGCCCCATAAGGGATGGTGTGAATTAAAGTCACCAGTGATCACGAGTTCTTTAAGTTCACTCGAAGCCGAAATGAGTGAACTTAGATTATTTAGAGATTCAAGGTCACACCCCCTTGAATAGATATTTGCCAAAATGTAAGGGGTATCTGAGGAGTAAATTTCAAAAGCTTGGGTCTCAATCTTGGTCTCCCCATTTTGATCCCTAGCACTGTTTACATTAAGATTTTTAAAATGGACACCATGTTTAAAAAAGGTGGCTAAACCACCGCAAAAATTGTCGTTATTGTTTTTGAAAATTTTATTCTCTAAAGTGTATCCAGGAATATTGCGAGTTGTTCTTTCGTTAAATTTGGTTTCCTGGATACAAATGATGTCGATACTGTTATTAACAAGGAATCTCTTAAGTTCTGTTGTAGTGTAGGCGGAGAGTCCACACGCATTTAAACTTAAAATTTGAAGGTAATTGGCCATGGCGAAATTATTATGGTTTAAAAATCTGTTTTTTGGCCCCGCGGAGTAAGTGGGGAGAACCTAGACTGAAGCGCCTAGATCCAACCACCGTTTTTAGGGGAGAATTCAGGCACTTCAGTCTGGAACCCGTAGGTTTAGGGAGGCTGGATGGTTTAATTGGCCTCGACATTTTTTTCGGAGTGGACCGACGTGCTGGTTTTTCCGAGTCAGGGACGCGTCCACCCTCTTTATCATCCTTTGATTTGATTTGAGCAGGATCTTTTTGAAATGATGAAATAAAGGATGATAAAAATTTGTTTCTTAAGTAATTTTGGTTGTAATTTCCGCTTTTTATAGTGGGATCCATGACTAAATTTCTCATTTTTGCCAAAAGATGATCTAAATTGAATTTTTGTAGAAAATTGGTGTCTAATTCAGAATCCGTTGATACGGATCTGTCAATCTTTTTTATGGATTCCACTTGGGTGGACGCGTCTCGCTTCTCGGATTGTTCTTTTTGCCTGGGGGGAGGGGGGGTTGAAACCTCCCCCAACGATGAGTCCGTAGAGGTCACATCGGTGAGAGAGGGTTCACCCCTCTTTTTATCAGGAGTGCTGTTCCTGCCTCCATTATGTGTTCTGATATAGGTAGGGGTACGTGGTGATGTTGAGTTTAGGGAAGATTCCGACACTGAGGTGACATCGGTGGTTGTCTTTAATTCTTTTATGGGAGAAATGGGGGGAGTTTCAGTTTTGTCCACCGATGTCTGCTTTTTATTATTTGGGGAATCTTCCTGGGCCATATCTTTTTGTCTGTCAAGACGGGTGTGGGCTATGTCAATAATTTGTTTTTTGTTTGTGTATTGAAGGGTCCTGATCTGTTCTGTTTGGTTTACCTTAAAGGTAAATCGGGGTCCTTTAGAAGAAGGGGAGGGGAGTGGGTTTGCCGAATTTCGCTGGGGGCAGAGAACAGCACCAATAGAGGGACATGGGTCACAGGCCGTCTCGGCCCGGGCCCAAGAGCAACCGTGAGCGTCCTTGTACTCTTGTACTTTGGACGCCCACAAATATACCGGACACCGACTCGAGCGCGCCGTGAGACTGCCCTGGCAGTTGGTACAGCAGACTACACTTGACTTGCATAGTCTGCTATTATGTGAACCAGCACATCGGGCACAGACTGTGTTATTCGGACATTTGCCGGAGGTGTGCCCATAATTTTGACACTTGAAGCACCTAAGCGGCGGGGTAATGTATGAAAAAACAGGAATGAAAAGATCAGACTTTGCTACCCTGACACACTCTGGCAAAACCTTTCCAAAGAATGTCAGGGCAACAACCGCCGTTGGTGCCCCAAATCTATTTTGAATTCTGGAGGCTTTCATAATAAAGATATTTTCGGAGTTAACTTTAGCCTCCAGAGTTTGGACTAATTCCTCTGGACTATAGTCTAGAGGAATATTATGTATCACCCCCCTAACCGTAACCATGTCGTCGGGGGTGTATGCAAAACAGCGTATCCCGCAGACGACAAGGGGGGCAATATTTAATAACTTGCTCAGCATTTGAGCCGAGCACACCTCCAGCAACAATCCACCATCCTTAAGGATTACAATTTTCCTGGCAATCCCGGCCAGGTCCCTGCTAATGGCACGGGAGAGGGTCAGAGGAGATGTCTTCTTAAAGCCATCCCCTCTCCCAAGGGGTCTAATAAAAGCTTTAAAAGCCCAAGTGTTATTGGAAAGCAGGTGGGCCTGACCGGGATTGATGGGTTCACCATAATATTTAAGGTTAGCCGACATGGCTCTACAGATATGTAAATAAATGTATAAATAAATACATATATATATAGTTTGTAAGGCTATTGTATGGCTATAATTTTTTGTAGTATATTGACACTGGGCCGCCGCAAAAATGCTTGACCTTCAGTGTAGACCTAAAGGGTGGGTGGAGTAAATAAAGTAAATGAACACTAAATAATCAAAAAATTATATCATAAGATATACTATTGGGTAAGGGATAGGGAAGTAAAAGATGAACAACAAAGGGATAATATAGTAATGTGCGATGGCACAAGAGGGAAGTACACTCAAAACCACAAAGTACGAACAAAGTATGGAACGAAGTGTTCAAATAATAATGATGCTAAGGAGGTGGGGTAGCCAACACTGTTGATGCTGTGAGAAAAGTGAAAGACGCGATGATAATCAAAGGACTGATAGTCCTGAGAGTCGCCTGGGGGGCAATGGGTTAGAACTTTTCACCCTTTTCTGTTCAAATCTATTAAAAAGCATTCAAGATACAAAATAACTTAACCATAAGACAGTATTATATGCAAGCATATTTCTTAGTTGTCTTCCTAAAGTTGCAAACATTTAGGCACCAGAAACAGGTTTAAAAAGTTCAAAGTCTCTTACCCCGGGTGACTTCATTTAACAAATGATTTTCAAAAGGTAAAATCATTATAAAACAAGTCATTCGTTAAAATGATATCCACCGCCGAAAAAAAAAAAAAATTTTTTTTTTTAGATAGAAACATAATTATAAGAGGTATCGTGTTTTGCATGTAAATGGCCTTTTTGTCATTGGTGAAAATATACATTAAGCCCCCTTTTTCCATGACACGGTATTTCATTAAATAAAAACAAATACCGATTGGCTGTGGCTTATGATAAACAATATAAATATGAAGTTTCATAAAATTTTGTCCAGTAGTTAAAGAGATATTGATCCATAATGGAAATATACATCAAGCCCCCTTTTTCCATGACACTGCATTAAAAACAAAAACAAAACAAAACAAAAAAATAAAATAAAAAAAAAAAAAAAAAAAATAAAACAAAACAAGCAGACCGGAGGACATCAAGCCTCCTCTTTCCATGAAAAGGCATTACATTTAAAAAAAAAAGTATATCGGCGGACTATCATGAGGAACACATGTTTGAAGTTTCATTAACTTCGTCAACGAATTTAGAATATATCTGTCTGGATGGACGGAAGATCGGACCGATGAACAGACAGACGGACAGACAACATGAAAACTATATCCCCCCACCCCGAAATTCAGCGGGGCATAATAACTGTCGAAGTTCCATCAATATTTAAAGTTCCTTCCCAGCGTAACAATGCCTGTAAATCAGGCTTCTAGGTTGATAAAAATGTTTTTCTAGCGCAGAAACTGGGTGATTTAACTTACATGTATATCTTAATTCTTACACATATTGCTAAAACAAACATTCTAAATAATTTCATTTGAACAGGGCATACATTTTCTCTCCAGATTTAGAATAAGTTGTTTTTGTATGACACAATTTTTCTAAAATTGGACCATGTGGTTATACATATATCTGTTAAATTGAATAATTGTCCTTTCCAAATACAGGATGCTAGACATGAAATTTGGGTGTAATTGCTTATACAGTTTCAAAGGCCGTGATTTTGAAATGTTACTACTCAGTTCTGAAGCTTCTGTAAAGTTTATAGAAACAGAGCAGAACCACTTGAACAATTTTACAAGAGGGCCATTTAGGCAACATTAGTATGGAACTCAACTGAAGTTTGTCTTTTGGTACAGGATCTAGTGACATACTTTTAGACCAAAATTGCCCTTTTGAAACTCACCCATATCTAATCTAAGCAGTCTGACAAAGTTTCGCGAGTATTGGACTAAACATAAATGGATTCTACAGCACTAGATCTATTACGGTTTCATCTGATTTGACCTAGTGACAACCTTTTTCTTTTAAACCCCGGTGACCTACTTTCAGTTTTGTCAAAAATTATTATTGAGACAAACAGCTGTGCAATTTCATGATCATTGGACTGAAATGTAGCCTCTGGAGCACACACAAATATTTGACTCAGTAATCTACGGTCCTTTGGAAATAATTTGTTTCTGTTGTCCGGGTTCAAGTTTTGTCCACAGTGGACTCTAGAAATGTGGCTGCTACAGCTCAAGAAAAACAATATAACCCAAAAGCATGATCATCAGCCTTTTAACTTTGTCTGCGTGTTATAACGGCCCAGGAATTAGTACTCCTTCCACACCAATTGAAAATTGTAGAGATCTACATGTGTATTGCTTTGGTGTAAACTACATATGTTTGCGATTAGCTCTAGTACCCTGTACAACAACCCTTTACAAGATTACAAACACTCCAATAAAGACCTTGTTGTTCGAGTGGGTTAACATTGACCTGTTCTATTATATTTGAAATATAGTGAAGTAAAAGTCAAGTTCTCAGATTGCTGGGAGTTAGAACTGCGTAGTTTCAAGTCGAATTCCCGTGTTACTTCATATTTTGGCAGTTACGAAAGTACCTTTCGTTCTGACACCCGCACTAAATAAATACTAGATCTAGGTTAATCGCACATTGAAAAAAAAAAAAAGAGCAGACTTTGACAAATTCACCTCTTTAAAAACGAAAAACAATTAATTGAACACAGTAAACTTTAAAACACTCTCTCTGCATGGGTCGGTGAGGCGCTAGGTCGGTGTACTCTGAAAATAAAGGCCGCATCAGCGACTGATTCATTCATAAATATGTAAATTTATAGAGAATTCCGTGGTGCACATGACGTTATACGTCACGTGATTATAAGATCTATATTTGTCACACAGCTACATTCCAGAAAGCACCTGCTAAGCGATGACTTGGTGCAGTCTTGAACCGTGCGCATTACATACGCTATTGTACGATCTCTGCCTGTGCACCTAGAATATGGGTGTGCAAAGTAGTTGATGTCTAGAATAAAAAGCTCTGAAGAAGCAACGTTTAAGAATGTCTAAGAAGGCAACGCAACCATTCCAAGTCGTTATAAATTTGTTTAAAAAAATTAGCCTACTTTTGGGAAAAATCTCCATTGAAAGCTTCCACGTTAACTCGGTATCGCCTTTCTCTTTCCGATCATAGGTTGAATGTTGGATTGAAATAAGACTTGCAATTACGGACAGGTTGTAAGATTTAGAGTGTGCTTCTAATGGGTAGTTATCAAACCTTTTTTCACTGAGAACTGTCCACAAATAGAAGCGTGCCGTAGTGAAGACGTTTGTCGTCGAAGAGTATTTTGCAGCGTGTTCGCAAACTTATTCAGTTCACGACGGCTATTTTTAGATACATACATCATGCGCTATTTTAAGAGATGATGTCTGTGTAAGAGATAGGCTATCGTGTACCCTTGTGGACGGAATGATTTTTCAAAGGCTTAAACCGTTAAAGAGCTCAGTCTTTATAGACACATTCATTATCACAAAGGCACAATTGAAAGTGAATTACTACAGAAAAATTGGGTTGTTTACCGAATAATTAGAAAACTATGTTTTATCTCGTAAACCGGAACTTGGGACAGGAAGCAGTACAAGGCCGGAGGTATGCTTACGTCACCCCATAGATCAAGATGATAATGAGAGCCTGGTTGCTACGCAACCAGGCGACTCAAAAAACCAATAACCGATCGACGGGCGAGGGTATACTTAACAAAGTTTTCGTTGTTAATTGGTATCTCTTGATCTATCGTTGATGCCCTTCTATTGAACGTTTTTTTCTTTATTTATGGAAAGCGTATTATCTTATCAAGATGGCTACCGGATGTGTGATTGGAAAGGGTTCCCTGTCCAGTGAGGGTTAATATAGCTGGGACTTGCTACAAGTTACCTAGGTGTATCTATTAATAGATTCATTCATAATGTTACACTGGTGTAGGAATAAGTGATTCTCTGCTTTGCATAGGTCACTTAATTTATATATAAGCACCTTATAAATGATATCCTGTTCAGTTTATTACTTTGTAAGACATGTTTAAATTGGAGTGTTAGAGATTTAGTAGTTTTTGACAAAATTGTCATATATAACAGAATTAAAGATTTCTAAAAGAAAGAAGTATTTGCTGTGAGGCAGTATTTGGCAACTGTGGGGTTTTTTGTTTACTTTGACTCTAGGTCAGTCTTGATGCCTATAGACTAGCTTCGCTAGTCTAAAAACCAAATGCGTAGACATTGGAAATTTGTATTTTTGGTGGCATCACTATGTAGTTGATCCATGCTCTAAGAGCAGGGGGCTTAATGTATATGGAAGAAGTATCGACCCAGGTAAGCCTGGGCAGTCTGCGCAAGCTGACCTTGGCCGAAACGTTTTGCTATTGGTTGATTTTCTGAATGTCAAAGGACCAGTGTACCTCATGATTCATTCTGTTGTTAGACAAACTGATTTTATGGATCCATAATTATGCTTGGTATCATGCACCACAGAGATGAATTAGGCCTCATTTTGCCAGAGCATGGCTTAGTGGTTTGTTACCTAGAATGTACTGGCCTTTGACCTACTTCTTGATACTGACACACCAAAGTTAAAAGGTAGTAATCTGCGATTTGTTTAAAAGTGCACGTTTATTCGCCAAGCCCCTGCTGGCCTTTTTTACTTTACTTAAGTGAAACCCTTCATAGTTACTAAAACCGATTGTTCGTTCAGTCAAGATCTATTCACTTCAGTGCGATGGTACTACAACATTTTGTCCTGACCTCAACCTTCTCTCTACGGATCTTAACTAATCCTGTCTTCACATCTCTCCACCCAATCGGGCATCGCACATCACATTTATAGGAATAAAAACCACTTCCACGGTCAATATCAATATTCATATACCGAGATAAACGAAGAAGGCATCAATAGGCAAAATCTAGGAAAGTACATTCCACTAATGCACGCCTCCATAGTGAGTCATAGAGTTTTTGGTAATCGAGTTTTCATTTATAACGTTACAGAATGACTTCCCCGTACCTTATGAGACCATGCTTCTTTTTCGACATACCAAAGCGAATCATATCCTTACACTCACACCGAGGAACTGTCGGGGTGACGCCAAACTGAACTCATGCTCTGGTAGCACTTTACCCGACCAATGGCGTGTTCCACAGACACTCTGTACCTCCTGTGGTATCTATTGTACCTGTTACCTTTCCTTGCCATGTGTTTTGCGGGGATGGGTTGTGTTGTATGTCGTTATGATAGGATGTCCATTTGGATAACTTTTGTCCACTAGCAAAACAAAAAAGACAGGAAAAGTAGGTCTTGTGTGCCTGTTTAACGCCTAAGTCTCTAAGTTTGGGCGTCATTCAGATGGTCAAGAAACCCAGACTCAATACTAGTATATATCTTTCATACCTTCATTATCAAGCGACTGAATCCTGAGACTGGTCCTTGGGCATTCAGAAAATTGATCTATAGCATAAGATTTTGACCCATTTCAGCTTGCGCAGACATGAGCCTATTCTTTTCGCAGATGCAGTAAAGCCACTTTTCATACAGCATGGCTCATATATAATGTAAAAGACAGCGGCTTTACACAAACATACAGGAATAGATTATATGGTAACGCTTGAAAAATATTTAATTATTGTTAAAGACACAGAAGATGCCAAATGTTAACAGTAGCGGTGTTAAAATGAATTTAGATTCAAGTCCCATTTATAAGTATGGAAATTGTTGTAAAGAAGACAATCTGTTGTTGTACGGTCGGTCCAAGATTTAGTCCACAATAATAGATTGTCATCTCCACAATATTTTCCATACTTTTAATAGGCATAAATGCATTTTAACACCTGCATTGTTTTTTTTTGGCCGCTATTTGGCCTTTAGGTACCAGAAAAGGATTTCAATAAGAGCCTCAGGCTATAGATTAGAGGTAGCAACGCTTGTAATTATTTTATTGCTCTCAAAGATATTCCGAAAATAGGCCTGCAGGGGCTTGCATATTGGTGATGTAATTGTACCCGCCAAAGGGCTTTCAGAGAGGCATCGAATGAACATGTTCACATTTTGAACCAGTTACAAATTACCATTTACAGTAATATTTAATTAATTCGAAAATATTATACCAATAAGTAGATCAAAGGCGAGCGCAAAAATAGGCGAAAGCTTGATAACCAGTTCTAACAGTTATAGGTAAATTTATGTAAAATTTGTCCATAACACATCTGTAAAACCCTATGAATGAGTCTTCCTAGCCTAAAGCGTGTAGATACTTATCGAATCGATGATTCGACGTTGACTAACATACCGTTCAGAAAATCTACATCGGGCTTCAAGTTTCAGCAAGGTCAGTTTGTGCAGTCCAAGCAGGATAGCCTTGGTAGATACTTTTTCCGCATATGCTCCAAGGCATAGATCATTAACTCTTTACCACACAATCACGAGTTTTAACAACTCAGCGGTCATCGCTTGTGCATCTCTAACGTGTAATACGGCCTTCCGTCGCAGAATGGAGGGAAATTTGGCATAAATTACATTCTGCTGTTGGAACCACACATGGAGCAAGCCACAACGTACGCCGACCAACTCAAAACCAACAACAGTTTTATTCTGCCCATAGAAATCATCACTGCCTTCATACGCAAATTATCGTTGATAATGAAGGTATGAAAAGATATACTAGTACTGAGTCTGGTTTTCTTGACCATCAGAAAGACGCCCAAACTTACAGACATAGACGTCAAATAGGCACACAAGACCTACTTTTCCTGTCAATTTTGTTTTGCTAGCGGACAAAATTTATTCAAATGCACATCTTATCGTAACGCCGTGCAGCACAACCCATCCCCGCAGAACACATGATCAGGAAAGGGCTATGTGTGACAGGTACAGTAGATACCACGGGCGGTACAGAGTGTCTGTAGAGCATTGATCAGGTAAAGGGGTACCAAAGCGGACTGCGTAGGCTGACCTGATCGATACTTTTTGCATATTCATTAAGTCCCCTTTTCTCAAAGCACAGCTCAACTATATAGTGATGTCGCAGAAAAAAAATTACTATTAAAGGCACAGTAGATGCCAAATGATATTAATATCTACGCTTTTGGTTTTTAAGCTTGCGCTGGAACCCAAAAGTTACACTCTCTATGAGGATCGGAGACCGTTATCCTTCTCTGAATCGACCTTAACCCTTAGGCTGCTAAGCGCGACTCAAGGACTATTTGCGGACATTGTAGATCAAAATCTGATTCCACAGAAATTTCAGTCTGATCTTGGATCTACAGTGTCCGCTAAGGAGATATCTCGCCCCCACGCCGACTACCTTTGAAATAGCAAAATTATGGGTTTTACTATCGGCTTGAAAGTTTCATTTCACTTTTTAGCTGAATAAGGGTTAATACAAAACAGTGCATTATTTCGACACTCTGAGAATTAACTTTTGAACGTAGGCTATTAAAAATGTACTTTGCAGAAGCAGACGATCGCCAGCGAAACCATCTCTTGAATGGCAATAACAGACTGAATCTAGGTTCTTGGCGTATTATTTCGGCTACGGTCAACCCACGGCACAAATGATTCAGACAATACTGTACACATTCCACGGCTTTCCGCAGTGTAGAAAACATGTTGAAAGACTTGAGAATTTCAAAGACATCAGAACACATAATTACAAAGAATGACAAGCTTACCTGTTTTTGAGTTGTTTTTGAGCCGAAAATTTCGGAACCGGAAGAGCAACACAACATTTTCTCATCGGAGCCATTGGCTCCGAATATGAAGTTTCCTACCCGTGATTTTTGGCCTGGGCAAGCCAAGCCAAGCCCAAGGCCATAGGAATCGTATACCAGAATTTCAACCCCATCCAAGCTTTCACGGAAAATCCCGAGTAAAAGTGAAAAGTACCGCCTGCAATCCATCTCACTACCCTGAAAGAAACGACCCCTTAAAATAATAAAAATATTTCGATTTGAACATCATAGTAAGGTTTAATTTCACAACAAACTTTGATAGATGTGCGGTTTTAATCGTACGAAAGTTTTGACAGAGAATTTTGGGCCCTGGTGAGCCTATTCATAACTGCAAATTCGTGCGCTAAACAGTGAAAGAAACAACTGACAAACCTCAGGTGGTCGTTGATCAAATGTGTCGATGTAGATACGCAATCGACCGAGTTGTGACGAGTGCTGTTGCCGAGCACTAATCGGGATCGTTCGTTTGTCCTTTTTTCTAGACACCAGTAGTATAGGGAGGTAGATTCGGGACAAATGAGGCATTTTGTCCCGAATCTACCTCCCCTGGAGCCAATTTGTCCCGAATCTCCCTACCCTGGGGTAGGGAGATTCGGGACAAAATGTCCAAATTGGGTCGAAAAATCGTCATTTACCCTTATCTCTCCCTTAACCCTTCTAAAACCCTTTTGTTTTGTTCTAAAACCCTTATACTTTCTTCTAATGGACAAATTTCTTCTAAAACCCTTATCCCTTAACGGTCGGTTGTAACCCTTAACCTTTTTGATACAACCCTTAACTTTTACACAGACAATCACCTTGTTCGACTTAGTCTTTTTTCTTTTGTCCCTAGGCTGACCTCCCTGGAGCAAATTTGTCCCAAGTCTGACAGCCGTGGCGGTCAGACTAGGGACAAATTTGGGCGAAAATCGTCATGGGGAGGCTATTTCGGCATTTTGGCGACCATCTTGGATTTGCCCTGTATTGCCTTTTGTCCCTAGTCTGCCCTCCCTGGAGCAAATTTGTCCCCAGTTTGCCCTGCCGTGGCGGGCAGACTAGGGACAAATTTGGCCGAACTTTTCCCACGATGTGGGCTATATACCATCTCAGCTTGACTCGGGCAAAAGGCTCTGTTTGACTTAGTCTTTTTTTTCACCGTCTTTGGTCTTTCTCTGGTATCGTTGGACTTAGTCTTTTTCCACGTCTTTTATTCACTTCTGTAGGGTTTGGTCTTTCTCTATCACCGTGTTGGACTTAGTCTTTTTCCACGATATGTTGGTCTTTCGTTGGTTCAACCAAAGCACCATGTTGGACTTAGGCTTTTTCTCCACGATATGGGTTATATACCGTATTATGGTTGAATTAGTCAGACAAGATTTATCTCCCTTTGTGCTCTACGTGACTTTCCCGGAAATCAAACATGACGTCATTTTCCGAAAATGTAACGAAATCATGTTTACTGGGTTTTTCCCACCATTTCCCAGGAATCGGATCATCTAGACTTATCCGATCTTAATCTTATTCGTCCCTAGTTTTAATCGAAAAGTTTTTTCTCTGCAAAAGTACAACAACACATCTATGAGATTGACAATTCTCAAAAGATAGATTTTCTAGGGTCTTGGTTAGTCCTGAAAAGGACTGTTTCGATTTTTGGTATAGCTCTTTCAAAGATTTTTTATTGCTTTTATCGACAGCTTTCCTTTGATTCTTTTTGCTGTGGATTTTTCCTCCGCCTCCTCTAATGACAGTATCCAAAATTTGCCTGACAGATAGGGCACTCCACAACTCTTCTTCGATCTGCTATCAACTTTCTTATTTTGTTTATTTTATGCATAGGCAAAGTGGAGTCATGCATCATGGCCAGTAGAAAGGTTGTCAGATACCATTTTGTCATCGAGAGAAGTAGAAATTGTACACTATAGTCCATCACCATTTCTTTAGCTGTCATCTATTCGGGAGCCGAATGATTAATGTACTGGAAATAGCATCGTCTTTTATACGCTTGGAGGCGGGTTGACTTACTTATTAACAATTGTTGAAGATAGATTTTCTAGGGTTTTGGTTAGTCCTGAAAAGGACTGTTTCGATTTTTGGTATAGCTTTCTCTCTATTGAGAGCTTTCCTCTATCGAGAGCTTTCCTCTGATGACAGCTTTTCTTCTGATGACAGCTTTTCTTCTGGTTCTTTCGAGATCATCGGGAACTTGAACTCCTTGAAGTTATCAATGTTTTTTCCATATTTACCCAACCCCGTTTTTGGTGGTGTTACAGAGCTGGGATCGAATCGTTGTTTTTTGTGAAGTTGGTTATCGTCTTTCTCTGCTTTCTCTGATTTTCGTTTTCTTCCTCTTCTTCTTGGCTTGGGTTCTTCTGTCTGAGTTGTCTGATGTTCTACAGGAGTGACGATAGAAGCTGTTAACTTTTGAAAACTGGTTTTATCAAAGTTAACCTGGGCTGGGATCGTTATAGATGAATCTTGTTGACTCTGGTGGCTCTGTCGACTCTGTTGATTTTGTAGGCATAATGTCTCAATGTTTTTATTGAATTGATTCATATTTGTGTTTAATATTTTCACTTCTTCTAAAATCTGAGTTATTACAGAATTTTGGTTTGAAATCATTTGGGTTATTTCTTCTTCGATTTTATCAACCGATCCTGTCATCGGGTCGATGAATGTTGAATTCATAGCTATCGATAGAATATCTCTGCTGTTTTCAGGCTGTGGTGAGGAAATGTCTAGGACGGGGTTTTCTTGTGGTAAGGAGCCGACTAGAACGTCTAAGCTGGAATCCATTCTTCCGTGATCCGTTTGGTCTAAGTTGGAATCCATTTTCCGTTAACAGTTTTTTTTATTCGCACTAGTTAACAGTTTTATTCGTACTATTCGAGAATCGAAAGTCGAATGATTATAGAGAGAAAGTTCGCCAGCAATTTATAGCTTTCGGTCGAGGGGATTTGTCTTAGGATGTAGACTTAGACTTTTCTGTAGGCATTGTAGATAGAACATAATGTACTATATGATCTTATATTAGAAATTTCACTCACATAGAAAATAACATTCTATATGAATAAAATTTCTAGCTACATTTTTCCATTTCTGTTCTTTTCTTTGGGATTTTTTCTCTTTGTCCAAGTCTGAACTTTTCTTTATTCAAGTTTTCTGGGAAGAAATCAAAAAAACAGACGACCTTTTTAAATCATTTCTTTATTCAAAAAAGTTTTTAACTTTATTCAACTTACAATAACATGATAACATCATCATGAAAAACAGTAACGTTTAAAGCAAACATTCTAACACTATAACATATTTACAAGACAATTTCTTACAAAGCATTGGCGATACATTTTATATACAAAGTTTTTAATCTACAACAATGACAAAATAATTCTTACAATAAACAATTCTTACAATGCAAATTCACAGATACCTCGATTTTTCCACTTGTCTTCATGTTCCACAATAACTTTATGCAGTTGGTCATTACCTAAAAACAATGGGAATTTGCTGTCCATTTCACTATATTCACGTACTCCACTAAATGGAAAAACATGTTTTGAAATATCTTTTGTCGAAAGATTTGAATATACGGTTTCTTCTGTGACATCTCTATCAAAAAGAATATAGCCTTCCAAGGTTTCCATTGTTTCCTCACCGTCTTGAATAGATCCTCTTTTGTAGCGTAAGTAAAAGTCAAACAGAACTGATTTCATTTTCAGGACGTTCAGAAAACTTTCTTCTGTTCTTCCTACGATGATGAACACCCATCGACTTGTGGAATGCATTTGTTTAGCAATATAGTTGTCTTTCAACAGACAAATTGCTAAATAAGCTTGGAGAGGAAGATCGAAATTTGTATCATCCCCCATCATCACAATAAAGCTGTGTATACCATACAACTTATAGGATTTTTCTCCTTTTGCAACTCCCTTATGCAATTTGTTTATCCAAAGTTTCACACATTTGAATTTAATATCAAACTGTACTTGTTCATCGAGGGTGTGCTGATGGCTGAAATCTCTATAATCTTTTTCACGTAGTTCTATCGGTAAAGGTAGCATTTCACTTGACATGATTTTCACTTTTGATTTTCCACTCTTTTAGAGCTGTTTTTAAAGAACGTCTTACTTTGATCGTTCACTTCAATGTAACACGATGTTGTTTTCTTACAGTTTATTTATACCCTCAAACTTTTATAGCCATAGGGGACAGTATCAGTATCGTTTACAATGACTCTTTTGGTATATACAGAGCGAAACGTTTTTGACTGTGGTTCGCTGGTCACTGTTCTGTCTCTATGCCTTTTGATTCTACAGTCATACTGAACTTTAATTTCTACTGTGCGATCCAGAGCACATTTTGAATAGGTGTCGAAATTCACCAGCTGATTTGTATTGTGATCCAAAGTAATTCCCTTGACTTTACATTTGCTTTTTTCTTTTCCATCTTTTGTTCTCATTTTATAAGCGTAATTCTTGGGACCTAATCCTCTGAAATGAGTTATTCTGCAATCAGGCTCTTCATCGGTCCATTTTCCTAGTCTGCTGTTAATGATGGGAGGGTTCCACAATTCAGGATCATGAATGTACATACAACTATCTGTATCGAAATACAGAACTCTATCCCCCAATCTTTCAAGAACACTGTACAGTTCCAACCTTGCATAAGCTGTTACGTAGGATGCTACAATAACATTGGCTGTAGCATGCGTTTCGACAAAGTCCATCTTTTCTTCATAGTTGACTAAAATGAATTCGCACTCATTGTCAAAGATTTCCACATGTTTTACCGTATATTTCGGGTCGGTAATCAACTCGAAATATTTAGACGGTTCTCTGATGTATTTCGTCTTGCTCATGTTTTCACGCTGTGCTAATTTTCCCCAAAGACAGTTCAGCATAATCTTAGCAAATGATCTTTTGCCAGGATTTTTTTGAATACATTTGGGGTCAAGACGAATCCCTTCGGCTTCCTCATACTCGCGAATGAATTGGGACTTTTCCGAGTCTGTCTGACACCAGCCGGGATATCCACTGGCTTCTTGCTTGATTTTCAAGAAATTGTCCACATAGCCTTTAAAGAATTGATCCGAAACAGAGTGGAAATGCCAGATTTCATACACATGCATTAGCCGATATCCACAGTCGAGAGCTTTGAACAGTTCGAATGTAACCCAAGTTCCAACCAAGCCTCTCTCTTCTCTGTCATGATTACAAACGTTTGAGCTTTCTTGTGCACATTTCATACAAAGTGGAAACATCATCTTGTTGTTACAGTGAACTGGAAGAACAGGGTGAAACAAATCAATTGGCGGTAGAACTTTGCATTTAATGAGCCCTTCATACTGGCGAATATTCTCCATGTCAATGTTCTCAGTAGTCAAGATTGTGGGATGGCCTACAGGATAGAATTTATGTTTGCAGACGTAAGGATACAGAGAGCAAATGTCAATGTACTTGATTTCCTTCTCACTGCTTTCCTCAACATCATAGGCAATTTTTATTGCATTGCATCTGCCTCCAGCCAACCCCTCTCTTGGTTCGATGGGGTCACAGTTCGGGTATAGACTTTCAATGGTTTTTCTGTATTCTTTATCCTTCTTCATCTTGGCGTCGAATTCATGTTCCCATATGGTCACGACGTTATATCCCATTCTTTTGATGGTTTCTAGTCGTTCGATAGTACTGTTGTACAATTCATCCATTGTTTTTCCATTGATGGGGCTGATATATTTTCGATCCTTGAAACATGTCTGGCAACCATGAAATAAATCCCCGAAGAATTCATAGACAGTCTTTGATTGACGGTGAAATCCGTCTACGGTGTATTTCCCTATTCGAAATTCACCACCATTTCTGGCATGTTGAATATGAATCCCTTTTTCCATAGCAATGCTTTGAATCCAACGTATTGCTTTCATAGAAAACCGACGTCTGACTGGATCTTTGCATGAAATGATGGCTATCTGATCTTTTGGTAAATAATCTTTTCGCCAAATCTTGTTACAGGCGCCGGCGATGGTAAACGACTCTGTAAATGGACAAATTCCACTCTGTTCGATGAACAACTTTCTGAATTCACCACAGCCTCGTCTTAAGATATCAACATCCGATCGACAGTACATCTCCATCTCTTTTTGAAAATTGAATTCCTCACCGTTTTGAACTTTATCATTATACCAGACTATGAATTTTGATCGAGCCTCTTCAGACATTGAATCGGGTTTGTAATAAGACATATCCAGGTATGGGCCGACGTAATCCCAAAATTCGTCTGTATTTGCCCAGTGAGGAAAGTAACCTTTTTTCATTTCTTGAAGTCCAAACGTAGTCGGAAATTTTGCCAGCCCAAAGTTCATGAAACTGAAGGAGTCGATCAAACACACACCGTTCAGTTCTAACTTCAAAATATTATTTCCATTCATGGTTAGTTCTGGTTCTTTCATCCCAACGTTGATAATATGATTGAGAATAAATTGGCCATCATACCCTTTGAGATTATGGGCAATAGCTATGATTCCTTTATGATGCTTTGTAAAGAGCCAGCTGCAAAATTGACTCAAAGTTTCTTTTCCTTGAAAAATAACTTCTCTTCCTTCTTCGAATTCACTGCATGTGGAACAATGAAAATCAAGTGGTTTATCGATACATTCAGCACAGGCTCGATGTGCAATACAGTAATTCGGAATATGTACCCCTGTATCTTGCTGGCATTCGAAATCAAAGAAAATGAACAAAGGCTTTTTGACTATGGAAGAACTCGTCTCATCGTCGCTATCGTGTTTCATCTTACTCTGGTAAGGCTGAATAAAACAGCGATGAGAAAAGTCAACTATCTTCTTGCAAAGGTGGCACTTTTTCTTTCCCTTACAGACATGATTTTTCTTTCTGTCAAAAACCTGACCTCCACATTTTGAACAGAGTTTCACTAATTCACAAATGGTTTTCTTCTCTTTGCCTTGAAGTGTTTTGTGATTTTTCAAGCATTCTGCACTGAAAAATCGTCTATGACAGTTGGAGCAAACATACTCTTTTGATTCTGATGGACATTTTCCAGCACGGAAACAACCTTTACAGATCTTTGAGCAAGCATGGGCTTCCCGCCTGTTGTAACGCATATCGCAGAACTCACAATAATAAGCACAATCAAGAAATCCTGTGATGGATTTGATGTAATCATAGTGATTTTGATGAAAGTACAAATGTATGATTTTACTATCGTCTTTCACTTCTGGATGTTCAAATATTTTTTCCACTCTCGACTGCTGTTGATGAACTTTAATAACATAGTCTTTTTCATACAGGAACTCCTGAATTTTTTTGTATTCTTCAAGACCTACAGGCTGTGTCGACGAAACTCCAACTTCATTCATCAATTTCTCGGCTTCAGTCTTTTGAAGTGGCCTGTTTGATCTTTTGATGAGATCCCATCTTCGGTTCCATTCTTGGGTGTTTTCACGTTCATGGTAACAAATCCCCACAACAATTGCTCTTGCAAAACATAGATGATCACGATTGTTAATTTCAACAATCGAATATTTCTTCTTTGCAAAAACTTTTGAATCCAATAGCTCTGTGGCCCTAAGTCTTTTCCCACTTCCACTTGGAGGTATCGTATGTGTGATATCGAATGTCATGCGGCCATCGTTCAAGACGAATTCCTCATTCGACTGTAGAACTTTTTCAATTTCGTCCAACATAGTATGACTCTCCAACTCCTCCACATATAGAAAGGGAATATGAATCCCTATTTTCAATGAGGGGTGATTGACGCTAATTCTAATCATATCCCTCGATTCAGCCTTTAACTTTTGAACGATTTGTTGGATAACATCGTCGAATAAGCCGGTCAGTTGGTGGGGTTGTAGCTCCTCGAATTTCTTAAAAGACGCCTCCAGTACATGGGATTCTGTTTTGAATTTTCTTGACTTCTTTTTTCCCACTTCTGTTAAGGCGTATAGACTTTTCATATCCAAAGAGTTTTTGTCTGAAGAATATACTTCTTCCTTGGGTGAAAATGGTCCAGCATGATTCAAAGATTTTCTGTCTTCTTCTTTCAAAGATTTCTCGTCTTCACTGGTACAATCCACATTCATTTGTACAGATTTCTCCTTCGTTGAGGTTGACGGTGGAAATTTCTCATCGTTTTCTTCTTTCAAAGAGTTTTCCTTCGTTGAGACTTTCAAAGGTTTTTTATCGGTCTTGGTTAGTCCTGAAAAGGACTGTTTTGGTTTTTGATATAGCTCTTTCAAAGATTTTTTATCGTTTTCTTCTTTCAAAGATCTTTTGTCTTCACTTTTTTCTACCTTGGGTGAAAATGGTCCAGTAGGACTTTCTTCTTCTTTCAATGGTAAACTTTTTCTCTTTTTGGGTGGAAATTTCTCATCATCGGTTTCATCATTGCTACTACTGTCTGGGTAGACTAGGATTCTTTTTCTTTTCTTTGCCGGCAACAATTTTTTTCTCTTCTTCGACATGGGCTGAATAGCCTCATCGTCACTTGTACTGTCCGAATACGGGACTAACCTTTTAGACATTGTTTTATGGCTGATTACAAGTCAGACAATGACCCAAAACTCAAAAATCCTAGCTTTTTATATCTTTTTCAGGCCGAACGGACATAAAAAGATGTTACGATTGACATTTCCATCATTCTTCGGAAAGATTTCAAACAGAGCAGTCGATAGAAAAATGAGTGAGTTCAAGCTACAAAGTACAACGCCAAAGAGGATGTATCTGTATGTTAACCCATACACTCACGATTATGAGATCACCAATATACCACCACGATATCAAGTCTACCATACTGGGAACTATGTGGGATCATTTCTATCCCACCAACATTCTGCAGAAAAAGGTGTCTATCGTATCACCAGAGTCCTGGATCAAGCGACATTCGACAAACGCCATAGAGTGGATGATACGACAACGAATATTTGTTTTACATGCGACAGATCAGGACATTGGGCCAACCAATGTCCAGAGAAAGAAAATCAAATGTGGAGATTCGTTTTTGTCTTCGTGAACCCCCACACCCACGATGTCGAAATTTCACCAACAACGGAAACGAGTGGTGAATCTCAACATATGAAATACGTTGGGTCTCTATTATCCTATAAAGTAGACGAGAATAAACGGAAGACAAAACCGTCACAGCCTACAACTTTATCGAGTGGAAAGGGGAAAAATCCCCAAAACAAGAAACCTTCTTCAGGGAAACCTTCTTCAGAAAAGAAAATCAACGATAAAATCAATGATAAAATCAACGACCCATCGCCTGAAAAGACCGAAAAACAGATCGAAAATCAGATCGAAAGGGAGATTGAAAAAATGGAGCTTGATAACACAGAAATCAGCGATACAGAAATCTGTAGAATTCAGATAGATTATCCTGTGAAGAAGAAAACCTCTTCAGAAAAGAAAATCAACGATAAAATCAACGATAAAATCAACAAGATTTCCTCAGAAAAGAAAGAGGATACGGTTATACTCGATCAGAAATCTGGAGAAGACCAAAACAGCGAACAGAGGTCTCAGAAATCTTCAGCGATTGGAAACAATCAAATCAACGATAAAATCAACGATAAAATCAACAAGAAACCCTCTTCAGTACCTGGAGAGGGGAAAGACAAGAAACCCTCTTCAGAAAAGAAAATTCGACGAGAAGGAAAGAAGATCTGTTCAGATATCGAGTTGAGACGTAGATGGAAATCCGATGTTGTGAACGAGAAATTTTTGAAAGACAAAAAACACAGCGCAAAAAGTTGTCCAGATCTTGTATTGAAAAATAATGAAAAGAAACGCAAGAGTGATTGTGAGCCTGACATCCCGAAGAAAAAAAGAAAATTGTGTCTGTAATTTTTAACAGAAAAACATTTCCGAAAGAATTGTTTCAAAGAACTGTTTCAAAAGAACTATTTTCAAAAGAACTGTTTCAAAGAACTGTTTAAAAACAATTTTTCAAATGCCTGTAGTATTTTTTCTCTTCTTACATTTGCCTCATCGCTACTTGCTCTGTCTGAAGAATCTATCTGAATACGGTACTAGACTTTTAGACCTTGTTTTAGGGTTAATGACCTTTTAGACATGGTTTTAGAAGCGTACTGTCCGAATACGGGACTAACCTTTTAGGCATGACTGGCTGCTTGTGAGTTAGACAATAACCCAAATAATGATTATTGTACATAAAGTTTTTAAATGTCTCATTGTATATGTATATATCTATATTTTCACAGTTCAATGTTTCTAACAGTTCATTGTATATGTATATATCTATATTTTGCCAGTTCATTGTAATGATTATTGTACATAAAGTTTTAAATGTTTTAAATGTATCATTGTAATGATTATTGTATATATTTCTGTACTTCAAAGTTTTCTGACAATGCAGTGTTTTCATGATTATTGTACATAAATAAAGATATAAAATGTATAGGACTTGACTTTGTTTCTTTGACAATTTGAAGAAGCAGACTTTCTGGGTCTTGGTTAGGTCTGAAAGGTTACTTCTGAAAAGACCATAACTTCCTTCACTTCCCTCCCGAACTTCCATCAAATAACCCACAATAGCTTGGTATTAGAAATCCAACATGGCAGAAAAAGACTCACCATGGAGAACAGCGCACGGACAACTTCATCGTGGAAATGATCTATAGAGAAATCTGCTGGCTTTATAGCCTGACAGGAGGATTGACCTACTTTGATACAGATTTAACAGAATTAAGAGCGCGACCATGGGCGAGAGCATATAGATCAAATGAGATTAGAGAAAAAGACTAAGTCCTACAATATCTATGTGAATACAAAAATTGTAACGAGTCCTACGATTGGCTAACGTTAATTCCATTAAAATGAAAGAGCGCGAACGTGGGCGGAAGCATGTAGATAGAACATTACGTTCTATTTCATATAGAATGTGATGTTCTATCTACTAATTATCTACAATGTCTAATCGAAGATGGAGAAAAAGACTAAGTCCAACAGGGGTCGTTTGGTTGAACCAACGTGAGGAGAGAAAAGACTAAGTTCAACGAATGCAGAGAAAAAATGAAGACGGTGAAAAAAAGACTAAGTCAAACAGAGCCTTTTGCCCGAGTCAAGCTGAGATGGTATATAGCCCACATCGTGGGAAAAGTTCGGCCAAATTTGTCCCTAGTCTGCCCGCCACGGCAGGGCAAACTGGGGACAAATTTGCTCCAGGGAGGGCAGACTAGGGACAAAAGGCAATACAGGGCAAATCCAAGATGGTCGCCAAAATGCCGAAATAGCCTCCCCATGACGATTTTCGCCCAAATTTGTCCCTAGTCTGACCGCCACGGCTGTCAGACTGGGGACAAATTTGCTCCAGGGAGGTCAGCCTAGGGACAAAAGAAAAAAGACTAAGTCGAACAAGGTGATTGTCTGTGTAAAAGTTAAGGGTTGTATCAAAAAGGTTAAGGGTTACAACCGACCGTTAAGGGATAAGGGTTTTAGAAGAAATTTGTCCATTAGAAGAAAGTATAAGGGTTTTAGAACAAAACAAAAGGGTTTTAGAAGGGTTAAGGGAGAGATAAGGGTAAATGACGATTTTTCGACCCAATTTGGACATTTTGTCCCGAATCTCCCTACCCCAGGGTAGGGAGATTCGGGACAAATTGGCTCCAGGGGAGGTAGATTCGGGACAAAATGCCTCATTTGTCCCGAATCTACCTCCCTATACTACTGACACCATGTGAATGACAAATAATTATAGCGTATTTTACGCAGACGGTGTGCTCTTTCTCTCAAAAAGGTGTCTCAAAACCTTGGTAAGATTTTAATATTCGTAAAATTACTGTGCACCTCGTGTCTGAGGTTATAACTATGTATTTGGTTGGTATATATGCCCTTAATTCTTCCTGTCAGAGTTGTCCAGATATGATATCTCGGCCCATAACCATTTCGACCCATAGCAAACTCGGTGCATACAATATCAAATATGTATTAAAGTTTGTAGCATGAGCCACTGAAAACCAGTTAATCTTTATAAAACGATGAAATTTTAAACTTGTCTAAATTGAAAACATTTGCGGACGGCAAGTTAGATTTGGCTGAAATGTTGGTTATTGGCTGTGAAAGTGCAGAAAACCTTGTAGGAGAAAAGAGAGCATTTTCTTCTTTTTCCAAAAGGTTTTCATGAGACTATATCCATAGAGTCTCTAAAAGTCGGGATTGTGTCCGAAAGAGTTAAGTAACTGGTGGACGTTTTATATCGAAGATCAGACTTGACATTCAGTGCAATCTGATCTTGATCTTCATAGGTATTTAGGCTGACCTGGCTCGAAAGTTTTTGCGTAGGGCAAATTTTCTGCATGTCAAAGGACCAGTGTATTTCATGATTAAGTCGGTTGTTCAACAAAATGGATTTTATGGATCCATAAATATATGACGGCTCGTTTGGAATGAGGGCTTTAGGTCCAACAATGAAAAACGGCTCTCCAACTTGGTTGATCATGGCAACTTAGAGATTCCATAGACTTTCAATGGGGGAAAATTGAAAAGTGGCATTTACAAAAGATATTCTGACAAAACTTTTATAGAAATGTACGTAGAGCAGTCTTGTATCATCCATATGATTTTATTCAGCTGGTTGTCTTTAGCTCATCTGTTTACGAAGAAAACATCAAGCTATTGTCAAAGCCTATGTGTCATTGGCAAAAACTTTGACATTTTATAATATCTCTGTTTTTCCCGAAGATATTTACTTCAAACTTGAACAAGTTTTTTACTGTCAAAAAGGGTACACATATAACAGGGGCAGGTAACCATCAAAATATTTTTGACTCAGTTACGCCTTTTTTTACTACTTTTAATTTTCAGAACCTTTGACATTTTATCATATCTGTCATTAATGAAGATACTTACTTCAAACTTGGACTTTTTGTTCACTATTAAAGGGGGAATTTATATCAGTACCACAGAGGCAGGTAACCACCAAAATATTTTTGGGAAAGTAATTAGTTTTCGACAGAGAACTTTTAGCTCAGCTGTTTTTAGAGACATGGTATTTTCATAGCCATAATGTCATCGTCTTCGTCGTTTGTGTCGTCGTCATGCAAAATCTTTCACATTTTACAATATCTCTGTTATTATTGAAGACTTTTACTTCAAACTTGGACAACTTGTTAACTATCAAAAGGGAAACATAAATAATAAGAGAAAATGTAACTATCAAGTTATGCCCCGTTTTCAACTTTGTGTTTTCACTGAAAGTCAAGCAACTGCAGCCGAGCGCTGGCACCTGCATATGGTGCTCTTGTTACCAAACACAACTGTTGCCGAGCATTGGCGCCCTTTTTATTTGTTGCCATAGAGACCAAAATGCAAAAGTAAAAAAGAAATGCCTGAAAAATTGTCTTCTCAGACACCAAATCACGCTCTGTGATATCAGCCTTTAAATACTTTGTGTTTTTCCTTGTCATTGCTCAAAGGACATGGTAACTATTTCAACTTATAGACCGAGTATGGTAAAATGAAAGAAAAATATGATTCATTGCTAGGCCACTGTGGATTTTTGCACATTCCAGACTTGTCCTCTATCAGCATTTTTTGCACGCTGCTCATTTTTGTTTATTACCATTTTGATTTGTTGCCAAAGCAACGTACAGGAAGAAAATAGGAAACAGCTAATTCTTTGAAAACTACCTCTTTTCAATCCATAAAGACCATGAGACCAAGGCTATACAAAAATACTCATTATATTGGCCTTTACACATTTATGTTTTTCCATTCTGTTGTCAGCTGGACAGACTGTCAGTGTGAGACATGTAGATATTTTTTTATTAGTCTGTACAAATGTGATAGTAGTTTTTAAGCCTGTACTAATGTGATAGCAACTTAAAGCTTCTGGGCCTCATCTTCCTACCTCTTCTTCTGTTCTGATGCCCAGGCCTTCAGCGCCTTCAGCGCTTTGATTATAACAAGTAGAAAACATTCTGGAAAAAGGAAAAAATACTGATTTCTTGTTGTCCCACAATGTTTTTGTGAGCGCCTTTCCCAAGGACTTTTACATAGGATTTATTGTGTGGTAAAGGGTTAATATATATATATATATATATAAAGTTCTCCCAATGAAAATCGTGTAACTCAACGGTTCTAGGTTCTATGCCATTTCTGGACAAACCAGAAGGTATTCGGAATACTGATTACAGGTATCCATGCCAAGTTTCCTTGGTATCTGACGACCGGAACTGGAGAAAATTTTGATCAGAGTTTATTTGGATACTTTACCAAACAATCCTGAAAGAAATATGCTTTTGAAAGCACTGTGGGAAATGGTAAAAATGCTTGTAACCAGTGCTTTCTCCTGTTCCCACAGTGTTTTCAGTCATATCAGTGAACTTCAGCTCAATCATATCAGTTTCTGAATTGTTGTCTGCAGATGCCTTTGAAGTGCCTAAAATTTTTCATATGGGGGAAGGTTAAAGAATGAAACGGCATTACAAAACTGACATAACAACAAAAAATTACAATTGAATAGCTGTTGGACAATGACTAATCTGAACAATCTTACAAAAATTACTCCCTCTTAATGTGGATCTGGGGTCCTGCATGGCTCATTGGTAAAGTGACCCAGGTTCCAGCGTCACTGGAAGCACGATTTTTTGTGGGAGTGTCCTTAGGCAAGACACTTTAGAGCCCTGGCCTCGTACTTGTGAAACCCGCACATGAATAAGCGAGTTGTAGCAGTTGTATGACTGAAATAATGTTTAAAACGGCATTAAACACCGTCCATTTAATCAATCAACTAACTGTGGATCTGACAATGGCTTACAAGAATTACTTTAACTAAAACTTTCGTCAGCCTCACAAAATGTAGCTCCTTAGTTTTTGAAAACATTGGTACGATGTTTTTTTACTTAAGTAAATGTGGCTATATTATCCTATTTTGAAGGATTTTCAGAAAAAACTATCGAAACAACTTATCTGAGTGGCTGAGCTATATTCAGCAGCACAGCTATACTGAAAATCAAGGGTTTTCAGAAGAACTAATGAAAGTGGTTTTTGTCTTAGATTATGCTTTATTCAGATCGAGAATACAACAGCTCAGCATAGGGTTGGTTGAGCTTAAATTGATACACTACACATGATGACAATATTTTTTTTCTTTTCCACAGCATTTTAAGCATTTCTAAAATCATGTATTATTCATCCTTATAAAAGATCCTGTTAAAATATTGAAACTTCTGTAATCATACATCATAGTTTTGATTTTTAAAACAGTGTATTACAAATCTGTTCAGACTATCTATACAACATTTTCTAAACCTTTCCCTTTATATAGTGGGTATGCTCATATAGACAGCAGACAGTTCAAATCTAAAATAGTGTGCCTATAGGAATAGTATTTCACTATGCTAGGCAGTCTGATATTAGCCCTTTACCTAACAATCCCATGTTTTCACGACTCTGAGGAAGAGGCCTTTTGAAAAAAATTGTAGGGAAAGGAGAAAATGCAGGTAACCAGCATTTTGTCATTTTTCACAATGTTTTCTACTCTTAAAAAAAACAAACAAACAAACCCAAGTTCATTCGTTCAACTTTCAAATTTGTCATCTAAAAAAAAAAAAAATAATAATAAAATTCAAAATTGAAAGAGTCTTAAATTAGTTATTCGGGAAAAGGTTGATCTACTCTTGCTATTGCTGTATTAGTAAACAAACTGTCCTTTAGGATCATTCTTAGGTCTAAAGTATGAAACTATTATCATGGTGTAGCTCAACAAAACACATGAGTCCTATCAGGGAAGTAGGAATGGTGGTATTTGGTAAGTTATTTCTTGCTGAAAGCACGTTGTCCTTTCCATGACTCAAACAACTAGGAACCCCTTCAAGTGTTCATCCTCATTAACGCACAACTTGAAAATATTAGTTTTAAAAAGAAAAAGAATAAAAATGGAGACATTAATTTGAATGTTTAGATACAAAAGATGAAATTGCTACGGTGTGGGTCAACAAAACACAGTCGCACCTGAGTCCTCACAGGGAAGTATGAAGCCAGGAACGTTGGTATCTTCTTTCTTTTTAAATTAATGTTTTCGCATTTTGAATATTTCTGAACTCAAAAATGCTATGTAAAAGTTCGACAGGTGAAAACTACCGTAAGTAGAGTGTTCAGTGGCCTATTTTTTAAATTTAAGCCATGTGTAATTTCGTAGGCACTTTAAAAGTACCCCCATTCATGGATATTGAAAGTAATTACCTTCTTTTTTAAAAATGGAAATTTACCTTGTATCATCATAAAGACACAAGTCCAGAACATAATGAATTTACAACAGAATCAAAGCACTGAAGGCGCTGAAGGCCTGGGCGTTAGAACGGGTGAAGAGGTAAGAAGATGAGGAATAGAAGCTCAAAGTTGCATTTGTAGAGGCTTATAAATTGCTATCACATTTGTACAGACTAATAAAAAAATATCTACATGTCTCACACTGACAGTCTGTGGAGCTGACAATGGATAAACATAAATTTGTAAAGGCCAATATAATGACTATTTTTGTATAGCCTTAGCCTCATGGCCTTTATGGATTGAAAGGAGAAAATTCTTAAAGAATTTTCTATTTCCTATTTTCTTCCTTTATGTTGCTTTGGCAACAAATCATGGTAACAAACCAAAATGAGCTGAGTGCGAAAATTTCTGATAGAGGACAAGTCCAGTGAACATTTCTGGAAAGTGCAAAAAATCCACAATGGCCAAGCAATGATTCATATTTTTCTTTCATTTCACCATACTCAGTCTATGGCAGTTAATAAGTTGAAATAGTAACCATGTCTTTTGAGCAATGACAAGGTAAAACTAAAACGCAAAGCCTTTAAAGGATACTATCACATAGCACGATATGGTGTCTGAGAAGACAATTTTTGGGGTATTTCTTTTTATTTTTGCACGTTTGTTTCTATGGCAACAAATAAAAAGACCGCATTCGGGCGCAAATGCTCAGTTGATTTTCAGTGAAAACACTAGTTGAAAAGGGGGCATAACTTGACAGTTATTTACCCTTATTATTTATGTTTCCCTTTTGATAGTTAACAAGTTGTCCAAGTTTGAAGTGAACATCTTTAATAGTAACAAAGATATAATTGTTAAATGTAAAAGATTTTGGATGACGGCGACACAAACGACAAAGATGATGACACTAGGGCTATGAAAATACCATGCCTCTAAAAACAGCCGAGCTAAAAGTTCCTAGTCGAAAAAGGCGCATAATTTTGCCAAAAATATTTTGGTGGTTACCTGCCTATGTTGTACTGGTAAAAGGGGAATTACAAATTCCCCTTTTAATAGTTAACGAAAAAGTCCAAGTTTGAAGTAAGCATCTTTATTAATGACAGATATGATAAAGTGCTAAAGGTTCTGAAAGTCCAAAGTAATAAAAAAGGGCGTAACTGTCTTACAAAAAATTTTGATGGTTACCTGCACCTGTTTTATGGGTACTACCCCTTTTGATAGTAAATAACTTGTCCAAGTTTGAAGTAAATATCTTCAGGAATAACAGAGATATTATAAAATGTCAGAGTTTTTGCACGACGACAATGACACATAGGCTTTGGCAATAGCATGACGCTTTCTTCGTAAACAGATGAGCTAAAGACTACCAGTTAAATAAAATCACATGGATGATACAAGACTGCTCAAGGAACATTTCTATAAAAGTTTTGTCAAAATATCTGCTGTAAATGCCACTTTTCAATTTTCCCCATTGAAAGTCGATGGAATCTTTAAGTTGCCATGACCAACCAAGTTGGAAAGCCGATTTTCATAAACAGGAAGGCAGTTGGACCTAAAGCTCTCATCTGAGTAAAGTCATCTAGGATTGATAAAGGGCCTGGTTCACTAACCCCCATAATTTGCCCAAAATTTGTGAAAAAAGTAAACTATGAGAAATATCATCAATTCATTAATATTTATTCAAAACAACTTCTAAACTGTATAAAAAATGCTATTTTATTAATTTCAAATATTTTTGTGGGTGAGTAATTTCACGTTTTAGAACCCCCTATTTTCCAAAAAACAGGAAAATCATACCATTTTTGTCTAATTATATTAAAAATAAACTACCAGCGCAAGCGAGTACCACAAAATAACATGTATGTTTGTATTAACAATTAAGATACAAACAAAATGATATATGTCTCGTAGTGGTACTCAAATGCGCTCATGTTCTAATTTTAATAAATTGTACATGAGGCGTGGGCTTTGACGCCTATAAGTAGCCGCTATAAATCCAGACAGCGCCATTTCGAGTTTGTGGGTCCAAAACTGTTGTTTTACGAATACATTATATATGACATTGCTAGATGAGATGACAATTGCTACTTCAATCGATGCATTTCACTATATAACATTGTAAATAGTGATGAAAAGCGAAAATATTAAGGCGATGTACGAACTTTACCGAGTACGATTTTCGCCCGTCTCCAATGTAAACAATGCAGACGATACGCTCTTAGCGATGCAATCGGTACTTCAAACATCATTATAGACCCGCCAGCATTTTCCAAGTAAGTATAATATTTAAATCATGTTTAAAACTTGGGTCCCGAAAACTTTTTATCGTGACAAACTAATTATAGAATTCTTGTTGACACATATCGAAAAGGGTGGGCATATTTATCTGTATCCCGAAAAGATAAACGAAAAGATAAACGACCATTGAATACATTGTAAACTGTATTCGCTTTTGTTTTACAATATTTTTACCGCGAGTATTGAGAAAAATAATAAATAGATACATCCTGTTTAGAATTTGCAGGTACTTGAGAAATTTTTTCTTTTTTTTTTTCGTCTGACAGGAGATAGTTCTATTTTTAGACATTAGGCTTAGTTATGTATACTTTATTTAATGACTACGATAGTGTAAGGTCATATGGTCAAATGGTACACATAGAGCGCTCAGATACTGAACGTCGTATGTTCAAAACCTCTTACATGCTATACTTTATATTGTAAATCTTTTTTTTTAAGTACCATATTTTTCATTAAATTTCGTGTTCAAAATATCATGACTATCCGAGTACAGCATATTGTCGTATAGAGAAAATTAACTTAATTAACTATTTAGACCATTTTAAACTTATTTTTCAGAATGGTGAAAAGCTACCTATGTATTGTTTGTCACAAACGAGTAAAACCAAATGATCGTCGCCCTGTAACAGAAAAACTGAGAAAAATCCTGAAGAACCTGTTGCCTGCTTTGTCTGACACAGATGTTGTTTGTGGTTCTTGTCGAGTACGGTGTTATAAATGTACCAAGAGTCCGCCTAAACTGAAACCCACCTACAACAAAGAAGATGATCCAGACTATGACCCCCAACCATCAACGTCTAAACAGTTTTTAAGTCCATTATCCGTAAGTAAAACTGTTGTCATTGTAAAGAAAACATGAATTATAACACTTCTTTTGAACATGACCGATATTGATAGAAAAGCCACATTTTATTCAATAATACAAATATTAATGCATCTTCAGGAGCAGTGTTTCCACATTTCGTATTCAAACGTTCAGCTAAAACCATGTACAATTTTGCTAACCTGTCTCTCCCGACAACGTATTTGTGGAAATTGTCTTGTAATTTTAGATTTGGTGGTAGAGGATGTTGCTTGTAACGAGCAATGTCTCTTGGCTACAATGTTATCTATATTGACGAAAAATATAAGCTATCATGCATCAATTATAAACTAAAGAAATGCAGCCTACACACAAATATATATTTAACTGTATATAAATGTAACTGTCTAGATAGTTATTGTAGAGTAATGAATCACACTACTTTTTTTTTTCTTTTCAGATCACACTTAAAATTCCCTCTACGAGTAGAAGTCACTCAAGATGTTTTGTGTGCAAAAGACCTGGTCCAAAGTTGGTTTGTTTGTCAGCAGATGGTCGCCTGTCAACTTTCTTAGCACACAATGTTGTTATACCTGCAGGATCCAGATGCTGTCCTCGTCACATCCATGAGGGAGGGCTGATCCATTCTGCTGTCACTAGCATTCAGACCAAGACAGATACTACAAAGCTTAACAGAACTGCTATCAACGACTTGCTCCAGAAAATGAGATCCTTATGTCTACAAATGAACAAATCTTTAAACTTTGATTCACTGAATGAATCAGATTACCCATCCCTGACTCGACTGACTAAGTCTCAATTCGATGATGTATGTCGCCATCTTACTGACAAGGTAAAAAACTCACCAAGCCGGTCTTCAAGAACAAGCATTGGAATTTTCCTTGTAAAGCTTTGCTCTGGTATGTCTAACAGGCTATTATCTACTATATTTGGTATTACCAAGTCCAGTGTCCGTCGTGCAGTGTCCACAGTGAGACAAGCATTTATGCGTGGTTTTGTGCCTCTTTACCTCGGAATCGATAGCCTAACCAGGGAATCTGTTATCAGGGACCATACCCGTGACCTAGCAAAGACCTTGTTTGGTACAGCTGACGACCAAGTAATCCTCGTCCTTGATGGGACTTACATTTACATTAATAAATCTAACAACTTTAAGTTTCAACGGAGAACATACTGCACACACAAGGGTCGTCCACTAGTTAAGCCCATGGTAGTTGTTACAACCACTGGCTATTTTGTAACAATCGTTGGACCCTATTTGTCAGACAGCAAAAACAATGATGCCTCAATACTGAACCACATGCTTATGTCAAATATAGAAGACATCAGATGCTTTTTGAAGGATGGCGATGTATTTGTTGTGGACCGGGGCTTTCGAGACTCTGTCAAATTACTAGAGGAACTTGGTATCCAGGCTGAAATGCCAAGTATTCTTTCGAAAGGGCATAGACAGATGTCTACAGAAGAAGCTAATTCAAGTCGACTGGTTACAAAGGTAAGATTCCTTAAGGCAAATAGTAAGAACAGTCACATGCATCTGAATCTTAACAACAACATTTACAAAAGCAACAACAATGGCAACTAAGGACTAATGTCAATCTTTAGTTTTCGCCTCAACTGTGAGTCAGAAAATCAAGCACTTCCAAAAATTGAATCAATAGTTTCTTTTATTGTCATCGTTGCATAAAAGAATGCAAAATATAAAACCGATTTGAATAATGGCGTGATAAAAAGAGTAATGATTAATGGTTGGATTGCTTTTTGCAAAATATGAAAAATGCTAATTTTCTTACATTGAAAATTGTCTACAAAAATGATATCTTTATATGTACATCTAGATCGAAAAGTAGATTGAATCACAAATAGATTTGAGTCAAAGATTAACGAAGTGTAATGCAAATAGTTTTTAGAATATATTTAAGAAAATGGCAACGCTCCATACAAGAAGCATAGTTTCATAGTTAAGTCTGTATTTATAGTTAATAAGCCAACATCCTGTCTGACATTTAACAAAAGTCATTCTGATAGCGTCGTATAGTTCTAGTTTTTTTCCATGGCGGTATTTATTTTCCCACAATCTCTCAACAAATAGCAGCGTCGGGATCAGGATTCAGGATAAACAATATTCAAATCTAAGACTCCTTAAATAATCATTATAATAAAATAAATGAATTAATGGTGAAATAAAACTGACTGAGAGTTGTGTTGTGTCCGTGGTCAGAAAGAAGAGCGTCGGTTTTACAATCAAGATGTCCCGAGTTCGATTCCAGGCAGCGGCTAATGATCCTGTACCTTCCATTGGTCACCACTCTTGGCGCAAGTACTGGTAGTTCCCAGGAAGCAGAATCGAAAAAAATTAGTTTAAATTTTGAGATTGTTTGAAAATCGATGTAAAATGAATGTATAGGCTAAGTTTAAACTAACTGATATTTTGGAAAGGATATATTAAATATACTCTGGCAAAAAGGGGCTTAATGAATCTCTGTAATCCATCACACCGTGCAACCTATCACTTACTTATGGATCCATAACAGCCACTTTTTGTAACAACTGAAGTAATCATGAGGAAGATTGGTTCTTGGACTAATAGTGAAAAGTTTCGGCCCAGGTTAACCTACGTGAACAGGCTGACCCAGGTCGATACTTTTCGCAGATGCGTTAAACCCCCTTTTCACAGGCCATGACTCGTTTACTTATGAAGTAATTTCTGTTTATCAAACTGCAGATACGTTGGGTTGTCGAGTCAGCAAATGCGAGAATCAAAAGATTCAAGTACCTTGACCATGTTTTGCCAAACAGCCAGATTCCATTTATCGGCGATTTTGTTCGAATAGTGTGTGCCCTTTCGAACAAATATTTTCCACCCCTTAGCGCTACATCAGGCGATCAGGAGCTCGCAAAAGGAATGCTAGAACAGAGCAGGAAAGAAAATGAACTGAAGGATATGGTTGAGGAAAAAGGACTAGCGAGAAGAATTAAAATATGGCGGCCAGTGGATGAAGTGGAAATCGACACCTTTCCTCGCTTAACAGAAGATCAGCTTCGCGAGCTCACCTTTGGTGTGTATCAACTGCGCTTGAGCACAAGTTACATTCAAGAGCACTTGGAGGGTAACTGTGAGATTCGTGTACATGTTGACGAACCAAGTTTGCTCTGTGTCAAGATGCAAAGTCGTCACACATCGAGCAGGAAATACATGATGTGGATTCAGTTTAATGAATCCAACATACAGGCGTGGTACTGCCAATGCAAAGCTGGTTCGCGAGTTGTTGGAATGTGCTCTCATCTTGCAGCAATAGTTTGGTATTTATCTGCGGCAAGGTATGAAAACAGAGAAAAAATTGGTGTACGTGACTGGGCTGTCCATCTTGAAGACGCCGCTCCCAAACAAATCACAGATTCCAGTAGTGATAGTGACCAGTGAATTACGTGTTTACTTTTGCCAAAGACCGTTCATTGTCAGTAGTAACATGAACTTGTAATTCATACACCAGCAATTATACAAGTTTATGTAACTATTGCCTATGAATCCGTCATCACCTATTTCATGTACCAAACTATTGCTGCCAGTGTAAAATTGCTTAACTGTTTTTGTTAATGTGTTAATGTTTACTTCTTCACCAAACGACATACCTAATCATATATACTGGTCCAAATTAAAAGCATTTGCAGACAACAAAGTAAATATGACTTTAGAATTGAAAATTATTTTGGACAGGATATAAAACTTTGAGCGAAAAGCAGAAAATGCTTGTGACCAACATTTTCTCCTTTTCCCACAATGTTTTCAAAAGCTTTCTTTCCCAAGGTCGTGAAAATCCAAAGATTGTTTGGTAAAGGTTGATACTTTATGTCTAGTGTTTGTGCTCAAAATGAAACGGGGGGAATCGAATGTGACCATTGGCCAACGTCAGAACTGTCATAATGAAAAGACCTTGCAGACGTTTAAGTATATAACCATCATTCTTAACTCTTTACCATACAACAAAATTTTGTGCTTGACCAAACTGAAATCATTTGCACGCAACAACATAAATTTGCCTGAAATAATAATGATTTCTGTATTTGAATTGGATAGAAGTTATTAAAGGAAAAAGGAGAAAATGCTGGTTACCAACATATTCTCCTTTTTCCACCATGTTTTCAAAATCCGTCTTCTTCTGGGTCGTGAAAAGTCGGCATTGTGTTGTAAAGGGTTAAATAGTGTTGGTCGCTGGATCGGAAGGATACACTGTGTGATCAGGAAAAAAGTGTTTGTTTCGACATGATTTTCTGTTTTTCACACAGGCATAACGTCGTGTTTTTTATTAGCGACGTCAATAATAACGTCGTTTCGTCGCGTTACGAAAGGCCTTGTTTTTCATTAAATTTCAATGTTCAGTTCAACTTTTTCACCAAAATAATGTCATTCTCAGGTTATACACATATCAATTGTATGATTATCAAAAAATAGTGACATTCTGAGGTTGGGCAAATTTTGGGGGTTAGTGAACCAGGCTCTTTGAAGAGCTCCTGGTTGTGATTATGAAAAACACAAATGAGCCATGCTCTGGCAAAAGGGTGTTTAATGCATCTCCGTAACCCATCATTCCAAACGAGCCGACATATCTTTATGGATCCATAAAATCCTACTTGTCGAACAGCCGACTGAATAATGAGGTACACTGGTCCTTTGACATGCAGACAATTTGCCAAAAGCAAAAAGTTTCGACCCAGGTCAGCCTGAATATTCATGGAGATCAAGATCAGACTGCAATGAATGTCAAGTCTGATCTTCGATATAAATTGCTCTCCAGTTACTTAACTCTTTACCACACAATCCGGAGATTTTATGACGCTAGGGATATAGCCTCATGAAAACCTTTTGGAAAAAGAAGAAAGTGCTCTCCCTTTTCCTACAAGGTTTTCTGCACTTTCACAGCCAATAACCAATATTTCAGCTAAATCTAACTTGCAGTCCGCAAATGTTTTCAATTTAGACAAGTCTAAAATTTCATCCTTTTTTAATGATTAACTGGTTTTCAATGGCTCATGTTACAAACTTTAATATATATTTGATATTGCATTCTCCGAGTTTGCTTTGGGTCGAAATGGTCATGGGCCGAAATGTCATATCTGGACAACTCTAACGGGAAGAAATAAGGCATATTTACCAATCAAATACATAGTTATAACTTCAGACACGAATTGCACAGTAATTCTATGAAAATTACAATCCTACCAAGGTTTTGAGACAACTTTCTCAGAGAAAGAGCACACCGTCTGCGTAAAATACGCTATCATTATTTGTCCTTCACATGGTGTCTAGAAAAAGGACAAACGATCAGTGTTTCACTACAGCACTCGTCACAACTCGGTCGATTGCTTACCTACATTTAAACATTTGATCAACGATCACCCGAGGTTTGCCAATGTTTCTTTCAGTGTTAAGCGCACAAATTTGCAGTAATGAATAAGCTCACCAGGGCCTAAAATTCTCAGTCAACACTTTCGTACGATTAAAATCACACATGTATCAAAGTTTGTTGTGAAATTAAATCTTACTTTGATGTTCAAATCAAAATATTTTTAATATTTTAAGGGGTGGTTTCTTTCAGCGTAGTGAGATGGAATGCAGGCGGTACTTTTCACTTTTACTCGGGATTTTCCGTAAATGCTTGGATGGGGTTGAAATTTTGTTATACGATTCCTATGGCCTTGGGCTTGGCTTGGCTTGCCCAGGCCAAAAATCACGGGTTGGAAACTTCATATTCGGAGCCAATGGCTCCGATGAGAAAATGTTGTGTTGCTCTTCCGGTTCCGAAATTTTCGGCTCAAAAACAATTCAAAAACAGGTAAGCTTGTCATTCTTTGTAATTATGTGTTCTTATGTCTTTGAAATTCTCAAGTCTTTCAACATGTTTTCTACACTGCGGAAAGCCGTGGAATGTGTACAGTATTGTCTGAATCATTTGTGCCGTGGGTTGACCGTAGCCGAAATAATACGCCAAGAACCTAGATCAGTCTGTTATTGCCATTCAATTAGCAAATAAGAGAGAGGTTTGCTGAGAGACGTTATTTCTTTTCAATTCTTTTCCAACAGCGATCATAACAGTTCAAAATACTAATTCTCGCCTTTAGGCAGTGTAGAAAACACGTTGAAAGACTTTAGAATTGCATGATATTCTCCTTTTTTGGAATTTCAAAGACATAAGAACACATAATTACAAAGAATGACAAGCTTACCTGTTTTTCAGTTGTTTTTCAGCCGACAATATCGAAACCAACACATTTTCTCATCGGAGCCATTGGCTCCGAATATGAAGTTTCCTACACGTGAAATAGGGTCAGCTCACGCAATGCCACACAACATGAATTGATAGACACTACACTGTACTTGAATAATTTGACGCTTGACTGATTTCTGGTGTTTACGTTAGTTTCAACATTATATCAGTCATACAGTGACAACAACTCGTTTATTCATGTACCTCTTGGGTTTCACCAGGGCTAGACCTGTTCTCTGCAGTGTCTTGTCTATTGGCACTCCTACAAAAACCTATCACCTTTGGTGAGGATCAAACCCAGGAAAACCCATCCTATCCTTCACCACTAGTCTTGCAGAACCTCACAAAACGAATGTCAGAGATTGTGTCATTTCACCGCTATTTTGGTGCAAGTGTGAAAAAACCTAGGCTGTGTCGATTCAAGCTCAGAACTCATATTCTGTGCAGTCAGATCTTATCATACACAGTTCAAATGGGGGGGGGGGGCTTTTTTAAAAATACAGTCCTACAAAAATAGGTCTTAGACTTGATAATTTCAAGTTCATTTTATAAGTATCACAGAAAACATCAGAGACCTATAAACTCAGACTTCACATTCTTAGGGTCTATGTTTAATCAGGAATTGTACATAACACGATCCCTTGCTAAATATAAAAATCCGTGGCGATAAGATAAACCGACTTTCTTGGTTACCGTTGCTAAGGGCTCCCAAACAACCACAGTAAATACATATAAGAAAGGCTACCTTAATCGTGCTGTCGTTACTGTTTCTCTCGTTAAAATTCCGGAAAAAATATTTATTTTCATATGTTTCTGCTCATGATGAATTCTCGGTAAAAAATTTACAGATACTTGAACTAATTTAAACAAGGACACATACAAAAAGTGTGAATTTCAGGGGCTACGGACAATATAATTCATACCTGTGTCAGCAAAGTTTCGAACTTAACGAGAAAGAATGAAACACCTCATAAACCTCAGTTTTGCCTAAGAATGATACAATTAAAGGTGCTTAATATTTTCGTAAGGCTTGTTAGGTTGTCTTAACATTATATTCGATAACAAATTACTCAAAATTACAAGCATTTTGAAATATGTACAGATTGTCTGGTTCAACAGAGCCGTGCATGTCTATGAAAAGTTTCAATTTCAAGTTAAGGGAAAATGGTTGTCTGATGATTTTCTTAACTCTTTACCGCACAATGCCACCTTTAATTGACCCTGGAAAAGAGGCCTTTTGAAAACATAGTGGGAAAAGGAGAAAATGCTTGTTACCAGCATTTTTTCCTTTTCCCACAATGTTGTCTATCCTATCAAAGAAAAATTGCACCATTTGAGCCACACTGAAATTGTCGTCTGCAAATTCCTTTCGATTTGTTCAAGGCTAAAATTTTGTCTCCTGGTAAAGGGTTAATCATTTAACGCTTGTACATCTCTACTAGACAGTCTGTACTAGTCAGTGCCCAGAGCCCGCTTTTATTTAATCTTTCTTGACACAAACAATGAAAACAGACAGGGGCGAGTAAGGACCCTAAGGTCGTTTCATGACCACCGTAATGCTCTCTAACATTACTGAAGTACTTGCGGTACTACAGCAAATTTATGAAGACAAGCTATTTTGGCGGTTTAATGGACCCCCCATCCGTCATTAGAACTATCCATTCAACGTACTTTAAGTAGAATTTGTTTATGCATGTGTATAATATTGATCATAAATGGAATCAATTATAATGCTATTTCAGACCCCATTAAGCCTACAGATGTTTTTATCATTATTATCATTATTCTACTTGTTCCCCTCTTTGTCTAGATGTAGTCTACCACCTTTTTAGGTATTATTTCTAAACCGAACACGTAAGTTGGATTTATTCGGTCTCTAAGGGTAAATGTATTAGTTGGCCTTTTTCAGGGGTTTAAATGATGGCGCCGCTGCAAATGAAATGCATCTACATTTCAGAAACGTACGGTGGCACAAAAGTGACATGGAAGATATATTTTATACTACGTGCGCACGTAATAGTTATTACGTGCGCACGTATTAGTTAATACGTGCGCACGTATTAGCTACTGCGTGCGCACGTACTAGCTACTGCGTGAGCACGTAATAACTAATACGTGCGCATGTAATACTATTGCGTGCGCACGTATTAGCTAATACGTGCGCACGTATTAACTAATACGTGCGCACGCAATAGTATTACGTGCGCACGCAGTAGCTAATACGTGCGCACGTATTAACTAATACGTGCGCACGTATTAACTAATACGTGCGCACGTAATAATCGACCAATCAGTTTATAAGGAACAGAAGCCATATTGTTGCGAGGGAAGGGCAAAATTACATTGGTCCAACACGGCAACAGATGTGCATACATCTGACACCCAAGTAAAAAATCAAGTAGAGCTATTACTTCTTAAATCGTTTAGGCATACTGCGATTATTTTAAGTATCTGTACCTTGGTACGGTACAGTAACTATTAATACTCTAGCCTACGGTCCATCGAATTACCCCAAACCACCCCAAAACACCCCAAACCACCCCAAAACATCCCAAACCACCCCGAAACACCTTTTATATGATATAAAATTATTAATACAGTAAGGGTTGGTTGAATTGTTGGGTAAGGATCACTTTTAACAAAAAATATCTATATTACGTCCTGTCACGTTAGCCTAAGGATAAAAGGACTACATGCATTACATGCGCTAGAGACTTTTTGGCCCCACTGAGATCTGGGACCATAATGTCTGACTGTCTGAAAAAGTTCGTTCATGCCTCCAAACTATATGTAATCAGAATGGCAAACATTGTGGACCCGGATCCGACTGCCCCTTGAAAGAGCAGTCTGATCTGGATCCATTATATTTGGTCATGTCTGACTGTCTGAAAAAGTTCGTTCATGCCTCTATATGTAGTTAGAATGGCAAGCATTGTGGACCCAGATCCGACTGCCCCTTGAAGGAGCAGTCTGATCTGGGTACATTATGTTTGGTCATGTCTGACTGTCTGAAAAAGTTCGTTCATGCCTCCAACCTATATGTAGTCAGAATGGCAAACATTGTGGAACCAGATCCGACTGCCCCTTGAAGGAGCAGTCTAATCTAGGTACATTATGTTTGGTCATGTCTGATTGTCTGAATATGTTCGTTCATGCCTCCAACCTATATGTAGTCACAATGGCAAGCATTGTGGACCCAGATCCGACTGCCCCTTGAAGGAGCAGTCTAATCTGGGTACATTATGTTTGGTCATGTCTGTCTGTCTGAAAAAGTTCGTTCATGCCTCCAAACTATATGTAGTCATGCTGTCAGAATGGCAAACTTTGTGGACCCAGATCCGACTGCCCCTTAAAGGAGCAGTCTAATCTGGGTACATTATGTTTGCTAATGTCTGACTGTCTGAAAAAGTTCGTTCATACCTCCAAACTATATGTAGTCATCCTGTCAGAAAGGGAAACTTTGTGGACCCAGATCATGCGCGGATCCAGATATCTTTCTCGGGGGGGGGGGGGGGGGGGGGTGTCCCACCGCAAACGCACTCTTCTTATTATATGATACTTTGATTTCGGATTTCAGTGGATGTAAGTCAACGTTTCCAGTTCTAACCATGAGGAGGTCTCCACATTTAGAACCGTTTATTTTTTATATTCATGACTGTATTTTACATAAATGCTGTGCAATATCAAACCAGTACCATTTCACGAATCCGATAACCACAATTTTCCAAAATTCCAGGGAGGGGTCCGGACCCCCCGGTCCCCCCCCTCTGGATCCGCCCATGAAGCTCCAACTGCCCCTTGAAGGAGCAGTCTGATCTGGGTCCATAATGTTTGGTCATGTCTGACTGCCTGAAAAAGTTCGTTCGTGCCCTCCAAACTATATGTAGTCAGAATGGCAACAGATACCGTAATTTATATAAGTTTTAGGGAAGTTAGATATGTGCAAACATTGTGCAGCCAGATCATCAGACTGCTACAAAAGTAACAATCTGATTGGGGTCCACGGTGTTAGGCATTCAAACTACATTTTTTGAACCATAGATATTTCAGTTTAAGGAAAATTAATTATTGTGTATGCCATTTTCAATTTGATTTATACTGTTCCTGCATCTTAAACCGTTGTAAAATGATATCACTTTAAACGCCTTTTTTGTTTTCTTGAGGTGTTTTGGGTAGTTTTCGGTGACAAAACTCCTTGTATAGCTCATCAGTCTTTCGTACCCTACAAATCATTCCACCCCCAACCCGACCCACAGTATTAATTTTATATGATAAAAGGTGGTTTGGGGTGTTTTGGGGTGTTTTGGGGTGGTTTGGGGTAATTCGATGGACCGTAGGCTAGAGTATTAATAGTTACTGTACCGTACCAAGGTACAGATACTTAAAATAATCGCAGTATGCCTAAACGATTTAAGAAGTAATAGCTCTACTTGATTTTTTACTTGGGTGTCAGATGTATGCACATCTGTTGCCGTGTTGGACCAATGTAATTTTGCCCTTCCCTCGCAACAATATGGCTTCTGTTCCTTATAAACTGATTGGTCGATTATTACGTGCACACGTATTAGTTAATACGTGCGCACGTATTAGTTAATACGTGCGCACGTATTAGCTACTGCGTGCGCACGTAATACTATTGCGTGCGCACGTATTAGTTAATACGTGCGCACGTATTAGCTAATACGTGCGCACGCAATAGTATTACGTGCGCACGTATTAGTTATTACGTGCGCACGCAGTAGCTAGTACGTGCGCACGCAGTAGCTAATACGTGCGCACGTATTAACTAATACGTGCGCACGTAATAACTATTACGTGCGCACGTAGTATAAAATATATCTTCCATGTCACTTTTGTGCCACCGTAGAAACGATTTATGATCTAATATTGAGGGAGTATACCTCTCGTCACAACTCGGCCGATTCCGTACCTACATTTGATCACCGGATCACCCGAGTATGCCGAATTGGAGTATAGGAGTGCGTCTAAGTGGCGATAAATTGCTGTTCAGATATATCACGTGACGTATGGGGGGGCGGGGTTCAAGAGCCAGCGAGGACAGTGACGTCAGGCTACTGTACAGGTATAAATACCCGGCGAACACGATTTGGGGCTGGTTCTTGCCTCACTTTCTTGCCTAGTGCTAGATTGATATACTTACCTTACTTTCTTGCTAAGTGCTAGAGTAGATTACTGACGAACGCAAAGCAAACTTTAAATATATATCTAACTTCATCTCTCTGTGAGTATAGATTATGTTTTTTAATTTCTGTAACATTTTTGTGCATTTATTAGATGATGCCTTGAAAACTAGATCTACTTTGCAGTGTGTAACTTTCATGCCATGGTTTTATCGTCATTCGATGATCACCAAATTGAAATGTAGCCTAATTCACAACTTTACAGGGGATTGAAATTATATACTTTTTAAGGTAAGACCTGTGTAATGCACTTCCGGTGAACATTGGGCAAAAATTCTAATTGGTAGTTAAATAAGGATAAATAAGGATTTATGCCGAAATAATATTTTTGCACATTTCAAATGGATCAGAAATTCCGTTTATGTCTATCTTGAAACTTTTTTTTGATACTTTTGTTTGTTTTCTAAAAAGGGAGGTAATTATTATCTCTTTTTCAATTGAGAATATAGCGGTTTTAAATTTATAAATGATAATTCAAAAAAGGAAAAAATGGAAAAAATGAAAAGGTGAAAGTAGTTCAATAATACTCATTTTTAATTATAGCTAATTTTGCAGGATGATATTTTAGTGGAAATAGCTGTTTTCCATTACACAGGTCTTACCTTAAGTCTTGGAAGGAATTGATGGGTGCTGTTGTTTTCTTCAACTTCAAAGCGTTAATTGGAAAAAAAAAAACAGATTAGGTCCGCCATGTTGAATCTAACCATACTTGACGTGTCCGCCAAAACGCCTTTAAGTTCTTAACAGATGTGCCAAATTAGCCAACAGTGTCCCTCATATGAGTCATGTTCTATGCAAAGGGGGTTCAACACATGTGCATAAAGTATCGACACAGGTCAGCTTGCACAGTTTGTGCAGGCTGACCCGAGTCGGAACTTTCGCTATTGGTCACTTTGAATTTTTTATTTTTATATTCTTTTTTATTGCAAGTCCAGGAACCAGTCTACTTTATGATTCAGTTGTAAGTCAAAATGGATTTTATTGATCCATAATTATGTGATGACTTGTGTGGGATAATATATTATGGAGATACATTAAACCCCTTTTTGCAAGAGCATGGCTATATATGTATTTACACTCACTTGCGTTTGGGTTTATCTCAGCTTGGTATCAGTTTGGCCATGATGTGATACAGATCCAAGATTAGACTGCACTGAATAGGCAGTCTGATCTTTGGGGGTGTATTACCAGATCTACACAATTGGCCTGATGCTTTCATTCATTAGTAAACCTCAAGCTGCTAGGCACAACGTTGATAAACATTGTGGATCCAAGATCAGCCTTATTTCAACCATTTACAACACAATCCAGATTTTTAGCAACCCTGAGAAAAGAGGCCTTTGAAAATATTGTGGGAAAAGGAGAAAATGCCGGTAACCAGCATTTTCTCCTTTTCCCACAATGTTTTTCCCATTGTCAAAAACAAATGTCATCATCTAAGTCATAGTTTATTTCTCCTTTACAGATGCTTTCAATATTGATTAGTCTAACATTTTGTTCTGTGGCAAAGGGTAAATTTGCAGTCCTATTTTGGACATATATATTGGCCTATATTTTTGCATATCCCGGTTGAAGTTTGCTTACTTACGTGTGTACAAATGGTAACTTTGAACCTGACAGGCATAACAGTGCCTTGCTTGATCCAAGATCAGAATGAATAATTACTTGGATCTGGGACACATTTCTGCTCAAGCATCATAGCTCTTGTATGTGACAAATGTCAACTTAAAAAGCTTCAAGGCACAGTTTGGCCTTGATGAACAATGTAGATCCAAGATCAGACTCTTTTAAAACATTGCAGTCTGGTCTTTAATCAACATTGTGAGACAGGGAGGTCAAAACAGCATTACTTCTGAGCCAATCTTCTATGTTTTTGGTCAATTTGCCTTAAAAGATGTACTTGCAAAAAATGATGTTGAAATAAGGCCCTGTGCCTAGCCTGCTACCACACAAAGATGTATCAGTCTTGTCCAAATAGAAAGCTTTAGAAGATGACAAGCTAAATGTGGTTCAGATGATGAAATCTGTTATTGAACTGATAGAGAACATTGTTGGAAAAAGAGAAAATGCTGGTTATCTTTAGATCAATGACTGTTTTATCAAATTTTCTCGAAGTCAAAAGCACTGAGAAAATGAAACCCTTTAGCAAATGACATAAAATTGAACTTGGCCCAGTTCAGAGCATTTGTAGATAGCAAATCAAATATAGCACAACTAACGTAAGTTGTCCATGGAAAGGTAGAATATGTTGTAGGAAAAATAGAAAATGCTGGTTAGCAGCATTTTATCCTTTTCCAGCAATGTTTTTAAAGGCTTTCTTTCTCAGTGTTGTTAAAACTTGGGACTGTGTTATAAAGGGTAAAACTTGAGCAGCAGCTCAGTTGACCATAGACTCAAAGTTTTATAAGCATGGCCTCAAGACTTAAAGGTGTTTGTTAATGTTACTGCTATCAATGCATCATGAAACAAATTTAACCCTTTAAAATACAACAAAATTTTAGACTGGTCCAAATTGAAAGCATTTGCAGACAACAAAATTGTTGTGGCTCAAAAACTGAAATTCGATTTTGGAAGGCTGGAAAACATTGTTGAAGATAGAGAAGATGCTGGTAACCAGCATTTTCTCATTTCCCACCATGTTTTCGAAAGGCTTTTTCTCTAGGTCATTAAATGTTGGGATTGTGTGGTAAAGGTATAAAGCAGATGACTTTGAAGACATTCTTGCAACATTATAATCTCCATGAAATAAGTGCCGAGTAATTAACTTTATCAACCTAATAAGCTTCCAAGCACAGTTGGATCGTGATGAGGAATGTAGATGAGATATAATAGACTCAGATACTTGTACATTACTGCATAGGAGCAATTTCTCATTTGAACCACATTTATTTTAGAAATTGGTCTGGTGAAAGATTGAAAAAACTCTTCTATAGGAGATAATGAGTCTCAGTAAGGCTTAGCCCTTTACCACACAACCAAGAGTTTACACCGACCCTGAAGAAGAAGCCTTTTGAAAACATTGTGGGAAAAAGAGAAAATGCTGGCGACCAGCGTTTTCCCTTTTTCCCACAATGTTTTCTACAAATGTTGAATCTGGACCAGTCTAAAATTTTGTCATTTGGTAAAGGGTTAACCCTTTGCTTTTTTTTTTTTTTAATGACCCTGTGGAATAAGGCTTTTGAAAACATTGTGGGAAAAGGAGAAAATGCTGGTTACCCGCATTTTCTCTTTTACCCATATTTCTTACCCTTTTAAAGACAAATCTAGTCATATAAGCCACATCTGATGTCATTTTCAAATTAATGCTCTCTATTGAGGAAAGTCTAAAATTTTGTTGTCTGGGAGAGAGCTAGAATAAAAAGTGTTGCCTCTGTATTTTTTACAACTGATCAAATGGAGAATAATTTTCAAGCCAAAACTTAGTTAATAAGTGTCTGATAAGGTGCACTTTGGAAGCTACTCGACTAGCTATCACAGAAAAGTTATCATGTAAAGAAGCCAGTGAAGTCAAGTAGGTGGTAATATTTGTCCATCTGTTGTACTGCAGTCTTAATAGAAAGGAACTAATGAAACATTTGCAGATGACAATTCATTTGTAGCTCAAAGGTTGATTGCTGTCTTTGGGGGGAAGGGAGGCATTGTGGTAAAAGGAAAAAAAGCGGGTTACCAGTGTTTTCTCCTTTCCTTATCATGGTGTATTCAAAAGCAGACCTCCTTTGGATCGTTTACTCTTTTCCACACAATAAAAACATAGACTTGTCCAAATTCAAAGCATTTGCAGATGACAGTTTCATTGTGGCTAAGATGATGGAATTTGCCTTTGAAAGGGCTGAAAACATTGTGGGGAAAGGAGAAAATGCTGGTTAAAAGCCATAACAGTGCATGTATTTGTAGAGTGATGCCCCTAACCTGGCATGACAAAACGGACACAAGTTTTAACAATCCTTTAATGAAGGCTTTTTAAAACATTGTAGGAAAAAGAGAAAATGCTGGTAACAAGCATTTTTTCCTTTTCCCGTAATATTTTCTACTCCTTCGAGACTCATTCCATTAACTGAGCCATATTCATTGGTTGTCTGCATAATATTATTCTCTCAATATAGATAAGTTCAGACTTTTGTGGTACACATTTTAATTCTTTACTAAACAACAAAAGTTTAGACTGATCCAAATTCAAAGCAGTTGCAGTAGACAAATTAAATGTGGCTCAAATGATTGGATTTGTTTCTGAGGGGTTAGAAAACATACACGAAAAAGGAGAAAATGCTGTCACTAGCATTTTTTCTCTTTTCCACAATGTTTTCAAAAGTCAAATTTTTCACAGTCTGTAAAACTCAAGCTTGTTTATTAATGGATTAAACAAAGCTTTGTTTGAATGCTGCAGCCTTCACATTCTAAGATTTTTTGATAAGTTTTGCTAGAGCATTTTCTGAAAAAGTCACTTTTATTCAGTTAGGAATAAGGGTAACTAGAGTATGAATTGTCAATGTACATTTATGTTTATACATAAAAACAATCACATGATTCAGTCTTCATGATTTCTCCAGATTCTAGACATGAACCAGCCTTGTTTGTTTTTAAACCCTTATACTGCTGAATAAATCAAATAAATCTTTACAGTCGATAGTAAAAACCCTAAATATTGCTATTTCAAAGTTAGATTTTTGTGATAAAATATCTCTTTATCGGACAGTATAGATCCAAGATCAGACTGCACATTCTGTGCAGTCTGATTTTGATCTGCACTGTCCGCAAAAGGTCAGTGAGTCACGCTTAGCAGCTTAAGGGGTAATATGTTTTGACATGGACTTCCATACATGGACTTATAAACACATGTCCATGTGTTTATAAGCTATTACTTAAAATAAATCCTGTGCTTGTGTTGTGATATGTCAAGATATTTTTAGTATCCATCACAGTGAAACCCTTTGGGAGAGAAAGGTGCTAATTGAATCAAGTTTCTATATCCCATTTATGCCAACAACATTATGGAAAAAAGTTCACAGTAACTTGAATGATTGTTCATTGTTAGATTCTATACCTCTATACATACCCCTGATGACCCCCATCCCTCCCCTTATGAGAGCCCATTTTGTAGGCTTTGCATTTTACCTAGTAAGACTAAATTTTGCTTTGGAAGAATACTGCATCATGCAAAGTACATGTACTGGTAAAAGACTCCAGGAAAACATGGATAGGTGCCCTGACTGCCATAATTTAACTGAAATATTTTTAAAAATGACATCAAACACCAAACAAACAAATGAGCAAAGTTTGTATTTTCATGGCCAAAAGAATGAGGCTTAAAACATGACAACAAGCATGAAAGAACAGGAATGTTAACAAGATGTGGGAAGGACAAAACATTATTGTACCTGCAATATTGGCAAAAGGAGAAAATACTGGTTACCAGCATAGTCTCTTTTTTCCACTGTTTTCTTGCCCTTTCAAAGAGGACTCCCATCAATTAAGCAACATGTGATTTGTCATCTGCAGATGCTTTTATTTTGGACAAGTCTAAAATAAATGTTTAACCCATTACCAAACAACAAAAATTCAGACTTGTCCAAATTGAAAGTTTTTGCAGATGACAGTTTAAATGTAGTTCAAGCAATTATATTTGTTTCTGAAATGGTAGAAAACATTGTGGAAAAAGGAGAGAATGCTGGTTACCAGCATTTTCTCCTTTTCCTGCAATTTTTTCAAAAGGCTTTCTTTCTCAGGGTTGTTGAAACTTGGGATTGTGTGGTAAAGGGTTAAACTGTCAAAGAAGATACGTACATGTAATTAAATTTTGGGGGAATTATTCAGAAAATTTTGGAATCCAAATTTAGAGGGTCAGGGAAAAGGATTCATGACACTTCCTGGAAAACTGTGTTTGCCTTGACCCTTACCCTAACCCAGACAAATTGTGCCTCAAATCTTCCTTCCAAACACAGCTTTTCTTGAAATAAATCTAGGAATTTAGTAATCGGTACTTTAAAACATACATGGTTTTCGACGAAACACCCTTTCATTGAAATTGCGTGCACTGCAGGGAAAATCTGTAACTCTTTCAAAGGGGTATACAGTAACAGTTGAAAGAAAGTAAAACATTGTTTTTCAACGGATGATATAAAAAACATAATGGGTAAAGATGCAATTTAAACCTTTATCACATGACAAAATTTTGTCCAAACTTGTCCAAATTGAAAGCATTTGCAGATGACAAAGTAGACAAGGCTCATATGGTGAAATTTGTCTTCAAAAGGACAGAAAACATTGTGGGAAATGGAGAAAATGCTGGTTACCAGTATTTTCTTCTTTTCCCACAATGTTTTCAAAATACCTCTTTCTCAGGGTTGTTAAAACTTGGTATTTTGTGGTAAAGGATTAATACTGCTTTTTTTTACAAGCAACTACTTTTCCCCAAATTTGAGCCATGCTCTGTGGAAAGACGGCTTAATGCATCAGCGAAATTAACAACTAAGGTCAGCCAGCACAGTCTGCGCAGGTTGACCTGGGCCAAAACTTTCGCTATTGGCCAATTTTCTGTATGTCCAAGGACTAGTGTACCTCATTGTTCAGTTGATTATCAAAAAAAAGTGGCTATTTTTGATCCATAATTATGTGATGACTTGGTTGGAATCATGGATCACAGAGATCTATGCACCAAGCTTTTTGCCAGAGCATGGCTCATATTCATATGCTATCTCCTGTAGGGAGCATGTAAACCCTTTACCAAACAGATAGTTATAGACGTGCCCGAATTGAAAGCACTTGCAGACATCAAATTAATTGTTGCTCAAAGATGGGATTTGTCTTTGAAGGGGTAGAAATGCTGGTTACCAGCATTTTCTCCTTTTCCCACATTGTTTTCAAAAGCCCTCTTCTTTACGATCATTAAAACTTGGGATTGTGTGGTAAAGGGTTGAGTCATTTCTTGACAGTAATGGGGCTTTAAATTGTAGGATTACTAGACTTAAAAACATAGACTTGTTTGTAAGTAGAAGAGATTCATTTAGTAGAGGTTGTTTTTGCCTAAATACTCCAGATAGGATCAGACAAGTCTGATCTGCATCCAAACCGTCTACAAAAGAACCTAGGAAAACAATGTTGTCTGCTGTGTGCATGTCATCTTCCTAGAAAAATGCTAATCAAAATGAGAACAATCCTTAGTACTATGTGTTTGGTGCATTGCATTCATCAATAAAGTAAAAAGCTGTGGGTATTTTGGCTCTTGTGGCCTGATTTAGATTTCAGTACATTTAAATTAGATATCTTAACCCCTTACCACACAAGATTAAACAACCCTGAGGAAGAAGGCATTCGAAAACATTGTTTGAAAAGGAGAAAAATGCTGGTAACAAGCATTTTCTACTTTTCCCACAATGTTTTCTACCCTTCTAAAAGCAAATTATTGATTCACATTTATTTTGTCATCTGTAAATGCTTTCAATATGGACAAGTTTAAAATTTTGTTGTTTGGTAAAGGGTTAAAGTTGTAGGCATCTAAACTATCTACAAAAGAGCCTAGAAAAATCCTTGGTTCATTATGTGTTTGGTGGTTGTATTCAGCCATGAAATATAAAGCTGTGGATATTTTTTAGCAGATTTGCCAAGCAAATCCACCTACTGTGATCATTCTGACCAGAACCAAATACATCATTTGTAACAACGCTTGCATGCTCACATTGTACTATGATATCGGTTTATGTGGACCAAATAGGCAATATGCTGCCATTCATGCTTGCGCCCATTTTACTGTCGGTTTTAGGTGATACACCTCAACCTCACTTTTGTCACTACCGTATATAATGTCCTACAAGTGTATTCATATTTATTTCGAAATCTGATACCATCAAAAAACAGCGTAAGATCAGATTATTACTACTGAAACAGTAATAGAATAACAGTTACTGCCCGACCTGGCCGGCAGGACAATTTTGATTTTCTGAGGGATTGTTCATTGAAGTACTTTTCTACCATATTCTAAGGAGTTCCAGCCTAAGTAAGTAGATCTAAGTAGGCAAGTAAGCACTGAATTTCCTTTACATTGTGTTTCAAGAAGCGGTTATTTCATTTTAAGTACAGAACTGGAAATGTGATGTTTTTCAAGTGAACTCTTTACCCCATAACAAAATTTATGGCTCATCCAAATCAAAGGCATTTACAGGCAATAAATCAAATGTTGTTCTAATGATGCTGGCTACCAGCGTTATCTCCTTTTCCGACAATTTTTTCAAATGCCTTCTTTCCCAGGGTCATTGAAAGTGGAGATTGTGTGGTACGGGTTAACTCTTTCATTGACGTTGCAACATACATAACTTTTGCAAACAGCATAGTTCAAGATCAGACTTCATAGAACATGCAGTCCGATCTTGAAACTGAACCTCGCGCTAACTGATGTTACATAAGACCAGCAAAATAGCCTTCAGCTGCAGCAGAAATCGGATTTTTGAGCTCAAAAAGAGTCAAAATTATTAATTCGACAGCTAAAGAGGAAGTATTGTATTGATTGTATGGTGTTTAATGCCGTTTTCAACCATTATTTCAGTTATATTGCAGCGGCCAGTGCATCTATCCATGCTTTCCTGGAGTTTCTTTATCAGTACTTCGCACAATATTCTTTCCAAGCCACTGGCTGCTTTCCCACATAGCCATTGTCGAAACAATGGTCAGCGGTGAGAGAGGAATGAATCTTGTCACACTGACTATCATCAATCCTCGGAAAGAAATTGGCCGAGCCGGGGATCAAACCAGCGACCACCTGTTCTCAAGTCCTGTATGCTACCGACTGAGCTACAGGGCTCGGCTAAAGAAGAAGTTAAAATCCTGTAGTCAGTTTTGCCTGCTTCTACATATATTTGAGTCATGCTCGTGTAAAAAGGGGCTTTAATGTATCTCTGTGATGCATTATAACAAGCAAGTAATCACACAATTGTGGATCCATAAAATCCATTTTGTCTGAGAATTGATTGAATCCTGAGGTAAAGGGTTATGCAGAAAGTTTAGCAAAAGCAAAAGGTATCGACCAGGTCAGCCTGGGTCGATACTTTTTAACATATGTATTAAATCTCCTTTTCACAGAGCATGGCTCATTTATTTGCTATGTGAATATTATTCTGCTTAACCCAGTATCTAAGTCGGTAAGCACAGGTGGTCACTGGTTCGAATATCCAGCTTGGTCAATCTCTTTACAAAGATTGATAATCCTTTACAAAGGGGCATAGTGGGATTAAGGCTACGTAATGCCCTTGGAAACTATTTGAACCATGCTCTGTGCAAAGGGGGCTTAATGCATCTGCGAGGTCAGCCTGTGCAGTCCCCTCTGGCTGACATGGGCTGAAACTGTTCACCATTGGTCACTTTTCTGTTTGTCCAAGGACCAGGGAACCTTGTGATTGAGTCGGTTGTTAAAAAAATGTGACTATCAAACCTTAGAAAAACCTTGAGTACGCTCTAGAGGCCACATTTTCAGTGGGATACTCATTAACCTTGGTCAGAATATTTGTCTTGATGATTCCGCAAATAAGTTTGAAAATGGGTCATGTCGGGTCAAAAACTAGGTCACTCTGTAAAATCTTTGAAAAATCTTGTGTATGCCCTACAGGCCACATTTTCAGCTTGATACTCATGGAATTTGGTCAGAATGTTTATCCTGATGCTTTCTTGGACAAGTCTGACAGCGGGTCATGTTGGGTCAAAAACTAGGTCACTAGGTTAAATCTTAGAAAATCCTTGTGCATGCTCCACAGGCCAGATTTTCAGTCCAATACTCATGAAATTTCATCAGAATGTTTGATTTGATGATATCTTGGCCGACTTCAAAAATGGGCCCTGCTGGATCAAAAACTAGGTCAAATCTTTGACAAAGCTTTTGTGTACACTCTAGAGGCAACATTTTGGTCCGATACTCGTGAAACTTCACCAGAATATTTGTGTTGATGATATATTAGACAAGTTTAAAAATGGGTCATGTAGGGTCATAAACTAGGTCACTAAGTCAAATCTTTGAAAAAGCTTGTGTACGCTAAAGAGGCCTCATTTTCTGTCCAGTACTCAGTACTACAGAGTGTTTATCTTGATATCTCAGATGAGTTTTATAATGGGTTGTGTTGGGTCAAAAACTAGGTCACCAGGTCAAATCTTAGAAAAATCTTGTGTACACTCTAGAGGCCACATTTTCAGTCTGATATTCATGAAACTTTGTCAGAAGGTTTCTCCTTATAATATTTTTGATGAATATGAAAATGGGTCATGTCGAGTCAAAAACTACCAGTTGGTGAGTAGGTCAAATCATAGAAAATCATGTGTTCGCTCTAGAGGCCACATTTTCAGTCCAATACTCTTGAAAATTGGTCGAATGTTTGTCTTAATAATAATGGGTTTGAAAATGGGTTATGTTGGGGTAAAAAGTAGGTCACTAGGTCAAACTTTGATAACCTTGGCGTTTGCTCTAGAGGCCACATTTTCAGTCCAATACTCTTGAATGTCTGTCAAAGTGTTTGTCTTGATGATATCTCAGATAACTTGAAGATGGGCCATGTTGGGTCAAAAACTAGGTCACCATGTCAGATCTTAGAAAAATCTCCTGTACACTCTAGAGGCCACATTTTCAGGATGATACTCATTGAACTTTGTCAGAATCTTTGTCTTGATAATATTTTGCATAACTTTGAAAATGGGTCATGTGAGGTCACAAACTAGGTCACTGGATCAAATCTTTGAAAAACCTTTCATACGTTCTAGAGTCCACATTTGTAGTCCAATACTCTGAATGTCTGTCAGAATGTTTGTTTTAATGATGTCTCAGATGAGATTGAAAATGGAGGATATCTGGACAAAAAGTAGGTCACAAGCTCTAATTTCAGAAAAACTGTTTACATACCAGAGGTGTCATTTTTTGTCCAAAACTCATTAAAGTTAGTCAGAATGTTTGTCTTGATACTATTCAGGACAAGTTAGAAAATGGGTCATGTGGGGTCAAAAAGTAGGTCACTGGGCTTTATCTTATTGATATTGTTTTTTACCTTTTACCAAACAATCCTGTGTTTCAATGGCCCTGAGGCACAGACAATGTGAAAATACTGTGGGGAATGGAGAATATGCCAATAATCAACATTTTCTCCCTTTTCTGCAACATTTTCAACCCATCCAAAGACAAATTACATCGCTTGAGCCACATTTTGCCTGCTGAGAATCTTTTTGTCCATTACCACACAATCCTGAGTTTTAACAACCCAGAAGACGGCTGTAGAAGACATAGTGTGTAAAGGAGAAAAAGCTGGAAAGTAGCATTTTCTCCTTTTCCTACGTTTTCCACCCTATCAAAGACAGAAGACATCATTTGAGCTATGTTTAATTTGAAGACTGCAAATGCCTTCAGTTTGGTGGAGTCCAAAATTTTTCATTCAGTAAAAAAGAGTTAAACTTATTTGGTCTGGTAAAGAGTTAAACTTTCATTTGCAGGAGTGTGTCAATTCCCACTTTTGAGGATTACTCTTTAAACCTTTACCTCACAATCCCAACTTTTAACGACCCAAAGAAAGAGGCCCTTTGAAAACATTGTGGGAAAAGGAGAAAATGCTAGTAACCAGCATTTTCTCCTTTTCCCACAATGCTTTCTACCCTTCCCACAACAAATTCCAAATTTTTGGTCACATTTATTTTGTCATCTGCAATTGCTTTCAATTTGGACTAGTCTTAAATTTTGTTGTTTGGTAAAGAGTTAATAAAATTATAGCCTTATCTGAAGTAAAAGCGTTTTCTGATGACAAATTGTTAATTCAAAACATGGAAGTTTCTATTTCAAAGGGTAGCAAATGTTGGTGGAAAAGGAGAAAATGGTGGTTACCAGCTTTTAAGCTCACCTGAGCATGAAGTGTTCAAGGGGAGCTTTTGTGATCATGCTGTGTCCGTTGTCAGCTTTTACCTTGTGTATCCTCTAGAGGCCACATTTCCAGTCTGATACTTATGAAACTTAGTCAGGGTATTTGTCTTGATAATAATATCTAGGACTCGTTTGAAAATGGGTCATGGCAGGTCAAAAACTAGGTAACTATTTCAAATCTTAGAAAACCTTGTGTACACTCTAGAGGTCACATTTTCAGTATGATTCTTATGAAACTTAGTCAGGATGTTTGTCTTGATGATATCACTGATGAGTTGGAAAATGGGTAATACTGGGTCAAAAACTAGGTCACAAGATTAAATATTTGGAAAACCATGTGTATGCTCTAGAGGCCAAATTTTCTATCCAATACTCATGAAAGGTGATCAGAATGTTTGTCTTGATAAATTCTATTGGAGTTAGAAAAAGGATTATATTGGGTCAAAAACTAGGTCACCGGATCAAATCTTTTAAAAAACTTCTGTATGCTCTACAGGCCACAATTTTAGTCTAATACTCTTGAAAGGTGGTCAGAATGTTTGTCTTGATAGTATCTCAAATGAGTATGAAAATGAGTCATACCAGGTCATAAACTAGGTCAACAGGTCAAATCTTTTGAAAACCATGTGTTCGCTGTAGAGGCCAAATTTTCAATCCAATACTCATAAAAGGTAGTCAGAATGTTTCTCTTAATGATTTATTTGATGTGTTTGAAAGTGGGTTATATCAGGTAAAAAACTAGGTTGCTGGATCAAATCTTTGAAAAACCTTCTACCTGTATGCTGTAGAGGCCACATTTTCAGTTCATTACTCATGAACGTCGGTCAGAATGTTTGTTTTGATTGTATCTCAGATTAATGTGAAAATGGGTCATGTCTGGTCAAAAACTAGTCCACCAGGTCTAATCTTAGAAAAACCTTGTGTACACTCTAGAGGCCGCATTGTTTTGTCTAATACTCATGAAAGTTGGTCAGAGTGTTTGTCTGATGACATTCAGGATGAATTAAAATCTTAGAAAAACCTTTTGTACGCTCTAAAGGCCACATTTTAAGTCAGGTACTCATGAAACTTCATCAGAATGTATGTCTGGATAATTTCTGGGATGAGTACTAAAGTGGATCACTTTGGTTAAAAAGCTAGCTCACTTGGTCAAATCTTAAAAAAAAAAAAAATATTGTATAATGCTGTAGGGACAACATTTTCAGTCTGATATTCATGAAACTTGGTCAGAATATTTGCCTTGATAACATCTCAGGTTTGAAAATGAATTATGTCGGGTAAAAAACTAGGTCACCAGGCCAAATGTAAGGAAAACCTTGTGTATGCGCTAGAGGCCACATTTTCAGTCCAATACTCTTGAAAGATGAGGACTGTTTGTCTTGATAATATCTTAGACGAGTTTGAAAATGGGTCAAAAACTAGGTCACTTGGTTAAATCTTCAGAAAACTGTATAATCACGCTGAGGGCTGTGTTTTCAGTCTGATACTCATGTAAAATAGAATGTTTGTCTCGATGATTTCTTTGGTGAGGTCATTGGATCAAATCTTTAAAAAACCTTCTGCATTCTCTAGAAGCCACATTTTCAGTCCAACACTCATGAAAATTGATCATTGTTTGTCTTGATGATTTCTTTAATGTGTTTGAAAATGGGATATATCATGTCAAAAACTACTTCACTGAATCAACTCTTTGAAAAACGTTATGTATGCTCTAGAGGCCACATTTTCAGTCCAGTACTCATGAAAGTTGGTCAGAATATTTGTCTTGATGATGTCTTAGATGAGTGTGAAAGCATGTCAGGTTGGGTAAAAAACCAGATCACCTGGTCTTACCTTAGAAAAATCTTATGTACACTCTAGAGATCTCATTTGTAGTCCAATACTCATGAAAGTTGGTCATAATGTTTGTCTTGATGATAATCGGGAAGAGTTAGAAAAATGGTCATGTCCGGTCAAAAAGTAGGTCACACAGCTTAATCTTTGAAAAATTTCGTGTAAACTCTAAAGGTCTTATTTTCAGTCCAATGCACATGAAAATCAGTCAGAATATTTGTCTTGATGATTTCTTTGATAACTTTAAAAATAGGTCACTTTGGGTCAAAATCTAGGTCACCAAGACAAATCGTTGAAAAACCTTATGTACCCTCTAGAGGCCACAGTTTGAATCCAATAGTCATGAAAGTTTGTTAGAATGCTTGTCATGTTATCTCAGAAGAGATTCAAAATAGGCCATGTCTGGTCAAAAGGCTCGAGTGTGCGACTTTAGGGCCATCATGGCCCTCTTGTCTGTCCCCCCCCCCCCCCCCCCCCCCCCCAGCAAAGTTTTTAAAAGCCCTTTTCCTCAGGGCCAGTCAGATTGTGAGATAAAGGTTTTTGTCTCAGATGAATGTTGATGTTTCAAAAGTAAAATCATGAGGACATGACTGTTTAAATTACTACTATGATTAATTGCTATAGCTTGGATTTGAACCCAGGACCTTTGAAACTATGATCTAGGAATTGTACTTACTGTGCTGTTTGCTTACTGTGTTGTTTACTACATTTCTGTGTAGTATGTTTATCTCTTGCCATGAGATAAGGGTCACACACGAAGACAAGGGATAACAAGTTTTACAAAAAAATTGCTGACTAATCTTGGCCACAGTGTCCCAGGTTTAATTCCACAATATTTTCATTTATCTGTAAAAGAAATTTCATCATTTGAACCATGGTTAACTCTTTACCACACAATCCCGACATTTGACGACCCTAGGGAAGAAAGCTTTTGACAACATTGTGGGAAATGGAGAAAATGCTGGTAGCCAGCATGGCTACCAGCATTTTTCCTTTTCCCACAATGATTTCTGCCCTTTCCCAGATGATCTTCATCATTTGAGACAATTTTATTTGTCGTCTGCAAAAGCTTTCAATTCTGACAGGTCTTAGATTTTGTCACATGGTAAAGAGTTAATTCGTCTCCTGCGAATTGCTTTCAATTTGGACAAGTCTAGAGTTTTAGGTCAAATCTTAGAAAAACCTTGTGTACACTCTAGAGGCAACGTTTTCAGGCTAATATTCCTGAAACCATGTCATAATGTTTGCCTTGATGATATCTCAGACGGGTTTGAAAATAGGTCGCATTGGGTCAAAAACTAGGTCAATACGTCAGATCTTTGAAAAACCTTGTGTATTATCTAGAGGCCACATTTTCAGTCTAATACTCTGGAAAGTTGGTCAGAATGTTTGTCATGATTTCTTGGATGAGTTTGAAAATGGGTCATGTCGGTCAAAAACTAGGTCAAATCTTAGAAAAATCTTGTGTACACTCTAGAGGCCACATTTCAGTCTAATACTCATAAAACTTTGTCAGAATGTTTGCTTTGATTATATCTTGGACGAGTTTGAAAATGGGTCACTCCTGGTCAAAAACTAGGTCACTAGGTAAAATCTTTAGAGTCTACACTATCTGTCCAATATTCTAGAAAATTGGTCAGAATGTCTGTCTTGATGATAATCTTAGACAAGTTAGAAAGTGGGTCAAGTGGGTTCAAAAACTATACCACCCGGTCAAATCTTAGAAACACATTGTTCACACTCTAGCGGCCAAATTTTCAGTTCGATACTTATGAAACTTTGTCAGAATGTTTTTCTTGTTAATATCTCTGATGACTTTGAAATGGGTCATTTCAGATTGAAAACTGATTCACTACATCAAATCTTTGAAAAACCTTGTGTATGATCTAGAGGCTACATTTTCAGTCCAATACTCTTGAAAGTTGGTCAGAATGTTTGTCTTAATATCTCTGAAGGATGTTTAAATGGGTAATACAGGATCAAAAACCGGGTCACCAGGTTAAATCTTCGGAAAACCGTATGTTTGCTCTAGGGGCCAAACTTTCAATCTAAAACTCATGAAAAATGGTCAGAAAGTTTGTCTTAATGCTTTCTTCTTTGATGAGTCAGAAAAAAGGGTCATATTGGTTTACAAACTAGGTCACCAGATCAAATCTTTGAAAAACCTTCTGTACACTCTACAGGCCACAGTTGAAGTTCAATACTCGTGAAAGTTGGTCAGAATGTTTGTCTTGATATCTCTGAAGGATGTTTAAATGGGTAATACTGGGTCAAAAACTGGGTCACCAGGTCAAATCTTCGGAAAACCGCATGTTTGCTCTAGGGGCCAAACTTTCAATCTAAAACTCATGAAAAATGGTCAGAAACTTTGTCTTAATACTTTCTTTGATGAGTCAGAAAAAAGGGTCACATTGGGTCAAAAACTAGTTCACCAGATCAAATCTTTGTTAAACCTTCTGTACACTCTACAGGCCACAGTTGAAGTTCAATACTTTTGGTCAGAATGTTGGTCTTGATAATATCTCTGAAGAATGTTAAAATGGGTAATACTGGGTCAAAAACTGGGTCACTAGGTCAAATCTTCGGAAAACAGTATGTTTGCTCTAGGGGCCAAACTTTCAATCTAAAACTCATGAAAAATGGTCAGAAAGTTTGTCTTAATGCTTTCTTTGATGAGTCAGAAAAAAGGGTCATATTGGTTTACAAACTAGGTCACCAGATCAAATCTTTGAAAAACCTTCAGTATACTCTACAGGCCACAGTTGAAGTTCAATACTCGTGAAAGTTGGTCGGAATGTTTGTCTTGATAATATATTTCTGAAACATGTTTAAATGGGTAATATTGGGTCAAAAGCTGGGTCACCAGGTCATATCTTCGGAAAACTGTGTGTTTGCTCTAAGGGCCAAACTTTCAATCTAAAACTCATGAAAAATGGTCAGAAAGTTTGTCTTAATACTTCCTTTGATGAGTCAGAAAAAAGGGTTATATTGGGTCAAAAACTAGTTCACCAGATCAAATCTTTGTTAAACCTTCTGTACGCTCTACAGACCACAGTTGAAGTTCAATACTCGTGAAAGTTGGTCGGAATGTTTGTCTTGATAATATATTTCTGAAGGATGTTTAAATGGGTAATATTGGGTCAAAAGCTGGGTCACCAGGTCAAATCTTCAGAAAACTGTGTGTTTGCTCTAGGGGCCAAACTTTCAATCTAAAACTCATGAAAAATGGTCAGAAAGTTTGTCTTAAAACTTTCTTTGATGAGTCAGAAAAAAGGGTTATATTGGGTCAAAAACTAGTTCACCAGATCAAATCTTTGTTAAACCTTCTGTACACTCTACAGGCCACAGTTGAAGTTCAATACTCTTGAAAGTTGGTAAGAATGTTTGTCTTGATATCTAAGATGAGTTTGAAAGTGGGTCATATGGGTCGGTCAGAATGTTTGTTTTGATAATATCACGTAATCTGATGAGTGCTGAAAATGGGTTATGTCTGGTCAAAAACTAGGTCATCAGGTCTGCACAACCCTAGAGGCTTCATTTTTTGTCCAGTAGTCATGAAAGTTGTCTAATGATATTCAGGACGAATCAGAAAATGGGCCATGATGAGATTGAAAATGGTACTCATTGGGTCAAAAACTAGGTCATGGAGACAAATCTTTGAAAACCCTTGTGTACCCTCCAGAGGCCACATTTTTAGTCCAGTAGTCATAGATAGCATCCCCATATTTTAACCCTTTACCACACAATGCCGCCTTTTAACGCCCCTGGGAAAGACGCCTTTTGAAAACATTGTGGGAAAAGGAGAAAATGCTGGTAACCAGCATTTTCTCCTTTTCCCACAATGTTTTCTACCCTATCAAAGAAAAATTGCACCATTCAAGCCATGTTGAAATTGTAACGTCTGCAGATGCCTTCAATTTGGACAAGGCTAAAATTTTGTCGTCTGGAAAAGAGTTAACAGCCTTGAAGACAATAGTTTTTGAAAACATCTTGGGAAAAGAAGGTAGTGCTTGTAATTAGCACTTTCTCCTTTAATTGCAATGTTTTAACCCTTTACCACACAATCCTGAGTTTTAACGACCCCACTGAAGAAGGCTTATTGAAAACATTGTGGTAAAAGGAGAAAATGCTGGTAACCAGCATTTTCTCCGTTTCCCACAGTTTTCTATCCTATCAAAGACAAGTCTCACCATTTAAACAAATAATAAATTTGTCGTCTGCAAATGCTTCAATTTGGATAGTATATAAAGTTTTGCTGTTTGGTGAAGAGTTAAATCATCTCTATGACAGGAATCATCTTTAGAGATGAATTTCATTTGTTGTCTGCACATGCTTAAAAAATGGACAAGTCAAAGTTTTTATTACCCAATAGAGACTTAAAAGCCATCTTCTATCAAAGATGAGTAGAGGTGTAACTCGTATGCAGGAAATCCTGGGTTGACTCTGGTTTACTCTTTACTGAACAACAAACTGATCCAGTAATAAAATAACATACACCTCTGTGCAAATTATTTATTTTGATTAATCCTTTACCAGACGACAAAATTTTAGCCTTGTCCAAATTGAAAGCATTTGCAGACGACAATTTCAATGTGGCTGAAATTGTGCAATTTTTCTTTGATAAGGTAGAAAACATTGTGGGAAAAGGAGGAAATGCTGGTTACCAGCATTTTCTCCTTTTCCCACAATGTTTTCAAAAGGCTTCTTTCCCAGGGCGTTAAAAGGCGGCATTGTATGGTAAAGGGTTAATGTATTACCAACCTAGCCCTGCACAGTAGCTCAGACTGTAACATACAGGGTTTGAAACCAGCCGAGTCATTGGTTTGAATCTTCTGCTAGGCATATTTCTTTCCAAGGATTGTAACAGGATAGTAAGAATTCTTTCCCCTTTTACCGCTGAATGTTGTTTAGACAATGATTCTGTGAGGAAGCAGCTGTTGTGCTGGGTACTGGTGAAAGAAATTTCAGAAAAGCATGAATAGGTGCATTGGCTGTGGCAGAAGAACTGAAATAATGTTGAAAATGATATTAAATACCAAGCAAATTATTTTCAACCTGATACATACAACTAAGACTTCAAGTTAACCCATGACCAATGTAATCTTGGGTTTGAATGACCCTGGCAGAAAATGCTTTTGAACATAATATGTACAAGGAAACCAGTAAAGGCTCTGGATTGCCTTGTTGCTGGGTCAGCCTGCAATTACATGGATATAACGGATCATTTTCACAGTTTTCTGCTATAATTGTAAAATGTTGTACATAAAGTCCTTTAAACTTTTAAATTATCGTTTTGTCCTTTCAAATTTTTATGATGCATTACCTTCCATGGGCACTACATGACAACAGCTGTCAATGTGGCATAAAATGCCAGTAACCCTTTACCACACATTCCCGACTTTTAATGACCCTGAGAAAGAGGCCTTTTGAAAATATTGTGGGAAAAGGAGAAAATGCTGCTATTAACACTTTACCACACAATCCACACTTTCAATGACCCTGAGAAGGAGGCCTTTTGAAAATATTGTGGGAATAGGAGAAAATGCTGATAACCAGCATTTTCTCCTTTTCCCACAATGTTTTCTACCTCATCCAAAACAAATGTCAATTTTTGATTCTCATTTATTTTGTCGTCTGCAAATGTTCTTATTTGGAAAGGTCCAAAATTTTGTTGTTTGGTGAAGAGTTTAAAAAAAAAAAGCAGGCTCAAATGTTGAAATTTTTCTCTTCGAGACATTGTAGGAAAAAAAAGAAAATACTGGTTACCAGCATTTTCTCCTTTTCCTGTAATGCTTTTGAAAGCCTTTTCATGGGACTGTGTGGCAATGTATAAAGCCTCAAAAAATTTTCCACACTATAGAAATAAGACCCCAATATGTCCAGTTTCCAGATTCCTCATGTCTATAATGTCTTAGCAAAGGACACAGCTTGTGTTCTGCAGTCCGATCTTGATCTAAGGTGGCAGCAAATAAACTAGATAATGAAAAGTGTGTTAAATCTTTACCAAACAACAAAATTTTGGATTAGTCCAAAGTCAAAGCACTTGCAAACGGGAATTACGGTAAAATGTGGCTCAAATGATGGAATTTGTTTTTGATGAGGTACAAAGCATAATGGGAAAAGGAGGAAATGCTGGCTACCAGCATTTTCTCCTTTTTCCACAATGTTTTCAGGGTTGCATCTAGAGTGCAGTCTTGCGGGATTGCTGCAAATTTTGGTGTTTGCCCCCCCCCCCCCCCCTTAATAAGTTTTCAGCAGGGACATCCCGCAAATATGTCTTAATTTTAACTGACAAAGTCTTCATTTCGTATTCCATCTAGTGATGGGACATCAGTTAGAAATCATAATCAATCATCGGTTGGAATCGGTTGCTGCTACCGATGTGATTCTTCCGATTGTAATCGGTTCCTCATAAATTCGCTCTTACATGCATGTTTCATTGTAAACCCTTGTATCATTTATGTATTATGTTGTTGTTTGTGTTGTACATAGACTTTTTGTAGTTTTACCTTTGCACCTACTTTCTATACACCTTTTGGTTTTTAACCATCTCTGCATTGTGCTAGTTGGCTTTGTAACACAGAAGTATTTCGGCTGATTGTTTTGTTATCGAGGGAGTTGTTGTTATCACGGGAGTGATAAAACCTGGTTAACAGACACCGGTATATAAAATCCAGTACCCGACCGACGGTGCAGACTTCCTGCTGATCATCGATTATGAAAAAGTTCAATCGATAATCGAAATCGGAGCTTCCAACACGCCGCTAATCGATACTTGCCAATATCGGTACACCACTAATTCTGTCACTCATAAACAGAGGTCAATTCAAACAAAAATCTGTCTTTCCACCGATATTACAATTCCCTGTTCACTGTTTCTTCCAGTGATTCTGCCCTCATTCACCACATATGGATGACATGTATTCCAAATTACTACAGAAAGCCCGCGAAAAAGAAAAATGTCAAAACACTCCCTCTACATTCCTGTGTTATTCCTGCATGTGATGTCATTTGAGCGTCTGTTCCCAGTGTTTTCTCAAAATAGAATGATCCAAAGTGATATCAATTGCAGTTTTCGGACATTTTATTGCCACCAGGAAGTACTGTATGTGGATAATACCATTTTTAAAATGAGAGTTCGGATAAAAAATGAACTTTCATGTTGTATTTATCAGCAAAAAAAAAGATACATCCACGGTTTGTGAAAACCAATTCAGGTATGATTCTTGTAGCGTGTTCTGATTATACGAAAAACTACATGATCCACATCTACAGACGGTTGTAAAATTTACCGAAAATTTTGATGATTTAGAATTACAGAAAAGGTATCTGATTTAAGCCCCAGTGTTCTTATTTTGCAGATGCATACCACAACAAGGTGTTGGTTTTTGTTCTTCAGAATGTTTATGAAATCACTGAGAAATACCTTTTTTTAAAGATAAATTACAGGAAAAATAGATTGATGTAAAACACAAAAACTCAAGACAAAAAAATGTCAATTTGACATCGCCTGCTCATAGAGACTTCAATCTGTCTTCAATTTTTTTTATGCATATTTACATACATTCATCTCGACTGAACTGCATGAATTTTCAATTTCATCACAATAAAAGGTCTTTGGGGATTTTATGAAATCAAAATTATCAGACAACCAACAAGAGTGGGAGGGGGTCTTGTTCTTGCAGCATGACTGAGAGCATATAATCAAGTGTAATCAAAGAAAGCACAAGAAATTAATGAGGCATTTATCACTGGTGTTGAATTGCATTTAAAGCAAAAGATTGTTCTTGAACTGGTTTTGTCTGGTGCCACAAACTCTCCAAATGTGCTTTTCTCTGCTATTCATGCCTTTAAAGTATTTGGTTTTACATTGCCAACTTGGATTTTCATATCGGTCCACTTTTTTGAAAGAGGCGGAGGACTGGCCCATTGTTTTTCATTTCTAGATTCAACTCTGACCAAGAACAAGCAGGATATATGAATTCAATAAAAGTAATATTTATACATTGTGTATAGATGAATATAGTATAAACAACCTCAAAGCATATAAAACAGTCTTTATATCCCGCAATTTATTTTCATTGCCCCCCCAATTTCAGAATTTATGAGGGGGGCAAATCCCCTCAAATTAAAAATTTCTAGATACATCCCTGTGTTTTCAAAAGGCTTCTTCCTCAGGGTCGATAAAACTTGAGATTATGTGGTAAAGGGTTACAGATTAAAGAATGGGAGTAAATGTTTTAGGTAATTCTTAGAGTGCTAGATGGCAATTTTTGGCAGACACTGTATTTTTTGTAGTGCCATTTGAAATATAGTGTTTTTGGTGCAAAAAATATGGTCTAAAATGAATCTTGAATTTTTTTTTTCACAGAACTTTGTTATCATTATAACTGAAGCTTAAGATAGTTCAACTCTTTACCAAACAACATTTCAGACTGGTCTGAATTGAAAGCATATGCAGATGACAATTTAAATCTAACTTAGATGTAAGGATTTGTTTCTGAAAGGTAAGAAAGCATTGCGGGAAAAGGAGCAAATGCTGCTTACCAGCAGGGTCGTTCAAACTCAGGATTATGTAGTAAAGGTTTAAGCCATTACCAAACTATCCCGACTTTTAACAACCCTGAGGAGGAAGGCTTTTGAAAACATTGTGAAAAAAGAAGAATATGCTGCTGAACGACAAAATTGTCTGGAGTAACATTTCTAATAATTAGGTAAATAATAAGTGAAACTATGTAAATAATTAAAGCCCAGCAATTAAAGCCTAGTATTGATTTTTCTAAATAACTATTACTTTAATTGTGGTAGTTTGAAAATTATTGTGGAAAATGTATATTTCCATTCAACCCTAATTTTTAGGGAGGGTTTATTCCTGATATTGTTAACAACAAAACTTGGGACTTGTCCAAATTGAGAGCTTTTGCAGTTGACAAAATAATAGTGACTCAAAAATTGATAACACCTTTGGAAGGGTAGAAAACTTTGTGGAAAAAGGAAAAAATGCTGGTTACCAGCATTTTCCCACAATGTTTGAAATTTCAAAGCCTTCGTTGCCAGGGTCTTTAAAATTGTGGTAAAGGGTTAAACTTGTTACTTTCTGCCAGGGGTGCACCATGGCATATGCCCATAATGCTCATTCAGACTTTACCTAGAGTTCGTTATATGGGGGTCATTTTGACCCCTGGTTATTCAAATGAATAAAAATAGGTAAACATTCAGATTTTAAGGGACATCTAGAAAGTTTCTTTGGTCCAAGTTAAAAGAAACGGGGATAGCTTAGTCGATAATGTGCAGGACTTGAAGTATTTCTGCTAGCTCCTGAATTTTGGGGGGGTCACCTGTGACTCCTTGTTTGGAATATTTGGGGTAATTCCAAAATCTGAAGGAACATGGTCTGTAACCTTTTACTTTTTAGCTTGTCTTAGCACAAAGTGCCCAAGATGAGCTTTTGTTACAGTGCTGTGTCTGTTGCCCATCCTGTGTCGTGCATCATCAACTTTTACCTTGTGTACACTCTAGAGGCTACATTTTCAGCCCAATACTCATGAAACATTGTCAGAATGTTTGTCTTGATTATATCTTGGATGAATTTGATAATGGGTCATGTTGGGCCAAAAACTAGGTCACTAGGTTAAATCTGGGAAAAAACTTTTTGTACGCTCTAGAGGCCCCATTTTCAGTCCAATGCTCATGAAAATTCTTCAGAATGTTTGTCTTGATAGTACCTCAGATGACTTTCAGATAGGGTCATGTCAGGTCAAAAACTAGGTCAAATCTTAGAAAAACCTTGTGTACACCTTAGAGGCCACATTTTCAGCCCAAAGTTTCATAAAAATCAATAAGGTATTTTTCTACATATTTCAAAAATCAGGGGGTCTGTATGAACTTTGAACTACCCATATATGCTATAGAGTCCACATTTTCAGTCCAATGCTTATAAAAATTTGTCTGGTCTGATAATGTCTTTGACAAGTTGAAAAATAGGTCACATTTGATCAAATCAAAAACTAGGTCAGTAAGGAACATCTTTGAAAAACCTTGGGGACCCTCTAGAGGCCACATATTCAGTCCAATACTCATGAAAGTTTGTAAGAATGCTTGTCATGTTATTTCAGAAGAGGTTGGAAATGGGTCATAGTTGGTAATAAGGCTTAACTGAGTGACTTCAGGGCCATTATGGCCCTCTTGTTTTTCCACATGTAGTTATCTTTTGTAGATGTCGCTTAATGCTAAAAGTTTGATATTACAGTGTGTTATTAAGGTAGAAGTTAACACAATGACCTAGTAGAAACTGTGTCATCTGTCATCTGAACCATGACCGAGCAGGTCTTAAACACAAAGTGTTATTAAAGTACTCTCTAGTGATATAGGGTAGACTAAGCAATGTCACACAGAATAATGTCACCTTTTAGACTGATACATTGTTAACCAGAAATAAAAAATTCAGTTGTAGAATGTGTTTTCGATATGATTATGCAGTTATATACTCAACAATTCGTAAGATATATCAATTGAATCAACTGATTATGTAAATCTTTAGTTCTGTTTTATATTGTGTCAGGGAAGATGTAATTTATTTTGTTGCGCCAGCCTGTTATTCTCCATGTCAAAAACATATAAATGCAGACTTTCTGAAATGCTGGACTTTAAACCAGGAGATGGCTGGTTTTGATCTGCTGCCTGGCCAACTTCTATCTGAGGATTGATGATAGTAATTGCAATGGCAATTGCCACTTATTGAATTTTGAGGGTCATTTTTGACACCCTATTTCAAATACTTGGGGTCAAATGTCAAAGCTTTGGGTCAAACTTCTGAATGTGATTTTCAAGTAAATGATGAAATGATAAATGATGAATTAGCAAATTTAAATCATTGTTTTGTGTTTTATTGACTTCACCAAATATAAAAATCTTCATACAAACAGTGAACCTTGTTACATACTAAGAAAAACAGATAGTCTTCAATAGAAAATGCCACTCTTTCTCCAGTGCCAATGATAGTTTAACCCTTTACCACACAACCCTGAGTTTTAATGACACTTTGAAAACATTGTGGAGAAAGGAGAAATGCTGGTAATCTGCATTTTCTCCTTTTCCAACGTTTTCTACCCTATCAAAGACAAATTCAATCATTTAAGCTACATTTAAACTTTTGTCTGCAAATGTTTTCATTTTGGACAAGTCAATAATTTGCTTGTGTGGTAGAGAGTTTAGCCGTGTAAAAGTCGAGGTTCAGCACCTTAATTTCATCCTGTGCTAAATTTTGTTGTTTGGGTCCAGCATGGCTCTGTGGTAAAGTGCACGGTTTGAGTCTCACTGGAAGCACTGGATTTTTTGTGGCAGTGTCCTTTGAGAAGACACTGTAGAGCCCTAGCCCAATAGTATGACAGCTTGTCCTTTAGACTGAACTTTACCAGCAATTCGAGTCGGATTATAAGGTGTTTATTTGAGACACCTGTTTGCTATTTTTGAGTACCAAAGAAAATGAATAATGTCAGGATAAAATATGGTACTCTGTAGTCTATATTTAAAGCTAAAACATCATTGGTACATTATAAAATGGCAGAATATCTTTAAAAAACAAGTCAAAAGTATATGATGCACTTACAAAACGGTGAGAACACAATGGACAAAGTAGCATTTGATAATGAACATCACAGCACTTCTTTAACATAATAGTCACTGCTTTCTATGTATTCATGACTGTAATGGTGGATTTTGTTTTTGCTCTGAATATTCACATACATTTGACAAACAATAATATTTAATAAAGAATAAAAAGAAATAAATCATAAACCAGACTTTTGTTCAATTATTAAGATATTTGGCCTAGAATGGTTTAAAAATGATCTTTAGATAGACCTTACGTATGCCTCAAAAAGTCTCCCCCATGAAACCCCAAATCTCCCCCTTTGAAACTCTCAAAACCCCCTTTGGTTTCCAAAAAAGTTGGGAAGCATGATCTTATGGTATACTGCAGATAAGGGGTGGTCGAGTGGATTACAGCGGCAATCAAACACAAATCCTATCAGTTAACAGGTTACCAACATACCCTTTGAAATGGCAGATGTGCTAATCCACTTAAATATTGCTTAGTCAAAAGCTGATTTAATTAACATAAGTTGCCTTTTGAGCTGAATTTCCAAAACTGTACAGAACTGAACTTAGTCTTTTTCATAATTGAAATCTACCTGTACTTTCAGTGAAATCTACATGTACTTTCAGTCAGGAATACATGTAAATGGGCTTAATTTAAGTAGCAGATGATTTGAATCCAAGAATAAACTGCATGTGTTTTGCTCTGTGATCTGTATCTACACATTTAGCATTCTTCACGCACCAAGGATTAATGTTAACATCAAACTAAAACCTTGATGACAAGTGCCTCTCTTTGAACGTGCAGAGGTTATTAAACAAGGCTAGATATTTCAGTGGACATTCTTTTTATTGTTATTTCATATATTTTTACCTTTGTTTTCCACCGCAAAACATTTTATGTCTCTTTCAGAGAATTTCAGACAAGAAAAGAACTAACATTAATAAATCCATTGTGCAATATAGCATTGATCGAAACTCTTTGCTTATGTCCCCATGCTTGTGATTGGCATTCTCTGGTCATGCCAAATTGATTGAATGTCCTTATGTGGCATACTTTTTTTTTTTTAAGTTGATGTGAATTTGTGTTCACAGTGATGAGTTAAACTTTTACCAAACAGTCCAGTGTTCGGACACTTTACCAAATGTAAAATTTTATATCCTTTTCCCACAGTGTTTTCATAAGCTGTCTTCATCGGTTTGTTAAAACACAGGATTGTTTTGGTAAAGGGTTAAGGACCCTATTGCAAAAAGCTTTTGAAAACATTGTGGGAAGAGGACAATGGCTTATAACCAGCATTTTCTCCTTTTCCAACAATATTTTCTACCCTTTCAAGGGCAATTGCCAAATTTTGAACCACAGTCATGTGTTGTCTGTAAATGCCTTGGATTTGAACAACTCTAAAATTTTATTATTTAATTAATTCTTTACCACACAATCCTGACTTTTAATGACCCTAAAAAGGAAGCCTTTTGAAAACATTGTGGGAAAAGGAGAAAATGCTGGTAACCAGCATTTTCTCCTTTTCCAAACAATGTTTTCTTCCCATCCCAAAACAAATTCCAATTTTTAAGTCGCATTGAAATTATCGTCTGCATATGCTTTCAATTTGGACTAGTCTAAAATTGTGTTGTTTGGTAAAGAGTTAATTTGGTAAAGACAACTCTTTGCCAAACTACAAAGTTCAAGTTCAAATTGAAAGCTGAATTGCAGACCACATTATATTAGCAGATAGAGAATATTTTGGTAGGATATGCCATCAAAAGGGTAGAAAACCTTGTGAGAAAATGCTGGTAACCAACATTTTCTCCTTGTCCCATAATGTTTGTGATACCCCCTTTTTTTTCTTTTTGGCTATAAATTTTTTATATCCCTGCAATGAATACTGTTTGAGAACATTGTAGAGAAGAAAGCAGCAATAGTTATTAATAGGAGCAGCAATTTTTTTTCCATGCAATAGACTATAAGAAATATATTACCTCTTCTTCAAATATTTATTCTTTGTCTGATTAGTTATTATTAATGGCAGGTCTAAAATTAGCTTAACCCTTTGGCTGCTAAGCACAACTCAAGAATTTTTGTGGACAGTGTAGAACAAGATCAGACTGCACAGAATGTGCAGCTTGAAGTTATATCTATACTATCCAATTAGGTGATATTTTTCTCCAACAAATGATTATGGAATAGCAACATTTAGAATATTACTGTTGGCTTAAAAGTTTCAATTAATTTATTTTGCAAGTTAAGGGTTATACTTGACACTGGTTTAACCTGGCTTTCAAGAATATCAATGGTAAAATTTTCCTTTCTTTTCTCATTTCAGGTACACAGAGAGATTTCATTGAGACAGATAAGTTATTTCTTTGGCTATTTCATAATGGGTCCTAGGTCTGCTCTTTGTAGGATTGCCAGGTTCGTTCTGTGCAGGGTTGGTGGTCCGTACGCTGCTGGTGCAGTCGAGGATTGGGATATCACTGTCCCATCCTCTCCTGCACTGACAGAGTATGTGGTCCCGTCTGTGACTGATGCTGCTGCAGAGTCCTTTGGTGCTGTTGCTGTTCAGGGGTCTGAGGTCTTTCGTGGTGAGGAGGGATGTGAGGTAGAACTGAGTTCGCGAGAGCTTAGCTGTACCTTGGATTCCTCTGCTGTAGAGGACTTGGGGGAAGAGGATGAGATGTTTCTCACCTCAACGCCTTTGTCTTCTACAACACCAGCAGATTGTACCTTGAGCCCCTGTGGTGTAGAGGACTCAGTGGAGGAGGTTGAGATGTTTCTTACCCCCGCCGCTGTTTCTCCTGTTGCCTTGGTTTTCCCGTTGGAGTCTCCAGTGCCCGCCCAGACAACTGAGGTAGAGGTCTGTACTGTTGTGCAGAGCCCTATCCCAGATCTGCCTGTGGTGAGGACTCGCAGTGGCAGGGTTAGTAGGAGGCCTGACAGATACGGGGACTGGCTTTACTACTAAGACAGCTAGGTAGTAAAAATTTACAGTTAGTGCTATTTAAGGACACTCTTTTGGCAAAACACAAGGTAGGAATTCTGGATTGGAAAAGATGTTTGCCACTGTTTAGATTGACCCTTTCTTTGACACTCCCCCTGTCTCTATAGTTTTACCCACTTTGTGGGCGATTCTTGAGTATAAAATTGCTAGAGGAGGGAATGGATGGGATCTGTCTGTAGTAAGACCAGGGACTTAATGACAGGTCTTTGAAGTGCCCTGTCAAGTGTCATGTGCAAACTAAGACTGCCTAACGTCTACAAATATGTTGATAAAGGAATGACTTCTCAAAATTTTCTGCAGAGTGTCAGCCTGGGAGGGTTTCAATCTGCTTTGATGACAGATATATTTTTCTATCTGGAAGTTAAGTGAAAGATTTTGATGCATATTAGAGTATATGGAATATAGTCTAAAAGCCTGTAGGGATACAAAATTGCAGTGGTTAGGTGTTAGATATTTGGATAAGTTAGATATTTGTATATATTTTGTACATTAGTATAAGTAATTTGTATATATTTTTCTTGCCTTGTTAATATCCGTGCTCCAGATAATTTTCAATGACATCAGTACAGTACTGATGAAAATCAAGATTAATCAGTACCAGCATATGGGGATCAGTACCAACATTTGGTTAACGAGACTGATTAAAGTCAAAATTGGTTTTCTTGCATTTGCTTTTATATAAGCATTACTGTAAAACTACATAACATTTTACGTAGTAACAGTATGATTTTACTGTACAAAGAAGTGTGAAGCAGGTTTGTAGAAACAAATATGCAACTCGTAATCTTTTTTTGAAGCGATCCGTTTTTCATGCTATTTAATTTTTGGAAAAATATTTGTGTAGGATTTGACATAAATTTGTCAAATAGGGTCGCAAATAACCTCAAAACCTGTAATTTTACACTAGAAAAGCAGATATCATAAATACTTTTGAATTCACCAGTTCAGTTCAGTTTTGGAGACATTTTTTCTAATTTGGCCCAAATTGGTGCCACTGGCTATCAACTGAGAGCCCATGTGGGTGCATGCACTTTTTGCTTCATATTTTTTGTGCATGATTATTCAATTTAGAGCGTGAATTATTGCACATTTATACATAAATGGGAACAGTGCTTAAGTTTTGACCAGTCTGATTTTATCTTTCAACGATTCTCAGTTTTGTTAGGATTATTTGGTTCTGGAGATGGATGAAATAACCTAGCCAGACATTTCTGTGTATTCCCCGACATTTCGAACCGTGAACTATTCATTCGGAACATACATGTACATAGTACGATTATCCGCTGGTCCCATGCCATAATCGATAAAAGCTTGACTAAAGCCAAGATGCAGGATCTAACTCCGGTTTGAGCCAATTTTCCCTTATTATTGAATGGGAAAAATTTGGAAAATCGCTCAGCAATCCCGAAGATATCTGAATGCTTGTCTGAGAAAGAGTAAGCTCCCTTTCATTGTGTACGTACCTGGAAAAACGTTCCGTATCGAGTACGGAATTTTGTAAAAAAAGATGCGTAACAATCAGATCGTCATCCGTAAATTACGTGAATACGGACCTTATCTGGAGCACTGTAATATGTATTAGATATTTTGGATGATGGTTATGTGGAAAAGAAGCTAGAGGCTTTAAAGGAATATTGTGCAAATTACAGATATAAAGAAACAGCAGAAAACACACCCAGACATCTGAGGTAGAGGTCTGTACTAAAGTGCAGAGCCCTATCCCAGATGTGCCAGTGGTGAGGACTCGCAGTGGTAGGGTTAGTAGGAAGCCTGATAGGTACAGAGACTGGCTTTACTACTAAGACTTCTAGGAAGTAAAAATTTACATTTAGTGCTATTTAAGGACACTCTTTTGGCAAAACACAGTGTAGGAATTCTGGATAGGAAAAGATGTTTGCCACTGTTTTAGATTGACCCTTTCTTTGACACTCCCCCGTCTCTATAAATTTACCCACTTTGTGGGTGGTACTTGAGTATAAAGTGGGTAGAGGAGGGAATGGATGGGATCTGTCTATAGTAAGACCAGGGACTTAATGACAGGTCTTTGAAGTGCCTTTCCAAGTGTCGTGTGCAAACTAAGACTGCCTAATGTCTACAAATGTGATGGTAAAGGAATGACTTCTCGAAATTTTCCGCAGAGTGTCAGCCTGGGAGGGTTTCAATCTGCTTTGATGACAGATATATTTGTCTGTCTGGGAATTAAGTGAAAAATTTTGTTGCATATTGTATGAAATAAAGTCTAAAAACCTGTAGGGATACAAAATTGCAGTGTTTAGGTGTTAGATATTTGTATAAGTCAGATATTTGTATATATTTTGAACAGTAGTATAAGTAATTTGTATATATTTTTCTTGCCTTGTTAATATGTATTAGATATTTTAATGATGGCTATGTGAAAAAGAAGCTAGAGGCTTTAAAGGAATATTGTGCAAATTACTGATATAAAGAAACAGCAAAAATACACCCATACAACTGAGGTAGAGGTCTGTACTGTAGTGCAGAGCCCTATCCCAGATCTGCCTGTGGTGAGGAAGTCCTCGCAGTGGTAGGGTTATTAGAAGCCTGACAGGTAGGGTGACTGGCTTTATGAATAATACTTCTAGGAAGTAAAAATATACATTAAGTGCTGTTTAAGGACACTCTTTTGGCAAAACACAATGTAGGAATTCTGGATTGGAAAAGATGTTTGCCATTGTTATAGATTGACCCTTTCTTTGACACTCCCCCTGTCTCTATAGTTTTACCCACTTTGTGTTTAGTACTTGAGTATAAAATTGCTAGAGGAGGGAATGGATGGGATCTGTCTGTAGTAAGACCAGGGACTTAATGACAGGTCTTTGAAGTGCCCCAACTAAGACTGCCTAACGTCTACAAATATGTTGGTAAAGGAATGACTTCTTAAAATTTTCTGCAGAGTGTCAGTCTGGGGGAGGTTCAATCTGTTGTTATGGCAGATATATTTTGCTATCTGGATGTTAAGGGCAAGTTTTTGGTGCATATTGTTTTGAATATAGTCTAAAAAAGCTATAGGGATACAAAATTGCAGTGGTTAGGTGTTAGATATTTGTATAAGTTAGATATTTGTATATATTTTGAACAGTAGTATAAGTAATTTGTATATATTTTTCTTGCCTTGGTAATATGTATTAAATATTTTGGATGATGGTTATGTGTAAAAGAAGCTAGAGGCTTTAAAGGAATATTGTGCAAATTACTGATTTAAAGAAAAGGCAGAAAATACATCCATACAACTGAGGTAGAGGTCTGTACTGTAGTGCAGAGCCTTATCCCAGATGTGCCTGTGGTGAGGACTTGCAGTGGTAGGGTTAGTAGGAGGCCTGATAGGTACAGGGACTGGCTTTACTACTAAGACTTCTGGGAAGTAAAAATTTACACTTAGTGCTATTTAAGGACATTTTTTTGGCAAAACACAATGTAGGAATTTTGGATTGGAAAAGATGTTTGCCACTGTTTTAGATTGACCCTTTTTTTGACACTCTCCCTGTCTGTATAGTTTTACCCACTTTGTGCTTAGTACTTTGAGTATAAAATTGCTAGAGGAGGGAATGGATGGGATCTGTCTGTAGTAAGACCAGGGACTTAATGACAGGTCTTTGAAGTGCCTTTCCAAGTGTCATGTGCAAACTGAGACTGCCTAACGTCTACAAATATGTTGGTAAAGAAATGACTTCTCAAAATTTTCTGCAGAGTGTCAGCCTGGGAGGGTTTCAATCTGCTTTGATGACAGATATATTTTTCTATCTTGATGTAAAGTGAAAAATTTTGGTGCATATTATATGGAATATAGTCCAAAAACCTGTGGGGATACAAAATTGCAGTGGTTAGGTGTTAGATATTTGTATAAGTTAGGTATTTGTATATATTTTGTACAGTAGTATAAGTAATTTGTATATATTTTTCTTGCCTTGTTTATATGTATTAGATATTTTGATGATGGTTATGTGAAAAAGAAGCTAGAGGCTTTAAAGGAATATTGTGCAAATTACTGATACAAAGAAACAGCAAAAAGCACACCCATACAACTGGGGTAGAGGTCTGTACTGTAGTGCAGAGCCCTATTCCAGATGTGCAGTGGTAGGGTTAGTAGGAAAGCCTGATAGGTACAGGGACTGGCTTTACTTCAAGACTTCTAGGAAGTAAAAATTTACAGTTAGTGCTATTTAAGGACACTTTTTCGGCAAAACACAATGTAGGAATTCTGGATTGGAAAAGATGTTTGCCATTGTTTTAGATTGACCCTTTCTTTGACACTCCCCCTGTCTCTATAGTTTTACCCACTTTGTGGGTGATTCTTAAGTATAAAATTGCTAGAGGAGGGAATGGATGGGATCTGTCTGTAGTAAGACCAGGGACTTAATGACAGGTCTTTGAAGTGCCTTTCCAAGTGTCATGTGCAAAATGAGACTGCCTAACGTCTAAAATATGTTGATAAAGGAATGACTTCTCAAAATTTTCTGCAGAGTGTCAGCCTGGGAGGGTTTTAATCTTGTGATGACAATGACAGATATATTTTTCTATCTGGATATTAAGTACTTCATGCATACAATTTTGGGTCAGTTTGAAAACCTTGGAGGGTTTTAATCTGATGTGATGAAATGTGTTTTTGATTGAAAATGGTAGGAGCATGTCATCTGGTTTGTAGGGTTGCCGAAGACCTCCTTTGCAAATAATGAGTTCTAATGTAGAAGTTTTCAACATTTTGAGACCTGCGTACATGTTTGAAAAAAAAAGATAATGGTTAAGTAAGATTTGGCGGTTTCAGTCAAAATTATGAATATCTTGTAGGTTGGCTTGTCTTGGTATGTGCAATCCAAATTTAAGTTCAGAGTTGGTAGGGAATGCTGTATGAAGCTTTAATTGAAAGGTTTTCTATTTAAAATTTATGTGTAAATAAAGGTGCCCATGAACAAAAATGTAATAAAAGAAATTAGTGCTCTGGCATAAGGGGGTTTGACTCTTTATCAAACAACACTACTGGTATTTAAGATTCGTCCAAATGAAAGCATTTGTGCCCGCCCGGGTTGCCCAGTAGCTTGCATATCTGACTCATGACCTGGTGGTTGTAAGTCCGATGCCCGGTTGAGGCAAACTTTCTATCCAGTGATTTTTGGCCTCTCACCTCTTATTCATGTGGGAAAAGTAGTCAGTGACTTGGAAAGAGGGGTGTGTCAGTACTGGTGTGAGAAAGCCAGGAAACACATCATAATTGTACTGACCACCGTGATATGACCTAAGCTGTTAAAACGGTGTTAAACCCCAATACAAGCAAACAAAGATGGCATATGTGTACAATAAACTGAAAGTGATTCAAAGGATGAGGTTCACATTTGGAGGGATAGAAAACATTGTGTAACATATGCGCAGGCTGACACAGGTCATAAACCCCCTTTTCACAGAGCATGAATCTTGATGACTAGAAAACGACAACAAAGGTAGGTAAATTTTGGGTCTGTATCAGCAGGTGCATTTCAGGTATGAAGATAGTAGGTATAGTTCAGGTATTGAACAGCAGGTACATTTCAGGGAGAAAAAATAAAGAATTGATCTCATCAGAGAAAAAAAGCAAAAAAGAGACAAATAATTGTAAAACATACATGTTTCAAAAAGAAAAATAATTTTAATGTTTAGGTATGATTTGGCGGTCTCCATCAACAGTAGGTATATTTCAGGTATTGAACGTCAGGTGCATTTCAGGAAGAAAAAAGAAAGAGTTAATCTCATCAAAAAAAAAGCAAAATAGAGACAAATAATGGTAAATGTATGGTGATTGGTAAGAGGGTCTAGCAATCAGATGTACTTGTATTACTTATGTATGCCGGCCTGTGTATAAGCCCACATTCACAGAATATCCAAAAAATTACTTTTAGCTCGCCTGGTTAAAAAGAAAAGTTGGGGTATTGACGTAGCCCTGTCATCATCTGCATCGATGTATATGTCATTATGCAAAAACTCAGACATTTTATAATATCTCTGTCATTAGTGAAGATACTAACTTCAAACTTGGGAGTCGTTGTTAACCTTATTTATCAAAGTCACGCCATTTTTTGACTAAGAAATTTCACAAATAGCAACTGCAGCCAAGCCTTGCACCTGCATGTGGTGCTCTTGTTTTTGCAAGCTCCATTGGCATGTTTCATATTACTAGTAAGTCATTTTATGCCTTTTACAATCACTCTTTGCTATCAATCATTTTCATGTTGTAGATAAAATAAACTTTCAAAATTACCTACCAAACTAATAAGAAGAAAGATGATAAAATAAGTAGGCTTGTACACAGCTTAGTATAACTAGCACTTAGCAGGATGGCAACAAGCAGTAATTTGGTATCACAGAAGTTCTGTCAAAATTGATTAACTCATTACCCCCACAAACAGATTCAGTGCAAAAGAGCTTTTAAATTTGTTAATGAACAAGAACTAAGGTTTAACCCTTTATTTATAGACAATCCTCAGTTTAAAGTTTGTAATTGCCTCTTCAGCACACCTGGGCAACTTTCCAGAGGTTAGGACTCCACATAACATTAGATGGTAGAGTCTCTGTCATGTGTTTGTTTTCCGGACAGAGTTATAAATAAGAAGCAATGATAGTCAGGAGAGTATATGTACAAGATTTTCAACATTGTCAGGCAACTTCTATTCATATTCATGACTTACTGGTATATGTTTGACATGTATAAAGGTCACCAGCTGTAGGGGTTAGTGTAGGAGTGATAAATAAAAACAAAAATAGAGAGGAAACTAGGATATAGGGAGGCTGGATATTATGCAAGTGATTCAACATTGTCAAGCAATTCTGTTGATATTCATACAAAATGTGCAGCTTGTGTAGATCACCATCTGTTGGGTTACTGGGTAGATGTATGAAACAATAGTATTAAAAACACCAGTACAAAGGGTAGTGCTTTGTTCTTCTCATCACGGAGCAAAATCTGTATACATATTCATGCATAAGATGTCTGGCAGTAACATTTCAAATTTGTCTGACATGGGTTTCCTTCACAAAAGCTTGGTACTCCTGAGCAGAGGTTAGTGATTGTTGCCATCCTTAAGTAAGGCAAGGACCGCATTTAGGTACTAACACTGTTTACAGTAGATTTCACTTGTCTTTAGACATTTACCAAACTATCCCTTGTTTTCAAGACCCTAAAGAATAAATTGAAACCTTTTGAAAACATTGCAGTAAAAGGAGAAAATACTAGTATCCAGAATTTTCTCCCTTTTGCATAATGTTTTTAAACCTTTCATAGACTAGTCTCATCATTTAAGTGACATCTTCTTTGTTGTCTACAAATACTTTCGATTTGGACAAATCATCTCAGAAATTTCAACACCTTGTTTGAAGGTCATTTTGTTCTAGGGTCACAAGAAACTGATGGGTTTTCCTTTTGTCAATGTTTGAAACGAAATGGACAAAATTTTGGAATTTGTGCTGAACTGATTCAAACTTACTTAGAAATCTACTGTAATGTTAAGATTTAGATAGGAATAGTGATAGGTGGAACAATATTTTGGAGTCTGTAGAATCTGTGGCATAAATGTTGACAGCACATTTGATACTCTCCAAGTTTTCTGTTATATTTTACAGAATCTGAAAGACTGGACTTGACCCAGGGGTAAGGTAGCCTTTAAATAAATATGATATAAAGTTTTATTTGAAATACTGATACATGAATTTTAGTTTGGTGTTTTTCAACATTCTTTCAGTCATAAAACAGCTCTAGAGCAGCAATCTATGCTTTTTTTATTTTGCACAAGGCTTTTTAGAGCAAAGTTGCAACAATCTTCATGGTTGAAAAATTGAATCCTGTCAGAAGGACAACAATCAGTCTTAGAAAAGAGCTTGCCTCAGGTGGGATTTGAAATCCCTACCCCTTTATTACAAGCCCTTTTGGTTACAGACTATTTTATTCACATAAGTGAAAACCTTCACAAATGATGCAAAGGAGAAAGATTGGATTCTTTACCAAACAATCCTGAGTTTTAACGACCCAGAGGAAATAGCTGTTTGAAAACCTTGCAGGAAAAGGAGGATATGCTGATAACTAGTATATTTTCTTCTTTTCCCACAAGGTTTTCTACACTTTGACAAATGCCATCATTTCATCTACATTGAATTTGTCATCTGCAAATGCTTCCAGTATCTACAATTTTGACAAGAGTAAAATTTTACAGTTCGGTAAAGAGTTAAAGGGGGAAAAATCTTTTGAATGGTATGACAAGCATTGGGGCAAGAGGAGCTTTGTCTTTGTCAGAAGCAATTTGCTCCTTTTCCAAAAATGTTTGCAAGGAGTAGTCCATGACAGGGATTTTATAAGTTGTATTTGTACAACCTTTTACCAAACAATCCCATAGATGTTTTAATGATCTGGAGGAAAAAGGCTTTTGAAATATAATTTGGGAAGAAGACAAAGAGAAATTGCTTGTTACCTGCATTTTCTCCTTATCCTACAATGTTTTCTGCCTTTTCAATGACAAATTTCATCATTTGAGGTACATTTGATTTGTCGTCTGGAAATGCTTTCAATTTCGACCAGTCTAAAATTTTATTGTTAGGCACAGACTCAAATTCTTTGTAAATAACCCCCTCTGAATTGATCCCGTTTTAACCACCATGACAAAAAAGACTTGAAAACATAGTGAGAAGAGGAGAAAACGTAGGTATCCCACATTTCCTCCTTTACCCACTACATTTTGAAACCAATCCAGGGAAAATCCCATCATTTTAGACATATTAAAGTTGTCAATGAAAAAGCTTTAAATGTGGACAAACTGGAATTTTTTTGGCTGCTAAAAAGGGCAAGTGAATTAATTTCAAGTTCAGTATTCTCATTTGGAGGTCAGTAAAGATAAGACATTTTTTTCCTTTTTTCACAATATTTTCTATCCTCTAAATGGCAATTTTCAACATATTGGTTTAACTTTGTCGTCTGCAACTGCTTTCAATTTGGAATGATTCAGAAATATCATTGTCTGGTATAGCACTAAAATTGGCATCGTTAACCCTTAGGCTTCTAAGTGCAACTCGACGGCTTTTTGCGCACAGTATAGATTAAGATCAGACCACACAGAATGTGCAGTTTTATCTTGGACCTACACTCTCCGATTAAAAAAATGCCGTTGAAATAACAAAATTTTGGTTTTTACTATTGGCTGGAAAGTTCATTTCACTGATAGAGCAGGACAAGGGTTAAGAGGTATGAATTATATGTAAAAATGAAGTTAAGTGATCAATCATAACATTCCTATACAGTGTATATGCATAATAAAGGTGACCAATCTGTTGTTGGTTGCCAAGGCTTGCTTTGCAGCATCCCAGATGTAGATTTTACAGCTTGTTGGAGTTGTTTGGGTTGGAGTTGTTTTGGTGCGCAGTAGAATGAAGATCAAAGTGTGGTGAGTGACAAATTGGCCTGTTATAGAAATTTGAATTTTTTTATTTCCTTACATTACAATAATGTGACTTGTACATTTACTAAATTTATCACAGTTCCACAAGTTATAAAGTCATCCAAGCTAAGTTAGTAATGTCTTTTACATGTATGTATATCAAGATAACTCACTGTTTTTTTTTTTTCTATTTCTTGCATCATCTACATGTACACCTTAAATGTCAGATTATCATTTTATCTGTATCCTGTCATAGTTAATGTCCGTTTACCACAACTTTTACAGTACTGTCATGCATATTATCGGAAATGACAAAGTTTGGTATCTTTCAAAGTCAAAACATCAGCAGATCTTACAGATTCAAAATTATGTTCTCTGATAGGGTAGAAAATATCTTGGAATAAGAAGAAAATGCAGATTAACAGCATATTCTCTTTCTCCCACAATGTTTTCATAAGCTTTCTCTTACAGGGTCATGAAAACTTAGGAATGTGTGGTGAGCGGTCAAGCAGAAATTTAGATAGCTTTTTTGTAGACGGTATAGATCAAAATCAGTTTGACCTTTTGCAGTGCAGAAGAAGTGCAGTCTGATCTTTTATACACCTTAAAAGCGACCTTTTGCAGTGCAGAAGAAGTGCAGTCTGATCTTTTATACACCTTTAAAGCTCTTGTGTAAATTTTTCTTGATAATACATCCTTGAATTGCAATGCTTATGTCTTCTCTGTATTCCACCTATTTATTTACCTTTTATAGGGTTAACTTTGTTTCAGCTGTGGTAAACTGTAAACAGCAATGGTTGATTTGCAGACATAGAATGGATGATGTTTCTTGGGGAGACTAGATAAGCAGCCAGTAATGGAGACAGCATGGCCAACTGAAGTTGACGCCAAATGTGCAACCAGATACCAGGTGGATGGATAATAAATAAATACTTTAACTCTTTACAACGACAAAATTTTAGACTGGTCCAAATTGAAAGCATTTGCAGACGACAATTAAGATGTGGCTGGAATTATGCTTTTTGGCTGTGGAAGGGCAGAAAACATTGTGGGAAAAGGAGAAAATGTTGGTTACCAGCATTTTCTCCTTTTCCCACGATGTTTTCAAAAGGCTTCTGGCTTAGGGTCATTAGAACTTGAGATTGTGTGGTAAAGGGTTAACTCTTTACCAAAAGACAAAATTCTGGACTGGTCCAAAACCATTTGAAAGCATTTGCAGACCACAAATTAAATGTTGCTAAAATGATTTTTCTCTTTGGTAAGGTAGAAACATTGTGGGGAAAGGAGAAAATGCTGGTTACCAGCATTTTCTGCTTTTTGCACAATGTTTTCAAAGCCTTCTTCAGGGTCACCCATACATTAAGGTCATGTAACCATAAAAGCATTTTTGACACATTTTTGACATAGTTAGTTTTGACACTGTTAGACTTAAGGATGTTTAATAAAAAATGAGAGTTGAAGATCTTAAAATAAATTTTTTTCTTAACTCTTTACCAAATGATAAAATTTTGGACTTGACCAAATTGAAAGCATTTGCAGACGACAATTTATATGTAACTCAAATGATGATTTCTGTCTTTGATTGGGTAGAAAACATTGTGGGAAAAGGAGAAAATGCTGGTTACCAACATTTTCTCCTTTTCCTGCAAGGTTTTCAAAAGGTTTCTTTTACAGGGTCATTAAAAGTCAGGATATGTGTGGTAAAGAGTTAACTCTTTACCACATATTTCTGAGTCATAACGATCCTAAGAAGGAAGACATTGCAAAGCAATGTGGCAAGGAGAAAGTGCTTGTAACAAGAATTGTCTCTTTTTTTCCCCCACAATGTTTTCTTCCCTTTGAAAGACATTTTAGCCATATTTAATATGTCGTTTCCAAATGCTTTCAATTTAGACAGGTCTAAAATTTTGCTGAAAAGGAATTAGTTTCATATTGTGGATGGTTTCTCTATTTACTGTTTTTTCTTTTTTTATTAATGATTCCATTTTGGTTACCACAAATGGGTTTCAATGGTGAAGGCTTTGGATAAAAGGCAGGAAATTAGGAGATCCTTGCTACCAGTGCTGTTTGTGTGGGAGTGACCTTTGACAAGACACTGCACAGCCCTGACCTAGTATCTGTGAAACTCTAAAATTCATGAGAAGGTGAACTCATTCTGTGATGCAATATGAACCTCCTTTATTAAACAGTCACATGTTTAAAGACTATAGGGAAAAAGGCTTCTGGAAACACTGAAAAGGAGATCATGCTGGTAACCAGCATTTTCTACTTTTCCATCACTGTTTTCTACACTTCTATCATATGATGAACATTAATTTTGTTGTCTGCAAATGCTTTTCATTTGGACAAGTCTTTTTCTTGTCATTTTGAACAAATTTTTAGTACCAAACAAGATCTTTCAAGCGAATTTGTCTTGAACTGTTCTGAAAAGCAGATGGTATCATATCTTTAATGATTCAATAATTTTTCCTTTCAGATGTAACCAGCAATAACTTACAGCACAGAGTGTGTGGGACATCAATCCAGATTATTATATAAATTAACCCTTTACCACTCAATCATGAGTTTTAACAACCCTGAAAGAAGTGGCTTTTGAAATCATTGTGGGAAAGGAGAAAATGCAGGTAACCACCATTTTCTCCTTTTCCCACAATGATTTTTACCCTTCCAAATTTCGGTTTTTCAGGTACATTTGATTTGTTGTCTGCAAATGCTTAACCCATAAGCTGCTAAGCATGACCACTGACCTTTTGCGGAAATTGAAGATCAAGATCAGACTGCACAGAACATGCAGTCTGATCTTGGATCTACACTGTCCGATAAGGAGAAAAAAAAAATTCTGAAATCATGTTTTTCAGATTTTTAGAATATGCTTGAAAGTTGCATTTAAGTTATTTAGCAGGATATAGGTTAAAATTTGGAAGAGTCTAACATTTTGACATTTGGTTAAGGGTAAAACAAAGACAAGACAAAGAAAACGTCTATATACAGTTAAAATTTTATCATTCCAGTACAAACAGTATGAAGACATTTAGTGTTGTCAGTATGTACATGTATATGAATTACTGAAAAATATGTAGCCTTTACCAGACAATCCTGAGTTTGAACAATCCCCAATTTACTGCACAGAGTGTTTGGAACATCAAGCTGAATGATTAGATACGTGTACATTGAACAAGGACAAAAAAAAAATGATAAGCGGCATTTTCTCCTTTTCACACATTGTTTTCTACCCTTTTTGAGACAAATTCTTCATTTGATGCATATTTGATTTGTCATCTGCAAAAACTTTGAATTTGGACAAGCCAAGATTTTTTTTTCTGGTAAAGAGTTAACTTGAGTTAGCAATATATATGATGTTCTGTAAAAAGGGGGCTTAATGCATCTGCAAAAAGTGTTGACCTGGGTCAGCCTGCACAGACTGACATGGGTTGAAACTTTTGGGTACTTGTAAATCTTCTGCATGTCAAAGGACAATTCTACCTCTGGATTTGGTCGGTTGTTAAAATGTATTTTATGGATCCATAATTACTAGTATGTGATGACTTACTTGCTTGGTATTATTCATAACAAAAAGTATTGACCTAGGTCAGCCTGCACAGACTGACATGGGTTGAAACTATTGGGTATTTGTAAATCTTCTGCATGTCAAAGGACAGTTCTACCTCTGGATTTGGTCACTTGTTAAAATGTATTTTATGGATCCATAATTACTAGTATGTGATGACTTACTTGCTTGGTATTATTCATAACAAAAAGTATTGACCTAGGTCAGCCTGCACAGACTGACATGGGTTGAAACTATTGGGTATTTGTAAATCTTCTGCATGTCAAAGGACAATTCTACCTCTTGATTTGGTCGGTTGTTAAAATGTATTTTATGGATCCATAATTACTAGTATGTGATGACTTACTTGCTTGGTATTATTCATAACAACAAGTATTGACCTAGGTCAGCCTGTACAGACTGACATGGGTTGAAACTATTGGGTATTTGTAAATCTTCTGCATGTCAAAGGACAATTCTACCTCTTGATTTGGTCAGTTGTTAAAATGTATTTTATGGATCCATAATTACTAGTATGTGATGACTTACTTGCTTGGTATTATTCATAACAAAAAGTATTGACCTAGGTCAGCCTGCACAGACTGACATGGGTTGAAACTATTGGGTATTTGTAAATCTTCTGCATGTCAAAGGACAATTCTACCTCTTGATTTGGTCAGTTGTTAAAATGTATTTTATGGATCCATAATCACTAGTATGTGATGACTTACTTGCTTGGTATTATTCATAACAGAAATGTGTTAAGCCCCGTTTTGCCAGTGCGTGACCTACCATAATGAATTATTGAAAAATATATAATATGATAGACATAATCCTTTACTGAACAATGCTGAGTTTTACAATCAAAAGGAAAAGGGAATTTGAAAACACTGTGGAGAAAAGGAGACAATGATGGTTACCAGCAGTTTCTTCTCCCAGTTTTCTTCCCTTCAATAGATAAATTGTATGTTTTGAGCCATATTTGATTTCTTGTCTCCATTTTCAAGACAGCTAGGTGTAAAAATTTGTTGTCTGATATATTGTGTATACATATAGAATTTTTTATATTTCTATAAGCTTCGCAGTTTTTGTCAGGGTTGCCGTGCAAAAATTTTGACAATTTGATAACTGAGCCATGCTCTGTGAAAAGGGGGCTTAATGCATCTGTGATAAGTATTGATCCAGGTCAGCCATCACAGGCTGACCTGGTTTGAAACTTTTCACTTTTGGTTGATGTTCTGTATTTCAAAGGACCAGTCTACGTCATGATACAGTCAGTTGTTAGATAAAAGGGACTTTATGTATCCATGATCATGTGATGACTTGCTTAACATCATGCATCATGGAGATGCATTAAGCCCCCTTTTGCCACAGCAGGGCTCATATTTACATAAGTTATTACTGAAGATATATCCAAATTTAGAATAGCGGATTTACAACTTTGGATACTTTTTGTAAAAAATGACATTTCATAATATCTCTGTCATAACTGAAGATATTTACTTCAAACTTGGTCTAGTTGTTTACTGTCAAAAGGGGAACCCAGACAACAAGGTAGGTGTTATGCCCTTTTTTTGCCTTTGAATTTTTACTGAAAATCGATCTACTTTTAAAAGCAGCTGCAGCTGACACCTGTATGCAGTGCTCTTATTTATTGTATGCAATTTACCAGTATCTAAGGTAAATGTTTTATATCCTTTTATGTTATAAATTTTGTTGTTGTTTATCTTTGTGGCAATTATTGTGTTCTGGGTCCTCATTCACCAACCATTCGTAATAATATTCTTCGTCGTAATCTTGAAAATTTTCTAGATTTATTCTCTGTTTTAATCTTGAAAATTTTCCAAATTTGCAAGTGACACAACTTTTGACTTGCTGAACCATTTGGTTCAGCCAATCGGGAGTCTTTTTACTTTCAAATTTAGAAAATTCTGGAGAATAAAACTGAGAACGTTCTTCAGAATGGCTTGTGAATACAGACAATGGTGTCTTGTCTCTTTACCACACAACGAAATTTTAGACTTGTTAGAATTTGAAAGCATTTGCAAATGACAATATAACTTGGGGTCAACTTATGAGACCCATTTTTTAAAGAGTAGAACACATTGTGGGACAAGTTGAAAATTCTGGATACCAGCACGTTCTCCTTCTTACACAGTAATTTCAAAAGCTGTTTACCTCAGAGTTGTTAAAACTTGGGATTGTGTGGTAAAGGGTTATTAGATACATAATTTGTTGCTGCTGTTGCTGCTAAATTTTTTTAAGCGAAGAATAGTGTTTGTATGGTATGATAGTTGCTAATTAGATTTTAGAGAAGATATGGTAACCATTTTTATCAATGTGTGATTCGTTATCATATAATGTTATTATTTTCTGTTGTATTAAAATTCCAATAGAGGTATAACGGTTAGATTGTTTGTTTACATAATACATGTAGTAATTTTCCTGTTTACTGTTCAGCAATTAATGATGGGAAACAACCCCTTCTTTGTGATCCTCCTGTAGACATATCAATGTGTGATTCGTTATCATATAATTTATTATTTTCTGTTGCATCAAAATTCTAATAGAGGTATAATTGTTAAATTGTTTGTTTACATAATACATGTAGTAATTTTCCTATGTACTCTTCAGCAAGTAATGATGGGAAACAACCCCTTCTTTGTGATCCTCCTGTAGACATACCAATGTTGCTTATAGTAGCCCTTTACCACACAATGCTGACGGATGAAGACCTTGTGAAACAGGACTTGAAAACATTGTGGGAAATGGAGAAAATGCAGGTAACCAACATTATCTCCTTTTTTCACAATGTTTTCTGTCCTACCAATGACAACTTCCATAATTTTCGCCACATTTAATCTGGCATCTGTATATACTTCGGATTTGAACATGTCTATATGTTTGTCATGTGGTAAAGGGTTAAAGCTTTTTCTTGTTCATATTAGTTAGTTGTATAGATGTAAAAAAGTAATTTGAAAAAAAGTAAATGGGAATACTAAAAAAGGTATTCACCAAAAAAAAATCTGTTGTTTGTACTTGATATAATGTCTTTCTCGCCTAGTTGTTTGATTTGCGAAGGGGTCCTGTGTCACTCAGTGGTAAAGTGTGGGACTCGTAACCTGGGGGTCCCAGGTTTGAGCCCCACCTGATCTGCTGGGTTTTTTGTGGGAGTGTCCTTGGGCAAGACACTTCAGAGCCCTAGCCTAGTACTGTTGAAACCCAGGAAATACATGAATTTGTGAGCTGTTGCCGTGATACGACTGAAATAAAGTTGAAAACGGTGTAAAACACCATTCAATCAATCATTGATTTGTGAAGGTTCTGCCTTTGATGGTTCTTACAGCTTTCAAGCAATCAGTTTTTGAAAATATTGTGGCAGAAGGAAAAAGCAATTTATCTCTCTACCAAACATGGAAATTTGGACTTTTCAGATTTGAAAACATATTTTGATGACAACAAATAATTTGTGGCCCAAAATGATGGGTTTTGTCTTTGAATGGGTAGAAAGTATTGTAGGGAAAGAAGAAAATGCTGGTAACAGGAATTTTCTCAGATGCCCAGAATGTTTTCTACAGCTTTCTTGCTCAGAATCAATAAAACATGGGATTGCTTGGTAAAGGGTTAAACTATTTCAGGCTGAGAAATCAGCTTTTGTGGCATCTGATCTGGGTCTACATAGCGTTTCTCATTTTACACTTTTATATACAAAATGTACAGTCTCTTACCTAGGGATAAAATTTTTGTCTAGTCGTATTGAAAGCATAAATTTTGAAGGGGACAAATAAAGAATATACCTAGCAGACATTTTCATCTAAACTATGACCCAGATAATTGCAGTTTCATGGTTGCTTATGTATAGTGTTTCAGCAAAGCCGACAGTGTAGACCAAAGTTTAAGCTGCATATTTTGTGCAGCCTGATCTTGATCTACGCTGGCCGCAAAGGTAACTACAGTTGTGAAAGGCACTTTAAGGGTTTAGATGTAGCTTAGATGATGAATTTCATCCATAAACATTAGGGTGGAAAACGTGAGAAAAGAAGAACAAGCTTGTTACTAGCATTTTCTTCTTTTCAATGGTGTTTCCTCAAGCCTATTTCACTGAGATTGATGAGTATGGTAGCTCACCGTGAAGCGCGACTCAGTCGAAAACAAACAGGGTTCGTAATCTTGATTGTTGTGTAAGGCACTGGTACAAATTTTCAAGAGGTCATGGATAGGTGCACTAGCTGCTGTAATATGAAATAACACTGAATACAGCAGCAAACCGAACAGTTTCACAAGGGCTGTAACTTCACTTAGTCATTTGGCAGTTTGGTAATATTTTAAACACAGTATTGCTATTCAAGGAACTGTTGAGCCCACAGTGCCATGTAGATTTTCAGGCAGTTATCCTTTACCATCGGACAAATGTCGGATTTGTCTAAATTCAAAGTATTAGAAGATGACAAAATGTAACTTATTTACTGGAATTTGTCATTGAAAGGATAGAAAAGATTGTAGGGGGAAAGAAAATGCTGGTAAACCTTATTTTTAGTGGCTGTCTTTGGAGGAAACTTTGTGGTATTGCCGTAGTGCTTTCGTCATTGTCTGCATCATTGTCATGCAAAAACTTTGACATTTTTAATACCGCTGTTATTACTGATAATATTTACTTCAAACTCTGAGACTAGCTGTTTACTATCAACAGGTGAACCAGTGTGACAAAAGCAGGTTACCATCGAAATATTTTTTGACATATTTATGTGAATTTTCGACATAAAACTTTCCTAAAAATTGAGCAGGTAAGCAGTGGCAACTGCATGTGATGGCCTTGTTTCCTTTTCCAACAACGTTTTCATGTGCAGCTTCGTTTTGGTCCCCAAAACACAGTTTTTGTTTTGTTAAAGTAACAATAGCTGCCAAAAGTAAAAACGGGTGTACCATTTAAAAGTATGGAAATTATTGTGAAGATGACAATCTGTTATTGTACAGTTGGTTCAAGTGATAGTCCCTCGCAGAAAAACTAATTTCAAAACTATGTTAAAAGTTGCCAGGTTGCTTTATTTTTTTTATTTTTTGCTTGATTTTAGAATAGTATTTCTGCCAGTGACTAACACTTTGACCGACCACACAATAACAGATTGTCATCTTCACAACATTTTCCAAACTTTTAAATGGTATGATTTAATGTTAAATGCATTTTAACACCTGTATTGTGTTCTTGGCTACTATTGGACCTTTAACTCTTTAGCAAACGACAGAATTTCAGTGCAGTAAGGTCAAAATTGAAAGCATTTGCAGACGACAAAATAAATGTTACTAACAAATAGAAGTATGCTTTGGGAAGGGTAGAAAACATTGTGGAAAAGGGAGAAAATGCAGGTTACCAACATTTTCTCCTTTTCCCACACTGTTTTCAAAAGACTCTTTTTTCAGGGTCGTTAAAAGTCGGGATTGTGTGGTAAAGAGTTAAGGCCCATTTCAGGCATTTTATGTTGGCCAACTTCTGCTGATATCAAGAACGATGCACACCAAGATCAAACTGCTAGGAAGATTCATTCTGATGTTGGACTTACACTCAAGATATTTTGGGGACATACTGTTAGAGCAAAATAACCTTGAATTCAATAACTTTAGTAACAGAAATTTTCTCCTTATTCATCAATGTTTTCTACCCTTTCAAAGGCAAATCCCATCATGGTAGCCACATGTAACTTGTCATCTGCAAATGTTTCTAATTCAGGCAAGTCATAAATCTTGGAAGGAGTCATGTGAAGAGTCAAACCTACAGGCATTTTTTTTTCCCACAAGCAATTGACAACGGTGTGAAACATTTTGGCACAAAGAAAATATGAGAAAAAGCGATTGCTTGTTACCAAAATCTCCAAATTACCAGTATTCTTTACCTGTTTCTTTACCTAGTTTTTTTAAATTGATTCTGTGTAAGCAATTTGTTCTCAAAGAGTGAGGCTCGGTATCTATATCAGAGATTTTATCAGGGGGTCATTACACAAATGGCAGTACAGTATTTATTTAGGAATTTGGGACTCAAAACTTCTGATGTGTGGCATAGTGGAAGAGCGTCAGCCATAAAATGTTCCAGGCTCGAATCCTGTGATGAGGGCAACTTTTGCAACTATCTGAATCACAGCATAAAATTACATTCAAAAGTTCATTTCAAAACATCTCTTTTTCACATCCTTTTTTTAAGTTCACTGCAACCACATACTTGTATCATAGGAATCTTGTTCAGATCCTGTGAGGACCAGGGTCTCTACTGTAGTCATACCACAAGTACATATCCCAGGATTCAAACCCAGATCTTTTTATATGAATGGCTCTTAGTTCTCATATACGAGAGCATACACAGGACGTACAACGAAGATTAAGAGCATAGACGAAGGGAAGTAAATCTTTAGAATTAGTATATCAAGATTTGTTTCCCTTGTTAGAAGCCAAAAACATTGAATCATGCCCCAGACCTTGATTAGAACACCTTATTCAGTTATTCTTTGCCAAAAAGGGAACATATTTGCAGGCAACATATCAGATGAGGTTCAAATGATTGTAGTGGTCTTGAGAAAGGTAAAGAACATGGTGGAAAAGGGAAAAAGTGGCAACCAGCATTTTTCTTTCCTTTCCCACTGTTTTTAAAGGCCATCTTCCTCAAGGTCATAAAAACAAAAGATCGTCTGGTGCAGGGTTAGCCATATTTTATTGCTCAATATGTGAAACCCAACATACACAGGAATAATTACTCTGTCCCCTGATATGGTTGAACGATGTTGAAGACGACGTTTTTAATCGGTCGGTAGACCGATTAGAGAGATGGCAAACTTCGAAATCCCGTCCGCTCAGGGCAAACTGATGTAACTGCAACTTGTAACAGCTTTTACTTACAGCGTTTTAACGCTTATACCTGCTGTGATGACCTTATTACAAAAACTACTTTTGACCCAGATAAGCGCAGGAATAGTAATTAGCGGTAAACAGGCGTTAAGTAATGTCAAGTAATCCCAAAATAACTTTTAAATTATGTAATAAACGGCGGTTACAATTTGTTTAGTATTGAAGTATGTCATAATTACAGTATTATCAAAATCTCTGGCCAGCAAAACTGTAGCAGTTTACTTTCAACACGATTATAAGAAATAGGGTCAGTGATTAGCAGCAACTTTATGAATGAAACGAGTGCGAATCAAGTGTATCGGATGATGTGAACACATCTAGCCGTCTGCTGTCCATATCATTCGGCAAATGTCGAGTGATCCGTTGGTAGTTATACGTAGTTACGGGATCGGCCGAGTTGTGACGAGTGCTCTCCGTATATGTAGCAGGTGTTGAAAAGATAATAGGTCATTTTGGTCTTGAGAGGAATAAAATCGCAATGGATAGGAGTTTGTAAGGAAAAATTGCTTTAAAAGAATTTGAAAATTTAGATTGCTCTGTCTCAGAGAAAATTGATGGTAATGCAACTCGTAACAGCCGCAAGTTTAAAACAGTAACCGGCCGTTGGTCGTTTAATGCAGGGATCGTATATACGTGAGGCGAAGCGTGTGAAGCTGTGGGGACAAAGGGTATGGAGTTGTGTAAAGGTTATGGCCCTCGCGGAGAGGCCATTACGTAAACATTTCCCGCTTGCAACCTTGGTACCCAGACTGTCCATTCACAATACCGACTGATTACGCATCTTTCAGCGTATGATGTATTAACCCTTAGGCTGCTAAGTGCGACTCACTGACCTTTTTGCGGACAGTATAGATCAAGATCAGACTGCACATAACGTGCAGTCTGATCTTGGATCTATTATGTCTAATAAGGAGATATTTCTTTTTCCAAAAAAGAATTTGCAATTTCAGTTTGCAATTTCATTTCATTGTTTTTGCAGGATAAGAGTTCAATTGCTTTCACAGCCCCTCCTCCTCTCCTTCGAGCCGTGGCACTACCGTTTTACACAGCCACTTACATGTTTCTTCTTGGTGAGCTTCTACAGACTGGAATCAGTCTGTTAACCCTTGACCAAACAATCCTGTGAGGCTTTGAAAATTTAGTTGGAGAAACTGTATGTATTCAGCATGTTCTCTTTTTTCGACAGCGTTTTTCACCCATTTGAAAGATTTTCAAAATTTTGTCAAATAGAACATTTTCATCGAGGATAAAAAACCCTGAAACTGTAACACAAATAATCTCACTTACTGTTACATTCCCCATATCTGAATCAACGGACCAGGGAAAAAGTCTTATCAGAGAGTGCAGATTCAGACCAGACTGCTCAGAACTTGCAGTCGGATCTTGAATCTGTCATGCCAGTCTTCTGAGTTATTCTACTCAAGACAGCAATGGTCCTGCAATATTTAGGCTGCTTTTCCAAGTTTAACATGTCTATTTTAACAATTTAACGCTCTAAGCGTGCAGATGTCAGCAACATGTTTGTCTCATCAGCTATTCCATATTGGTCGATTCTCATCCTTTCCACATTTCAGATGAAGAGATCAAGGCTACCGCAGTTATGCTCTTGCTGATTAGAATGACTCAAATACAATGACCTTTGTTGGCTATGGACAAGTAAAGTCGCTTTTGAAGACAATAAAAGATAACGATCAGACTGTCCTTTGAACGCAATGCAATTCAATATCACAGACGTCCATATCTTAGATCTAATTGTCTGTTTATTTGGGATGTATATATAAAAAAAAAAAAAACGACCATGAAATTGTAGCCTAACGTTTGATATTGTTTTCCTGACTGTAAAAGGCTAGTTGATTAACTGAGTGTTTTAACTCTTAACCAAACTATCCTTTTTTAATGCCCATGAGAAAGAAGTTGAAAACTGTGAGGAAACGGGAAAATGCAATTTACCATTTTCTCCTTTTCCCATTCGTCATGTGCAAATGCCTTTGACTTGGACAAGTCTAAAATTTTATCATTTGGTAAAGAGTTGACATTTAGGGAGCTATTGGTTATCTACATTCTTTGAAAATATAATGTAGGAGAAATTTGCCAGCAGACGTTTGGACTGGACGATTTGGCTCGCTAAAATATAGGTAGGACAGTTTGTCAAGATGAATACGATGTCTTGCTAAAAATGGAAAAATGAAAGGCCCATAAGCAGCCAAAAGTAGATAATTCCAAAGTTATAATGCAGGCATATTTTATACGGCTTTTATATGTTTCAATACAGTTACCAAAGTTGCCAAAGTTACAGAAAAGAATATATGTATTTTTTCACTCTTTTAAAGGGTTGGTAGGTACTGCTGTTCATGATGAGTGATATCTAAAACTTGATAATGGGTATTGCTGATCAGAATTGTCACATATTTTTTACGTTCTATTGCTGTCGGCCGGCAAACAATAGCCTGTATTTTAACCAATCGTTAAACTACTAATTTGTAAAAGACAATTTAAAAAAGTGGTGTCTTACGTGGCTCATTTGTAACGGTGTAGGACTTTTTGTCCCATACATAGTTCAAACATCTACCATTTGATTTGTGATTTCAAACCACTGTAGTTATTCAGTGTCGACCGATTACAGTGCTTACAGCACTTTGATTACAAACTGCCACTGAATCAAACTCTACCCTGTCATTATTCCATTTTCGTTTTCTAACCGGAAGCATCTAAGGGTCCCCGTTATGGGGACCAGGAGGTCACTGGTCTGAATTGCAGCTTGGCAAAATTCTGTCCGAGGATTGATGATCATCATTATGACAGGATTCACCCCTCTCTCGCCAGTGATCGTTTTCAACGATGATCATGTGGGAAGGCAGCCACTGGCTTTGGAAGAATACTGTGCAAAGTACTGCTATGTCTGTATGTATGTTGTTAAATGCCGTTTTCAACATTATTTCAGTCATATCGCGGCGGCCAGTGCATCTATCCATGCTTTCCCGGAGTCTCTTTTACAAATACTTCTCACAATACTCTTTCCAAGCCACTTGCTGCTTTCCCACATAACCATCTTCGAAGCAATGGGCCGCGGTGAGACTGGAATGAATCCTGTCAAAATGACTCGCAACAGTAAAGAAACTGTACCCTACATTGAGTAAAATTATGCAAGTTTAGGTGTTTAAATAAAGAAACTTCAAGATTTCAATGAAGTATCTGTATTACTGCATCAGGCTGTCAAACCATGTGAGCCGTGCTCTGGCCAAAGGGGGTTTAATGCATTTCCGTGAAACATGATACCAATCAAGCCATCACATAATTACGGATCCATAATAACCACTCTTTTTAACAACCACTTAATCATGAGGTAGACTGGCCCCTGAACATACAGAAAATAAACCAATAGCGAAAAGTTTCGGCCCAGGTCAGCCTGCGCAAACTGCGCAGGCTGACCTGGGTCGATACTTTTCGCAGATGCATTAAGCCCCCTTTTCACGGAGACTGGTTCATTTATACTATACTGTTTCCGTAATACATGATAAAATTCAGATCCTTGCAGATTGAAAGCATTTGATGACAACACTTAACATAGTAGGGAAAAATAAACATAAAAGAATTTATAAATTTGTTCTTTCCCCTCAACCACTGATTTGATACAGAGTTGGACACGAAATATCACCAATTTCTTGTTAAGTCGGAAGTCATGATCAGTCCTCTTATGACTGATCATGACTTCCGACTTAACAAGAAATTGGTGAAATTTCGTGTCCAACTCTGTATCAAATCAGTGGTTGAGGGGAAAGAACAAATTTATAAATTCTTTTATGTTTATTTTTGAAAGTTAAAGGACGTTTGTATTCTTTTATGCTCATTTTATCAATCAAATAAAAGTTGGTAGTAAAGTTTTTTTTTTTTTTTTCTTTTTTTTAAACAGCAAAGTGGAAATTACACAGAAAGAAGAAGGAACGTGACCTTTTCAACAAAGAGTGCGGTCGTTTTACTCTTGTTTTGGTTGTTTTTCCCGGGCGATGACTCAAAGACCAGAATTGCGCCATACACTAAAGAACGACAATTCTGTATAGACGACACTTGAATCTGACAGATGATACACGATTGTCCGTCAAGAAGACATGAAAAAAGTGGTGAAAACAGACCACAAAATCGTCCGACTCTAGATCTCCGACTAAAGGTGTCGCACCTCAGCGAGATTGCTTCTGGGTCGTAGTATCAAAAGTGGTCCGATGTATAATTTTGCAGTAGCACTTTTGTTGCAATGTTTCGTGGAGCTGAGAGGGTTTGGTGGTATATAATTTAGATTTGCTTCAAATTTAGGTAGTGGGGGACCATTTTGTAGATATGGTTTTATCATATATTGATAAGACTATTTTATGTCAGTGGAGGAACTAAAAATTGGGGTCGTGGCGGTGAACAGGCCTTTTTCGAGAGGACAATTTCCATTCGGCATACCTCGGGTGATCTGGTGATCAAATCCCTCGGCTGTATCACGTAGCTTGATATTCACCTACACGGTACATTTCGCACATCTCCGGAAGCACGCCCCTTCACCGTTATTGAAATTGTAAGGCTCCTCTTAAAAAAGAAAACATTAGTAAATTTTCTGTCGTTATCTTTCTAAGAATATTTCAGTCGGCAAACAGTTTGTACATTCAATTTTTAGCATGGTTAATCAATTCCGTTGGGAGCTTTCATCGACAGATCGATAGAAGTGAATAACTTCACCGTGGTTGTTCATGTCGTTGCTAAGCGATCTACAGGGGCGTCGCCATGTTTAAGATCATGTGATTGGTTTGTTCAAAATGGAAGCCTCCTTTATACAGACGAGGTTAGATGTAGGTACGGAATCGGCCGAGTTGTGACGAGTGGACAGTTTCTAGGGTGCCTGTATTGATTGGGATTTAGCGAAAAACGCAGTCGGTTGACATGTTGTTTTTTATACATTTTTTTTTTTTGAAGGACTATTACTGTACTTTTGAGAGCAAGAGAAGGTAAAGCCAAAGTTTTGCCATTAAGTGATTTGTGAAGCTTCAAAGACGGTCAATTTCACTCTATTTTCAATATGGCAAAAGACCAGTGGTGTGACACCTAACGCTGTTTTTGCTGCGAACCGTTTTAACTAGCAGCTGAGTAAAAAATACACTAAGTTTGCAAAGCACTGATGTTGTTTCTCTTTGTTAATGTTCAACGTACTTCAAAAGCTTTGCAGCAAGTTATATTTATAATTAATTAAGGCTCTTTACTTACGTATTTTTTCTGTCACCAATCTCAATTTTTATGCTACAATTTTAATCAGTGAATTTGCATGGCCCTTAGAGTGGCACGAGTACAAGGTCAAATCAGGTCAGAAACTAGGACATTTTTTATCTGGGCCAGGACAGTAAAAATTGTCTTTTTTTTTAACCGTCAAGACATTGGATGGTATCGATTTTTTGTTTATTTTTGTTTACTGATTTTTCCAGAATTCTTGTCTATCGTTTAAGACATGTCAGTTAGATTTAATTAAAATGTGCACAATGATTTTCACTGCCATGTAGATCTGTAGCCTAGGCTGGATTATGGAATATTTTTCAGATCTGTAAGAACTGAAGTGACGAAAACTTTAACATTGATCTAGATCTAGTGTAGATCAGCGAAATGTTTTTGAAAAATATTTGGAACTTTATTGTTTGCCACCTGTATCATGGTTGCTGCTAACTATGCATCATCTGGTATGCATATTCTGGGTTTAGTACAGATAACTGTCCCTGAGGACAGTTTTTTTTTTTCGATTCCTTAAAATGCTGCGTTGTTTTCTAGCAGCTTCCAATATGAACCATGCTCTGGCAAAAGGGACGTAATGCATCTATGTGGTGTACCAAGCAAGCCATCACATAATTATGGATCCGTAATTGCCCTTTCTTTAAACAATTGACCGAATCATGAGGTAGAATGGTCCTTGGACATACAGAAAATTGACAGCGAAAAGTTTCGGCCCTGGTCGGCATGCTTGGACTTCATACCATTTTTGGAAAATTTGTTGGGAAGGTGGCAAAGTGTGTTGACAGTATCAGACCTACAAATGCTCACATGAGGATATACTCCTGGGGCCGTATTCACCAACCATTCTTAAGAACATTCTCAGTCTTATTCTCCAACATTTTCTGGATTTGAAAGTAACACAACTTCTGATTGGCTAAACCATTTGGTTTAGCCAATCAGAAGTTGTGTTACTTTCAAATTTGGACAATTTTGGAGAATAAGACTAAGAACGTTCTTAAGAACGGACCCAGGTGGTGCATTTCAGCCTCAATTTCAGAAATTGTAAATACCGTACCACGATAACTAAGAACCCAAGATAATACCAGAAGCGACTATTTTTGCATAGAACTGTATAGTGGTGGGGAGTTCCTGGTATTATGCCTTAAATTGACTCATGAATAGGTGAATTGATACCTGATACTGTTGAAAGCACTTCACAACAATACTTAACCGTTTGCCATACATTACAGTTCTGAGTTTTAACAACCGTGAGGAAGAGGCCTTTTGAAAACATTGTGGGGAAAAGGAGAAGATAGTAGTAACCAGCATTTTCTCCATTTCCCTCAATGTTTTCTCCATTTTCAAAGGCAAATTCAACCATTGTAGTGGCATTTGATTTGTCATCAATTTGAAACAGTCTAAAATCTGTCTATGTGGTAAAGAGCCAAACAAAAATTTTTAGTGCTTTGATCAAGGAACAATCCCATCCAACGGGACTTAATTTACAGTGGGAATCAAACCCAAGTCCTGAGTCACTGAGCCACAACAAATTCATTTGTTTGGTTTAGGCACTCTCTTACTGCATGCAGTGTGATTTTGTCAATTTCTCAATATGTAAGGTAACCCTTTATTAAAGATAACAATCCCATGTTCTTACAACCCAGAAGTTTGGGAAACATTGTTGGGAAAGGAGAATATTCTGGTTACCACCATTTTCTCCTTTTCCCTCAAAGTTTTCTGCATTTCATTTCAAAGAAACATCCCATCATTGTGATTTGCATTGAAATTGTCGTCTGCAGTTGCTTTCAGTTTTGACAGGTACAGAATTTTATTTTCTGGTAAAGAGCCAAAAAGATAGTCACAGAAAAAAAAAAGATGGCATTGAACCAAAAAGATTCCACTTGTTAACTCTTTACCACACAATCCCAAGTTTTAACAACCCTGTGGAAGAGGCCTTTTGAAAACATTGTTGGAAAAGGAAAAAATGCTGGTAACCAGCTTTTTCTTCTTTTCCCACACTGTTTTCTACCTTATCAAAGACAACAATCATCATTTTGAGCTACAGTTATTTTTTTGTCTAAAAATGCTTTCAATTTTTTTGAGTCCAGCTGGCAGAATTTTGTCATTTGGTAAAGAGTTGATTCTTTCTTCAGGTAAACAGGTCATCCAAGGCAGACTAATGAGCGAATAAGATGGGCACAAGGACTGAAATTGGCACTTTTTGGACCCTGCTACTGCTGATTGCCACCATAAATGTTTCTGCAGATATTTACTCCGAGAGACTTTTATACATTGGAAAGTATGTGGGGGAATATCAAATGAACAGATCTGAGGTGGAAAATTTGATGAAGGGTTTTGAAAAAAAGCCTTTGAAAAGTTTATATGCGGACAGTTTACAGGACCAGTATGAAAGGAAGCTGGGGGATTCTGAAAACATATCAGAAATATGCCAGCAGCATCTTGATCAGACTTTGGTTGCGCTGTTTGAGGGACAACTCTGGGCTCTTCAGAGTAAGATAGATTTATTTTATCCTTTTCTTCTGGTCTGTAAATTGCTTTAACCCTTTACCACACGATCCCGACATTTAATGACCCTGAGAAAGAAGCCTTTTAAAAAACATTGTGGGAAAAGGAGAAAATGCTGGTAATCAGCATTTCCTCCTTTCCTACAATGTTTTCAAAAGGCTTCTTTCTCAGGGTTGTTAGAAGTTGGAATTGTGTGGTAAAAGAGTTAAAGTGCCGAATAAACCCAACAGAAATTTTCATCCCAGAAATATGACCTAAATAATTGCAGTTTCATGGTTGCTTTTGTCTGTAGTGTTTCAGAGAAGCGGGCAGTTTAGATCAAAGATCAGGCTGCATGTTTTGTGCAGCCTGATCTTGTTCTACATTTGCCGCAAAGACAACTAAAGTAGTGAAAGTGCTTTAAGGGTGAAGTATTGTCAATTCTTAAAAATTCTCATTAACCCACAGGATGGTGAGGCCAGTGAGAGGTGTATTTGCACAATGTGTAGATCAAGATCAGACTTAAAAATGTCCAGTCTGATCTTGGAACTACTCCTTCTTACATCGATCAGTAAACCTTGAGATTGTTCAAAAGGCTTTTCTTATTGCTTTTTTTTCTTAACTAAAAGGACAGACTGGTAAAGACTTTTAATATTCAGTTTTAAAAAATTTAGAAAAACAACAAATTGAATGTTGCTGAAAAGGTAGTTTTTGTCTTTGAAAGGGAAGAAATTGTGAGAAAAGAAGAAAATGCTATGTGCCAGCATTTTCTTCTTTTCTCACACTGTTTTAAAAGCCTTCTTCCTCAGGATTATTGAAACAGTGAAGAGTTGTATAAGTGTGTTTTCCACAATCATGAAATATTTCTCTTGATAAACTAAGAAAAATTCAAATTATTATTATTCCATTAGACGAAATTTACAACAGACAGATCATAATGCAAAGCAATCTGAATATGAACTCTTCGTTTTGTTTTATTCAGTGATTGATGCAGTCGGGAAGCTTCCAGCAGGCCTCATAAATGGTGACATACTATGGGTTGGTGATTATGATGAATGTGTGAATATCACAGCCACAGTTTATGTAGGGCCAAATCAGACAGAACCTACTCATCCATTTAAAGGCAGATACTGTAAGGCTGGGATACCAATACGCAAAGTTGGTCCAACCCCAGGAATTGAGGTAAAAATTTCTCTTACACTTTAACCCTTTACCATACAATCCAGAGTTTTTACAACCCTTAGGAAAAGGCCTTTTGAAAGCATTTTGGGAAAAGGAGAAAATGCTCGTAACCAGCATTTTCTCCTTTTCGACAAAATGTTTTCTACCCTTCCAAAGGTAAAGTGCCATTTTTGAGTCAGAATTATTTTGTCATCAGCAAAAGCTTACATCAATTTTGCCAAGTCCAAACTTTGCCATGTGATAAAAGGTTAAGAGTTATAAGCAACATAAGTTGCTTTTGTAGACATTGTAGGCTTACTTAAAGGGAGTAATTTTGGAATTTAACTCTTTACCAAATGACAATATTTTAGACTGGCCCAAATTGAAGACATTTGAAGATGACAAAGGTGGCCCTAATGACAAAATTTGTCATTGATAGGTTAGAAAACATTGTGGGAAAAGGAGAAAATGCTGGTTACCAGCATTTTCTCCTTTTCCCACAATGTTTTCAAAAGGCTTCTTTCTCAGGGTCATTAAAAGTCGGGATTGTGTGGTAAAGGGTTAAATAACTGGATAGTTATTTTGTATTGGGTAAGGGTGAATGTTTCTGTGAGATCAAATATGATGTCATTGTACTATTTTGGTTACTCTAGCTCATAATGGATATGTATTATTGATCATGTGACATTCCCAAAAGCCCTTGCAGAGTTCTGCCATTCAGTCTAAAACTAACTTAATCCCAAGTTTTCGTGCCCCTGCAAGAGAAGTCTGTAGGAAACATTGCTGGTAACCAGCATTTTCACCTTTTCCCACAATGTTTTCTAGCCTATCATAGAAAAGTCAAGTGATTTGAGCCAAATTTATATTGTCATCTGCACTTGCTTTTTATTTGGACAATTAAGTGTAAAGTTTCTGGTAAAGAGCAATGAGACTATGACATTGTATCTTTACCAGATGACAAAATGTTAGACTAGACCCAGACCTTCAGATAAGAGGGGGTGATAGTATTCTAAATCCATTATTTCTCTTCCAAACCCTATGTTGTGGGTACTCATTAAAGTCCTTTCGATGAGACGATTCTAATGAGTACCCATAACATAGGGTTTAGTGGAGAGTGATTAATATTTTCAATTTTGAAATCAAAATCATTCCCTCTGTCTGGAGCTCTGTAGACCAACATGAAAGCAGCTGTAAACGAGAAATCAGATATGGCTAAAGTAAAGGTATTTGTCTTTGAAATGGTAGAAAACATTGTGATTGTGGGGAAAAAGAGAAAAATGTTGGTGACCAGCATTGTTTTTCCACAACATTTTCTCCCCCTCTAAAGACAAATCCCATCCATTGAGACAAATACAATACCCAGAAAGTTGTTACAACATGATACTCTTTATTTATGCTTTCAGACAACAACAATCCCACCAGGGTATGGAACATTTGGCATGTGTGTACCCAGCAGCTGTTCTGCTAATGATGTTACCATTTTAGCAAAGAGTAGTAAGTATTCACATTTTTAGCTTATCTTCAACTGTCAAAAAATACTATTATTCCACACTGCCCATAAACTGACCCCATATGCTTTGCTTGCCAAGCCACATACCATAGTTTTCAGAATTTTGCAGACATACACAACTCCACTCATTAACTCTTTACCAGACGCCAAAATTTTAGCCTTTTCCAAATTCAAAGCACTTGCAGACGACAATTTTCAATGTGGCTCAATGGAGAAAACATTGTGAGAAAAGAAGAAAATACTGGTTACCAGCATTTTCTCCTTTCCCCACAATGTTTTCAAAAGGCTTCTTTCCCAGGGTCTTTAAAAGGCAGCATTGTGGGATAAAGGGTTACACTCTTTACTAAACATTCCAAGGGTTTAGCAACCCTGAGAGAAAAGGATACACTTAAACATGGTCACTAGCACTTTCTACCTTGCCCATAATGTTTTGAAAAGCCTTCTTCCACAGTGTTGTTAAAGTATGGAATTCTTTGGTTAAATCTCTAACATATGAAAAATTTTAGACTGGCCTAAATTGAAAGCGCATGCAAATGACAAATTAAGTATGACTGAAATGAATGGATATCTCATTGTGAAAACAGAGAATACTGTGGGAAAGGGAGAAAAAGCTGGTTACCAGCAACTTCTCCCATACTCACAATGTTTTCAAAAGCTTTCTTTCATCGTAGCTTTAACCCTTTACCACACAATCCTGGCTTTAACTGACTCAAGAAACAAGACTTCGAAAGCATTGCGGGAAAAGAAGAAAAGCCTGGCTACCAGCATTTTCTCCTTTTCCCACGATGTTTTTTAATCTATCAAAGACAGAATTCATTATTTGAACTGCATTTATATTGTGGTCTGCACATGCTCTCAATTTGGTCGAGTCTCAAATTTTGCTGTTTGGTAAAGAGTTAAAATATGGAATTATTTTCTGAAAGGCTACACTTATTGTTGTAAATAGTCAATAAAGTAAAGAGTATGTATTTTTGTTTTATTGCAGTTCTTGGACTCATAGGCTTGGGCAATGATACAATATCTGGTACGATAGCTGTTTGTCAACATGACTATTTAGATATTGACCCAAGAGCTGCTGTCGCAATGTAAGTTAACCGCTTAAACTGAACCCATTTCCTTGCATAGTTTGCATTTTATGGCTTTTCCAGTCACTGGGCAGTCTGACAGATTGCAGAACAAAAATATATGAGCCAGCTGATCAGTGCTGTTAGAGAGTGTAGAGGGGGGGATGGGTGGGGTTGGACCAAAATTTTTCACTACAAAGCCTGAAACTTGAGCCAGATAGCACAGTTGGTAGGGTACAGGACTTGAAACCAGGGGGTCACAAGTTCAATTCCCCAACTTAGCAAATTTCTTTCTGAGGATTGATGATAATCATTGCAACAGGATTCACTCCTCTCTCACCACTGATCATTGTTTTAATGATGGTTATATCGAAAAGCAGCCCGTGCCTTGAAAAGAATAATTTATGATGTACTGGTAAAAGAAACTCCAGGATAGCACAGATAGGTGCATTGGTCACTGCAATATAACTGAAACTACGTTGAAGAGGGAGTTGAACACCATACAAACAAAGCCTTACCAAACAAATCAAATCTTTTATTGACTCTGGATAAGTAGGCATTTGAAAACAGTTTTGGTAACCAGACTCTTCCTACACTGTTTTCTATGAATTCAAAGGCAGATTCCATCATTTGTGCCATAATTTGATGTGTCATGTGTAAATATTTTTAATTTGGACAGGTCTAAAGTTTTGCTGTCTGGTTAAAAGATAACAACGGAGCTGCAACAGAACTTAACCCTGACCAGGACCTGTTCCTGTAAATAGATGTTGCTTTTTTTTGTTAACTCTTTACCAAATGACAAAATTTTCGACTGGTCCAAATTGAAAGCATTTTGCAGACAACAAATTGAAAGTAGCTCCAGTGATGTCTTTTGGCTTTGATAGGGTAGAAAACATTGTGGGAAAAGGAGAAAATGCTGGTTACCAGCATTTTCTTCTTTTCCTGCAATGTTTTCAAAAGGCTTCTTTTCAGGATTGTTAAAACTTGGGATTGTGTAAAAAAGGGTTAAAGCAGTTTTGTAAACAAGTTATAAGAATTACCTCTTTCCCATACGAAAAAATATTTGACTTGTTAAAATTCAAAGCCTTTGCAAAATACAAATTTAAAGTGGTTTTAAGTGATGGGATTTGTCCATGAAAAGGTAGAAAACTTTTTGGGAAAACGAGAAAATGTTGGTTACCCGCATTTCCTCTATTTCCCACAATGTATTCATAAACTTTATTGCTTTGGGGTTGTTGAAACTCAGGATTGTGTGGTAAGGAAGAAATGAATCTTCTTCCAGATAACAGAATTTTAGATCTCCAGAATATGGCATTTGGAGTTGACAGATTAAATATGGCTCATATGATGGAATTTGTCTGTAACCCTTAACTGCACAATGCCACCTTTTGACGCCCTTGGGAAAGAGGCTTTTTCAAAACATTGTGGGAAAAAGAGAAAATGCTGGTAAGCAGCATTTTCTCCTTTTCCCACAATGTTTTCTACCCTATCAAAGAAAAGTTGCACCATTTGAGCCACATTGAAATTGTCGTCTGCAAATGCTTTCAATTTGGACAAGGCTAAAATTTTGTTGTCTGGTAAAAGGGAAGTAATTAGTGGATATGGGTATAATGATGTCATATTTGATCTCATAAGCACAGACAGAAATACCTGTTGGAAAGCAACCAACTTGTCAGTTAAATGCCCAGTTTGACACCTTGCTACTGCATGTGTCAGTCCGGTTTCTGTACGTATGCAGAAAAAAGTATATTTTGTAGTATTTTTTCAATGTTTAACCCTTTACCAATTTTTAACAGCCCTGAGGGGAAGCCTTTTGAAAACATTGGTAACCAGCATTTTCTACTTCTTCCACAATGTTTTCAGCTCTGTTACAGACAAAATTCATTATTTGAGCCACATTTAAATTGCTGTCTGCAAATGCTTTCAATTTGGACAAGTCTACACGTTTGTTGTTTGGTAAAGACATGTATTTTCATGAAGATTGAAAAATGTACTTGTTTTATTGTAGAACAATCCTTGGAATTTTGGCCCTACTGGTTGCTATAGGAACACTGTATGATATATTTGTCATACACAAACTTCACATCAGCGAAGAAGAGGAAGAAGGTAATGTCAAAAACAGTGAGGAAGCTGCACCACTTTTACCAGAACATGCTGCAGACCTTCACACCAACAATTTGAACATTCGGTATCGAGGATATGGTACAGGAGAGGTAACAGACAGACTCGTAGCTCCGGGCAACATGAAGAACATTCAGGAGCAGCCTCAGCCTGGTATCGGTAACTGTGATGTTTGTTCAATGTGTTGTATTAATCCTTTAGAGGGCTTATCCCTTAACCCTTTACCACACAATCCTGAGTTTTAACGACCCTGAAAGAGTAGGCTTTTGAAAACATTGTGGGAAAAGGAGAAAATGCTGGTAACCAGCATTTTCTCCTTTTTCCACAATGTTTTCTACCCAATTAAAGACGGAAAACATCATTTGAATCACAATTAATTTGTCGCCTGCAAAAGCTTTCAATTTGGTTCAGTCTAAAATTTTGTCATTTGGTAAAGATTTAACTGTGTACTACACAACAAGATTTTAGATGGGTCCAAATTGAAAGCATAATTATGCAGGTGACAAATGAAATGTTACTCAAATAAAGATTTTGTACATGAAAGGTAGAAAAGGTTGTGGAAAAAGGAAGAAATGCTGGCTACCGGCATTGTCTCCTTGGGCCAGAATGTTTTCAGAAACCTTTTTGATCAGGGTAGTTAAAACTTAAAAATCAGTATTGTGTGGTAAAGGGCTAACCAAACAATCCTCTGCTCTTGAAACCCTGAAAGAGAAGGCTGGTAACCAGCATTTTGTTTTTTTTCCCCACAATGCTTTTTACCCTTTCGGAAACAAGCCCAATTATTTGAGACACATTCAGTTTGTCATCTGCTAAAGCTTTCCATTTTGGACAAATCAAAAAATAAATTATTTGCTAAAGATCAAGTTACTTAATGAAATAGGATTTTTTAGCCAGGAAAAAAAAGCCTGACTTTTGCAAGTAACATGTATGAGGTTATTTTATTCATAGTATCTCAATATCACATGCTAACAGTGTAGATCCAAAGTAGGACTGTACATCTTTTGTAGTCTGACGCTTTCCACCAAAAACTAACTTTAGTTGCGGTAGGCTCTCAAGGGGTAAAGATATGTGTGGAACTGTCAGACACCCTGTTTTGTTTTATTACGTTGCCCACTACAGCTTTGTGCTTTAGCTTTCACTTCTTACCAGACAAAATTTTAGGCTTGTCCATATTGAGAGCATATGCAGGCGACATATTTTATATGATCCAGTTGATGAGATTTGTCTTTGAAAGGGTAGAAAATATTGTTGGAAAAAAAAAAAGGAAAATGTTAAGCCTTTTTCAAGCCTTTTTCTCCTTTTTTATGGTTTCAAAAGTCAAATATTAACAGACTTTAGTAGCTTTCTCGCATCCTGAGCTGACACAATGTTCCAGACTCAACTCAGGAAAATAATGGACTTAAGTCAGTTTATTTTGCTGAGTGGAGTCTGAAATGTGTCAGCTCAGGATTTGAGAACTTTAATTGAGTCTATTTATGTTAGTAAAATGCATCTCAGATAACCATCTCAATTTAAGTCAGAAAATGAATGTGTTAGTGGATTTGAGCAAAATAAGGACTGAAGTTTTATCATGAAACCAGGCCCACTACTTGGCCCCAAATAAACATGAGAATAAATTTTTTAACAATGTATTTTATATATTTATACTTTCAGGTGTTTCTGGTAAAATTCTCCAGGCTTTCTCAGTCTACACAAATGGCTCTAAATTACTGTCCACAAGCACACAATCTGGCAATCTAGAACCAATCAATGGAATTCGCTTCATTAGCCTGTCATGGGTCATCCTCGGACATTCCTATGCTTTCCTTTTGTACAATGGAAGTAAGTCTCAGTGCGAAGGCTATATTAAGCAACAACTTAAAGCATATGCAGACGACAATTTCAAGGTGGTTAGATTGATGGAACCTGCCTTTCATAGAGTAAAAAACATCATGGGAAAAGGAGAAAATGCTGCTTACCAGCATTTTCTCCTCTTCCCATAATGTTTTCAGAATTCTTCTTCAGTGTCATTAACAATCAGGTTTCTGTGGTAAAAGATAGATCATATTAAAAATCACAGAACCAGTCAATCAGATAGCCAGACTTAATAAGTAAACATTGAATACTTGCCAAATTTATTTAAAGTCACACTTAGTGTCTCTGAAGGAACGTGTCTATTTCTTAGCTTGGTATAGAACACCTTTGAAGACATTGTGGCAAAAGGTTAAGGTTGCTTATTTGTTCTGGTGTTCTGCTCTTCCCCATACAATTAATTTTTTGACTTGTCCATACTGAAAACATTTCCGGTCACAAAATCAATTGTGACTCGTATGGTGGCATTTTCACCTTTCTCCTAAGTGTTTCAATTGTTCTCTTCCTCAGGGTTGTAAAATGACATGATTGTTTGGTTTAGGGTTAACTCCATTGCCAGAAAAATGTCACTGTTATGAGCATTATCACCAAGTTTTATGCAAGAAAAGTCTGCATGAGTCTCAGAAGAGCTCACATGATTTTTCATTGCAGGGATGTGGAAATCTTAGAAATTTCTACTTGTCCACAGACAAGTAAATTACAAAAATCTACTTGTCCACCAGTGTGACTCACTTGTTCAAAACAAAATGATTTTAACCCTTAGAGTGCCTAATAAACCTGCCGGACATTTTCATCCTAGAAATACTACCCAAATAATTGCAATTTCATGATTGCTTTTGTTTACAGTGATTCAACAAAGCGGACAGTGTAGATCAGAGATCAGGCTGCACATTTTGTGCAGCCTGATCTTGATCTACACTGGCTGCAAAGGCAACTAAAGTCGTGAAAGGCACTTTAAGGGTTAAATGACACACATAAAGTGATGTGTCAGCAATATGGGGATATTCTCGACAGACCTTACAAAAAACATTCTAATGATCATCCGCGGTATCCACTGAACATTCTAAACATTGTTTTAATTCTACTTTACCAGAAAAGCCATCTCATTGGCCTAGAAGTTCTCTTTCATCTAATCAGATAGGCTAGCCTCAGGATTTAGGATTAGTAAGGAGTTAAGAATGACAAGTGAATATAGGAAAAGTTTAATTTTATTCAAACTTTCAGAGAATTCTTACCCTTTCATCATGGAAAAATTGGAAGACTTTGGCTTTATGGTTATGATAAATGCCACGTTGGCAGTGGATAGTTTCTTTCTGATGAGGTAAAGCAGTACACAGTTTTTTCTTTCCATTTTCTATTCTTTTCAAAGCTGAAGTACCTTTGATGCCTTGGTAACATATGATAACAAAATGAGCAAAATTTTCTTTTTGTCAGAATGCTATCTTAACCCTTTATCACTGTATTCAAGGTTTGAATGACCTTGAAGAAAAAGGCTTTTGAAAACATTGTAGGAAAAGGAGAAAATGCAGGTAACCAAAATTTTCTCCTTTTCCCATGATGTTTTCTAACCTTTCAAAGAAAAATAGAATTTCTGGAGTCATCTGTAAATGCTTTCAGCCTAGGACAAGTCTAAAATTATGGTGTCTAGTAAGAAGTTAGTTATTTCTACATAATCTTTTAATTCTTTATTCAACTCCTTTCTATAGTGGTCTTCAAAATAGACAAGTACCGGTAGATATTGGATAAAGGCCAACAAATCAGACTCTTGTGAAATGAGGTATACAAGCAAATCTATAGATTGCAACAAAATGTTGGACTTGCTTGTATTCAAAGCAGTTGACAATTCAAATATGGTTAAAATGATGGGATTTGCCTTTGAGAGACCTTCAAGCACCGTAGGAAAAGGAGCAAATGCTGGTTACCCGCAAATAAACTTTCACACATCCAAATCATGGTATTTTGCTGCAGTTAACCCTTTCCCAGACAAGCCCTGGTTTTCACGTGTCTGCAGTACAAGTCTTTTGAAAACACTGTGGGAAAAGGAGAAATTGCTCGTAACGAGCAATTTCTCCTTTTCCCACAGTGTTTTCTACCCTTTGTGAGAACTTTCTGCCATTTACATCAAATTTGAAATTGTCGTCTGCAAACTCTTTCAATTTGGACCAGTCTAAAATTTATCGTTTGGGAAAGGGTTAATTGTGCAGCTATTTCTCCAACAATTTTCATGAAAATTTCTTCTTACAATATATTTCTGACAAGTAAATGTACTGGTGTATGTCAACCTGTTTATGCTGATCATTCAACAGGTTTTTATTGTTGAGTGCCTAGATATATCATAGATATATCTTTGACAAGCACCTTGCTGACCACTGTACTTTTGAGAGATTTGTTGCCCAAACCTTTACCACACAAAACCGAGTTTTAACAGCCCTGAGGAAGAAGCCTTTTGAAAACATTGTGAGAGAAAGCAAAATTGTTTGGTAATCAGTATTTTCTCCTTTTTACACAATGTTTTCTACTCTTTCAGAAGCAATTCTCACCTTTTGAGCCATAGTAGATTTTTCGTCTGCAAGATATTTGAATTTGAATGATTCTGAAAATATGTCGTTTGGTAAAGAGTTAAGGAAAAATTACGCTTAATTTGATACTTACTTAATTACTTTTTTGCCACAGTATTTTTAGATGCAATTGAACATGTTCGTGTAGTATTGTACACCTTTATGTAATTGAGCCACACTCTGGCAAAAGAGGGTTTTAATGCATGTCTGTGATGCATGCTACCAAGCAAGTCATCACATTCCTGAAATCCATTTTGTATAACAACCTACTAAATCATGACGTACACTGGTCCTTTGACATCCAGAAAATTTACCAAAAGCAAAAAGTTTTGGCCCAGGTGAGCCTGTGCGGACTGCACAAGTTGACATGGGTCGATACTTTTCACAATGCATTAAAGTCCTTTTTTCACAGATCGTGACTCATATGTTGATATGGTTTTTGTGCTGATTTTTTGTTTTGCAAGAATATTCTCAAACTCACTCTTCATCAAACTTGTTTTTAAGAGGCTATGATTTAAACACAAAATGAACATTTCTTCAATTTCAGTGGATTACTGGTTGGCTATTTGTCACTTAAAGAACTGAAGAAGGTTGGTGGAGTAAAGAAGTTTAAATGGGGCATGTTCTATTTTCACAGATTCTGGAGGTAAAAATATTGAATACATGTATTTGGAAGTTTAGCTGTTCTCATAGAGTCTATGAAACATGACATATTTAGCTGTTATATGCTTACTTGGAGCTTTGTATAGCTCAGAGATGGAACCGTGGAGTTGTAAGATTTGGAACCTGGGTGTCCCAGGTCCAATACTTATCGGAAGTGTGGGTTTTTTTTCTGAGAGTGTCCTGAGTTTTAACTACCCTGGAAAAGAAAGCTTTTAAAAATATTATGGGAAAAGGAGAAAACCCCGGTAATTAGCATTTCTCATTTTCCCACAATGTTTTCTACCCTACCAAAAAGAAACTCCAATTTTTTAGTCACATTTATTTTGTCATGTGCAAATGCTTTCAATCTGGATGATCCAAAAATTTTGTAGTTTTGTAAAGAGTTATCTCTTTACCACAAAAATGTAGACTTGTCCAATTTGAAAGCATTTGTAGACAAGTAAGATATGACTCAAATGATTGGATTTTTCCTTTAAAGTAAAGAAAACAGTTTGGGAAAAAGAGAAAATGCTGGTTACCAGCATATTCTCCTTTTCCCACAATGTTTTCAAAAGGCTCCTTCTGTAGGATTGCTTAAGCTCAGGATTGTGTGGTAGAGGGATAAGCAGTTCTGTTGAAATGTTGGATGCCTCAGATTTTTGTATGCATCAAGAACCCAAGCCAGGTGCCTCATGGTAGTTGCTAGTTTGGTCCGATTTACTCTTTGTTTCGACCTGCTGGTAAGTTTAGTTTGAGGCATTATGCATAAAAAAGAAAGAATAAATTCCTATGCTTTTATCAACATCCAGACAATCAGAATAGATGTAAAATGTAGAACTTTATCTATTTTTGTTTATTCAGGCTGACACCACCCTATGGCCTGGTAATGTTGTTATACATTCCACTGATAAAGTACTGGTCGAACGGTCCATTTTGGCCACAAGACGGGGTAGAGAACAACTACTGTGAAAGTACCTGGTACAAGAGTCTATTGTATATCAACAATTTCTTCTCCTCCAGTAATACAGTAAGTAGCTCTTTATCCCTTGTACCAAACAGTCCAATGTTTTAATGACCATAAAGAAGAAAGCTTTTGAAAAAATTGTTGGAAAAGGAAGAAATGCTGGTTACCAGTTTTCTACTCTTTAAACTCTTTACCAAACGACAAAATTTTAGACTGGTCCAAATTGAAAGCATTTGCAGACAACAAAATAAATGTGATTGAAATATTGAAATTTGTTTTGGGAAGGGTAGAAAACACTGTGGGAAAAGGGGAAAATGCTGGTTACCAGCATTTTCTCCTTTTCCCACAATGTTTTCAAGAGGCTTCATTTTTAGGGTCATTAAAAGTCAGAATTGTGTGGTGAAGAGTTAAGAGACAAATCTCATTATTTAGCCACACTTAAATTGTAGTATTCAAATGCTTTGCATTCTGACGACTGTCAAAAGTTGTCATACAATAAATACTTAAAGTAGTTAAAGTAACGTCAGACCAACAGTTATACATTAGTATAACTGTTTAGTCATTTGTTTGTGTTTGTCCTGAATGTAATGAATTAATGAAATGATCTTGTTTGGTATGAAGGATAAAAAATCTCTTAACTGGAGTTTTAAAGTTATTTTGATGAGAGTCAAGTCCAAAGTTGGGGGAGACGTAAGCTTTCCTTAAGAGTTGTCTTTCTGCCATGTTTTTCTGTCCACTATAATTATCCCCTTGCCAGATTTTTCCCACACGTGACCACCTTGATAAGATGATATACAGAGCAAAGTTTTCATGTACAAGTCTCCTAGGTCAAAGTCACAGGTCACAGTAAGGGCTCTAAGGTCATGTGCTAGAATTATGTTTACTCAGTATCACATGGAATCCATGTCTAATTGTACAAAAAAATTCACCTTGATGAGATGAAAGCAGAGGCTTTACGTACCAGTTACAAGGTCAAGGTCACAGTGAAGGATTAACCCTGTATCAAATGACAAATTTTATACACCAGTCCAAATTCAAAGCATTTGCAGATGACAAAATAAATGAGAAGGGTAGAAAGCATGTGGGAAAATGAGAGAATGCTGGTTACAAGCATTTTATCCTTTTCCACTAATATTTTCAAAAGCCTTCTTCCTCAGGGATATTAAAACTCGGGATTATGTGGTAAAGGGTTAAGGATCAAATAGTCTTTTGTGATCTTTTCTTGTTTCATTCATAGAAAGCCACAAAGCTTTTGAGGGAGACATCTGTTTTTGACAGGAACAGATATCAATGTTCTCATAGAAAGACTTATCATGTACATCTCAAGTTTCTCAGTATCTATGGATCACTTCCAGTGACTATTTCGTAGAATTTGTGCTAGCACTATAATGTACATGTAGGTAGTTCCATTCATCACAGGATTTGAATCCGGAACTTTTGATTCTGGAAAAACATGATGTAGGAAAAGGGGGAAATGCTGGTGAACAAGATTTTCTCCATCTCATACATTGTTTTCTATGGATTTCTCTCATGATCATTAACACATGTGATCATCTGAGAAAGAGTAAAGCCCTTACCAAACAATCCTGTGTTTTAATTCATTACCATGAATCCAAAGTTTTAACAAGCCTGATGTAGAAGGGCTTTGAAAGCAGTAACCAGCATTTCCTTCTTTTTCCCAAAATGTTTTCTACCCTGTCAAGGACAAAAGCAATTTTGTAAGCTAGATTTAATTTGTTATATGCAAATGCTTTGAATTTGGACAGGTCTAAAATTCTGCTGTTTGGTAAAGACTTGACTGCCCTGCGGAAAGAAGATTTTGAAAAGATTGTTAGAAAAGGGAAAAATGTTGGGAACCAGTTGAAAAGCCAAACTTCATCATTTGAATAATATTTGACTTGTCCTCTTAAATTGCTTTCAAGTTAGAAAAGTTTAAAACTTTGTGTGTGAAGTAAAAAGTTAAAGATTATTATTATTCTTGCATGTCTTGTCAATTTCAGTGCATGGTCTGGGGGTGGTATTTAGCCAATGATATGCAGTTTTACATCCTCTCTCCACTCTTTCTTATACCCTTGTATTGGTTAGTGTTTTTTCTTTTAATTTATTTTTTTTATGATTCTTTACCAGACAACAAAATTTTAGACTTGTCCAAATTGAAAGCATTTGCAGACAACAAATTTTATGTTATTCAAAACATGAAATAGGTCTTTCAAAGGATGAAAACATTGTGGGAAGAGGAGAAAATGCTGGTAACGAGCATTTTCTCCTTTTCCAACAATGTTTTCAAAAGCCTTTTTCCTCAGGGTCGTTAAATTCGGGATTGTTTGGTACAGGGTTATAGATGGCACTTTTTCCCAAACTTTTTCTCAGAAATGCATGAATATTTCATATATCTTATAATACATGCTTATGTGCAAAAATATGAGATGGTATCACTTTTGATGTGGTGATATCAATTTTTAAGCCTATTTTTCCTTGTTATACTTCAACATGTGGATTTATATATTTAGGTGTGCATGTTTACTTATACATGGTACCCATACAAAACTTGTGTGGATGAACTTTCATAGAAAAACCAAATTCTCATTTTAATTAACCCCTTACCACACGACAAAATTTTAGCCTTGTCCAAATTCAAAGCATTTGCAGATGACAATTTCGATGTGGCTCAAATGGTGCAACTTTTCTAAGATAGGGTAGAAAACATTGTGGGAAAAGGAGAAAATGATGGTTACCAGCATTTTCTCCTTTTCCCACAATGTTTTCAAAAGGCTTCTTTCCCAAGGGCGTCAAAAGGCGGCATTGTATGGTAAAGGGTTAAACTGTTTTACACATAATCATGCAAATTCTCTGATAGGGTAGAAAACATTGGAAAAAGGGAAAAAATGCTGGTTACTAGAATTTTGTACTTTTGCCACAATGTTTTCAAAAGCTTTCTCCTTCAGGGTTGTTAAAGCAAGGTATTGTTTAGTAAAGGGTTTACAGATTACAAAAAGTTTAGATGCCTCCATGTTTAAAGGATTTTGCAGATGATGATAGTGGTTTAAATAATGAAATTTATTTATTGGAGAGTAGAAAACTTTGTGCATTAAAGGAAAAAAATGCCTATTACATGTCCCCCCATTTTCTCCTTGTTCCACAATATTTTCAAAAGCTTTCTTTCGTGTAGAAAGCTTTAGTAAACATTGTAATAACGACTCTCATTGTTTTGGCCACAGTCAATTTGCTATTTAAAAAACCTTTGATCAAAAACCAGGCTCAGAGTTGTTGTTTGTTCGAGAGTTAACTTGTTATCACATAATCACCAGTTTTGATCGATCATGAAGAAGACGACTTTTGAAAATTGAGGGAAAAGACAAAAATGCTGGTGACTAGCATTTCGTCCTTGGCTCACAATGTTTTCTACCCAGTCTGATACAAATCTTATTATTAGCTTGGATGTTTTCAAAGCAAATGTTGAGTTACTGCCATAGCCCTGTCGTCGCCTGTGCCTGCATTGTTGTTGTGATGCAAAACTTGTTTCCCTTATTTGACCTTTTCACTCAAAATCAAGCACCTGCTGCTGAGCATTTGCTCCTGCATGCAGGGCTCTTGTTTAACCCTTTTCCAAACGATGAATTTTAGACTGGTCCAAATTGAAAGAGTTTGCAGACGACAATTTTAAATTTGATGAAAATGACAGAAAGTTCTCCAAAAGGGTAGAAAACACTGTGGGAAAAGGAGAAATTGCAATTTCTCCTTTTCCCACAGTGTTTTCAAAAGACTTGTACTGCAGACACGTGAAAACCAGGTCTTGTTTGGGAAAGGGTTAACTCTTTACCACACAATCCCGACTTTTAACGACCCTCGGAAAGAAGCCCTTAGAAAACATTGTTGGAAAAGGTAACCAGCATTTTCTCCTTTTTCCACAATGTTTTCTACTCTATCCAAGACAAATTCCATTATTTGAGTCATGTCTTAATTGTCGTCTGCAAATGCTTTCGATTTGGAATAGCCTAAAATTTTGTCGTTTGGTAAAGGGTTAAGTCATATTGAAATTGTTTGTCTGTATATTTTGTCAATTTAGACAAGTCAAAAATATTATTGTCTGGTAAATAGTGGATGATGAGTTTTGTTTGGTAAAGAGTCAAAAAGTTTCATTTGGTCAAAATTTTCCATACAGTCCCGAGTTTTGATGACCCTGAGGAAGAGGGCTTTTGAAATCATTCTTGGAAAAGGAGAAAATGCTGGTAACTAACATTTTCTCCTTTTTCCAGAATGTTTTCTACTCTTTCAAGGATGACTCCCATTGTTCGAGTCACATTTAATTTGTCTGCAAATGCTTCTAAAATTTGATAAGTCTAAAATTTTGTTGCCTGGTAAAGAGTAAAGCGTTTTATTCAGTAAAGAGTAAAAGAGTTGAAACATGAAATCTTGCTTTGTATAATTACTACAAGATTAAGAATGAAATAGAAATAAGAATTATTTTCTTCAGGTCTGGTGTTCTTGGTACTCTGATTTGCTTTGTTGTGATGGTAGGATGCTGGATATCAGCTGGGGCCATTTCATCCATCCATGATTACCCAATGACCTTGTTTGGTGGGAAAGGGAGTATTGGGACTGCGTAAGTTTTAAGTTTTTACTAAATGATGAAACATTAGACTTGTCCAAATTAAAGGCATTCGCAGACAACAAAATAAATCTGATTCAAGAATTGAAATTTGTATTTTGAAGGGAAGAAAACATTGTGGGAAAAGGAGAAAATACAGGTACTAGCATTTCTTCTTATCGCAGAATGTTCTAAAAAGCTTTTTTCTTCAGTTTTGTTAAAACTTGGCTTTGTTGATTTAATTGTTTAGGATTGAGTTTTGCATCTGTTGTTTATGTATGCAAAGAAAAATAATAATCCAAAGGAATGAGCCTTTATTATACACCTATAAATGATCTGAGTAAAATATGGGCATTATCTGACTTCACAATACAACTTGACGGAAAAATTTTCCGTATCGTCCTAGTACTGTGTGTAGAGCATGACCATGTACACGAACTATTCCTGTGTAATAACATGCAAGACTTTCAACCATATCCTTATTTACATTCAGCTAGCATGACAAAGCATGAAAACCCCATTGAAGTGTATTTATAGATATTTAGACTGTTATTTGTCATCTGCTTTTCTCAAAAAAAAATTCTTTTTGCAGAACTCTGTTTTGGCCAATATCGATGCCCATTACATAAACATCTGTTGTTTTGAAAGGGTAATTCCAAATGCTATTGTACTGTACAATACACCTGTGACTTTCAGCATCATGATTAATAATCACAAGCTTGACCTGCCTCCTGCTTTGAAACGAGAAAAAATGATCTGTTATTGACAGTGACAGTGAATAAAAACCACTGACTACCTTTTCAGTGTGTAAGAAATTATTTTTAAGCCACAGTTGTTGTTTATTTTCTTGTAGCGACTCCAGAACAGCAGCCGCCATTTTTAAATGCATATAGATCTATGCAGACTTACTCTTACCTATGTATATATATCTGCCATTCATAAATAGTGTACATATGTACAGCAAAATGCGTGTGTAAAGAGATGCGCATCGGATTCGACCTTCGACCTCCTGTCTCATCCGATATGCATCTCTTTTACACATGTTGGACATAGTCCGACCACGCAGAAATGCAGACTTGTTATATTTCATATTTAACAAAATATCTCATATTTTTAGGACCGTCAGGAAGAAATTTAAAGCTTTTGAAAACATTGCAGGCAAAGGAGAAAATGCTGGTAACAAGCATTTTCACCTTTTCCCACAATGTTTCCCACCTTTCATGGACAATCCCACCATTTAAGCCAAATTTATTTTATTGTCTGCAAGTGCTTCACATCTGGACAAGTCCAAAATTTGTGGTTTGGAAAACAGTAAAGTAGAGATGATCAGTACAAACACATGTATTCCTTCTATACAAACAAGCTACATGAATACAAGATTGTTGATTGATTGTATGGTGCTTAACGCCATTTTCAACATTCTTTCAGTTATATCGCAATGGCCAGTGCACCTATCCATGCTTTTCTGGAGTTATTTTACCAGTTCTACGCACAAATATTCTTTCCAAGTCACTGGCTGCTTTCCCACATAATAATCATTGAAATGATTGTCAGTGGTGAGGGAGGAATGAATCCTGTCGCAGTGACTATCATTGATCCTGGGAAAGAAATGGGGATCAAACCAATGATCCCCTGTTCTCAAGTCCTATATGCTACTGACTGAGCTACCGGGCTTGGCACATGAAAACAAGAGAAAACACTCTTTAAAAAGGAGAAGTCACTGACTATAATGAATTGGTACAATAGAAAATATAACTTATAATAGCTGGATCACAAGATATGTTCCAAGGTTTTTAGCTCCACTGGCCGAAGGCCAGCGAGCTATTGTCATGGCGTTGTGTCCGTCGTGCGTCCGTCCGTCCGTCCCTTTGTCCGTGCGTGCGTCCGTAAACTTTTTCTTTAAAAACTTCTCCTCAGAAACTATTGACTGGATTTTTACCAAATTTCACAGGAATGTTCCTTTGGTGGTCCTCTTTCAAATTCCTTCAAATAATTGTGTTCCATGAAGAATTCTGGTTGCCATGGCAACCAAAGTAAAAAACCTTTAAAAATCTTCTCCTCCCAAACTGCTATTTGGATAGCATTATTATTTTGCAGGAATGTTCCTTAGATACAGGTTTACAGAATTCCTTTAAAAAAGAATGATCTGTCAAAAAACATGGCTTTTATGGGAGACTCATTTTCCTTTTATGGTATAAAGTAAAATCTTTGAAAAATTTCTTCTCTAAAACTATTCATTGGATTTCATTGTTGTTTTGCAGGTAAGTTCCTATGGTGGTTGTCTGCCAAATTGTTTCTATGGTGGTTGTATACCAAATTCCTTTTAAAAAAATGAGACACCTAAAAACACATTTTTTTTATAGACAAGGCTTATATTTCAAAAAAATGTTCTTCTCCAAAACTATTTATTGTGTTAGTTTTATCGACTAACAAAGAAAAAGGAAGAAAATTGGATTGACTTGACCTAGTCAGGGCTGTCCTATTTAAGCCCACACATTTTCCTTGGTATTAAGATCACAATTTACTCCAATGATACGCTATTAGTTAGTACTAGTAATAAAATATCACTGGCCATAAATAAGATAAAAGCTTGAGCACCTTTCACAACTTGAGTTTTTCAATTTTGCCTTATTACTAAGCCTGAGTAACCATGCCAAGATAAAAAAGAAAAAGTATTTTAATAACAAAACCCCCATGTTGTAGGTACTTTATAGTCCTTTTGATATAGAACAAGAGAACCTCTGCACTTTTATTAGTTCTGGTAAAGGTTTGTTGACCTACTAATGAGTAAATCCAGAGTGGACAGAAGGGGTGTAAATCCTGGTGACCTGGTACAAAGTGGGACAGGGCTTTACATTTGTGATAAGGCATTAATGTTATCCAGTCAAACTGATCCCGCAACTTCAGTACACCAGAATTAATCTGTGCCCTGGAGCAGGATATTTGATTTATGTAAATGCATTTGTAGACCATTTTGTGTTGTTTGCCACAGAAGACATTCTAACTGTGACTGTGAAAAGTTGATTATTAGGGATTAGGTGTTCATTGTATGCCAGCATATTTCATTCTGTCTGGTGTATTGATGTAAGTTGATCTATATTGCTATAACATTCATTCATTTGCCCTCCTAGCTGTTCTTTTCGATTACCCCTTTACCACACAATCACAACTTTTAACGACCCTGAGAAAGACATATTTTCTATATTTTGATGTTTCCCCACCCAAAATGGTTTGTGAAAGGACCTGTTGCAGACAACATATCTTCAAATTAGTAAGACATATATAAAAAAGGATAGAAATTATTGTGGGAAACTAAGAAAATGCTGGTTACCATTTTTTTCTTCTTTTCTCACAAGTTTTTTCCATACCTTTTTTCTTCAGTGAGCTAAAATGCAGGATTGAATGGTAATTGTTAAAAACTTCTTTTCGCCATTATAGAAATATCAGGCCTGTGGAGCGATACAGGCCTCTAGTTCTTTCTTTTTTTATGGGAGAGGGGGTGGTATTTCAATCATTTTCAGGATCTGATAAATCTGACCATAAAGTAATAAAATGCAAAAATATTAAAAGTTGAAAGTATACTTGTCACTTTCCTTTACAGAAACATCCTAGGATATTTTGATGACATTTATGTGAAACCGTATACAAGGATTGGACCCTATATTGTTGGTATCCTACTTGGCTATGTTTTGTATGCCACAGAATGCAAACCCAAACTGACAAGGGTAATATCACATGTATTTGTTATATTTAGATTGATTAATTGAATGACTGAATGATGTTTTATGCTGCTTTCAGTATTATTTCAGTCATATCACAGCAATAACTCTTTTATGCTCCTGCAGTTGATAGTTTGGGAGAAATGCTGAGAAAAGGAGCAATTTGTTTCCAAGAAGCAAATGCTCATTTTTCTGCCATGTTTTTATTGAAGGTGTTGTATACGTTTAGTTCCAATGTTTGTCCCTCACATACAGTGTGAAGTCTAGTCTTGATTTATCCCCTCTTTACTTGACAACAAAATGATAGACTTGTCTACAGTTGAAACATTAACCCTTTACCACACAGTCCCAAGTTTTAATGCCTCTGAGGAAGAACCCTTTTGAAAACATTGTGGGAAAAGGAGAAAATGCTGGTAACCAGCATTTTCTTCTTTTCCCACAATGTTTTCTACTCTTTCACAGACATATTCTGTCAATGAAGCAATGTTAAATTTGTTCTTTACGAATGGTTTCAATTCTTTGGTAAGCCTAAGATTTTAGCTTCTGGTAAAGAGTTTAGGACCATTTAAAAATAGTCTAGAATTATTTCATACAGGTACAGAACCTTCTGGGTTGGTTTGTGGCTGCTGTATGCTGTTTGTCTGTGGTGTATGGTAACTATGGAACAGTCAGCGGTAAAAATGAGAGTGGTAAACACATTGTTGCCCTGTACAACGCCCTCTCAAGGTCAGTGTGGGGTCTAGGTGTGGCCTGGGTCATCTATGCTTGTGCTACCAAACACGGAGGTAGGTTTTTATCTAATCAGAATTCAGGATTTCATATTCAGATACTATTTGGAATAATTGATCCAATTTCAAATATACAGACCAGACATCTGATTGGCTAGGTTTTATCCCTTCCTAAATCATGCTTTTGTATTGGGCAACAGTTGAACTTGAATTATACTGTCTGTCTATCATGTGGACATGCACATAATGTATAATTCTGTCCCAAACTCCTTGCCACATTTCCTATCATTTTTTGATGACAAAATTCTCATCAAGTGTATCTACAATTTCTTGTTATTGTAGATTCACATGATGAAAATGTTGTCTAGTTTTACCCTGTACCAAGCAATCCAGAGGTTTAATGAGCCTTAGGATGCTGCTTTTGAAAACTTTATTGGACAAGGAGAAAATGCTGGTAACCAGCATTTTTCCCTTTCTCCACAATGTCTCCTACACATTCTTGAATGAATTCCGTTAATTGAGCCATATTGAATCTGTTGTCCGCAAATGCTTTCAATCTGGACACATCTGAAATTTTTTTATCCAGTTAACCCTTTACCACACAATCCTGACTTTTAACGACCCTAAAGAAAAAGCCTTTTGAAAACATTGTGGGAAAAGGAGAAAATGCTGGTAACCAGCATTTTCTCCTTTTCCCACAATGTTTTCTACCCAACTAAAGAAAAATCACACCATTTGAGCCACATCGAATTTGTCGTCTGCAAATGCTTTCAATTTAGACAAGGCTAAAATTTTGTCGTCCGGTAAAGGGTTAAGCGTTAAGAAGAATGACCTACCCTTGAACTTAGATATGGTAAGTTATACCAGTAAGTTGTAACAACTTGTGTCACAATTGATGTAAAATAAATGTTTAGCCCTGTACGTGAAAAATGGAAAGTTTTGATGACCCTACGGAAAATGGGTTTTTAAAACATCGTGGGAAAAGGAGAAAATGCTGGTAACAAGCATTTTCTCCTTTTCCCACTATGTTTTCTACCTTTTTAAATGACAACCATCCTTGTTTGAGCTAAATTGAATTTGTGGTCTGCAAGTGCTTTGAGTTTGGACAAGTCTGAAATTTTGTCATGGGGTAATGGGTTGAATGGAGATATGTCTGTAGATTATAGCCCATTATCCATACAAACATATAATGATCATTTCAGGTATAGTAAATACCTTTTTGTCCTGGAAACTGTTTGTTCCATTGAGTCGATTGACGTACCTGGCTTATCTGATACATCCAGTTGTGATCGAAGTTTACTATCTGTCTAAACGGGAACCATCTTATATAACAGACCTGGAAGTGGTAACTTCACACTTTGTAGCCCTTTAGTTTACTCTTAACTCTTTACCAAACGACAAAATTTAAGACCAGTCCAAATTGAAAGCATTTGCAGACGACAAATTAAACATGACTGAAAAATTGTAATTTTTTTGGGGAAGGGTAGGAAACATTGTGGGTAAAGGAGAAAATGCTGGTGACCACCATTTTCTTCTTTTCCCACAAAGTTTTCTACTCTTTCAAAGTAACATTTCATCATTTTAGTTACATTTGAATTGTCGTCTGCCAAAGCTTACAATTTGGATGAGTCTTGACTTTTGTTGTCTGGTAAACAATTAGCTAATAGCGCTGTATTTCAATGAATCTGAAGAAGATGGCTTTTGAAAACATTGCGGGAAATGAAGAAAATGCCGGTAAACAGCATTTTCCCAGAAAGTTTTGTGCCCTTTCAATGACAATTCTTACCGTTTTAGGGACATTTCATTTGTCATTTGAAAATGCTTTCAGGAAAAGTCTCTAATTTGTCAGCTAGGAAAGGTTTACAGTATGGGTAAATTTATTTAACATTGTATATCATATCATATATAAACTACCAGTATGTACTGTTTGTCCTCATTTCCTTATTGACCAGTCAAGAATGATATTGGTATTCAGTCTGATGATATGCCTATGGCCAAGGAACAGACCTACTTTGGGCCTTTGAAAATAAGTGACCTATGAACAGATTTGCGTATGACAAATGATCAGATTTACCTATAGCCAATGAACAGATTTTCCTTTGACTGATGAACAGATCTACATGTGGCCCATGAACAGATTTTGCCTATATGGGCAAATTTACCCATAGCCCATGATTTGACCCACCTATTGCACATGAACAAACTTGCATGTGACCATGAACAGAAAATGCCCTATGCAATTGGTTGGCACTGTATGATTTTATAGATTGACATGTAACAATTTTTCATTGGGAGACAATACCTTAACACACCATTTTTCTTTCAGGCCTACTTTTTCTGTGGACATCTTCTTGTATCGTATGGTGCAGCTTTTGTACTCAGTTTGGTGTTTGAGTCACCATTTATGGGGCTGGAGAAAGCTCTGTTTAAAAGAGAGAGAAGACACTAGAAGAGGCATGATGCTGAACAACAATTTTCCAAAGAAAAGATTCACAGTGCTATTCTAAATATACCATGCTGTGTGAAAAGGGGGCTTAATGCATCTGTGAAAAGTATCTACCCAGGTCAGCCTGCGCCTGGGTCAAAATGTTTTGCTAGTGGTAAATTTTCTGTATGTCCAAGGACTAGCATACCTCATGATTCAGTTGGTTGTTGAAAAAAATGGCTGTTATGGATCCAAAATTATGTGATGGCTTGATTGGTAGAGTGCAGCATGGAGATGCACTAAGCCCCCTTTTGCCAGAGCATGGCTCAAAGATATCCATACAGCTGATGTTTTAATGCTTTACCAGACAACAAAATTGTAGACTTTCTGAAATAGAAAGCATTTGCATACAACAGTATAATGTGGTTCAAATGATGGAATTTATCTATAAAAGGGTAGAGAACATTTTAGGACAAGGGGAAAATGCTAGAAACAAACATTTTCTCATTTTTCCACTGTTTTTATCTGTGTCAGAGAAGAATACCATCATTATAATCACATTTGCTTTACAAGCATTAACTCCTTTTTACACAGTGCTTTCTACCCTTTCAAAGGCATATCCCAGTATTTAAGCCAAATTTGATCTGTGATCTGCAAATACTATCAAATTTTGTTGTCTGGTCATGACATAACCCTTTACAACTCAACCCGAGTTTTAACAGCCCTGAAGAAAAAAGGCTTTTGAAAACATTGTAGGAAAGGAAGAAAATGCTTGTAACCAGCAATTTCTTCTTTTCCCACAATGTTTTCAAAAACTTTTCTTCCCTAGGGTAGTTGAAACCAGGGACTGCTTGGTTAAGAGTTGAGATGCTTTTGTTGATTGTTCCAATAAAGATCCGACTGCAGATAATATGCAGTTTTATCTTGGATTTACATTGTGTAATATGTTGTGAGACATTGTTACCAAGACAGCATTGAAACTGTTATAATCAGGGGTTTTTTTTATCAGTGGTTGAAAAATTTTAATGTACCTTGAGGTTTGTTTTTTTTTTTTTTTAGATATTTTACTTTTTTATTATAACACACGCACCCATGAAGTAAGGGGTGCATACTGGAATCTGTCTGTCTGTCTGTCTGTCAATGCAATTTTGTGTCCTCTTTGTCACCATTTTTGTTTATCGATTGATTGATTGTATGGAGTTTAACGCCGTTTCCAACGTTATTTCAGTTATATCATGGCGGCCAGTGCACCTATCCATGCTTTCCTGGAGTTTCTTTTACCAGTACTCAGCACAATATTCTTTCCAAGCCACTGGCTGCTTTCCCACATAACCATCATCGAAACAATGGTCAGAGGTGAGAGAGGAATGAATCCTGTCGCAATGACTATCATCAATTCTCGGAAAGAAATTGGCCGAGCCAGGGTCCGAACCAGCAACCTCCTGTTCTCAAGTCCTGCATGCAACGGACTGAGCTACGGGGGCTTGGCCCATTTTTGTTGAAATTTGAGTGGAACACCCTGGGAACTTTGGAACTTGCAAGTTCAGTTATGATTGGTTAACTTTTGCAGAGTTATAACCCTTTGATTCTTTTTCTGATTGAGGTATTAGACAACCAGTAGGGGTATATTCATGGTCCTTGAAAGTTCTACAAAATGTATGGGAAAGTGATTCTAGCCCAATTATTATAGGGCTTTTTTTTAAACTCGTATATTTTGTACATGTATATTTTAGAAATTATTTTCTTTTCCCGCAAAAATCTGCTTTTATTACTTTATGATATATAGGTTTATTTTACTTTCATGATTTTATTCAGTTCAGTTTTCTTTGAGGACTTTTGTTAATCTCATTTCATATGTTTAATCCTTTACCAGATTTGTTTGTAACTTTTAGAAAAATTTAACACAGACTGCTAACTTTTATTCCCAGATGGCTTTAACCCTTAGTCATATAATCCCAACTTTAACAACCCTGAAGAAGAGGGCTTTTGAAAACATTGCAGGAAAAGGAGAAAATGCTGGCAATGAGCATTTTCTCCTTTTCCCACAATGTTTTCTATCCTATGAAAAACAGATCGTCATCATTGAAAATTGTCCTTTTATGGATTGAGAACATTTTGGGAAAAGGAGAAAATGCTGGTTACCATCATTTTTTTTCCCCTACAATGCTTTTCAAGTCTTCTCCCTCAGGGTCGTCAAAATAGGAGTTTAATTGGTAAAGATTTAATTCACTACTACATGTATATACATTTAAGTAACCCTGCAGTAAACCTGCAATTAACGACAATACATCTTTGGAAAATGCTATTTGAAAATGAACAGTTGCCAGTGACATGCAGTATATTTGAGTCATGCTCTGGCAATGAGGGCTTAACGCATCTCCATGATGCATTATCAGAGCTCCAGATAGAGGGAGTGATTAACTCTTTACCACACTGTCCCAAGTTTAAACGACCCCAGGAAAAAGCCTGTAGAAAAAATTGTGGGAAAAGGAGGAAATGCTGGTAACCAGCATTTTCTCCTTTTCCCACAATGTTTTCTACTCTATCAAAGACAAATTCTTTCATAAGTACCAGATTAAATTTGTTGTCTGCAAAAACTTTCAATTTGGACAAGTCTTTATCGTTGTTGTGTGGTAAAGAGTTAATACATACTTTTTGCAGATGTATTAACCCATTACTACACAATCCCAAGTTCTAATGACTTCGACAAAGACACCATTGAAAACATTGTGGGAAAAGGAGAAAATGCTGGTAACCAGCATTTTCTCTTTTTCCCACAATGTCTTCTACATTTTTCCAAAACAAATTTCAATTTTTGAGCAACTTTTATTTTGTTGTCTGCAAATGCTTTCAATTTGGACAAGTCTAAAATTCTGTCGTTTGGTAAAGAGTTTCCCAAACGACAAATTTTGGACTGGTCCAAACTGAAAGAGTTTGCAGACGACAATTTTAAATTTCATGAAAATGGCAGAAAGTTCTCAAAAAGGGTAGAAAACACTGTGGGAAAAGGAGAAATTGCTCGTTACGAGCAATTTCTCCTTTTCCAACAGTGTTTTCAAAAGACTTGTACTGCAAACACGTGAAAACCAGGGCTTGTTTGGGAAAGGGTTAAACCCCTTTTCACGTAGCATAATGTGTATGCTATTCCCCTTTGTCTCACTATGTTTTTTGTACTGCTGATAAAATGTTACTTGTATTTTCTCAACAACAAGTTATAATTTTTATAGGTCTAACAATACCCTTACATAAATAGGTTTACCATTGAAGTGCCTTTCACATCTATAGTTGCCTGTGTTTCCTGTGTAGATCAAGATCAGACTGCACAAAGCGTGCAATCTGATCTTTGATATACAATGTCCACTTTGCTGAGACATTCTGGACATAAAGGAACTTTGAAATCCGAGTTACATGTATTTAGATCTTATTTCTAGACAGAAAGCATCTTGTTTTATTTATTCGGCACTCTGAGGGTAAAAACTTTGAAGCAAATAGGGCGAAATGAATGACAGGCAGAATGTTTCAAAAGTTTGAAATCTATATAAAGTTTATATTATGATGTAAAATGGTATTTTATGTTTTTACTACTACATTGTATTAACACAGTACATCATGCATACAACTATTTTTGTCTTGCAACTGATCACCTTGAAGAATATTGAGGCAGGAGGAAAAATGGCTCATTAGGAGCAATTTCCCTCTTTGCTACAACATTTTCATTCAACCTTTATTTTTATTGATTGTCAAAATTTTATTATGATGTCTTCAGAGTTGTGTGCTGTAATGTTTTGCCTCAGGTAAAGAGTGTGAATTTAAACCTTTTACCAAAAAAATCTGTGCTGTAAGGACTCTGAGGGAGAGGGCTCTCGAAAAACACTGTGAGAAAAGGAGAAAATGCTGGTAACAAGCATTTTCTCCTTTTCCCACAATGTTTTCTATGCTTTTAAAATGAAAAATCCATCTTTCATTTCAGATTCAATTTTTCCTCTGCAATTGCTTTCAAGTTGGATTAGTCTGAAATTTTGTCATTTGGTCAAGAGTTAGTTTTACAGATCTTTGTTTTACCTTATCATTGAATACCGGTAGATATATCATGTATTTTTATTAGTAAAATATTCCACAATTTTTGTACTCAGAATTTATCTTTAATACAGTAAATAATATAAAATTTGACTTCAACCCTTTACCACACAGTGCCGCCTTTTCACGAGCCTTGGAAAGAAGCCTTTTGAAAACATTGTGGGTAAGGAGAAAATGCTTGTAAGCAGCATTTTCTCCTTTTACCACAATGTTTTTTACTCTATCAAAGAAAATTTGCACCATTTGAGCCGCATTGAAATTGTCGTCTGCTAATGCTTTCAGTTTGGACAAGGTTAAAATTTTGTCATCTGGTAAAGGATTAATTGATATTATCTTTCTTTTATTGAGTAGTGTTTAATATATTTTTAAAGTTGTAATTGGGTTTGTGAATAAAATTTTAATTACCTGTTACTAGTGTTTTTATGCCTGTTTTAGATTTCCAGGAGGTAATTTGTGTGTTTGCAGTATTCTTTTTACTGTTCACAATATTATTTCAGTCTATTGTCTATCATGTTTGCCAGTGCATCTATTCATGCTCTTCTGGAGTTTATTTTAACAATACTTTGCAAATATTCTTCCCAAGCAATTGGCTGCTTTCCCACATGGCCTTTACTATTGAGACAATGTCTTAGCAATGAGAAAGAAAGGAATTCTGTTGCAAACTTGCAATGCTTATCATCAATCCTTGGAAAGAAGTTGGCAGAGCTGGGGAATCAAACCAGTGCCCCCCCCCCTCAAAATTGATACAAACGAACTTAAGCTCCCTAATAGGGTAGAAAACATTTTGTGCGAAAAGGAGAAAATGATGGTTACCAGCATTTTCTCCTTTTCTCCATAATGTTTTTAAAACCCACTTTTCCTAGGGCAGTGAAAACCTAGGATTGTTTGGTAAGGTTAAAAAAGCAACTCCATACCAGACTACAAATTTTTAGACTGACCCAAACTGGCAGCATTTGCAGACGACAAATTGCATTTGGCACAAATGTTGAATTTTGAATCAGATTAGGCAGAAATTATGTTTGGAAAGGAGAAAATGCTATCTACCTTTTTTTCTCCCTTCCCCACAATGTTGTCATGACTTCTTCCTCATGGGATTGTCAGATAAAGAGTCGGTAAAGCGAAGGAAATTTAAAGAATTAGCTTACCTTTTAAATAGTGCTACGAAAGTGAAATATTGTCTGCCATCAAAAAAACACTATCAAATGAAATGTAAAAACATCAATTAACACTGAAATTTCAAACTTGGTCTCGCTCTTTCTTATTTCTCTCCCACCCTCCCCCCTTTTTCTTTTCGCTGGCTACTGGTCGAAGGGAGAAAACTCTTATAAGCTTGATCGAAAATTATGGAACGAGTAATTTCCCTTGAAACGAAGGTCAACCACATCTCAAGTTATGCGTTATATTTCTGTGTCTATAACATGTCTTCATCCATCTCATTAACACAAAAAAAGGGTGATAGATCTACTTTCTTCAAGTGCTATCAGTATGAAATGAAAACTTGGGAAAATACTTTCCGATTCGATCTTTGAACACGATTATCGTTCTTGAGTAGGAGTGACCGATAAAATCCAATATGGCTGCGCCCATATGAAATTTATGTATCGGCATTGAAAATAAAACTTTCGAAACAATATGTAGGCTTAGAGGTTAAAAGACAATAGTGAGAATGAGTATCAAGGCGTTTGATTTGGTCCCTGCTATAGAGCGGGTCCAACTTATGTCTGACAAAGCGAAAACTTTGGTACGTTTAATTTTATTTGATATTTTGTTTGATAAAACACAGTTTTAAAGCCTCAAGTTATCGTTTTTCTCACCACCAACGCGACATCAATCATATATCTCAAGAAAGTATGTCTATATCGCCAACCTTGAGTATTGATTGTCGGCGACAGGCTGAGGAATCCGACTTTGCTTTACTCATTATCGCATAACAAATCCTCAGACTTGACCAATTCAAAGCATTTGCAGACGAAAAATTAAATGTGATTAAAATAAAGTTGGTTTAACATGGAAAGGATAGAAAACATTGCACTTAAAGGAGAAAATGCTGGTTACTAGAATTTTCTCTTTTTTCTACAGTTTTTAAAAAGATATTCAAGGTCATAGAAAGATAGTGTTGGTTACTTGTACAGGATTAAGTAGATCTAGTTCTACATCCGACAATAAAATCTTAAACTTGTCCATATTGAAAGAATTTGCCATTAAAACATGGCTCAAATGAAGAAAAATTTGTTATTGAAAAGTTATATAAACTGAGGGCTAAGGAGAAAGTGCAGGCTACTGGCATCTCCTTCTTTTCCCAAAATGTTTTCAAAAACCGTCTTTTTCAGGGTCATAAGAATTTAGGATAGTGAAGTAAAGGCTTTAATGTGGCTCACATGGTGGTATTTTTCCCTGTTTTAGGAAAGGAATTGTTGGAAATTGAGTCAGTGATGGTTACCAGACTTCTGTCATTTGCCCCAAATGTTTTCAGAATCCTTCTAAAATCTCTTTATCAGATGACAATTTTTTTAGAATAACTTGTTATAACTGAATTAACTCTTTACCAAATGACAAAATGTTAGACTGGTCCAGATTGAAAGCATTTGCAGACGACAAAAAAGTTGTGATTAAAAAATTGAAATTTGTTTTGGGAAGGGTAGAAAACATTGTGGGAAAAGGAGAAAATGCTGGTTACCAGCATTTTCTCCTTTCCCCACAATGTTTTCTAAAGGCTTCTTTCCCAGGGTCGTTAAAAGTCGGGATTGTGTGGTAAAGAGTTAAATGTGGCTTGAATTTTGGAAACATTCCCAGATTTGGTACAACATTGTGAGAAATTGTTGCCAGCATTTTCTCTTCTCCCCTAAAGGATTAGTGTTAACCCTTTACTGCACAATCCTGAGTTTAAACGGCCTTTCAAAAACAATCTGGGAAAAGGAGAAAATGCTGGTAATGTTTTCTATTCTCCCCAGAACAAATTTAAATTTTTGGACGAGTGTAAAACTTTGTCGTATGGTAAAGAATTAATATTGTGCAAAGAAACCACCTAGCTTCCCTGTTCCTTTTTTGAAGATAGCTAACCATACTGTTGAGTAAAGAGCTTTATTTTCTATTACGACAGATCGAGTGCATTGATGTGTGCGGTAAAAATGTATACATTGGAACAAATGACTGGTAAATCTTTTTATTCACATTACAATTTAGACTGATTTAACTCTTTACCAGATGACAAAATTTTAGCGTCACCTTAATTGAAATCATTTGCAGACAACATATTAAACATGGCTTAAATGATCGGGTTTGTCTCTGAAAGGCCAGGGTAAAAAAAAAATGTGGGAAAAGAGAAAAAAAATGCTGGTTACCAGCATTTTCTCCTTTTCTCACAGCGTTTTGAAAAGCTCTCTTTCTCAGAGTCACTAGAACTCAGGATTGCATAGTGAAGACAGTGGATCAGCAGAAGTGACATAAAAGAGAATCATGTAAAAGAGCGAAAACTGGTTTTACCCCAATAAAGACCAAGTCCTGAAGCTAAGTCTGTAACATACAGAGCTTAAAAACCTAGTATGTTGGCCCTACTGGTTTGATTCCCAAGCTTGGCCAGATTTTTTCTGAGGATTGATGATTTTTTTATCATATAAAAAATCTGAATTAGACACTTTTTGTCTGTGAAACTTTTAAATGAAAGAGCTGGAGATTAAAATTTAAAAAATTAAAACCAAAGCTTAACCCTCAATGTGCCTTTCACAACTATACATGTAGTTACTTTTGTGGGCAGTGCAGATCAAGGATAGGCTGCACAAAACATGCAGTCTGATCTTTGATCTACTCTGTCTGCTTTGCTGACACATTCTAGATATAATCCACCTGTACATTGCATTTATATGGGTCTTATTTGTAGGTGTAACTCTTTATTAACTCTTTACCAAACAACAAAATTTTAGACTTGTCCAAATTGAAGAATTTACAGATGACAAAAGCAGTGTGACTCCAATATTGTAATTTGTTTTGGTAGGGTAGAAAACATTGTGGGAAAAGGAGAAAATGCTGTTTACTAGCATGTTCTCCTTTTCCCACAATGTTTTTTAAAGGATTCTTTCATAGGGTTGTGAAAACCCGGGATTGTTTGGTAAAGGGTTAAATGACCAAAGTTTTAGGCTTTTCAGAATTGAAATTGCAGATGATAAGTGTGGCCACAAAGATAGTATTTTCCTTTGTAAAGGTAGAAAACACTGTGGAAAAAGGAGAAAATGCTGGTTACCAGCATTTTCTCCTTTTCCCTCATTGTTTTCAAAAGCCTTTCTCATCAGGGTTCTTAGAAATTGGGATTGTCTGGTAAAGGGTTAAAATGTCTGTTGGGTTTATTTGACGCTGTAAGTCGTAACCCTATACCACACAATCCCAACTTTTAACAACCCTGGAAAATAAAGCTTTTGAAAACATTGTGGGAAAAGGAGAAAATGCTGGTGACCAGCATTTTCTCTTTTTCCCAATCTATTGGGATCATACAAGTAAAGGCAGTAAATGGTAACCAGCATTTTCTCCTTTTCCCACAATGTTTTCTGCCCTATCAAAGATAGAAATCATAATTTTAGCAGCATTTGTCGTCTGCAAATGCTTTCAGTTTGGTCATGTTCAAAATTTTGTCATGGGTAAAGAGTTAATTAAGCGTATACATTTATTTCATGGTGTTGTGCTGTTATTTTCAGTTTTGTAGTTCATTACAAAGTAGAAGAGAAGAGTTTGCCATCAGGAAAAGTGACCTTCAATGGAGAAAAACAAGGGCATAAATACCTGACCCTGGTTAGTACATGTATATAGTAAATACTGAATACCTTTTTGGTTTACTATGTGGCAGAGCTCACACATGTAGCTGTGATGTTGTCCATCTGTCTCTTAGGATGTGTTTCTCTCTCACCACTCAACATTGTCTTGACAATGTTTACTATGTTTGATTCCATCCAGTGGCTTGTAGATGAATAATGTGTACAGCACTGGTGAAATAAACTTCATGGATAGGTGCACTGGTTGCTTCCATATAGCTGGAATAACGTTGAAAATTGTGTTAAGCATCAAACAAACAAATATAAATTTCTGGAAGAATTTTACCACACAATCCTGTGTAACGACCCTGAGGAAGATGCCTTTTGAAAACATTGTGGGAAACAGAGAAAATGCTGGTAACCAACATTTTCTACTTTTCTCACATTGTTTTGTATATTATCAAAGGCAAATTCCATTATTTGGCCATTGTCATATGCAAATGCTTTTGATTTGTACAAGTCTTTATTGTTGTGGTGTGGTAAACAGTTAATTGATCTATTTAGCAGCAGCTCGCAATCTATTGGGATCATACAAGTAAAGGCGGTGTGTGTGTTTATATATGACCAAATTGATATTGAAGTAATAAAATCCCTGCGTAAAGGATTTTTTTTTCAGATTTCTAATTTAATGATTAAACAGATATATTTATTTCAATTCCCGTTGTTGTATGTAATAATTTTTGTACATATGTATTTTTTGGATGACAATGTACTTTGAACAAGTCTTTCAATAAAATGTTCTGTCTGTCTGTCTGTCTGTCTGTCTTTATATGCTAGGCTCGTCCGTAACCCTGTACCACACGGCAGAATTTTACACTTGTCCATATTGAGAGACTCTAAAGACATCAGTTCAAATGTTTTTCAAAGGTTAGTATTTGGCCTTGAAAAGGTAGAAAACATTGTAGTAAAAGGAGTAAATGCTGGTTATCAGCATTTTTTTTTCCTTTTCTTATGATACTTTCACAAGCTTTTGCCCTCAGGGTTGCCAGAACAAGTGATTGCTTGATAGAGGGTTATATATTTCCTTGACATGTAAAATTGTATTGGGGTTAAGTAGCAGAAATAATCACCTTCTTTCAAGCTGTGTATTTCACAATTCTATTCTATTGAATGGTGATGATGATGATGATGATGATGATGATGATGATGATTGTTAGCATTATCACTTTTAGTAGTAATAGAATTAGTATTAACCCTTCACCACACAATCCCGACCTTTAACGACCCTGAGAAAGAAGCCTTTTGAAAACATTTTGGGAAAAGGCGAAAATGCTGGTAACCAGCATTTTCTCCTTTTCCCAAAATGTTTTCTTCCCTATCCAAAACAAACTTCAAGTTTTCGGTAACATATATTTTGTCATCTGCAAATGCTTTTAATATGGACCAGTCTAAAATTCTGTTGTTTGGTAAAGAGTTAATAGCATTATGTTATTTGTTGTCTACTTGTAGAAAAAACCCATAGTTCAACTGAAAGCAGCCTCAGCTTTAAACAGAATACTAGTGTTGTGTGACAATAACCTGTCAATGTTAAATATGCTGGATCTAGAGGTAGGTTTTTCATGAAAGTTTATACACACATAATGGTCTGCATAGACACAAACAATTAAGTCTGATCTTGGATCTAAACTGTTTGCTATTTTCTGAGTTAACAGATCAAGATGGCCTTGAAACTGACAAAAAACTAGAATTAATTTCAGACTGTATTGTGCCGTAAAGTTTACGGTTAGTAACTGTTGAGTCACAGACTATGGTTTTGAAGGTCTTGGGTTCGAGTCTTACTGGAGGCAATTTTTTTTTTTTTTAGCATTTTTCGCCATTTAGGGGTAAATAGCCATGTCCTTTTGATTTCTCCTTAGGACTTTCTCAACCCAAAAAATTTGGGAACCAAATTTGGTTTAATGCCCCTTTAACCCTTTACCACACAATCCCGACTTTTAACGACCCTTTTAACGACCCTGAGAAAGAAGCCTTTTGAAAACATTGTGGGAAAAGGAGAAAATGCTAGTAACCAGCATTTTCTCTTTTTCCCACCATGTTTTCTACCCTTTCTAAAATGTATTTCAATTTTCAGTTGCATTTATTTTGTCATCTGCAAATGCTTTCAATGTGGTCTAATCTAAAATATTGTCGTTTGGTAAGGAGTAAACTTGCTGATCTTTAATTTAGTTGCTTTCATGGAGGGTGTAAAAAACATACAGTTTGATCTTGGATCTACAGTACTTTTTCATACCAGATATTCTGACAAAAAACAGACTTGAAATTTGAAATTCCAATACTTACATCTTTTTCACTGACTGAGAATGTCCATTTCATTTATTTAGCACTGCAACTTTAAAAAATCAAGAAATCGGTTTATGTTAAATCCAGACAAGACTATAAAATTTTTTACTTGACCAAATTGAAAGTACCTGCAGATGACAAAGTAAATGTGGTCCAAAAGATGAAAATCTAATCTTCTATGTTAACGTTAGAAAATGTTTTGGGGAAAAAGGAGAAAAATACTCATAGCATTTTTCTCCTTTTCCCACAATGCTTCCTACCCTTCTAAAAGCAAATATCATTTTTTGAGTTATATTTCTTTGTCGTCTGCAAATGCTTTCAATTTGGACAAATCTAAAATTTTGTTGATTTGTCAAGAGTCAGCAGGCATGTGCATAGATTGCTATGCAAGAATTGAGTTCACATAGGGAAAATGTCCATCTGGGTTCATAGTTGCCAACCATTTTTCAGTCTTATGCTGAAGAATTTTCTAAATTTGAAAGTAACACAACTTCTGATTGGCTTAACCATTTGGTTTGGCCAATCAGATGATGTGTTAATTTCAAATCTAGACAATGCTTCAGAATTAGATAAACAATGTTTTTAAGAATGGTTGGTGAATATGGACTCTGCTTTCTCTTTTTACAGCCAGCAGTGGGTGGAGCCAAAATCAAAGGTGTCACCCACTTTTGTTTGAATGAGAACCCAACCCAAGGCAGTCCATTTAGTGTAGAAGTATGTGTGGCTTTAAAGAAGAAATCCCTCCAGATCTACAACATAACTGATGATAGAATGATACATGTGAAAGATATTTCTCTACAGGAACCTGCCTCTGTTATAGTAAGTGTATCCCTTTACCACACAATCCCGGGTTTTAACAACCCCATAGAGAAAGCCTTTTAAAAACATTGTGGGAAGAGAGGAAAATGCTGGTAACCAGCATTTTCTCCTTTTCCCATAATGTTTTCTACCCTTTCAAGAACAAATTTCAATTTTTGAGTCACATTTATTTTGTTGTCTGCAAATGCTTTGAATTTGGACAAGTCTAACATTTTGTTGTTTGGTAAAGAGTTAATCAAAATTGTCTTACCCTTAACCAAATAATCTCATGTTTCTGTAACTAGGAGGAAGGAGGCTTTTGAAAGAATCACTGGAAAAGGAGAAAACCCCACTGTATTTTTCATCATTTGAGCCACATTCAGACTGTATCTCATACCAATTTGTTTTGTTTTTGATGGTTGTTGCTTTCCCACAAAAGATGATTTAGTATGGCCTACACTGGTCCACTTTTGCAAACAGTGAAAAAAGAAGGATTTGCTAATAGCAAGCTTTTTCTCCTTTTGTCACAAAACTTGCACATATTCCCATGTTTTTACTCTCTACCCACTTGATTTGTGTAAATTGAAAGCATTTGCAGACTACAATTTACCGGTAAATGTAGCTTGAATGATGGGATTTACATGCCAAAGGGTAGAAGACATAGTAGGGAAAGGAGAAAATGCTGGGTACCAGCATTTTCTCCTTTTGCCACAATGTTTTCTGATGGCTCTTTCCTCAGGGTCGTAAAAAAACACGGGATTGTTTGGTAAAGGGTTGAATTTTAGTTAAATTTGATTATCTTATTTGAGCCATGCTCTGTGAAAAGGGGGCTTAATGCATTTGTGAAAGGTATCAACCCATGTCAGCCAGCGCAGTCTGCACTGGCTGACATGGGCCAAACCTTTTTGCTATCTATAAATTTTCTGCATTTCAAGGGATAATTCTACCTCATAACTCAGTCTGTTGCTTGACAAAATAGATTTTAAGAATCCATAATTGGGTGATGTCTTGCTTGGTATAATGCACTACGGAGATTCATTAAGTCCCCTTTTGCCAGAGCACAGCTTTTTTTATGAGCATGTTTTCAATGTTGTCTGATGCATATTTGTTTTAGATGGTAGCAAGTTATTCATGTTTCAGCTGTATTTCAGGTATGTCTATATTTATGAGTCTATATTTATCAGCCCAATCCTTATCAGTGTATGGTAAATTAGGTAACAAATCAGGTTCCTGCAGACCTTATTTCTTATACATTAATTTATTTCTGTATGTTTGTACCTCATCCTTATCAATTATTCCAGGGTTTAGATGGAAATGTAGTCTGTGCAGCTCTGACCACCAAGTATTGTATGGTAAATTATGAGACCAATCAACACACAGAACTTTTCCCTATCAACACAGAACATACAAATCCAGTTGTGAAGAGAATTAGTAAGGTGGGCAAAGGTATTTTTAATAAGCTTGAGGGAGAAGGCTTTTGAAAACATTGTAGGAAAAGGAGAATGCTGGCATCCAGCATTTTCTCCGTTTCCCACCATGTTTTCTACCCTTCCTAGGGCCATTCCTATCATCTAAGCCACATTTAATCTGTCGTCTGCAATTCTTTCAATTTGGAGTGGTCTAAAATTTTGTTGTTTGGTAAAGAGCTAACTCTTTACCAAATTACAAAATTAAGACTCGACCAAGTTGAAAGCATTTGCAGATGATACTTTTAATTGTGTATGTTGAAATGATGTGATTTGTATATTGAAGGGTAGAAAACATTGTTGGCAAAGGAGAAAATGCTGGTAACCAGCATTTTCTCCTTTTTCCACAATATTTTCTACCCTTCCCGAGACAGATTTTGATTTTCGAGTCAAATTTATTTTGTCCTCTGCAAATGCTTTCAGTTTGGACTAGTCTAAACTTGTGTTGTTTTGTAAAGAGTTAAAGTCAAGATTCTAAATATAGGTTGTCTCTGTACCCTTTAACAAACAATCCTGTGTTTTTTCAATCCTGGAGGAGAAGACTTTGAAAACATTGTGGGAAAAGAAGAAATTGCTTGTAACAAGCAATTTCTTCTTTTCCCACAATGTTTTTTACCCTATCAGAAAACTTCCTCTCATTTGTACCAATTTCAAATTTGTCATCTGTATGTACTTTGAAATTGTAACGGTGGAAATTTGTAGTGTGGGAAAGGGTTGAAGAAAGATGATAATTTGGTATAACTGACTTACACTGCAGGAGGAATTTTTGCTGAGTGGACCAAGTGCCTTGGGTATGTTTGTGACATCAGAAGGTACCTCACAGCGCCCGCCACTACAGTGGTCCGAAAACCTCATCAGCGTAGCCTATATTCATCCATACATACTTGCCATGAACGACGAATTTATAACAGTGCACAGGTATCACATGATCTGGTTTGAATTCCTTTTTGTATTCTTTAGGATGCTGAGGACAAGATCAACTGCCTCTGTGGATTTTGTCAATCTAGATAAGACTGCACAGTTTTGGATCTACACTGTTCAAAATGTTGAGATATAACAAAAATAGCAAATAAGATTAAGAAATCATGATAGAAGATTCTTAAATGCTGACCCTTGACTGGTTTTGCTATTTCTTACATGGTTTTTGGTGGATTGTTGAAGACTCAGAGAGTCATAGGTTTAGGTTTACGCTTTCATCATTTATTGCTCTTGTAGTTTTATATCTGACTGTTAAAGTTTTTTTCTTTTTAAAGATGGCGGGGTGGGATGGGGGCTGTGTTAATATAAACGATATCACACTATTGACATCATCACAGTATCCAACTTAATATTAAATTATTTGAGTCATGCTCTGTGAAAAGGGGGTTTAATGCATCTGCAAAAAGTAATGACCCGTGTCAGCCTGCGCAGTCAGCGCAGGCTGACATGGGTCAATACTTTTTGCTGTTTGTAAATTTTTTGCATGTCAAAGGACCATTATTTCTCATGATGCAGCCAGTTGTCAGACAAAATGGATTTTATGGATCCATAATGAAGAGATGGCTTGATTGATATAATGCATCATGGAGATGCATTAAGCCTCCTTCTTACAGAGCATGGCTCCATTTTATGAATAGAGAGATGAAAAATGTCATTGTTGGCTATTTCAACTCTATACCAGAAGAAACTTCTAAAATTCTATTGATTGGTGTGTTTGTTTGTATGATGTTAAACACTGCTTTTCAGTGCTATTTCAGTGCACCTAACCATGCAGGACCAGTTCACCTATCCATGCATTCATAGAATTTCTTTTACAAGTTGACTGAAATAATGTTGAAAGCGGCGTAAAACACCATACAAACAAGCATTCTTTTATAAGTACTTTTTGCATTACCCCTCCCAAGCCACTGGCTACTTTCTCATATAAACATAGACAAAACAATGTCCTGTGGTGAGAGAATTATGAATCCTGTCACAATGACAATAATTGATTCTTGTAAAAAAGTTGGCTGAGCTGGGAATTCACCCTTTACTGCACGATGCTGCCTTTTAATGACCCTGGGAAAGAAGCCTATTGAGAACATTGTGGGAAAAGGAGAAAATGCTGGTAGCCAGCATTTTCTCCTTTTCCCACAATTTTTTCTACCCTCTCAAAAGAAAATTGCACCATTTGAGCCACATTGAAATTGTTGTCTGCCAATGCTTTCAATTTGGACAAGGCTTAAATTTTGTCACCTGGTAAAGGGTTAAACCATCAAGCCCTGTTCAAGCCCTGAGTTAACATGTTTTGCACACACCCTAGAAAACTGGGTAAAAACCAAACTGATCATTCATATCTTTCTATCCATGTAAATATCGCTCTTTGTACTCTCTGTTCAATATTTTGTCGTAATTTTATATGCAAGCAAACAATTATCTTTTCTAACATCTTACATATTTACCTAGCATTTTAGACCAGCAGCAAAAACAGGCCATACCATTTCAAGGTGGGATATTTCTGAGTGATTTTGATGGGAAAATATTTGTATCATCAGGAAAGGAAATTTATTCCCTAGTTCCCGTTGCATGGGAGAAACAGGTGAGAATGAATTTGTGATATACAAGTAATTGTTGTTATAAGTTGTGGAACCCAGGGATGATTATCCATCGCTGTAGAGGCTATTTCTAGACCAACTTAACTCTATACCAGACCACAGAATTTTAGACTTTGCCCAAATTGAAGACATTTGCAGACAACATTAAATGTGACTCAAAAATTGAAATATGTTTTTGAAAGTGTAGAAATCATAGTCGGTAAAGGAGAAAATGCTGGTCACCAGCATTTTCTCCTTTTCCCACAATGTTTTCAAAGGCTTTCTTTTTCATGGCCATTTAAAGTTGGGATTCTGTGGTAAAGGTTTAAACTACTAAAAAAAATCTCACACACAGGACAAAAATCTGAAGGAAAAGAGGAATATCATCTTGCAGTGCTACAGAAACTTGAGAAAATGAACATTTTTTTTTATGCAAGGAATACAAAGAATTGCTTGTTTTTGCCCATTGTTTCTAAAAGCTTTCTATTGCAGAGACAGAGTCATCTTTGTACAGCAATGTGTATTATTAAGAAAGTATTTTTCACATATCCTTTGTTTCTGTTCCCAACAGGTTCAAAGTCTGCTGGCAGACAAGAGGACACAAGAGGCATTAGATCTAGCGAGAAATGCTAACCATGTGGGGCTTACCAAAGAGAAGTTTATGAAGGTATGACATTAGAAATGTTCTGATTGCCCAAGGCAAAACATGCAGTCTGATCTTTGATCTACAAGGTCCGCTACCTAACACTGAACTATGACCAGAAGTAAAAATATCATCAGTTGCAGAAGTGAGCCCTAGTAATACAATCAGTAGGGCACAGGAACAGGGGGTCTTTGGTTTGAATCCCCAGCTCGGCTTGTTTCTTCAGATTTGTGATATTGATTGTGACAGGATTCATTCCTCTATCACAGCTGATTATTGTTACCAAGATGGTTATGTGGGAAAGCAGCCAGTGGCTTGTGAAGAATATTGTGCAAAGTTCTGGTAAGAGAAACTTCCGGAGAGCATGGATAGGTGGCCACTGCGATTTAACTGAAATGATGTTGAAAATGGCATTGAACACCATACAAACAAACAAATTCAGTTGCAGTAAAAATCTGTTTTTAGACCTTGCAAAAAGTTCAATTTATCTAGTTGGACTCACCGAAATTGAAAGCATTTCAAACAGTAAATTGAATTTATCTGAGATTTTTTTTATTAACTGGTAGAAAACAAGTTAACCTGTTACCACACAATCCTGACTTTTAACAACCCTGGGGAAGAAGCCTTTTGAAAACATTGTGGGAAAAGGAGAAAATGCTGGTAACTCGCATTTTCTCCTTTTCCCACAATGTTTTCTACCTTTCCCAAAACAATTTTCAGTTTTTGAGTCACATTTATTTTGTCGTCTGCAAATGCTTTCAATTTGGAAACGTCCAAAATGTTGTTGTTTGGTAAAGAGTTAATCATCAATGTTGAGGTTTAAATTAAAATTGAAATACAAATGGAAGTGAGTATTGTACAAGTTGGATGTAATGTTATAGTCTGACCCATTTTCTTTCCATTGACATAGTTGATTCTCATGCAGTAGGAGTCAAAAATGTTAGGATAAATGCAGAAAAATGCTGAAAAAAATGAAGATATTCCTATTGCAAAAAGTTTTTTATTTTTTTTTTAATAGCATTTTAATTATACCACCCACATACGTAGTAGAAGGGGGTATACTGGTTTCACCATCTCTGTCTGTCCATCGGTCCGTTCATCCATCCATCCATCCATCCATGTTTTTGTTTCCGCAGTCTAACTTAAAAGCCGTTTGATCTAGGACCCTGAAACTTTATACGAGTGTTCTTCATGATCCAAAGAGCTGCCCTATTGTTTTGGGGTCACATTGGTCAAGGGTCGAGGTCAGAGGTGAACTGTCATTTCTCTGATTGTGCTGCTTCAGTGACAAGGTGCATTTTTGTCTGCTTTGCAACAGTTCTAGTTTGTAAGACTTATTTAGCAAAGTAGATACTCTTGTCTTATGAGCAACTTCACTGTTTGTGACTTTGTTTTCATCTTCCTTGTGTGCACAGTTTTAGAATTTTCTTTCATTTCTCTGCTTTCAGATTTTTAGAAGGTTCCAGCAGCAGGCTGCTTTTATTGAGTTTTCACGTCAAAACTTTGAGGAAGCACTGGAGTATTTTAAAGGAGGACAAGTGGATATAAGAGAGGTATTAAGTTACATTCCTTTACTTAACTCTGCACCACACTACCAAATTTTAGATTGTTCCATATTGAAAGCATTTGCAGATGACAAATGTTTCTTCAGTGGTGGAATTTGCCTTTGAAAGATTAGAAATTGTGGGAAAAGGAGAAAATACTCGTAGCCAGAATTTTCACCTTTTTCTGCAATGTTTTCAAAAGCCTACTTCATCAAGATTGATAAAACAGGGGATTCTTTGGTAACAGTTAAAGCGATTTGTTGCATAATATGGATACATTTTGTCTGAAAACTGAATAATGCATTATATTGTTCCTCTGACAAGCAGAAACTTTACAAATAGCAAAAATACTTTCACCCAGGTCAGCCTGTGCAGGATGACATGGGTCTATTCTTTTTGCATATGCATTAAATCCTCTTTTCACAGAGCATGGCTCATATGTAAACTGGCTGCTTTAATACAATTTTTGAAAACAGCTTTTAACACTTAGCAAGAAAAGTCTGTTTGCTGTTATTTTTCAGTTGATATCATTATACCCAAGATTGATGCCTACCAGCAGTAACTTTCAGAGAAGTATCCCTAGTTTACATGAGATTGCTGATATCAACCAACTGTCTAAAGGAGACAAGTCTATGATAGCCAAGTATAAAGAGTTTTTGAGGGGTTATCTTGAAGAAGTGAGGGGCACTAAAGATGCACATGGCTTTAAACAGGTAAAATAGGTACATTTTAACTCATTGCATCAAGCACATGACTTTTATTACTTAAAATATTTTGGTAAAAGGAGAAGTTGCTTGCACCAAGATGTCTTTGCATCTGATGAACCTTAGTACATGTATTACACCTTATTTAACCCTTTACCACCCAGTCCTGAGTTTTAACAACTTTAAGAAAGAAACCCTTTGAAAACATTGTGGGAAAAGGAGAAAATGCTGGTAATCAGCATTTTCTCCTTTTTTCACATTGTTTTCCACTCAATTAGAGACAAAGTCCGTCATATGAGCTACATTTAAACTGTCGTCTGCAAATGCTGTCAAGTTGGACATGTCTAGATTTTTGTCGTGTAGTAAATGGTTAATAATCGCTACTATTATTTTTTGCAACATTGCTTTTAAAGTTGCCTGTCACATTTCCATAATTCTTTACCAGAGGGCAACAGTCTGAGCTTACCTAAATTTAAGCATTTTAAATTGAAGGCATTTTCAGATGACAAATTTGGTTCAAATGACTGAATTTTTCTTTAAAAGCACTGACAACATTGTGCAAAAATGAGAAAATGCTGGTTATCAAGAAGCGTGGATGTGTTTTATCAACAGTCGTATGCTCACTTTTCTGTACAGTTATCAGTTGGCTGCCTTTATCATACCATCAACCATACGGCATATTTGTTACAGCTTCACCTTCAGAAAAATCTATGATTTTTGCCTATGTGACTTCTTTAGCATAAGTTTTGTCATACAATAATAGCAGATTACATTATTATACTGCAAAGAAATTTCTCGTGATCTGATTGGATGATATGCTCAGAATATATATTGCTATACACTGGCTGCTCTCAGGGTAATGCGCAGCTTCCCTTTCAGGATCCCCATGGATACTTATACACTTCAACGCAAAATCCAAGATGGCAGCATCAAATGATCGTGAAAACAAACCGGTTTCAGGGACATTAGTTTTCAGTGATGTCATTTTTCAGTGTGTTTTGGGCACTTAGAAAGGAAATTCAATTTTGTAAGCTTACTTGACTTGTTGAGACCATAAAGCATGGAAATTTCACTTGAATACACATTTGAATGGTAAAACTTTGCAGTATAATAAATTGGTTGTCCAGTCAGGTGGGAGGGCACTTTGAAACTTGTTCACAACTGTGGCAAATCATGTCGCCACCTCGCCTTCAGCTTAGGGCAACATGTTTCACTACAGCCACAAACAAGTTTCCAAGTGCCCTGCCACCTTACAGAACAACTAATATTTTACTGTAAGATTTTCATGAGTGGTGATTATGTACATACTTGAAGTTGATTCTTAGCCTTCTTCTGAATAATTTTGCACATTCTTCTTACACTCTGGCCTAAATAAGGTCCAAAATGAGTGACAGTTGCTTTGAAATTTAAATCTTTCCACAGGATATTGATGTAGCCTTATTAAAGCTGTATGCAGAGATGAACTCTCCAGAGTTGCTTCCCTTGATAGAGGTGGACAGTGGGTGTGATTTAAAAGACTGTGTGGAATGGTTAGAGAAATATGAGAGATACCATGCTCTTGCCACTTTGTATAAATATCATGGGGAAAATGATAAATGTTTACACATATGGACAAGGTGAATATAATATATTGAGCCAAGCTCTGTGAAAAGGGGGAATCTGCAAATAACATTGACTCATGTCAGCCTGCGCAGTCCATGCAGGCTGACATGGGTCAAAAGTTTTTGCAAGATGTAAATTTTCTGCATGTCAAAGGACTATTCTAGTCACAGATACAGTCAATTGTTCGACTTAATGCATTTTTCTTTAATCCATAATTATGTGATGAGTTGCTTGATATAATGCATCACAGAGATGCATTAAACCCCTTTTGCCAGAGAATGGATCAGTTTGTCTTCTTTTCTTGTAGTGTTGCTTTCTATATCATAACCATTAGGTTCTGTATTCACCAACCATTCTAAACAGCATAGTCTAACTGTAAATTAAGATTATAACACCGTTTCTTATAGGCTAAACCAGTTTCTTTAGCTAATCAAAAATTGTGTTACTTTCAAATCTAGAACATTCATGAGAATGAGACTAAGAGTACAATTCAGAATGGTTGGCGAATACAGGCCCAGATGAACATTGTAGAAAGTTGATTAACTCTTTACAAAAAAGACAAAATTTGAAATGTGTCTTAATTGAAAGCACTTCCAGACAACAAATTTAATGTGTCACACTTGATGCACTTTGTGTTCGAAAGGGTAGAAAATATTGTTGGCAAGGGAGAAAATGCTGGTTCCCCACCATTTTTTCCTTTTCCCACCATGTTTTCCAAAGCTTTCTGCCTCAGGGTCACCTGTTATGTCCTTTTCATAGGGCTTTTTTTTCTTGACTATGATAAAGGTCTTAACACTTTACAAAACATCAAAGTTGTAGACTAGCCCAAACTGATAGCATTTGCAGACAACAAATTATACAGATGACTGAAATGATAAAATTGTGCATCACAGGGTCGAAAAAATTGTGGGAAAAGGAGAAAATGCTGGTTATCAGCATTTTCTCCTTTTTCCACAATGTTTGCAAAGCCTTTTTGCTCAGGGTTGTTAAAAGAAGGGTTTGTGTGGTAAAGGGTTAAGACATTTTGACAGCCTGATTTACTTGTAAAATATACTTACATATTATTATTCTGATCTGAGTATAAATGAGGAAATGATGTAAATCTTACTAAGCAATAAAGCACATCAATAGTTGTCCAGGGTTGTGGTTTTTGAACCCTCACTGAGCTAAAACTCTCTCTGATAATTCATGAAAGTCATTTTGAAAGGATCCATTCCTCTGCAACCACTTAATCCTTTGCCACACAATACTAACTTTTAACAATCCTGATGAAAAAGGCTTTTGAAAACATTGTTGGAAAAGGAGAAAATGCTGGTAACCAACATTTTCTCCTTTTGCACATTGTTTTCTATCCTGTCAAAGATTGGAATTGTCATTTGAGCATCATTTAATTTGTCGTCTGGAAATGCTTTTAATTTGGTAGAGTACAAAAATTTTGTTATTTTGTAAAGGGTTAACATGGAATGTTTTTTTGTGTGGGAAAGCAGCCAGTCACTTGAAAATAGGTTGATGTGTCTTGTATCATGGTCTAGGAAACTCAAGGAACACATGAATAGGCGCACTGATTATTCTGACATAACAGGCAGAATTTCATCAAAATTTTTGTATTTCAGATTAGCTAATGGTGAAATCCAAGATAAGACATTTCCAGGTTTGGAATTTGTTGTTGACTTTCTGTCAAGGTGAGTAAAAGTTTTCTCTTCAGTATTACTTAACTCTTTACTGAATGACAACATTTTAGACTGTTCCAAACACAAAGGATTTCTAGATGATAAATAAAATTTGGCTCATGTTTGTCTTTAGAAGGGTAGAAAAAATTAGCGGAAAAGGAGAAAATGCTGGTCTATTCGTTTCACAAATGCATTTCTTTCATGAAGATGTATTTTGTCACAGTGAATTTTTTTTTTTAATGGGTCAAAAATTCAAAGGCATAGAATTAACTCTTTACCAAAAGACAAAAGGCTGGTTACGAGCATTTTCTCCTTTTCCCACAATATTTTCAAAAAGCCTTTTTCCATAGGGTGGTTAAGACACAGGATTGTGTGGTAAAGTGTTAAGAATAATAAGATTTTGAATCTGTGCTGGCTTTTTTAAAACGTTTTTCTGGTAAGATTTATCGGCAGATTGATATTGTTTTATTGTAACAGCAGTGTAATTCCATGATCGGTACGAATCACTGTTGTAAATGCGTTATCATAAATTTTTGTCACTGGCTTTTAACTCTTTACCACGTGACAAAAATTTAGACTAATCCAAATTTGAAAGCCATTGAAGACAAAATATAAAATGTGGCTCAAATTATGGGATTTGCATTTGAAAATGGAAGAAAGATTTTGGGAAAGGGAGAAAATGCTGGTTACCAGCATTTTCTCCTGTTCCCAAAATGTTTTCAAGGGGTCCCTCTCTCAGGGTTGTTAATTCTCAGGATTATGTGGTCAAGGTTTAAACTGCATTTATAGTTATACTTAGGAGCAGTCTTTTTTTTTTTTCTCGAAGCAGACTGCTTTTGTGGCAAAAAATGAAACCGGTTTTGCAAACAATTTCTCCTTTTTACTTCAGTGTGTTCACTTGATGCTATATATTTATCTTCAATTCATGTTGATGATCCAATGGACCTGCATGGCTCAAGGGTTATGTGTAGGATTCCTTGAGGCCCTGGGTTAAAGCCTCACCAGAAGCACTGGTTTTTTTGTGGTAGTTCCTTGGATGAGCCATTTGAGAGGTCTAGCCTAGTGCTGGTGAAACCAAGGACGTGTATAATTATTGTGGGCTGTCACCATGATATGACGGAAATAATGTTGAAAGTGGCGTAAAATAGCATTCAAACAAGGATCACCCAATGGTATCAAGGTATTTTTCAAGTAATCAGCAGTTTTATTTTAGGGTTTACTCTTTACCAGGTGACAGAATCTTAGACTTTTGTATTGAAAACTTCTGCAGATGACAAATTAAATCTGGCTCAAATTGTGGGATTAGTATAGGGTAGAAAATATTGTGGGGGAAAAAGAATCAAAGCTGGTGACCAGCATTTTTTCCTCATCCCAGAATGTTTTCAAAAGTTTTCTGTTTCGAGGTCATTAGAATTAAGGATTGTTTAGTTAAGGGTTAAAGAGCTAATCATGTAAACATCATAACTCATACAAAATACCTTTTTGTTCCAGTTTAAATGACCATGACCTGGTGTGGAAATATGTTGACTGGGCTTTGGAAAAAGATCAGGAATTGAGTATTAAGGTTGGTGTGATTCACCATGTAAATATGCTAAATGTAGAACTGCCTCTGCTAAATTCAACCATAAGTTTGAAACTGAGAATGGTTAGCATAGTAACATTCTGTATGAAAATAGGCTTGGTATCCATTGCTTTCAAAATCCAAAGCTATAAGATTGTGTATTCTTCTCCCATGGATGTTCATTGTGTTGATAATGTTTACGTAAGAAAGCAGCCAGGGGCTTTGGAAGAATATTGTGCAAAGCATGGGTAAAAGAAACCTCTGAAAAGCATGGATATGTGGACTGGCCACCATGGATTGAACAGAAATAATGTTGAAAATGGCGTTACATACAAAAAAGTTTACCAAAGAACTTCATTATAACCAAAAATTGAAAGCAGTTGCAGACAAAAATTTAAATATGGGTCAAAGTTAGGGATTTGTATTTCAAAGGGTGGAAATATTTTGAAAAAGAAGACAATGCTGGTAAATATAAACAAATATATGTAGCAAATGAAGGAATTGCTCATTATCAGCAACATTCCTCTATGCCAAAGTGTTGTCAAAGAGGTCTGCTGCAAGTTGATATATGTCGACTTCATCTGGTACTGAGCTTGCCTTTTACCAAATAATCCCATGTTTTAACAACCCTGAGAAAGAAAGCTTGTGAAAACATTGTGGGGAAAAGGAGAAAATGCTGGCAACCAGCATATTTTCCTTTTCCCACATTGTTTTCTACCGTTTTAGAAAACTGCAGCTCATTCACACTAGTATCAAATTTGTCTTCTGCACTTTCTTTAATTTGGAAAAGTTTTAAATTCTGTCCTTTGGTAAAGAGTTCATCAGACTTGAACAATAGATTGTGTTTATGCATTTCAGATTTTTACAGAACGACCACCCAATGAGCCACCCACAGAAAGATTGCGCCCAGATACTGTGATAGACTATCTCCACAGATATCCAAAGGCGGTTGTGACCTACTTAGAATACCTCGTCTTTCAGAAAAAACTTGAGGTAAGATCGACACTTTTTCTCATAAACCCTAATTTTAATGACCCTGAGAAATAGCGCTTTCCCGTCAAAACTTTGAGGACTTACAATACCTCATCTTTCAGAAAAAACTTGAGGTAAGATTGATGTTTTTTCTCTTAAACCCAAGTTTTAATGACCTGTAGGAATAGGAATTTTGAAAATATTGTGGGAAAAGGAGAAAATGCTGGTTACCAGGTTAACATAGGCAGGTTAACCTATTGGTTAACCCTTTACCACACAATCCCGACTTTTATGACCCTGAGGAAGAAGCCTTCTGAAAACATTGTGGGAAAAGGAGAAAATGCTGGTTACCAGCATTTTCTCCTTTTCCCACAATGTTTCCTACCCTTCCAAAAATGAGTTTCAACTTTTGATTCACATTTATTTTGTCGTCTGCAAATTCTCTCAATTTGGTCTAGTCTGAAATTTTGTCATTTGGTAACGAGTTAACATAGGATATTGTGAAGATGACTGTAACTTAAAGCATTGCCCAGAGACAACTTTCTTGTAATGATAAATGTTGATTATCAGGTGATTATCACTCGGATTAGGGGATTTGTCTCTGACAGGATAGGAAACATTTTGAGAAAATGATGTGTTTACCATTGAATTGACCAGGAAATTTGTGTAAGACTTTTTAAAAAAAAAAACTAACAGGCAGGAATACCATGCTTTAACTCTTGACTCACTCATGAATATTTTATACTAGTCAAAGGTGAAAGCATTTAAAGATGACAAATTTAACAATATTCAAATGATTTAATTGTTTCTGAAAGGTTTGAAAACATTTGTGGGAAAAGGAGAAAATGCTGATTACCAGCATTTTCTCCTTTTCCCACAATGTTTTCAAAAGTATAACTTCCCAGGGTCATTAAAACTCTGGATTGTGTGGTCAAGTGTTAAAAAAAGATATCACATAATGGTTCTTTGACAAAGTCTTAGCCCAAGGAGAAGAAACTGTGTAAATTATACCAAAAACAAAGAAAGTTATGTAAAAAGTTGAGATAAAGTTCAGATTATATCTGTCCTCTTTTTTATTTTTTCAGAAAGAGAAATATCATACTCATCTAGCAGTTTTATACCTAGATAATGTTTTGCAGCTTATGAAAACAAACAATGTGAAAAAAGAACAAATAGATATGGCAAGGTAGTGTATTTATTTTTCCATACATTTCAGTTTATTTCACCCACTAGAATTGTTCAATGCCTAATGACAGCTGTGTCACTTAAACTTTCACCAGACAACAAAATTTTAGCCTTGTCCAGATTGAAAGCATTTGCAGATGACAATTTCAGTGTATTGTGGGAAAAGGAGAAAATGCTGGTTACCAACATTTTCTCTTTTTCCTTCAGTGTTTTCAAAAGGCTTCCTTCCCAGGGTCGTTAAAAGGCTGCATTGTGCGGCAAAGGGTTAAAGGCATACTTGCTGCCAAAAGTAAAAAAACATGGGAGTCAAAATGCAGCAGTGGAATCTGTCAAGGTTCTAGTCACTGGCAGAAAAATGTATCGTAAAACTGGAACAAAAGTTGCCAACTTTTTTTCTGGCTGTAATTTACATTTTTCGCCAGCAACTGAAACTTTGACAGACCTGTAACTTATTATCAGACTCATAATAATATCTGCACTATTAAATGGTATGAATTGAATTTGTCTGCAGTTTTACTCCTGCATTGTTTACTTTTGACCACTAGTGGGCCTTTAAGTTTTTAACTTTACCCCTATACAAAACAATCCCAAGTTTCATGACTGCATGAGAGAATCCTCCAAAACCATTAGTGGAAAAAGAGAAGTTCATTATGACCAGCTTGCTGTCTGTCATCCTACAATTTTCTACCCTTTGAAAGACAGATTCCATTATTTGAGACATTTGATTTGTTTTCTGCAGATGCTTTGAAATTGAAAGATTCTAAAATTCTCTTGCCTTGTTAAAGGCTGTGTAATTCAAAAAATTAGAGTAGTTGAATTTTATCTGATATAGATCTACATTGACTCCATAATTAATGATGAAGTTATGCTTATACGCTTTGCAGTTGACACCGTTGGAAATCATGGGAAAAGGAGCAATTACGTGAAACAAAGTTCACATGCAATATTTTTCTTTATTTCATTTGGTTCTCTTTTTTGTAATATAGGAGGTTTCCATAAGTCCAATAAAATTATGAATTTACTTTCAGGTCCAAGTTACGTCAAATGCTACAAATATCCAATTTATACAGAGTGCAATTAATACTAGGAAAGGCCAAGGAGCAGGAGATGCATGCAGAATGTGCAATATTGTATGGAAAGGTTTGAAAATAATCTATTGAAGCTGTTTCAGCGCCTTGTGCACCCCTCCGCTCCCAGTGGCTCTGGGGTTACACAGTGGGCTCTTAGTTCATGGGGCGAATCCCGGTAGCTCAGTCGGTAGCGTATAGGACTTGAGAACAGGAGGTCGCTGGTTCGATCCCCTGTTCGGCCAGTTTCTTTTCGAGGAATTGATGATAAGCATTGCAATAAGATAAATTCCTCTCTCACCGCTGACTATTGTTTCGATGATGACTTAGTGAGAAAGCAGCCAGTGGCTTGGAAAGAATATGGTGTGTAGTACTGGTAAAAGAAACCCCAGGAAAGCATGGATAGGTGCACTGACTGCCATGATATAACTGAAATGATGTCAAAAATGGCGTTAAATACAATACAATCAGTCGTAGGTTGTGAGTTCAAATTCCAGCCCGGTAAACCCTTTACCAAACAGTCCTATATTTTAGGTACCCTTTTGAAGAAATTGTGGGGAAAAGAGAAAAGGCTGGTATCCAGCATTTTCTTCATTTCCCACTACCTTGTAAGATAACTTCATTTCATTATTATCAGTCTGAATTTGTCATCTGCAGATTGTTCCATATGAAAGGATCCAATGGAAGAAGACTTGAAAACATTGTTGGATACAGGAAAAAATGGTGATAACCGGCATTTACACTCAATTATGTACAGTTCCAACAAATCTCCTTATCCGACTAACCTTTTTTTTTCGCTCACCTGAGCACAAAGTGCTCAAGGTGAGCTTTTGTGATCGTGCTGTATCCAGCAGTCTGTCATGTGGTCATCAACATTTACCTTGTGTGCACTCTAGAGGCCACATTTTCAGCCAGATCCTCATGAAACTTGGTCAGAATGTTTGTCTGGATAAAATTTTGGACAAGTTTGAAAAAGTAGGTCACGGGGCCAGATCTTAGAAAATCCTAGTGTGCACTCTCCAAGCCACATTTTCAGCCTGATACTCATGAAATTTAGTCAGAATATTTGTCTGGATAAAATCCAGTTACGTTAGAAATTGGGTCACAATTGGTGGAAAAATAGGTTACAGGGCCAAATCTAAGAAAAAGCCTGTCTACACTCTAGAGGCCACATTTTCAGCCTGATACTCATGAAACTAGGTCAGAATGTTTGCATAGAATCTCAGACAAGTTCAAAATTGGGTCATGTTGGGTCAAAAAGTAGATCACTAGGCCAAATCTTAGAAAAACCTTGTGCGCACTCTTACGGCCACATTTTCAGCCTTATACTCATGAAACTTGGTCAAAATGTTTGTCTTGATGAAATCTCGGAAAAGAATGATATCGAGTCACACCAGATCAAAAAGTAGGTTATAGGGTCAAACCTTAGAAAAACCTTGTGTGACTCTAGAGGCCACATTTTGAGCCAGGTTCAAAATGCAAAAATAAATTGGTCAAAAAGTAGATCACTTACACTGATACGTTTAACATTATCACCACTAGGATCTTTTCAGCCTTATCAATCCTCTCAGTTGAGTGCTTTAGGGCTAATAGCCTTGTTGTTTTATTGTTATAGCTTGAGGACCATGAAAAAGCTTTAAAGATATTGGTGCATAAATTACGTGATTACGTGGCAGCAGAGAATTATTGTTTGGTGAACTCCCAGGGGAAAGAACACGGGTACAGAAAACGGCTGTTTCACATCCTGCTGAGTGTGTATTTAGACCCTGCTAATGAGTGAGTACTATTATGCCATTACTGTATAGGATGGCCTTTAGATCTTCCAAACTCTAATACATATTACACAAACAACAAATTTGTTAGGGAAAGGTAAACTTGTTCTATTAGCAATAAGAGAAATATATTTTTGGAAAAAGAGTCATTGCCTGTTTTTAAAAGTAATTCCTGCTTTTCAAACAATATTTTCCAAGGCTGTTACCTGTATGGGCTTAAAGTGTATTAAAACAGTAACTGGTTGGAGGATATTTATTCTTCTTGACACTTGGTGTCCTTGGGCAATAGCCTTCAGAGCCCTAGCTTAGTACTGAGGAGATACATGAGTATGTGAACTCTGGCCAAGGTATGACTGAAAAAATGTTGAAAGTTGTGTAAAAACGCATTCAATTAATCGTGATACTTATAATGCATGATAAATTTAACGGGCATTTTGTAATATTTTTGACAAAGTTATTCCACTTTTTTGCCCCATAATGGACCACATAATCCTTTTACCACACAATCCCGGGTTTTAACAACCCTGAAGAAGAAGCCTTTTGGAAACTTTATGGGAAAAGGAGAAAATGCTGGTTACCAGCACTTTCTCCATGTCCCACAATTTTTTCTTCCCCATCAAAGGCAAGTTCCTCAATTTGAGTCACATATAAATTGTCATGTGTAAATGCTTTCAATTTGGGCAAGTCTACATTTCTGTTGTTTGGTAAAGAGTTAATAAGCAACTGCAAAGAGTGTTGGCACCTGGATGTGCCACTTTTGTTCATTTGTGCTCTAATGTTCATGTTTGTTTTGTATTGAAACTGATTGAAGCTGGAAGCTACACTCACTTACTGACAAAGAGACTTATTTATAAGTTTTTATTTCATGCTTTTCGTTGTCTAACTCTTCAATTGAAGGCGGAAACAGTAGTTCCCGCACACTAGTTACCTTGGTAATTAGCACTTGCCATTCAAACGGAGGGGAACATGAGGTAATTCATGCTATATTTCTGGTGCTTTACGTTATATTTCATCTCGTGAACATCATCTGTAATATTTTCACAATTATATATTATATTTAATACATATTATATATTTATATTTTCAGGAAAAAAGAGCTGATGGTGGCCCCAGCTATAAACCTGTTAAATAGCAGTGAGGCAGATTTCGATGTAGCTAAGGTTTGAATTACTATTTTGTCTACACATCCTGTTTATGAAATACCCAAAAGGGTCTATTTTCCCATGACTGTGGCCAAAGCTGCACCCATTGGCCTGGCTCTCTGTTTATATATGAATGCTTTTGACAGTTTCAAAGAACTTTTGAACTGCTGGTTGCTTTAATTAGACTCAGGGGCCACAACCTTAAGAAAGATATTGTCTTTTATGCTTTTCAGTAGTTTATAGAAATCTTGTGGTAAATTATATCCTCATAATTCACTGCTAAATGTTACAACTTTTTTTTTTGACATGCCACAGATCTTTATAGAACATGAATAAATATTTAGCTGGTGAACAACAGGTTTTATAACGTAGTCAACATCACTCATGACATCATTATTACAGCTAGTCCATATCCAACTAGATTGAATAGACCTATTTCACTTGAAAAAAGCACACTATTTTCATGATGAGCAAAAATTAGACATGAAAAGAAAGGTTAAAGTGAAGAGCATAAAAGAAATAGGTTAATTGTTTGTTTCAGTGTATCATCAAAATTTCTTTCATCTTGTGAAAAGCAAAGGTCATGTTTTCACTTATGGCTTTGCCACTCGTGAAAATATAGCCTTGGCTTTCACTCAATAAAAGAAATTTCAATCATTATCTATGTGATGTGAAACCCTGTCCTGTACAAAATGACTATTTATCTCCTGTCAGTATATCATGTAGGTGACACTGTGTGACTACTCAGGCAAGGGAAAAATTTTATGAATTAAATCACTCACTTGTTCAATATTTAGGTTTTTGCTTTATACAACAGTTTAGAAACTCTTTGAAAAAGACTTTTTCATTCTGTTCAATATTTCATCTCTGTGTTAATTTAACTGATTAATAGTATGTAAAAAATTAGCTTGTATGTTGATGGATTTAATTTCAGGTCATACAAATAATCCCAGATTCTTGGTCAGTCAGTCTGCTGTCCCAATTTCTGAACAAAGCTGTACGGCAGAATATGAATCGTAATCGAATGACCAGGATAGAGAGAATGATGGCCAGGGGAGAGAACCTTCAAGTCAAACAAACCTGTATAGAACTACAGAAAGATCCTGTTGCTATAAGTGAAGACAAGTAAGCTTTTAGTGTATTTTATGTTAAGCTTTCACTACTGATGAAGACTTGAGTAGCTTTTGTGGACAATGAAGATCAAGATCAGATTGCATAGAATGTGCAGTCTGATCTTGGATCTACACTTTCTGCTACCCTGTTTTTAAACTATGGCAAAAGTCATTTTCAGTTGCAGTGGAAATCTATTTTGAGAACTTGTAAAGAAGTGGAATTTCCTGAGTTATTAGGGAAAGAGTAAATAGTTTACCTGAGTTGAAAAAGGGATGACAGGAAAGCTGGGTATCATTCTTTGTGGAAAACTACTATTTGACCAGTTTATGTTATAATATACCAAGCCGTTTTGGTCAGTCTGAAATGCTCAGGGCTTTAAACCCAGGAGTTGCTGGTTGGATTCCCATATGGGGCCAAATTGTTTCCAAGGATTGATGATAGCCATTGTGACAGGTTTTTTCCTTTCTCACCACTGAAGATTGTTTGGAGGATTTCCCTGTCAGAAAGCAGCCAATGGCTTAGAAAGACTGTTTCATGAAATACTGGAGTAAGAAACTCTAGGAAAACATGGATAGATGCACTGGCTGCCTTGTTTTGAAATATAAATGAAATTATCAAAATGGCTTTTAACACCAAACAAACATGTTGCATTATTGTAGAATTACATAGTAATTTACAAGTCCAAACACATATTGAGAAACATTCCCATATTTCAAGTCGTCTGCAGAGGAAAGATTGATAACAAAGTTTTAGACGTATAGGATCTGACCAAAGTTGGTGTTTGAGATAAAATTTTAATAAATGAGTCAAGGAAAAATGTATTTAAGTGAGCCTTTGACAAGCTTAATAACATGTTTTTATTGACGAGTTAAATAAAATTCTATGTCAAATGCCTAGAAATGTCAGATTCTTTTATCAGATAGTTGTATCTCAATAATTACTTAAAAAAATTGCCAGACCTCTACGAGAAACCTACATATCCATGAATGAGACTGACTCACTGCTTCGACAGGATTGTACTTTTGGAGCTTAAAATAGTTTGAAAGAACCTGGTGATTTATTACTTGGTTTTAGATCTGAAAATAATACAAACCTTAGCTTTAACACAATCATCAGTTCACACTTGAAATGGTCTGGAAATTTGTGTTGGACATTTTTGATATAACAGGCAAGAATACAATGTTTTAACAAATGAGGTCAAATCATGCTCCTATATGATGTTTCACAATTTTAACTCAAACATATGAGAAAAATGAGAAAAGAAAATCTGTAATGGCTATATTATACTGAAAACAAGGGAGGTTTATTATCTCTTTACCACACAATCCCGACTTTTAACGACCCTAAAAAGGAAACCTTTTGAAAACATTATGGAAACAGGAGAAAATGCTGGTAACCAGCATTTTCTCCTTTTCCCACAATGTTTTCTACCTGTCCCATATCAAATTTCAATTTTTAAGTCATATTTGATTTGTTGTCTGCTAATGCTTTCAATTTGGACTAGTCTAAAATCCTGTCATTTGGTAAAGAGTTATTCTAAAAACAAGGGAGGTTATGTGATAAAAGTCCATATTGAAAGTATTTGCAGACAACAAATGAATGATTAATAGTTTCAAAATGTATGCTTTGAACTTCTCTTACAACTCTATGTTTAACTCTTTACCACACGACAATATTTCAGACTGGTCCAAATTCAAAGCATTAGCAGACGACAAATTAAATGTGGTTCATATGACTGGAATTGCTTCTGAAAGGTTAGAAAACATTGTGGGAAAAGGAAAAAATGCTAGTTACCAGCATTTTCTCCTTTTCCCACAATATTTTCAAAAGACTTCTTCCTCAGGGTCGTTAAAAGTCGGGATAGTGTGGTAAAGGGTTAATGGCCAGCTAGTGGCCAAAAGTAAACAGTTTAGGAGTCTAAATGCAGACAAATTTAATTCATATTACTTAAAAGTATGGATATCATCACAAGTCTGATAATGTTTCATGGTATGGTATGTCAAAGTTCCAATTTTTGGCAGAAAAATGAATTCTATAACTGGAATTAAAGTTGACAACTTTAATTCTAGACTTAATATTCATTGTTCTCCCATCGACTGGAACTTTGATCATACTTTAACAGATCATCAGATTTGATATAATACTTGCAATACTTTTAAAGTGTAGGAATGAAATTTATCTGAGCCATGCTCCAACAAAAGGGGGCTTAATGCATCTCAGTGATGCATCACACCTAACAAGACAACATGCATTTAGGGATCCTTTTAAATCCATTTTGTCAAACAACCGACTGAATCATGCACTAGATTTATCCTTTGACACTTAGAAAATTGACAGCAAAAAGTTTCAGCCCATGTCAGCCTGTGCAGTACAGGCTGACCTGGGTCGATACTTTTTGCAGATGCATCAAGCCCCCTTTTCACACATTTGGCTGCTATCGGGCCTTTTAATTATCGTCTTCCTTTATTTCAACTATTTCAGAAGCTGTGCAGTGTGCAATAGATCCTTTGCGGAACCCAGTTTTGTTCATTACCCTAATGGTGTGTTGACTCATGTTCATTGTGCTAAAAATAAACATGTGTGTCCAGTGACGGGAAAACTATTCAGCACCACAACATCCTCATGACAGCAGTTTCCATGGAAATATTTTTAGTTTGAATCAATTTTTAAATTTCATCTTAAAGCATAATTGCCATATTTTACAGAGAGAATTTTTTTTAGTCCTCCACAATTTACCATACAATCCCCTGTTTTATTGACCATGAAGAGGGCTTTTGAAAACATTTGAGAAAGAGTAAAAATACTGGTAACTAGCATTTTTCTCCTTCTCCTACAATGCTTTTTACCCTTTTCAAGACAAATCACAAGATTTGTGCCACATTTACTTGAAGGAAATGCTTGGTACCAGCATTACCAGCATTTTTATCATTTTTCTACTAGGTGTCAAAAGGCTTTCTTCCTCAAAGTTGTTAAAATACAGGGCTGTATGGTAGAGGGTTAAAAAACTTCATACACCATTTTCAAAATGATTGCAATTTTTTTTTTCTCAAAATTAATGACTAATCAAAAACCATTTCCCAGTGACTTTTTACCTAATGAGAAAAAAAAAGTTTTACATGTCAATACTCGGAGCATTCGCATTAAATTTTGTCAAATCAAACATGTTTGAAATGATTTCTTTGATAGGGTAAACAAAAAATTAGGTTGACCTGGGCCAAAACTTCTTGCTATTTTTCAATTTTTAACCCTTTACCGCACAATGCCGCCTTTTGACGCCCCTGGGAAAGAAGCCTTTCGAAAACATTGTGGGAAAAGGAGAAAATGCTGGTAACCAGCATTTTCTCCTTTTCCCACAATGTTTTCTACCCTATCAAAGAAAATTTGCACCATTTGAACCACACTGAAATTGTCCTCTGCAAATGCTTTCAATTTGGACAAGGCTAAAATTTTGTCATCTGGTAAAGGGTTAAGCATGTCAAAGGACCAGTCTACATCATGACTCCATTGGTTGTAAGACAAAATGGATTTTATGGATAATTATCCATAATTATGTGATAACTTGCTTGGTATAATGCTTCAAGGAGATACATAAGGTCCCCTTTTGCCAGAGCATGGCTCGTGCATGGAGTATACTGTCATTGCATTATTTCTCATCTTAGAACATTATGGTGCAAAAAGCTTTAGGGGCTTCTTTATCCAGTATGGGTGAAGATCAGACTTCACAGAACATGCAGTCTGATCCTAGATCTACACTTTCTGCTATTTTTTCCCTGTTTTTGTTTTAGATATATGGACCAAAACTTCCTTGAAATTGTATTATCTGCAGAAAGAGTTCCTGTCTACAAACTGAAAATTTCCATTAATCATGAAAGTCCTCAATAAATGAGCCATGCTCTGGCCAAAGAGGGCTTAATTCATCCCCATGATCCATGATACCAAACAAGTAATCACATAATTATGGATCTATAAAATCTATTTTGTCTAACAATTGACCGAGTCTCGAGGTACACTGGTGCTTTGACAAGCAGAAAATTGACCAATAGCAAAATGTTTTGGCCCAGGTCAGCCTGCGCGGACTGCACAGGCATTAAGCCCCCTTTTCACAGAGCATGGCTCCAATGAAATATAAGCTTTCAATCGGGAAAACTGACAAATGTTCATCTACAACAACCTCAAAAGACAGTCTGATTTTGATGGATGTTGTCTACAAAAACTACAAAAGTTGTGATTAAAGTTCTTAAGATCAAGTTTTAGCATGGCATTTATTTGGCCCTATTTTTATCTCTGACATCTGTTTTCAAAGAAAATGTCAAGTCTTGGTATTGTCATAGCCCTGTGGTGTCTTTTTCATTGTGCAAAAACTTCGACATTTTCTGATATCTCTGTCAATTACTAAGATAATTATTTCAAACTCGCTAGTTTGTAAATATTTACAGTAAAAGGAGAACCCATTCAAATAAAGCAGGCAACCCACAAATTATTTTCAACACTTCTTCAAGTTAAGTGGTTCTGTTGCTTTGAATGAAGCATGCCCCATTATATTTGAGTCATGCTCTGTGAAAAGGGAGCTAATACATTTGCTTTATGCTTTTGGTCAATTTTCTGCATGCCAGAGGACTATTCTACCTCTTGATTGCTAGAAAAAAACAGATTTTTATGGATCCAAAGTTATGTTATGACTTGCATGGTATAATGCATCACAGGGATGCATTAAGCCCCCTTTTCCCAGGGCATGGCTCACTTCTTAAAGCAATTGCAGCCTAGCCTTGTTTTCCATTTGCCATACTCTGTTTGTCAGTTGTGATACCCTTTACATATTATAACTCCTTACTACGCAACAAAATTTCAGACTCATTCAAATTGAAAGCACTTGCAGGCAGCCAATTAAATGTGCCTCATATTATGGGATTTGTTTTTAAACGGGTAAAACACTGTAGGAAAAGGAGAAAATGCTGGTCCCTAGCATTTTCTCCTTATCCCACTGTGTTCTCAAAAGATGTTTCCCTAAGGGTTGTCGAAACATGGAGTTGTGTTGTAAAGGGTTAAAATCCATTGCCAAGGTATCAGCTTGATGTTGATTTTTATATTTTTTTGTAAGACATGTTGTCAAACAAAGTTTTCATTTCAAATGTTTGTGTTCACTGGTTGTACCATAATGCTGCTGCAGACAAGGGAGATAATGTACTTATGTTTTTGTCTTTAGTGTGGCTGTTTTTGAAGAAAGAAAACAAGGTATTGTCAAAGCCCTGTCGCTTTATTTTTCTTGTAGTTTGAAAATTTGACATTTTCTACTATTTCTACCATTACTGAAGATGCGTCAAGCAAGGACTAGTTGTTAACTTTCCTATGGAGAACCCATGTAAGGATTTTCACTTAGAATATTCACTCTGAGAGCAACTACAGTAGAGTGTTGACGCCTGCATGGGTGCTTGTGTTTGTTTGTATGGTCTTTTAAGCCTTTTCAACAGTATTTGAATTTGTCTGGACATCAAAAGAAGACCAAAGAATTGAGTAAAAATTTTGCTGGAAGCCTTTCTTACATACAGTTACAGTCAAACCTGGCTTACAGACCACATGTATGAAGCAGCTAGGGGCCAAAATAGATCACTATTCTATTTTAAATGAACTAAAATAAACTTCCATTAAAGAACACCCACTGTCAACTCTTAACAAGGCAACAAAGAATTAGACTTGTGTAAATTGAATGTACTGTGGGAAAAAGAGAATGCTGTTTACCAGCATTTTCTCCTGTTCCTACAAAGTTTTATACTACCTCCTCTCTCAGGGTCATTAGTAGATCAACATCATAAACACTCAAGGTTGTTAAAACTTGGGATTGTGTGGTAAAGGGCCAATACTGGTTTAACTATCCATTTTGAAAACACATTTTGATGTACACACTCAAAACAGTTTCAAAAGAATTATGTTAAGTCTTTACAAGAACAAATAATTTTAGACCTGTCTAAATTGAAAGCATTAGCAGACAACAAATTAAATGTTGCTGAGGTGATGGGGTTTGTCTTTGCAGGGGTAGAAAACATGGTGGGGTAATGAGAAAATGCTTGTTTCTGACATTTTTCTTCTTTTCACATTATGTTTTCCAAAGTCTTTTTTCCCAAGGGCATTGAAATAGGGGATTGTTTGAAAATGGTTCTAAAAGTGAAGCCATTGCTCACCGCGATTCATTGTTACAGGGTGTTTTCTAGATTCTAGTCCCTTCAATATTTATCTTTCCACATTTTTTTAAGTAATCTGTAAAATGATCTTCTTGATAGGAAATTTTCACATATCATTTAATTATTGTTACTGAAAATGCTGTGAATTTTGACCAGTCCAAAAAAAAACAAAAAAAAAAACGCACACATACAAGTACAATTTTTTTATCCCTTAGTATACTTCTTTTAAAGAGCAATCTGAAAAGAATGATTGGTCTTTTTTCACAATGTTTTTTGTTTTGTCAAAAAAATGAGTCTTGACAGTATTGCAAAAACTTTCTCCATTTTATCATAATGTCATTTCTGACAATTAACCCTGTGTTTCAACAACTTCGAGAAATAATACTTACTACCTTATAGTAGAAGGCTTGAAGACGCTATGAGAAAGGAAGAAAATGCTGGTAACCACCATTTTCTCCTTTACCCACAAACTTTTCTACCCTTTCAAAGGCAAGTTGAGTCATTTGAGCTTCATTTGTCATCTTCAGTTGCTTTCAGTGCTGACAAATCGTAGATTTTGTTATCCAGTAAGGACTGACACTACTTTTACTGCTTGTACTGATGTCTTCAAGTTTATCACCCACTGTGGAGAGAAGGCACTGCAATTGGGAAAATTATGACATTTTTTTCATTCATAAAAGTTGCTACAATTTAACTTTTGTATATAGTACTGAATAGATGAAATGAACAACCATTTTGTCTTGGTCAGTGCTATAGGTGCAAATATTGCAGTTTCAAGACTGTTTTTGTCAGAATAATTAGCAAAGAAAACGAAATTGTATATTGAAGTTCAAACAGCATGTTCTGTGCAGTCAGATCTTGATGTACACTGTTCCCTTAACCCTTTACCAAATAATCCTGATTTTTAACAACCCTAAAAGAGATGGCTTTTGAAAACAATATGGATAAAAGGTTTCTCAAAATGTTTCCTACCCTTTCACAGGCTTATAACATGTGCCACATTTAATTTGTGATCTGCAAGTGATTTCAATATAGATAAGTCTAAAAGTCATATGGTAAATATTTTGACTCTTTACCACACAACAAAATTTTTGACTCGTTCAAATTGAAAGCATTTGCAGATGACAAAATTAATGTGACTCAAAAATTGAAATTTGTCTTGGGAAGGGTAGAAAACATTGTGGAAAAAGGAGAAAATGCTGGTTACAAGCATTTTCTCCTTTTCCCACAATGTTTTCAAAAGGCTTCTTTCTCAGGGTCGTGAAAACCCGGGATTGATTGGTAAAGGGTAAGCAAATTTAATCTCGATTGAGGACTAGAAGAATTAATGTGGTAGGTAGTGTAATTGACAGAATTATGCCTGGAAAATATTTCTGGTATGTATTTAGATTTGGTAGTGAATGAAACACTAAAATACAAATTAAAATTTACACTTGTTTTGTGTTTTTTATTGATCCCAAATCCTTATTTTCCATTGCCTTATGATTTTTTCTTTTTGAAAATATTGTAGGAAAAGGAGAAAATGCTGATAACCAGCATTTTCCTCCTTTTCTCAGAAAATTTTCTGCTCTATCAAAGTGTGGGAAAAGGAGAAAATGAGGGTAACCGTTTACCACACAATCCCAAGTTGGAACAACACTGACAGAGATGGCTTTTGAAAGCATTGTGTTCTCACAAACACGAAAGTTCACAACAAATGCATAGCTCAAATATAAACTGCTATGGCTGGGATTCGAACCTGTGCGGCAAAGATCCTGGTTTATCGAGGTTTAGCAGACCAGTAATGCAGTTGTCAGGTATTGATTTTATATGGGAAGAAACTATGCTGTAAGGAAGGAGTGATCTTCCGTAACAGTGTGAAAAGGAGAAAATGCTCGTAAAGCTATTTTCTTCTTTTCGCACAATGTTTTCATCTCTTCCAAAGGCAAATTTCAGTTTTGAGTCACACTTGATTAGTCATCTGCAAATTCTTTCAAAGTCTAAAACATTGTTGTTTGGTAAAGATTTAATGTTGTCTTATAAGGAATACTAGTAAATGAATGGATGAATACAGCAACAATTATTGCTACAAAAAATCTATTCTCAAGACATCAAAACTAAATATATATACTTGTAAAGAATAAATTAACTTACGAGGTATCATATAGCTGATTAAACATAAACATTTATAAGAGTAAAACAAAAATGATGATTAATGAAAATAGTGAGGTAGATCATATAAAACTCATGCAACTCTTCCTTGATAAAAATTTGCAAATTTCAGACACATCTTTTTTAATTACGGAAAACATGTATTAACTCTGTACCACACAATCCCAAGTTAGAACTACCTTGAGAGAAGGCTTTTGAAAAAATTGTGTGAAAAGGAGAAAAAGCTGGTAACCATTATTTTCTCCTTTTCTCAGAATGTTTTGTACCCTTTTACAGACAAATGACATTACTTGAGTACCAGTTAATATGTCATCTGCAAATGTTTTCAATTCTGGCGAGCCGAGAACTTTGTAATCTGAAAAAGAGGTAAAAATCTGACATCTCTTCCCAACACAAATTTGCGGCAGAAGACTTTTAAAACATCCTTGTTGAATGTGGAATATCAATATGAAATAATGTGAAACCCTTTTCAGTATAATCTCCTGTTTTTACAACCCTGAGGGACAAATCTTTTGAAAACATTGTGAGAAAAGGAGACATTGCTAGGTAACCAGCTTTTTGTCCTTTTCCCACAATGTTTTCTAGTCTTTCTAAGAGAAATGCATGTACCTTCATCTGGGCCATATCTAATTTGTTGTCTGCCATTGCCTTCAAGTTAGAAAAGTCTATGAAACTGTTGTATAGAAGAGCTGGCGGATTAACCCTTTACCAGACGACAAAATTATAGCCTTGTCCAAATTGAAAGCATTTACAGACAACAATTTCAATGTGGCTCAAACGGTGCAATTTTTCTTTGATAAGGCAGAAAACACTGTGGGAAAAGGAGAAAATGCTGGTTACCAGCACTTTCTCCTTTTCCCACAATGTTTTCAGAAGGATTCTTCTTCAGGGGTGTCAAAAGATGGCATTGTGCTATAAAGGGTTAAATCATGCTTTTTTTTTTTGTGAATTTTTACTAAAACGTTACAATTTTTCAAATATATCAAGTCGTTCCTTCAGACTGATTCTGTTCAGCTTTTTGTTGCTGTTCTTGTGATGCAGAATGTGCTGTCTCATCTCCTGTGCTGACAGTTTGAAAATCAGCTCTTCAGGGCTGGAAGGTGGAGAAGGTGCTAATCTCTTTGATGGCTGAAAATATAAAACAAGAGGACTGTGATGGCCCTATATTGCCCACCTGAGTACATAATTATTAACAAATTTGAAAATAGTCTACAACAAATTGGCAAACTTTGAAGAATTTTGATGATTGAGCCCCAGCTGTTGCTTTAATCCTTTACCAGAAGACAAAATTTTAGCTTTGTTGAAAATGAAAGCATTTGCAGATGGCAATTTCAATGTGGCTCAAACAGTGCAATTTTTCTTTGATAGGGTAGAAAAAATCATGGGAAAAGCAGAAAATGCTGCTTATCAGCATTTTCTCCTTTTCCCACAATGTTTTCAAAAGGCTTTCTTCCTGGGGTTGCTAAAAGTCGGCATTGTGCAGTAAAGGGTTAAAAAAATCAAACTTTGCAAGATGGTCTTGATAGTTTCCCATAAAAAAGCTATGTGAGAATATCAGCATGAAACCCACTCCCCCCATGCATCACTTCTGCAGGTAGGATTGACCTTTTGGATCTGGGCAGGGAGTATTTTGCAAAATCGTAGCTCAAAGACGAAACACTTTCTGCTAAGGTGAGCTTACAAAGCTTACAAACATACTGATACATTACCATCATTCACCTAACATGCTTAATCATAATCAGTTTCATAATTACTTCCTTTAACTCTTCACCAAACAACACAATTTTAGAAGTGTCGAAATGGAAAGCATTTGCAGATGACGATCAACGGGACTTAATTGTGGAACAAAATGAGAAAATGCTGATGAGCAGCATTTTCACTTTTTTCCACAATGTTCCAAGACAGATCCTTTTATGTGAGTCATATTTAACCCTTTACCAAACAATTCTGTGCTTTAATGACCTTGAGGTAGAAGCCTCTGGTAAACATTGTGGGAAAAGGAGAAAATGCTGGGAACCAGCATTTTCTCCTTTTCCCACAATGTTTTCTACCCTTTGAAGGGCAAATCCTTTATTTTACATTTATCTATGTTGTCTGCAGATGCTTGCAATTTGAACAAGTCTAAAATTTCATCGTTTTGTCAGGAGTTCATTGATGGTATGCAAGAGGTGTATATGGGCGATTCTAAGATTTAATTGTGTAGTTAAGAGTTAACTCTTTACCTCACAATGATGGGTTTTAATGACCCTGAGGAAATATCCTTTTGAAAACCTTGTAGGAAAAGGAGAAAATGCTGATAACCAGCATTTTCTCCTTTTCCTACAATGTTTTCTACCCTTTCATAGACAAGTTTTAACAATTTAGCCACATTTAATTTGTCGTCTGCATATTCTTTCACTTTGGACAGGTAATTTGTTATGAGGTAAAGTTAGATTGATTGTATTGATTACCCTTTCAAAACCAAATTCCATAATTTAAGGTATACTTATCTGTCGTCTGCAATTCCTTTCAATTTGGACCAGTCTGAAATTTTGTCCTCTTGTAAAGAGTTAAATTAGATGCACTTTGGTGAAGACCATGGGTACAGTTTTACTAACAATTCCTAAGTTTTTGCGTAAGAACTGTAAGAATTTTAGTAACTTTACCCATGGAGTCTTGTAAGGATATGACTAAAACAGGAATGTTGAAACTACACACAAGTGCATTTAACCCTTTCCCAAACAAGCCCTGGTTTTCACGTGTCTGCAGTGCAAGTCTTTGGAAAACACTGTGGGAAAAGGAGAAATTGCTCATAACGAGCAATTTCTCCTTTTCCCACAGTGTTTTCTACCCTTTTTGATAACTTTCTGCCATTTTCATCAAATTTAAAATTGTCGTCTGTAAACTCTTTCAATTTGGACCAGTCCAAAATTTGTTGTTTGGGAAAGGGTTAATGTACAGGTATATGGTAGATAAAAGATATCCACAACCTCATACTTGGGCAAGATATTTGACAATAAAAAGTCTTTTTCTCACAAACCTATAATTATCATTCTAGTTAGAGACATTCATGAAAATATTATGTTAACTCTTTACTACACAATCCCGACTTTTGACAACCCTGAGAAAAAAAGCTTTTGCATTGTGAGAAAAGGAGAAAATGCTGGTAACCAGCATTTTCTCCTTTTCCCACAATGTTTTCTACCCTTCCTAAAACTAATTTCAATTTTCGAATAACATTTGTTTTGTCATGATCTGCAAATGCTTTCAATTTCCACTGGCCTAAAATTTTGTTGTTTGGTAAAGAGTTAATTAAAGAAAACCTTCATTATGAGCCTAGCTCAGTGGTTAGCATATCTGACTCGTGACCTTGCGGTTGCAATCTGGTTGAGGCAAACTTTCTTTTCAGGTGATTTTTTGCCTCCCACCTCTGATGCATGTGAGAAAAGTAGTCAGTGGCTTGGATAGAAAGTTGTGTCAGTACTGATGTGAGAAAGCCAGAAAACACATGCATAGGTGGACTGACTGCCGTGATATGACCTAAGCTGTTAAAACTGTGCCACACCCCAATACAATCAAACAATATGTGCCCATATAATGTACATATGAAGCAAAGTGTTGGTGAAATATGAATAAATGTGCATGTTCTGTTATCCCCTGATTACCAGCATTTTCTTCTTTTCCCACAAAATTTTTTCAAAAGCTTTCTTCCTCATGGTCATTAAAAATTCGTCATTGTGTGGTAAAGAGTTAAGCACAGTGCTCAATCTAATTTGCCTTTTCAGACAAAATATGTCCATTCTAAACCAAACCAAAAATCTTTTGTAAATGGTGTAGATCAAGATCAGACTGCACAAAACATGCAGTCTGAACTTTGATCTACACCTACTGCTACCTGGTGTTAGTCTTGGACCAGAGTCAGCTCCGAACGCAACATAAAGATATACTTATAGACCTCAAGAAAAGTGGAATCCATTATTATGTCAGTGAAAAAGTTAAATGTTGCTCAAATGATGGAACTTGTTCTCAAAATGGAATAAAACATCATGGGAAAAACAGGAAATGCTGGTAACCTTTTCATAGACAAGTTTCAACAATTAAGTGGCATTTAATTTGTCATCTGCAAATGCTTTCAATTTTGATGGGTAAAGTTTTTTGTAGAGTGGTAAAGTTAGATTGATTGTTTGATTGTATGGTGTTTCATTAATGCCATTTTGACATTATTTCAGTTATATTGAGGTGGCCAGTGCACCTGTCTATGCTTTCCTGGAGACTTTCTTTTACTAGTACTTCGCACAATATTCTTCTCAAGCCATTGGCTGCTTTCCCATAGAACAATGATCAGCAGTGAGAGAGGAATGAATCCTGTTGTAATGACTTTCATCAATCCTTGGGAAAAAAAATTGGCTGAGCTAGGGATTCAAACCAGTGAACCTCTGTTCTTAAGTCCTGTATGCTACCGACTGTGGGGCTTGGCAGTAAAGAGTTACGCCAAGCATTTAACTCTCTACCAAACGACAAAATTTTAGACTTGTCCAACTTGAAAGCTTTTGCAGACGACAAAATAAATGTGACTCAAAAATTGAAATTTTAATATGAAAGGTTAGAAAACATTGTGGGAAAAGGAGAAAATGTTGGTTACCAGCATTTTCTCCTTTTCCCACAATGTTTTCAAAAGGCTTCTTCCTCAGGGTCGTTAAAAGTCAGGATTGTGTTGTAAAGGGTTAACTGGTTAAATCTTGTTAAATTGTGTAAGTAAATGAATAATGAAGTGCAAACATACATGCAAATACAAGACAATAATTATGTATATTCATATACATGTAATGACAAAAGGCAACATTAAATTGATGTATTGCATGCACATAATATGTGCACATCTTGTGTTAAACGACATGTTTCTCATGTATCATTGTCTTGACATACTGATGAGTAACAACTGGCAAAAAGCATATCAGAGATGAATTACTACTTGCTAAACCCATTACAAAACCACATTCTAACGACCCTGGCAGACAAGGCTTTTGAAAAGGCTAAAAACTAGCATTTTCTCCTTTTCCACGTTTTCCACCCTTTTTAAAGCAAATTTCATCATTTGAGACACATTTTGATTGTCGTCTGCAAATGCTTTCAATATGGACAATTCTACAATATTGTTGTCTAGTAAAGAGTTAACTTTACTAAAATCAATTTGCAGCAGATAAACCTGATAAAATTCTGTAAAATATGGATATTAAATCAGCATAAATTCAGCTTTGATATATGAATGCAAACGACTTTATTAAGTGGCAAGAGGGAAATGGCCAATTAATAAAAAATACTCCTTCTGCTTCAATGTTTTCAAAAGTCAAAGATTGTCTGCAGGAAATAAAGGGTAAAAGTTTTATCAGACAAAAAAAAAATTGTAGGCTTTTCCAAAGGCATTCATTGAAAACATTTTGAAAGAAGCTCATGACGATTGGTTCGTCTGAAAAGGTAGGATTGAAGGAAGCTCATTATGAAAGATTAATTGCGTCTTTGAAACGGTGAAAAACATTGTAGGAAAAACAGAAAAATGCTTGTTACAAGCAATTTCTCCATTTCCCACAATTTTTTCAAAAATCTACTTCCTCAAGGTGGTTAAATTACATGATTATGTAGTAAAGGTTTAAAGTTCCTACCTAGATAATTTACCTTTCCATTTCAAAATTTATGCATTTGATAATCGATGAAAAAAACTATACTTAATTCATAAAAAAAATCTAGACTTAACAAAGACTTCCTCAGTTTCAAGAGTTACCCCAGATATACAACCGGGATTCATATTTACCAACCATTCCTAGTCTTATTCTCAAGAATTTTCTAAATTTGAAAGTAACACCAAATGGTTTAGCCAATCAGAAGTTGTTATTTTCTGAATCCATAATATGAACGTTCTTGAAAAATGATTGGTGAATACAGACCCAGACCCAAACAAATTAGACTTACCTGTAGGCTGTCAGCTTCAAGTTTTTTTGGTGTAGGAATTTCTTGTCAAACCCTAAAACCATGACCTTGACCACCCTGTAGATATGGTTGAAATCCCCTCTGATAGAGGAGACTTATATGCACAGTTGCTGTGCAGATCTCACTTGGGCATGGAAGTTGTGTTGAAATACCATGTAACAGAACCTGTCTTTGGCCTTCAACTATACAGCAACCTTATGCGCAGGGTATCGGTCTGTGAAGCAAACCTTAATGGAGCTAAAACTCAAGTATGTCAAATCACATCCTAGCAAATCCCTGTGGCAGGTACAGATAGTATATAGATGGCCTTTCTTTCCTTGGAAAAAAATGGCTATCTATTCAAACCAGCCACCCCCTGGATTCAAGTCCTGTACATGATAGACTGTGCTACCAGGCTCCACAAACTTGAAAATGAAGACTAATTTACATTTTCCAGCATCCAACAATTTTCTCTCAAATTAACTCTTTACCAGGAAACAGACACCTTTGCAGCCAGTGCATATCAAAATTAGACTTCCCAATATGAGCAGTCTGATCTTTGATATACAGTGTCTGCTTTGCTGAAGCTCTTTGGACAAAAGTAACCATCAAGTTGCAATTATTTGGGTCTTATTTTTAGACTGAAATAGTCCATGATCTTTATTTGGCATTACAGTTGTCTGCAGTAAATTTGTTTCAGTAGGGAATTAGTCTACTCATTATCAAATTACGGCATGTTATTCAACCCTAATAAAGAAAGCATTTGAAAACATTGAGGAAAAAAGAGAAAATGCTTGCAATCAGCATTTTCTCCTTTTCCCACAGTGTTTTCTACCCTTTCAAAGACCATTTCCACCATACAAGCCACAATTACCATTTTCCCTGCTAATACTTCCAATGTGGACAAATCTTAAACTTTGCTAGATTAAAAGCAGTTTGCAAAAGCTACATGAAATGTGGCTCAAATTATGTACCATATCTTTCAAGGGTTAGAAAACATTGTGGAAAAAGGAGAAAAGCTGGTTACCAACATTTTCTCCCCTTCCAACCATGTTTTCAAAAGCCTTACTCCTCAGGGTCGTAAAAACTTGGGATTGTGTGATAAAGGGTTAAAGTTAAGTTGCTAAGAAATTGCCACATACATATTTCAACTTCAGTCTATAATTAAATCCATGGAAACACTTGAAGAGGATCTGTGTTAGACAAATAATTACCAGAGGCAGAATTAAATTTATGTCTTTACAGACAAACTCTTGTAGAACTAAACAGATTTCTTGATTCCTCCTAGAATAGATGGCCATTAACAGCACTATATAAAATGAGAGCACGGCATGTGGAAGCCAACAATCTGTTTCTGTTGCTTTTTGAGTAAAAATTTTATGTTGAAAAAGGGGGCATTGATTGTAGCAAAAATATTTCAAAGTTTACCTGAACTTCTAGTTTGCAATCATAGTTTTTGAAAGCAAACAACTAACACAAGACTTTACCTTCAATAATGACAGAGATATGAGAAAGTGTCATAATTTTTGCAAGAAGATGTTACAGCTGCAACAATATCTTGACTTTTCAATCATTCATTATTGAATTATTATTGGTGTTTTTATGCCCGATTTCAACATTATTTCAGCCACATCACAGTGACAGTTCACATATTCATGTATGTCTTTCACAAGTACTAGGCTAGGGCTCTGAGGTGTCTTGCTTCCAGCGAGGCTTGAACCCAGGGCTTCCAGGTTACAAGTCCTACACTTTACCACTGAGCCACACAGGAGCCCTCCTTAACTCTTTATCAAACAATGAAATTTTAGACTTGTCCAAACTGGAAGCATTTGCAGACGACATAATGAGTTATAGCATTTGTGGACAACATATTGAATGTTAGTAAAATCATAACATAACATTTTTTCGACTTGAAGCATATAGCTCATTATCAAATAATACAAATAAATTCAATACAGGCGTGGAAGCAATATAAAGACATAAAGGTGTTGGGTTGATTCGTAAACAAAATAAATAGACAAATAAATTTTTAACAATCTTTTCATGTTTCTCTACTATTTCAGATGATATAGATGCAATTTCGTTAAAAGTTAATTCAAATGGTAGATGATCATAGATGTTCATAGATGTGAGAGTATTTCATATTATAGTAAATCATATGGAAGCCTACAGAAAGGGAGTACTTACATAAGTAAAATGAACACATCCCCACTAAATTACTCGATGGGAAAATGTAAATTTAAAGTCAGTATTGGAAGAAATAATACAATAATTTCATTGTGTCCGTGTACGGGCAAAGTGGATCGAGGATCAGACTACAAGTTTTGTACGACCTGATCCGCGGTCCACTCTACAGTAACACGAAGCGGAAACAACATAGGTATTGTGTAAAATATAAAATTTAATGTGCAATTTACCACTACATTACTCGATCCGATATTACTGCAATTTTTTAATAGCATTATTTTTGTAACCGTGCAGCATAGATCAAAGATCAGGCTGCAAATTTTATGCCGCCTGGTCTCCGATCGATTCTGCACGAAAAGGGAACTACATAGATGTATAACAAATAAACTGAACAGGAAAAAATACGAAAGGTAACAAAGACAATAAAAAGACACTGTCGGCTATTTGTAGGTATAGTTTCTAACACATATATCCTGCGAAATAAGTAAGATAAACTTTAGAGGTATCTGTAATAATACAGATTTTTCTATTTTAAGGCTAATTTGTGGCGAGAAGTTTCTCGTATTTCGGACATTGTAGAAAAGGGTGATCAGACTGCACATTCTGTGTCGTCTGATCTCATTTTGCTCCGTCCGTGAATCTCGATAAGTAGCCTAAGGCTAAGTAACTGTTAAATATTCATTTTTTCTCATTAGAAATGCCTTACGAAAAAACAATGATAAATTTAATAGTACTCTCTTATTGCTTGATTTCAGTAATTCGATAAACTTATACATACTTGGCTTATTAATATAGAATCTAGGGATATATTTCAGTCGAAGGTCTTTGTAAATGGGACAAATCAAGGTAAAATGAAATTCGTCTTCAATATCATTTAAAGAACATAAATCACAAATTCTATTTTTTCTCTCAGTTTTATTGTGTCTTCCCGTTTCTATTTTTAGTTCATGTGATGAAAGCCGAATTTTTGCAATCATATTTCGTTGGTATTTATTTTCAAGAACCGATATAAAACTAGAACTTTCGTAAATTGTTTTGAGATTCGCGTACAGCTGCATAGATGAGCCTTGTGAAATGCCGGTTCGCCAGCTACTAATATAAATATCCTTGAGACGTGTTGTAAATAAGGGAAAAACTTTTTCTGGAATGATTGATTCGGGGAATAACCATATTTCGTTGAAACCTGTATTTTCTAATAATGTTTTGACTCGGTTGGTCCAGTATTTAACAGTTGGGTTAATACGTTATTACGGCAAATTGGTGGTTGAGTAAGGTAGATAGTATACAGTTTCCCCTTTTCTCTTGAAACAATTTTAACCAATATTTTACTATACGGATATGCCTGTTAATAATTAAAGGAAAGCGACCCACTTCAGCTAAAAGAGCCTTAGAGTTTGTTGATTTTTTTACGTTAAGAATTTGTTTACAGAATTTTCTATGTACTCGTTCTACGTTTTCTGATTGGTTGAACCCCCAGACTTCGCAATTATAACTTAAGATAGAGGCTACGTAGCTGTCAAATAAATTGAACAATATATATGGTGGCACCTCATATCCTTTTGTTATATTGTGTAAGGAGCACATAGATCTAAGCGCCTTCCCTACAAGTGTATCTGTGGCTTTTTGAAAAGATCCGCCACTGCTGAATACTACACCCAAATAATTAAAATTTTGGACTATTTCAATTGTCTCCCCTGCATAGGTAAATGAACAATCCTGACTGTATCTACCACCTTTTCTGAATATCATAACTTTTGTTTTTTCAATATTAACAGTTAAATTCCATCGTTTGCAATAATTTTCTAACTCTTTCAATAGATCTTGTAATCCTTCTTTTGTTTCCGATAGTAGCACTGCATCGTCGGCAAACATCAATAGGAAAATATTTATTTGGTCAAGAGTCAAGCCGTCGAGATTTAATTGAAAACTTTGCTCAATATCATTAAGGAACAGTGAAAACATTATAGGCGAAGTGGTCTCCCCTTGAAACAATCCAATATTGCTCTCGAAGAGCTGCGAAAGACTGTTAATGTGCTTGACTTGCATTTTAACATTTTGATACATTGATTTTAAGACATTAAGCATTTTTCCGTCTATGCCAGACTTGAACAGTTTATACCAGAGTGAATTTCTATCTATACTGTCAAATGCTTTTTTAAAATCGATAAAACACGAATATAGTAAAATCATAAAGTTTGTCTTTCGAATGGTAGAAAACATGGCGGAGAGAGGAGAAAATGCTAGTTACCAGCATTTTCTCCTTTTCACATAATGTTTTCGAAAGCCTTCCTGCTCAGGGTGTTAAAACTTTGGATTGTTAGTAAAGGGTTAAAAAAAGAGTATTTTTTCCATTTGTTGTAATCTCTTCGTACTTACTTCTACACCAGTTTGTATTTCACAACTTTCATTTCCTTGCCTTTTGAACCTCTTTACTCAGTAACCAAAGGACAAAATTTTAGACTTCTCCAAATTGAAAGCTTTTGCAGATGACAAATTTTATGTGGCTCAAATTATTGGATTTGTTTCAAAAAAGTAAGAAAACATTGTGGGAAAAGGAGAACATGCTGGATACCAACATTTTCTCCTTTTCCACAATGTTTTCAAAAGGCTTTCTTTCTCAGGGTCGTTAATACTCTGGATTGTGTGGTAATGGGTTAACTCATTTTCTCCTGAAACAGGTTTGCAACAAACAATTTGAAAATGTCCCTTTTAAAACCATAGATAATCAGCATGCAGTATAGGTTTATTTCTTTATAACATGTGTAAAAAATGTGACATAAATCGGATATTACTTGTTCTGAGCAAATTATACTTTTATTGCCACATTGTTTTCAAAATATAGTAAGTCTGCTGCGGGTCAAAAGATTTGTCTGAAGGAGGTAATGACTTTCAAACATCAGAGGTCTCCAACCTTTTAGGAAAGTTAAGATCAAGATCAGATTGAACATGAAAGTGCAGTCTGTTCTTGGATTTTTATTTGTCAGATATTTTGTTAAGAAGATTAGGCTAAAACTGTCCCTGATTTGCATTCCTATGTTATTTTCAAGCAACAGAAATTTTTCATCTATCAATGTGTCTCAGTTATAAAGTAATAGGCAAAATCTGAGATCCTCTGTTGACTTCTCTTTCATAATCTGTACATGATGGTAAAGATCAACTTTTATTTGTATAACCTGTACATGATAGTCATGGCAGACTTCTCTTGGCATAAACTGTACACAATAGTTATGGCAAACCCTTTATTGGCATAACATGTGTATCATAGTCATGGTAGACTTCTCTTGGCATAATCTGAAAATGATAGCCATGGCAGACTTTTCTAGGCAGAAACGGTATATGATTGTCGTGGCAGCCTTCTCTTGGCATAACCTGTACATGACAGTCATGCCAGATTTCTTTTTGCATAACCTGTACATAAGAGCCATGGCAGACTAAAATTGGCATAACATGTGCATCATAGTCAGGCAGACTTCTCTTGGCATAATCTGTACATGATAACCATGGCAGACTTCTCTTGGCATAACCTGTACGTGATAGCCATGGCAAACCCTTTATTGGCATAACATGTGCATCAGAGTCATGGCAGACTTCTCATGGCATAATCTGTACATAATTGTCATGGCAGATCTCTCTTGGCATAATCTGTACATGATGGTCATGACAGACTTCCCTTGGCATAACCCGTACGTGAAAGTAATACCAGATTTCTTTTTGCATAACCTGTACATAAGAGCCATGGCAGACTTCAATTGGCATAAAATATGCATGATAGTCATAGCTAACTCCTTTAGGCATAATCTGTACATGATAGTCATGACAGACTTCTCTCGGCATAATCTGTACATGATAGTTATAGAAGACTTCTCTTGGCATAATCTGTATATGATAGCCATGGCAGACTTCTATTGGCATATGTGCATGACGGTCATGGCAGACTTATCTTTGCAAAATCTGTTCATGACAGTCAGGGTCGACTTCTCATGGCATAACCTGTACATGATAGCCATGGCAAACCCTATATTGGCATAACATGTGCATGACTGCCAAATTCTCTTGGCCTAACCTGTACATGATAGTCATGGCAAACTTCTCTTGGCATAATCTGTACATGATACTCATGGCAAACTGCTCTTGGCGTAAGCTGTATATGATAGTCATAGCAGACTTCTACTGGCATAACCTGAACATGATAGCCATGGCTGACTTCTCTTGGCATATAACATGTGCATGATAGTCATGGCTGACTTAAATTGGCATAATCTGTACATGATAGTCATAGCTCACTTCTCTTGGAATAATCTGTATATGATAGCCATGGCAGACTTCTCTTGGCATATAACATGTGCATGATAGTCATGGCTGACTTGTCTTGGCATAATCTGTACATGATAGTCATGGCTCACTTCTCTTGGAATAATCTGTATATGATAGCCATGGCAAACTTCTCTTGGCATAATCTGTACATGATAGTCATGGTAGACTTAACATAACCTGTACATGATAGTCATGGCAGACTTCTCTTGAAGTAATCTGTATATGAAAGCCATGGCAGACTTCTCTTGGCATAACCTGTACATGATAGCCATGGCAAACCCTTTATTGGCATAACATGTGCATCATAGTCATGATAGACTTCTCTTGGCATAATCTGTACATGATAGCCATGGCAGACTTCTCTTGGCATAAACTGTACATGATTGTCATGGCAGACTTCTCTTGGCATAATGCGTACATAATAGTCATGGCTTACTTCTCTTGGAATAATCTGTATATGATAGCCACGGCAGACTTCTACTGGCATAACATGTGCATGATAGTATTGTCATGGCACTTTTCTTGGCCCAATTTTAACATACGGGGTGTATAGGGGGTGAATAAAATGTCTTCTTGTACAGATTTAAATCTTTGAGTGCAAATTGAGTATAATGGAGATATTAAGGCATTAAAGCCCAAACATATCTAAAATTCCTTTTTTTTTGTCTAGACTAGTACTAAACAGTGTAGATCTATGTTCAACTGAATTGAATTGAATGGTGTTTTACGCTGCTTTCAACATTATTTCAGTCATATCACAGCGACAGCTCACAAATTAATGTATTTCCTGGGTTTCACGAGTACTAGGTTAGAGTGATCTACCTTCAAACAACACACACAGGTGTTTTTTCAATGAAAATTCTAAGCCAAAAAAGGGGCATAACTGTGTTACCTCCCCTTCTGATATGGGTTCATCTTTTGATAGTGAACAACTAGCTGGAGATTGAAACTAAAATAACTATCACTAAAGGTGATAAATACCCCCGCCCCTACATTTCATGTCACAGGGGCAAAGATTTTGACCATCAACTTCGACATTGACCTTGAACCTAACTATCTGAAAATTTGTTTCAAATAAAACATCTACTTATAATGGAGAACAACTGTGCCAATTTGTTTTGAAATCCATCAATAAATGTCAGATCTAGGCTGTGTATAAGCTCAATTTTAAAATTTGACCTTGACTGGTGACCTTGACATTGGAGCTATCTGAAAATTTATTTCAAATGATACATGCACACATAATGGAGAATAAGTGTGCCAAATTATTTTGAAATCTATTTGTTAATGTGGGCGATATGCTTCGGATAAGCTAAATTTCAACATTTGACCTTGACCTGTGACCTTCACCTTGTAGCAATCTGAAAATTTATTTAAAATGGAACATCTACTCATCATGGAGAACAAGTGAGCCAAATTATTTTGAAATCCATCCATTAATGTAGCAGCTATGCTCCAGATAAGCTCAATTTTAACATTTGACCTTGACCTGTGACCTTGGCCTTGGAGATACCTGAAAATTTATTTCAAATGGCACATGTACTCATGATAGAAAACAATTGTACCAAATTATTTTGAAATCCATCCATAAATGTAGGAGCTATGCTCCGGACAAGCTCAATTTAAACATTTGACCTTGAACTGTGACCTTGACCTTGGAGTTATTTGAAAATTTATTTCAAATGGCACATCTACTCATGATGGAGAACAATTGCGCCAAGTTATTTTGAAATCCATCCATAAATGTAGGAGTAATGCTCCGGACAAATTCAGACAAATGCACGAACTAACGCACTAACGCTCATACACCGACTTGTCATAGTGACAACTATGTCTCGCTCACCGCAAGCGGGCTCGACAAAAAAGCATGCAGATGATTACATAAAAGCTTGATGTGTGGGTTGGGTTAATTAAGTGCACAATGTCCAGCACCGGGACGAGGACCCAAGCCTTTTTTCAAACCAGTTCTAATGTCCATTGACATTTAAAAAAAAAACCTGATCAAAGACAAATATAGTGCAGTTATGATCAAAATATGAAGTTTTTTTGTTAATATTTGAGAACTTGAATTCACAATGTAATGATTTTCTGTAATGATTAGAAATGGTTTGAAGGTGCCATTTTAATCTTGATACATGTATCTAATATCTATATGTAAAGGGAGGTGAAAGCTAAAAAATTTACCTTTGAGATGATTGAGTGAAATCAGAGAAAAAAAAAAACTCTTGCGAAACTTGCATCTTTGAATCAGTGGCAAACATTCTGTAATCCTCAACGCTAACTAATTTTTAAGTCAAATCAGGGGCAATAACTCATTAATTCTTGATAGAAGTTTCAAAAAATTTGCGTCTTGCACATCTACAACTCCTAATGAACACTTCTGCCAAGTTTAAAGTGAATCAGACAGGAACTGTAGGAGTTGTCCGGACAAGCATTTTTAAGTCAAATCAGGGGCAATAACTCTGTAATTCTTGATGGAATTTTCACAAAATTTACGTCTTGCACATCTACAACTCCAAATGGACACTTCTGCCAAGTATAAAGCGAATCGGACTGAAATTGTAGGAGGAGTTGTCCGGACAAGCATTTTAAATGTGAATCAGGGGCAATAACTCATTAATTCTTCATAGAATTTTCACGAAAGTTGCGTCTTGCACATCTGCAACTCCTAATGAACACTTATGCCAAGTTTAAAGTGAATCAGACAGAAACTGTAGGAGGAGTTGTCCGGACAAGCATTTTTAAGTCAAATCAGGGGCAATAATTCTTGATGGAATTTTAACAAAATGTGTGTCTTGCACATCTACAGCTCGTAATGAACACTTCTGCCAAGTAGCAAGGGAATTGGATTGAAACTGTAGGAGGAGTTGTCCGGACAAGATTTTGCGGACAGACCGACTGCCCGACCGACCGACCAACCGACCGACCGACAGGCTGATTCCAGTATACCCCCCACAAACTTCGTTTGCGGGGGTATAGTAAGTTTCCTAGTAATATAAGACATATGAGAGAATGCCAAAGTTCTGGACAACCACAACAATGAAGACATAGACAGGGCCATGACTTTCACTGGACATTTTCTTCAAAAAACAGCCAAGCTAAGATGGAGTGAAAATAAGATAAAGACATATTTTTTTAAATATAGATTATATATTTCAAAATTTTACAAATTTGTGCTCATTAGTCTCTGAATATGTAACTATATACGCTAGACAAAACATTTCTTATTTACTGTACAAAACACAAACAACATCTTGTTTTATAAACCCCTATACTGAATGACAACATTTTAGAGTTGTCTGAATTGAAAGCATTTGCAGATAATAATATAAATGTGGCTGGAATAATGGACTCTGGTTGTTGAAGGGTAGGAAATATTGTGGAAAACGAGAAAATGCTGCTTACCAGCATTTCTCCATTTTCCACAATGTCTTAGCCCTTTACCACACAATCCGAACTTTTAACGACCCTGTGAAGGAATCTTTTGAAAACATTGTGGGAAAAGGAGAAAATGCTGGTAACCAGCATTTTCTCCTTTTCCCACAATGTTTTCTATCCTTCCCAAAACAAATTTTAGTTTTTTATTAAAGTTTATTTTGTCGTCTGCAAATGCTTTCAATTTGAACCAGTCTTAAATTATGTCACTTGGTAAAGAGTTAAAGGCTTCTTCCACATGCTGTTACAAAGCTGGGTTGTTTTGTAAAGAGTTAACAGAACCCTTAAAGCCCTGGATACACCCAAAAGACATTTTCATTCTAGAATATAACCCAGATAATTTCAATTTCATGACTGCCTTTTGTCTGTTGTATTTCAGTATAGCGGACAGAGCAGATCAAAGATCACATTACATTTTGTGCAGTCTGATCTTGATCTACACTGATGGCAGTTGTGAAAGGCGCTTTACGGGTTAAAATCCAAACAAGATTATCTGTTACTATGTAGGTGATGCAAACACTTTCAGGCTTGAAGCCACTTCCTAAATAATCCCCAGTGCTCTAATGATGCTGAGACAGAAGGCTTTTGAAATCATTGTGGAAAAAAGGAGAAAACACAGGCAACCAGCAATGTCATCTTTTTTTTTTTTCACAATGATTTCCTACACCATCAAAAGGGAATCCCATCATTTGAGCCACCTTTAATTTGTAAATCTGCAAATGCCCCAAATAAGTACAAAACTAAAAGTTTGTTTTCTGGTAGAGAATTAACCCACTTCCTCATGATGAAATATTTGGATAACTGTAGTCTTAACTCTTTACCACAAGACAAAATTTTAGACTTGTCCAAATTGAAAGCATTTGCAGACAACAAAATAAATGAGACTCAAAAGTTGAAATTTGTTTTGGAAAGGTTAGAAAACATTGTGGGAAAAGGAGAAAATGTTGGTTACCAGCATTTTCTCCTTTTCCCAAAATGTTTTCAAAAGGCTTCTTGTTCAGGGCCGTTAAAACCCGTGACTGTGTGGTAAAGGGTTAATTCAAGAGGTGTGGTTAAGAAACTAAAGATTACATGAGCTAAACTATCACAGAAAAAAACTGGGGTGAACAAATATCCATAAATGATATAGAATCCTAGAAATTACCTGTTTACAGATTTTTTATCCAATTTTTACAATGTTTTCAAAATCTTTCTGCTGCAAGGGGAAAGGGCTAAATGTCATATGTGAATGCTTTCAAGCAGATTTACAAGCACTCAAATAACAAACCAAGTTCCAATTACCTCTATTTATGTCATTAAGAACTTCCAGCTACGAGTGACATAGTTGTCATGACAACAGCTTATTAAAACAACTTTATAACACTAACTTTTTCCACTGTCACCCATTGCTTCAAACCTACAGATTTTAACAAATTCAGAAAATAGTGATAAAAAGGGGAAAACCTCTCATGAGAAACAACTTCTCACATTGCAATGACATTTTAAAGACATTTTCATCTCTTCTCTCTTTTTGACTCCTTACCAAACAACAACATTTTGGACTGGACCAAATTGAAAGCATTTGCAGATGACAAGTTACATGCAACTAAGATGCTGATTTCTGTCTTTGATAGGGTAGAAAACATTGTTGGAAAAGGAGAAAATAATGGTTACCAGCATTTTCTCCTTTAACCACACTGTTTTCAAAAGCCTTTTCTCTCAGGGTTGTTCTCCCTCTTGGCTTTAAGTTCTTCGAATGTAGTCCATTGCCAAAAGTTGACAGGTGATAATTCACTTTCTGTTAACCATAGTTTGCATGCAGATATCAGTATGTTTAACTCACTAAGCCATTAACCCGTTGAGCACCAAATAAACGAAAAGGATATTTTCAGTCTTGAAATAAGACCCAAATAATCACAGTATCAAGGTTGCTCTTGGTCTGAAGTGTTTCAGCCAAGTGGACAATGTAGATCAAAAATCAGGCTGCACATTCTGTGCAGCCTGATCATGATCTACACTGGCCACAAAGGCAACTATAATTGTGACAGGAACTTTACAAGTTAATATTTGAAACAAGCTGCGAGTGACAGTGAACTAAATTTTCAACTGAAATACTTTTTTCACCAATTTCTTTGTTGCTAAAAATTATTGCAAATCATGGTGTTTGTGATATGTATCATATTTATACAATGATTCAACCATTATTGATATATTCAATTCAAAATTGTAATTGAATTTTGTGTCAATCGATCACTGTTTTGACAAAAACGTAACTTAGGTGTGATAGACGAAGTTATGAAATGAACTTATAAATGTTATTAACCATATAGATATGAAGATAGAGAGATATTTTTCAGCCTAAATACAATGCGAAGGCACATAGGCCTGTACATTTGTTAACTCTTTACCGAAGGACAAACTTTCTGACGTGTCCAAATTGAAAACAGTTGCAGACAACAAAATAAATGTGACTCAAACTGTGAATTTTGATTTGGGAAGGGCAGAAGATGTTGAGAGAAAAGGAGAAAATGCTGGTAACCAGCATTATCTCCTTTTTCCACAATGTTTTCTACCCTAATAAGAACAAATTTCGTCATTTTTGCTATATTTAATTTGTGGTCTGATGTTGCTTTCAATTTGGATCAGTCTAAAATTTTGTCTTGTGGTAAAGAGTTAAAGAGTTAGAAGAAAGAATATAACTGTCCTAACATTGACTTCTGCAAACTGGTATGAGAAAGTGTTATGTTCATTAATAAAATTGATGGAGAAATTTAAAATGGACAGAAAAAATGAGCAGGTTAATTGTCTGGAATGAGCAAAGTACACAACAATTCAAACACCAGTACATCACATTTAAAAAAAAATTATTGAAAAATATCATTTTTACTCATGTTGTTAAACATTGTTTGAGCAGTGGTTGTTTTTTTCTAATTAAACAACCAACTCCGAAATATCAACTAATTCATGAAACATGAAATAAAGAAGGTCTTTCAATTGTGTCTCCCTATGAAAAAAGCTACAACTTCATATGCCTTTTTGGCCAGTGTAGATCAAGATCAGACTGCACAGAATGTGCAGTTTGAACTTTGATCTACACTGTCCCTTTTGCTGAAACATTACAGTAAAGCATCTCTCTTCTTATCTAGGTTGTTTTTCTAGACTGAAAATGTCTGTTAACTCTTTACCACACAATGCCGACTTTTAACGACCTTGAGGAAAAAGCCTTTTGAAAACATTGTGGGAAAAAGAGAAAATACTGGAAAGCAGCATTTTCTCTTTTTCCCACAATGTTTTCCACCCTTTCCAAATCAAATTTCAATTTTTTACCCAAATTTATTTTGCGGTCTGCAAATGCTTTGAATTTGGACACATCTGAAATTCTGTCGTGTGGTAAAGAGTTAAATTGGCTTTTTTGGTGCTCTAGTTCTCTTCACTGTCCTCATTAAAACTTTAAGATTGCTTGGTAAAGGGTTCAAACCATGCACCCAACTCTTAACTCATTCCAATGCTTTCAATATCTATTGAGATCTGATGATTTGTTTGAATAGTGTTTGAAGCTGTCTCAAGAGTGTTTCAGTTAAATCACAGCAAAAACTTTAACTTAGGTTCACCAGTTCCATGCTTAGACCTAGCAATTGTCTTGCCTAGTACACAATAAGAATGAAATGACTAATCTTGCCAAGTTCTCAAAACTATTTCCTAAAACCCTCATTCCACTGAGAGGCAATTCTGCTATACTTCAAAATTTTGGTCAAAACTCCACGAATAGTAGCAGAAATGGCAACAGTGTAGTAAGAAACTCCTTGATCATAGTAGAATTGTATCGGAAGCTTCAAGATTGCCACTTCACGTGGCTTGTCTTGACCTTGCTCAAAACTTACAAAACAGAATCACCATAGATTCGAAGTGCCACAAAAGTGTAGTAAAAGCGTAGCAATAATGCAGCAGAATCATAGTACAATTGCAGTTGCATTACAACAAAAGCATCAAGATATTTTTCCAACTTAGGCCTGGTTCAAGTGATTTTCTGAAATTGGTGTCACTCTTCTGGATTCTAGGACCAACTCTATGCAAGATCTTATCAACATATGAACCTTCATTCTCATATACCATAATTAAAAAATGAAGTGCTGTCTTCTATTCCAAGTTCTCTCATATAGCCTGTGCTGTAGTGGAAATCTAGTAGAAGCATCTTGGAGAGACCTCAAGCACCAAGAACAATGCGCCAGGATCGTGACCAGCACAGCTAGATCATTATTAAAGCCAATTATGAACGTAAGGTAAACGCTTAAGTCCCAAAATTGTGCACATGTTGGCACCTGTGCTGTGATTTGAAAGACTGGAGAAGCCCATGATCCCCTTGAGTAAAGTGAATTCGCTACCCAGAGGAATGGTGGTATTAGTGGCATGTGTATTTTTCTGCCAGATTCTGTTCTACATATGACATAACATACCCTGACTCTTTACCAAATGACCAACATTTCTCCTGTTTTTCCCACAGTGTTTTCAAAAACTATCTTCCTCAGTGTCCTAAAGCCAGGAATTTGTTTGGAAAAGAGTTAGATATCAATTTTGTGTATTAGACTTTCAACAGGTCAATAATAATCCAATTTATTCCCTGAAGTGTTCCTTCTAATGCATTAAATGGTAATATATCTTCAAAAAAAAGAACTTTCAACAATAACAATACAGCTTCTTTTTTGGGACAGATACAAACAAAAAACGAAAAGAAAATATACATGCAGCAAAAACATCGAGACCAACAAACTGAATATCATTTATTTCCATTTTCTGGCTAAAGCTATACAATGTAAAAAAAAAAAGAATTATTTTTTCCTTAACCCACATACAACACTTTGTGATACAATCAACAACCAAACAAAACTTGTTGAACTCTTTACCATACAATCCCTTGAGAAGAAAGCTTGTGAAAACATTGGCGGAAAAGGAGAAAATGCCAGTAACCAGCATTTTCTCTCTTTCCCACAATGTTTTCAACCCTTTGAAAATCAAATTTCATCATATGAGCCATACTCAAACTATTGTCGGCAAATGGACAAGTCCAAACTTCGGTTGTTTAGTAAAGAGTTAACTCTCTCCACACCATTACCTTTGTTGGGTGTGCAATTGAGATCAGATTGCATAGAATATTGTAGTCTAATCTTGGATCTTTGCAATCTGTGGTTCTAGACCCTGACAATCCTCATTTACCACAGTAATTATTTTTTGTTTGTTTGCTTGGTGCTGAACATTTCATCAACATTAAATAGTTATATATTAGCAGCAGCCGGTGCACCTATTCATGCATTCCTGAAGTTTATCACCAGTACTTTGCACCACATTTTTTCAAGGTCACAATTTGTTATCATACATAGTCATCATTGAAACAATGCTCAACCATTAAAAAGGAATTAATCATGTCGCAACAAGTATCACCAATCCTTGGAAAGAAGCTGAGAATATAACCAGTGACCTTTTTCTCAATCTACATCATTTTTACAGAACCCAGCCAAGGTAAAACAGATGAATAACAAAATACAATAATTATAATAGTCTTCCTTAAAATCACATGACAGCTTATCTGGCCACAATCCAACAGTTACAAGAAGAAGGAAAAGTTTTGTAGAGATCTGAAGCCTGTGTTTGACAACTTTTTCTACAATCTTTCCTTAACCCTTAAAACACCCTCCACATCTATAGTTGCTTTTGCAGCTAGTGTAAATTAAGGCAGGACTGCGTGAAATGTGCAGTCCAATCTTTGATCTACACTGTCTGCTTTGCTGAGACAATCTAAACAAAACATCCCTTGATTTTTCATTTATTGGGGTCTTATTTCTAGATATAAAATGTGTCTCTCTCTTTTTTTTCCAGTGCTTTAACCCTTTACCAGACGACAAAATTTTAGCCTTGTCCAAATTGAAAGCATTTGCAGACGACAACTTCAGTGTGGCTCAAATGGTGCAATTTTTCTTTGATAGGGTAGTAAACATTGTGGGAAAAGGAGAAAATGCTGGTTACCAGCATTTTCTCCTTTTCCCACAATGTTTCCAAAAGGCTTCTTTCCCAGGGGCGTCAAAAGGCGTCATTGTGTGGTAAAGGGTTAAGGGTTGATAACCCAGAACAACAAAGTAACAAAAACATGTACAAAAATAACCTGTCTGCACCAAAGGTGATACATGTCCAGCCACATGTATTTTTATGTAGACAACCTGTTGCATTGAACCATCGAACATGTGGTCAAATCTTGCATCTACACTGCACCATATTTTTCAAGAGTTAACCCTTTACCACACCATCACGAGTTTCAATGACCCTGGCCAAGAAGGCTTTAGAAATCAATATGATATATATAATACCAGCATTTTCTCCTTTTCCCACAATGCTTTCTATTCTTTAACAGACCAATTCCATCACTTAAGCCACTTTACGTTCATTTTGCCATCTGTAAATGCCTTAATTTTGGACAAGTCTAAAATTTCATTTCCTGGCAAAGAATAATTCTGGCCCCAATATGCTTTCAACTTAAGTATCTCAGTAACTTTCAACATTTTACCCCATGAGAAAATTTTAGACGAGTCAATTTTAAAAGCATTTGCCCATGACAAACTATATGTGCCTCAATTGATGAAATTTGTAAAAAAAAAAGGGGGGGTATAAAACATCAGGGGAACAGAAGAAAATACTTGTTACCAGCATTTCCTCTTTTTCCCATGCTGTTTTAAAAAAAAACGGGGAATATGTGGTAAATGGTAAACCACTGAACTTCCAAGGTGTTAGACAGTTTCTCAAACTTTCTCAAAATTTGCAACACAGATCAATAGCAGGGAAAATAGTATACATGTAAACATGGGAATGTTAATAAGGAACACAGTGAAGAAACATAAACATGATTCAAACAATTTACATGCTTCCCCATTTTATGTTAACTCTTTTGCTGCCTTGAACGACCAAATATGCATGTGCAGACAATGTAGATCAAGATTAGACTGCAAAGAACATGCAGTGTGATCTTGGGTCATCACTGCCCACCACCTTGTCTTTCTTTTGGCCCCCCCCCCCCAAAAAAAAAAACCCCTCAAACTTTCTTTTCAGTAGAACTGAATTCTTTAAACTTCATACAGGTTTCAATAAATGAGCCATACTCTGTGAAGAGGGGACTTAAGGCATCTGCGAAAAGTATTGACCCAGGTCAGACTGCGCAATTTGCGCAGGCTGACTTGGACCAAAACTTTTCTCTATTGGTTCATTTTCTGTATGTCAAAGGACCATTCTACCTCATGATTCTGTTGGTTGTTGGACAAAATGGACTTTATGGATCCATGGTCATGTGAAGACTTGCTTGGTATAATGCACCACGAAGATGAATTAAGCCCCCTTTTGCCAGAGCATGGCTCAAATTTATTTAGCAGCAAACAGAGTTAAACAAAATGTTGTAACATCTGTTATAATATACAAGTAATACTGCTAGCTTCTTTCTCATTTAGCAGTCAGATTTAGCACTAATCTTTATTCTATACTAAACCTCTCCAGTAGAAAGTCCACTTCTTTGTCCCTTGTGGTGCTACTTAAATTGACAATCTCAGGCATTACAAATCATTCAATATCTAATTTGCCTATTTTTACCTTTTACCACACAATCCTGGGTTTTAATGACCCTGTGGCTGAAGGCTTTTAAAAACATTTTGGGAAAAGGAGAAAAGGTAACCAGCATTTGAGCCACATCTAATTTGTCGCCTGCAAATACCTTGAATTTGGACAAGTCAAATTTTTTGTAATTTGGTATAGAGTTAAATGAGGCTCAAGTAATGGGATATGAACTTGAAAGGGTAGAGAGCCTTGTAGGAGCAACACAAAACACTAGATACCAGCATTTTCTCCTTTTCCCACAATGTTTTCAAAACCCTTATTTCTGACACACATAAAAACAGAGGCTTGTTTGATAAAGGGTTTTGATAATTCCTATTTTGAAGGGATGTTATCAAAAGTTGTGTGATGTAAATTTGCTACAAGATGCAACAAGAGCACTGCAAGCAGATGCCAACGCTCGGCTGCAAGTGTTTTATTGTCAGTGAAAATTTTACGTCAAAAAAATGTGCATAACAATTTATTCTGATGGTCACCACCCTCAGTTGTTCCCCTTTTGATAGTTAACATCTTGTCCAAGTTTGAAGTAAATATTTTCTGTAATACGAGATATTACAAAATACATGTATCAAAGTTTTTGAAAATTCCAAGTCAAAATTATTTTGATGGTTATCTGCCCCTATTGTATAGGTTCCCTTATTGATAGTTAATGATGTGTCCAAGTTTGAAGTAAAGGTCTTCAGTAATAACAAAGATATTAAAAATGTATTTTGCACAATGACACTGACGATGCAGGGGATGCCACAATACCTTGACATTCTCTTCAAAAACAGCCGAGCTAATAAAATCTACAATGTTCTTGTTACATCCATGCATTCTAGTATAACATAACATTAGAGATATGATACCTGTTTTATCATGCTTTCTTTTCACAGGACTTTTCTCAAGTTATATGTATATATCTTTACAGTCTTTCTCTTCTCAAAACATATCAAGTACATGATAAATCAACATTTCGATATACAACTCTCTTTCAGTCCTAGGTCTCTACTTGATACAAAAGCCGAAAAAACTTTTGTTGCATGGGCATTTCAGTCATTTATGTATAATAGATATATAGTTTCAGTTACATCCGTCTATGTAGATATGGAACATTTCTTAAAATGATCACAGTTTTTGGAACATGTCGTATTTAGTCTTGAAGTCCATGTTTGTCTTTTGTTTCGGGTCGGCCTTCTTCTTTGAGGCTATTCGCTCCCGCATTTCCTTTGCTGATAAATTCATGCTGAGGAAATCCCCGCCTCCGTTGGCCTGAACTGCAGGTGCGCTGTTTGGAACTGCCTCCTTGAAATAAAGATATATGAACATGCTCTATCTAAATATAATTCATACTGATGATACAAAATGTACTATGAATGGTGGGATATCCTTTTCAGTGCAAAGCATGGCATCCTCTAACCCTTTCCCGAACAACGATCTTCTTTGTCAGTCTTTCAAACTGAGAGCATCTTTAACTCTTTATCACACAACAATTTTTTAGACTAATGCAAATTGAAAGAATGTGCAGACGACAAAATGAATATAACTCAAAAACTGAAATTTGTTTTGGAAAAGCTAGAAAATATTGTCGGAAAAGGAGAAAATGCTGGTAACCAGCATTTTCTCCTTTTCCCACCAGGTTGGATGGTTGGAAAAGCTAGAAAACATTGTTGGAAAAGGAGAAAATGCTGGTAACCAGCATTTTCTCCTTTACCCACAAGGTTTTCTACCCTCCAATGAGAAATTCCAACATTTAATCCACAATGAATTTGACATCTGCAAGTGCTTGCAATTTATACAGGTCTTAAAGTTTTGTTATCTGGTAAAGAATTGAGATCTATTTCATCTTTTTCTCTGAGCATTTCATGAAACCAATGAGTCAAGTTCTGCGAAAAGCAGGCTTAGTGCATCGACCCATGTCAGCCTGCACAGTCCGCAAAAGCAGATTTGTAAATTTGTGCTATTTGTAAATTTATGCTATTTGTAAATTTTCTGCATGTCAAAGGACCATTCTATCTCCAAATCCAGTTAGTTGTTAGACAAAATGGATTTTATGGATCCATAATCATGTGATGACTTGTTTGGTATAATGCATCAGGGAGATGCATTAAGCCCCCTCTAGCCATGGTACAAATAGATATACCACCATCATTAGATATAATAATAATTACGCAGTTGTATGAGATAATGATTTTACATGACGTTGTATCGACTATATGATCATACAGAAAAAAGTCAGAAACAGTAAAATTACTAATATCCATGTTTTTTAATGCCTTCAGTTTCATGAAACTGTTTAGCCACCTTGAAAGCTACAGAGAGATGTATAATTGAGTATTTTCCATGACCTGAAAAAGCCCCTAATTTTATATTTACTCAAGGCTATTGACTAGATTGACTGACTGATTGTACGGTGTTTAACACCATTTTCAACACTATTTCAATTATTTCATGGCGACCAGTGAATCTATCCATGCCTTCCTGGAAATTCATTTCCCAGTATTTGGCACAATATTCTTCCTAAGCCACTTTCTGCTTTCTCACAAACATCATTGATACAATTATTAGCGATGAGATAGGAATGAATCCTGTTGCAATGATTATCATCAATCTTCGGAAAGATGTTGGCTGAGCTGGGGGTTCAAACTAGTAACCCCTTGTTCTCAAGTCCTGTACGCTGCTGACTGGTCTACCTGGGCTCGGCATTATAGACTAAAATACCTTGATTTGGGGCTGCTAAGCATGATTCAAGCAGTTCTTTGCATATCATGTAGGTCAAGGTCAGACTGCACATTCTGTTCAAAGTCATCTAAAACTATAGTCTGATATTGATCTACACTGTCCCATACTGTGGGAATTTTAAAACAGCAGTTCATTTTCATGCTGATTTTGAAATAAATCATTTGCAAAAGCACATGTTCACTTTCAATGCAGAATATAGCTTAATATCAGGAACAGTTTTGCATTTTATGATACCATCAATGAATCATTTTCAACAACAGGTACTGTCAGTTCAGAAATTATTTTTTGCACAATCCTATCAAATTCTTTAAATATTAGTCATAAGAGTAGCTATGGCAGCATTTTGACATGCCATATATTATGCTTACTAATTACTCGCTCTATTGCCTTTTCTATATAAACAGGTAATTGTCATACTTTTGTGCAGTAATATAATGGTGCTGTAAATTTATGAGGAGAAAAAGATTTTGCCTTTTCACACATGCGATTTCTGGGTCTATTTAGTTTGAAGGCTCACAAATACAGGGTTTTTACTTGTATTAAAAAATTGTAGATATAAACTTGGATCGTTTCTTAAAGTAAAAAAATTGTGAAAAGTTGAGAAAATGCTCATTTTGAGCAAATATTCTCATTTTTACCCGTAACTCTCTACCTAACAACATAATTTTGGGTATATTCAAATGGAAAACATTTCCAAACAACAAATGAAACGGTTCTCAAATGATGGAATTTTTCTTTGACAGGGTAGAAATTATTGTTGGAAAAACAGAAAATGCTGATTATCAGCATTTTCTCATTTTCCAACAATGTTTTCAAAAGCCTATTTCCTCATGGGATCGTTTGGTAGAGGGTCAAAATTTCATTAAATCTTCTGTTATTTGAAATAAGAGGTGCTTAACTCTTCAACAGATGACAAAATTTTAGCCTTGTCGAAATTGAAAGCTTTTGCAGATGACAATTTCAATGTCGCTCAAATGGTGCAATTTCTCTTTCATAGGAGATAAAATATTGTAGGAATAGGAGAAAATGCTGGTTACCAGCATTTTCTACTTTTCCTACAATGTTTTCAAAAGGTTTCTTTCTCAGTGTCGTTAAAAGTCAGCATTGTGCATTAAAGGGTTAAAGGCACATGACTGAAGGGCAGAAGGAATGCTGCTCAGAAGAAAATAGTCCCAATTGTCACCATACTTGAAAGACTCTGAGCCTGTAGTTGACAACAAAAAGTCTAGACTGGACTATTTTGAATGCATTTGCAGTCAACGAATTGAATAATGCTAGAATGTGGAGATTTGTGCAAAAGATTTGAAAACATTGCAGGAAAAGAAGAAAATGCTGGTTACTAGCATTTTCTCCTTTTCCCACAATGTTTTCAAAGGCTTTCTTCTTCTGGTCTTTGAAACTCAGGATTGTTTGATAAAGAGTTAAATATTTACATTACTGTGTATAAATTGGACTTTTTTTTTTAAGTAGCCTTCAAATTAATTCAGACATAAAATTGCATAGTGGAGAAAACAACTAAAATAACAGTTAAGGGTCCTTTACATGTATTTGTAATATCTGAAAGTTGCCCATGTTAGTGGTCAGTAATTTATATTGAGTATGCTCGTTAAAATATAATATCATATATTGTTTTGAGGAGTTTAGAGAACTCATGAACTACTCCTGTTCACAGGTATCACACCACTGACTAGCAAAGTTCTCAGCATAGAAATCATGAGCTTCCTATCCACAGGTATCACACCATTCCCTAGCAAAGTCCTCTGCATATCTATGATTGGCAATCTATTTTAAAAATACTTGTTTTCTCAATTTTTGACTTCTAAAGTGACACTTTTACTCATGTATCAATGAAAAGGCCCATTAAACTGGCACAAAATTTACACAAAAAAGAAAAAAACAAAACTTACTGTTCTTGTTGGCCTGCTATCACCATTTGTAACTCCAGACACAGCTGAAATAAAAGAAAATAAACAATTATAACTCTTATATTAAAATGAAGTATCCTAATTCCTCCACCATTCTGAAAACATTGTGGCAAAAGGAGAAAATGCTGGAAACCAGCATTTTCTCCTTTTCCCACAATGCTCTCTACCCTATCAGAGAACTTAAGCTCAGTTGTGACTTATTTTGAATCTGTCATCTCCAGATGTTGAAATTGAAGAGTCTAAAATTTGAAGTTTGAAAAAGAGTTAAAGCATGGAACACACCTACTGCTTTGGGAGGTGCAGATCAAAATCAGACTGTAAGGATCATATTCTCATCTTGGACCATCTTACTTGATATTTTGACAGATATATCCTGAACACTGCAGAAAGAGGGACTGAAAATTTTCTACTTTATTCAAACCTTACCAAACAGTCACGTTTTACAACCCTGAGGAAAAAGACTTTCAAAAACTTTGTGGGAAAAAGAGAAAATGTTTGTATTAAGCATTTTCTCCTTTTCTCACAATCTTTTCTACCCTCTAAAATATCAGTATGCCATTATCATTTACATTTTCTGTCTTCAAATGCTTTCAATAAGTCTGAGTCTAAATTTTGTTGTTTGGTAACAACAATTATTCATGACTGACAGAATATCATGCAACAGTATGCTCCAACTCTACCTTCTCTTTCATTTTCCCCAGTCTCCAATTCAGAATTTAGAATATCTGCCATGGCTAGCCACAAACAACTTATTTTGACTCAGATTCAGAGGAACAACACTGCTCCAACTAAATTCCAATACTGCACAAAAAAGTCTCCGAGAATGCTTTGTAATCTATTTTTGTTTTGTCTCAGCTGTTAATTTTCTTACACAGCACCTACGACAGGATAATAAACAGATCCAATAATATTGTTTCTGAATTATTGCATGTACTTTAACTCCTTACCAAAGAACAAAAGTTTAGACTTGTCAAAATTGAAAGCATTTGCAGACAACAAATAAAATGTGGTACTAGTGATGAAGTTTTTCTTTTAAAGGGTAGAAAACATTGTAAGAAAGGGAGAAAATCCTAGTTACCTGCATTTTCTCCTTTCCCCTCAATGTTTTAATGATTGATTGATTGTATGGTGTTTAACGCTGTTTTCAACATTATTTCAGTTATATTGCAGCAGCCAGTGCACCTATCCATGCTTTCCTGGAGTTTCTTTTACCAATACTCTGCACAATATTCTTTCCAAGCCACTGGCTTCTTTCCCACATAACCATCGTCAAAACAATGGTCAGCGGTGAGAGAGGGATGAATCCTGTCGCAATGACTATCATCAATCCTCGGAAAGAAATTGGCCAAGCCGGGGATTGAACCAGCAACCTCCTGTTCTCAAGTCCTGTATGCTACTGAAATTTATGGGGGGCTTGGCTCTCAATCTTTTAAAAAAGGTTTCTTTCTCAGGGTCGTTAAAGCACAGGATTGTGTGGCAAAGGGTTAATGATTTGGAATCTTTTTTGAGTATCAAATCTTTACCAAATGACAGAATTTTAGACTTGTAGAAATTCAAAGCAATTTCAAAAAAAAAATAAAATTGTGCCTAAAAATTTGAAATTTGACTTTGGAAGGGAAAAAAACATTGTGGAAAAAGGAAAAAAAAATGCTGGTTACCAGCATTTTTTCCTTTTTCCACTATGTTTTCAAAAATGTTCTCTTAGAGTGTTATTAGAACTTTGGATTGTTTGGTAAAGGGTTAATTCTGTACCAGACAGTTCTCTGTTTTTTTACCCTTTACAACATTCAAAGTTTAACCCCCCCCAACAGAATACAGTTTTTGAAAACATCCTGGGAAACGGGAGAAAATGATGGTCACTAGCATGTTCTTCTTTTCCAACAATGTCTTCTACTTTTTCTGACACAATTTATACCATCATTTGCGTCACATTTGATATCTTTAAATGCTGTAAAGGGGTCCTAAGTGACAAAGTGTAGGACTTGTGACCTGGAGGCCCCGGGTTCGAGCCTCAATGGAACCATTGGGTTTTTTTGTGGGAGTGTCCTCGGGGAAGACACTTCAGAGCCCTAGCCTTACTAAGTACTGGTGAAACCCATTAGAAATACATGAACTTGTGAGCTATTGCCATGGTATGACTGACTGAAATAATGTTGAAAGCAGCATAAAACCCCATTCAATCAATCAATCATAAATTCTTTACCATTATACAACGCCAAGTTTTAATGGCCCAGAAAGAGACAGCTTTTGAAAACATAGTGGGAAAAGCTGAAAATGCTGGTAACTAGCATTTTCCCCTTTTCCAACAACCACACTTTTTCATATCAAAGACAGAAATCATCATTTCAGCTGCATATAACTTGTCGTCTGCAAATACTTTCAGTTTGGTCCAGTCCAAAATTTTGTTGTTTGGTAAAGAGTTAAGTGCTGTAAATGCCTAAATAGGTGGCCAGCATTTTCTTCTGTTCCCGCAATGTTCTCTACTCAATTACAAAAAAATTCCAGTCTTTGTCTACAAAATCGCATCATTTGGGCAACATTTTTCATCTGCAAAATTCTTTCAAATTAGGCCATTCTGACATTTTTGATGTTCTGTAAAGTTACACTTTTGGGGCATCAATTTTAACTCTTTACCACATAATCTCAGTTGAAACCATCCTGAGAAAGAAAACTTTAGAAAACATAGTGGGAAAATGAGAAAATGCTAGTTACCAGCATTTTCTCCTTTTCCCACAATGTTTTCTACTCTTTCACAGCCAACTCTTATAATTCCAGCTACATCTAAATTGTCATCTTCAAATGCTTTCGAATCTGAAAAGTCTACTATATTGTTGTTTGGTAAAGAGATAAACACAGAAAATGCAAGACGCCCACACAAATGGCAGGATAGAAATAATTCTTTAAAGTCTTCGTAACCAGGTCTTCCCTTACACCACAAAAAAATTTGTTATAAACCTTCTAGCACTATAGGCAAAAATAGCCACTTTTGTGGACAAACTAGATCAAGATCAGACTGCAACTTGTATAAAACCTGATCTTGGATCTATATCATCATTTGTTGAGTCAAGCTGAACTTAAAAAAAATCTTTCTGTGTTTCTGTAGTTTGTATTTTCAGCCATCAAAAAGAAGCCAAGTTTATATATTTTGTGCTTAAAGAATAAAGACCAGAGAAAAGACCCTGGAATTCAAACTCTTTTGTGCCAAATTCTATCACAAAATATTTGACAAAGCAGGTTCAAGATCTGGCTGGAAATTCTGTCTACTAGTCTGATCTTGAATCTGTACTTTGCTGATATGTTTGACAAAAGTTGCAACATAGCAAGAGTGAAACAAATCCAAGCTGAGATATAATCAATAACAGAAATGTCCCTCTGGAAATGTTGTGAGAAAATAATAATTTGATACAAGGAAAGAGCCATGCTCTGCGAAAAGGGGGTGCCATGCATCTGCGAAAAGTTTCGACCCATATCAGCCTGTCCAGTCCATGCAAGCTGACTTGTGTTGAAACCTTTTGCTTTGGTAAATTTTCTGCATGTTTATGGACCAGTGTACCTTACAACTCAGTCAATTTTTATAGAAGTGTCAAAACCTTTGCTTTTGGTAAAATTTCTGCATGTCAAAGGACCAGTGTACCTTATGACTCAGTCAGTTGTTATACAAAATGGATTTTACAGATCCATAATTTTGCGATGACTTGCCTGGTATCATGCATCACAGAGATGCATTAAACTCGCTTCTGCCAGAATATGGCTCATATAGAAAACCTTAGTTTGATGCACATTTAATATGTTGTCTGAAAATGTTTTCAATTTAGAAAATTCTAAAACTTTACTGTATGGTAAATCATTGTACTTGTATAGTATTTGACTCCACTTTCAACACTATTTCAGTCTCATCATGGTGCTTTTTCCACAATGTTTTCAAATTCCATCATCTTCCGGGTCATTAAAACACGATTGTATGGCAAAAGATACGCTTTTAGGAGAAGGGGTAAAAAAAAAAAATTCCCATAAATCACAATTTCTTGGATGAAAAATAGCCCCTCCCTGTCAGACCATGTCTCAGGTCATATTGTCACTAAGTAGATAAACTATTCACTACCACATTCCTGTTGACATAGGATTAGCAATAAAGATAACAACAACAAAACAACATATCGTGCAAATAACACACCGAGATATTCTACCATGTGCAAAGGACAGGATTTGGCTGGTTTTCATACTTATTTTTATCTCTTTATCAGACGACAAAACTTTATACTTGTCCATACTAAAGGTCCAGTAGCGGCCAAATGGGACAAATGTGCGGATGAAAGTTGCAGACCTAGGATAAGGCCATAAAAGTACAACCTGATGAAAGCTGCAGACCTAGGATAAGGCCATAAAAGTACAACCTGATGAAAGCTGCAGACCTAGGATAAGGCCATAAAAGTACAACCTTATACAATCTTGATAGAAACCTTTAACACACAATTCTAAGTTTTAACAACCCTCCCCCTCCAAGAAAAAATACCTTTGAAAACATTGTGGGAAAAAGAGAAAATGCTGGTTACCAGCATATTCTCCTTTTCCCACAATGTTTTCTGTAACCCTTTCAAAAAAAAAATCCTTATTTTGTGCCATCATTTAGTTTGTTGTCTGCAAATGCTTCCAATTTGGATCTGTCTAAAATTTTGTCCTTTGGTAAAGAGATGGGCAAGTATCACTTCTTTTACCACATTGTTTTTAAAAAAGATTCTGCCAATTTGTTTCAGAGGATTGATGATAGTCATTGCAACATGATTCATTCCTCTCTCACTGCTGACCATTGTTTCGACGATGATATTAATAATGTGGGAAAGCAGTCAGTGGCTTGGAAAGAATACTGTGCGGAGTAATGGTAAATGAAACTCCCTGAACGCATGGATAGGTACACTGGCCACAGCAATATAACTGATATGATGTTGAAAATGGCATTAAATGCCATACAATCAATCAATCAATACAACAAATTCATGCATCAAACTCATGTTGATTATTTGTATTTTACAAAAGCTTGTTCAACAGTGCACCGGGAGCCACTATATACTGAAATAATGTTGAAATGGCATTAAACACCATATGATCAATCAATCAATGGCTCTCAGAATCATAATATTCTAATAAAAGGCATTCACAAGTCATAGTTTTCCATCAATGTCATAATAAATACATTCTGGTTGACAAGTCTGTTATTTCATTTGTTTAACATTACCAGTCGATGGAAGGTTTGCCAACAGATTGACAAATGTAAACAACTTTACTGTAGTTGTTGTTGTCATTAATAAGATGAATTTCAAGGGTGCCGAATTAACTCTATACCACACAATCATGACTTTTAACGATCCTGGGTAAGAATTTTGAAAACATCCTGGGAAGAGGAGAAAATGTAGGTAACCAGCATTTTCTTCTTTTTCTATAATGTTTTATACCCTGTGAAAGACAAATTTCTGTTTCTGAGTCATATTCATTTTGTCGTCTGCAGCTGCTTTCAAATTGGACAAATCTAAAATTTTGTCCTTTGGTACAATGTTTAGGTTGAATACATGAAAACCTAAGTGAGAACACTCTGGCATGGGTTAACAATGGTGTGTTAATTAAACAGGCCATATTTTCAAAAGTAGTTGGCTATTAGATAGACATATCCCTTGCAAGTTGTAAAGTGTTCAACATCATCAAATTTCTCATTGCTAGGACCTAATATTGCCTTTAGCAGGCTAGGAGTTAATTGCCATTTCCCACCAGTAACCATGGCAATAAAAGTAAAATAATGCTGCAATATGAGTCTAGGATTTTCAGCATCATTGCACAACATCTAGCAAATATCTAATTTTACAAAGGTCAAATTTCAAACGGAGAGATATTACACGTAAGTATATTTACCTAACAGTGCAAAACTAAATCAAACCATGTAGGATAATGAATTTGAGAATGACTGAATCAACATTTTCAATCATGCTGGCAAAAACATCAAAATTCTAACAACTGCAACAACTTGGGAGTTTTACAGCGAGTCAGATAATATCCAACTGATTTATTCAAAAGTTACTTGATAAACCTCCCCTTCCCCCATCACAGTCAGACCTGTATTAGACATTCTAGTGACTTACCCAAAATGTCTCTCTTACAAAGGTGACTGTCTTATCCGGGTCTCAGTCCTAGCCCCTTATCACACATTCCTGAGTTTTAACGACCCTAAGGAGAATTTAAGGCTTTTGAAAACAGATTAGGATTGGCATTCTCTCCTTTTCCCACAATGTTTTCTACCCTGTCAAAGACCCTTGTTTTTTTTGTTTAACTTTCAAATTTATCTTCTACCGATACCTTCCATTCAGAAGAGTCTAGAATTTGTTGCTTGATATAGAGCTGGGGGCTGCTGTATCGACCAACCAACCTAAATTCATTTCTTTATTCTAAAACTAGCCACATGATTTGTGCAAACAGTCAGTCTCATCAAGTTAGATAGCTGGGACTAATCAAAGTGTTGAAAGCACCGGTGAGGCATTTGTCAAGGAAGCCATTGTGTGGAATTAATAATTTAAAATATAAACAAACAATAATGTGGGATGAACAAGCCCGGACAAAAAAGCCACAGGACGAACAAGCTGAGACATGAACTGGTTATGGGATGAACACTATCAGGAGACAAAGGTTGTGTGTATCATTGCACCATTAGAAGGCCATAGTGGGTATAGTTATTTTCAACACAGAAAGAAGTATTCCCATGATCATATTGAACTCAAAGTGACACTGTCTTCGACAAATGCCACAAAAATTAGAACTAGGAAAAACCAGAACTGTCTCAAGGGCAATCAAACAACACCCTCCACAAGGGGCTATAACTCCTGTAATAATTTACCAATCATAAATAAAATGGCAGGTGTACAAGTTTCTGTTCCATGAAAATTTAAGCCAACTGGTTGAAAATTGTAAGAAGTGATAATTAAACACAGATCTACATTCTAACTAGTACTGCAAAAGTGGATATTATTGCAGGCCTTAAATACTTCCAATATGGACAGGTCTAAACTTTTGTCAGTTGGTACAGACTAAGACTGTAAAGAGTTAGGTCAATATTGGAGAAGGCAAGGAGATAGTCCTGCCTGATACAGTTTGGATTACATGTAAATGACAATTAATACTATACTAGAGTGTACAAGCAGAGTCATACAAGTGTACTGAATCTGTAACAAAATTTTATGTTTGTTCAAACTGAAAGTGCCAAGCCCCAGTAGCACAGTTGGTAGTGTGCAAGACACCACAGGGCTGCTGGTATGAATTCCCAGCTTGGCCAATTTCTTTCTGAGGACTATGATAGTTGTTGTGACAGGATTCATTCCTCTCTCACCACTAATCATTGTTTTGACGATGTTTATGTGGGAAAGCAGCCAGTGGCTGGTAACAGAAACTCCAGGAAAGTACAGATAGGTACACAGGCCCTGTGATATAACTGAAATAATCTTGAAAGTGGCGTTAAACACCATACAAAAAATCTACACACACCTGTTGATACTCATCTTTGCAACTACAGTCAATGATTAACATTCCCAATGACTTACATGCATTTTTCAGTGTGCAAGACCATTAATTACACTGCGTCTGAGTATGCAGTTCCATGAAACAACAGGGCCACTAACCCTAACCTGCTCACCTGTGTAAAGTCATCTAGGATTGATAAAGCTGAAGAGGTCTTGGTGGTAATGATGTAAAACACCTGAATGTTTGTGACCTACTTTTTGACCGACTTGGCCTTTTTTTGAACTTGTCAGAGATATCATACAGACAAATGTTCTGAGAATGCTTCATGGGTATCAGACGGAAAATGTGCCTCTACACTGCACAAAAATTTTTCTAAGATTTGCCCCAGTGACCTGCTTTTTGACCTGACATAAGCCAACTTTACACTTGTCTCATATATCATCACAACAAACATTCTAATTTTCACGGGTATTAGTCTGAAAATGTGGCCTCTAGCATGCACACAAGGTTTTTCAAAGATTTGGCCCAGTGGCCTACTTTTTGACCTGACGTCATCAAGTTTCAAACTTGAGAGGGATATTATCAAAACAAACATTCTAACAGAGTTTTAGTATTGGGCTAAAAATGTGGCCTCTAGAGTGAATTGGTTTTTCTATGATTTGGCCTGGTGATCCAGTTTTTGAACCAACATGACCCAATTTTAAAACATTATGAGATTATGAGAAGACGAACATTCTGACCAAGTTTCATGGGTATCAGACTTAAAGTATGGCCTCTAGAGTGCACTCAAGGTAATTTCATCAAGGTAAACCTCATGAGGGATGACAGACACAGCACAATCACAAAAGCTAACCTTGAACACTTCGTTCTCACATGAGCTGAAAAAATGTACTAGTGGAAAGCGACGTTATTGGAGCTATTTACATGAATTATGCTATTCTAGTTTCCCAACAGTTACTGACATAATTGTAGTAGCTCTCTAAAACTTCATAAGATTTACCACATTAATTCGAATGATTAACATTAATTTGATTGATTAGTGGTATGGTGTCCTTTCAACAATATTTCAGTCATCAATCCTGAGTTACAACGACCTTGACGAAGAAGCTTTTGAAAGCATTTTTTCCCACAACATTTTCTTCCCTCTCAGAGATCAATTCCTATCTTGAGCCACATTTAATTTGATGTCTGTAAATGCTTTCAATTTGGACAAGTCTGAAAATTGTCATCTGGTAAAAAATGGTTAAACAGCATAGACATAAATCAGGCCTAATGCTCTTTACTGCATTGGTACAGCCTACACAAAGGGATGCTATGTGAAGGAGTGGACCAGTGCTATGGAAACTCCTAGCAGCACATGTCAATTGAGACTCCCCTTGGGCAAGGCAATGCAGAGCCCAAGCATAATAAAACCCAAGAAAGATATCTTGAATTATAAGTTAGGCTGTCACCATGATACTGTATGACTGAAATAGTGTTGAAACGCTCCTTTCAAACAACAGTTACCATCATTGACCAGTCAAGGGCACTTGACTTTGATCCTTGACTGACAGCATGGTTTGATAAGCATAGATTGATAACTATGACAACTAACCAGCTTCACAAGGGCTTGAAATAAAAAAATTTAAAATCAAGATAAATATCAACCCTTTTCTCTCAGTGTCTTCTGCTATTTCAGAAGCATACAGTCATTTGAATTACAGGTTGGTTTAATTTGTTGTCTGCAAAATTACTTAGGGTTGTGTGTCAAAAGGTTAAAAAACACAGGATCAGTTAAAAAAAGGATACCACTGGGTTGGTCAACAGCATTTTCTCCTTATACCACAATGTTTCTAAAAGCTATCATCAATAAAATAATAGTTTATTAGTAACTAATGAGGCCACCGGCCCAAAATACAGCAAAATACATAATATGTAACCATAAATATATTAAGTTGTACCCAGCAGTAGGCATGATGTAACAAAATTCCCACACTGACACAGATTTGTTGCAAAATAAAAAGAAACATACATACAAGCAAATGTTACCTTTTCAGACGAAGTAGATAAAGATCAGACTACACTAAACATGCAGTCCGATCCCAAATATATACCGTCCAGTTTAAAAATTTCAAAATCCTAACCTCGGATCATTTGGTGAAATGATTAGAGATATGGTACCATATAGTCTATTTTTAATGCCCCCAGGGGCATTACATTTTCCAAAGTTGATAGAGGTAAAAGGACACTGACTTTTCCCAGGAACACGATAACATTGCCAACCAGGTTTTAGTCAGTGCTTATAGTGAAGTGATTGTCATTTCAGAAATCTGCCGTATTCTGCAGAAAAATGATTTAACCGCTGATCATAATTCATTCGGAATTTAAATTGCATTCATGATTAGTATACATGTGACAATGGTCTTCTATACTTTAACCCTTTATCACACAATCCCGACTTTTAACGACCATGAAAAGGAAGCCTTTTGAAAACATTGTCAGAAAAGGAGAAAATGCTGGTAACCAGCATTTTCTCCTTTTCCCACAACATTTGCTACCCTTCCCAAACAAATTTCAATTTTTGAGTCATGATTTATTTTGTTGTCTGCAAATACTTTCAATTTGGACTGGTCTAAAATTTTGTTGTTTGGTAAAGAGTTAACTTTCTTACAGATTTTCCAAATTAGTTAACAACCTTTGTCTTACTGGATGTTTAAAATGTATGTATATTCAGATAGTCTGCCATATCAGTGACATCGCTTTGTAAAGTATTAGGATTATGTCATTGCTGTAAGTGTATTCCAGCTGATTATTTCAACTTTATCAATGGTCTGGTTAGCCCATGTTGAGTTAGAATATAAGCTGGGGGAGCGAATATTAGAGGGAGAGCGTTTATAAGGGACATTACGGTATTTGACATTTGAAATGACAGTGTGCTTCAGAACATGTGGTGATAGCAACAGGTGCCTACAGGTACCCAAAGTTTTTCCCATCCTTCTAGAGAGTTCACTCATATAAGCTGGGGGAGCGAATATTAGAGGGAGAGCGTTTATATGGGACATTACGGTATTTGACATTTGAAATGACAGTGTGCTTCAGAACATGTGGTGATAGCAACAGGTGCCTACAGGTACCCAAAGTTTTTCCCATCCTTCTAGAGAGTTCACTCATTAATATCTGTGTATCATGTCATACTCCTTTGAAAAGCACACTTTTTTCTTCAACTCTTTACCAAACAGTTGTGTCTTTCAACAACCCCAAGGGATAATAGGCCTTTTGAAAACAATATGAGGAAAGTAGACAATGCTCATGAACAGCAAGTTTTTCCCCTTTACCACAACATTTTCAGCCCTTTCAAAGAAATAAACCTATAAGCTGCATTATTATGAATTGTCATCTGAAAATGGTTTAAAATTGGGTGAATCAAAATATTTGCTGTTTGGTAAAGAACCAAGACCGGTATAGAAAATGTCTTATTCTCAGCATCTTGTCAGCCCTTAACACTTCACTACACAATCCCAGGTTTCAAAGAGCCTGCAGAAGAATACATCATGGATATTGGAGAAAATGCAGGTAACCAGTATTTCCTCCTTTTCCAACAATGTGACCTTTTATTTCAGACACAAACCCCATCATTTGATGCACATTTCTCATCAGCAAATTGCAAAATACTGACAAGTCCACAATTTTGTCATCTGGTAGAGTTACCCAAGTCCATAGGTTGCAAAGAGTTTGCAGAAGAGTTTAGAGACATAGCACTTTACCACACAATCCTGACTTAAAGACCTTGAGAAAGAAGCCTTTTGAAAACAATGTGAGAAAAGGAGAAAATGCTGGTAACCAGTATTTTCTCCTTTTCCCACAATGTTTTCAATCCATCCAAAAACAAAGTTTACTTTTTCAGTCACACTGATTTTGTTGTCTGCAAATACTTTCGATTTGGTAAAGTCTAAAATTTTGTTGTTTGGTAAAGGGACAGAGAGATCCTTAGAACTAACCTGGTGATCTCCTCGTTGTCTGTAGGAACTTAACCCCTGGCATAGTAGAGGACACTGTTACGCCACGGCTTTTGAAGTAGTTGTCCGCTTCAGTGTCGACCACCAACAGCTTAGTCTCGTCTCCCCCTTCTTTAATCTTTGCAATGACTTCTCTATGAGTCATGTCTTCCACGTTAACTCCGTTCACTTCAATAATTCTATCACGCTCCTTTAGCCCTCCATCTAGGGCAGGGGAATTGTCATCAATTTTACCAATATATTGCCCACCTCTCTCCTTTTCAGCGTGTAAGTTAAATCCATAGCCATTGAAATCTGACCACTTTATGATATGACAATTTCTTGGAGTAAATGTCATTTCTGAAAAGAAAACCAAGAAAATGTTGATAGTAACTGTATGTAGCTAGTACTGAAAATCTGCTGGAGCCTGACAGACCAGAAGCCATATTCACCAACCATTCTAAATTGGATTCTCAAGCAGTTTACTTCTAGGTTTAGAGAGTAACACAATTTTTGATTGGCTAAACAGTTTAAAGCGAAAATGTTATGAAAATGTTATATAGAGTGATTGGTGAATAGGTGCCCAGGGCTACCAGAACCATCAAAACCTTGTTCGACCAGTCACTAACCCTTTACCAGATGACAAAATTTTAGCCTTGTCCAAACTGAAAGCATTTGCAGACAACAGTTTCAACGTGGCTCAAAAGGTGCAATTTTTCTTTGATAGGGCAGAAAACATTGTGGGAAGGGAGAAAATGCTGGTTACCACATTTTGTCCTTTTCCCACAATGTTTTCAAAAGGCCTCTTTCCCAAGATCGTTAAAAGGCGGCATTGTGCGGTAAAGGGTTAACTCCTTCCCAAACAATAAATTGTTGATTCTTCCAAACAGAAGTAAATGCAGTCATAACAAATCATCACCAGCATTTTCACCTTTTTTTCATAAGTTTTCAATTCTTCCTCAGGGACTGAGCCCTGGTAGCTCAGTCGTGTACAGGACTTGAGAACAGGAGGTTGCTGGGCTGATCCCTGGCTCGGCTAATTTCTTTCCAAGAAATGATGATGGCAGCCAGCGTACCTAGCAATGCTTCCTGGACTTTTCTTCCATCAGTACTCACATAATATTCTTTCAAAGCCACTGGCCTCTTTCCAACATAACCACCGTGGAAAGAATGGTCAGCAGCGAGACAGCAATGAATCCTGTTGCAATGACTATCATCAGTCCTCAAAAAGAAATTGGCCGAGCCAGGAATCGAACCAGCAACCTCCTCTTCTCAAGTCCTGTGCGCTACCAACTCAGCAACCAAGACTCAGCTTTCAGCATGGAGGAATCTACATTTCTTTATTATTAGGTAAAGAAATGATGTATTTTGAAAGACTTTTTGCATCAATGTGGTTTATGGGTCAGGCAGCTTCAGAAAAAATTTTATCAATTTATTAGCTAAAACATGAACACTAATGTATACTCACTAGTATATATCCTTAACAAGACAAAATATCATTCCAAGAAACTATAGATAAATGAGAAACAAAATGCTAACAACAAACATAGGTATATCACCCTTAATAAAATGGTCATTAATTTGATAGATGTAATTATATCAATCCCCTCATAACCCTTATCCTGCTAGATAGGTTAAATAAAACTTTCAACGCAATAGTAAAAACCCGAATAATGTTACTTCAAACTTATAATTTTGGAGAAAAATATCTCCTTGTCGGACAGTGTACTGTCCAAGATCAGACTGCACGTTCTGTGCAATCTAATCTTGATCTGCACTATCCGCAAAAGGTCAGTGAGTCACCCTTAGCAGCTTGAGGGTTAATTTACCTCTTCCCTCACTTCTTTGAAGCGTTTTCATCCCAACAATTGTAGGAAAAGTATCACTTTCCCTTGGCAGCAAAATCTTTCACAGAGACCTTGACCGCTGACCTTTAAAACTTCTCCGCACAATCCTGATTTTTAAAGACCCTTATGAAAATGGCCTTTGAAAACATTGTGACAAACACAGAAAATGCTGGTAACCAGCATTTTCCTCTTTTTCCACAATGATTTCTACCCTTCAAGAAATAAATTTCAATTTTTGCGCCCCAACTTTTGTCAACTGCAAATGATTTCAATTTGGACAATTCTAAGATTTCATTGTGTGGTTAAGAGTTAAAAGACTGATCCTTGTTCAATTGGCTTCTTTTTGGATGTCAAATCCAGTTCATTAACCCTTTCCAAAACAAGCCCTGGTTTTCACGTGTCTGCAGTACAAGTCTTTTGAAAACACTGTGGGAAAAGGAGAAATTGCTCATAACGAGCAATTTCTCCTTTTTCCACAGTGTTTTCCACCCTTTTTTGAGAACTTTCTGCCATTTTCATCAAATTTAAAATTGTCATCTGCAAACTCTTTCAATTTGGACCAGTCCAAAATCTGTCGTTTGGGAAAGGGTTAATGAAGCAGCATCTCCATATATTTTCAAAAGTTTTGAGGATGCAGATTTTAAAATATAATGAATAAGCAGATCAAAAGTTTCTGATCTAGCAAACTACAACCCTTCACCAGACGACAAAATTTTAGCCTTGTCCAAACTGACAGTATTTGCAGACAACAATTTCAGTGTGGCTCAAATGGTACAATTTTTCTTTGATAGGGTAGAAAACATTGTGGGAAAAGGTGAAAATGCTGGTTACCAGCATTTCCTCCTGTTCCCACAATGTTTTCGGACAGTTTCTTTGCCAGGGTCATTAAAAGGCGCATTATGCCGTAAAAGGTTAATAGTTTCTAAGGAAGCAGACTTTACAAGTTGCTGAGTTAACATATTTTAAAAATTCTGAGCAGATTTTTAAACTTTCTTAGTGAGCAGATTTTTAAATTTTCTTAAAAAGAAAGCAGATTTCAAAAGTTTTTGAGTTAAGAGATTTTAGAGGTGCTGAGTTAGCAGATTTTATGTTTCTTAGTTAGCAGGCTTAAAAGGTCCTGAGGAAGCAGATCTTCAGGCAAGCAGATTTTAAAACTGTGAGATAGCAGATTTCAAAACTTAAATTTCTAAGATAGCAGACTGTAAAACTTTTTGAGTTAGCACATTTTTAAGGCCCTGAATAAGCAGATTATAAAAGATTCTGAGTAAGCAGCTTTTGAAAGTTTTTTGAGGTAGCAGATTTTAAGGGTCCTGAGTAAGCAGATTTTGGCTAGCAGATTTTAAAACTTTCTGAGCAGATTTCAGCACATTTGAAAGGCCCTGAGTTAGCAGATTATACAAGATTCTACGTATGTAGATTTTAAAAGTGTCTGAGTCAGCATATGAGGGTGGATAAAAAAATATGTGGACTTTTACTATAACTTTAAAACTACTCAACATAAATCAATAAACTTTTGCACTGGTATTAAACAAATAAATGTTAAAAGTGTTGTATGGTTTACATTGATGTATTATACTTGTGTTTAACAAAATTCAAGTTTTAATAGTGTGGGTAGGTAACCCCAGCACAACCCATTTCTTTACTGCATTGAGTTCTGTTGTTATCTCTGCTGGCACTCAAAATTGGCACCAATCTATACCAAACATTTTCTGTTTATGTGATAACATCATATGTAACGTGATTGCATTTTTAAGCGTCATCTGTTGGGTCTTTAAGAATATACAGCCAGTAAATTTAAGGCATACGTGAAGATCAAGAGATCAAAATGACTGCACTGGCGCAGGAAGAGAACCATGCAATAATATAGCTTTATGTGGACCTAGGTAAAACACCAACAGAGACGATAAAAATGATGAGGGATATGGCACCATTCGTCAGTTCGACTCAGTGTGGTATCAGAAGGTGGTTGGCAAGTGGGTTGAGAAACACAGGAAGTGTGTTGAGTGTAAAGGCGAGTACTTTGAAAAGTTCTGACTTGCAACGTAAAGAGTCAACGTCATCTTAACATCATCAATGCCACTACACTAATCATTCAAGAATGGTTACTATGGGAGACCCATAGGACCTATCATACCCAAATTTAACAGATATATCTACAAAAATGCTGATATACAATTACTATGTATAATAAGATCTTTTTTATCTGTAAAAACAAAATTATTGTAATGAGAGTCTGCATATTTTTTGATCCACCCTCATATTGCTACTGTTTCTGGTTTAGATTTTAAAGTTCCTAAGTGAACAGATTTTTAAAAGTTTATGAGCTATGGTAAACTTATAATATTGTAGACAAAGAGACATAATGTTATAAAGGTAGAATGCCTAACACAGTGAAGCAATAATTTGTGGCATTTCTTTCAATTTTGCTTGGAGGAATGAAAGAAGAAAATGAAATGAAAATCTATCTTGTAACTAGGACTGACCAAAAAGGTGGCTAACATGCAATATGGCTAAAATATCAAAGTTAAACTGGAGATAATTTTAAATGCTTGCAAGCAGAACTCCTAAAATTGTGTCTTTCACATTCTACAGTATGTGTTACACGTAACAGAGATTCATTAAAGTAAAAGCACGACTTCAGTTGAAGTTTGAGAAGTTTTTGACACAAATACACACACCTATGTGCATGTCAACAGGCAGACAGACATACATACACACACACACAGATGAAAACAAACAGACACACAGACAGACACACAGATGAAAACAAACAGACAAGCTGATTCAAGTATACCTCCAGAGATTCTAAGTTTTGATACACTTGGGTTAACCCTTTATTAAGGAGTCATGTGTTTTAATGATCCTGTAGTAAAAAGGCTTTTGAGAACATTTTGGGAAAAAGAGAAAGGTTACCAGCATCTTCTCCTTTTCCCACAATGTCTTATACAATTCTGAAGAGACGTCTCATTGTTCAAGTTACATTTAATTTGTGGTCTACAATTGTTTTCGAACTGGAAAAGTCTAAAATTTGTTGTTTGGTAAAGAGTTCAGAAAAATCCGAGCAGGAAAGTAAGAAAGATTTCATTAAGATTACTTGTAACTTTTTTTACTATTTGTAACTACCGGTATTTACCACACAATCCCTAGTTTTAATGACCTTGAGGAAGAGACCTTGGGAAAACGTTGTGGGAAAAGGAGAAAATGCTGGTATTTACCAACATTTTCTTCTTTTCCCACAACTTTCCTACCTTATCATAGACAAAAATCATCATTTGAGCAACATTTATCTTCTTGTCTGCAAATCTCATCTGCAAATGCTTTCAATTTGGTCAAGTCTATAAAGTTTTGTTGTTTGGTAAAGAGTTAAATGCATTATATTCTCACACAAACATGACAATTGTGTTGAATGACAGATGAAAAAATAGGTCCTAGATGACTTTAATTATCATCGTTATGAATCTTCTGAATGCAAGTTTAGTGTTTCATGATCTTGCATTTTTACTTGATAGCACAAGTTCAATAACAAAATGTTTTCAACATGATTCCTGCCAGAGACAGTGCCAGTTCATGTATTAACCCTTATCCTGCTGAATAAAAGAAATGAAACTTTATAGTAGTTAGTAGAGGCCAAAAACCTTCCTGTTTCAATGGTATTTTTGGAGGAAAGATATCTTCTTATCGGACAGTGTTGATCAAAGATCAGACTGCACGTTCTGTGCAGTCTGATCTTGATCTATGCTGTCCGCAAAAGGTCGGTTGGTTGCGATAAGCAGCCTAAGGGTTAACCTTTATCCAGCTAAATAAGCCAAATGTAATTTTCAAGCCGATAGTAATAACCCAAGTTTTGCTATTTCAAAGGTATTTTTTTGGGAAAATATCTCCTTATCAGACAGTGTAGATCAAAGATCAGATTGCACATTCTGTGCAGTCTGATCTTGATCTACACTGTCCACAAAAAGTCAGTAGGTCGAGCTTAGCAGACTTGGGGTTAATGTTTTCCTGGACTGTTTAAGCACTACACCATCACACCATCTTACTGGTAACCAGCATTTTTTCCTTTTCCCCCACAATGTTTTCTACCCTTCCCAAAACAAATTTCAATTCTTGAGTCACATTTAATTTGTTGTCTGCTTTCAGTTTAGACTAATCTCGAATTTTGTTGTTTGGTAAAGGGTCAAACTTGTCTGGGTTACTCAGCATTGGAGGAAAATGCAGTCCTAAAATGCTGAACATAATTATTTACAGCACAGCAAAATACAAGGCTTAATAATATGAAAAACATATGTAGACAACATATTGAGTATGGTTCAAATGAGATAAAACATTGTGGCAAAGGGAGCAAATGCTGGTAACCAGCATTTTCATCTTTTCTCACAATATTTTCAAAAGCCCTCTCCCTCAGGTGTTTCATAACACAGAACTGTTTAACCCTTAACCACAAGATCCCAACTTTAAATGACCTTGAAGAAAAAGCTTTTTTAAAACATTATGGGAAAAGGAGAAAATGCTGGTAACCAGCATTTTCTCCTTTTTCTGAAAATGTTTTCTACTCTAACAGAGACAACTTCCAAAATTTGCTCTAAATCTAATTTCAGGTCTACAAATGTTTTGGAATTCGACAAGTCTAAAATTATGCTGTGTGGTAAAGGGTTTTAAAACAGGTGACAAAATACAAAACTGGGAATCAATCTCTCTCTCTCTCTAAGGGGGTTTAATGCATCTCCGTGATGCATCATATCAAGCAAGTTATCACATAATTGATTTTCAACATTATTTCAGTCATATCATGGCGGCCAGTGCACCTATCCATGCTTTCCTGGAGTTTCTTTTACCAGTACTCCGCACAATATTCTTTCCAAGCCACTGGCTGCTTTCCCACATAACCATCGTTGAAACAATGGTCAGCGGTGAGAGAGGAATGAATCCTGTCGCAATGACTATCATCAATCCTCGGAAAGAAATTGGCCAAGCCGGGGATCAAACCAGCGACCTCCTGTTCTCAAGTCCTGTACGCTACCGACTGAGCTACGGGGGCTTGGCTTATCACATAATAATAGATCCATAAAATCTATTTTTTCTAAAAATAAACTGGATCTGGAGGTAGTAATTGGTCCTCTGCCATGCAGAAAATTGACCAAGAGCAGAAAGTTTCGACCCATGTCAGCTGGCGCAAACTGCGCAGGCTAATGTGGGTGGATACTTTTTGCTGATGCATTTACTCTTTACCACACAATCCAGAGTTTTAACAAACCCTGAGAAAGAAGCCTTTTGAAAACATTGTGGGAAAAGGAGAAAATGCCGGTAACCAGCATTTTCTCCTTTTCCCACAATGTTTTCTATCCAATCAAAGGTAATATTCATTGTTTTCGCGACATTTACATTGTCGTCTGCAAATGCTTTCAATTTGGACAAGTCTACATTTTTGTTGTGTGGGAAAGAATTAAGCCCCATTTTCACAGAGCATGGCTTATTAAGTTTGGTAAAATCTATTAAGTAGACTGAATGTCCAGTAAAAACTGGGCATCTTTCAGAAAGACTGAAATAATGTGTGCAACATTACCTTTTGTGTCCTTTGTCTCACTGGATTTATAAACAACTTCAGGCAAACTGGCTTTTATCTCAAGACCGTTGTTTTTGTAATAATCATCTGTTTCTTTATCAACCACTAACATTTTTGTCTCATCTCCACCGCTCTTGATCTTCATGATTACCTGCTGATGAGTGCTGGATTCAATATTCTGATCATTTACTTCTATAATCCTGTCTCCCTTTTTCAGTCCTGCTCTCTCAGCAGGTGAATTGTCATCAACCAGACCAATATACTGTCCTTGTACATCCTTCTCCCCATGTAAATTAAATCCATAACCATTGAAATCAGCCCTTTTGATCAGGTGACACAACCTTGGATGATAATCATGAGTTGATTCAGAGTTGATTATGTGAACAGGATTGGGTTCCGGTTCAGGTTCTACAGGTTCAGGCTCAGGTTCAGGCTCATCAGGCAGAACAGCCTGAACTTCAGGTTCAGGTTCAGGCTCATCAGGTTCATGTTTGGGTTCAGGCTCATCAGGCAGAACAGCACTAACTTCAGGCTCATGTTCAGGCTCAAAAGGAGGTTCTGGTTCAGGCTCTGGTATTTCTGGCTCAGGTTCAGGCTCTGAAAAAGCAACCAAGAAATTGCCATAACTTGGGTATCATTTCTGGACTGACAATGTCTGTTAGGTTTGTTCGGTGCTCTAAGCGGTAAAAATAATTGAGCCATGCTCTGTGATACAATGCATCATAGAGACGCATTAACCCTTAGGCTGCTGATTGCAACTCACAGACGTTTTGCGAACAATGTAGATCAAGATCAGACTGAAGAGAAAGAGCAGTCTGATCTTGGATCTACACTGTCCGATAAGGAGATGTTTCCCCAACTCCCATAACCTTGAAATACCAACATGGTGGTTTTTACCATGACCTTGACAGTTGCATTTAACCCTTTACCACACAATCCCGACCTTTAACGACCTTAAAAAAGAAGCCTTTTGAAAACAATGTGGGAAAAGGAGAAAATGCTGGAAACCAGCATTTTCTCCTTTTCCCACAATGTTTTCTACCCTATCCAATACAGAAATTACCATTTAAGAAACATCAAATTTGTCGTCTGCAAATACTTTCAATTTGGTTGGGTCCAAAATATTGTCGTTTGGTAAAGAGTTAAGTTATCTAGCAAGATAAGAGTTAAGCCCCATTTTGCCAGAGCATGGCTCACATACATGTGGCTGTCAAACAAGATCACTGCATTACAACAAATCTGTCATCTGCATGATGGATCAGGAAATCCAAGTATTGACATCATCCAGGGTTTTTTTTTTTCTTCACAAATACTAGCCTATCAACAGGCAGAACGCATAATTAGACAATGATTAATTGCCTGTCATATAAAAATAGCTCTTAAATCTTTACCAAACGACAAAATTTTAGGCTGGTCCAAATTGAAAACATCTGCAGACGACAAAATAAATGTGACTGAAAAATTGAAATTCATTTTGGGAAGGGTAGAAAACATTGTGGGAAAAGGAAAAAATGCTGGTTACCAGCATTTTCTCCTTTTCTGACAGGTTTCAACAGGCCTCTTTCTTAGGGTCGTTAAAGGTCGGGATTGTGTGGTAAAGAGTTAGCAAGGTACAGATTGCAAACAGTAAAGATTATAAAAACAGGCTACATAGAATATGCAGTCTGACCACTGATGCAAATTTCAATCTTGCTGCAAATTTCAAAGAAATATCCTGATCCAAATAATGTTGAAATTGCTTGAAGTGGATTTTGTCCCTTTCACTAGAAATATTATGTTCTATTCACTAAGCAGTGTACGAGTATGTCATGTTGTTTGCTGATTGGCTGAAAATGTCCAAACCTTCCTGAGCTGTCAATTTGCGGAAAATCTCCGCTCATGATGAGGTGTTTCCCACAAAAAAGTAACTACATTTTTCACTAGGAAATGTTCATTTGTATTTAACCCTTAGGCTACTAAGCCCTAATCAATGAACTTTTGCAGACAGTGTAGTCCAAGATCAGACTATATTTCAATGTTAAAGTACAATTTATTTTTACGTCTGCAATTGCTTCCAATTTCAACCAGTCTAAAATTTTGACGTTTGGTAAAGAGATAATATTATGTCAAATGTTATTACACAAGGTTGACAATTTCTGACATCAAACCTGCTGAACAAATCATATATAAATGGCATGCAACACACGAAAAGGGACCTTTAGACATATGTGTAAAAGTGTGTCGTCCCAGACTGGCCTGTGTAGTCTGTGACTAATCTGAGACGACACTTCCCATTTTTGTGTGATTTTCTATTTCAGGAAAGTCTTACTGTATGAAAAAATCTTATGTAGTTGTAAAGTGCTGTCTTGGATTAGCCTGTGCAGTCTAATCCGGGACGACACTTTACGCAAATGTTCGAAGGTCTCATTTCGCATGTTGTAGGCCATATATAGGCCATGATCTGGCAAAAGGAGGTTTAACTCTTTACTACACAGTCCTGTGTTTTAACGACCCTGAGAAAGAAAGCTTTTGAAAACACTGTGGGAAAAGAAGAAAATGCCTGTAACCAGCATTTTCACATTTTCCCACATTATTTTCTTCTCTTTCACAGCCAAATCTCATGATTCTATACCCACATTTAAATTGTCGTCTGCAAATACTTTCAATTTGGACAACTCCAAACTTTTGTCATTTGGTAAAGAGTTAATGCATGTCCATTACAAATAATACCAAGCATGTTATATAATTATGTAACCCACTGTATCATTAGATAGACTGGCTCTTTGACAATGCACTGAAAAATTGACCAATTTATATTAAAATCAGTACAATGATGTCATATCTGACCTCATAAAAATAGAGTAAAAGATTGCATAATGACCATCCTGTTACTTAAATGTCAAAAATTGTACCTTTTTACTTAACCGTTTACCACACAATCCTGACTTTTAAACAACCCTGAGAGAGAAAGCATTGAAAACATTGTCAGAAAAGGAGAAAATGCTGGTTACTAGTACTTTCTCCATTTCCCACAATGTTTACTACCCTTCAAAAACAGATTTCAAATTTTGAGTCACATCCAATTTGTCTGCATATGCTTTCAATTTGGACCAGCCGAAAACTTTGTCCATTGGTAAAGAGTTTAGGCAGGGTTTTAGCTAGCCTCTGAAATTCAGGAGTCATTGACCCCTTGACACTAAAATTTTAGGGGTCACATCTAATTTTTCAAGAGTCAAACCAAAAAAATTCAAGAGTCAAAATGGTAAATTATAGTCTTTAGTCAACAATTTATTGTTGTTGTTGGATTTATTATTAATATTGCAATAAAGATGTGAAGTTAATAATTGATTTGTAAAATTTTACATTTCAAAGAGGACCCCCCCCCCCCCCCCCCCCAACACACACACACACACACACACACACACACACACACACACACACATGTTCAAGGAGGCTAAAGTTAAAACCTTGTCGACCTAAACAATCAATAAAAAATTTGGTTAATAAATTTCACTCAGAATTCCTTTTTAAAACTTTGCTGAAATGAAGATAAGATTTATTATCCAATTTCTAGTACTATCCAGAAATATGTAAAGTATCATAATTTTCTTGGGCCTGAATAATTAAAGTTATTTGTATTCATAGGGACAGTTTAAGGTATCTTTTTGTGTGAAATGAGATGCAGATACATGTTTCATAGGTTACTTTTTTCAACTTACTGTTTTTAATAAAATTAAAAAAAAGTACGATCATTATTGGGTACAAATGTTGAGCAAAATGGTGGAAATCGGCGAGTGAAGATGTTTTACAATATCCATACATCAATGGTTAAACTTCAAAACGATATACCAATACTGAATTTATTGCCCTGGCTATCACTTTTAGCAAGGTTAGTGCCAGTTGTAAACCTACGATTATCATAGGTAACAAGTCAATTATCACCTTCTGGTCACACTTCGCTGATTTTATGCAGTAGTTTAACACCAATATGACGATTTTCACGCCTTTAACATAATTATCTTTTGATATGATTGTTGTTTAATATATTTTTGATGCATCTCTGAGAATTTCTGGGGGTCAAAATGACCCCTTGTTCGGAATTTTTTGTGCGTCAAAAAAGGGTATTCGAAGATTTTTGTGCGTCAAAAACCGGGTTTACGGGTCTAATTAAAGCCCTGGTTTAGGTAACCATACACTTTTTTTAACAGTTGCAAAGAAAAATGTTTTTATTTGTATTCTTCAGTGTTTTTCAACAAATTTTGATGTAAGGCAAATAAAGCACTGCATGGGGGTGCTAACACTGGGCTGCAGTTGCTTTTGGTGAAAATTCTAAATCGAAAAGGGGCATAACTGTGTCAAAAACATTTTGATGGTTACTTACCCTGTTGTATGGCTTCTCCTTTTGATAGTTAACAACTAGTCCAAGTCTAAAGTAAAACATCTTCGGTAATCACAGGGATATTACAAAATGTGAAAGTTTTGCTTGACCATGAAGAAGAAGACAGGGCTACTAAACATACAATAATACCTTTTCTTCCAAAAACTGCCAAGCTAAAAAACTTTACAGGCCCCTCTAAGGTAAAGGTATTACATACACAGGAAGGAAAAGAGATCTCATAAAACATAAACTTAAAATATTCAAATACACCTTGCTTTGCATAAGTTTCATATTTAGAAGATAAAAAAACTTCATACAGTATTATATGGGCACAATGAACATAGAAAGTTAAGTTCATAAATGGCAAGGAAGGATAAAGTTTGAACCCTTAACTCTTTACCAGACGACAAAATTTTAGCCTTGTTCAAATTGTAAGCATTTGCAGAACGCAATTTCAATGCTGGTTACTAGCATTTTCTCCTTTTCCAACAATGTTTTCAAAGGGCTTCTTTCCCAGGGCCGTTAAAAGGAAGCATTGTGCGGTAAAGAGTTAACTCTTTACCAACAACAAATTTACAGACTGGTCCAAATTCAAAGCACTTGCAGACGAAAAATTTAAATGTGACTTCAAATGAAGGTATTTGTAACAGAAAGGGTAGAAAACATTGTGGGAAAAGGAGAAAATGCTGGTTACCAGCATTTTCTTCTTTTCCCATAATGTTTTGAAAAACCTTCTTTCCCAGGATCCTTAAATGTCGGGATTGTGTGGCAAAGGGTTAAACTGCTGGATAAGCTGATTGAAAGTTTCAAGTCAATAGTTAGAAACCGAAATGTTACCATTTCAAAGTCTTTTTTTTTCAGGAAAAATATCTCCTTATCAGAAAGTGTAGATCCAAGATCTGTTCTGTGCTGTCTGATCTCAATCTACACACTCCACAAAAAAATCCTTGAGTCTCGCATAGCAGCCTAAGCATTTATTTTTAAACCTTTTCCAAATTGAGAGAATTGTTAACTCTTTACCAAACGGTAAATTTTTAGACTAGTCCAAATTGAAAGCAGTTGCAGACGACAAAATAAATGTGACTCGAAAATTGAAATTTGTTTTGGGAAGGTTAAAAAACATTGTGGGAAAAGGAGAAAATGCTGGTTACCAGCATTTTCTCCTTTTCCAACAATGTTTTAAAAAGGCTTCTTTCTCAGGGTTGTTAAATGTTGGGATTGTGTAGTAAAGAGTTAACCAGCATTTTCTTCCTTTCCCACAATCTTTTCAACAATCTCATAGGCAGATACTGTAGTTTCTACCCCATTTTATTTGTCATCTGCCAACGCTTTAAGTTTGGACGGGTCTAAAATTTTGTTGTGTGGTAAAGAGTTAACCCTTTACTACACAATCCCGACTTTTAGCGACCCTGAGAACAAAGCCTTCTGAAAACATTGTGGGAAAAGGAGAAAATGCTGGTAACCAGCATTTTCTCCTTTTCCCACAAATTGTTTTCTACCCCATCAAAGACAAATTCAAAAATTCCATACTTTTGTAAACAATCCCCCGCATTTTCTGACATGATGTGAGGCAGAACAAGGCCCTCATGTTTTAAAATCATATCATAGGTTACCTATGACACTTTGATGATTACGTAACTCTCCATCACTAGCCTATAACAGTCATGTAAACAATGGTTAGAAATATTATCAATTGCATTTGACATTAGAAAAGTTAGGCCATTTTCATGCCTGTAAAAATATCGTAATTGACTGGTTCCGTGCTTCATGACTGATTTGAGAACCAGCCCAGATAAGTGACGTGTTTTAAATGCAGTTTTAAAACCTCAAGACACTTCTAATCGAAAAATATGAATGCTGCAGAGAGAATCATTTGACTATATTGTTCAATTTGAAATAGATAATTTACGCAAAATTGCATTAATAATTTGTTTTGAGCTTTTTTCTAAAAGCCATTTGACCTGTGACAGATTTTCAAATGTCGTATTAAAGCTGGAAATTCAATGCACTTTTACTGTTGCCCAAAGTAAATTTGATTTCTTAGTAATACTCGTACCTGTACATTGCCTTATGTTTTGGAACACGTCCCCCCCCCCCCCTTTTTTTAAAAGCATGGGCAATGAACCACAGAAAGCCTTTGAAAACATTATGGGAAAAAAAGCATTTTCTCTTTTTCCCACGATGCTTTCTATCCTTTGATGGCTCTGATGGGTAAATCCGATCAGTTTGCTGCGTCCAATTTTCGTCTGCAAACACTTTCAATTTTGATATATCTAAAATTATGTTAAATTGGTAAATTTGGCTAATCCCCTTTTTGGTCATGTAACCATGTACTGTATCTACTGCTCTAGAGTTTAACACAGGAGACCTAATTTGCATAATTCATTGAAATGTCGCAAGACATGATAGGTATACATGCTCTGAATTAATTACATACTTCTTATTTCTGTTGCAAAATAATCAAAGTTTGTGAGCCACTAACTGCAAGGTAAATTTTGACAAACATAACAGATGTTGCATAGTTAATTTACCACACTATCATCTTGAAAGAAATATGGCCAACTCATAATAAGTCATTTTGCATCCATTTTGTTCGTTAACTTTTTTATTAAAAAACACTCTGTGTGTGTATGAGTGTTTTAATGATACCAAGGAAGAAGGCCTTTAAAAACATACCGACAAAAAATATGGTGAATGACTGATGGATTAACCCTTTCCCAAACGACAAATTTTGGACTGGTCCAAATTCAAAGAGTTTGCAGACGACAGTTTTAAATTTGATGAAAATGGCAGAAAGTTCTCAAAACGGGTAGAAAACACACTGTGAAAAGGAGAAATTGCTCGTTACGAGCAATTTCTCCTTTTCCCACAGTGTTTTCAAAAGATTTGTACTGCAGACACGTGAAAATCAGGGCTTGTTTGGGAAAGGGTTAAAAGGTGTGTCATGTCACTTTCAACACTGTTTCAGTCATATCACGGTGATAGTTTGACTGTTCATGTATGTTCTAGGTGTCACCAGTACTAGGCTAGGACTCTGAAGTGTCATGTCCTTTTAGAAAGCTCCAACAAAAAGCACACTGCTTCCGGAGAAGCTTGAATGTACTGGCCTCCAGATTACAAGTCCTCTAAACACTATACCACACAATCCTGAAATTTAATTACCTTAAGAAAATGGGGTCCTGAAAACTATAATGTGGGAAAAGCAGAAAATGCTGGTAACCAGCATTTTCTGCTTTTGCAACAATGTTTCTTAGCCTTCAAAAGACAAAATTCAATCAGTTTTAAGCCACATTTCACAAATATCTTCTGCAAATGCTTTCAATTTGGGCTAGTCTAAAATTTTGTCATTAGGTAAAGAGTATAAGTGCCTTTCAGAACTTTAGCTGCCTTTGTGGTTGGCATGCAGTCTGATAGTTGATCTACACTGTCTGCTTTGCTGAATTAGACAAAAGCAACTGTGAAACTCTACCTATTCTGTTCTCATATTTCTACAGTGAAAATGACAAAGAGGGATTATTGGGCCCTCTATGGGTTAACCCGTTGCCACACAATTTAACAACCCTAAAGAAAGAGGCTTTTGAAAAAATTGTGCAAAAAGGACAAAATCCTGGTAACCAGCATTATCTCCTATTCCCACCATGTTTTCTACCCTATCAAAGGCAGAAATCATTCCTTGAGCTCCATTCATTTTATTGTCTGCACACACTTTCAATTTGGTTGGGTCCAAAATTTTGTCGTTTGGTAGAGTTAATTACATTTATTTAACAAAGATAATTATTTTCTATCTCATCTGCTGCTAATTTGTTTCAGGCCACTCTGAGAAAAAGAAGTTAGTACAACTCAAGTCAACCCACCATCATCCAAATTAAGTTTATTTTCTTCCCCATGTACTTGCACATCATCATCATCATCAGGGGGAGGAGGTAAATCATCATCACTATCATCTGGACTAACATCATCCTTATCTGCAGTATCAACTGCATCTTCCTCTCCCTTCAGATCAGACACAATCTGGTCTTTATCTGAATTATAAGAGTCTAAATCCTGTTTGTTATCAGTCACAGAACTTTCTGCCTCATTTCCAACTTTTTCGTTGGTTATTATGTCCTTGGCACCTTCATCTGGATTCTCATTAGCTATGCTATCAGCAGTAACAACTGTTTCCTCTGATTGTTTGTCTATATCAGCTTTTGTTTCAGCTTGAACTAGACTTGATCTACTGTTTTCTTCTTCCATGTTGATCAGAAATTTGGTGTTTTTTTTTTTCGCACACAACTACTTCAATAGGAAAATTTCATAAAATTGTGCCTATTTTTCCAAAACAAGCTATTTTTTTAGATTAGTTCCTTCAAAAATCCACACAAACAACTTACAAAACAATTTCATTACACCGTCAAACAATAACCAGGCTATTTAATTTCAATGTCCAAAACACAAAGTGAACAGTAAAACCCACCAAACCTTGAAGTGTGCAAAAGCTAAATGACAACACCTCCCTCCCCCTGTTTTCTCAAAATATCTTTCTGATTGACACATCATAAATATGCAAGTCCCCTTCAGTGGTATAACAAAACCTTTATCTTCATCTAAACCCTTTACCACACAACCCCAGATTAAAAGGATCTTGCCAAAGAATGTTTTCGAAAACAGTGTGGAAAAAGGAGAAAATGCTGATAACCAGCATTTCCTCCTTTTTCCACAATGTTTTCTCCCCTTTCAAAGACAAGTCCCATTGTTTGAGCCATATTTGATATGAAAGACTGATTAACTCTTTACCACATAATTGAGAGTTTTAACGACCCTGAAAGAGAAGACTTAAAAAAAAAATACTGTGGGAAAAAGGAGAAAATGCTGGTAACCAGCATTTTCTCCTTTTTCCACAATGTTTTCTACCCGATCCAACACAAATATTAATTTTTGGGTCACATTTATTTTGTCGTCTGCAAATGCTTTCAATCTGGACTGGTCCAAAATTTGTCGTTTGGTAAAGAGTGTAAGTGCTTTCAACATTATTTCAGTCAATTATCCTGATGACAGCTAAAATATTAATGCATTTCCTGGGTTTCACCAGTACCAAGCTAGCGCTCTGAAGTGTTTCGCTCAAGGACACGCCCAAGAAAAAAACCCAGTTCTTCCAGTGAGCTTGAAGGCCTCCAGGTTATGAGTCCTACACCAAAGTGTCAAATGCAGATTGAATAATCAGATTTTACTTTGAAAGGCTAGAAACAATATACATAACATAGAAACTGTTGGATACCTGCTAGATTGATTACCTCCCCTGATACAGCAAGTGTATAGGGATCGGTACAGGCTACTGAAAACGGGCAGAATACTGCCTGTCTATTTCTATAACAGCAATATCACGAGATTCGGGCAAGGTCACTCTCGCTTCATGTGCTGCAAAAATTACCGATAATTTTGACCTCGCAAATAAGTGAATTGTATATATGGTATCACCTTTTAAAGTTAATTTCTGCTACTATTAATTAAGTTTCGATTACGAATTTCAAATCGTGCAAACAATAGCTATGTTACCTATACTGCCAAACTGGAAATGTGTAAGATGCTCCGATTGACTATTCAATGATATTCATGTAGCCAGTGAAAAGCATCAACACAATAGCGTGTGCCAGTTGTAATATGTATATTTACAATGGGGACCAGTTCAGATACCTGCCTACGTTTTTAAAGACCTTCCTCAGGGTGGTTTTAATCCTTTCCTGCACAGTAAGTTTTACACACTTCCAAATTCAAAATAACAGTAGTCACCAAATCTAAAATTGGTATAAATGAGCTCAACCTCTCTGACATGGTAGAAAACACTGTGGGAAAAGGAGAAAATGCTGGTAATCAGCATTTTCTCCTCTTCCCACAATGTTTTCAAAAGGCTTCTTTCCGGTTGTTGAAATTTGGGATTGTGTGGTACAGGGTTAAGATTGTGTGGTTAGAGGACTGAAGTCTGTTTTGTCCATTTTTTAACAGAGTAATTACTGCTTTTCGAAACATAATTTATGAAGGTTAGATTCCACTGTGTGGCTCTGTAGTAAAATGTAGGAATCTCAACCTGGGGGTTCTGGGTTTAAACTGCATGGCTCAGTAGTAAAGTGCAGGACTCTTAACCTGGAGGTCCCAGGTTTGGGCAGCACTGGCTTTTCCTGGGAATGTCCCTGGGCAAGACATTTCAGAGCCCTAGCCTAGTACTGGTGAGCTGTCTGCATGGTATAACTGAAATAATATTGAAAGCTGCCTAAAACACCATTCAATCTGAGTAAGCTCACTGCATGTTTGTAAAAACCAAAAATTGCACTTGTATGGTAAGGGGTTAACTATATCAATATCAGACAAATTTTTCAAATGCCTTTATATCTAACCCTTTTCCGTACAATCCATAGTTTTAACGACCTTCAGATACAAAGACTTTTAAATTAAAATAAAAAACATTGCAGGAAATGGAGAAAATGCTGGTAACCAGAATTTTCTTCTTTTCCCGCAAGGTTTTCTACCTATTGATGGACAAAATACCATCACCTGAACCAAATTTGAATTCTTGCCTGTGAATGCTTCTATATGGACATATCTTAAACTTTGCTGTGTGGTATAGGACTAACCCTTTACCAAACAATCCCGGGTTTTCAGGATCCTGGAAAAGAGGGCTTTTGAAAACATTGTGGGGAAAAGGAGAAAATGCTGGTAACCAGCATTTTCTCCTTTTTCCACAGTGTTTTCTAGACTATCAGAGAGGTTAAGCTTATTTGTATTCATTTCAAATTTGTTGTCGTCAGATGTTTCGAATACTTAAAGAGTCTAAAGTTGGTCGTCTGAGAAAGGGTTAACTTGTGCAACAACTCTTTACAAGAAGACTTTTTGACAGGTCCACATTTAATCCTTTGCCAAACAATCAAGTTTTAACGATCCAGTGGAAAATGCATTATGATTGATTGATTAAATTGTGTTTTACTCCGCTTTCAACATTATATCAGTCATATCATGCTGACAGCTCACATATTCATGAAAATCCTGGGTTTCAACAGTACTAGGCCAGGGCTCTGAAGTGTCTTGCCTAAGGACACTCCCACAAAAAGCCCAGTGGATCCAGTGAGGCTCGAACCTGAGGCCTCCGGGTCATGAGTCCTACATGTTACCACTGAGTAATGCAGGACCCAAAACACATTATGAAAACACTGTGGAAAAGGGAAAAAATGCTGGCTGGTAACCAGCATTTTCTCCTATTCTCACATTCTACCCTTCCAAAGACAAATCACAGCATTTGTCATCTGCAAAAGCCTGCAATTCGAACAAGTCTGATATTTTGTATTTGGTAAAGAGGTAAATATCTAAAGCTATCACAAACAAAAATTGATGCAGCTAAAATGATGTAATTTTCCTTTGAAAGGGAAGAGAGCATTGTGAAAAACTGAAAGAAAAACGCTTGCTATCATCACTTTCTGATTTTCTATGTCTCGCTCTCAATCCCCCCTCCCATACTAAGGATTGATAAAATTCACTGTATCCATTGTAAAGGATTAACTCTTTACCACACAATCCAATGTTTTCATGATCCTGCGAAAGCAACCTGTAGAAACCATTGTGAGAAAGGAGGAAATGACGGTAACCAGTATTTTCTCTTTTTAAAGCAATGTTTTCTACCATTCTAAAAATAGAAACCATATTTTCCGCTACGTCCAATTTGTTGTCTGCCAATGCTCTCAATTTGATTGGGGCCAAATTGTTGTTGTTTGACAAAGGATATACCTTTGAAAATGTTGTTGGAAAAGAAGAAAATGCTGGTAACCAGCATTTTCCCTTTTTTCCCACAATCTTTTCTACCCTTTCAAAGACAAATTCATCTTTTAACCTATTACCAGATGACAAAATTTTAGCCTTGTCCAAATTAAAAGCATTTCAAGACGACAATTTCAGTGTGGCTCAAAAGGTGCATTTTTTCTTTGATAGGGTAGAAAACAATGTGGGAAAAGGAGAAAATGCTGGCTACTAGCATTTTCTCCTTTTTACACATGGTTTTCGAAAGGCTTCTTTTCCAGGGCAGTTAATAGGTGGCATTGTCTGGTAAAGGGTTAAGCCATATTTTAACTTGTCATCTGTATATGCTTTCAATTGGGGCAAGTTTAAAAATGTGTGGTTAATGCTAAAGAGTTAAACCTGCACATGACTTTACATTCATAGGGATTTCTCTGTATGGGAGCTCATAAACACTTATTTACCCACCCTAACCCTCTATCAGACAATCCAGCCTGTTCACGTCCCTGAAGAAAATTGGTTTTGAAAACATTACGAACAAGAAATTGAATGCTTATAATCAGAATTTTCTCCTTCTCCATCAATGTTTCCTACCCTTTTTCACCCTTTACCAAATGCAAAATCTTAGACTCTTCCATACTGAAAGCATCAGCAGACGACAATTCAAAAACTCATTTTTACGAGTTGTAGTTCTCTTATAGGGTAGACAACATTGTGGGCAAAGGAGAAATTACTCGCTATGAGCAATTTCTTCTTTTCCCGCAATGTTTTCACAAGCCTTATACACTAGGGTTGTAAAAACACAGGATTATAAAATTTTGGTAAGACAAGTTGTATACTTTCAGCTGCATTTGATTTCTTTTTGTCTGCAACTGCTAATAAGTGCAAGTTCAAGGTTGCTTTGTCTAGAAAGTTTCAGCAAAGCAGAGTAGATCAAATATCAAACGGCTTGTTCTGTGCAGTCTGATCTAAATCTACACTGGCCGCAAAGGCAACAATAGTTGTGATTTCTCAAAATTCTCTGAGAAGATTCTTGTCTCCCAGGACAAGAGATCATGGTCTTGACACAATGTGCTTGATGATAACATTATAAAAGTTATCTCAGTTTGTGTGGGATTTGTAACTTCTTTTCATCAAATATTTCAAAAATGAATACTTCACCCACGTAAAGGTGTTGGAGACATCATTTATTACAGCACAATATAACCCAACCCAAAATAAAACTTCACTTTGACAACTGCCTGAAAGAGGTAAATATTTGCTTCTAATACAGACTAGATGTGAAATGTTCATAGATAGATTGAACATTACTTAATCGTTTATCAAATAACCATCCCATGTTTTTGCAACCCTAAGAAGGCAAAATTTAATGCTGAAAACATTATAGGAAAAGGAGAAAATGCTGGTAGCCAGCATTCTCTCCTTTTTCTACTATATTTTTCTCCTAAAAGAAATGATAAAAACATCATTTGAGCAACACTTCAATAGATTGGTTTGACCGTGTTTTCAATACTGGTGAGTTTAATTTTGTCATGTGGTAAGGAGTTTATGCTGCTTTCAACATTACTATTTCAGCCATGTTACTCTTATATTTTTCCAACTGGTTTCACTAGTACTAGGCAAGGGCTATGAACTGCCTTGCATAAGGACACTGGACCTGCCAAGCAAGCCATGACAGTGCTTTGGTGAAAACACCTTTTGATTGGTCTGAACCCAAAGGACTATTTAAAACTCTAGCAGACTAGTAGTCTTGAAAACATTGTCATATGAAGACAATTTACATGCAGTGAGCACATTTGTCCTTTTGCCATGATTTTTTTAACAAATCTGTGTTTATAAACCTTAACCTTATACATATTTGACAAGGGTAATTTGAGTCATCAGCTTAACTCTTTACCACACAATCCCGAGTTTTAATGACCCTGAGAAAGACACACTTTTGAAAACAATGTCAGAAAAGGAGAAAATGCTGGTAACCAGCATTTTCTCCTTTTCCCACAATGTTTACTACCCTACCAAAGGCAAATTCCAGCATTTGAGCCACCTTTAAATTGTCATCTGCAAATGCTTTCAATTTGGATAAGTCTACATTTTTGTTGTGTGGTAAATAGTTAAAGTTCATTTCAGTAAATTACAATATTGGGCCAATTTTTTAAGCTGAGACATAGAAAACATCCCTGAACTGGCCAGACAACTCACAGTAGCCTACAGTGTAGATAAAAGACTAGACCATGCAGTCAGATCTTGGTTTAAACAGTCTCCAAAAAGTAGGTTAAACTATACTTAGCAAACTATGAGTAAAAGGTATTTGGAAGCGTCACACTGGGGGAGGGGAGAAAAGAGTTGACAAATCTTTTACTGGATGACCAAATTTTAGAGTCGTACAAACTGAAAGCATCTGCAGGCAAAAACATTGAAATTGGTACAAATAAGCTAAGTTCTCTACGAGGGTTGAAAACATTATGGGAAAAGCAGAAAATGCTGGTAACCAGCAATACTTCTTTTTCCCATAATGTTTTCAATGGCCATCTTTGCAAGGGTTGTGATTGATTGCTTCAGGGTTAAAGCTGTCTAGACAGCATAATGATGGGAGTGCATGCAAGGGAGGGAACTTTTGAAAATGCCTTTCAGTGGAGAGACTACAATGCAAGTTCAACCTATGTATTCCTCTATAATTGACAGTTTTGAAAAACATTGTGGAAAAGAATATCATTATGCTTGCAGCAAAAAAACAATTTTTTTCCCCCACAATGTTTTCTCAACACTCCCAGCAGCACATTCTTATTGTGATAATATAAGTAATACAAGTAACCAACAATTTCTCCTATTCCCACAAAATTTTCTTCCCATTCAAAGATAACTTCAATCACTTCAATTTCTTGTCTGTTAATGCTGTCAACAGGCACCAGCTCTAAATTTTGTAATCTGATACAGGGTTAAATTGTTAATTTTTTACCACACGACAAAGTGCAGACCTGTCCAAATATAAAGTATTTGCAGATGACAATTTCAACATAGCTCAATTGATGGAATTTGTCTTTATAGGGTAAAATACATTGTGGGAAGAGGAGAAAATGCTGGTAACCAGCATTTTCTCCTTTTCCCACAATGTTTCAAAAGACTTTTTTCTCAGGGTTGATAAAACTTGAGATTATCACTGTGGTAAGGGGTTGACAGAAGATAATCAGTTGTTTCAGTTACCAGATGACAATGATTAAAATCATGTTACAGCATTAATGTACCATCTTAACTCTCTGACAGACAATTTTTTTCAAACCTGTCCAAACTGAAAGAAGACCTATTAACTCTTTACCAAACAACATAATTTTAGACTGGTTCAAATTGAAGGCATTTGCAGACGACAAAATAAACATGAATGAAAAATTAAAGTTTGTTTTGGGGAGGATAGAAGACACTGTGGGAAAAGGAGAAAATGCTGGTTACCAGCATTTTCTCCTTTTGCCACAATGTTTTCAAAAGGCCTCTTTCTTGGGGCCATTAAAACTCGGGATTGTGTGGTAAAGGGTTAAATGTAGCTCAAATGATAGTAATTGCAGTTGAAAAGGTAGAAAAAATTGTAGGCAAAGGGAAAAAATGCTGCTTACTAGCATTTTCAAAGGCCTTCTCTGCAAGGGTCATTTAAATTGAGATTGTTTGTAGTTTGTTGCCTGAAATACACAAACTGTAAATTTTCAGTCAATGCTACAGATGCATCAGTTATTACAATTTGAGGCTTTATTTGTCAGAATATTTGTAAAAGTAGCCAACAGTGTAGTTCAGAGATCAGACCACAAGTTTTAAGGTGCCTGATCTTGATCTGTAGTGTTGTACCTAGCTCTGAAACTTTGGGGGACACAAGGGCCCCTAATCTAAAATTTGGGGGCCATTTTGAAAATTTAGGGCATAGTCCATCAAAATGCATAAAGTTATATATCATACATTTAACTTGATATGCAAGCACTGCGCGGCAATATTCGGCCGACTTGCCTAATAAGAGTACTCATTCGCATTACTTGCTGAAAAGGGATTACTTAATTTGAGCCTTCAATCAATGCATGTTTTACAAGCCTGTAACCTTCTTCAAAATTCAACCCCCGAAATCGTAACAACCATTCCTTTTGAAAATGACAATCTTTCACTTTAATGTTATTTTCTTTCACAACTTTTCTCATGTTTACCCCTTCCAAGGACTTTTGTTTGTCTGTTGATGCACCAAATTCATACTCCGGTTCAGATACGATGACATTTCATGAATCTTCTGCCTAATTTTCTTTCAGTCAATTTTTCAACGTTATCCTAGGGAGAAAGGCTTTTAAAAACATAGTGGAAAAAGAAGAAAATGCTGGTTGTCAGCATCTTCTCCTTTTCCAACAATTTTTTCAATTTTTTCTATTTTTAAAAAGACAATTTCAATTAAGCATGACATCATAATAATGATCATCTTTATTGTCTGCAATCTTTCAATTTGGACCAGTATATAATTTTGTCATTTGGTAAAGGGTTAACCCCTTTAACCGCATAATGCCACCTTTTAACCATCCTTAGAAAGAGGCCTTTTGAAAACATTGTGGGAAAAGGAGAAAATGCTGGTAACCAGCATTTTCTCCCTTTCCCACAATGTTTTCTACCCTATCAAAAAAAAAAAAAAATTGCACCATTTAAGCCATATTGAAATTGTCGTCTGCAAATGTTTTCAATTTGGATAAGGCTAAAATTTTGTCATTTGGTAAAGGATTAAACCATACATAGACCGTATTTGTACTGTAATATGATAAAACATTCACTCAGCCATGCTACATTTGCTCTACTTCTATGGGAGAGTAAATGATATAATCTTACAAACTGGGATTTATGTGACAAGACATTTTCCTTTATTGTAACTATCTCATACTAATAGTTCAACAAGGAATCAAAGGACTCGAAGTCCTGAAAGCGGATTTGTGGAACAGCTAGTATTAAGTTATAATTATGATGTAATGAAAGAGAAAATTTCCATTACATGTAATGCACGTACATACATGTGTAATTAGTTAGTGGACTTAGCAAGTTCAGGGAAAGATGAAGTTGTTCTACAAAGCGGGATGGGCAGCAACTGTTATTTTACTACTTATAAACCCTTTACCACATAATCCCGAGTTTTAACGACCCTGTGAAAGAGCAGTCTTTTGAAAACATTGTGGGAAAAGGAGAAATTGCTGGTAACCAGCATTTTCTCCTTTTCCCACAATGTTTTCTACCCTATGAAAGATAGATATCATCAACTGAGCTACATTCAATTTGTTGTCTGCAAATACTTTCAGTTTGGTAAAGTACAAAAGTTTGTCATTTGATAAGGAGTTGAGGAGTAGCAATTTTACCTATCAATCTCACATGGTTTTATACTGGTATAAGATTAAGATCTGTATGTACATGTGTAGGATTGTATATAGGGTAGTGACAAAAACAATGTTGGGGTATACTAGCGAAAACTGAAAGTAGAATGAGTAGCATGCAACCATGTATAACAGTATCAGAGTCTGGTCAAACCGATAACATAGTACAGACCAGCTGAAACTGAAAATGAGCTCATGTGCCATTACACATGATGTATTTGGTACAGCTAGTTCAATCACAGTAAGCAGAACTTTTACAGTGTTGGACTAGACATCATACTAATTATCATTCTGATCTTGGATCTACACTGTACATAGTTTTGGCTTGGCATTGCACTTATCAGTATTTGATGTTTTTTTTTCACATTGAGCAAACTTCAATAACCTTCTGTTTGTGAGGGCTGAGCCAGGTAGCTTGGTCAGTACAGTACAAGGCTTGAAAACAGCTAACAGAAGGTCGCTGGTTTGAATCTGCAGATGGGCCAGGCTTGGGAAGAATTTTATGCACAATATACTGGTAAAAAGAACTCTAAGAAAGCGTGGATAGGCAGACTGGCTGCTGCAGTATAACTGAATTCATGTTGAAAATGGTGTTACAAAACACCATACAAAGAAAACTCTTTGAGACGACAAAGGTATTATCTCTTAATGTACAAGCTAAATTACGACCAACAGGAAACTTAATATAGTAAAAAAAATGAACCATTGGACAATTAACCCTCTACCAAACAATCCGCAGCTTAAACAAGAAAGAATGCCTTTGAAAACATTGTGGAAAAAGGAGAAAATGCTGGTGAACAGCATTTTCTCCTTTTTCCACAATGTTTACTACCTCTCAAAGACAAATCCCATAATTTCAGTTACATTTCATTTAGACTACCATTGTGGTTGTCTGGAAAAAGAGTTAAGAATAGAAGTCCAAGTTTCTGAAAAAACAATAATTCTATACCAAAAAGTGCAAAGAAAACAGAAAGTGCAAAGAAAATACAAAAGCTGATCCTATGGGAAAATTTGTTCATCCTGTATTAAATATTTTAGATAAAATCAATTTATGACAGAATCTTTTCTCAATACAAGGGCAATAACCCAATTCACTAATAAATTGTTTGACATCAAATTGTCCACATGACTTCTCTCCCTTTGATAGCTTGGCATAGCTGAACTAACGATGCATTCATTATCTGACATCTTCCAGAAGTAAATTTCAAGGTCCTGTGCGGTTCAGTAGTAAAGTGTAGGACTCGTGACCTGGATGCCCCGGTTTTGATCCAATGGGTTTTTTCGTGGGAGTGTCCTTGGGCAGGACACTTTGGAGCCATAGCCTTGTACTGGTGAAACCCTTGAGATACATGAATATGTGAGCTGTCATCGTGATATGAATGAAATAATATTGAAACAGCATAAAACACCATTCAATCCATCAACCAGAAGTAAATTTGCAGCAGACAACATTAAAATATTGGTTTAAAATTAAATCAAGGTCAATGAATATGAAGCAAAATTTCTTGAAAACACTGTGGCAGAAGAGATCTGCAATAAGACACAAAAGCAAAATGCCAGTTAACTCTTTAACACACGACAAAATTTTAGCCTTGTCCAAATTGAAAGCATTTGCAGAGGACAATTTCAATGTGGCTTACATAATTTGATTTTCCTTTGATAGGGTAGAAAACATTATGGGAAAAGGAGAAAATGCTAGTTACCAACATTTTCTCCTTTTCCACAATGTTTTCAAAAGGCTTCTTTCTCAAGGTCATTAAAACTCGAGATTGTGTGCTAAAGCATTAACTCTTTACCAAACAATACCGTGTTTAACCACCCAAAACAAGGACTTTTGAAAACATTGTGGGAAAAGGAGAAAATGCTGATTATCAGCAATTTCTTTTCACTACAATATTTTCTAACCTTCCAAAATCAAATTTCAGTTTGTAAATCAATTTGTCGCCTGCAAATGCTATGATTTTGGACAAGCCTAAAATTTCATCACTTTGTGCACTGAGCCCTTAATCATGAAAAAAAGAAATACATGCTAGAAAAAGGTCATCTGCCTTTGATTAATCTTTACCAAACGAGAAAATTTTGGTCTTACCCATATCCAAAGCATTTGCAGAAGACATTTTTTAGAAAGTTGAAATTGTCTTTCAAAGGGTAGATAATATTGCGAGAAAAGAAGGAAATGCTGGTTACCAGCATTTCTCCTTTTCCTGAAATATTTTCAAAGGCTGTCTACCTCAAGGTCGTTTAAACTAGGGATTGTGTGGTAAACGGTTTAATCTTTTCCAAAAGCAAAATTACTGACTCTATCAAATTAGAGAGATTTGCAGACAAAAAAATCAGTCAAGCTCAAAAGATGATTTGTGTATTCAAAATGGTAAAAGAAATAGTGGAAAAAGGAGAAAATGCTAGTAAGCAGCAGTTTCTCCTTTTCCCACAATTTCTTCTACTTTAGACTGGTTAACCCTTTACTACACAATCCGGACTTTTAACGACCGTGAGAAAGAAGCCTTTTGAAAACACTGTGGGAAAAGGAGAAAATGCTGGTAACCAGCATTTTCTCCTTTTCCTGCAATGTTTTCTAACCTCTCAATGACAAATTTCATCATTTCGACCAACTTTAATTTGCTGTCTGCAAATGCTTTCAATTTGTACCAGTCTAAAATACTGTTGTGTGGTAAAGCGTTAAACAAACATGGAACTGTTTGGTAAAGGGTCTAAGCAGGAAATTGCTTAACTTTCCTGTGATAAGACATTATATATGAGCCAAGCTCTGTGGAAACATGGCTTAATGCATCTGCGAAAAATATGAAAAGTATCGACCCTGAGACCACATAGGCTGACCTGGGCCAAAACTTTTTCACTGTTGGTCAATTCTTTGTATATCAAAGGACCAGTCTAACTCATGATTGAGTTGGTTGTTAGACAAAATAGACTTTAGGGATCCATGATCATGACTGATGACTTGCTTGGTACCATGTATCACAGAGATGCATCATGCCTCCTTTTGCCACAGCATTGCTCATATATTTGAACCTTTTACCACAAAATCTTGTTTTGATATCCTGAGGAAAATACAGCTTTATCTGCTGAAATGCATTTTCCTTTTTTCCCGGAAAACTTTCTGAACTCCACTTCCTTATACATGTAGTTGTTAACCCTTTACCACACAATCCCAAGTTTTAACGACCCTGAAGAAGAAGAAGGCCTTTTGAAAACATTGTGAGAAATGAAGAAAATGCTGGAATCAGCATTTTCTTCTTTTCCCACAATGTTTTCAGCCACTTCACAATGACATTTCATCTTTTGAACCACATTTTATTTGTCGTCTGCCACTGCTTTCAATTTGGAAAGGTCTAAAATTGTAGTTGTTAAGCCACAGGAAAAGTTTGGTAAAGGGTTAACCCTTACCCTGTTACAAAAACAGCCATTGTAAACATTGTGTAAAAAGGACCAGTTGTTTTTTGCAAGCAATTGCATTTTTTTTCCTGTTAACGCTTTTTCTGTACAATAAACTCTAAACCATATGACAAAATTTTAGACTAGTCCAAATTCCAGGCATTTTCAGTGGACGAATCATGTGTGGCTCATCATGAGATTTGCTTTTAACTCTTTACAACACAACAAAAATTCAGACTGGTCCAAATTGAAAGCATTTGCAAAACCACATTAAATGTCCCTTAAATAATTGAATTTATTCCTGAAAGGCTAAAAACATTGTAGGAAAAGGAGTAAATGCTGGTCTCCAGGATTTTCTCCTTTTTTCACAATGTTTTCAAAAAGCTTTTTCTTCAGGGTTGTTTAAACCGGGGACAGTTTGGCAAAGGGTTTAACGGGCAGAAAACATGGGAACTGGAGGAAATGCTGGTAACCAGTATTTCCCCCTTTTTCCACAATGTTTTAAAAGGCATTCTTTATTGGATATGTTAAAACTATGGACTGTTTGGTGAAAGGTTAATCCTTAACCAACCAACAGAATTTTTTTGAAAGACAACAAATTTTTATAAAATGTGTCTCAATCAATGGCCTTACAATGGAATGTATAGAAAACAGTGTGGGATAAGCAGAAATTGTTAAGTAATCAGCATTTTCTTCTTTTTCCTGAATGTTTCAAAAAGGCTTTATTCCACAAGGTTGTTGAAACATTTGGTCTGTCTGGTAAAGGGTGAACTCTTTACCAAACAACAACAAAATTAAGACTTGTCCAAATTGTGAGCATTTGCAGATGACAAAGTAAGTGTGACTCAAAAATTGAAACTTGTTTTAGGAAGTGCAGACAACGTGGGAAAGGAGAAAATGCTATGTTTTCAAAAGCTGTCTTTCTCAGGGTTGTTTAAAGTCGGGATTGTGTGGTAAAGGGTTAACTCTTAGAGTCTTCAATAAATCCAGCAGGCACTTTCATTCTAGAAACATAATTCTCATGCGAGCAATTTAATCTTACTTAGTTTAAATATATTTTATTCTAAAGAAGTGCAATTTTCACAAACAACACAATACAATCAAATTAGCTTATAAAATCCTGCAGAAATGGATTGGAATGGTCTGGCAAAGCTAGTATAGCGAACCTCTCTATCAAATTAAATGTGGCTCAAATGATAGAATTTGTTCTTTGATGCATTAGAAAACATTGTGGGAAAAGGAGAAAATGCTGTTTACCAGCATTTTTTTCTTTTGCCCACCATGTTTTAAAAAGGCTTCTTTCTCAGGGTCATCTCAAGTCAGAGTTATGTGATAAAAGGTTAACCCTTAAAGTGCCTTTCACCACTATAGTTGCCTTTGCAGTCTGTGTAGATCAAGATCTGGCTGCACAAAGCAGGCAGCCTGTTCTTTGATCTACACTGTCCACTTTGCTGAAACACTGTAGACAAAAGCAAGCACGAAATTAAAATTACTTGGGTCATATTTCTAGGATGAAAACGTCTCGTGACAGATTATTTTTGCGCTTTGAGGTTAAAGGCTAAGGATCAAGATTAGAAGCATTTTGGTCAACACCCAAGGAAATCCCTCATAGTTTGAGGAAAACCACTCACATCTTCCTGTTTATAAAACAATGCTTGACATGTAATACTATGTGCTAAACACTGAAGAGAAATTCAATCCTTCCGGCAGCATATTTGCACACAATCCCAACTTTTAACGATACTGAGACAGCAGCCTTTTGAAAACATTGTGGGAAAAGAAGAAAATGCTGGTAACCAGCATTTTCTCCTTTTCCCACAATGTTTTCTATCCTACCCAAAACAAAATCCAATTTTTGAGTCACATTTATTTTGTCGTCTGTAAATGCTTTCATTTTGGACTGGTCTAAAATTCTGTCACGTGGTAAAGAGTTAACCATTATTACACAATCCCTAGTTTTAACCCTTAGGCTGCTAAGCACAATTCAGTGACCTCTTGCGGACAGTGTAGATCAAGATCAGACTGCAAAGAATGTGCAGTCTGATCTTGGATCTACACTGTCCAATCAGGAGATTTTTTTTTCCCAAAAATATAACTTTAAAATAGCAACATCAGGGTTTTTACTATTGGCCTGAAAGTTTCATTTCACCTATTTACCAGGATAAGGGTTATCAACCGTAAGTAAGAATACTTCTAATGCAAAAATAGAAATATTGCAGCAAAAGCTCAGAGAATGTTCTTAACAAGCAATGCCTCCTTCTGCAACTTTATTTTTTCTAACTCTTTACATAACAACAAAATTTTGAATTTCACCAAATTGAAAGCATTTGCAGCAGACAATATGTAGCTCAAATGATGATTTCTGTCTTTGATAGGGTACAAAACATTATGGGAAAAGGAGAAAATACTGGTTACCAACATTTTTCTCCTTTTCCCATAATGTTTTCCAAAGCCTCCTTCCATAAGGTAATTAAAACACAAGACTGAGTGGTGACGAGTTAAGCTTATTGTGGCATTTGTCGAAGACAATGCCACTATGAGTTCAATACAGCATTTTGAAAATCATGTATCGTATTTTGTGCCAAACCTAAGGAAGTAAACCCAATTAAACTCAATTTTTCTAAGACATTTAATAAGTTTTTCGATTGCACTCAGGATATGAAAATGGAATATTAAAATAAAGTGGATTAGACCATCGATCATGGAAATACTTCTTTTTTTAATCGAAAATAGCTTGATCCACTATTGTTTTTTATTGGAGTAATGATACACACAATCTTTGTTTCCTGACAGCCCGATTCCGTGCTTGATCGTCCCAAACCAGTTTGTTCCTGGGCTAATTCGCCCCTGGGCTTGTTCAACTGGACTTGTTCGTCCCATAAGATTGCACACTACTCTGTTGGATTATGCATGACTATATAGTAGGTTGACTTTTAAGTGAATATTTTGAAACTATTTCTATGATTTATTTTTCAAATTGTTAATTCCACACAATGGCTCCCTTGACAAATGCCACACCATGCCACACTTTGATTTTTAACTTTCTTGGTGTTAATCCTTTGCATTTTGTGTTTTCAAATCGTATGCTGCAAATTTGCTTCACAGCATAAACTGGTATAGGGCTAGAAAGTAAAACCAGGGGTTGCTTTTTAACTCTTTACCAAACGACAATGATTTGGACGTTTCCAAACTGAAAGCACTTGCAGACAACAAAATCAATGTGACTCAAAAACTGGAATTTGTTTTGGGAAGGTAGAAAACATTGTGGGAAAAGGAGAGAATGCTGGTTACCAGCATTTTCTCCTTTTTCCACAATGTTTTCAAAAGGCTCCTTCCCCAGGGTCATTAAAAGTAGGGATTGTGTGGTAAAGGGTTAAAAAGCCAAACTCGAACACTTTCTTCCCATGGACTGATAATAGATATTGCACCAAAATTAATAAAATTAATTCCTCTCTCACCTATGATAATTGTCTCAACAATGGTTCTGTGGGAAAGCAGCCAGTGGCTTGGAAAGAATATTGCCAAAGTACTGGTATAAGAAACTCCATGAAAGCATGGACAGGTGCACTGGCCACAACAATTTAACTAAAATAATGTTGCAAATGTAACTCTTTACCAAATGACCAAATTTTAGACCGTTTCGGTTTGAAAGTATTTGTAGACGACTTTTAAGTCTTTACCACACAACATACACTGCTCAAAAAAATTGAGGGATCAATTAGTTTTATGGATAGTCGGGCTGCTTTAGGATTGTACTTGCAGTTCTACAGTCTAATTCATTTCAGCTTTTGATAAAATAATTTCTGCATGATAATGAACAAGAATAACAACTTTACACAATAGAAAAAATGTTTTATCAGGCATTACAGCTTTTCAGTGATGAATATAACACCATAATGTCGAAACAAAAGACTGATGGAATCGAATAACAGTCTGTTGCATTTGTGCTGAATGAATGTTAATAATGTGTGTGTCCTCCGCCTCTGTTGCGACACTCCTGGCATCTGTTTGGCATACTCCTGATGAAGTTAGCAATTGTTGCTTGGGGTAAGCCTTCCCACTCACGAAGTAATGACTGTGTATGCTCCTCCAGAGTTGAATGCCATTGATTTTGATGAGAAATCCTTCTGTACAAGTAATCCCATACATGTTCAATAGGATTCAAGTCCGGAGACCTTGAGGGCCAGTCCGTTACCTCAATACCCTCACCGTCAAGGTACTCCATGGTCAACCTAGCAGTGTGGGGCTGCGCATTATCATGCATTTAAACAAAATTTTCACCGACAGCACCGGCAAAATGGTCTTACAATAGGGTCTATGATTGGCATCCCTATGACGAACAGCCGTTAAAGTTCCCCTGTTTAGCACATAAAGTTCCGTGCGACCCTCTAAACATATCCCTCCCCACACCATGACTGACCCACCACCAAACCTATCGTGCTCAACAAATGTACAGTCCACGTACCTCTCCCCTCGGCGTCTCCACACACGCAAACGTCTGTCACATGATGAAATATGGAATCTGCTCTTATTAGTAAACAGAACAGACGCCCACTGAACCATATTCCAGTCAGGGTGGTTTTGAACAAATTCAAACCTTACAGCACAGTGCGCATGCGTTAAAATTGGGCCTACTGCCGGTCACCTAGCATGCATACCGCCAACGTGCAGTCGATTACGTATCGTTTGGGTAAAAATTCTTCTTCCCATAGTGTGTTGGAACTCTGCCTGGAGCCTTGTAGCGGTGCTCGGGCGATTCCGAAGAACCATCAACCGGATGTAATGGTCGTCTGCATTTGTTGTACAACGTGGTCGACCTGGACCAGGGCATCTGGTGAAGCTGCCTGTTTCCAGGTAACGCTGCCACAACCGCGAGACAACGCTTTGGGACACACCAAGGACACGAGCAACTTGATGTTGGGACAGTCCGTCTTCCAGCATCTGAATGGCCCTGACGATGTCCGTCTGCTGTAAATGACGTCGAGCTGCTCCACATGACGACAGCAACATTCCAATAGCAACAAGAAACCACAGAAACGCCGTATCAATATGGTTTCCTTAACATTAATCAAAAGAGGCAAGAGGAAGAGAAGCAACATGCAGGCCTTTTAAAGGCCCATTTTCTCCAGAACTGATTTTCACGTGCAAAACGAGTTGGAAAGACCCCAATTTTCATGTGGAGTTTGAGACTATACATGTGTCATGTTGCTATAATACATTTTAAACTTCCATTGTAAAAACTTATACGACAGTACCATTGACAAAAAGTGATCCTTTAATTTTTTTGAGCAGTGTAATTTTACACCAGTCTGAATTGAAAACATTTGCCGACGACAAATAAATTAGGGCACAAATGACAGTATCTGTCTTTGAGATCATTGAAAACACTGTGGGAAAACAAGAAAATGCTGGTTAACAGTATTTTCTCCTTTTCCCATAATGTTTCCATAAGGCATTTTCTTCAGGGTCGTTAAAACTCAGAACTGTGTAAAGGGTTAAATGAGGCTCAATTGATAGAATTTAAGTTTGAAGGAACAGAAGACATTGTGGGAAAAGCAGAAAATTTTCCGACCTTTTCAAAAGCATTCAGTCTAAGTCTCATTAAAGGTCAGGATTAAACACCATTCAAACAAACTGTAAATGGTAATCTGTATTTTTCTTTTTCCCACAATGTTTTCAAAAGCCATCCGCCTCAGGGTCCTTGAAACACAGGATTGTCTTGTAATGGGATAGGTGTCAGAGATAACATTCCACAAAGCAAGTACAGATCTGATAATTAGAGGACTAGATAACTGATAAAGACAGACTTGATGTGAGTTGATAACAACCCCAATATTCTGTCCATCCTTTTAACCCTCAGAGTGCCAAATAAAGCTATCAAACATCTTCATCCCAGAAACATGACCAAAATAGTTGCAATGTCATAGTTGCTTTTGTCTACAGTGTTTTAGCGAAGCGGACAGTGTTGTTCAAAGATCAGGCTGCACAAAATGTGCAGCCTGATCTTAGTCTACACTGGCCGCAAAGACAATTTTAGTCGTGAAGGGCATTTTAAGGATTGACTATCATCCACAATCCCCTAGCAGTCTACATATACAGATCACTGTGAGGCTTTCTATATGAATCTAGGAAAAACACTTTTCTCCTTGAACTTTCCCTCAAACTTATGGCTAAAAGCCTATCTGTCACTTCTAGATGTGTTTCACAGTCCTAAGTAATAGCAAATACAGAAAAGGATTAACCCTTTACAACTCCAGCCTGACTTCTAATGACCTTGCTGTACAGGGTTTTTAAAAGGACTGTAGGAAAAGGAGGAAATGCTCATAGAAAGCATTTTCTCTTTTTCCCACAATATTTTTTATTCTTCCTAAAACAGATTCCATACATTTAGCCTCATTTCATTTGTCATCTGCAAATGCTTTTAATTTGGACCGGTCCAGAATAATGTCAAAATGTGGTAGAGTTAAAATCGGGGACCAGGCTGTTTACAACTTCATGGTACAAATCTGTCAAGACAAGAGAATTATCTAACATTTTTGAAGCCAAGTGCTAAATTGCAGTTAATTTTAACACATATTATTTTCATGAAAAAAAAAAAACCTTTGGAGCTGAAATCAGTACAGCATTGGCAGACAACAATTAAAGTATAGCTCAAATAATGGGATTTTCCTTTGAAATGTTAGAAAACATTGTGGGAAATGGTGAGAATGCTGGTTTCCAGCACTTTTCCTTTTCCTACAATGTTTTCTATGGCTTCTTCCTCAGGGTCATTAACACTCATAAATGTGTGGTAAAGGTTTAAACTTCAATTTCAAACATATATAATACACTCTACCTTGATTAACTCTTTACTAAACAATCCCGTTTTAAAAACCCCTAGATGAACAAATTTTGAAAACACAGTTAAAAAAGGGAAAAAATGATGGGTTATCAGCATATTGCCTTTTTCCCCACATTGTTTTCTACCCTCTCTATGGCCAATCTCATCTTTTCGGACACATTTGTCTACTGCTGTCAATTGAAAAGAAAATGTCATGAGGAAAAGAGTTAATTCTTTGCCTCCTGAAAATGTAATAATGTTCAAGCAGTCTCCTAAAATAGTCAAGGTAAGTAGCGATTTTGATCTTTGAGTGAGCATGAACTTAACATTGCAGCTTATAAAAGGAAAGAAATTGCAGAGCAATTTCTCTTTCTACAAGGCTTGCATAAATATAGATTGTTGAGAGATCAGAAAAGAAGCTTTCTGCCTAGGGTATGTGTTAAAATAAAAAGGGAAAGATTTTATATTGAGGTAAATAAACTGTGGTGATAAAAGAGATAAAATTAATGCAAGTCCCCATTGTATTTTTGAACCATACCTGTGTTAGTAACTAAGGACATTTTCTGATTAACTGTTTTGGCCAATTTTAGCCAATTTTCCTGTCCATGTGGATGGGTAATTTCCACCCAACTTCCTCGAAAATTGTGCTTCATTAGATTGATGAAATGAAAACATACATGTATTTATTTCATCTTAATATTTGTTTGTAAATTTACACTGACTTTCGTTCAACACTGTAGAATTCATCTGGTGGCCCTTTTCATAAAATACACTAGATTGATATGAAAATGATAAAGCCCCTTTAACTCTTTACCACACAATCACGGGTTTTAACGACCCTGTATGGTAAGGGGTTAAAATATGAACAATCAATTTGAATTTAGGTCTATACATCAGGGCTTGGAAATTTCACATGGCCCCGTGTCATAAAGAGTGAACTTAACGTTTGGGCAAGTAGCAAATACTTACTATCACCAGTCTTGTAGAGTTATCTCTCTCTGAGCACTCTTCTCCATTGATTGATTGATTGTATGGTGTTTAACGCAGTTTTCAACATTATTTCAGTTATATTGCGGTTATATCGCGGCGGCCAGTGTACCTATCCATGCTTTCCTGGAGTTCCTTTTACCAGTAGTCCGCACAATATTCTTTCCAAGCCATTGGCTGCTTTCCCACATTACCATCGTCAAAACAATGGTCAGTGGTGAGAGAGGAATGAATCCTATCATCAATCCTCGGAAAGAAATTGGCCAAGCCAGGGAGCGAACCAGCAACCTCCTGTTCTCAAGTCCTGTATGCTAGCGACTGAGCTACAGGGCTTGGCACTCTCCATATTTGGTAAGAAAATGATCAAGTCTTGCGAGACAGTGTGATATAATTAGGTAAGATACAGTGTCAGTAACTGTACAAAACATTTACTAACCAATAAGGAGAATAACTACTGAGAAATAAAAGCCTGAATATACCCACTAGACACTGCATTGCAATCAAATATGCCTCTGTTAGTAAAGATAGTTACATTTGCTTGTATTTAGTACATGTTGCAAATGATTTTTGTGAAGCTGTGGTCGCAGTGATAGGTCTAAACCCACCTTTAACTACAAGAGCTCCACTAATAGAAACCATAAGTATTGTAATCCTGCCAGACAAGTGAAAAAGGATGGAAGAAGCCTTGTTTTACTTGGTGATTTCAAGAATAAAATCATGGCCAAGGTGAGTTTAGATTGTAAACCAATGATTAATTCCATAAAAGGACATGTAGATGCAAATTATGAACAGCTGTTTCCTAACAGATGCTCACTGAGCTGAAAACTCTAACTGATGACAAAACTTCACAAAAGTCCAAGTTGAAAGAATTTGCAGATGACAAATTCAGTGTCACCCAAATAATAAAAATTATCTTTGAAAGGGTAGAGAACACTGTGGAAAAAAAAAGGTGCTGGTTACCAGCATTTATTCCTTTTCCCACAATATTTTCAAAAACCCTCTTCCTCAGGATCATCAAAACTTGGGATTGTATAGTTATAGGTTAGTTCTTTGATTGACATAAACATTTTAGACTTGTCAACAACACAGTCAATATTTACCAATGAAAAATCAAAGATGCCTCACACAAAGATATCAATTTTTTTTTAAGTCAGAGCTCCAGATAGAGGGAGTGATTTTGATTTCAAAATTGAAAATATTAATTATTCTCCACTAAACCCTATGTTATGGGTACTCATTAGAATCGTCTCATTAAGATGATTCTATTGAGTATACACACAACATGGGGTTCGGAAGAGAAATAATAGATTTAGAATACCATCACTCCCTCTTATCTGGAGCTCTGTGAAATGGTAGAAAATGTTGAAGAAAAGGAGAAAGAGCTGGTTCATACCCACATTTTCTTCTTTTCCTAAGCTATTTTCAAAAGTTTTTCTGCAGAGTCAAGGGGTCCTGCTTCACTCAGTGGTAAAGTGTAAGGATTCACAATCTGGGGATCCACTGGCTAGAATCTCACTTGAAGCATTATTTGGCATGAAGATATGAGACTTATTACAGTTTCATAAAATAAAGATGAAATGCGATTAAAATCTGGCTGAAAATGAGTATGGATGTACCTTTCAGTTTTAACCCTTTACCACACAATCCCGACTTTTAACGACCCTGAGAAAGAAGCCTTTTGAAAACATTGTGGGAAAAGGAGAAAATGCTGGTAACCAGCATTTACTCCTTTTCCCACCATGTTTTCTACCCTTCCCAAAACAAATTTCAATTTTTCAGTCACATTTCTTTTGTCGTCTGCAACTGCTTTCAATTTGGACCAGTCTGAAATTTTGTTGTTTGGTAAAGAGTTAAGTCACTCAGAAAGTTGTAAATCATATCATCAGAATCCCTTTGGCCACTAATAAGACACAACTTCTGAACTCTTTACCAAATGACAAAATTTTAGACTGGTTGAAATTGAAAGCATTTGCAGATAACAAAGTAAGCAACTTTAAAATTGAAATTTGTTTTGAGAAGGCTAGAAAACATAGTGTGAAAAGGAGAAAATGCTGATTACCAGCATTTTCTCCTTTTCCCACAATATTTACGAAAGGCTCCTTTCTCGGGGCCTTAAAAGCTGGGATTGTGTGGTAAAGGGTTAAGACCATGGGAATAGTCTAACTATTGCAAATTTACCCCAATTTCTCTTGGTATATTCTTCTAACTTACTACTGCATGCCGGTCAAACTAGTAAGTGTTCACTTGACTCATTCTGATCTTACTCCAACTTTGTGCTAAAATACTGCTCCAACATAATCATGTGCTTAGCATGCTTATATATGCTTGCAATCTCCAAGAGGCTGAGGTAAAAGCTCACTAAATGTCAACAACACATAAAACATAGGTCAATATTGTCTTTCTGATATTGGTCAAGCACCTTTTGTAGTGGTTTAGATCTTTACCACACATTCCTGAGTTTTAAAGACCCTGAAGAAAAAGCCTTCTGAAAACATTGTGGAAAATGGAGAAAATGCTGGTAACCAGCATTTTCTCCATTTCCCACCATGTTTTCTACCCGTCCTAAACCAAATTTCTATTTTTGAGTCACATCTATTTTAATACAAAATTTGTCCTTTGGTAAAGCATGGCTCAGTGGTAAAGTGTAGGACTCTGGACCTGAAGGCACTCGGTTCGAGCCTCACAGGATTCAATGGGTTTTTTATGTGAGTGTCCTTTGGCGAGACAATTCAGAGCCCTAGCCTAGTACTGGTGGTACCCATGAAATAAATTGAATATTTGAGCTGTTGCCGTGATGTAACTGAAATAATGTTGATAGCAGCATAAAACACCATACAATCCCGACTTTTAACCACCCTGAGGAAAATTTCTTTTGAAAACATTGTGGGAAAAGAAGAAAATGCTGGTAACCAGAATTTTTTCCTTTTCCCACAATGTTTTCTAACATCTCAAAGACAGATTTCCACATTTGAGTCATATTTAAATTGTCGCCTGCAAATGCTTTCAATTTGGACAAGTCTACATATTTTTGACAACAAAGAATTAATGCTGTTTCCAATATGTTCCTTCAGTAATATCTAGGCGGCCCGTGCTCCTATCCATGCTTAATTGAAGGTTCCTTTACCAGTAATTTGCATAAATATTCTTCCCACGCCATTGGCTGCTTTCACACAAAACCATCGTCAAAACAGTGATCACCAGTGAGACAGAGGAATGAATCCTGTCTGTGCACCTACAGATGTGTTTCCTGGCTTTCTCATACCAGTAGTGACACAACTTTCTTTCCAAGTCACTGACTACTTTTCCCATATGAATCAGAGGTAAGAGGTGAAAAATTGCCAGGAAAAAAGTTCACCTCACTAGGTATCGAACTCGCAACCACCAGCTCATGAGTCAAATGCACTAACTGAGCTACTGGGTGGGCCTACAATGTTTTCAAAAGCCTTATTTCCTCAGGGTCATTTGCAGTCTGGTTTGTGTATTAACTCCAGCTTGTTCTGTAAAGGGTAGACTTTGTTATCATTTACTTGATTAACCCTTTACCACACAATGCTGACTTTTAACGACCCTGAGGATGAAGGCTTTTGAAAACATTGTGGGAAAAGAAGAAAATGCTGGTAACAAGCATTTTCTCCTTTTCCCACAATGTTTTCTGTTCTTTCTACAACATATTCAAATTTTGAGTCACATTTATCTTGTTGTCTACAAATGTTTTGAATCTGGCCCAGTCTAACATTTTGCCGTCTGGTAAAGAGTTAATTCATTCTACAACTTTGTAAGGTACACAAGTTATATACATGTGGGTAAAGAAATTTATTTTATCTTGACATTTAGTTAACCCTTTACCACAAGACAAATATTTAGACTTGTGCATATTTAAAAATGAAAAATTAGATGTGATTCAAACTGTGAAAGCCCCCCCCCCCCCCCCCCAATTGAAAGGGTAGAAAACATTGTGGGAAAAGGAGAAAATGCTGGTTACCAGCACTTTCTCCTTTTCCCACAAGGTTTTCAAAAGGTCTCTTCTCTCAGGATTGGTAAAGCTTAGGGTGAGAGGGAGGGGGGAGGCTTAGGACAGGGCAACATCTACTTACACTGACAAAGTCATTCATTTTTAATACCTTTTCAGGTGAGTTATTTAACCCTTAACCCTTTAACATACCATCCCCAAGTTTAAATCCAGACTTTTAATGACCTAGAGAAAGAAGCCTTTTGAAAACATTGTGGTAACCAGTATTTTCTCCATTTCCTACAATGTTTTTTACTCTATCAAAGATAAACACCATCTGACCTACATCAAAATTGTCTTCTGCACATGTTTTCGATTTTGAAGTGTACATTTTTGTCGTGTGGTAAAGAATTAACTGTTTACATGACAAAACTTTTGATTTTACAAACAGAAAGTATTTGCGGACAGGAAAATAAATGCAGCCTAAATGATGAAAAACAGTCTTCTGAAAAGGAAGGAAACATTGTGGACAAAGGTGAACATGCTAGTTACAAGTCAAAATAAAAGAATTTCCAAACAAGAAAATAAATGTCACACAAATGATGAAATATATGCTTCTGAACGGGTAAATAACAATGTAAATAAAAGAGAAAAAGCTGGTCACCTGCATTTCTCCTTTTCCCATTGTTTTCAAAAGCTTTCTTCTTCAGTGTCATTAAAACACAGGATTGTTTGGTAAAGAGATAAAGTAGTCACTGTTGCTCTTAACCCCTTACCACACAATCCGGAATTTTAATGACCCTGAGAAAGAGGCCTTTTGAAAACATTGTGGGAAAAGGAGAAAATGCTGGTAACCAGCATTTTCTCCTTTTCCCACAGTGTTTTCTAACTTAGAAATGACAAATTTCATCATTTGGGCCACCTTTAATTTGTCGTCTGCTAATGATTTCAATTTAGTAAAGTCTAGAATTTTGTGGTTTGGTAAAGAGTTAAGGTATCAGTACACAGTTAAAAACAAGTTTGCAGATAAAAAAAAAAACTGCACTAAATTTCAAGGTCTACATATACTACTAGTATACTACTAGTCTACTACTGAATATCTCTCAAATGGCCTTGCATTTCTACCCTGAGAAAGAAAACTTAAGAAAACATTCTGAGAAAAGGAGACAATGTTGTTACTATGAACATCTCTTTTTCGTACAATGATTTCTGCTTTTCAAAAGAAAAATCTTCATCATTTCAGGCGAGCTTGATGTAAAAGCTTTTTATAAAGGCACGTCTTACTTTGTCACCTGGTGCGGTGCTGCTGTTACCATGGATGCAAAACTTGGCTGTCGTTCATGGCAAGGTATTTAATAACTTTGTAATGCAAGAAAAACTTACTGCTTTCAGGAACAGAGTACATCAAGATCACAAGTTGCAAACAATGCACAGCCTGATCTGACTGATCTTGACTATCCAAAAATGACCATAACAAGACTTGAATTTGCAATAAAGATTTAACCCAATAAGCTCTTAACCATTCACAAAACACAGTCCAACTTTTCATCCTCCTGCTATGTAAGTAAATTGAAACTTTCAAGCCAACAGTAAAAACCAAAATTTTGCTATTTCAAAGGTACTTTTTGGGGAAAGATATCTCCTATTCCCAATAGTATGGTCTTGATCTATATTGTCCTTAAGAGGTCCCTGAGTCACACTTAGCAGCCTAAAGGTTAAAGTCCCCGAGGAAGAAGGCTTTGGAAAACATTGTGGGAAAACAAGAAAATGCTGGTAACCAGCATTTTTCTCCTTGCGCCACAATGTTTTCTATCCTTTATACGGTAGATTTCATATTTTAAATAACATTTGACATCTGTAAATGCTTTCAGTTTGGACAAGGCTTATATTATGTTGTCTGGCAATAAATTAATAACTGAAATGAGACATTTTACATATGGAAAAAAATGCCTCAAAATTAAGAGTCGTAAGTATAATATGTCCAGTATATCTCAAAGAATATACAACAAAGTAAACCTATGATGACTGATCAGACCACAAGTGCAACTCAGTCTCATCCTAATCAGCCCTATGAGATAAAGCAACAGATTAATCCTTTAACACATAATCCTGACTTTTAACGACCCTTAGGAAAACGCCTTTTGAAAACATTGTGGGAAAAGAAGAAAATCCTGGTAAACAGCATTTTGTCCTTTTTCCCGCAATGTTTTCTACTCATCCCGGAACAAATTTCAGTTTTAAGTCACTTTTATTTCGTCATCTGCAAATGCTTTCAATTTGGACAAGTCTAAAATTTTTGTTGTGTGGTAGAGTTAACTCTATTTGCGCTTTCCTAAATGACAAATCTTAAACTCTTTCAAACTTTTTGCAAATGACAAGTTTGAAGTTGGTACGATTGAGCTTACGTTGTCTGATAGGGAAGAAAACATTGTGATAAAAGCAGAAAATGCTGGTTACCAGCATTTTGTCCCTTACTTATGTTGTTTCCCTGAGCTTTCTCCCAAAGGTTAAATCTTGGGATTGTTTGGTAAAGTGTTATACACTCAAACCTAGTACCTCTGCTGCTAATTACAAGTTTTAGACCTCTTTTACCCTTTACCACACAATCCTGACTTTTAATGACCCTCACCGAGATGGTAACCAGCATTTTCTCCTTTTCCCACAATGTTTTCTACCGTTTCAAAGAGAGAAATTATTTGAGCTACATTTATATTGTCATCTGCTTTCAATATTGCTTCAGTCCAAAATTTTGTTTGGTAAAGTGTTAAAATCTCAGTACATCTATTGCATTACTCCTCAAAAACTGTCAAGCAAAGTCCCCACTTCCCAGTGGGGGTGTTTCCTGGGATGATGCCTCAAAAATCATATAACCCCTCCCCCCCCCGCCCATATTGATCAATGTAAGAATCTGATAATATGACAATATTCGGTAAATTAGGGAAGATCCAAATTATCAAAGAACTATACCTGGTTCTTCGGCCCCTTTACCGGGCGGGGTCGTCATTCGGATAACCTCAGACATGCTACTGGAAACAACCGTTTTCTGTTCCTTGAAGTACTGGTCAGTGTCTGCGTCCACAAGCAACATGGTGACCGAATCACCAGCTTTCTTGATCCGTTCTACCACCTGTGAATGGTTTTCATTTCCAATATTTACACCTTCAACTTCTACAATCCTATCCCCTTCTCTCATTCCTGCCGCTTCGGCAGGTGAATCCGCGTCCACTTTACCGATATACTGCCCAGCACGCCCTTTTTCGGCATGGAGGTTGAATCCATAGCCTGCAAAGTCAGGCCATTTTCTTATTGTGCACAAGCGAGGGTGGTATTCGCTGTCTTCACTCATTGTTCCTAAATTTGTGTCTATTAACGTTAGTGCTTCCCTTCACCTGGTCTACAGTACACCGTTCAAGATGGCGGCTGTCAATGAAAGTCACATGATAAAGAGAACCAATCAGAAATTACTATGGAGCAGGTAATTCAGGTACGTACTTTTCACGGACAGTTGAAAATATGTATTTACACTTTCAGAGTTTAAGTTTTTATTGGATTATTTCTCTGACTGATATAAGTTACTGTTTCAAAGGATATTACACTTCAATCGTGACATTTCGGCATAATTAGTCCTTTACATTTCTCATGTATGCCTACGTGTATGTGGATCACTTAAAGCTGATCGGTCAAAAAAACGATCCATCAAGACTCTTTCAACAAATTGTTGATTTTCAGTTTCATACTTACGAAACGTTTCAAGTAAAAGTTACGGAGGCAAAAAAGAAAGTAAACAAACAGACAAAACATGCCGAGAAGGCGCTGTTCAGACATAAATAGTTCAAGATTTAGTTTGTTTTTTTTTAAATGAATAAACCCTTTACGAGCCGACAGTTTTAGACTCTTTCAAATTCAAAGCACTTGCAGACTATAAATAAGATGTTGCAGAAATAAAGAGGTTTATCTTTAAAAGGGTTGGAAGCATTTTGAGAAAAGGAGAAAAATGCTGACTGGGCCTACCAGCAGATCTCGCTCTTCGTTTTCAAAAGCTTTATTTCGAAAGGTCGTTATAACAATGTATTGTTTTTGTACAGGGTTATCTTGTCTGTTGCAGACGAATTACGATTTTGAAAACATCCTTTTAAAATATGCATCTATTCGGTTGGCGGGTTGTACTTTAGTGCGTGTAAATATACAGAGGCTAGTTGCAAACAGTAAAATTCCGAATCATGAGCAAATCTCCTATCGCCAAAAAAAAATACGAGCCACGCTCTGGCAAAAGGTGGTTTATTGCATCTCCGTGATGCATTATATAAAGGAAGTCCACATGTAATAATGGATCCATAAAATCCATTTTGTTTAAAAACCGACTGAATCATGAGGTAGACTGGTCCTTTGTCATGCAGAAAATTTATCAATAGCAAAAAGTTTCAACACAGGTCAGCTGCGCGGACTGCACAGGCTGACATGGTCGATAGTGTTTTTATTTTTGCAGATGCATTAAACCAAACTACAAAATTTCAGACTATTAAAATCAAATGCAGTCGACAAATCAAAAGTGGCTCAAACGATGACATTTACTTTTGATAGAGCAGAAAAACATAATGGAAAAAGCACAAAATGCTCGTCACCAGCATTTTCTCATTTTTCCACGATGTTTTCAAAAGCTCTCTGTCACGGGGTCGTGTAAACTCGGGTATGTGTGGGGGTTGTGTCGTAAAAAGGGTTAACTCTTTACCGCACTACGACGGGTTTTAACGCCTCTAGGATTTTAGACTTATAAAAACATCGTAGGTCCAAAAGGAGAAAATGCTGGTAACCAGCATTTTCTCCTTTTCCCACTATGTTTTCTAACCTCTCAGAAACAAATCCTTTCATTTTAGCCACATTTAGTTTGTCGTCTGCAAATGCTTTGAATTTGGCACAGTCTAAAATTGTGTCGTCTGGTAAAGAGTTAATACCCTTTTCACAGTGGATGGCTCATATGTAGATGTTGGCCAGCGAACAGATGAAGTCAGTAGCTTAATGCAAGTGATAGCTTTTCCTGTTTATCCCTTTCCCAAACGACAAATTTTGGACTGGTCCTAATTGAAAGAGTATGCAGACGACAATTTTAAATTTGATGAAAATGGCAGAAAGTTCTCAAAAAGGGTAGAAAACACTGTGGGAAAAGGAGAATTGCTCGTTACGAGCAATTTCTCCTTTTCCCACAGTGTTTTCAAAAGATTTGTACTGCAGACACGTGAAAACCAGGGCTTGTTTGGGAAAGGGTTATTCAACCGTAGATCAATGTAAACCATCTTATGCGGCAGATTAAAAGATCAGCTGGTGTGTTTTGTGTTTGTTAAATCTTTATCTACATTCGCCTCAAGGTTTCACGACATGTATATGATAAGGGAAATAACTTTTACATTTAAGTACATAGTAATATCATATTTTATCTCCCTTGACAATATTTGTACCTTGCAGACTTCCGATGCCTGTCATATAATTCTTAGTTACTTGATTTTCTAGACGACGAAGATGAAGAAGAAGACGACGACGACGAAGAAGAAGAAGAAGAAGAATTGTCGGAAACCCTAGCTGTATTCAAATCTCGTTAAAAAGCACGGTTCTTTTTTGTACGTCACTCGAAATTCTTCCTCGACTGCTACTTTAACCCTTTAGCTGCTAGGCGAGACTCACTGACCTTTTGCGGACAGTGTAGATCAAGATCAGACTGCATGTTCTGTGCTTTGATCTACACTGTCCGATACGGTGTTTTCTATCCGGTGAAATCAACTTTGAAATCGCAATATTTGAGTTTTTATAATTGCGAGGAAATTTTTGTTTCATTTATTTAGCAGTTTAATGGTTAACACTGTCAGCTACCAATATAACCTGACCTCTTTCGACCCGCGGCTGACAGTTTAATCCAATAAAACCCAAAGATCTTTATCGAATGGCACGACTAAACAAGTGGACGGCAAAGATTCAAGATCAGACTGCACGTAATGTGCGGCGCTCTGGGAAAGAAAGGGGCTTAATGCATCTCAATGATGTATTATTCCAGGCAAGTCATCGTATAATTATGGATCCATAAAATCCATTTCATCCAACAACCGACTGAAGCCTGAGGTAGAATGGTCTTTTGACATACAGAAAATTGATCTAGAGCAAAAAGTTTCTACCCAGGTCAGCCTGCGCAATTGCGCAGACTGACCTGGGTCGATACTCTTTGTAGATGCCTAAAGCCTTCTTTTCCCTTTTCATGCAGCATGTCTCACATTGTGTTACAAATTCGCGGGAGACAAACTTGAAAATATCATTATATAATGTTGAAATACCATATTGAAGTGAGGTTTAGCACATATTTATGCATAGGTATGAGAGAAGGCGAAACTTACAAAACCAATTTATTATTCGCCTTTGGTTACGAAAGGCTTGAACGATTAAAGGCCCAATAGGGGCCAACAAATGATGCAGGTGTTTAAATGCATTTGAATTTAAATTTTACCAGTTAAAAATATGGAAAACATTGAAAAGATGGCATTGTGTTATTGTGTGGTCGATCCAAGAGTTAGTTACTGACAGAAAAATGAATTTCAAAATCAGACAATCTCTGCCAGCGACTGACACTTGGACCGACCGAACAATAACAGACTGTCATCTTCACAATAATTTCAACACTTTTAAATGGTAGGATTTAATTCAAATGCATTTTAACATCCACTTTGTTTACATTTGGAAGCTATTGTTACTTTAATATATGGTCGGTGATCTATATCTCACAATAAGCCTAGAGCTGACTGCTTCCACACCAGTTGAAAATTGCAGATACTTTGCTTTGATGTAAACAAAATATTCGTGATTCGCTACTACGTAATCCTTTACAACAGCAACAAAAACATTCGGTGAACCTCGGATGATCTGGTGATCAAATCCCTCGGCCGTATCACGTTGCTAGATATGCACCTACACGGTACATTTCTTCGCCGGAAGTACACCATTTTACCGTTTTTTAAATTGTAAGGCTCCTCTTCAAAAAGAAAACATGAATCACAATTTCTATCGATATCTTTTTAAGAATATTTCCGTCAGCAAACAGTGTGTAGGCCTACATTCAATTTTTAGCGTGTTTATCATTTCCGTTGGGAACTTTCATCGTCAGATCAATAGATAAGAATAACTTTACTGTGGTTGTTCATGTCGTTGCTGAGCGATTTACAAGGGCGCCGCCATGTTTAAGATCATGTGACTGGTAGTTCATAATGGAAACCTCCTTTATACGGACGAGGTTAGATGTAGGCACGGAATCGGCCGAGTTGTGACGAGTACAACAAAAACTGCAATAAAAAACTTGTTATTTGGGTGACTTATTGTAGATCTATTTTTAGGGTATGTGAATTTATACTGGAGTAAAAAGTCCAGATATGTCCTGAGATTGCAGGTTGTTGGAGCTGCGCAGTTCTCAATCAAATTCCCGCGCAAATTCAGAGTTTGGAAGTTGCGAACGCACCTTCCATTCTGACACCCGCATTTTTTTATCGTTATTTTATGAATACTAGGTTAATCGCACATTCGTAAAAATCACAGCAGACTTTAACAAAATTCATTTCTTTTTGGACTGAAAACTACAAATTAATTACAATTAATTCATCTGTGCTGGTCACTCTCTTTTCTGCATGGATCGGTGAAGTGATCGGTTGGTGTCGGTTTAAGTAAAGGCCAGGGACAGCACAAACAATGGTGATTTATTCATCAATTTACAAATTTATAAAGAAACCGTGGTACAAGTGACGTCATACGTCACGTATATGGCATGCAACACACGAAAAGGGGCTTTCGGACATATGCGTAAAAGTGTGTCGTCCCAGATCAGCCTGTGCAGTCTGTGACTAATCCGAGACGACACTTCCCGTTTTTGTGCGATTTTCTGTTTCACGAAAGTCTACTGTATGAAAAAAAACCTTATTTAGTCGTAAAGTGCCGTCTCGGATTAGCCTGCGAGGACTGCGCAGCCTAATCCGAGACGACACTTTACGCAAATGTCCGAAGGCCCCTTTTCGTGTGTTGCACGCCAATATATATGTAATTACATGTACTTATAAGGTATGGGCCGTGCTCTGCCAAAAGGGGGCTTAATGCATCTCCGTAATGCATTATACCAAACAGGACATCACCTAGTTATGAATCCATAAAATCCATTTGTCAAACAACCGACTGAATCATGAGGTAGATTTATCCCTTGACATGCAGAAAATTTAGGTAGCGAAAAGCTCCGGCCCATGTCAGCCTGCGCGGAGTGCGCAGGCTGATATGAGTTGATGCTTTTTCGCAAATGCATTAAGTCCCACTTTCCAAAGAGCACAGCTCATACTTATTTGTCGCACAGCTACAATTTTCACTGAGAATTCTTGGAACACAAATAGACGCGTGACGCATAGAAAAGACGCTTGCAGTCGAAGCGTATTTTTAAGCGTGTTCACAAACCAGTTCACGACCGCTATTTCTAGATATGCAAATTATATTTGATATATATATCTGTGTCAAAGATAAGGATATCGTGTACTCAAGTGGACGAAATGATTGTTTCAAAGATTCGGACCTTTAAATAATTCAGTCTTCACTGTTTGAAGCTTAGCTACCGTTAATCATCAGTTACTTTAAAAAACTTTAAACACACTGCAAATCTTTTCAGGGGTCATGCGTTAACACGTAGGCTGCTAAACGGAACTCACTGACACTGCTGACAATGTAGATCAAGATCAGACTGCATAGAACAAGCAATCCTGACCTTGGATCTACACTATCTGATAGGAAGATTTTTTCTAAAAGAGTTTGAAATAGCATCATTATTGTTATTGTTATTTTTTTTACTTTCGGCTTGATTTTCACTTATTTACCAGGATAAATGTTAATCTGCATACAGTAGTTTTTCGAAATGATTACTCTCTGCAATTACGACTGGCTACATGGGGATGTTTTAGAAGCTGGTAGCTTATTGTTATTAGGTACTTGCTTTACCCATAAAGACCAGCAAGACCATAAAATCAAAAGGGCGTTAGCTGTACTTGCAATGATGCTGGGTTGAAATTTACAGGTCCTCTTGAAAAGGCAGCTGTAATATCTATGAACCGGAATCAGTCCTTGAGATCAAATAACTGAAACCCGAAAATCGTTGTTTTACCTTACTACAGTTGAATAAATGTTGGCCATCACATTTCAAAATGAGTTATGCTCCGGCAAAAGGGAGCTTAGCGCATCTCAGTGATGCATAATACCTAGCTAGTCATTACATGATCAAGGGTCCATAAAGTCATTTTTTCTAACAATCGACTGAATCAGGAGGCAAACTGGTCCATGGACATGCAGAAAATTGACCAATAGCAAAAAGATTTGGCATAGGTCAGCCTGCGCGGACTTCGCTGGCTGACCTTGGTCGGTACTTTTTTTTTTTTTAAAGATGCATTAAGCCCCTTTTTCACAGAGCATGGCTCGAATACTTTCTAATGTGTCATTGATGAACAAGTTGTAACAAGAATCAGGCACAGAAGAAATCAGAATAGTAAGTTTCTGGCAAAGATTTTAGATATGCTTCATCCTATTGACCTGAAATTAACCTTTCAGGCTTTGTGCCTGTACGATAATTATTCAGTGATGGTGGTGGCGTGAATGAATATCTTTGGTCACGAATTATACTTGATATTAGTTTTTTTTTTCAGTTTTCCGGCCACAACCTGTTCAAGTTTCCTAGTACAAATTTCCCTAGATACTTAATTATCCTGAGTATCAATTGCACTGGGTACGAATAGTGTCGGGTACCAATTGTTCCTGTACGAATTCCACAGGTACGAATTGTTCTGTAACAATAGCTGATTGTGGCGCTTTCTAGAACGCTTTTGCAAAGAATAATAGGGATACTTTTTAGAGAAATTAACAGCTACATCCCCGCTCTCTCAGGGGAAAAGCTGCTGCGGGTCAAATAGATTAATTGGAGAGGTCATCAGACCTCTCCAACAGTGGTGAGTTTAAAAGGCAGACTGCCTCAGAAGTTGCTGTATAAATCCATTCTTTTTGCGAAATTGTTCTGATATACAGTCAGTTTCGTCATGGTTTTATAAATAAATTGAAATAAAAATACTGAAATAGGAAATAGACGTGGTTTGTTTTTACATGATGATTTCAAAAAAAGATTTGTTATGATTGATTTGATTGCAGATGATCTCTCCAATAGTTGTAAATTTTCTTTAAACAAATAAAGCTAAGCGGGAAAAAAATCGTTAAAAAAAGAGAACACCTCGGGAAAAGATCACGCGACTTGAAAACGCGTGAAGGTCACGTGTCTGTCATGTAATGCTTAGGTTTCTACGCAATAATATAATGCCTTACTTGTTTGTTTACATTTACCAATATATTGAATTTAAAAGCCAATAAACTATTTGAAAACATTGACGCTGACCTCTCCTGGCTTCTTTTTCAAAGAAGCCAACTTGTTTTCTCACCATGTTCAATGTACTAAAACGAAAAAAGGTAAAAGTGTGACACCATTTGCGCTTGTGGTTCATGGAATGTGACACCATTTTAAAAGTTGACTCGCACGGGATAGGTTTGAAACCGAAAGTAGGCAACTTTTTAGCATAGTTATACTGTTAACGCTAATCATTCAACCTTTAGACTGTTAAGCGCGATACAAGGACCTTATCTGGACAGTGCAGATCCAGATCAGACTGCACAGAACGTGCGGTCTGATCGTGGATCTACCCTATTCGATAAGGAGATCTATCTTACCCTCCAAAATACCTTTGACATAGCAAAATCATGATTTTTGCTTCGAGGTTTCATTTCATTTATTTACAGGATATGGGTTACTACAATGAAAATATGACGTATTTACTAATGTCCTACATTTTTGTAAGATCGAGAAACCACTCCAGATTGAAAAGGAATAGTCAAACTTTAACGTGATCATTTTATCTGTTTATATGTCTACATCTATATGTAGGTATAGGCCTATATGAAATAAGATTCGGTTCTTTTGACAGGCATTTATCGCTACGATACATCTTCTATTATTTAAATTGTTGGTCGTTTTATGTATTTGAGCTGTGCTATGTGAAAGGGGGACTGAATGCACCTGCAAAAAGTATCGACTCAGATCAGTCTGTGCAGTCCGCAAGCTGACATGAGTCTGTGGAGGGACATGAGGTAATATTCATGAAAAGTCTAGGTACTGAATAACCAAATAGTTAGATTTGTGTTTCAGTTAGTGAACATTTAGAATGAACTTAATCAATAACTGCGTTTCGAACGCTGGGCCTTCGGCGTCCAGTAGGAAATCAAAAAGTTCAGTATACACACGTCCAAGCAGGCTTGTCTTGTTCTGCTAGGGTCCGTTTTTTTTTTTTTTATGAAAAAACTTAAGTCTCTTATTTTACTCAAATCCACTACCGCCCTAAGGTTCTGACTTAAGTTGAGTTTGTTAGTTGAGGCATATTTCAGCAACATTAACAGACTGTAGTAACATTCTCAAATCCCGAGTTGACACTACATTTCAGACTCGCCTAAGCGAAGTAAATGGACCTTTAAAAGTCAATGAACAGACTTGAGTCCATTATTTTGCTGAGTTGAGTCCGAAACGTTGTGTCAACACAGGACTTGAAAATGTTACATAAGTTTGTTACTGTAAGTGGAATGCGTCTGGAATAATAAACTAAACTTAGGTACAAAAAGAGGATTGTTTGGACATTCAAGTTTTTTCGTGAAACCGAACCCTAGTGATTTCCATACTCGTAAAATTCTTTAGGGTTTACTTTGCACATGAACAATAAATGAATCCTCATCTTCGATTGTTTTCGTTCTTTGTTTCCACTTCGAACAGCACTTCAAAGCTTTACGCTACAATTTTAAGTTTACTCTGACCTGTTTTGTATTTTTGAGTGAATTGTATCCGTTGTTTCACCATACAGAAGTAGACATTAAGTGCGGGGATCAAATACATATGAGCCATGCTCTGTGAAAAGGGGACGGAATACATTTGCAAAAAGTATCGACTCATGTCAGCCTGCGCAGTCCGCGCAGGCTGACATGGGCCGAAACCTTTTGCTATTTTTAAATTTTCTGAATGTAAAAGGACCTGTGTACTCATCATTCAGTAGGTTGTTATACAAAACGGATTTTAGGGATCTATAATACTCTGATGATTTGATTGGTAACATGCATCACGGAGATACATTAAGCCCCTTTTGCCAGAGCATAGCTTTTATGTATGGGTGATGTGAGACTCTTTGTTGTTTCTCCGTGAAACCCTCACACTCCAAATATACATGTATAACATTTTATACGAATGATTGTCGACGCCCCGTGCCACGCAAATTGCATATCTTGCAACTCTGTTTTCTTGCCGGCTTCTTGAAGCATGGTGGATAAACCAATATTTACCTTTTATAATAAATCGACCCCTTTCTTCCACTTTTTCTTTATTATTAAAAAAAGAAAAAACACCTCATATTCTTGGAAATGTCTCCCTTTGTGCAGGATGCTCCATGTTCGTTTTATGCTAGAAATCTGGTGAATTTGAGTAGACTATCCTTTTTTGAAAACTAATGAATTTACCTAAATTTATAAACTGGAATACCGTATCTTATTCTGGAGCTACAATTTCTTTGTACGTACGGATACGCAGGTCTGAGTGCAGTTCGTAATTCATCGAGCAAGGAACTTACTTACATCTGTAAACTGGAATGTAACATTCTGAAGCCCCCTTCCTACGTACCCACACATCTTCATCAAGCAACTCGCAAAAGTCAACTAAATTTTAAACACTATCTTACAGAACGACATTGCATTTCAGTCCTAACGGCACTGACCATGGTTCAGAGAGCTGTGTGATGTAGTTAAAATCGAACTAGGCGATCAGGGGATAGGTTTCAAAACGAAAGTAGTTTTTATCTTCCTGCTTTAAATTTTATTGATATTGATAAAAATCTTTGATTTGGATTAAATGAAGTTTTGAAAACCCATTAGGATACACTAAACAGTCTAATAAACAAATGGACCGGTAAGTTTACTAGAAAAACGCAAGAGTTAAAGCTATTAAAAGATGTTAAACTGTTGCCAGTCTATGTACCATGACCATAGATATGCGACTTTCTTGTAAATTTGCGACGAATATATCAAGGAAGTAAAAATAGACTAGACTGCCTTTACTTTTCATTAATTTAGACCAAACATAGGCATATAGTTTTTTGTCGGCTAATAGCTGTTGCATTTTTTTCCCAGGAAAATCCATGGGTATTTTATGAGCGGTCGTGAGTAATAAGCTTATCCGCATTATATTTAAAAGCGTATGATTAACTCTTCACCAAGCGACAAAATCTTAAATTATTCCAGATTCAAAGCATACGAGGACGATAAATGTTGGGTAAATAATAGAATATGTCCTTGAATGGTTGGAAACATTATGGGGAGAATGTTGGACTTTTCCCACTATGTTTTTAGAAGTTTTCTTCCTTAACATGGGATATATATATATATATGTGTGTGTGTGTGTGTGTGTGTGTGTGTGATTATGTATTTTGTGTTGAAGATTCAGTTTTTAACAGATTAAGTCCTTAAATCAAACAGATTTTGGTGTGAACTTGACATAAAATTTGTAATAGTCATAGATCTAGTGATCAAAACATTTTGAAGCAGCAATTACAATTGACCTATATTCTTCATAGCCAATATCTTTTGCAAGTGTATAAACAAAGTCCATTACAATATGGATAAACGCCGATGTGTCATTAGGTATATTTATACGAAATAGAAAACAAAGAACGGGTATTTTGCATTTTGGAATTATTGCTTATATATGTATAAATTTATATATATACAAGAATGTACAACTAGTTTATCGTTTAAAAGATTTAATACAGAACTTTTTGTTTAGATCTAATGTTCTGGTTTATTCCTACCAGATGAAACACTTTGCCATTATACAGTTAAACCTTAAGCTGTTTAGAGGAATCAGGGGCCTTAAATTGCGGACAGTTTAGATCCAAGATCAGACAGCACAGAACGTGCAGTCTGATCTTGGATCTACATTGTCCGATAAGGAAATATTTATCCCCAGAAATCACATATGAAATAACAAAGACACGGTTTTTACAATCAGCTCGAAAGTTTCGTTTCATTTATTTAGCTGCATAACTCTACCAAACGACAAAATTTTAGGCCAGTCCAAATTGAAAGCATTTGCAGACGACAAAATAAAAGTGACCTAAAACTTGAAATTTGTTTTGGGAAGGATAGAAAACATTGTAGGAAAAGGAGAAAATGCTGGTTACCAGCATTTTCTCCTTTTCCCACAATGTTTTCAAAAGGCTTTTTCTTTAGGGTCGTTAAAACCTGTGATTGTGTGGTAAAGGGTTAAGGGTTAAACAGAGTATTTGTTTTAACAGTGAACGAATACTTTGGAATGAAAAATATTGTTCATAAAACATAGATCTTAAGTGTTGTTTTGTTTAGGCTCTATCTAAAGTCAAAATGATATTGTTCTGATTGACGCAGGCAATCGCCATTAAATAAAGTATCATGTGACAAGGCGTTCTATTATTATTCGAAAACCTTTAGATTATCGCAGTTATTGTCATAATGCAATATCCGTGGAGTAATTTTGAAAGATTTAGTTTTGCAATTATGTGTAATCTTTGTAAGAAACATACTCAATATACCGAACAAAAGAACAGGAACTTGATATCACACAGTGTTAGGTCTTTACAGGACGACAGAATTTTAGACTTGTACAAATTGAAAGCATTTACAGACGAAATATTAAATGTAACTGAAGTGATCAGATTTGTCTTTGAAAGCATAGAAAACATCGTAGGAAAAGGAGAAAATGCTGGTCACCAACATTTTCACCTTTTCCCGTTTCTAAAGGTCCTTAACCCTTAGCCTGCTAAGCACGACTCGGTGTGCCATTGCGGACTGTGTAGATCAAGATCAGACTGCACAAAAAGTGCAGTCTGATCTTTGATCTACAATGTCCTATATGGTATTTTCTCTTCGTGGATATTGACTTTGAAATCACAATAGTCAGACTCTTTCTATCGAGTGGAAATTTTTGTTTCATTCATGTAGCAATTTAAGGGTTACAACACTGGTTTGTGAAGTAAAGGTTTAAGGTATTTAAAACCCTTCATTCAACAATGCCGTGTTGTTACGAACCTGAAGAAAACCATCATAGGAAAAGGAGTTCTTAATCCATCGTTTTCTACACGGGCCTTTCAAAGACAAATGCCATTATTTGAGCCATATTTACCTTGTCTTCTCACCATCTTCATATGCATTGAGTTTGGACCAGTCTAAATTTTGTTGTCTGGTAAAGTGATAAGCTTAGGTAAACCGTATGATTTTACCAGAAAGTTTAATTCCCTTAACCCTTAGACCTTCTCATAGTTCAACACAAGTCAACATAAATATAGTATATTTATTTCAATGGTAACGTGGTAGGGAGCACTTGAGAGTGCAAGCGTATATACATGTACCAACAAGTACATTGCAATATATCACAACTAACCATAAACACCTACATCAATGGAGTAATAATCATCGCCTCTTGTTTAGCTCAACCGAACTTAAGGATCTAACAGTTTTCCCCCTACATGCTGTCAACAACAATAACAACAAGGGTTGCTAGTATGAGCAGCGACACAAATACATGAATACATACAACAAACAACATTGTTCAATTTACAGCTCAGTCCAGTATATATAACAAATGGCTATAGGTAATACTATTTGTACTAGCAATTAAATGGTGATTTCTGTCTCATTCAACAGTATTTTTGACCATATGAGCATCGTTCATTACATTTATCAATTATTGTATGGCCGACTCGCCCAGGAAAAACCAGAGATAAGAACTAAAAGTAGAAAAAACCGTGGAAACCTGTGCCCATTTGTCAACGTCTGGTGCCATGTAATGTTGAACTTCATTCAATGAATTGGATTATAACCTACCAAAATAACTTCAGTTAATTGTTGATGACCATAACAACGCTCGTGGAAATCAAGTGATTTATTTTGGAAATGATGCGACTGTTTCGATAGTATTCTTGCTATGAATTAGCGACAGTACTACAGAGCTACAGTGCTGAACTATGTACCGCTAGGTACCTCCACTTAATTTCACAAAAGAACAAACGTCTGTACGCGTTGCCCTCTCAAAGCTGATTGAACCTTATCATGAATCCCTTGCTTTATATCCTACACGTACATATCGAAGCGTCATCGAACAAAGGAAAATAATTTCCTTCTAATTCGTTCCTCAAACGTAGGAAATTATATTTCCCTTAACCCTTAGACCCTCTCATAGTACAACACAAGTCAACATAAATATAGAATATTTATTTCAATGGTAACGTTGTAGGGAGCACTTGAGAGAGCAAGCGTATAAACCTGATCGAAAAGAACGGGCAAACGAGCGGAATATCGAATGATACCATTCGAACATCCATTTAAAGAAATAGGAAATAGCTATTATACTTGCGTACATTAGCACTCAGAAGACAGACGTAGAAACGCCTTTTTTTTTTTTTATAACAATCTTTCTGAACACTTGAAGTCACGATGAACTTCGGCATTTACCATTCTCACTTCTTTTACCATGGATTGGGAATTGTTTCCAGACGTACATGTATATATAATACGAAATCAATAGAAGAGTAGAAATGTATCATTGTCATGAACGGCAAAACAACTTCGTAGCATCCTAGGATTGTGACAAATCTATAAATGAACTCGAAACATTAACCAAAGTATAATCGAAATATTTTGCACGAATTCCCAACCATGTTCAATTCTCAACTCAAATGAAAACAGCGTATACGATTCGAAATAATATTCAGTATTTCGGAATTCACAAAGTAGATCTATGAATTAAGCAGCAGTTATTCAGAAATACGAAACAAGCACAAATTATTTCTTGGTTGTGAATTTAATGTGTGTAGCGTGGACTGCGTTATCTCCGTTTCGATGGATTCTTTCTGAACAGGTGGTTTTAATAATTTCTGTTCATGCCTTCAGAAATATTCACTGTACAAAACTATCTAGAAAGAAACTTAAACAAATTTCTGTCCATACCTTCTGAAGTCTTCGCTTTAAAAGAACTGTCTGTGAAGAAAAGACCTAACATAAAACATGAGTTAACTTTATAACACAAATATTTGTAACAGGAATTAATAACTTGAACCATTACACACTTGAGTAATGAAATCAAGAAAGCACCAGCAGAGAGTTCATGGCCACTTTTTGAATCTGTCTGTTTTACTGTCCGACTCCAACAGACACGTTTCTGTCATTCTCGTTTTTGTGCCAACTGCTGTGGACGCCACACAACCAGTTAAAGGCGTAGGCCAAAGTCTCCACCAAAACGTACGGAACATCACCTGTGTGATTTCTACGACTACGAAATCCATGTCGTCTATAAATCATAAAGAAATAAGAACTATACACAGTATAATGAAATAGCTGTACACAGTCATATCGTCATAAATACTGGTGTTCCCAACCAATCTTTCATTCGTTTTCAACGAACGGTTGAAAGCTACATTACGTATTTCTATCAAGCAATCAGTCTTGTGTACGTCAACAGAATTAGGTATTCAGTTCACTCTTTCATTCTAAATTGATCTAATACTACAGTGGTCATTTTCTTTAGAAAGGATTCTTATCTGCATTTATTCTTCTGCAAGTAAACCAAAAACATGTATCCAGTGCGCATTTTTAATGCGAATTAATCCGAAGAATGGATGGCATTTAGTGCAGGTACTTATTTACATCACAACATTTTCGTAATACTGTCAACTAAGCATATAGGTCGGTGCTAGAAAACACTGGTTAATGCATAAATGTTCAGTGCTACATCACGCAGCCTAACCTTTCAGTGCTACAAGTTGCACATTTCATAACCTCTCAGTGTTTCACTTCAAACTTACTACTTGCAAATATTCATTTTCATTACCAAACAACCTTTTTATACAAAAGCATAAAGCTCAGTGATACAATGCGCTAGTACTTTACTTTATTTTCAGTGCCACAATGCGCGAAAATACTTTACAATGCTACCGTACAAACAAACCATAATCGCGATTATTCAGCTTAGAGATGCATACAAGACACAACCATTAGGTGCCAGTGCACAAAGAAATCGTAAGAACTGGCCCCGTGCTTATAAAGAAATGTTGAGAATGATCTCATGCTCAGCACAAAACCGTACTCAACGGCTTGAGTTTTGCTCACGGGAGTTTTGAACTCAGACGTTGCTTATAAACGTCGCTTGAGAACGTTCTCAGCTGAGCACAGTACGCACTTAAAACTTCGTGAACGTAAGCGACCAAACTACTAAAAATAGCCGATACCAGCAGATTCGGCCTCAAGAAGATTCGACCCATGGCCCATGGCCGACCACGTTTTTAGCTTAGATATTCTGAAAATTCGGCCCGAAAATGAGAAGATTCGGTGCATTTACGTTGCCCCAAGTATGATTATGCATTACTTGTCAAGATTTATGACACATATACATGTAGGTTCGGGAAGAGGCACGTTTGGTGTAAATAATAGGCCTATATATAGTAAATGATTTGAGGTTTCCGTAAAACAAAAAAAAAAAAAAAAAAAAATACATAACAATAGAAGATTAGCATACTTGAAGTACTTCATTATCATTATTTCTACTATTTCATTTTTTAAATGTTTCCAAGACAACCCCCCCCCCCCCCCAACGCACACTTTTTAAGAAGTTGTCATTGATTAGGTTTTGTTCCGTGATTGGAGACATGTGTTGGTGATGAAAGCCAGGTAAAGATGTGATAAACACCGTTCTGCAGTATCTCTATCCATTTTCTACAATTTGAATCAATTAACCTTCCATTGATATCCTTCTTACCGAACTTCGTTGTTATTTGACGCATTGTCACTACTGTTTTTTCTTCTTTTTTTAAAAAAACAACCAGACCTGGACATTGTCCAAGATCAATTATGAACAAAAACACGTACAGGTATATAATATAGATTATACCTTTAGTTTATATTTCAAACATAATCGTTTTATAAACAGTCAATCCAGACAGGCCTAAATAATTACATGTAGGGGAAAGCCGGGTAAATTCGGACGTTTTTTGCAGCACCTTTGCGGAGGTTCAATTATGAGGTATAGTGGTGAAACTCAGACGCAAGTCCACCGTTACTCATTCGGGCTATCATTTCACTTGCATTTTATTCGCAAAATGTCAAGTGAAATATGAGGCAAGATGTTAAGAAAGATCGTTTTTTCAACCTATTGAAAACGGGTAAATTCGGATGCGATAGGCAAAATACGGACACAAAAGAGGGGAAACCCGGACAAGTTAGTTATCGCAGGGTGAAATTCGGACAGCTTGAACTTTTGTTTAAAAATCTAAATCATCAATTATAGATTTTCGGAGATGAGATTCGTCAATCTGCGTAATATTCTTTGCTAATCAGTTGATCACTGACATAGAATGTATTGATAAGGATGATTGTTACTAAATCCACTTGTTGGTTATTCCGAGGATTTTCTTTAACAACTTAACAAAACTATAATGAACCTTTATCAACCCTTTTCCAGACAATGAGTTTTGTTATATTTAAATACAGCAAATATGTTTTTTTTTTTTTTTTTTGGGGGGGGGGGGGGAGGACCGATCGGAATAAATCCTAGCATTAGCTATCGGTTTATACCAGTTTATACGTTGATTGCTGCCAGTCCGAATTTATACCACATATGAAAAATAGTGGAGGAAGCTCGGACAACTTAAAATCTCCTTATTTTCTCATTTTTTTCTCTCTAAAAGTAGTTAAAATTGTTATAATCGTGTTGCTTATTAATTCATCTGTCAACAAACATCAGTTCTATAATTGTTTTCATTCATACTATAGCTTTTATTGGTTCGAGAACGGGACATACATGAATCCGCCGTGTTTTGAAGTCACCCAACTATCAAAACGAACGCGTGGGTGCATGACTTTAAGAAACTCAAACTAAGTCACCATCTTCGTGACGTAATTACTTTATGGAATTCCTTAAAAAGGACAGAAAGCCCATTTCAAAGAGGTGATAGTTTAAGGATATTGGTGCAGCATTTCGTAAAAAAACGTGGACTTTAGACAACCTTCCGTATTTATACGTTTGTCCGAATTTACCCGGTTTTCCCCTACGTGTAGTATCATAATATTTGAATGGAAATAGGAAAATATCCGAATTATATAAAAACAAACAAGGAAAGGTACGTAAATGGGCAAAAGTAAGACAGTATCTCGAAATCTTCTCCACTGTTTGCATTGAGTCGAATCGTCTTGCACACAAAAAATAGCATGTTCTAATCGAATGCTGTTGACAGCTGATGCTTATGCCGATCCAGCTAGTTTGCCGGATCCTGCAAGAAAAAAGAATGAATTCTAGCCCTGAGCAAAAAAGTGATTTTGGGAGGAAAATTATGGAGGATTTTCGCAGTTTTAACTAAATCACTGCATACACTAACTTCGGTGGTACTTTCTAAGATAAGAAGCCACCCACCTTAAAATGTATTGATAACAGAAGTAGCCAACAACCTTAATAGTATTGATTACATGACAACCAATCAACTTCCGTTTAAAAATAGAATTCTGTTGAAGTTTTGTTTTGAAAATTCCAACTAAATTACCAGCATTAACTGGAAGAACTTCTGTTTTGTTTTTCCAGCTTCGATTTCGATGGGGAAAACGATAAATCTGTTGGCAAAACATTTAAACCAACGCCTCTTTTCTTTGTATACACTGTTCTGTCGTTGTTCTACCTATACTGTAGGCCTATTCAAACTGTCCTCGATACGAATCATGAATTGAACCGGTTGCTAAATTCCTCTGAGCAATCCAACTAGAAGAAGGGTTGATACATGTTACTAACATTGTTAGGAGGGACATATTTTTCTTTATAAATCGCAGGTGCGCCAGTTTTGAGCAAGCCAATGATAAAACTATGCCGTCCCTATTCTAAACCGATATCGTTCAAATTCTGTACCGTCACGAGTACGAAACTCCAAAGGGTTAACTTCGATCTTCGAAACAGCGTGGTTTTTGCCTCCTTTTACACCGAATCTGTCTTCTACAGAGGCCAATGTATGCGGCGGCATTCATTATCAAGACAGGGCAAACTCTCTTGAGTCTGGTTCAGACCATACTCAGCAGAGTTTGAGTTTCATGCTCAGGTGAGTACGATCTCAAGCTCAGGATTCTTTATAAGCACAAAATTCTGAGTCGGACTCAGGGCTGAGCAAGAAACCGCTCCTTGAGCATGAGATTGTGCTCAAGAAAGTTTTATAAGCACGGGGCCAGATTTGCATTACGCTCCCATAGTAGAGTATACGACAAAACATAGAACTCAGTGCTACAGTTCACTAGTCATGACTACTTAGTGCCACACTGCACAAAACACACACACAAAACTCGATGTTACAGCGCACATAGGACATAACCGCTCAGTGCAAGTGTACATAGGCTAAGTGCCAGTGAATATCGAACTCTACAATTACACATTCACGTTACAGCCTTTCCTTCCACAGTGCACATAAAGTATAGAACTTAGTGCTAAGTGCTAAAAATGCACAAATCACCTTCTTGCTGCAACAGTGTACACCAGACATAACCGCTCTGTGTAAGCGCACATCGAGCTCATCCAAATCTCTGCTATTATGCATTCGCATTACAGCAATTTCGTTTTAAGTGTGCAAATAAGATGAAACCCGGTGCTACAGTTCACTAATCATAACCAAGTGCTTAAATGCACAAATCAACATTTCGGTATTGCAGTGCACACTTGTAAGCCCTAACCGCTCAGTGCCTGTACACACCAGCTTAGTGCGAGTGCACATCCAATTTTCTGCATATACGCATTCCGCATTACATTTTCGCTGCAGATGTACAAAGGACATGGACTTAGTTTAGTGCATTAATCATAACTAGCTAGTGCTACAAAAAAAATAAAAAAAACTATGGTGCTACAGTGCAGACAAGACATAACAACTCAGTGCCAGTGCACTTCGAGCTCAGTGCCAGTACTGATCGAGCACTCTACAAATACACATTCGCATTACAGCCTTATTGGAGAGGTCATCAGACCTCTCCAACAGTGGTGAGTTTAAAAGGCAGACTGCCACAGAAATCGCTGTCTAAATCCATTTGCTTTTGCGAAATTGTTCTGATACACAGTCTATTTCGTCATTGTTTTATAAATAAACCGAAATAAAAAAAAAAATGAAATAGGAAATAAATGTGTTTTTTTATATGACGGTTTTCCAAAAAGATTTATTATACGTACTATATTGATTGAAAATGATCTCTTCAATAATTGCAATTTTTCATTATACAAATAGATCTTAGCAAAAAAAAAAAATCGTTAAAAAAAGAGAAAGAACACCGCGGGAAAAGATCACGTGACTTGATACTATCTGGAATAATTCGTACCCTGGAGAACTCGTACCCTAATCCGACAGCACGAGTTCTCTGGAGAACTCGTACCCTACAAATAGATATAAATAGGTCAATCAGTATGTTTCAAGTTTTATTTTTCAAAACTGACTAGACTCTAGCATTTTACTCAGTTTTATAAAAAAATCTATGGATTTATAATGATATAGATTTGATGAAATAACACACAGAGTTGCTTCTGTTATGCAAGATTGCGAGAATCCCGCGAAAATCAACTTATGAGCGCAAAAAAAGTCGTGCCTCTTCGCCCTACGTACCACTCACCTCAAAAGAGTCCGTGGTCCTTTGGTTTTGGGCGGATTGCACAGGCTGACATGGGTCGATAGCCTACTTTATGCAGATGCATTAAGCGCCCTTTTCTCATAGCATGGCTCATTTATCTACTTTCTTAAATTTTTAACGTTTAGACAAACAACCTCTTCACTTTACATGTCTGCAGTAGACAACTTTTCAAAATACTTTGGGAAGAGGAGAAGCTGCTAGTCACTGCAATTTCTCCTTTTGTCACAATGGTTTCCATCACATCAAAAGCACCATCTTCCGCATTAATTATCAAGGTTTGAATTGTCGTCTGTATACTTTTTCTGTTTGGGACAGTCCAAAAATTGCTGTATGTTAAAAGATAAAAAAATGTTACATTTATTTTTAACATGTCTGGTACTAGTATTATGTATAGGCCACCTTTATTTATTGTCATCAGGTAAGGTTCTTGCCTATTCAGTGGAATTAGCAAATTGCAATAAATTTTAATTGAACGATTTCTCCTTTCCAAAAATATTTTGGCTTATCTGAGCACACATTACAAACATTCATTAGAGGTTTGTTCCTTTTGAAAATGAGCCAAATTGGATCATCATCTTCAGTTTTGTGTCCTTGAATTTTGAAAAAATATGCATTTCTGAGCTTGTTAATAGCATATGGCCTACAATTTCTTCAAATCTTTACCAAACTCGCATTGTTGGATATTTATGAGAGCTTGGTTCCTTTCAAAATTGAGCAAAACCGGGTCATGGAGTCACAAATTACATGCTCTTGAATTAAAAAAAAAAATTTTTTTTTAACTGTTTGAAAGCATTGATGCCGACCTCTCCTGGCTTCTTTTTTAAAGAAGCCAACTTGTTTTCTACAGTGTACAAAAAATGTAACCCAGTATTGCAGTGAACTTGTCATAACTTCCTATTGCTACCATGTACTTCAATTTCAGGATTAAAACCAAAATAAATCTAATATTCAGACAAGCTGCAACTGTGCAACATTTCTACCAAGCCAGCACATTACTAACGAACATATATAGGACTTTATCAAATGTATTCATCGCCATTCAAGGGGCTGAGTTTTTGTGTGTGTATTTTTAGTATTTCCTGTTTCCCCATGTCTTGCACTTCCACCACTAGTATTTTGTGTCTCGCAAATGACGTGCTCTGTCGAAACAAAACCTTGACTTAAAGTATGTTTCCAAATAACTTATTGAGCAGGCAAGATACAAGCTCTGTCTTCAAACAACTTGCTTCCGTCCCATATATGAACATCATTGCAAAACAGTATTTTAACTTGTGTACGCCACCACTCACCAGCACTGTCAGCACTCCAATCCTGATAATATCGAACGAACTGAACTGAACTGCGCTTTTGCAGTGTAATATAAACATCGTACATGAAATTTATGTAGGTTTTTTTTAACAGTACATATATTCATATCTAGTAATTATGTTATTGACTGTGGTCATACTTTCAATAAATAAATTTTACATGTCTTCACAAATTCAGATGTTTCTGTCTGTAATACTTCTTGATGATGTCTACCTGCTACCATGCAGCTGACCGTACCGACTAATGAAAAGGCAATCCCGCCGGAAGTGTTACTCTCACCACATGCGTAGTATGAAGCAGACGATATTTCTCACCAACCATACTTTTCTTGAAAAACTTGCCTTCCCTGTATTCTTTGTCCACCTGAATTCCGAAAAGTCAGGTAGTGAATCATACATGACAATAGAATATGTTAACTGCTAATATCTAACATCGTGTGAGCAGACTCCCCCCCCCCCCCCCCACTGCATTATTTTACAACTTGATCATACAATGCAGTATTTCGCAACTGACTTTAGCGTAAGGCATAATTTACCTTTCTGCTGATTTTGATCGACAGGTCATATCAGCCAATCAAAACGCAGTATAGCGCGTCATGTAAACAAAGGGTCAGACAAGTGATAGTCTTTACAAGTAACAGACAATGTAATCGTTTTCTGTTTATTTCAACCATAGAAGACCGGATTATAAAATAATTACTTCGAAATGGATTAAAGTTGCACGCAAGTATCATGTGGTAAAGTAATTGTTAAATCATATTGCCTGAAAAGAAAACTTAATTTATCCACTCCAGAAACCCAGATCTATGTAAAACGTCTCCGGTAGATTCAACCAGGATTCTTAAAAACCATCCACTCTACCAACAGTTTTTTTTTTTGTTCAATCTTTGGGGAAGGAAAAAAAACCGATTATGCCAATGTGTATTGTTAAACTACATGTATCGAAATCTAACTGAACGAACATCTTTCAAATTCCAAACCATTACTCGTAGACCGTCGTAATCGTTGCATGTATACAAATCGAGCAACAGGAGGAAGGATATTTTATTGACAGCCACTCGTCACCCTGTTTTATAAATAAGTTGACATTGCAAACGTCATCATGTTGTAATACTTTAGTGAGCATTCATATTTTATTCCTGTTTCATAAAGACAATTGAATGAGACTGTTAATGGCACTTTCGCTTGGTTCGAACGACTCTTTGCTTTCCCCACGATCGTAGCATAATTGATAATTGAATGCACGTCCATTCCAAATCAGTACAAGACGAAGTTTTGATGCATAGCATCAAAGAAGCTGGTTTTTTTTTTTGTTACCATCAATGAGGAAGGTGCTTTAGCAATAACTCGCTTATCTTGTTAATAAGGTGCTTTGTGGGCAATTTTGTGATTAGACCTTGAATAGCACATCGGTTAACACAAACATACCCGACCAGTCTTGGTGCTAGCTTGACCTGCGAGACAAAAGCAACACCAAACAACTTTTGTTAGTTTACTTGTTATATCACTTCGATGCATAGGGTGTTTTTCTTAAGAAACATTATCAAACACATATCCAGCGTTTCATCGGTTTTGTCTATTGTTTCTGTAACTGCAAACTTGGCACAAATCTGAAATTATGGTTTTGAAGTGATTTGAAATGCAATGACTATAAAAGAGCAGTTGGCTACAGTTTTGGTAGGAGTGTGTTTTTACGTATTACCAGAAGACAAAATCTTAAACAATGTGGAATGGAAATGAAGGTACTATCTGGGAAAGAAGTGATGACATTTAGATTCAAAGATCAAGATAAACAACTGTAACACAGAATCATGAATTCAAACAACTTTATTTTAACAAAAAAGGATCATCAAAAGTATAAAAGCATCGTATTAAAAGTATAAACAAGAATGTTGGTGAAACACAAAAGCCCCTGCTAAGGCAATTTTTATCTGTAAATTTGACATTGAACTGTGACCTTGAAAGATTATCTTGGCCTTAGTACTAACAGAAAGGTCTTACTGCAAGGAATACATATGTGAAATACGTAAGCCCTATCAATTACTGTTCAGAAGTGTTTGTGCAGATTGGAGTCACAAACAGACAGGACAAAACCTATATGCTCCCGATCTATCAATTGGGGGCATAATTTCAATTTACAAATTTCTAACTCGTCTCTCTTCAAATGTCTAAAGTTAGAAGAATGACATGAATTGGCAATAAAAAATACCTTTGGAATATGAAAAACCACGTGTCTAGTAACGCTTTATTCTTATTTTAAATAAAGTAAATTACTGCTAGCAGTTTAAAAGCATGTACCCTTTAGCAAACTGGAAATGCAAGCTTCCCTTGTGGAAAAGATAGCAAATACTGATTATTAAGTTAATAATCTCTCTTTGTATAATTTTTATGAAAATCTGTAGTAGAGCAGCCTTAAGTAAAATTGATTATACAAATTATGATAATCATTACAATGTAATAGCATGGATAACGAAGAAAGGAATGGGGTTTTACGGCACATCGACAGCTAAGGTCATTTAGCGTGCAAGACATGTAAAGACAGCATGGATAAATCATTTTCATTTTATTAATATACAAGAGGACCATGAAAGTCCTCCTTGTAAACTACTGGACATTAAGGCTTGAGCCATTTTTTTTTTTTCAAAATAGGGTGGACCCAGTTGGAGCCAAAACGTGACTCAAAGTAGGTATTGATATTTCTTCATGAAAAAAAAAAAACATGTTCAGTGATGAAGCTAATCATACATGAAAAACCCTCTTACTATGGTGAAGTTTACCACTGCTCATTGTTTCAAGTTTACAATTATTTTATTGACCTTAAAACTACAAAATGGCAAACAAAGAAATAGTTCATGAAATGAAAGATTTTTTATATACATATTATATGCAGTCTTGAAAACAATACTTTAACTTGTGCCAAATATGTGTCACATCACGTGAAAAAAGGGCTTCTTGAAAGTGCGAAAAGTGTCGATCCTGGTCAGCCTGCGCATTCCGCTCAGTCTGACTAGGGTCGAAACTTTTCGAATTTGGTAGATTTTCTGTATGTTTAATGTTCATTCTACCTTATAAGACAGCTATTTTGAAAATAACGACCCTGATCTACCAGCACTGGCCTCTATCTCTCTTTCAACTTTTTCATTATTTATTGTTATCTATGACTTGATATTGTACTTGCCCTACAAAATCTGTACTTTTCATGCTCGCAATTTATGTTAACAGCACAAGGAAAGAAATGCGTAATATTGCGCTAATCTACTAGTTTTAAACTGATCCCATGTTGTATCGTGTATTACACGTATAGTAGTATCAGGGGAGGTAACCAGTCTATACTAGTTTATGAAGAGTTACGCTGCCTGTGGAATCAGTCATTAATCAGTTAATAAATAAATATTTATATATACGAAATCTGTACTTTTCATTCTCGAAATTCATCTCAACAGTACATACAAAAAAAAATGCATAATTTTGAGCTTATTAGCAACATACTATTAAAAGTATTTGCGAGTGAATCTGTCGGAAAAGTTGTGCAATGATGTATCCCGAAATTCCCCATTATTGGAAGCCGGCTTCAAGAGCCGGCTTCCAATAATCCTTATAATCACCCCAATTGACCAAACCAGGGATCGTATGTACATTTACGATCCCTGACCGAACATACCCCTAGTTTAAAAGTTTTTACAACACTTATCTGTTAAAAAAAAAGACGACAAACCACCTAATTGATCTCTTACAATAAAACATTGATTTCCACCCAAACAAGTGTTAGAGGTGTTAACTAATCCTTACCAGACAAAATAATAATAATAAAAAAAAGATTAGATTCGTCTATTTTGAAAGAAAATATTGCTGTCGACAAATGATACGTTGCTCCAATTTTGACATTTGTCTTTGAAAGGGTAAAAACATCTAAGGAAAAAGAGACAGTTTTCAAAAGTCTCCTCCTTCAAGGTTAAATCATGGGATTGTGTGGTAAGGGTTAAATTGTAAGTCCTTTTTCATATTGTTTACTGTCAAACTGACATGTTACATACTGACAGAATGTCTTAAACTTATGCCTCTATTATTAACAAGCATTCTGATAGTATTGCATAGCAATACACAGTCCCATACCGGCCGTATGTATCGCTGGCATGTCAGTGAAATTTTTTAAGTCCAAGGCCCGTAAATGCGTCAAAAAGCAGTGGAGCGGGACGAACCTCGAACTTGATGTGTAAGTCATGGTGGTTGATGCACACACCTAAAGACCAGTTCTATATGTAGCAGCGTTTAGAAGAAAAGTGCGGAAAAATGTTTTATCAGTGAAATTTTGTAAGTCCAAGGCCAGTAAATGCGTCAAAAAGCAGTGGAGCGGGACGAAACTCGAACTTGATGTGTAAGTCATGGTGGTTGATGTACACACCTAAGATCAGCTCTATATGTAGCAGCGTTTAGAAAAAAAAGTGCGGAAAAATGTTCAATCAGTGAAATTTTGTAAGTCCAAGGCCCGTAAATGCGTCAAAAAGCAGTGGAGCGGGACAAAAACTCGAACTTGATCTGTAAGTCATGGTGGTTGACTTAAACAGCAAAAGTCAGGTGAATATCTACCAGCATTTAGAAAAAAAAGTCCGGAAAACTGATTTATCAGTGAAATTTTGTAAGTCCAAGGCCCATAAATCCATGAAAAACCAGTGGACCGGAACGAAAGTCGAACTTGATCTGTAAGTACATAGTGGTTGAGTTACACAGCAAATCTGAGATCAATACCTACCAGCGTTTAGGAAAAAAGTCCGGAAAACTGATTTATCAGTGAAATTTTCTAAGTCGTAATTTTGCTCATCTTATGAATACAATTTTTCTCTTGCATAACATCTTGTTGTCTTCTGTCCGAGTGTTGGTACTGCAAGTCTTAAAACACCCCATACGAAAAGAAGCTTCATTTGTATACGAAGTGCTTGTAAGAACTCTGTCATAGTTGGTCGTCATTTTCCCGAAATAGAAAACCGACAAGCAGAAACAAAGAAAAAACGTCTGTACGCGTTGCCCTCTCAAAGCTGATTGAACCTTGTACCAACTACATGTACAACATGCTTATCATGAATCCGGTACTTCATACCCTACACCTACATATCGAAGCATCATCGAACACGGGAAAATAATTTCCTTCTAATTTGTTCCTCAAACGTAGGAAATTATACACATTTGCACTCTATATTTCTGTCCGATTTTCACGTGACAATGGTGCTTCTTGTCGGGTGGTACACGCTCTTGAAAACAGGATTGTATTCAAATAGGTACAACGGTATGATTGCGTTATGATCTGCATGGTCTCATAAAAATAAATGAGTTCCCGATCGCAAGTTGAAAGCGACCATACTGTAATTTAAACGTCAAAACCACACCTGTACATGTATATAGAATGTTACTACCCAGTGTCTTTGTACTTGTACACATAATGATTGATTGAAAGGTGTTTTACGCCGCTTTCAACATCATTTCAGTCATATCACGACGACAGCTTATATATTCATGTATTTCATGGGTTTCACCAGTACTAGGCTAGGGCTCTGAAGTGTCTTGCCCAAGGACATTCCCACGAAAAACTCGGCGGATCAGGTGGAACTCGAACCCGGGACCTCCAGGGTACGAGTCCCACACATTACCACTGAGTCACGCAGGACCCACTTGCACACATAAATAGTATATATTGCGTTGTCTGCGCATGTAATATTCTTAAAAAAAAAAAAAAAAAAAAAATGCAAGATCTAGTCGAAATTGGTGGCATTCCTGAACGACTGTTTGTACTTATCCTTGCAGTTAGTCAATCAAATTCAACTGAATTGACATGCAGAAAATTGACCAATAGCAAAAAGTTTCGACCCAGTTCTGGATATTTCGCGATAGTGTCCTTGGACAAGGCCATGCAGAGTTCTAGCCCTGTACTGATTGAAAAAACCTGGTCATACGTGACTTAGTCAACTGTCGCTGTGGCAGGACTAAAAAAATGGGGCGGCACGAAAATCCCAAATCTATCCAAATCTTTCTCAAATCTACCCAACTCTTTACCAAATCTCTCCCAAATCTTTCCTAAAAAGATTAGGGAATTTCGTGCTGCCCACGGGGGCGGCACGAAATTCCCTTGGAAGTCTTCCCAAATCTACCCAAAATCTTCCCCAAATCTCTATAATCCGTAATGAAACCAACACCATTAGTAAATTTCGAACTACTATGTGATGAAAATATGTAAAGTGATTTATTTTCTTGTTTCTTTTGATGTTCTTATTTTTCTAAGTTTAACATCATTTTGGAGCATATACGTATAGATTATTCACAAATTTCACGTTCAATAACGCGGTCGATCTAAGTTTATATGTCATGTTTTTTAAAAACTGATGAAAAGTTTGGTAGTGTCTGTGGTCGTAACTCAGAGCCTCGGTCTTGCGATCAAGACTTTCTGTGTTCGATTGCTATGAGCGGCCATCAACCTATGCAGTTTTCATTGTGCCAAACATTCGTCTGTATTACTAGTGTTAGTGTATTTGACAAATTGTTTTCACCCTATGACTATTTTCGTCTTCGTTGTAAAATGATTTATAAATTTACTCTCGTTTGTCTCGAAAGGAATATCTTTCATATAGCTGAAAACCGCGAGGTTAACCCTTAGAGCGCTGAATAATCCAAGCGAACATTTTCAGTCTAGAAATAAGACCTAAATAATTGCAGTTTCAAGGTTACTTATGTTCAGAATGTCTCAGCAAGCGGACAATGCACATCAAATATCAGACTGCAAGTTCTATGCCGTCCGATCTTGATCTGTGCTGGCTTTAAAATGAAAATCCAATGTGGGTACGCCAAATAATTGTCAATTCGCCGAAAAGATATCCCGTAAATAGATCTACATTCTTTTTCATCAAATGCAAGTAAAATGCACAAAATAACCCCGTCAAATTCCCTTCCTAGTTGATTTCTTAAATCGATGGGTAAGATTTGGGTAGATTTTGGAAAGATTTGGGTAGATTTGGGAGATATTTGGGAAAGATTTGGGTAGATTTGGGAAAATTTCGGAATTTCATGCCGAAAAAAATTTGAAAGTGGCATTAAACACCATTCAGGCAATCATTAAATATTTTGTTAGTTTGGTGTGAAATTCTCACTATTTTAGAATTAAATACGACACATAGGTTCACTCCCCCTTTTTTTCAGATTTCTTCAGATGGAAGTTATTTTAGAAGAAGATAAGGAAGAACTCTAGGCCTATATGTACGAACGGTAATATTTTTAGCCCTTCCCTCCATCTCAGCAGGATCGGAAGAAAATCAGTAACGACATTAAGGTAAAATAAAGGACTCCCCCCCTTTCATAAACATTGTAAGTCCAAGACTGTCAAGATTAGATTACACAATCTGACGTGAATAAGAGATAAAAGACTCTTTTAGTTCTTAAATATAGGTTTAATCAAATCTCAACATACCGGGCAATTTAGATTCCAGACATGACTGCACTTTCTATGTGATATGAGCATGATGGTACACTGGCCACAAGCATCCTTAACCCGATCCCGCTAAATTTACAATGTGTGTGTGTGTGTGTGTAGAGAGAGCGAGAGAGAGAGAGAGTGAGCTCTAACGGTATTGAAATAATTAATAAACTTGTTCTTTGTCCTAAGGTAACTTTTCTGTTTCGTATGGAGGGATGCCTTTACTAACGTTACCAGGACATTTAAAGTAGAGCAGTAAGGCCTACACACCCTTGTATGCTAGCATTTGTTGACTTTCACCTTGAGTAAAATAAAAATTCGGATAAAATTATCCGTGAGATATAGATGGAATACAAAGCTCGACGCATTTGGCAGTTTTCATAAAACTGTAACTAGGTGGTTTTGAATCAATCAATTCTCAAGCCATTAACTCTCTTTTCAGCAACCATGAGTGTCCTCGATCATCGTTTAAAGAACCCACAGTACGCAAACTGGGTGGCTAATACGCTTGCTTTGGAAATCACAAATGGTGTTTTAAGGCCATACGTTAATCTGGAAATTATAGAGAAACATTCATTGATTGTAAGCAAATGTCCAACTGGTGCAACATGCAAATCATGCGACTGGAAACAAGCCAAAACCTGCACAAAGAATATTTGTAATATCGTAATACAGGAAATCGAGGATAGTCACCGGTTTTCTAATCCTTCTTTCAAAATAACAAATCCGAGCAAGTGGTTGGATGATTCTTGGGAAATTGCGAAATGCTTTATGCCCCCGATTCAAAGAAACGAAGACTGCACGTCAGCTGATGCGGATTTTTCTGCTGTTGTGAACATCATCATAAACGACAAGCATTTTGATGCTCTTGTTTCATGTGATCTGTCGAACTGGAGTATATTTCACATGGTATGTTGGAATTAAATTTCTACCCAAGTTTATGATTACATAGTGATGATCGTATGTATTGTTTTTAGCTCCACTAGTCGAAAGTCAGCGAATGTACGTTATTGCCCTGTGTGAAACTGCCTATCCAATTTTGACCAAACTTCACAGAACTAATCCTGCCATTGTCCTCTTCAGAATGTTTTGATAAAAACTAATTTCTGTAAAAACTCTGGTTGCAATGGCAATGATACTAAAGATATTGAAAATCTTTGAAAATCTTCTTGTCCAAAACAATGAGTCCACCAAATTTGGTATGTAGCTTCATGTATTGGACCTCTACTAAATTCTCAAAGCCTTTGTAAAACATAAGACTCCTGAGGCGGAGCTAACTTCTAACGGTTAAGCCTAGGGTACTCAATTTTGCGTGTAGCTTTATCTAATGGACCTCTACCAAGTTTCCTGAAAGTATATCCCTTGGATCAAAATTTGCCTTTTCCCCGGGGTTCTCATATTTTATATGCGCTTATATAATGAAAACTTGATAAAAAAAAAAAAAAAAAAAATCCCGTTCCTAACTATAAGGCCTAGGGATACCATATTTTGCATGTTGCTCTACATAGTTATCCTAACAAAGGTTGTCCAAATTATAGCCTTGGGGTCAAATTTAGCCCTATCCCGGCAGTTACTAGTTTTACATAGGCTTACACAGTAAAAACTTCAAATATCTGCTCATTTCCTAACCGTAAGACCTAGGGCTATCAGAGTTTGCATGTATATTTATCTAATGACCCATAGGATTGTTCACATTATATAGCCCTGGGGTCAAAATTGGCCCATCCCACACGTTACAAGTTTTTCATAGGCTAATATCGTAAAAATCATATTGTTTCTGAATGTGAACTGCAATATTTTGTGAATGTTATCATCTAATAGACCTCTTCCAAAATTGTTAAAATCAAAGCCCTACTGTCAAAATTGGCACTACCCTATTGGTCATAAATGTAACATGTGCATATTACAACATGTGCATATTACAGAAAAAAATGCTAAGATTTTTCGTACCCCTAACCAGAAATCCTAGAGCTACGAAATATGGCACACAGCTTCATCATGTGGATCACTTCCAAAATTAGCCCTGGGATCGAAGTTAGCTCCGCCTCAGGAGTCTTATGTTTTACAAAGGCTTACTTTTGAGGAAAGTTATTTATAACCATAGGGCATACACCTGTATTATTTGTTATGTGGCTTTATCTTGTCGATGGCTACTAGGATTCTAGTATTCTCTGTGGTCAAAAACGGCCTCGTCCCAGGTCCGAAACTTTCACGTGGGCTCTTATGGAGAAATCTTTCTATATGTTTTTGTTCAAAACCATTTGACCTAGAATTGTAATGTTTGGTATGTATGGTTTGTACTTGTTAGATAAAAGAGCGATACAGGGCCATCATGGTCCTTTTGTTTTGTATACTGGAAAGTAGAGTTGTGCGAATTGCTAGTAAGTGAACACTAGGGATACACCGATCGGTTCAATGACCGCCGTGGTCTCGGGAAAAAAAAATGCCGAAACGGTTTTAAAATGCTATTAAGTATAAACTTCCGTTTATCACACATAATGGTTATCCCATTTTTAAACGCACAATTATATTGTTTTGACGTGTCTGTCCGTCCGTCTGTTCTTCCATCTGTTCATCCGATTTTAAGTAAAACACCTTTTTTGTGCAAAATAGATTAACATGCTTATTGGGTGACCCTTAAATAAAGTGCCTCAAATATTCCTGCTTTACTGAGCAGCATTCACTTTGAAAAGGACGTTTTATGCTTTTATCGATACAGATATTAATGTACGAGTATTCAAGCATACTGATTCAAATTCTATGATCCATTACTGTGACCATTTCAATGCATACACAGCCAACTTCATCGTTTTCGATTATTGATAAACTCACTTATTTTCCCATAAGATTTTGAAACTAATGGATCTCTTTCCCGCAGAACGAACTGCGATGTGCGAGATGTGATTTCGTAAGATCGAGAGCTGACTACGTTGTACTTCAACCTTGAAAATAGCCAAATGACGACAAAGGTGTTAGTAATTAAAATGTAATAAAAAAAGACCTGTTATGGTCTATTTTATTGTTCAATATAATCTCAGCGCAAATGGGTATGATTTTGAAAGAGCTTAGCACGTGGAGTTGATTCATTTTCCGTTGCGCTTTTGTTAAGACTTAACGGAAGATCCTCCAATCCCGCCCGCAGCTGGTTTAATCATACGTATACATCTGTCCAAACATGAAAGGTGAATGGAGTGAAAGGCGTAGGATATAGAACATGCGTTCATCGATGTGTAATTGATGTTGGCGATAGTGTTAAAGACATGCTGCCCCTTTGTGCATTTTAATAAATCAGTGAAACAAGTAAGTGAAAGTTTGGATAATATTCAGACGTAATAACGATGATCAGACATTTAGTAATAATACTCTGCAATTGAAAGCGTACGCAAGATTAGTTAAGAAATGAAACGACAGAAGTTAAATGAGCGTCAGTTTTTATTCAAATTTTTTAACACGGAATGAATCAAAGGGTAAAATTTGCTATCATATTAAAAGAAGGAGAAAAAGAAAGAAGAAAAAAAAAAAAAAAAAAAAGTACTTTCAACTCTATCAGTATCCACCAGGACCATTTTTAGCAGTTATTTTTCATTTTCTTATCAATTAGACAAGACTATTTGTATATACTTATACTTTAGATTCACCGATCACAGACAGTGAAGCAAAATCACCTTTTTAATCGAAGAAGAGTCGAAAGTCGCCAGTGAAGCTAACCGTTATTTTTTTCAAGTCTTTTGAGGTCTTACTGATGCCATTTCTTCTCAGTGGTTTAACAGTAAACGGATGGGTGTCCATAAGGGCCTTTTTTTTGGGCTGGAATAGAGTTTTGCCAAAATTTATTGATTAATACTACTATGTATTTGCTGTCATTTGCCGAAGTATTAAGATGCAGCGGTCATGTCTTCTATGCTGTATGCTTTGGAAAAATGGGTGGGGTAATTCGATATGATTTCAGCTTTTAAGACTTAATTGCAAGTATCTTCCATTTAAAGCTGCAATGAATAATCATTTATTTCATATAGGTTCGTACCCTATAAGAAGATGTAACTGATGTAGACAATGTTAAACAGCATTATTTAGCGATGTAGTTATAATCACTTGTAAGTTGTACCTAAGTTTGATTTATTTTGTCATCTCCAACTTCGCGAAAAACAACAACATAGTTTTATTGTATTATGGAAAACTAAGAAACGTTGATGAGGAATATCCTCTGCAATGAATGACACAGGAGTTATCTGCCCTTGAAAGAGTGAAAAATGCTATTTGTTTTAAATGTTCTGATACTAAGTACGCTTACAGTATATTTCAGGGGACTAAACTCTCCCACACCCAAATTTTATAGATGATTGTCAGGTATTGGTGTAGAATAAGTCATGGCATGGTTAACAACCTTTCATGTCACAGGATTTCGCATGTACAGGATACAAGAATTTTGCACGCCTGTTGGCAAGGTTCAATGTTGATGGCATGACACTGAATTACAGCTCGATGACCTTGGCCTTTCTTTTATGGTCACAATGAGACAAGAAATCTTTTCCAGAAATTCTAGTTCTCTTCTTATGGTTTTAACTATTATCAAATGTATTCAAATACAAATACAAATGCCTCTTAGTTTACAATTACTTTTACAGACAAAAACACTTTAACAATATTGTACTTCAGTAGAAGAAATTTAATACCCATCACGTTGATCTTCATGTCATCTAAATTTCATATTTTCCAAAGTTTGCTAAGCACCAACAATCTTTAAGCGCATAGGTTATATGGCTGCAACAATGTTATGGTTTATTCTTACACAATTCAATTAGTGACTTCTGTATAAATCTTAAATCTGGATCTGCAGCCCATTCCACATATTCTTTATGGGATTGTGGTGAGGGAATTGGACTGGCCAGTCTACACCTGCAATAACATCTTTTCTCAGGTACCCTTGCACACTATGGGTAGTATGGGCATGATCTATACCCTCCATTGAAACCAATCCATAACTTTTGGCAGTGGCACACAACCCTTCCTGGGTATCAAGAATCAAATCTCAATACTGTTGTGCAGTCAGTGTGCACCGGTCGACAACAATACGCTCTGTAAGTTCATCCCTGTGGGCAAAAATTAAGCAGCTTTTATAAGGGCCATGTTCAGCAATGTTGGCTGAATGACATCTAACCAGCGGCTTAGTCATACTATCGCAAGCCTGTTTGTTAAGTCTGTGCAGTAGCTAGACGTATCTGTAAAGTGACAGATCAGCAGTCTATTTCCGGACCACTTAGCTTGGTCCAAAGCTCACCCATGCCTAACTGCGAGGCATAGTCTATTTAAGTAAAGACCACCTTCATTCAACCTTACGTGGGTATACGTACTTCTGATGCAAATTGAAGGGGATAAGGAAATACGTCACATTATGGTACCAGGGAGCCTTCAACAATCGTCAGCTGCTGATGTGTGGCATATTATTGAAACCTCGACCAGATTCCAATGATATAAGTAAGGTGCATGACCAGGGCCCCATTACCATAACGATAGCTGCTTGCTTCTGTATAATGTAATCTTTCAAAGTGAAGTGACAATTGAATACCTTAGACCTATTGGGTACATATAATGTACATAATATTGTGCGCAAAAACAACAAAAGTCCGACGTGGCTTAGTGTTGAAAACCTGGGGTCAGAAACCTGGGGTCATTAGTCCAAGCCTCACTCAGAACGCTGAGTTTTTCCTGTGAGTGTTCTTGGCAAAAACTCTTCAGAGCCCAAGCCTAGTGCTGGTGAAACACATGAAAGATATGAACAAGTGATCTGTCATCCACAACATGATAGAGATATTGTTTAATGTTGCATACTAAAATATTCAAACAGACAAACGAAACTCAAACGACCAAGAAACATAAGGGGTGCATTATTTCCATGATTTAAACGAACATTTTCCCAGTCACAAAAGCTTGATAATTATAATTATCAAATGCATAGAGGGGACTATCTAGATAGTTATATCAGTGAATCATGAAATAATAATGATAATACATACACATATCAGTATCTCATGCAAACTTAAATTTATGTTTGAAATATTTGGTGCTTTGCAAACTTTGAGTAGTACATACTCTTTTAATAGTCTAATGGGCAAGTGGACTATACAACGACATAAACACGGCTATGTATATTCAGCTGAGTGATATTAGGTCGTTCTATTATCATATCTAGTCATTTCTACACATAAAGTTTATCAAGGTGCCACAATGTTGCCCAGTGGTCACAGCAGTCAGCCTGCTGTTTAAAAATGCTTTAAAGATTTCAATTGTTATAATATTGATTACTTCTACGGGTACTTTGATACGACTTCAACGATTTAAAGCCGTCATGATAGGTTTAGAAAGATTAAATTATCCATCCTCATACTTAGATACAAATACTGTAAATGTTTGAATATTGTTCTAATTACCTTGTAATGTAGCAACTTTCTAGATTTTTTTGCGCGCATATGACCTCATCAATGTTTTTTGTTTTATTTCAACAAACTGTTAGACATTTAGCATGAATGCTTTCAACAAAAGCTTAGTTTACTTTATAAGTTTGACATTCAGTGCTGAAGACATCGTTGATGGTGCTTCAACAAAGAACAGATGTGTAATTGCAATATTTCTAAAGATGTAGAGAAATCATATTAGCCAAAGACAAGATCTTTTTACAAGTAGAAATAGAAAGGTGTTCTAGGTCTTACTATGAGATCGACAAGATGTTGAAGTTTATACGCTGTGTCAGTATATATTGCCATACCCTTGTAATAACTTGTAAATACATCTATAAATGTACAATACCAGTACATTACCAGTATTTGACTGGAGAGATGCTTGTTTGAGCTCCGTTAAGGGAGAACAAATATTCATAGATTAAAATTCGGAGGTCACTCTTTGACCTTGAAAAAGGTTAAGGTCACTAAGCTAACATGCACGTTATCATTAACGCTGATAAACATGTACATAAGTTAGATTGAATCCCGTGAAATATATCAAACCCACAGGAAGACAATTGGAATTTCTGGAAAAGAGTTCGGTGTCGATCACCATACTGTAACCATACCCCTGGCCATATCTTCGTATCTGTGACATCATCCAATTACAAAAAACAAATGGTACCATAGCGGCAAAAGTGTTTTGAGCTGTCAGTACTGACCTAGAGACAGCAAAATACCTATCAATATGGCAAAAGTTCATCGACGACCTGTCACATGCTTTCTCCCGCCAGTTTATTAGAACATTTTAAGTGTCTCCTTTAAATGCAACTTTAAAAAGATATTTTTAAGCTTAAAACGTACTTGTGTCGTCTATTTTTGACAAGTCATTTTTTGAACTTTGATATCTGGAGTTTCATATGGGGCGCCTTAAGGGAAAGATATTCATATGAATGAAAGAGGGGTCCTTACCGATTTTTCACTGAGAAAACAGATCAAATCAGATACAATAAACACCTACAAATATGAGTAGATATCGTTATCTCTAAATTACGAAAGGCTATCTTTTTCAAAATGTACAGCCTTTTAATCTCTAACACTGTAATCTTGATTTTGACCGTAATATTTCAGTGCCCCATTAGAAATAATTACCCGAAAAATCATACAACTGTCGATTTTGTTTTCTGAGTTCTGCTTTTTTAGTTAATCTAGGATTTCTCACAGGAAAGTGATATACATTTAATATCCCAGGGAGGCAATGAATATTGCTAAAGTGATCCTGTGAATTTTGCATTTCATTTCACCCTCTCTGGCGCCCCTAATTTTTGGAAAACCAGAGTTGTGAAAATTAACTTACTCTTTTCATAGATGGCAACTTTGTACTGCCTCACTTCTAACAATGTTTTTACACATAACTTTAAATATCTAAGATGTATTTTTTTTGTGGCATTTGTCGAAGACAATGCCACTATGAGTTCAATACGGTCTTTTGAAAATCATGTATCGTATTTTGTGCAAAACCCAAGGAAGTCAACCCAATTAAACTAAATTTTTCTAAGGCAGACAAGTGTTTCGATAGGACTGGGGTATATAATTAACGGCGGAGTATTAAAATAAACTGGATTAGGGCATTGATCGTAGAAGACTTGTTTTCTGATTGAAAATATTTATACCAGCTATGGCCTGCTAGTGGCGCAATGATACACACAACCTTTGTCTCCTGACTGTGTTCTTCCTAAAACCATTTCGTCCCTGTGTTCGTTCGTCCTTTGGCTCGTTCGTCACCCTCTACTGTTTGTTTATTTTTCAAATTATTAATTCCATAGAATGGCCCCCTTGACCATGTCACACCAGTGCTTTCAACGCTTTGATTATAAGAGTACTTGGATAGAATTACAAAGTCACATAACCAGAAGGGAAATTGCTATAGTTTTTTGCAATCCGCAAGTGCAGTTCCCTTGCTTTGGCGACTACACCAGTATAGAATCATGCCATCAATATTAAACCTTGCCAACAGGCATACAAAGTTCTTGTATCCTGTAAATGCGAAATCCAGAATTGTGACCATGAAAGTTTGTTAACTCAACCCCAGCAGGAAAATTATCAGTAATAAATTGGAACTCTTGGTCTCATTTTGACTTTGAAAAAGGTTAAGGCCACCATGCCATGACTTATTCTACATCAATACCTGACAACCATCTATAAAATTTGGGTTCGGGTGAATTTGGTTCCCTGAAATAAATTGTAAGTGTACTTAGTAACAAAAAAGTAGCATTTTTCACTTTTTCAGTGGCAGATAACTCCCGTGTCATTCATCGCAGATTAAATTACTCATAGTTTTGTAATGGCTACTTTGTCCAGTATGTATCATCAACGTATCTTAGTTTTCCATAAACAACAAAAACAATGGTGTGGTTTTTCGCAAAGTTGGAGATGACAAAATAAGCGAAATTTAGGTACAACTTACAAGTGATTATAACTACATTGCTGAAGAATGCTGTTTATCATTGTCTGCATCAATTACATTCTCTCATAGGGTAAGTACCTACATGAAACCCGTCCTTTGTGACAACGCCGTCTTCGTTACTGAGTGGTATTTGTCATTCACTTCACCTTTTTACATGAGGAAAAAAGATCCTGTTAAGCTGTCGCGTCATTATTCCCAAGTTGATCTGAAGGAAAAGTTTTATATTTATACTAAATGAACAAAAAAGAGAATTGCAATAGTATTTGCGAAGATGGAGGCTTTGGAAATCATCATTGTGCATCTGACAATACGTTCATTTTATATGTATGTACTTTAGTAAGAAAGCCAAAATGGAAGATTTTACGCCCGTTTTGTTGACTTCGGAAAAAATGTTCGGTAGGCTTGATCGTTATTTACTACTCCAGTAACTTAGAAAAGTATGAAAACTCAGTGGTAAAATTCAATTAGTTCTGTTCATAAAAGCATGTGTTTTTACCAAAGACGAAGTATCTGAGGCACTCATGTGTCAAACTGGACTTTCGCAAGGCTGCAATATTTGCTAAATCTTTTTTATATTTTTAGATAATCTTCAAGCATTTTTAGCGGATTTGTATAGCAAATCCGCTTATTGTGATCGTTCTGAACATAACCAAATACATCATGCATAACGACGCATGTGCGCTCACACTGTACTATGATATCGGTTTGACCTGAACCAAATATACTTTCATTCACGCTTGCGCCCATTCAACTTTCAGTTCAAGCTAATATACAGCAACTTCGCTTTTGTCACTACCGTATATACTGTCCTACACGTGTATACATTTTATTCCGAAATCTTATACCATCAAATAACTGCGACAGATTGACGGATCAAATTACCGCTCGGCAGAACAACTCTTACTTTCCCGGCCCTTGCTAACTCCATTTTAAAATGATTGCACTTGTGTTGCATGTGATGTTATTTTTTTTTATTACAACATATTACAGCTTTGTGCTATTCCACAAATCAGCTTTCCAGCAGGACTTTGATATATCTATCGACACACGTGCAAGTGGTGTCTCAGTTCTTTACTTACAAGTCTGTATCTAATATTCAATGCAGACAACAACTTGTTTTATTTGCGGAAACCAAGATAAAGTCGTAATTTGTCTTAATTCTTTTAGACAGATTTGTTTTGCATGGTAATCCATTTCCTCTCCATAACTGAAAGAAAAAAACAAAAATTAATAAAAGTATTCACAAACAGAAAGAATGTGGATCCTTGTAATGAATGAATGAATGAACTTTGTTTCAAGTAAATAAAGGCCTCCAGCCCAAAATACAACATTTGATACCAACATATTAGTTTTGAGTTGTATTCTACATCACCACTTTATACAGAGTAAGAACCACCATTAACTCTCATGAATTGAACCTGGGGCCATGTCTCGAACTCCGGACATAACCTGTCAAGAACATAGGTTTTACACCTGGCAGTTTGGGCGCCAGGATATCTATGCACTGTGGACAGTGATATCAAAGATCAGAGTGCATATTAAGTGCAGTCTGATCTTGTCATAAACTGGCCACTGCAGCAACTATAATTTTGAAGGTTAAGATGCTGTACTCATAATCTGATAAACATAGTTTGCAATTTTCCGTATTTTAAATTCATTATTTGTCCTCAAAAGGTTGTAAAAATCGACAATTTCACTATTTCCAACATACCAGTTAAAAAGATAATTAGTTCTTACTTGAGCATATTTTTGACACTTAAAGAATACATGATATTCATCTTCTAAACATCTAGTATTTGACTCTTCCAAGCAAAAGTTACACAATCAATCAATTTTCGGGATATTGTTATGTCTACCGGTTTCTGTTGCAAATTTATGGTTGGAACATCGAAATCTAGCCAGTGCTTTTATATGACTCTTTGGTAAATCAGATAACAGGTACTTTTCCGGTTCTAATATTGTTTTAAAATGTTTGTAGATATCATATCGAGATGACCCCTGAATTTATGGTTGGAACATCGCAATCTAGCCAGTGCTTTTATATGACTCTTTCGTAAATCAGATAACAGGTACTTTTCCGGTCCTAATATCGTTTTAAAATGTTTGTAGGTATCACATCGAGATGACCCCTGAACATTATTCGACCATTCCTGCTTATAACAATCAAATAATCTTTGCTTAAACTGCATTATAAAAAGGTTCATATTTCCAAAATCCTGACTTAACCACACCAGGCCGAATCCTTAACGATATAATAATCTTTTTACCCCTGTAACTTAATTTCTTCTTCCCATATCATCTTGACTCTTAAGCATAGCATAGCTTTCGGATATCTATGCGAAGGCATCATTAAAAGTTTGCACCAATATTTGATAGACTTTAAAAAGTAATCACAGCATAGAGGGAGCCTGCCGCACTTCCCTAAAGCCATACAATCATTTACCGAGTTACCTAATCTCAAATAATCTTTGCAAAATTTAACCTGGATCTTTTCAATGGTTTCAGAATATTCTGTACCCCAAATTTCGCTGCCGTACATAAGTATAGGTTTCACCATTGAGTCGAAAATTCTAAAATATTTCTGTGCAGGGAAACGACCTAACTTTGTACGAAATGACTTTAAGGCATAGATTGTCTTTTGGGCTTGCGATGCTAACTTTTCCTTCGCTTTTGACCAAGATAATTTCGGGGTAAATAAAATGCCCATGTATTTATAAACAGGTGTAACGTTTACAGCATTGCCGTTAAATAACCAGTGTTCATTTGCTCGAAGAGGTCCGCCATTTCGAATAACAATTATTTCAGTCTTCCTTTCATTAACCTTCATTCCATATTCTAAACAGAAATCATAGATACTATTAAGCTGGGGTTGTAACTCGATGACCGTGTCCGAACAGTTAGCCACGTCGTCTGCAAATAATATACATAAAATATCTGGGATTTCATCGGTGATAAAAATGCCTCTATGGTTACGTTCTCTTAAAAAGCGTAACAACTCGTTCATGTAGAGGTTAAAAATAATAGTATTTGTTACGTCCCCTTGTTTACTTCCGACATTACAAGTCAACGCTTTTGTGAGTTTGTTGCTATCAATTCGAATTCTGGAACTCATACTAGAATACATATAGGCTAATACATTGTATAATGTGCCTTTAAAACCAATATTATGTAGGCAATTGAACATTTCTGATGCGGTATACTATCGAACGCTTTTTCAAAATCTACGTATGATACATAAAATCTTCCGCCTGGTTTTGAGATATATTTTTGAACCATGGCTTGTAAAATAAACATATAGCGCCCTCTCTCGGCGAAATCCATTTTGACTTTCATCTAAAATATTAAATTCCTCTACCCATCTTGTCATTCTGTCAAAAATAATATTAGAAAATTTTTTATACATTGTATTCAATAGCGATATTCCTCTAAAATTTGACGGGCTGCTCATTGATGATCCCGATTTATATATTGGTACGATTATGCTTTCGGACCAACATTGGGGAAATTCACCAGATTTAAGTATACTGTTGAAAAGGTTACAACGAGTTGGGACTATAATATATGATGTATTCTTATAGAATTCTGTTCCAATTCCGTCTATTCTCGGTGATTTTCTTAGTTTCAATCTTTTAATACTCTTCTTTATCTCTTCTGTTGTTATCATGCAATTTAGAATATCGTCATATTCTGCGACGGGGATCTCTTCAGATAAAGCGATTGGAGGTTGTTCATTTTTACTTAGCAGAGATTCAAAATACTTAATCCATGTATCTGGTCTTATAAACGATTCGTGCTTGACATCAATTGTGTTTTTTGCGCAATATTTTCCAAAAGCCATTTGGATTTTTACGTTCTTGTATCAATTTATTAGTCCCCTACCGGCGAAGCCGGAGGGGACTTTAGGTTTGCACTCCGTCCGTCCGTCTGTCCGTCAGTCCGGCAATTCAGTTTTCCGGACTTTTTTTCTAAACGCTGGTACATATTGAGCTGAGTTTTGGTGTGTAAGTCACCCACCATCACTTACAGATCAAGTTCGACTTTCGTTCCGGTCCACTGGTTTTTCATGGATTTAAGGGCCTTGGACTTACAAAATTTCACTGATAAATCAGTTTTCCGGACTTTTTTCCTAAACGCTGGTACATATTGAGCCGAGTTTTGGTGTGTAAGACACCCACCATCACTTACAGATCAAGTTCGACTTTCGTTCCGGTCCACTGGTTTTTCACGGATTTACGGGCCTTGGACTTACAAAATTTCACTGATAAATCAGTTTTCCGGACTTTTTTCCTAAACGCTGGTAGGTATTGATCTCAGATTTGCTGTGTAACTCAACCACCATGACATACAGCTCAAGTTCGACTTTCGTTCGGGTCCACTGGTTTTTCACGAATTTACGGGCCTTGGACTTACAAAATTTCACTGATAAATCAGTTTTCCGGACTTTTTTTTTCTAAATGCTGGTAGATATTCATCTGACTTTTGCTGTGTAAGTCAACCACCATTACTTACAGATCAAGTTTGAGTTTCGTCCCGCTCCACTGCTTTTTCACGAATTTACGGGCCTTGGACTTACAAAATTTCACGGATAAAACATTTTTCCGCACTTTTTTTCTAAACGCTGCTACATATAGAGCTGATTTTTGGTGTGTACATCAACCACCATGACTTACACATCAAGTTCGAGTTTCGTCCTGCTCCACTACTTTTTGACGCATTTACGGGCCTTGGACTTACAAAATTTCACTGATAAAACATTTTTCCGCACTTTTTTTCTAAACGCTGCTAGATATAGAGCTGATTTTTGGTGTGTACATCAACAACCATGACTTACACATCAAGTTCGAGTTTTGTCCCGCTCCACTGTTTTTTGACGCATTTACGGGCCTTGGACTTTAAAAATTTCATTGACATGCCAGCGATACATACGGCCGGTAGGGGGCTGTGTATTGCTATGCAATACTATCAGAATGCTTGTTTCTCATTTTTTTCTGATATTCAGCTTTCTTTTTTGTGCAGACTTTTTTGAAATTTCATATCTCAATAATGTATAGTGTATGATCTCTTTCAGCACTTGATATTCGAAAATTTCTTAACATTTTGTACTTATATTGTTGGGCTTTGTCACACGTAAAATCCCACCATAATTGATTGCGATTACATTTTTTATTATCAGCCCGCCTTGAATACAAACTTTCAGCTGTTTTATAATATACATCCAATATCTGTTGAATAACTCTTTCTATATTTTCCTGAATATTTGTTTGAATATGTCTTTTTTCATTTTCAAAGTAATGCAAAAATCTACCAATAAAAGCCTCTCTAACCTGTTCATTCCTTATGTATGTTACTAAATTTATCAACTCCGTATTATCATAATACACAGGTTGGTCTACAATACTGTTTTGATAAGGTAAAGTTAAACATGCTATAATTGGAAAATGATCCTAGTCATCTCTATATGATACCTCAAAATCTGTTGTATAATCAAAAATAGCAGAAGAAACCAAACGATAATCAACAGTGCTCGCACCATTGTGTGTAATACATGTAAAGTTACCCCTTATATCACCATGGAGACGACCATTTACAATATGCACACTGTGCGAACAGCACAGATTGACAAGACTCTTTCCAAAGCTATTGTATTGTAAATCCATATTACTCCTACTCAGTTCAAAGGAATCTGCAACATAATCTACTTCCATATTAAATATTATATCAAGATTATCTGCCGGTATGTAGTCTAACATCGTTTTCGTTCTAGCGTTAAAGTCTCCGGCAATGTATAATAAAGATTGAGGGAAAAGTTCTTTAATTTGAAAAATGTTTCTATCAGTGTAATCAATACCACAAGCATACTCTCTGTTATCGTAAATGGATGACCCCTCAGGTGATACATTAGTTATATAGACAATAATATCGGACAGGTCTGATATGCTACTATTTTTGATTTGGAGAACTACACAGTCTGGAAGTTCGGGTAGAATACGTGTTATCAAATTACACTTAACTAAATAATTCTTAACGAAAGCTGCAATTCCACCACTATTTCGTAAAGCTTTATCATTTTTAGTTCTAACGGAATCAAAACACGTATAATTACTAATCAATGAATCAAATTGACCAATTCTATCACCCCATGTCTCTAGAAGTCCAACAATATCGAAATTTAGCAAGTAATCACAAAAAGCAGTGTTATTTACAAACTTTTGAAGACCACAAACGTTCCACGTGTCGATGTTTATTTTCATCAACGAGCCTTGACCTCTGACCTATTCTGTTCCACCCGAAGCCTCCACTTCAGTGTCACTACCGACATCTGATTGGTCCGTTCTGATCGCCTCAGTATGACGTGTAGGTGGGTTATCCAATACCTTGTTCTTACCGCGTTGAATGCCCAATCGTAAGCCTTGTGAAGATGCACGTGAGCGCGCATTTCCGACGCACTCAACTGATTGTCTCAGTGTTATATTTGTATACCTTATCGTCGATTATCAGCTTATCGTAACGCATCGAGGCATATCGGCCATTATTTCTAGCATTCAACAACTCTTTTCCCAACTCACGCCATTGACGCATAACATTTTCTGTAAAGTCCTCTTTGACCGCGAAAGATGAATTGCTGTTTAATAGTTCCTTTGCTTTCCGTAAAATTGACTGTCGGTCCTTAAATCTTGAAAATTTTGCGATAATCGGACAGTTGTCAATCCTTTTACTTCCAGTTCTATGGACTCTCCCTATATCCACGTCGACCATCTCGGGCATTTTAAGGGTTTTCGATATGAAGTGTTTAACCTTTCGCTCACTTTCGTCACAACTTTCGTTAGCGGATCCCTTAATACCTAAAAAACTCGAATTGTTTCCTCTAGAATGGCTTTCTAGTTTGTCAAGTTTTAAATTTACTTTGGCTATTTCTGATTTCATAGACTCATTTTCCTCTCTCAGTTCTCTATTCTCAGACTTTAATTCCTCCGCTGATTCTTTCAGAGAATTTATTGTTGAATTTACGCTTGAAAATTGTGACTTCATTTCATCCCTCATTTCTCTCAGAAAATCCATTACTTCGCTGTCTTTATTGGCTCGTGTCATATACCGCTGCTTTATCGAATCTTGCGATAATGAAAAACTACTTGAATCGCTTTCAGTTCTACCATCATTACCAGAAAATGACTCAGAAAGTGATAACTGTTTTTGTTTGTTTCTGGGTTGGCGTGTCCCTGTTGAAGGCCCCGGGTTGATCTTTACGTCTCCACCCACTATCAGTAAAAAAGACATGATCAGTGATAGTCTCGGAAATAGTCTTATTAGTCTTACTTTGATACCGCTGACTTTAAACACACACATACTGGTTCTTCTCCTCATAGGCAAACAAAACCTTCCTATCCGTGCACGGTACATACTTAACTCTACGCCGATATTTGCATTTTCAAGTTTTCCTTGCGAGAGGATAAAAACATGCGGCCATTTTGTCAGGGTACACAACTCTTTTCCTTTTTTCATTTTGTAATGCTTTATTTAGTCTTAAAGCAACTTTAATAATTTTGAAGAATTCCAGGAAGCATCCTGTTCAGAATTTTGATTCAACATAGTTCACATCTTAAGCCAGGGTTCTTAAATCATGGAGTTTCATACTGTTCCAGATAGTTACATGCATTAAAGTTTTGTTCATGGGATCTTGATTCAGTTCTATGTTAGAAGTTTATAAATGGAAACTTAATTTCCTGAAAGCTGATCCTATTTATCACATACAACCTCCTCTAGGCAGTGTATTAAATTCATGACTTATTTTTGATAATACACTAGTGTATTATCGTTTTCTGGGTCTCGGCTCTGGTTATTTTCGTAGTTATGAGGGCGTGAAGCCGGCGAACCAACCCCAGCACACACTAGAATTTGTACTACTACGCCATTTCGCAGGAAAATGTCTCGTTGTTGCTAAGACGTATATGTGCGGAAAATTTTACGACTTTCACGTTTAAGAGCTAGAAGCGAAGCAGCAGAAATTATTAAAAGTCAACAAAATTGTGGAAATATTTCGTTTTACCCCTTCTATAAACTGTTTCATTCTGATTTCGATGTCGATGTCACAGAGTTATTGTCTTCTGTATGTACACATTTCAAACCGAACAACATCTGTAAACATGGGCCCTTGAACACTATATAGGCTGAATTTGATGGTGCAGGACACCTATTAGTCTATCATTCGTCTTTAAACTGGTACCCGTTTTATCTCCGGTAACCGTCCGATAGACAACAGGCAACACCCGATTTATCGACGGCAGCTATTGGTTTTCATATGTACCGAATCCACCAATCAGACAGAGTCAGAGTTCAGTAGTAACAGAATACCTTAATTTCTGTTTGAAAATAACTTAGCAATATTCTATCTTCGGCTAAGATTTTCATGACTAACAAAGCTTCACGACCAATTTATCAAACTCGATAAAGAATTTAATCTTTATCGATAAGGTGTGTCACTGTGGATGAATAATACCACAATTTAAATTTTCAAGTCTCGCGTTATCTCATGAAATCTCGAACCGGGCAGTAACCCGACTTGTAATAATTGGGTGTTACCTGTTGTTGATACGAAGATCGATAACAGGCTGCCAGTTTAATTCACCTAAAGTGATAAATAGAATCTCACATTTGTATTTATGTATTATCATTTTTATCAAACTTGTTGACTAAAATGTATTTGATGCTCGCCAAGTCTCCTTTCATATAATTTAAGTCAACTCGCTTGATAAAAATGATAATACATCAACACACATGTAAGATCCTCTATTTGTCATATAATCTGAAATCCAAAGCACTGATATCTATATATATTTCATAAAATGACTGAAAATGGTTCTTTGGGGTTTCCCTTGCCTTTAAAGAAACAGGCTGATAAAAGTAGTATAGGAAATTAAATACGATAAAGCAAGTTGAGCCTTGGCCATTTTTGGTCTGCAGATAGATTTCTTAAGTTGTTAAAAGGTTCCCGCTTTTAATTTTATTTTTTTCACTGATGTTAATTTTAGCATGATTAATGTCAAATTCTCAACAAGAATTTCTGAATTAAATGACATTTTTCGACCATTATAAATCTGCCAGAACGTTCACATGATTGAAAGCCATTACTCGAGAACGTATTCGTTTAAGAATTGCCTTGCTTAGTAGATTAAGCGAATACAGTTCGTTTGGTAAACTACTTTTTGGAGAAAAGCTGCAATCAGATACGAATTGTCCCTTTTGGTTTTCCAGGCCAGGGAAATGAGAAACAGTTTGATGCACTCAAGCGTCTATAAAGTCAGTGACTCTGACTTTAAGAGCAACATCGACATACTGATCAACTTGCTGAATGGTTTTATAACCCAACTACCGAAAACACGCGAGGCAATTGAACAACTAAATAAGGTACATTTTTTTCTTCAAAATCGGATTAGGATATCACTGTCCAGTTTATTCTTACATTTTTTTTTATTTTCTTCTAATTGTAATATGATCATATTTAGCCATTGCATTCTTCTGCTTTTGAATTATTTTCTTCCATGGCTATAAAGATATATTGAAGATTATTGGTCATCGACAAATTCATGCAAGAGGTAAGACTTTGTGTGACCGAAAGAATATGAATTAACCCTTAGGCTGCTAAGTGCGACTCAAGAACCGTTTACGGACAGTGTAGATCAAGATCAAACTGCACAGAACCTGCAGGCTGATCTTGGAGCTACACTGCTAAGTGCGACTCAAGAACCGTTTACGGACAGTGTAGATCAAGATCAAACTGTACAGAACCTGCAGTCTGATCTTGGAGCTACACTGTCCGATGAGATATCGTTCCCCCAGAATACCTTTGAAATAGCAAAATTTGGGTTTTCACAATCGGCTTCAAAGCTTCATTAAGCGTTAAATATACACACGTAATATACCAACAGAAAACTATTAACCAGCGACTAATCGTGATCGTGCTCCGATTTTTAGGAATTGATTATCACAACTTTTCTTCGTTAACTCTTTACCAAACGACAAAATTTTAGACTTGACCAACTTCAAAGTACCTGCCGACGACATAGTAAATGTGAATTAAAACTTGAAATTTATTTTGGGAAGAATAGAAAACATTGTCGAAAAAGAAGAAAATGCTGGTTACAAGCATTTTCTCCTTTTCCCACAATGTTTTCAAAAGGCCTCTATCTCAAGGTCGTTAAAAGCCGGGATTGTGTGGTAAAGGGTAAAGCGATTATTCTTTATTTATAAGATCCGTCTATTAATGCCGTAGGTATTTCAAAGCTTATGTGTAACGCAAGGACCATTATAAGTTTGGAATTGAAAACCTTGTTATTTATTAAAGTTGAAGACAGAGAAACTTCAGATTACGCAGCAAAACCTTATTGATGCCCATGAACAGGGTGTGCGAGCACTTCACGAAGAGGTAGATAGGGGAAAAAACGACATTAAAAAATATGTAGAGGCGGAAATTGCTGAAGTTCAAAAGGAATCATTCGGGAAAGGTATATATACATTCTGAAGCAGTTTCAAATTTATCAAGTTGAACAACAACAAAATTTCATTCGTGCTCAATCAGAAGAATACTTGCGCTTTGCATTGACAACTGTTGACAATTTACACAGTGTCATTCATAATTCAGCTAAAACTATAATCTATCTCCCTTTACAGCAACTTTCTTTTCGGCAGCTGTTTTTTTGAAGTTACTCTTAAAGATGATAAGCCAAAATTCCTGAGATTCGCACGCAACTTTCAGAGAGAGAGAGAGAGAGAGAGAGTGTGTGAGAGAGACAGAGAGACAGAGAGTATTTGAAATCAGTTTCAAACATGTTATAAATGATCTTAAAGTTATGATAAAAATTACTTTTTTTCTGTGTTTTTTTTGCCCTTTTCAGTTCGACAGAGTAGACTGGAGTCTAATTTTGTAAAAGGATGTACACATTCATTGATCAAATCGGTTAAAAGTCACATTGCTAATCTAAAGCCCCATAATGTCGCACAAGACGAATGGACTTTGAGCAAATTCCTCGATAAGATCGAGTATATCCCAGATATAGCAATGCTTCCTGACCGACACAAACGTATGCTATATCCGGACCTTGGGAAACCACCAGACGTCATTAAGTGGGATTTGTTCCTACTCTGCCACATTCTTTCGGTGGACAAAAATACGGATCCACTACCGAATGATCTGGCAAGTTACTTAACAGTTAAAAATCATAAGAGACAATATTCTGGATAATCCCGATGACGTTGGAATGAAGGATCTTGAAGAGTTAGCCAACTGTCTGAACGAACCACTTAAAAGTGACGTTAAAGACATTTTCATGGATTCTAATGGAAATAGCAACGAAAATCCATTGCAACTGCAGCGTATACTGCAATCTTGGAGGCAAAACGATGACATCATGGACAACAGAAAAGGTAAATAGCTAGAGAGAGAGAGAGAGAGAGAGAGAGGTTTCATATATTGATGAGTTATCATTTCCTGCCTTTTTATGTTGTTTTGAATAGTTTTGTTTTTTCCTGACCATAAATTAATTACTTCTGTTTTAAATACGACACAATATCAGTATGTTTTAGTCGATGTTGTTATCGGGTTGAGAGTTGAGATTCGTTTCAAAATACTAAACCGTGGTACCGCTGTCGCTTGTTAAGCGTTTCGCCGTAACTCACTGTCGCTCGTTATGATCTGCAGTTAGTGTTACAAGATTTAGTAACTACCACTACAGTTAGTACACTACAAGTCGATACTGAACCTCATGGTGAGTCTCACAACAATGATGCCACAGGTGTGCCCTGGTTGTGTTTTGGCATGACTCATATAAAGGAAATTGTAACATGATGGCTGCAATGTAACTGAAATGAAACATTTAGATAAAAATAAAGATTTCAAGCCATCTAATGGCTGCCATCTTGAACGCCAACTTGGGATGCTATCGACATCATGAGGATATACTCTCAGAAGACATTCATCTGTTTAAATCATGAAAATGGTCAGATCCTTGAGAAAAATAAACCTGAAATTACTTTTATCACACACAATAAGGTGGTCATAGCTAAGACTTGCGGCTGAAAACTGTCGGCCATCTTGGATTTTCAGGTGGTTAACGTACTTTTCATAAAATCTAGATAATAGCGAGCAGCGACGCCTCGCAGGAGAGCTTATTGGTAGAGATTCTAGAAAAATGTTTACCTACCTGTTAACTTCGAAAAAGTTCTAGACCTGAATTAAATTTATACAATTCAAACATGACGGACGGAAGAGACGTAAAATACTGGTACTAAGAGCGTTTCTGCCGTACGATCTTTGATACCCTTGACAATCACATGATTTAAAACAGTGTTCCAGTCTAAAAACAAAACCCTCGCGAGATTCGGTCAAATACGAAGGAACTCGGGCTTTTCCATATCTGTCCGAGGTACGGAAATTTCCGAATACAGTAATAAACGTTACGGGAATAAATAAAGCAGCTGGATCTATTACTCGCGAGTCAGTCGGTCTTTTTCTTAAATTTGTTTTGTGCTCTTACCAATAAAAACTTCGTTCATGTTTCATTATGACGTTTTCCCTATTTTTTTTTAAAGTTTTACCCTGTAAGAAAAGCGAAACAACAAATTTAAGAAGGTCGATTCTCATCTAGATCTAGCTTTAGCATTAAATTTGTTTTTCCTTTTTTCTGTTAGTAGCAAAAGATATATTCGGCTCACCTTCCGCAATTTTTTTTTTCTTTTTTATTTTCCTTTGACAGAGGGAGTTCGCTACCTTTTTTAGTCTTGGTACTTTTCCTTTTTTTTGTCGTGAATTAGCTGCCAACTTATGCTTGTAGTTAATCCTGTCAAACTCTGTCAGAATTTCCTTTAACGTATTGATATTATAGATCTAGATTTCATTTTGAGTGCAGAGAACATGAATTTTTGTTCAGCCTATTTGTTGAATCCACATATTCTCTAAAGTAGGGTCTACAGTGTTGAACTGGTTGAAATTCTCATATGTTATTGTTAAAACATTCTAAAATTTAGGATAGCTTTCTTTTCTACAGACTGGAACAGTTTTTTTTCCCAATCTATTCTGCACTGTATTCTGGTTACAGTTGCATAAAACTAGATTTTGAGCGAAGAAATTTGTTCAAGGCGTTTGCTAGTTGATAAGACACATCAGCAGGAAATGACAGTGTACTCTCAGTGTGGTCAAGGTGAAAAAATAAGCACAACCAAAATTGTCAGCATCATGGTTCAAACTCATTACATGTAAAATGATTACCTAGGGTGCCTCCATCAACTGAACTAATCCTAATAATCCAATCTATGGTATCTGTAGGCCATGCTAAAATATATCTAGAACTGCCCGGTTACACGATGAGCCAACAGTTTAGACATTTACAAAAATGAAAGGATAATCCTTTATGTATTTTCTCTTGAGATGATATCTTGGTCTAAACCCCCTTTTTTGCAGAATAGTATTGTTTTTGACAGGATATTTTTAACTTTCCAAGACAAAGTCTTGTGTTATGCCTATTTAACACTCTTATTTTACTCAGGCTTTCAACAACTTTAACTTTCTTACATCCCAGCAAAACCAACAGCTGCATAAACATAAAAAAGTACCAGTATGATGAACTGATTGTTAGGAATAGATTTGTGGCAAAGTAACAACAAGGACTTGAAAGTCATTGGATTTTTTTTTTCTTTTTTCTGCAGATTTATTTTTGTATTGTATCCTTGGAGTGATCTGCATCTACATGCTTAAGGCAAAGGGTTTGCTATAGGGAAATCCTATCTTAACCCCTGATTGCACTGTCAGTCCTTTGAGCAAGGCGACATAGCCACAGGCTAGCACTTGTTGAAAATTTGCTAACAGAAGATATGATTAATAACAACAAGTAAACTGAATTGCAGTCAAAAGAAATAGAAAAATCCATTCAAACAAATATTTACAAACTTAAATCTCTGAAAGGTCTCAGTCTTTAATTTTTCCTTTGACCCATGCAAATAAACTATGTATGTTCTTCACTGCTTTAATTAAGAAAGACCATTTTGTCAAACTATGACTGAATAGTAATGAATTCATTTCAAATACCAATGCCAGATAACCATTAAAAATCAAAGCTGTGAAAGTGCTGCTGAGGTGGGGTGCGATTAATCCTTCTCAAGTTGAAATCCAACTGTTGTACTAAATAATACACATGTAGTGCTGCTAGAAATTAACGAGTAAAATCAAGCAGACATTTAAAGAGCTGATAGGTATCTCTCCCATAAATCTCAGAGTAAATTGGCAAAATTCTTTTTTTTTTGTAGGTAGAGGGTGTTCAACAGAATGTCAAAATAAATCGATGTGAGAAATATTATTTAGCACTTTGTGGACAAATAAACCAATCTATTCAAAGGAATTGACACAAGAGTTATCATGATGCTTCTAAGCTTTCCGTGGCACTTGTTGAGGCTTCTTGACGCTAGTTGGTGGAACTGAAACATAAACGCGTGTTCCTACGCATGCCTCATTGTAGTCTGTTCAAACACACTTTTTTAAAATTGTCTTATGATAATGGTGTATTTGTTTACACATTTATCGTGCAAGTCGAGTAGGTTTCTTTATTGTTAACGTTTTAGTCATGCATTGATGCCAAAGTGAATGAAAAGCTTTCTTAAAGGTACTATTTTTTCAAGTAATGATTTTGCAATTTTAGGTACCTAAGAATCAGATTTTTTAGTTTCAATTTCCCACATGGTAAATCTGAGCTTGAGTGCTTCGCACCCTACCTCAAAAATGGACCGTAATTTTTAACCAACCTCATTCGGCGCTATCTTTTTTGAAACTAGGACTTTGCAAAACATAGTTCTATGTCTATATTTATGATATCAAATGTGACATCATCATTCTTATTTGAATACAAGTCCTTTCTATACGACACAGTGCTACCAAAGTATTTTCCATGTTAATGGGGCTTTTTTCTACATGTTTGTTTGTTACACAGGTATATATGCTAGATTTTTTGCAAACGTAACAACACTGGACGATTTACATGTAGTAAAATTTGGCGTTCAAATAATGGATTGGTTGCTTTGCATTTTTATGATATCAAATATGACATCATCATTCTTATTTAAATACAAGACACCAATCTTTTTTGAAGTTTAAGAGAGATTGTAAAAATCTGAATTCTATCTAGATCTACCTCCACTATAATTTCAAGGCATTGTATATGGTGTTTTCTTTTTCTTAGATATTAAAAGAGCAAACACTTCTGCTCGCTGCTCGCTATTTGGCTTTATCTATATTCATATTAGACTTTAATATTTAGAATTCGGTGCTTGTATCACGAAGTGAAAGATTTTCATGAAATTTGGACTTAATTTGCCCAGCTTATATATGTTTTGTAAGATTTAATATGCTTTTCAGTCAGCTACAGTGATCTGTCTGATAGAAAGCGACAAGCAAAACAGATGGAAGCAGTAATTAAGAAGCAACAGGAAATGGAGCGGGAGATTAAACTAATGAAGGAGAAACTTGGAATTGGTTCACTCACTAATAATGAGGCTGAAGAAATCAGCGATAGCATCGGTAATTTCCTTTGAAACATTTTTCTTCAATTATTATCGAGCTTTTGGGGGTAGGGTCAAATAGTAGAGCTTTAATTAAACTTTTGTTAATATCTATGGTATTGTAAACGAATTTAACACATATTGCTGTCTTAGACAAAATGTGACAAAAAGTAACTTTGATTCCTTTAGAAGAACGAGAACTTATTAAATATAGCCATTACCACCATCTTAAATTCTGATAATCCGAATTAAGACTTTCTGGTGATAGGAGAGCACACTGATGCAAATATATTTAATGATTGCAATGATTTAATGAAATAACAATCTGTAAAAACGGAGAAATTTTCCATTTTACTGAACTTCTCAGATAGTTTTTAAATCCAGACACGCTAAAACACATAGGCCTGAGGGAAAGCATTCAATAGAATCAAAATTACTTTGAGCAAGTAGCTGGCTTGCCTTGGGTTAGTCCAAGGTCTATATATTGGTGTAATAGTCATTCTTCCCCAAAGAAAACTGTTTCATTATTTGATAACTAAAAGCTACTTGATTGTACTGGCAAAACTCTGCACCAAATCTGAAGTCTGAGCCTAAATGTTCAAGTTTTTTTTTTTCTACAATTTGCAGTTCAAATTAAGCAGTACACTGTTAAATACTAATCGATTTATATCACATTAAGTGATAAATTTTGATTTAGATACTCGTTAATAAGATATAAGAAATTTACATTTGACCTGTTTTCCTTAACAGGAACAGAGATAGAGATCAGGCCCAAACACTGTAGCACAGCAGAAAGGGAGATGTTGCAGAATAATATTATTGCCGATAAAAAGGAAAACATCGCTATTGCGCAAGGCGGTGTGAATCACCTTCTGGCAGATTTAAATCTTGAAAGCGTACAACCGCGTAAAGGCAGCATTATTCTAAAAGTGACATGCAAATCCATAAACGACTTAATGCTATTCTGGGAAAGCTGTATGAACGGAAAAGCTCTGAGAGCATTGTCCAAGATCAGAGACGACTACAGACAATTTCTTGATTGCAAAACACTGGACTTTGATATTGTTTTAACAAGGAAGGAGGTCAACAGATGCATGAACTGTTTAGGTATGAAATTTATAGCAGAAACATTAGTAACTGATATAGAAAACACTACATTCTTTTATGTACCTGAAAATTTTCCAGCTCAAATACATGCGTCGCATGCCAAAAACATATCGCAAACGACAGAAAAAAAAAAGGAACAAAAAATCCATATCTTCACAGTGTCAAATACGGTTCCAAATATGGTATGATAACGTATCTCGTGCACAGATGCATTAACTTGCAATTCGATTTGATTGGTCAAAATGTTACCGTATGCTACTCATCTGACATTCATAAAAACGAAGGTACTACGGACTTATCTGTGAAATGTTTATTTTTGTTTACCATTTTCGAATAAAATGTCAATTATTGCAACATTTTGTCATTGAAAGTTGTAGGTATATAACAAAAGGAATATTATGTTTTATTATATACCTGAAAATTTTACGGCTTAAATAAATGTGTCGCACGCGGATAAAATAACAACTCGAAAAATCCGTATTTAAACACGTGGAATACGGTTCCAAAATGGTATAATGACGTACCTCACGCGCGGAATACTTATATATGGATTCATGATTTGATTGGTCAAAATGTTACTCAATAATATCCATCTGCCATTTATGAAAACAAAGTTACTGGCCACCTTACCATTATTTCTTTTATTCCGTTTATTATTATGGAATAAAATGTCAATAATTGCAAAACTTGGCCTTTGAATGTGGTAGGTATATAATAAAAGGGATATCATCTTTTAGTAACTTTCCTGGTGCTTGTATGTACTTCTCGCTGCGTAAGAAAATTTTGACATCTCGCTCAAACTTCGTTCTCGCACGATATCAAATTTACTCAGGCTTCTCGAATTAAATACAAGCACCAGGAAAGTTACTACAACATAATATTTCGTATTTATTATATACCTGAACATTTTCGGGCTCAAATACATGCGTCCTACGCAGATAAAATAACACATAACAGAAAAAAATCTTATCTACACACCGTGAAATACTGTTCCAAATATGGTATGATGACGTTCTTTACGTGAAGAATATTTATGTATCGATTCATGGTTTGATTGGTCGAAATAATGCTCTACAATATTCGTCCGCCATTTACAAAAACGAAGTTATTGGCCACTTTACCATTATTCTTTTACTCCGTTTTCCATTATCGAATAAAATGTTTTGTCTTTGAAAATGGTAGGTATGTAATGAATGGAATATTATGTTTTAGTAACTTTCCTGGTGCTTGTATTTACTTCTCGCTGCGTAAGAAAATTTTAACATCTGGCTCAAACTTCGGCCTCGTGCGATATCATTTTTTTCACGCTAGTAGAATTTAATACAAGCACTAGCAAAGTTACTACAACATGAGATACCGTATGTAGTTGCTTTTCTGGTGTTTGTATTTGCTTCTTGTAGTGTAAGAAAGTTTTGACATCTCGCTCGGCCTTTGGTCTCGCGGGATATCAAACTTTCTCACGCTGCTCGAATCAAATAGAAGGACCAGGAAAGTTACTACAACATAATATTCCGTATGTATCATATTTCCTTCGCCAAACATGTATGAATATGCTTCTGTCGGCAATGTAGATGACGATGAGACTGCATAGGATGCGTTCTGAATTTGGATCTAGCCTTTCTAAATATTTCAGGTTTCAAGAAAGGGGTTTTTCTCTACTACTTGAAAATATTCATTCAATTATAAAGCAGTTTTAGGTTTAAGAGCAATATGCAACTATTGTCCAAGTCCTTCCATAAGAATTAATTATTTATTCTTAGCTCATCTGAGCAAGAAGTGCACACGTTGAACTTTTGTGATCGCGCTTCTTCCGTTGAAGGTCGTTTGTCCTGCGATGTCTTTCGTCTGGTTTCCGTCGTCCAAGCGTTAGCAATTAACTTGTGGTCACTCCAAATGCCACGTTTTCTATTTCAAAACTCACAGAACTTGGTTGAAATGTTTGTGTTAATAATATCGCTGACGAGGTTGAAATTGGATCACGTCGGGTCAAAAAGAAGGCAGCTGGGTTAAATCCTAGGAAAAACATAGTGTGCACTCTAGAGGCCACATTTTTAGGCCATTGCTCACGTAAATTAGTCAGAATACTTGTTTCTGTGGTTTCTTGAAACGAGTGTGAAAATGGCTCACGTGGAATCTAAAAAAGTAGGTCGTTAGGATAAATATAAGAAAATTTTGTGCGCACTCTAGAGACCTTATTTTCTGTCCAATACTGATAAAGTATGGTCAGAATGCTTGTATCATTGATATCTCGGGTTATTGGAAAATGAATCACGCAAGGTTAGAGTCACTAGGGCAAATCTTGAAAAAACATGTGCAATCTAGCAATCCAAAATTCATGACATATGGTCAGAATGGTTGTTTTTATTTTAACTTGAACCTGTTCTAAATAAGGTTGGGTCGGGTCAAAAAGTAGGTCACTCTGTCAAATCTTGGAAAAATCCTGTGTGCACTCTAGAGAATACATTTCTACGTCTGCATGAAAGTTGTCAGAATGTTTGTTCTGATGATGTCTCGGACAAGTTAGATATTGGGTCCTGTTGGGTCAAAAAGTCATTGGGACAAATTTCAGGAAAAATCTTTGTGTGCACTCTACAGGCCATACAGTATATTCTTTCCAATACTATGAATTGTGCTGAGAATATTTGTCTTGGCGATTTCTAAGCCCAGTTTGAACTTGGTCACATAGGCTTAAAACTAGAGCGCTAGGAAAAAATCTCCGTAAAACGTTTAGTACACTTTAGCGGCCACATTTTTAGTCCAATGGTCAGTTTGTTTGTATTGGAATTTAACCCCGTTTTAACAGCTTACGTCATCTTAGGGCGGTCAGTGCACCTAGCCATGTGTTTGCTGGCTTTCTCTCATTAGTGATGACACAACTTTCTTTTCAAGTCATTGCAAACTTTTCTAACATGCATCTTACGTGAGAGACGAGAGATCGCCACAAAGAAAGTTAACCGCAACTGGGTATCGTACACGCAACAACGAGGGCATGAGTTAGATAAGCTAACCACTAAGCTACCAGGCCAGAAAATATGGTCAGAATTCTTGTCTTGATATTATCTCGAACGAGTTTCAAACTGGGTCATATAGGATCAAAAATAATTTAATGGTACAAATATTGAAAAAACCTTGTGAGCCACCTAGAGGCAATCTTTACGGTTCAGAAGTCATGAAACTGTCAGAATTTTCAGCTTGATCATATCGCGGACAAGTTTAAAATTGGGTCTAGTTAGGTAAAAAAAATAGGTCACTGCGACAAATGTAAGACAAAAATTGTGCACATGCTTAGTCAGTGTGCCTATCTTGATGATATCTCGGACAAGTTTGAAATTAAGTCACGCGGTCAGTAAGTAGGTCACTGGGACAAATCGTTGGAAAAACTTGTCTACAATCTAGAGGCTTCATATTCTGTCAAACTCTCTTGAAAGATATCTCTGCACCCTTGATTCCCTGTACTGAATTTCCGTTATTCACACTGCATGATTTTTTATGTGTTTTACGTCATCATCACCAGGATCTCATGAACTCTCTGGATCCTAGATCACCATACTCAGGTTAGCGTTTTAGGGCCAGTTGCCCTCTTGTTTGAGAAAGGTTATAGATTTATAAATCTGAAGTAAATGAAAGAGAGAATCGATAGGCTAATTATACAAGAAGTACTACTCATTCAAAACAAGTATTCAGAACAGAAATCTCCTGCCAAAATTTCAGTTTTTTAAACCTCCGTGCTGGTATGCGGGTTAAGAGACTTGCTTCGAGATTAGGAGATTGTTAACTGAAGGTCACATTGGAGCATACGAAAAATTATTAATGTTTGATTGATTGAATGGCGTTTTACAGCCATATCTTGGCGACAGCTCTCATATTTATTTATGTCCTGGGTTTTACCAGTAATACGCTAGGGCACTGGAGTGTCTTGCCCCAGGACACTCCTACGAAAAACCAAGTCCTTCAAGCGAGGATTAAACCCGGGCCACGAGGTTGCGGGTCGTACACTTTACCGCTGAGCCACGCAGTACCTATCTCCTCAATCCCGCATGATTAAGCTATGTAACTTATGATGCACGCGCGCGCGCGCGCGCGTGTGTGTGTGTGTGTGTGCGTCGAGAAACACTCTTCTTTTTATATCTTATCCTTTGTATAACATATTTGCTTGAGTAGTTGTATAAAAGCCTGTTGCACTTATTGTTGATTTTCAGTTGAAACAGTTAAAAGGCTGTCATCCCAGCATCTAGATGAAAGATTCAGAGAAGTTCAAGAAAAAGTGGCGACGATGGAAACTGTGACAGGTTAAAAAATGACATCAATTTACTTTCATGAATATGATAACTATCATTGTATCAGACAGTTCCATTACTTTTTTATGCCCCCCTTCAACGAAGTGGGGGTATATTGCTTTGCACATGTCGGTTGGTCGGTCGGTAGACCTTACCTTGTCCGGATAATAACTAGACACAGAATTGACCTAGGTTCGTCAAATTCGGCACAGACATGCGTCTTGGAGTGTAGATGATCCCTGTTGATTTTGAGGTCAATCGGTCAAATGTCAAGGTCACACTGACCGTCACCATATTGATATATAGACCAAACCTTGTCCGGATGATAACTAGACACAGAATAGATTTAAGTTCGTCAAATTTGGCACAGACATGCGTCTCGGAGTGTAGATGATCCCTATTGATTTTGAGGTCAATCGGTCGAATGTCAAGGTCACAGTGACCGTCAACATGTTGATATATAGACCAAACCTTGTCAGGATGATAACTAGACACAGAATTGACCTAGGTTCGTCAAATTTTGGCATAGACATTTTTCTCGGAGTGTAGATGATCCCTATCGATTTTGAGATTAATCCATCAAAGGTCAAGGTCACAGTGGCCTTCAACTTAATGATATATAGACCAAACCTTGTTCATATGATAACTAGACACAGAATTGACCTAGGTCCTCAAATTCTGTACAGATATTCATCTTGGAGTGTAAATGATCCCTATCGATTTTAAGGTTAATCCGTGAAAGGTCAAGGTCACAGTGATCACCAGATGATTCAGGGCCCGCGCTGCCGTTCGCCACTTGAGCCATTTGCTCCAAAAAAAATTAAAGTGTCTCAAAAATCATCATATGTGGCTCAACTTGTGGCTCCAACATTTTATTCGCGTATTATCGGGGACATAGTAAGCATCGAAGTCGACTGGGAAAAAGCGGAAGTCGAATGCGCGTGCCGAGAAGAAAATCGATAACCCAGTCTGTGATGTTATTTTGAATTTATCAATCTCTGAACAAGGTTGTTGACCCAAAGAGTATGTATGAGTTATAACAATTAATTACTTATGTTGATCATAATCAAACACATCCACATACAGATATTTGCATACTTCACATCTTCTTTTAGCCATGACTAATGTTGTAAAATACTGAATCCCTGAACTATTTGACATTTGCAAGAAAAAGAATTCTTTTGTAAATGATATTCAGCCAACTTGATTAATCATTCATAAATATACAAGAAACTTAAAATTGTGTGATTAAGTTGAGTAGAAAGTGATAGTTCTCCAAATACTTACATAGATATATTTATTAACTCTCTTTGATTAGTCAAGGCTGAAGATTTGCCTACAGGATTTACTGAGACGGATATGGAAGAAACCGGTCGAGGTAATAAATCATTTATTTTGAAGCGTGTACATACACATTCATATACAGATGATTCATGCCCTGTGAAAAGGTGGTTTGTTACACCTGCAAAAACTATCAACGCATGCCAACCTGTGCAGTCCGTATAGATTGACCGGGATCAAAATGTTTACTCTTTTATATTTTTGCAACTCATAAAAAACAGGGATATATATATATATATATTCTAAAACACGAAGGCCTAGATTAGTGATATATTGTATTACACTTTATCTCGTCATTCTTATCTCGTCATTCTTTGACAAGGTTATTCAAATCATGTTCCTGGAGTCAAGGATGACCTAAGGGCAAGGTTCGTTATTTTGTATATAGTCATATAAGGAAAATTGATCTTATATCACTTTTTCTTTGAAATTTCGTCATTGGGAAAGGGCCCTGCACCTGTTTTACTAAGAGCTATATAGACTAGTTGTAGAAGATAAGTTTAAGAACTGAAGAGAGATCTTTATTTTTGAAGTCCTTGAAGTATAAGCTTTGTACGAAGCATCGTCTACAGGTCTTCAAGTATGATTGTTCAAAATATGTAATTTGGGGCGATAAAGTACCAGAATAGTCCTCTTGTTTGTCTGTTTCTGTCATGAAACCATTTTGACGGAAGTGAAATAAGGTAATACTTTGAGAGAGAGAGAGAGAGAGAGTATTTAATTTACTATTTCTTGTTGTATTTATAAAACAAAAAAAATAGTCACTTTTTACATCATTAGGACAACATTTCCAGATGAAGTAAAAAATAAATGTTCCTGTGATTGAGTTATTATTTTTTTTCAGGTCCCAAACATAGGTTGATAGGTAACTTTGTCAAAGGGTGCAAACATTCATTAGCAAAGATAATGGAGAGTCATATTGATATTGTGAGGCCTGAAAGATACCAGCAACATGAATGGAACTTGAGAAAATTTCTTACTGGGATAGAATTGAATTTAGAAATAAAATCACTGCGTTTACTGTATCCAGACGATGGTAATACACCAGACATCAACGACTGGGATCTGTTTCTTCTCTGTCACATTCTATCGATTGAATCAATTGGCCAGCTGGATAATAATTTGAAAACTTACATCCAGGAGCTTAAAGTCATAAGAGACAACATTCTTGTAAGTCCCAAAAAAATTGAAGTTAGAGATCTTGAAGTATTAGCTGGATACCTGGAGAAACCATTAAGAACTGAAATCGAAAGCATATACCGTGGCGAAGACATCGAAGACGATGCAGTAATGCTACACTTTGAACTGAAATCTTGGCAACAAGATGAGGAAAATATGATGAATAAACAGAGTAAGCAAGTTTAAATAGTATCATGCTTTCCATGGCGTTACATTAAAATTTTCTTATGAGCATCAAGTTAAAATAATATAACATAATACTATATGTTTTACACAACACAGAGCTATTTCTTAACTTGTTATAACGTTTCCTTCTATAATTGATTTTTAATCTTGGTCTTAACTTTTAGTCACTTCTGGATGCATTTATAAATCGCAGTTCCTGAGCACAAACCCAGTTGAGCATGTACACAAATTTTATGATTGATTGCTTGATTAAATGGTGTTTTACACCGCTTTCAGCATTACTTCAGTCATATCATATCGACAGCTCGCATTCATGTATGTCCTGGGTTTCGCCAGTACTTGGCTAGAGCTCTGTGCTTCCAGTAAGGCTCAAATTAGGGATCTCCAGCAGCAGTTCGAGTTTACCTGAAACATGTGATGATCGATTAACAATTATATAACTACCGTTCATTTGCTTACTGGAAAAAAGTATGAAGTCAAAAATCTTCTGTATGATGTCAGATTTTTCGAGTGAGGTCACTGAATGTGGAATTCAAGCAAGTTTGAAAATTTAGCCTCAGTCAATACGTGTTAATACATTCTTCTTAGATTTAATAATAGAACATACCACCGTTACCACGTACTATTGGTGTTTAGGCTTACTGTAACATAACCTGAATTAATATCATAACTTTCTTTTTCTTTTTCCGCCTTGTTAAGTAAGCATGAACGCACTACAAGAAAGAAAGACACAGGCTGCACGTATAGACCATTTAGAAAGTGAGGTAAAACAGTTAAGACAGTCACAGCAACACTTATATGAACTAATTGTTGAAAAGAAAGTGGGCATCGGAAGCAAGCTGAAAGGACATGACCAAGGAATTGGTATTTGCTGCTTGTTTTCCATTTTGTATCTTTTCATGAAAAAAATGAATAAATCATATTATTATTTGATGAATCTAGCATAAATGTGATATCAGGGGAGATGGAATTCGAATGCACTGTAAGTACTGTTACGGTATCGTAAGTTCATATAAGTACAAACAGAAGATTACTTAGGTATAATTTTAACACTCATCTGATCACCAGATATTTTCAAATATCTTTTATTGCAGAAGCTTCCAAGGTCCCTTTCATGAAGAAGAGGCTTAGAGTGTTAACTGGCGTAGACTAAATATGTAATCAGAGTTGTGGTACTTACGATATATTTTTCTCCACAAAACTAGGCAACTTGCGTTGACCGACCTGACTTAAACGAGGGATTTAATTTACGATTTCAGTTTTACACAAAATGAAGTACTGATTACCAAAAACATTCCATCTGCAAAAAACCTTCTGTCTAAATAATAGAGAAATTCTCTTCTAGATATAAATGATCAAATCTGATTACACATTTGATTAAGTGGTTCTCGTAGTATTTTGATATGAATGAAATTCAAAACAGCAATTAGATACGAAAACTGTTTGTTTTACTTCTCATTTTTCCAACAGGAACATATATACAGTTAAGACCTAAGCAGATTGACAAGAAAGAGGAGGAGCAACTGCAAGATAACATGACATCCGAAGATGAGTCGGAAAACATCTCTTTAGCAAACGGCGGTATCGCGGAGTTTCGTAAGCAAATGAATCTTAAAGAAGCACAACCGATCAAAGGAAGCATCGTTCTGAAGGTTACATGCAAATCTATAAAAGATTTAATACGCTTCTGGGATTGTTGTATGGATGGAAGTGCTGTGAGAGCACTGTCCAAGATTAGAGACGACTATAGAAACTTTCTTGTTTGTGACACGTTGGACTTCGACATCGTTTTAACCAAGAAGGAGGTTAACCGGTGCATGGATCACTTGGGTAAGACGTTAATGTATCTCATAACTACGATGGTTTTTACTATAATATAACCAGTGAGAGTTTTCTTTATCACATATTCTCATTTGTCTTCAATTTAACATAGCCCTTGCTTATCTTACACACTTCGAGATGAGATATAATGACGTTATAGAAGTCTTATTTTTTCAAAACACACGTCATTTTTTAAAACATTGCCCACCATTTCAAAATCACGACATAAACAAATATCCCGGTGAGTTCAACCGTCGAAATTGGTATTATCTTGTTACATATCTTGATAGTATCTTTTATTATTAGATTTCAAATCAAGTAGTTATATATAGAACTATTTTAATCGGGCTTGTAAACTCCTGTCAAAGCTGCGAGTCGGTTTCATTCATGGTTTCTCATACACATTGTATATAAATCTCACCATTAAACATGTATGCATTTACTGGGATGTAGTTATTTGATAAAAATGATATTCATGACATTCTTTGGCTTTTGAGATAAAACTGAAAAAAAAAAAAAAAAAAAAAAAATAACCTCATCTAGTAAAATATGTTATTAAGCTCGCAAAAGGCATTTTTCAAGGCTCAATGGAATTTTATTTCAAACGCCAGTATATCAGACCCAATATTCATAATGTACCAAATCCTAGTTACATGGATTTATCACTTAATTAATTTTCACGGCTGCTACAGTTAGCAGCATCACCACTGATAATAATTATTATCCTCGTAAACGAGTAAATGAATCATGCTCTGTGAAAAGGTTTTGCATCTTCAAATATTATCCGCTGCGGTCGATTTTAGTCGAAACTTTTTGCTCCGGGTAAATTTTCTGCATGTCAAAGAACCATTCTACCTCATGATTCCTGCTTTTTTATATTTGGAAAAATGGATCCATATTATGCGACAACTTACGTAATAAAATGCATAATGAAGATGCATTAAAGCATTTAACAAAATGAGAGAGTTCGTGTACATCGTGTCGGTCTAGCCCTTGTCTTAAGCAACTGTTTTCTTGAAATGCACTTTGCAGCGCGTGGGCAATTTCTTTCTGAACTTAACTCTTTTAAAAGATATATGATAAGCATGCTGTTTAACTCTTTACCAAACGACCAAAATTTAGACTTGTCCAAATTGAAAGCATTTGCAGACGACAATTTAAATGTTATTCAAATGATGGAAATTGTCATTGATAGGGTAGAAAACATTGTGGGAAAAGGAGAAAATGCTGATGACCAGCATTTTCTCCTTTTCCCAAAATATTTCCCCAAGGCCTCTTTCTCAGGGTCGTTAAAGGTCGGGATTATGTGGTAAAGAGTTAATCGGTTAACAAGCCATTCTCGAGACAAATTATTATTATTATAGGCACACAGTTGATTTTCCCATATGATATTATCTTGTACACATTTGAGATGTGCATAATGTAACGTTAAAGATACAAACACATATACCTAACCCCTCTTTCCCAAACATGGTTTAAGTTTATCCACATTCTCATCAAAGAAGTAAGATCGTCTTGTTCCTTTTAATTTCAACCCTTAAATGTCTTTTTCAAATATTCGTGAAATACAGTAAGATCTAGGTGGCAGAAAGAATCTGCTTTTCTTCTTGTTTTTGAGATGATATTTCATTAAACTTGTCTTAGAGATGTGTTATAAAGCTGGCCGAAGGCTCGCTTACTAACATTTTCTGGACTCGTTTTGTAAAATTCTTACCAAAATGCCAACTATCTGGGAAAAGGGCTTTAATGCATCTCCGTGATCCATTATACCAAGAAAGTCATCACATAGTTATGGATCTGTAAGATCCAATTTGTCTAACAACCACCTGAATCATAAAATATAAAAGGTCATTGGATATGCAGTAAATTACTAATTGCAAAAAGTTTCGATTCATGTCAGCCTGCGCGGACTGCGCAGGCTGACATGAGTCGATATCTTTTGTAGATGTATTGAACCTCTTTTTCACAGAGTATGGCTCATATGTATTGGGAAAACCTGATGTACAACATGAGCCAAATTGTGTCTGTGAGAGCAAAGGAGGATCAGACTAATTGCAAAATTTGATGTTTTGTGTAGACCTTTTAAAATTAAACAACTTGCATTGGTAATTCTACCATCTACAGTGTGGAGTGATCTATTGGTTGTTCATCATATGCGATTTCTTTTTACTCTCTGAACTATTTTGAAAAAGACAGTAATTTAACTGTATATTGATTGTTAGAAATATTACCTCACAAACCAGTACAAATAATACCGGAAATGCTAACATAGATAGATGTACCAAGTGTTGAAAAATGACAGTTATACTTTGATCATCCTTATCGTGTCGTGTTACCCATATAAATATGTCATCTTTTGCCATAATGTTTTCAAAAGCTCTCAACTGCAGGAGAATAGAAAGTCATGTCCGGAAGTGAATGGGCTCATAAATAACAATGCCATTAATATCAGTAGGTCTTTCCTTAAACCATTAAATAACATATCTACTTTTGTCAAAATGTTTCCAAGAGCTTTTAAATTCATGAAAAATAAAAAAAATAATTATAAATAAATGAATAACATTTTGTATTTTGCCACCTCAAAGTTCTTTTTTGAATTGGTAATTGCAGTTGTAGGGGGATGTGAATCCAAGATGAACCTGCATACTCCATGCAGCCTGATCTTAATCCACACTGTCCGCAAAAATTCATTTAATGCGTGTTTAATAAGTGCCAGACTAAGGGATGCTTTTGGATTTTAACTGTTATATCATATATAAATCTTTTGATATTTAATATTGTGTGACATGATATTCATCTGGATCTACCGAACTTAATAGGATGTTTTTAACTTGTGGGAACTAAATTATTTACACTTGTAACCTTCTTGCTTAACACGATGTTAAATATACGTTTTGTATTGTATTTTGGGCTGGAGGCCTTATATACTAAATAAACTTTGTGAATTTGCAAACCTGTAAAATTCAAGGCTGAGCTTTCAAAAATCCGAAAAAGTCTGAACTTAAGTTCGGAGGACATTGGCTAAACCTTCGGCCGGATAAACTGGACAATAAAACAATGGTAAAAAATTCTATTCATAGCGAAAATTATTTAGAATGAAGTAGAGCATACTGGCCTATCTTTGACAACATAATGCGATTGCTAATCTATTGGTAGAGAATGTGCGAGGAACAATTAATCATGTGAACCATTGTCCTTGACGAAAAATGTGAACCATTGTCTTAGGCGATATCATGTGAACCGTAGTCTTCGAGAGACACTACATTGTTCAGTATTTCGTGTCTACACTGAGCTGTACTTGACAGCTGTTTGAACAAATTGTAAATTAAGGCTATTGATCAAGAAGTGTCTTTACATCGGGCTATTTCAACGCTTATTATCAAATGAACAAAAAGTGTTTAATTTTTTTTTTCCGTTTGTCTATATAATATCCCCTAAAACACACGTCTGTATGTGAAAATAAAATTTTGAAAATATATTTAATGTATTGCAGTACACTTTTCATATTTACAGTTGAGAGGTTGTCATCTTGGATTTCCGACATACGCGCTTCGGAAAAAATCCAAGCTATACAGACATATGTGGAAGCTGTATCAGGTAATATATTATATATCATTTTTGTTATAAACATTTTCATCGTTATGGGGTAAATGACTGTTGCAAACAGATTATCTTTTTATTATCATTATAGTAACTAAAACGTAAAAACGGTATAGTCATGATAATCTGAGTTTGACTGTAGCGTATTTCTTTTTTTTTTTTTTATAGTCTAGCGACCATAAATGCGCTAGTCTATTGCCATCGAGATTGGCCCAGATACAAATGTAAACCAAAAACCGACATTCGCCAAATACTGCCCTACAGAAAATAATTCTTTCTGTTAGAAATCATAATTCTGTTAAATATGACTATATTGACATAAACTACAAAATCTTTACCACTCCAATTTGAATGTTTTCTACTTACAAAGACATAATTTGACCAAGATGTCTTCGATAACGTACAAATGTTTGTTTATATGTAAATTAAGTCAGTGACCAATTCAGATCAGTATCATCTTTATTTATCCCAAAGCAACCTTTTTCATCCTCGTGCTTTTCGTCGGTTCGTCGGTATTGCTTGTCTCGTCCAGCTACGAGTTCGTCCAACTGCTATGACAGACCAAAATTAACCCGATGGGATTTTATAACCGGATTGGACCGGGCTGAACTGGATCGGACTTAAAAAACAGATTGGACCAGTTTTTGTTAAACCTTCTAAGTCTTCTAAATCTTCGAAGTTTTATTTTACCAAGGCGGCTTATTCCACATTTGCTAGTTTTTCATTACTTCCAGTACTTTGATTATACGTGCATGGACCTAAACCAGTTGAAGAGAATAACAAAGAGAAAACTATCACTGTCATTTAACTTAGCTTTTTTTCATAATTTGCAAAGTATCTTCTATTCCCAAGGTAAACAAGGCGTTGCTCACTAAGAACATAAACGTGTCATACATGTAGGAATGTAATTAAAATATACCTAAAATTTCTTCGAGTTCACATAAAAATATCTTAACGACAAATAATCAGATTCCTTATAAATTTGTTTTTTCATCTAATCGCAATAATAATTCAATCGATGCATTATAATATAATCAATGCTTTTGTAACTACACCTTAATTTCGTCATACTAGTTGATCTTTTATTTAAAAAAATAAAACTTTGTTCACATACACTCTAACATGTTCTTTGCATGTTTAATATTTCTCATCAGTCGAGGCAGAGGACGTATCCAACAAAAAGATGAATTCAGGTACTGAAGAATCCGATCGTGGTAAGTTTGAATTTTATTCCATTTTTACAGACTTGAGTGTTCTGATATTTTATCGGGTCGTCATAACTATTGACTCGTTCGACTTCGAAAATCAAGAAAAAACAAAACGAAAACGGGAAAATCTTATTTGTAGAAAACTATGTAAATAAATGATCCATGCTCAATGAAGGTAGGCTAAATGCATCTCCAAAAAGAATCGATTCATGTCAGCCTGCACAGTCCATACAGGCTGACATTGGTCGAAACCTTTTGTTATTTGAACATTTTCTGCATGTTGAAGGACCATTCTACCTCCAGATCCGGTCGGTTATTAGACAAATGAATGTTAAGGATGTATATTTATGTGATGATTCGCTTAGTATGATGCATCACAGATATGCATTGAGCCCTCTTTTCACAGAGCCACTGACCGTATTAAGATCAACCTGGTACAACTAATATTGCAGATGTATTAAACCAACGTTTTACAGCGCATGACACATATGTATTAGCAAAACCTGGTGTACAAAACGAGCCAAAATGAGTCTGTGAGAGCAGAGGAGGATGAGACTAATTGCAAAATTTGATGTTTTGTGTAGACCTTTTAAAATTAAACAACTTGCATTGGTACTTCTACTGTCTACAGGGTGGAGTGATCTATTGGTTGGTCATCATATACGAATTCATTGTACTCCCTGAACTACTTTGAAAAAGACAATGATTTAACTGTATGTTGATTGTAAGAAATATTACCTCACAAACCAGCAGAGACAATACCGGAAATGCTAACATAGATAAATGAAGTGACAGTTGTGCTTTGATCATCCTTATTCAAGGCTGAGCTTTCAAAATCCCCAGCGATAAAAGTCTCAAGTTCAGACATTGGCTAAACCTTCGGCCGGGTAAACTTGACAATGAAATAAATGTTTAAAAATTCTGTTCGTAGCGCCAATTATCTAGAATGAAATAGAACATACTGGCCTATCTTTGACAACACAATGCGATTGGGAATCTACTAGAAGAGAATGTGCGAGGAACAATTAATCATGTGAACCATTGTCTTTGACGAAAAATGTAAACCATTGTCTTAGGCGAATCATGTGAATCATAGTCTTTGAGAGACATTACATTGTTGAGTATTTAGTGTCTACACTGAGCTGTACTTGACAGCTATTTGAACAATTTGTTAATGAAGGCTATTGATCAAGAAGTGTCTTTACATCGGGCTATTTCATCGTTTTCTACCAAATGAACAAAAATTGTTTCAAACTTTTTTCCGGTTTGTCTATATAATATCCCCTAAAACACACGTCTGTATGCGACAATAAAGATTTAAGATTTAAGAAATATACTTAATGCATTGCCGTACACTTTTCATATTTACAGCTGAAAGGTTGTCATCTTGGATTTCCGACATAAGCGTTTTGGAAAAATGTAAAAAAAGGCGTAGTCATGATAATCTGAGTTTGAATGTAGAGTATTTTTTATAGTCTAGCGACCATAAGTGCGATAGTCTATTGCCATCGAGAGTGACCCAAATTCAAATGTAAACCAAAAACCCACAGTCGCCAAATACTGTCCTACAGAAAATAATTCTTTCTGTTACAAATAATAATTCTGTTGAATATGAATATGACTATATTGACATAAACTACAAAATCTTTACCACACCAATATGAACGTTTCTACTTACAAAGACATGATTTGACCAAGATGTCACCGATAACGTACAAAATGTTTGCTTATATGTAAATTAAGTCAGTGACCAATTCAGATCAGTATCGTCTTTATTTATCCCAAAGCAACCCTTTTCATCTTCGTGCTTTTCGCGGGTGTTGCTTGTCTTGTCCAGCTAGGAGTGCGTCCAACCGGTATGACAAACCGTAGAGAACCGGATGGGATTTAATAACCGGATTGGACCGGGCCGAACCAGATCGGACTTAATAACCAGATTGGATCAGTTTTTCTAAATCTTCTACGGACCATTCAAGTTTTAAATTACCAAGGCCGCTTATTCCACATTCGCTAATTGTCAGTACTCCCAGTGCTTTGATTATACGTGCATCGACTTAAACCAGTTGAAAGTGGCTAATAATGATAAAACTATCACTATCATTTGACTTAATTTTTTTTTTGCGTAATTTGCATTTGCTTCTAGATCTATTTCCAAAATAAAAACAATGCTTTGCTCAGTAAGAACATAAAAGTGTCATACCTGTAGGAATGTAGATAAGAAATACCTAGAATTTCTTCGAGATCTCATAAAAATATGATCTTTTATTTAAGAAAACTTCGTTCACATTTACTCTAACATGTTCTTATGTATATTTAATATTTCACACCAGTCGAGGCAGAGGACGTATCCAACAAAGGATGAATTTTGTCGAAATGATTATCATTGTTGAGAGAATAATTAATCCTGCCGCAATAACTATCATCAGTCCTTGGAAAGAAATTAGTTGAGCTATCGGGTAGATATCCGATAAAAAAAATTACAAGCTTTCGTAACATATGAATAAAAATATTTAGATCTAGATCTATTATTAAAAAAAAAAAAAAAAATCCCGCTTTCCCAATAAAGGGCATTTTGAAAAAGTCAAAAGAACAGTTTTTAGCTCCACTGGCCGAAGGCCAGCGGGCTTATGTCATGGCCCGGTGTCCGTCGTGCGTCCGTCCGTCCGTCCGTCAGTGCGTGCGTGCGTCCGTCCGTCTGTCCGTCCGTGCGTTAACTTCTATTTCAAACATCTTCTTCTCTGAAACTACCCATCCAATTTTCATGAAACTTCACAGAAATGATCCTGCCATGGTCCTCTTTAGAATTTCTTGAAAGAATTTGATTTCTTCAAAAACTCTGGTTGCCATGGCAACAAAACTGAAAAATATTGGAAATCTTTAAAAATCTTCTTGTCTGAAACCATAAGGCATAGGGCTACCAAATTTGGCATGTAGCTTTATGTAGTAGACCTCTATCAAGTTTCTTCAAATTATATCCCTGGGATCAAAACTGGCTCTGCCCCAGGGGTCACAAGTTTTACATAGGCTTATATAGAGAAAACTTTAAAAATCTTCCTGTACCTAGCCATAAGGCCTAGAGCTACCAAATTTTGCATGTAGCTATATGTAGTGGGCCTCTACAAAGCAGGCCAGAATTTTAGCCCTGGGGTCAAAATTGGCCCCGCCGCAGGGGTCACAAGTTTTACATGGGCTTACATAGTGATAACTTTAGAAATCTTCCTCTTTTGATTTTTTTTTAAAATTAGCCTTGCATCAGGGGTCTTATGTTTTACAGAGGCTTCATATGGACAAAACTTGAAAATCGCCTTATTTATAACCATACAGCATAGACTTGTATTATTTTGGCATGTGGCTTTATCTTGTGGACCTCTACCAGGGTTCAAGTAATTATAGCTCTGGGATCAAAAATGGCTTTGCCCTGCGGGTCTCAACTTTCACATGGGCTTTTACAGAGAAAACTTTGTAAGTCTTCAATTTGAAACCATTTGGCTCAGAATTGAAATGTTTAGTATTTATGGTTTATATTTATAAGCCAGTGGAGCGATACAGGGCCATCATGGCCCTCTTGTTTAATGATTTCTTTGACACTGACACAATATTTTTCCGCGGAAAAAAAGGCTCGTGCATGACGTAAAAATAATAAGATTCTTAACGTCATTATTTTCTAGCACGGATTATTGCGGACATTTATACTAAAGTAGACGTTTAATACACTGAAAGTAAGTTGGAAATTAAATAATCTGTACTCATTAAACTGACGACGACTTTTAAGTAATCAGCCGATCGCTAGATAATTAATGTCATTTTTGACCAGTGAATTAAATGTTCAAAAGATTGTCATGCGCTGTGCGATTAACCGGAAGACATACTATTTTAAGCCATCCCCATCTAGTTTAAAACTAAAACCCAGAACGAATTCGGAATTTCATTTTTAAAAAAATCTAGAACGGTGCTACTGCAAAAAGAGCTTCGCTCGTTATTATAATATCAGTGATATTTCTATCGAAATGTATACTTGGATAACCTCGCACACGGTAAATAAATTGGCAAAATTTATACAATTATAACGATATTTTAACCAAAACGTATATTAGTTCTACTTTGAAATAGATTGTTTTCAAACTCACGGTAGAAATATCGAATTAGTCCATATCCACTGACAGTTCCACAAGGTGTCCTTTCATCATGAAAAGCAGGTAAGCAAAACTATTTCATTTTATTTTCACCAAAAGGGTGAATGGAAATAGCGGAATGGACCGCAACGGACCGAAATAGACAGGAACGGACTGGAATGGACAGGAAAGGACCGGAATGGAGTTTAGAATACGATGTAAACTCTTGTAGCGATACTTCATTTATTTGATATTGGAGAAGAGAAAAGCCTGCACATACTCGTGTAAGCGACAAGAGAGGGATTTGGACGACCTTGGGCTGCCTCAACGGACGATGGAAAGTAAACCTATGAACTTTCAAAACAAAGGGAAAAACCTTGAACGGACCTAAACCTTATTTGACGTGAGAGACATCACAATGAACATGAAGTGAATAGAAAAGATCCGAAATATAAAGATTAAAAATACCGGAAAGGACCTGACCGGACCCGAAAAAGCGAAACTTTGGATTTTCAAAACAAAGGGAAAATCGGAAACGGACCATATTTCTATTTGAAACATCAAATATCGGACCTAGGAATCCTCAGAATTAACATGAACTGAATTGAAAAGATCCAATGTTTAAGTATGGAAATACCTGAAGGGACCTGAGCGGACCTCTGAAGCAAACCTATAGATACACTTTCAAAACAAACGGAAGATCCGGAACGGACAAAATCCTTATCGGAAATATCAAATATTGGAAATATGAAACATTCGAATGAACCAGAACTGAAATAAAAAGACCAGATATTGAGGCATTGAAAATCGGAAATCCTAAAATCTTAAAAGGGCTGCTTCCCGACTTCAAAACCTAAAAGGAAATGGGGCACGGACGTAAACTTTATTGGAAACATCTAATATCGAACCTAGGAATCGTCATCTCGGAACGAACATGAAATGAATTGAATATAACCGATGTTTGAGTATGGAAATACCGGAACGGACCTGAACAGACCCCAAAAAAGCAAACCTATAAACTTTTAAAACGAGCGGAAGATCGGGAACGGACCAAATTCTTATTGGAAGCATCAAATATCGGAAATATGGATCATAAGAATGAACAAGAATTGAACTGAAAAGATCTGATATTGGGGCATGGAAATAGAGTAACGGACCTGGATGGACCCTAAAAGGCATACCTCCGGACTTCAAAACCAATAAGAAAAGGGAGAACGGACCTAAACCTTATCAGAAACATCAAATACCGTACCTGGGAATCGTCAGAATGAACATGGAATGATTGAATATATCCGATGTTGGAGTATGGAAATAACAGAACGGATAGGAACGGACCATAAAAGGCCTATTTCCGGACTTCAAAACCAAAAAGAAAAAAGGGGAACGAACTAAACCTTACCAGAAACATCAAATGTCGCACGTAAGAAATCGCCAGAATGAACATGAAATGACTTGAAAAGATGCAATCTTGGAGAATGAAAAAACCGGAACGTACCTGAACGGATCATAAACGAACATGTGGACTCTTGAGACGAAGGGAAAATCGAGAACGGACCAATTCTTATTAGAAACATCAAATATCGGACGTAGGAATCGTCAGAATGAATATGAACTGAATTGTAAAGATCCAATGTTGGAGTATAGAAATACCGGAACGGACCTGAACGGACACTAAGAGGACTACTTCCCGACTTCAAAGCCGACCAGAAAACGGGAAACGGACCTAAACCTTATCAGAAATGTCGGGCCTAGGAATCATCAGAATGAACATAAAATGAAGTGAATATATTCGATGTTGGAGTATGGAAATAGCGGAACAGGCCTGAACGGACCAGGAAAAACGAACCTATGGACTTTAAAACAAAGGGGGAATCGCTAACGGACCAGATTCTTATCAGAAACATCAAATATCGGACCTACCTGACATTTTCCAGTTCCGGTTATGGAAGATTAGCATTGTTGGAAGGCGAGAGCCTTTATATATAATCACTCAGCAGTTTGCTGCAATTGCCTCTGAACAGTTGTATCCAACCACCTTTCAAATAGTTCGATACATCTAGAGTATAAAAGAACAAAAACAGTTCCAGAGCCTTGTAAATTGAATCAAAACAACAAGGAGAAACTTCAAATTTACAGAAAGAATGAATCAAATTCTTGAAAAACATAGTTTTAGGTAAATGCAAAATACTTTGGATCAGTTTATTGTTATGATGGTGTTGCCACAGCAGCGAATAAATTGTAGTTGTAACAAGCCAATCGAAAGCAGTAAAAATGACGTCATTAGGACCTGCTTTTATCCACAATGCATAAATAATTTAACCAATCGGATAGCTTTTTGAACGGTGACTAAAGACAATTCACTCCTCTGTTTCAAGAAAAATAGGAGTAGTGTGATATTTGCCGATTTGTAGAGAAAGTGCACTTAATGACCCCAATTTAAGGGCCATCGCCAAAAGTGCACTTAATGACCACAATTTAAGGGTCATCGCCAAAAGTGCACTTAATGACCCCAATTTAAGGCCATCACCAAAACTTTACTCATTGACCTCTAACTTGCGACTCATCGCTTAAAGAAATATCTAACCCAGTAAAGGTTAGATATTTCTTTCTCTCAAAAAAATTTTAAAGTTTGGAACGGTTTGTTGAAAACTATACTGTTTGACGAGCCCCTCCGAAAAAAAATTTAAGGAAAAACTGAAAAATTTAAAGTTTGGAATGGTTTGTTGAACTTCTCGACTTTTCCCCATCCCCGCGAAGGACCTGGTAAAAGATTTATAACTTTGTGTAGTTATAAATTTTAAAAACTTTTCCTGCGAAAAACTAGGGGTTTAAGATTAATTATACCATTAGACTTTTTTCTGAAAACTGGACACTTTTTTTTCTTATAAAATTTATCGCAGCCGTCGCAAATACATTTATGTCCACAGCCGTTAAAAAGTATAACGGGATCGAAATTTAGACAAATTACACATTTTCCGCTGTCGTAAACTTTTAAGGGCTCAATTCTTTCTTCTAGGTCGCTATCAGAGCTAGAGTAATTGGAGTAGTCATCTCTCGGTGGAGGATCGCCGATTATAGTATTTATCTTTAACTTCTTTACAAATAAAATAAACCTCATAGTCTTCGTAGCCTTCGTAGAGAAGCCGATAATTGTTAGCTTGATCACACATTTCATCCCCCACATCTTTCACCCAGCCATCTACCCAATCGCCAAAATTATATTGGGGGTCCATTCTTAAAATTTCTTCTTGTTCCCGTTCTAAAAAACTAACATATTGTACACACTTTAGTTCTAAAGATATGTATGTCCCTATTTTTTCTCTAAAAAAGGTCCTTAAGAGCGGGTTTCGCGAGCTCAAAAAAATCATCGGGAGATAGGTTTTTCGCGTCCGGTGTAAAGACGAAATAGCAATCGTATTCTTCTATCTTTATTAGCGGATCGTCTAAAAACTCTTTTATCCTATTCATCGTTGTTTTTTTACATTATAAAATAGTTTCTTAAAACCGACTAATCAACAAAAAAAAAAAAAAAAAAAAAAAAAAAAAAAAAAAATAACTTTGTGTAGTTATAAATTTTAAAAAACTTTTCCTGCGCGAAACTCGGGGTTTAAGATTAATTCTAGCTCTAAACTTTTTTCTACAAACGGGACAATTTTTTTCCTAATAAAATTTATAAAATACATTTATGTTCGCAACCGTAAAAAGGTATAACGGGATCAGAATCTAGACAGATTATGCATTTTTCGCTATCGTAAACTTTAACGGGCTTAATGCATGATTCAGGCCCGATAGCAAACATAAAACCAGAACCATCTTCAATCGGTGGAGGATGACGAATTACAGTATGTATCTTTAGCTGCTTTACGAATAAAGAGATATCGCTGTCAACCCAACAATTGGCTGCTTCATAGCATATTTCATCCACCATATCCTCTAATAAGTCGTCTACTTCATCCGCGCTAAAATAAAAAAAAAAAAAAAAAAGAAAAACGGGCCGGGGAAATCCTCGAAGAATCCGTTCTTTTTCCCGTTCAGGCGAATGAGAATTCCAGTCGCATTCTATACACTCTAGTTCTAGAAATGCCCATCTTCCCATTTTTTCTCTAAGAAGGTCCGTAAGAGCGGGCCTTGCCTCCGCAAAAAATAGCGGGGAGATAGGTTTTTCACGTCCGGCGTAAAGACGGAATAGCAATCGTATTTTTCTACCTTTATTAGCGACGGCTCCTCTTTCCCAAGGCTTTCTCTAAGGCCGTATAGAAACTCTTTTATCCTATTCATCGTTTTTTTTACATTATAAAATAGTTTCTTAAACCGACTAATCAACAAAAAAAATTTATAACTTTGTGTAGTTATAAATTTACGCGATCGTGTAATGTTTTAAATTTAGAGTATCTATTCCATCTTCTAAAATAAACCGTTTATCATCGTCAGAACGTAGAACTATCTTGTTTAACTCTTGCGTAGTTACTTTGTGTTCCTTGACCTCGAAACACGCGCATCCTTCTTAGAAGCTCTTTTCCATATAACACGCAATCCATATAGTTATCAAAGTTTATATCGTTTTTAACGACGGACTTTTTAACGCCTTTGCATTTTTTTACTTCCTCTCCTTCTATGGTTTCATAAGCGTATAATTTAGCTCTTAAACCCACACATTTCGTCATCATTTCACCGTTTAATTCGTCTTTAAATACTCCCATTACTTTTTTATTTACTCCGGTCGGTATTCCGGAAGGATGATTCGGGGGATAATCGGTCGTGTCAAACCTTTTCTTAACGTCTGGAGAAATATCTTTATAAAAGTCCTCAGTTTCTATCTCGAGAATAAAACTGTCGGTATCGGTGTAGAGTAACGAAACTTTTTCTTCCCATTTCTTTTTAACGTAGTTGTAAAAGAAATTGTACATCAAGGCCTTGCTAATGTCTAAAATGCTCATCCCAAGGTAAACGGGTTTGTTGTATTTTACGGAGGTTATTTTCATGCGAATCGCGAACAGGTCTTCATTAGAGATTGTAGTGTACCCGTAATCAGGCATTCCTGCGAGATTTTTAGCTTGTTTTCGGTCGTTAACTAACCGCACATCGACTTTTTTTTTGACATTTTCCATAGTTTTACCGAAAACCGAGTTGTTCATGAGCTTAAAAATATCTTTCTCAAACTCGTTAGAAGCTTTTTTTCTGAGCTCTATGTTAAGGTCGACGTATTTTTTAAGCCAAGCGCTTTCCTCAAACTTAATTCCATTGTGAACCTTAACCAGCTTTAAGCCTAAATTTAGGTATATTTTGAGAGCGCGATAGTGTAAGACGTATTTTTCTTTCGAGCCCGTGTTAGGAATAAGTTTCTCTACTCCTACCGGTAAACGTTCCGGAGCCAGAGGATATTTGTCATAGAGATCGTGCAAATCTTCAGGATACTCTAAATCTACCTCTAAAATACAAGGAATTTTTTCCAAGTTATCCCGTTCCTTTTTTGTCATCCATGTAAATCCGTGAGTAGGAAGCGGCTGACTCATTGCCCAGGCGTAGAAACTATTAGCGTCTAGGTGTTGTAAATACCTAGTAGGCTTGTTTTTATCGTATAAATCTCCCATGTACGGATTGTTCGGTTCCGAGTACCTTTTAGTACACATACTGACGCCTCCTCTTAGACCCGCCTCAACCATAAGCAGCATGTTGACGTCTGATAGCAGCTCTTAATTTTATTTTCGTCGTTTTTAGAGCCGCGTCCTAAGCCAAGCCTGGAGCGGTATAATACTGAGCGGGATCCAAGTCGTAATGCTTGAGGCAGACGTCTCTAAAATTCTCAAAGACGTCAGCCAAAAGCAGTACGTCTACTTTGTTTTAAAGCTCGAGGTAATCTTTTAACGTTTTCATGTTGAAAGCCTTCCAAACCTTCTGAGCGTGAGCGTAGTCTTCATCGCTAATATGTTCTTTATTAAGTCTCGAGTAAAAAGCTTCTTTAGGAGGCAGTCGAGTCTCTTTAAGTTTTTCCATCGCGTTTAAATATTCGTAACGAAAAACTCCTTTTCTTCTAACTAACGAAAATTCCTTTTCTATCGGAAAAGCTTTCGCCAAATTCTTAAACTAGTCTTTTTCCAAGTTGCTCGAGAGTTTGTCCAAGCTCGAAGGCATAAACCTAAAACTATCCAAAAACCTAATTTGGTGGGATAGGTTTTTCCCGAGCTTGAGATGTTTGGTAAAGCTAATCTATTTTTCCTCATTGTTTGGAATGCAGTCAATCTTCTCCACCTTTTTTTTTATTCCCAGCCAAAGCCTTAATAAATAAGTGCGAGTCATATCCCCCGAGATTATGGAAAAACACGGGCATAAAATTAGGAACTTTAGCTTTTAGGTTGCACTCGTTGTGAGCCGCCCCTCTAAACTTGCCCGTGTAGTGACAATGATCTTTAACCTTATAATTATTGGTGGTTAACTCACCACCACAGATCCAACAGCTGGTTTCTCTTTCGTACTTTATTTTATCTCGCTCGGTAAAAATTATAGGCTTATTTTCTCGACTATTTTTCCAACAGATCTTCTGTATGTCGTCTTTTAACCAGTTTACGAATTTTTTTGTCGGCATTTTCTCCCACGTAACATTTTGCTATCGGCGCACAGACCTCATCGTCGAAGCATTGCACGTAGTAGTAGAAGCTGCACGTCTCGTGTTTTTGGTAAGCCATAGTATAACTTTTTTCCGGGTTCGGTTGACAAACTTGTACGTCTTTTAAAACGCTCTCAGAGTCGGTGTACACGACAAAAGGAACTCGCAACTTTTTAACGTATTTTACAAACTCTAACATTGAGCCTTCTTCCGGCATCTCTAGTCTGACGGCTTCATTGGCGTTACAGCGAGATTTATGCTTCTCTGAGACTGTCTCAGACCCAAAAGGGTTTAGACAACGAGGACAAAATTCCTTTTGATGACCGTTTTTTTGAGATTTGTGAGGACATCAACCTGCTCAAGTTTTTTATCAGACAGTAGTGCTGTTTGTCCCCCTCTTTAATTTAAAGCAGGTTGACGTGGTTGTTCTTTGGCTCACTCGTAACTCTAAAAGGTTCGATCTTCTTATTATCAGTATAGATGTAAACATTAACGCTAATCTCGGGATTTTGCTTCTCAAACTTGTCTATCACCCCCACGATTACGGGATATTTTACTCTATCCATGTTAAGCTTATCTTGTCTCATTATGAGACTGCCGTCTATAAGCTCGGGGTGTATTTCTTTAGGGCAAAGAGCTCTTAACACGCACGTCCTCGTTTTTCATGTTGATGACGGCTAGTTTATGTTTTATCCACTCGGGTAAAGCTAACTAACCCTCAGCGCGCACAGGATCGTAAACAACGGTGTGTAGTTCTAACCGAATTATGATGACGAAACGCCAACCGCTACCTTCTCGTTGGAAACTATCCAGGTTTTCGAGGATTCTTCTCACCATTTCGTCGTACAACTCGTCTTCGTTGGTTGACCCCAAATTAATCTCTATATTGGAGTGAAAGGGGCGTTCGACCTCAGAGGTGACATCCGCATGTTTTCGTACTCTGCACCTCAGTATTAGTTTTACCTTCGTTCGTCTATTATTTCTGAGAATCCTCGTTATTGCGGGCCTCGCGAACGAGAAGAAATCTTGAGGAGTTTGTCTTTCTCTACCACGTATTGGTCCGCGAAATTCCGCAGCGTAGACTCGCCCAAGTCGGCATGGTATGTTCAAAACCCGTGTTATTTCCAGCATTTGCTTCGACAGAAGTGTCTTTGTACCACAACTGGTTTAATCCCTTTGACTTGGAAAAGTCATCGAGACATTTTAACAACCCGAGCATCGTGGTCGCTTGACCGGGGTTGTTTAAACTTTCCAACTCTTGTCCCGAAAGCTCATACTTTATGTTGCTGAAAAGGTAATAAGTCCGTTGTTTGTTAAAGCGATATTATCCGTGGCGGCATAAGCCGTGTCGTCAGCCTTTGTTAAACGCCCCTCGATTAGCAAATAACTTTCGCTCGGGTGAGTGAAAATATCCTGCGCTTGAACGTCAATTCTTATTGGGTCCGACCTTTTGTTAAGGTTTGCACTTTTAATTGGTTCGTATCCGAACCACCCATACTTTTCTATAGTTTCGTCTATTAGTGGATTTTCGGTCCAGTTTAAATTATCCATTTTTAATACTAAAAAATTTTTTTATACCAACTTAAGTCCGGAACCGGTGTTTATGTATTTAACCAAGTCTTGTATCGGAATTACATTTTCCGTTCCGCTTCCCTCTATTAGGGCGTTAATATCTCAGTCTCCGACGTATTTACCTATTATTTCATCGGCAGGATAACTCGGCGCTTTAGGAGCTTTTTTTTTCTAAAAGCTCTCGTTACGATCTTTTTACCCGCGTCTACGGTGGCGCTTTTTCCAGCCTCCAAAGCTTTTTTAGCTCCTTCCTTAGCGAGGCTTTTACCAAAATCGAGGGTTGAGGAAGCAAGTTGCTTCGCTACGTTGCTGGTAAATAGCTCAGTAAAAAAGCTGACAATCCTGTCAAACATCCACGACCCGCCATAGACGTATTTTAGGTTAAAACCGTGCTTACGTGGTATAAACAATGTTTTATAATAGCGACATTAGTTTTTTATATTCCTTTGAACTTAGACGGTTTTGTCTCTTTAATTCGTCACATACCTCGATAATTCTGTTTCTCAAGCAGGTGTTGCCGGCCTTTTTACTAGCCAATAACAAATCTACTTCTTTTTCCAACGCTTCCGGATCGCACGGAATTACGATGGGGGGGGGGGGGGGAAATACCTTTACCAGTAGTAAAAAATTCTGAGGGCCTTTCTAAAAATATGTTATATAGCTTATTCCTGTCCCCGCCTCATTTTACTCCTCCGCTCTTTGTAAATATAGTGCCGGTTTGGAACAGCAAATCGGCATAGTTGCGGCGGTCCTCCGGAGTATGACCTGCAGGGTTTTTTTTAACAATGAGTTTCCACAGACTCCTAGTTCCCTCATACTTTTTGCCGTCTACAATAATGTTGTTGCCTGTAATCTTAATTTCTTTTTTGCCCATATTTTTGCTGTATCTATCTAGTCCCCAAGTTTTATCGACCTCATCGCCGTCAGCAGCACGCAAATCTATATACTCTTCAGCTATTGACCCCTCGTCTTTTTCGCCTTCTTCCTTTTTTACTGGTGGTAATATAGGTTTAGGAGCGATTTCCTTAATTTCTTTCGCTAGCTTTTCGGTGGTCTCTCTTTGCGTATCCGTTATGGGCTTATAAAAATTACTGAGGTCCTTTTGCAGTGTTTGGTCTCCGACCCGCTCTTGCAGCAAATTATCCCGGATTTTTTTCCTAGTCTCAACGAGCTCTTTTACTAACTCGTCCCTTTTTTTAGGGTCCGTAATTTTTATAAAACTCATTTCTCTTTTTAAAGACGCCACATATTTTATAACCCCATTTTAAACCCCGTTTTAAACTCCTTTTTAAATCCCGCTTAAACTCCATTTTAAACCCCGTTTTATAACCCCGTTTTAAACTCCATTTTAAATCCCATTTTAAACCCTATTTTAAAACCTAGTTTAGGCTTAATTTTTATGCTTCTCAACCAGCTTACAAAAGGACTCTCGAGCTTCTTCTCTTCCTCTCTCGATAAGGGATTTGCGCTGATCGCTGCTGAGGCTATTTTTTTCCCTCACTTCTTCTTTCATGGTTTTATACTTTTCCAGTTCCTCTAGTATAAGCTGAAACTCTTCATCGCTAACCTAATTATCGACGAAAGCTTTGGAAATGTGTGAGGAGATGGTGTTTAGCTTTGACAGGGCTAGCGTTTTTTATCTTTTCGTGCTTTTCCGCTTTTACCACGCACTTTTTAGTCACATACTTGCCCATGATACTTAGAGCACCGGTGCCTACCGCGATACCTTCCATTACGACAACAATCGGAGCCGCCACCACAGTCGACAAAAGGCCTACGCCTCCTACGCCGAGCCCCATTGTAACTCTGATAAGAGCGACATCAACGTTGTCTACTACCTTTACGGCTCTATGGTACTTTTTACTAAGAGCCTCTCTCTTTTTTCCGTCTCTAGAATACGTTGTATCTCGCTGATTTTTTGCAGCCTATACTCCTACCCTCCATCTTCCGGAGGAGCGGAAGGTAGTGTTGGGTAAACCTTGTTTATATCCATTTTTTATAATAGAGAAAATTTTTAAATAAGGTATTTTACGAAGCAAAAAGCCTTGCCTTCTTTTATAGTTAAACGTCCTTTAGAATTGTTAACGATCGTAAAAAAAAAATCCTCAACGTTTTCGGAAACGGTTTCGTTTTGTGCGCTAAGCTCTTTTATTTTTAGAGCTTGCGTTAACGAAACGGGGTTTAAAATGGAGTTTAAAACGGGGTTTAAAATGGAGTTTAAACGATACCTTTAACCAGCTGAAGTCCAAACATTAAACTAATAGTCCGGCTCTCCTTAGGCTTTATGGTTATATTATCTTGCACGAAAATTTTCCACGTTACTGGGTTTTCTTTTTGCGGGGGGTAACGGATGTCCATCATCGGCATCCAATAGATCGTTTTTGGTTGTTTATGCAAAGGCGGTTTTTGCGGAATTTTACCACCAAATTTGTACATTTTTAGAACGCGTAAAAAAATTTATAGTGTAGCGCCTAAAATGGGGATATTAGCGAAAGGACTTTTTGGTCCTAAAAGAAGTCCTTTCCAGTCGTAAAACTTTCCCCCTTTCTTTAGAAAAAGACCATCACCGAAAGACTCTAGTTCTGTACTGGGTTTTGGCTCTAGCAAAATTCTTTTACCATCCGTTTCTACTCGACAAACGCAACCTCCTTTTTTAAGACAGAGACCATTACCTAGAGCTTTTTGGACTCCCATGCTAGCTAAACCAGATAGAGCTCCGACTCCTAATGCCGGAAACACCGTTCTCGCTATGGCGGGCAGCACTGTGAAAGCTAATCCGGCTAACATCCCGAGAAAATCCCCCTTAACACTCGTGTTATGTTTAAGTTGAGCGGCGCTCATATTAAGCGTTATGCTGACACCGTTTTCGAAAGCTTCAGCTATCCTTTTTATTTGCCTATTAGTAAGGGCATCAATATGTTCTCCCTAAAGGTCTTCGAGTCCTAGACGGATACTCGTGGAAGATTTATCTTTAATAACCTTTTTTTAGTTTATTTATCTGCCCCTCTGATATGTTGACTTTTACGTTAGTATACTTCGTCATTTATACAGTAAATATTTATCCTTAAAGGGATAAATATTTTTATACCTCTCTAATGTGGAATCTCATTGTAAGGTTTTCCCCTTTTAAGTTAAGCAACACCCCATCCTGGTTTGTAAGGGTTACATTAAGGGATCCTATCTCATTACTTACGTTACGGAGACGTTAGGGAAAAAAGAGTATATCGTATTTTCTATCGAGAGGCGATATTATCTATGTAAACCAGGATGCTATTAATATTGATGATATTTACCAAGTTTTCAGACGCGTGAAATCTTTCAACGTACTTTGCATGGTTAAAACCCAACGCTTTGGAAATGGAGCTGGGGTGATTAAAATCTAATTGGTAATTATTTTCCAAGATGAGAACGGCCTTTAAGGTGTTTGTATTTGCGGAAATGGTGATAAAGTCTTCCTCGTGAATGAGGCCGTAATGTCCCTTTCTTTTCATCTCGCGACAAATTGCGTCGTTAATGTCAACGATGCCGTAACTTCCCTCGGGAATCTCTATTTTAAACCATGAGTTTCCCCCGTCAGGAGAGTAAATAAAGATATTGTTGTCTTTAGTAATGTTTGGAAAAGAGTAGTAAGTTTCGAGGTTAACGAGCGCGATTTCGTACTTTTTACCTTCAGCGAGCTCTATTTTAGGAGTAAACCTTGTCCTAAATTTCGTCTTGTTGCTGCTCACTATGATTTGGAACGACTCTCTTCGCGCCGTGTTTGCAGCTATTTCCTTCAGTATTCCTTCCATTTTTAATGCGCTAAAAAGTTTTTAAACTATTCCGGAATATAAAAAGTGTCAAAGCCTTCTCTATACTTTCCGTTATATTTGTCGCTGCTTAGGTCTATGACAACAAAGTTATAAGGTTTTTTCCAAACCTTTCTACACAAGTTTCTAAATTCTTCAGAACGCATGTCTTAGCCAAAGTGATCTTTGTAAATGTGTTTAATATTTTTTAGGTCTTGAGGAAATAGAACGATAAAATTGGCGTTTTCTCTGATAGTCTGTCTCGGGAGTCTAAAGTAGTTTTGTGAGAGATAAAAGCAGTCTACGTTGCTATGTCTTCCGCGAATATAGTAGTCCTCGCATTTGTTTTGTTTTTTCAACAAAAAGTCGTCAAAGACCACCAAGTTTTTAATATCGGGATTTAATTCTCTAGGATCGGGAACGTCGTTACCGTTTTCGTAAAAAGCGCACTCTATCTCGGATTTTTCTTTTAAATCTTTCGCACATTCTTCTAGAAATACGGAAGGAGACACGTTTGCCTCTGCAAGCGTGTTGCGTAAATTAAACACTCGCGTAATAACCTCTTTAGGCAGTTTTTCCTCTAAAGCCTTTTTAAGCACGCGATATTCCGGTTGAAAAAGGCTTTTTCTGAAAACGTAAAGTTTTTCGTAATCTAACCAACCTTCTCGTAGTAAAAGGTTAAGCAATAGAGTAGTTTTTCCGCAGCCAGATTTACCCACGATTATCCCCCTTATACTTTTTGGCAACATCGGGTGATTTTCCCTGCGTCTCAAAGCTTCGTTCCAAGATAAATTGTGTATATCCATTTTAAATATATCGGACATATTTAAAATGCTTTATTGCGTCAAGTGTAAAAAACACACACAAACGTTAAACGAGACTTCCGTCGTTTCTAAAAACAAAAAAACATGGTAAGAGGGACGTGCGCAGTTTGCAGAATTACAAAGACCCAATTTGTAAAAAAAGGAGGCTCTTTGCGAAACAAAATAATTAATAACATGCCCGGTGAGATGCATCTTCCAGGACATAATTTTACGGGACCAGACACGAATCTTAAAAAAAGACTAAACCCGGATAAAACTCCTAAAGACTGGAGCAAGCCGATAAACCGCATTGACAAAGCCGCGTACCACCACGATCTTTGCTATCAAAAGCATAATGACACCAAAACCAGAAACGAGGTATGCGATAAAAACATGCTAGAAGAAATGGAGGGTATTTATAATCCCACTCTATAGGAAAGGATGGAAAGGTCTTTGGTAAGTAACATAATTGGGACTAAAAAACGCTATGGTATGGGAACTAAAAAAAAAAAATCTCTAGCCGAAGAACTACACAAACCCGTAAAGAGAATGTTTAAAAAATGGAGAGTAGAAGTCGGCGGCATAGACAGAATATGGGCTGCCGATTTGGTAGATATGCAAGCCTTTTCCAAGTTTAACCGGGGAGTAAAGTATCTTCTAGCGGTCATAGACGTTTTCTCCAAATACGGTTGGTTGGTGCCTTTAAAGGATAAAACGGGAAAGTCTGTCGCCATCGCTTTAAAAAGCATTTTTAAGGAAAGAAAACCGGAAAAGATGTGGGTGGACAAGGGCAAAGAGTTTTACAACAAAGAGGTTAAAGACTCTATTGAGCTGTATTCTACGGAGAATGAAGAAAAATCTAGCGTCGTTGAGAGATGGATTAGAACCATGAAGGAAAAGATGTGGAGGTATTTTTCCGCAAACTCCACGCACGTTTACATAGACGCGTTTCCGAAGCTCGTTAAAAAGTATAACAACACGCGGCATTCCTCCATTAAGATGACGCCCGTAAATGCGAGTAAAAAGAGCAACGAAAACAAAGTTTGGAGAAACCTTTATCCCGATCGTCCGGTGATAAAAGATATAAAACCCAGGTTCTCAGTCGGAGACAGGGTTAGAATTTAAAAAAAAGAAGACCTTTGAGAAGGGTTACACTACTAGATGGACTGAAGAGGTTTTTACTATCTCTGAGGTAAACCGCACTTTTTCGACAACTTATAAAATCGCAGATCTTGGTGAAGAAGAAATAAAAGGCTCCTTTTACGAGCCCGAGCTGCAAAAGACGGAACAAGACGTATACAGGATAGAAAAAAGTTATTAAGAGGGGAATGAAAAAGTCCTTAGTAAAGTGGAAAGGATATTCGGATGAGTTTAATTCCTGGGTTAACAACAAAGACATTGTAAATATATAACCCCTAATATAAAATGATGATTATTAAGATTGGTGACGTTGCTTTGCCTGATGAGCCTCTAAGCAACCTTCAGCTAGATTATGCCGCTAAAGCATTAAAAATACCTAATTTCAGGGGAGTATTTTTACGAGATAAGCTGCCTAAAAAACACAAGATTAAAGAATGCGGCATACTAAACCTAGACGATAGTGATGGCTCTGGAACTCATTGGGTCGCTTGGCATAAGGATAAAAAAGGAAGCATTACTTTGACAGCTACGGCTTCCCTCCTCCGAAAGAGTTAATAGAGTACTTAAAGAGACCTATTTACTACAATTCGGAGCAGGTGCAAGAGGATCAGACTTTTTGCGGTCACCTAATATGTTTGTACGTGCTAATGGAGATGGGAAAAGGCGTGGGCCTTCAAGACGTAATAAATAATCTTTACTAATATGTCAGTTGATAAATTTGGAAGAACTGTAAAGTTGGATGCTGCGTCCGTCGGCATTTCTGTAGACTACGTGAATAAAAACTTTTTGCGCAAGCACGGAGAAAATACTGTCACGGGTTCCATTAACATGAGCGGAAATACGCTAACGAACGCCGCGAGGAAAGAACCGGATTTTTAAAGGAAAATGGAGCTTATATGGCCATCGATCACATAAATATGGGATTTGAAAAAATAAAAAACCTAGCCGAGCCTACGGAGCCGATCGAAGCCGTTAATAAAATTATGTAGACATTTTAGGAGGACCTTTTAAGTTCGATAACGTGAGATATTTTGCGGATAGAGATATACGTATGAACAATCGCAAGTTGGAAGCTCTACCCGATCCTATAAACCCGCACGAAGCCGCTAATAAAAATTATGTGGATAACGTCGAAAAACCTTTTCAGTACACGGGTAGAGAATATATGGCTACTCAGTCTATAAATATGGGCAATCGCAGGTTGGATGGTGTTGGTGCGCCTCTAGAAGACCACCAAGCGGCAAACAAGCAATACGTCGACGCGAGCGCGGCTGCAGCTAGGGCCTACGTAGACGATAATAAAATAATAGCGCCAGCGCTTATTGGACCTAAGCCCATTATAAGCGTTCATGCTGAAGAAAAAGGGAGTTTAGGATACGGTAACTACGAGTTTTCTTTCGTAATGGAAGCTCGGGGCGGGAGCACGGATTAGGAGGTTACTGCGTGTCAGCTTCGGGTAGAATTACAAGAGGGTCCTTAATGGTTGCTAAAGCAACTAGTATTCTAAGAGACGAGGCGAGAGTTAACATAGTCGTAAACGGGGTTGAAAAGATCGACTACTCCATAGTAAAAAAGAATGGGGAGGGGTACAGTTGTGTAGTTTTTCCTCGGCCTCTAGAAGTAAAATAATGCGACGTCATAAACTTTATAACTGGGTCAAACAACCCCGACGCAAAAAACTCTTATGTGTCGATACTGATAGAGTTGGACTTGTAAAAAAATATTTTAAAAAAGGATCAGCTACTCCCACGCATTCCTTAGACTTGTAAATTATAACTTTTTAAAGTTATAATTTAGTTCTCTTCCGGAATGTCTGAGTTTGTATCTGAGACTTCTTCATCATCAGAACCTAGCCCTTTAATTTTAATGCGATCCTTTCCTCTATTTACCATTCTTACTGGTGGTCTCACATCTTTTTTATTTATAATAATTGTAGAAAGTCTGATTTTGATCCATGCAGATGTTCCTTTAATATAAATACTGTCTATAGATAGAAAAACTACCACTTTGCATAGCTTTTCAAGACATGACATTGGGTCTGTTTCTACTAAATTATCCTCGTCTATATCTTCCTTTTTACTCGCAGAAGTTGCTTTCCTGTAAAATACGGTGTCTATCGTTGTTTTTATTACTTTGTCGCCTTTGTATTCTTTATACTCTTTTAGCTTTAGAAAAAAAAAAAAAAAAAAAAAAAAAAAGAAAAAAATAGGGCTGCTATTTTCCTTGTAATTTAGGATTGTTAAGGTACTAAAATCAGGATATTTCTTTTTCTCCATCTTTCTCACCTTTTTACCCTTTTCCTCGTAACGTTTAGGAGCTTCTTCTTGCAAAGATTCTGTAATTTCTTCTAAAACTTCCTTAAAATTAGTTTCTTTCTGGCTGGGGTTGCCTCCGTCGTAAAAACAAAGCAGACTCATTTTGTACTGGTTATGGTCATTAAGTTTAACTCCTAAGTAAACAAAGAGGGAGTGCGAATGCAAAGGGGTTTCACTTCACCATCAGGATATTCGTAGTCGATGTATAATATCTGGTAACCATACTTTTTTTTTACTTCCGGCTCTTCACTAAGTCTTAGGTTCTCTATGGTAAAGTCTTCGGTTTTACATAAAGTTTTGCGTTTTCTTCGTTTGCCATTTTTTTTGACGCTTTATCATATAAGGGTTTTTTTTCTATTCAAGATTTTCATAATTTTTACGCTTTTTTTCACAAGTTTTGTTGTGAAAGCGAGGTCGTAAAGGGGAGTACAGCAAAACCCTCTAAAGTTAGTAAAATAACTAAGAAAACATATAAGACTATGGATATTTCTAGAACTAATCTGTAAAGAATATGACTGAAATTCTCCTTTACGCGAACGGGGAAAAGAACGGATTTTTTTACATACAAATTGCCGGTACAATTTTAACGCGGATAGATCAGATGACTTGTTTTAGGAGATGACGGGCGAAATAAGACATAAAGCGGACGGTTATGAGATACCCATGAAACTTGGTCAGACTGTTTGTCTTGATGTTATCTCAGTCGAGTTCACAAATGGCTCATGTTGGGCCAAAAACTAGGTCACTAGGTCAAATCTTAGAAAAAAAAATATGTACGCTCTAGAGGCCACATTTTCAGTCGGATACACACTAAAGTTGGTCGGACTGTTTGTCTTGATGATATCTCAGATAAGTTGGAAAGTAGGTCATGTCAGGTCAAAAGTAGGTCACTAGGTCAAATCGTATAAAAAAAATAATGTACGGTCTAGTGCTACATTTTCAGTCCGATACTCATGAACTTCGGTCAGAATGTTTGCTTTGATGACATCTCAGATGAGTTCGTAAATGGGACATATCAGGTCGAAAACTAGGTCACCAGGTCAAATCTTAAAACAACCTTGTGTTTGCTCTTGAGGCCCCATTTTCTGTCTGAAATTCATGAAAAGTGGTCAGAATTTTATCCTGATGATGTCTTGAACAAGTTTGAAAATAGGTCATGTCGGGTCAAAAACAAGGTCACAACATCAAATCGTAGAAAAACCTTGTGTACGCTCTAGAGGCCATATTTTCAGCTGGGTACTCATGTGACTTTGTCAGATTGTTTGTTTTGATGATATCTCATAGAAGTTTGAAAATGGGTTACGTCAGGTCATAAACTAGGTTCATACGTAAAAATCTTTGAAAAAGCTTGTGTACGCTCTAGAGGCCACGTTTTCAGTTGGATACACATGGAACTTGGTCAGAATGTTTGTCTTGATAATATTTCAGACAACTTTGAAAATGGGTCATGTCGAGTCAAAAACTAGGTCACTAAGTCAAATCTTTTAAAAATATTGTGTACATTCTAGAGGCCACATGTTTGTCCAATACTCTTAAAAGTAAGTCAGAATGTTTGCCCTGATAATACTTCGGACGAATTTGAAAATGGTTTATGTTGGGTCTAAAACTAGGTCACTGGATCAAACCTTAGAAAACCCTTGTGTTCGCTCTAGAGGCCACATTTTCAGTCTGATACTGATGAAACTTTGTCAGAGTGTTTGTCTTTATGATATCTCAGTCCAAACTGAAAATTGGTCACGTTGGGTCAAAATCTGGGTCACTACGTCAAATCTTAGAAAAACTTTGTGTGCGCTTTAGAGGCCACATTTCCCGTTCGATACTCATGAAACTTCATCAGAATCTATGGCTTGATAATATCTCTCATGAGTATGAAAATGGGCTACGTCGGGTCGGGTCACCAGGTCATATCTTTGAAAAACCATGTGTATGATCTAGAGGCCACATTTTCAGTCCAATACTCCTAAAGGTTGGTCAGAATTTTTGTATTGATATCTCAGACGAGTTTTTAAAAAGGGTAATAGCGGGTCAAAAACTAAGTCACCAGGTCAAATCTTTGGAAAACCTTAAATTTCCTCTGGAGGCCAAATTTTCAATCTAATACTCATGAAAAGTGGTCAGAATGTTTGTCTTATTTCTTGGATAATTTAGAACAAAAATCATGTCTGGTCAAAAACTAGGAAACCAGATAAAATCTTTTGAAAAACCTTCTGTACTCTCAACAGACCATATTTGTAGTCCAATACTCTCCAAAATTGGTCAGAATGTTTGTCTTGATGATATCTTGGATGACTTTGAAATACTCATGAAAAGTAGTCAGAATGTTTATCTTGATAAATTCTTTAATATGTTTGAAAATTGGTCATATTTGGTAAAAAACTAGGTCACTGGATCAGTTTTTTGAAAAACCTTCCATACGCTTATTTTTAAGTAAGCGTGAAAATGGGTCATTTCTGGACATGCTGGTAACAACCCTGTATACGCTGTGAAGTCCACATTTTCAGTCCAATGCTCATGAAAATTAGAATTTTTGTCTTGAATATTTCTTTGAAGAGTTTGAAAATGGCTCACACCGAGTCAAAAACTAGGTCATGGAGACAAATCTTTAAAAAAACCTTGTATGCCCTCTAGAAGCCACATTTTCAGCCTATTATTCGTGAAAGTATGTTAGATTGATTGTTATGTTATCTAGGAAACGATCGGAAATAGGTCATGTTCGGTGAAAAAGCTCCGGTGAGCGATTTCAGGGCCATCATGGCCCTCATGTTATAGGAATATGTACTACATTTGGAATATATTAAGCCTATTCTTAACTCGCCTTCCAACAGTACTTTCAGTACTTTGATATTTGTTTCGTTGTCTTTGGAGAAACTACTGTGAATTACGTGCTATAGATGAACAACTGACCAGATTAAAAATCGGAATTTGCAAGCATAACCTCTTGAGGTGCATTTTGTGTTGCATTTGTGTATAATTTGACTTTTAACGTATATATTGTTGCTACGCTTCACGCTTCAGTAAACCTTTTACTTTTTCTACCAAAGCTGTGATTGGTCAAGGCGCACGTTCAAATTTTTTTGGGGTATACTATTAAAAGTTAATAAGGAACCATGAGCGGCAACATGTCAACTCCCCAGAACAATCCAAAAAAGAAGCGACATCTGTCTTCTCCAGCGGACCAGACAGAACTGAAAAAGACTAAACCTGTAAGTGAGAAGGAAAACACAAGTTTTACCATCTCCGAGGAAGCTGAAGCTGGTATTCCTCCAACAGAGATCACCCTTAGTGAGGACAACTTAGCACAGATAGGCGTCTACTTGAGGAGTTCTTTTGAGAGTGAGCTACCGTCTCTTGTCTCCAGCATTGTTGAAGGTGTTGTTAGCAATTTAAGTGAGAAGATAAGACTACTCTCCGATGAAAATGCCCAACTAAAGCGCCGTGTCGAAGAGTTTGAAATTAAAGTCGATCGGGCAGAACAATACAGTAGGCGTAATTGTCTTAGGATTTCTGGCATTCCTGAAACTGATGGTGAGTCCGTCGATGAAAAGGTGTTACAGATGGCTACAGCGGTAGAAAGTGACTTTTCAATCAATGATATTGATCGTAGTCATCGGTTGGGTAAGCCTAGACGACCCAGTGGACAGAGTGTTAAACCGAGAGACATCATCATAAAGTTCACCAGTTACAGAGCAAGACAGAAATTACTGAAAAATAAATCTAATTTGAGATCCAAAGGTTTTAACAATGTGTGTGTGAACGAAAACTTAACTGCCCTCAGAGACAACACTTTCTATGAAACCAGAAAGCTTGTAAGAGAAAGACTTATTAACAGTACCTGGACCAGTGATGACACTATTATTGTTAAAGAAAATCATTTAAAACTCCATCGTTTGGAGTCACATCAGGATCTTGAGCGGCTCAAGTCTTCTGTCGGCAGTTCTTAACCTTCAGTTGTAGAAGAATTTACTGTTAGTGTTTAACTTGACTCAATCAGGATTCAGTCACATGTGGATTATTATTTCATTACATGTATCTTCTCTTTATTTTTCGTCAACAAATATCATTGTCATATGCATGTTTATTATTGTAACTACCTCACAGCGGAAAGTGTGGATTATGATCGGACTGCTTATAACGTGGATCTACTTGGTCCTATGGTCCACATAGTTCATTCACTTCTTTATACAGTATACATAACAGGATTATTCCCTATTGAAGGTATTGAGGGAATGCATGAATGCTCTGTTCTGAAGGGAGGAATGCGACTGTTTTGACAATTGACCCTTAAGTCTGTAATAAACGACAACGTTTTGGATTTGTCTTGCTTCAAACCTGTTGCAGACGACAAATTATATCTGACTCATTTGACGAAATGTGCCCTTGAGGAGGTGTGGGGCACTGTGAGTTGAGGAGAGGGTGCTGGTTACCAGCATGTTCTCCTTTTCCCTCAGTGTTTTCATAGCCTATTCTTTCATGATCCTAAAAGTCGGAATTGTGTGGTGAGAGGTTGGGGAGCTTTGCCATACTTTTCGTTCCTTTACCGCAGTGTGGATCTAGATAGGACTGCACATAAATGCGTTATTTGATCTGCACTTTATCTGCAGTTTTGATGATTAACCCTCCTAGGCCAGTGCACTATTTTCGTTGTGTTTCTACGCATTGTTGGCCGAGATCGGATGGCACGGGTTTGATTGGCAATCTTCTATGTATTGAGATATTTACTGGTCAAGAGCAGCAATGGATTTACTGAGCTGGACCGCTTTCTCTCATTTTGGCAGCCCATTTCATTTACGTTTTAGCTCCATGGGTAAAAAAAAGTCCATGAATATGGGCCTGATAAAGGAGGGTGGTTGTTTTTCTGTCGACAAGTTTTTAAATCTTTGACAAGCTGGTTCTGTGAATGTAAGTTTTATGAACATGTATATAGATACGAATTACGGTTCCCAATGTATGTAATCTCAAGATTTCAATGAAGTATCTGTATTACTACCTCAGGCTGTCAAACTATACTGTACATACTTTACTGTTTCCTTACTACATGATAAAATTCAGATCCTTGCAATTTGAAAGCATTTGATGAAGACAGTTATAAGTAGCCAAGATAAGGGAATTTGTTCTTGAATCACTCGAATGCATTGCGGGAGATGGGAAAATGCGCTGACGACCGGTGTTTTCTCCTTTTCTAGGAATGGTTTTATAACGTAGTTTTCTGTTGAACAAGGTCATTGTGGGAAGCAGAAGGGTCATTGCTTTCAGCTCGAGTGGTACTTTATAATTCTTAAGTCTTTATTATTAGTAAATGTACTTTTGCTCTTTCTGTTCTTCCGTTCTTCCGTCCACCCGTCTGTCTGTCTCTCTTAGTCTGTCTGTCTGTCTGTCTGTCTGTCTGTCTGTCTGTCTCTTCGTCAGTCATTCGTTTTACATTTTGAAATCGTCTTCCTGCTTGATATTCTTTTTAAACAACAAAAAAAAAAAAAATGTTAGATGATGTTTTCCAGTGTCTAACATAATGTTGTAGCTCTTTCCTGCAATCCTATATCTTTCTGTCCGCTATCTGTTAGCCTGTATGTCTGGCTTGATAAGACATGCCGAAAGACAGACCTCCACGTTTGCAGTTGTGACGACGGTCTGCATTGCTCCTGTCTCCACGATACATGTGTTTATTTCCACTGTCAGTTTGATTTGGTCCAACCATTATGTTTCTTTAGTCAGGGTCATAATTCGGATAGAAATGCTTTTAATTTTGGTTATGCGTGGAAATCGAAATATGGTAATGCGTCAAAATCGATTTTTTTTAAATCATGTAAAGCATTTATCCTATACTTATAAATGCAGCAATCTGTTGAAAACAGTTGTGTAGCTTTGTACTTTGCATTGCAGTCGAATATTACAGAGTTGCTTTTCAGTGTATACACGTTGGAATCTACTTGCGTTTATCTGTCACAATGATTCCTTGTAGTTTTACCTAACAGTGATGATATTATTTTTATTCAATGTCTTTCCCCTTATTTATTTAATACCATTATTATATTGCTATTAACTGATTCATATGTAGATGTATTTTACTTTTGACCACTCCAGTTTGATTACTTTATTCATGCATTGGCTTCATTTCAGTTTATCATTCTATTATTTCTTGTTTTTGTTATGTTGTTTCTTTTTCACATCTTTCTTCCTTTATCTAAACAGTGTGGAGTGTACACCGATTTTGATTGATTTGACTTATATTAAAACTGTGGGGTACTATAAATTTTGTAGATCTGGTCACGTGTTGTGCTGCTACATGTTGTTCTTGTACTTATTATATTCTGTAACACGAGTTGTAGATTCTATAGGTATATCTGTAGGCAGCCAACATGTTGTCAAAAACTTCACTTCCACTTGACTATCACACTATTTTTTATATTCCCGATTCTTCACACAGTCGTCCACTCATATTCAGTTCTAATTGATATAAGACAGTCAGGATTACTGACAAAACATATTGTACATCACAATAAAAGGTTATTGATCACCGAACGCTGTAAGGACAGCGTTGAATTTTGCAGATTGATAATCCATTTCATTCTTTACAATTTGTTACCTTTGTCACTAGTGACTCTTTTAATGATATTACAAGCAGGTGACGTTCACCCAAACCCTGGTCCGCGTTCTAACAAGTCTTCTTGTAGTGTGTCTACTACATCTGATATTTACAATTTTCTTAATATCCCAAATCACCCGTCAACTGTACATTATAACGTAGAAAGTATAGCCAATAAGCTTGATGCTTTGATTGCAGAATTTTCATTTTTTGATATTGTGTCATTCTCTGAGACTTGGTTGCATAATGAATATTCATCAAACGATCTGATTTTCCCTTCCTTTCACCTGCCTGAACGGAAAGATAGAACTATCATCGATGACAGATATGGTGGTGTTATCTTATATGTTAAAAATACCCTATCGAAGGCATGATCTCGAACCTGATAGACTTGAGTGTATTTGGATACAAATCAAGTCCACCTACAATAGGAATATTTTGTACGGTGTATTTTATAGACCACCGAACTCTGACTCTGCTTATTACTCATTTATTGAAGATTAAATTGGCCTTACTGTGGATTCGGGTATTTCCGATTTAAATCTGAATGTAATGAATAAAAACCAATTCCGTAAAGTTGAATCCTTGTGTAATGAATATAACATGACTCAATGTATAGACTTCACAGAAAATTCCATATCTACTATTGACCTTCTTTTCGTGACCAATAAAGAATCAGTCTTAACAACAGGCGTTGGGGAACCGTGTCTTGGTCTTACAATGCGTTATCACTGTTCTGTCTTTGGCGTTTTTAATTTTCTTAAACCTAAGTTTAAAAATATCAAACGAACAATTTGGAAATATGACCAAGGAAATTATAATGAGCTCAGAACTAGTCTGAGAAATTTTAATTGGGACTCTATACATGATAGTAACATTAATACCTACGCTGAGAAAATTGCGGGTGTCGTTTGTTACAACGCAAGTAGATTCATCCCTAGTAAGACGGTTATTGTTAATCCACAAGAACCACCCTGGATGAATTGTACTATCAAAAAGGAAATTCGTCGTCGTAAAAGATTATATAGAAAAGCAAAACTATCAAACAATGTTAATCAATGGTCATAGTTCAAATCTGTTAGAAAAAATGTGATCTCTTTAATTCGACAGAGCAAATTAAACTATTATGAACAATTGTCTTTAAAGCTAAAGTCTGGTTCCCTGTCTCCGCGTGATTGGTGGAGAACCGTCAAGTCAACGATGTCTTCACAATCTTCAACATCTATTCCCCCTCTTTTTGACATTTCTAGAGATTTACTGATTATCGACGAATACGAGAAAGCAAATACATTGAATAATTACTTTGCTAATCAGTCATGTATAGATGATTCATCCAGTACCCTCCCTGATGAACGTTTTCATCTCATGTATGAAACTTTAGATTCAATTCAAATCATGCCATCTGAAGTGCTGGATGTTCTTAAAACACTTAAAGCGGGCAAAGCCTCTGGCCCTGATGGCATAAATAATAGGATTCTTATCGAAGCAGCTGGTCAGCTGGCACCGCATTTATGTGATCTATTTAATCACTCACTAAATACCAGTTCTGTTCCATCATTATGGAAAATATCAAATGTATGTCCCATATTTAAGTCTGGTGACCCTTCTCTTCCTTCTAACTATAGACCGGTTTCATTGTTAAATAATATTGAAAAAGTCCTAGAAGGAATCATATTCAAGCATGTCTACAACTAGAGTAAAACCTCTCCTCACGACCACCCCGGCAATACGAGCAATAATAAGACCAGTTTTCAAAAGTGCCACGGGTGGTCTTAATAGAGGAGTTTTACTGGGAAACTTTAAGCCAACGACGGCGCAAACACAAGCTCATTCTTTTCTATAAAATGGTAAATGGCTATTCCCCAAATTGTCTTAATACTCTTGTTCCACCTACAATTGGCAATTCTTGTTCTTATATCCTGCGTAGGCCAAACAATGTGAGGAATATTGCAGGTAGAATTAGCCTGTACAACACTTCATTTTTGTCAGCTGTTATTAATGAGTGGAATTCCTTGCCAGATGAAATTAAGAACGCGGAATCATTGTCATCGTTTAAATACCGTTTAAACGTAGATAAACCTTGCCTACGGAGGCTTTACTTTTTTGGCGACAGGAAAATTCAAATTATACACGCCAGATTACGCAACAGATGCAGCTGTCTCAACGAGCATCTGTACTTAAAAAATTTGGTGCAGTCGCCACTTTGTAGATGCGGTACAGTGGAATCGACCCATCATTACTTTTTGGAATGTCCATTTTATAATAACTAGAGAGTTAGTCTAAGCCTATCTGTTAACGGTATAACAAGACTTACACTCCAAATCATCCTGTTTGGGGATGAAAATCTTAATCTGTTTGATAACCAAAGAATATTTGCTGCCGTGCTTACATATATCTTTGAAAGTAGAAGATTTGCTAATGCCTAATTCTCATGTCATCTTGGTTATAGCTGATTATGTATTAAACCATTCTTTTCTATCCATTTCTTTTTAAATTTTACTGACGGTTTCGACCCCTCGGGCCCGGAATGCTAACATAAAAATACCATTATTCTTTTGTGTAAAGAATTACTTGTTTAATAGATTGTGATGGTCAGGTTGGAAGGTTCCTTAACTGTTATATAATCGTTTCCAATTGAAATTTTCACTAATAACACTTCACACCGCTCTGTTCTTTTGTTATTTTTCCCCTACCTTTTTTTTTTCTAAATTGACTTAGGTTCTCTTAAATTAAGAACGATATAATCATGTACTAACCGTTACCTGAAATTTGGAGAAGAGCTTTATAAGCCTAGCTTTCGTTCTTATTCTTTTCCTCAGTACATTTGTCATATGATTGTATTGATTGTATTGTATTGTCTTTCGTAAATTGTATATTATACTGTTGAATAAAATATGCTTAAACTAAATATCGGACCTTGGAATCGTCAGAATGAACATGAACTGAAATCAAAAGATCGATGTTTGAGTATGAAAACCAGAACTGAATTGAAAAGATCCAATATTGGGGTATGGAACGGACCTGAGGGAACCTAAGAGGCCTATTTATTGTCTGTCAAAACAGAGGGGACATCTGTACGGGGCCAAATCTTATCAGAAACGTCAAATATTGGACATAGGAACCGTCAGAATGAACATGAACTGAATTGAAAAGATCCGATATCAAGATATGGAAATACCGGAACGGACCTGAACGAACTTTACAAAGCGAACCCGTGGACTTTAAAAACTAAAAGAATATCGGGAACGGACCAAATTCTTATCGGAAATATGAATCATAGGAATGAACCAGAACTGAATTGAAAAGATCAGATATTGAGGCATGGAAAACTCTAAACGGACATAAACGCACCCTTAAAGGCCTATTGATGGATGTAAAAACCCAGGGGAAACCTGGAACGGACGAAAATCTTATCCGAAACATCTAATATCTCACGTAGGAATGGTCAGAATGAACATGAACTGAATTGGAAAGATCCAATATTGGAGTATGGAAATACGGGAACGGACCTGAACGGACCCTAAAGAAGCCTTCCTATGGTATTTCAAAAGAATGAGAAAACCGGGAAGGACCTAAACCGTATCAGAAAATCAAATATTTGACGTAGGAAACATCAGAATGAACATGAACTGAATTGGAAAGATTTGAAATTGGAGTGGATCCTAAATAGCATATCTATTAACTTTCAAAACAAGGGAAAACCGGGAATATATGACATTGATACAAACCTTTGCAACATTTCTGCACGAAATGCAATAATACCTTCAGATGCTACGTAGCCTATTCAGGAATTACGGCTGAAAAATATGTTTTTTCTGACATTTATCTTTCTTCTTTGTTGATGGTTTGCCAGCCATTGCCTCTCTTAATTCAAAGCTGATTCATTCGTTAGGCTTGGTAATACATGTATAATCAAGAGCTGTGTTGCACCCTTTAAGAAAATTTTATGTGGTATCTCTGTATTTCGACATTGAAAAATATGTGATATTCACATTCTATCACATTTACTTTTAGCTCAGCTGTGTACGAAGTACTCAAGGGGAGCTTTTGTGATCGTGCTGTATCCATCGTTCGTCGTCCGTCGTCAACTTTTAGCTTGTGTGCGCTCTATAGGCCACATTTTCGGTACGATCCTCACGAAAATTGGTCTTGATAAAAACCGCGGATGAGTTTGAATTTGGGTCACCTTTAGGTCGTAAACTAGGTCACTAGGTCAAATTAAAGAAATACATTGTGGGCACTCTGGAGGCCACATTTTTTGCTCAATTGACTTGAAAATTGGTCAGAACATTTGTCATAATTAAATATCGGATGATTTTGAAATTGGGTCACCTGGGGTCATAAATTAGTTCACTAGGTCAAATTAAATAAAAACCTAGAGGCCGAATTTTTTACTCAATTGACTTGAAAATTGGACACTCTAGAGGCCGAATTTTTTACTCAATTGACTTGAAAATTGGCCAGAATGTTTGTCTTGATGAAATCTCGGATGAGTTCGAATTTGGGTCACCTGGGGTCATAAACTAGGTCACTAGGTCAACTTACAGAAATTCTTTGTGGGCGCTCTAGAGGCTACAATTCTTACTTAATTGACCTGAAAATTGATCAACATGTTTGTCTTAATAAAATCTTGGATGAGGTAAAAATTGGATCACATAGGTCACTTGGTCAAATTTAGAGAAATATTTTGTGGGCGCTCTAGTGGCCACAATTCTTGCTCAGTTAACCTGAAAATTGGTCAGCGTGTTTGTCTCAGTGAGTTCAAAATTGGGCCACAAAGGGTCAGAAACAATGTCGCTGGGTCACATTGAAGAAATACCTTGTCGGCACTCTAGAGACCACAATTCTAGCTAAATTGACCTGAAAATTGGTCTACATATTTGACTTGATGATATCTCGGATAATTTAGAAATTGGGTCTCATAGGGTCATAAACTAGGTCAAATTAAAGAAATATATTCTGGGCGCTGTAGAGGCCACAATTTTTGCTCAACTAACCGGAAAATGTGTCAGCATGTTTGACTTGATGATATCTTGAATGGGTTTGAAATTGGGTCACATAGGGTCATAATCTAGGTCACTAGGTCAAATTACAGAAATACCTTGTGGGCACTCTAGGGGCGGCAATTTCTGCTCAATTCACCTGAACCTTGGTCAACAAGTTTGTTTTTATATCTCGGATGAGTTTGAAATATGGTCACATAGGGTCATAAACTAGGTCACTAGGTCAAATTGAAGAAATACATTTTGGACACTCCAGATACCACATTTTCAGCTCAATTGACCTGATCATTGGTCAGAAGGTTTGTCTTAATAATATCTCAGATGAGTTTTAAATTGGGTCATTATTGACCCTGGAGTGAAATTTCGCCTATTGACCCAGGTGAGCGATCCAGGGCCATCATGGCCCTCTTGTTAACACTATAGACAGCTTTTCTTATCACGTTGGATATTGTTATGTCAACCTGATTAATTTCTAAATTTGTGCTTCGAAGATCGAAACTTTGAAAGCGTAATTCTGTATTGAAATGATATCCAGCTGTATATACTTTTCATTTATAGTGCTGATAGTGATAAGAACGACTGGAATCGTTAATACTGCTATGCAAGTTTCGATGTGTGCGATCTTCGAGTCTAGAATATCGTTGAAAAGTTTATCATGTTTCTTGTTTATGGACATATTCAGAAAATAAATAAACCATAGGGTCTACTTGTATAAAAATTGTTGACTGGTGTAGCTCAGGTTCTGCGTCCCGATTCGTTTAAAGTGCTTAAAGTAAAGTAACAATTTGGGAATATCTATGGTTTGCTTTCTGTAGTAATTTACACCAACATTGAAATTGATAAATGGTCATCAATGAGAAGTGGATATCGACCACTTTCGCCCAACGCCACAATATAAATAAAGATAATGCCCAAATTAAAACAACACAATCTAACCAATTTCGACAACTTCTAGAGACAATATCATTATATTCATATGAATACAAACACGTTCACCTTCCCGCTGTTTCTAATAGCTCGAGTTTTCTAAACTTGGTATTATGGTGTACATGTTCGTGCAAGGAGCTGGAGATTTCGTTAGACCCACAAGTCCAGGATTCGCATGGAAAAACATTAACAAAAGTTTAAAGATGATAATATCAAAGCAAAATCAATTTTATGTTGACTGTAGCATTTTTTGTTCCATAAAATAAAGTTAGCTGAACCGTAAGAGCATCGGCCTAAATCCCTTGGTATCTCCGTTCGGTGATTGGTCCGCCCTTATCGCGAGACAACAAATCAGCACTAGATGTACCATTTTGATTGTCAGTTTCAAGAGTTATTTGCATAAGGAGGAGATGTTTCTTACTCTGTTTGTAGCCAAAGGGTGAGAAGAATAAGATATCTTGTCCATTTACGTTCCGAATTCAAAGAAGCGCATTCTCCATTGGTGAAGACTGGATGGAGCTTACATTATCTACAGCCAATGAACAAGAACTGTGACGTCGTCCTTCAGGTTCAGTCCGAGGGGAAAGCACTTGCATTTGTGTTGTAGGCCTATATGCGTTTACATATTTGTACCATTGACTAGCTATTATCAGCTATTCTATAAACATTATTAACATTATAAATTTGTCAGACAGAATAGTATAATAAATGCTCCTTTATCTTTCCTCCATTATCACTTTTCTAGTTTCGCGCCTGCGTGACTTGCTTATGTCCCAATAATCTGTGAGCACAGACTACTTCTAATAGTTGCTCTTTCTTATAATTTGATGCTTACACATGCGGTATTTTCTCTTTATGATTTTATTAAAGGATAAGGATTTTTTACAACCAATAAGTTCTGCAAGCTGAATGAGTTATGGGTTGAGTAAAGTTGGTCAGATGGTTGGCACATGACCGTGTTTTGTAAACGTAGAAAGCGCGCACAAGGCTGATATTTAGTTTGAAACTGAGCGCGTTAATATTTGAGCCATGATCTGGAGAAAACGGGAGGGGATTAATGCATCTCCGTGATGCATTATACCAAGCATGTTATCACATAATTCTGGATCCATAAAATCTTTTTTTTCTCACAACCAGCTAAATCATGGGGTAGAATGGTCCTTGGACATGCATAAAATGTACCAAAAGTATGTATAGTTTCGACCCAGGTCAGCCTACGAGGATGACATTGGTCGATACTTCTTTTCGCAGATGCATTAAGCCCTCTTTTCACAGAGCATGGCTCATTTGTACTTGACTCGCTATTAATTTTGATGACAATGTTCAATTAATGACGAAAGAATTGAAAGAAAATTTAAGATTATTTTAAAGGCCCATTTGCGGCCAAAAGTAAACAAGGCAGAGTTCAAACGCATTTGAATTATACTATACCATTTAAAAGTATGGAAATTACTGTGAAGATGACAAACTGTTAGGATATTGTTCGATCGGTCCAAATGTTAGTCGCTGGCGGAAAAAATAATTTTAAACTATGTAAAATGTTGCCAAATAGCTATATCTTTTGTGCACGTTTTACCTGGTTTTAAAACTAATTTTTCTGCCAGTGTCGTAAACTTTTTCCTTGACCTTGTGTACACTCCAGTGGCCATATTTCCGGTCTGATACTCATGAAACTTGATCAGAATCTTTGTCTTGATAATATCTCGGACTACTTTGAAAATGGGTCAGGTTGGATGAAAATGTACGTCGCCAGGTCAAATATATGAAAACCTTGTGAAAACTCCATAGCACACATTTTCAGTCCAATATTCATGTCAGCTGGTCACTATATTTGTCTTGATAACATTTGAAAATGGGTCACATTGGGCCAAATAGTAGGTCTTCAGATCAAATCTTCGAAAAAAATTGTGTACAATCTAGGGGAAAACTTTTCAGTCAAGTCCTCTAGAAAGTTGGTCGAAATGTTTGTCTTGGTGATATTTCAGACCAGTTCCAAATTTTAGTGCATCGGGTCTAAAAGTAGGTCACTTGGATAAATCAGTTCATTTTCATATTCGTAATAGTGTTTCCAACGTCCGGTATTTAATATTTCTGACATCAGTTCCTGATTTTCCCATCGTTTTTCAAGCCCATAGGCAGGCTTTTTAGGGTCCATTCAGATCCGTTCTGGTATATCCATACTCAAATATCGGATCTTTTCAATTCAATTCTTTTTCATTTGAGTGTTTCCAATGTCCGATGTTTAATGTTTCTGATAAGGTTTAGGTCCGTTCCTGGTTTTCCCATTGCTTTTCAATTCCATAGGCAGGCTTTTTAGGTCTGTTCAAGTCCGTTCCGGTATTTCCATACCCTGTATTTGATCTTTTCAATTCAGTTCTTGTCCATATTTATTTTTCCAACGTCCGATATTTAATGTTTCTGATGTGATTTGGTCCGTTCCCGATTTTCCCTATATTTCTGAAGTACATAGGTTCCTTGTTTAGGGTCCTTTCAGGTCCGTTCCGGTAGTTCCATACTCCAATATCGGATCTTTTCAATTTAGTTTTTATTATACTCCCCCACAAACTTTGTTTGAGTATAGGTGTCACCGTGTCGGTCGGTCGGTCTGTGGCTTTTTTGTCCGAGGTATTTCTCAATGATTACCGGACAGATTTCAGTGAAACTTCATAGAAAGTTTAAGTACGAGGCAAAGATGTGCATATTATAAATTGGTTATGTTCGAATGATTTTCCAATGAGTCATATCCCTTTGATGATTTTTTTTGTCCGAGCCATTTCTCTGTAACTGCTGCATAGATTTCAATTAAACTTAATAGAAAGTTTAACAACTAAGCAAAAATGTGCATATTATAATTTGGTTGTGGTTGAATAATTTTTCACTGAGTTATGGCCCTTTGATGATTTTTTTTGTCCGAGCTATTTCTCAATAACTATGGAACAGATTTCAATCAAGCTTCATGGGATGTTTCAATACTAAGCAAAGGTGTGCATATTGTAATTTGGTTTTCCAACGAGTTATGGCCCTTTGATGATTTTTTCTGTCCTGGCTACTTCTCAATAAGTGCAGTACAGATATCAATCAAACTTCATAAGAAGTTTTAATACTTAGCACAATTGTGAATATACTAATTTGGGTATTGTTGAATGATTTTCCAATGAGTTATGGCCCTTTGATAATTTTTTTGTCCAAGCTACTTCTCGATAACTACTGAATTGATTTCAAGCATACTTCATGTGAAGTTTCCAATACTTAGCAAAGATATGCATATCATAATTTGGTTATGGTTGAATGATTTTTCACTGAATTATGGCCCTTTGATGGATATATTTGTCCAAGCTATTATTCAATAACTACTAGACAGATTTAAAACAAATTTCATAGGAAGTTTCAATATCAAACAAAGTTGTGCATATTATTAATTGGTTTTGGTTGAATGATCTTCCAATGACTTATGGCCCTTTGGTGATTTTTTTTGCCGAGCTATTTCCTGAAGAACAACCAGACGGATTTCAAGCAAACTTCATAGGAAGTTTCAGTATGAAGTAAAGATGTGCATATTGTAATTTAGGTATAGTGGAATATCTTTTACGCAGTTATGGCCCTTTGATGATTTTTTTTTTTTTTTTTTGTGTGTGAGCTATTTCTCAATAACTATAGGACAGAATTTAGTCAAGCTTCCTAGTTTCAATATCAAACTTCCTAGAAAGTTTCAATATCAAACAAAGATGTGCGTCTTATAATTTGGTTACCGTTGATTGATTTTCCAATGAGTTACTACCCGTTGATGAATTTCTTTGTCCGAGCTATTTCTCTAAAAATACAAGACAGATTTCATTCAAACTTCATAGGAAGTTTTAATACAAAGCAAAGATGATTATTTTGTAATTTGGATGAAGTTGAATAATATTTCAATGAGCTGTGGCCCTTTCATGTGTTGTCTTTATCAAATTATGTTCATGGTATTTCTTAATTATTGCTGGATTTAATAAAACTTCATAGGTATCTTCAACAGCAAACATCGATTGGCTTATTATACTATCATTATGGTTGGATGATATTGTATAGAGGTATAGAGGTATGGCCCATTGGTGTATTTTACCAATCAATCTTTTTCCATGGTGTTTCTCAATTTTTACTGGAAGGATTCTGGTCAAATTTTAAACAGCAAACACAGATTATCTCATTGTTATGCCATTATGTTTGAATGATTTTCTACTGAGTCATTGATTTTTTTTTACTTTGTCATATTTCTTGAAGAATTTCTCAATAGCTAATTCATTGAACCAAATACATATATGGCGATATAAATGCCTTTTTTTTGTGACAACTAATCATTTTGTTTGTTTATGATGCCCTTGCTGAATTAATGAACATAAATGATTAATGCCTAAGTAATTAGTTGACCGTTTTGGCTTGTTGCAGCAGAAAACTTTGAAAAATATTTTGTTATAATTTTTTCTTTGGCCCCTTTTTACAAATTTGCATTTGATTTTTTCTGTACTGTTAAAGTGAGTATCTTTTTAAAAGAGTTGATCAATAGAATTCATCAAAATAAATAATGGTGAGCAGAGTGCACTTTTCATGAGATGCATGGAAGAGTAGCTCATATCAGATTGTTTTTCAAAGTTTCTTTTTTTTTTCGGTATTTATTAGCTGTGTAAAACTGTTTTACATTTTGGGCAAAGGCATTCTGCATTTCTGTGGCAAGGAGTTATTTCTTGACATGGTGGGGGTATTCATCACATTTAGTGATAGTTCTAGTTCAATCTAATATTTCCATCAGTCGATATTTAATGTTTCTGATAAGGTTTAGGTCTGTACCTGGTTTTCCCATTGTTTATAGGACCATAGGCAGGCATTTCTGGGTCTGTTTAGGTCCGTTTCGGGTTTTCCGTACTCCAGTATCGGAACTTTTCAATTCAATTCTTGTCCATTTTAATGTTTCCAACGTTTCTGGTAAGTTTTAGGTCCGTTTCTGTGTGGCTCAGTGGTAAAGTGTGGGACTCGTAACTTGGAGGCCCCGGGTTCGAGCCCTGCCTGATCCACTGGGTTTTTCGTTGGTGTGTCTTTGGGCAAGACACTTCAGAGCCCTAGCCTAGTACTGCTAAAACCCAGGAATTACATGAATATGTGAGCTGTCGCCGTGATATGACTGAAATAATGTTGAAAGCGGCGTAAAACACCATTCAATCAATTCAATCAATCCTGGTTTTCCCATTGTTTTCCAAGTCCAGAGGTAGGCCTTTTGGGGTCCGTTCAAGTCCGTTCCGGCATTTCCATACTCCAATATCGGATCTTTTCAATCCCTGTTAATTTGTATGACTCCTATGTCCGATATCTGATGTTTCTTATAAGGTTTAGGTCCGTTTCCGATTTTCCTTTTGTTTTGAAAGTCCTAAGGTCGCCCACTGGATCCGTTCAGGTCCGTTCCGGTATTTCCATACTCCTATATTGGATGTTCTCGATTCAGTTCATGTTCATTCTAATTATTTCTTCATCCGATAATAATTGTTTCTCGCAAGGTTTTAATCCGTTCCCGGTTTCTCCATTGTTCTTAAAGGCTAAGGGAAATCCTTTTAGGGTCCGTTCAGGCCCGTTCCGGTATTTCTGTACGCTAATATCTGATCTTTTTCATTCAGTCCATGTTGATTCTGATGATTCCAACGTCCAATATTTGATGTTTGTGATGCGGTTTAGGTCCGTTCCGGTTTCCCATTGTTTTCTCAGTTCATCCCCAGGCTTTTTTGGGTCAGTTTCTGAATGTCCGTTCCGGTATTTCCACACTCCTATATCGGGTCTTCTCAATTCAGCTCATGTTCATTTTGATGATTCCTGCGTCCGATATTTGATGTTTCTGATAAGGTTTAGGTCCGTTCCCGGTTTTCCCTATGTTGTGAAAGGCCGTAGGTAGGCTTTTCAGGGTCCCTTCCGGTATTTCCATACTCCAATATCGGATCTTCTCCAATCAGTTTATCTTCATTCTGACGATTTCTACGTCCGATATTAATGTTTGTGATCAGGTTTAGGTCCGTTCCTGGTTTCCTCCTTGCTTTGAAAGACCATAGGTAGGCTTTTCAGGGTCCGTTCAGGTCCGTTCCGGTATTTCCATTCTCCAGTATCGAATCATTTCATTTCAGTTCAGTTCATGTTCATTTCGATGACTGCTATGTCCGATATTTGATGTTTCTGATAAGGTTTAGGTCCGTACAAGGTTTTCCCTTTGTTTTTAAAGACCATAGTTATGCTTTTCAGGGTCAGTTTAGTTCCCTTCCAGTTTTTCAATACTCCAATATCCGTTCTTTTCAATTGAGTTCTGGTTTATTTGATGATTTCTACGTCCGTTGTTTAATGCTTCTCATAAGGTTTAGGCCAGGTCCTGATTTTCTTTTTGTTTTCTCGTTCTTTGAGGTCCGTTCCGGTTTTTCCTTACTTTAATTTTAATTTTTCTTAGTAAGGTTCGTGTCTTACCTGATCTTTTTAATGTCGGATATTAAAAACTAATATTTTTTGCTTCAAGATAAAGTTCCATTCCCTGTAGCCTAAGTTCGGGCAATCACTTTACTATGTATTCTCAAGTTCATTCCGGTCCGTTCCGGTCCATTCCGGTCCATGTCGGTCCATTCCGGTATTTCCATGCACCGTCACCAAAATACAGAAAAGCTGAAAAAAGTATGGAGACAGGTGACTTTCTTATTTGTGATTAAGGAAGATGGAAGGTTGTCAGACCTCTTTTACAAGTGATTTGCCAAATTAACATGAGCCATGCTCTGTTAAAGGGGGCTTGATGCATCTGCAAAACGTATCAATGCAGGTCAGCCTGCGCAGTATGTTCAAGCTGATCTGAGTCGAAACTTTCTGTTATCGGTCAACTGTCTGGATGTCAAAGGTCCAGTTTACTTTTTGATTCAGTCGGTTGTTGTATAAAGTGGATTTTATGGATTCATGACTATGGGATGTCTTGCTTGGTATAATGTATCACGGAGACGCATTAAGCCCCTTTTCCCAGAGCATGGCTCATATACGTGTTTCCTGAATAACAAAGCTGTATCCAAAGTGAAGCAACTAATGTTTCAAAGATACTTTCTGCATGATTCCCCACAAAATATTAAGGGCAGTGAAAATAAAAAACCCGGCTGCACGATCTAAAAGAAAAACTATAGCTCCTGTGTCACCGCCCAAGTGCCAAAAAGGGAGTTTAGATTTACTTACAGAGGGCTTTTAATCAATAAACATAAATGTAAGCAAATATACCTACCGATATGTTAATCTCAAAAAAACGTTTAAAAATTTTGAAAATGTACTAACTTGTACATCTTTATTCTGATATTGAGAAATATGAATAAACATATTTTGACACTGTTTATCAACAGAACAGATGGATGGCTCCATGAAATGTATCACCAAGGTGTCTTGCTGCTGTTGTCTCTCTCTCTCTTCTGTGCTTAATTTTATTGATCGATATAGGCAACATATTCCAGCAAACTAATGCCCAAATCCCAAGTCTAATGATACCATAATTGTGTCATTCAAATACATTATCTTTACAAACACTTTGTCGGGAAGGGATCTGGCTTGAGTTCATTTCGAACTGAATGTGAATACGGAAGTATTAAGGTTTTGCAGTAGGTTGTTACATTCATATTAATATTCTAGTTTTCAGAATAAAAAATAAATCTTTTTTTGGCACAGTAAATCAATACATAGAACGAACGAAATTTCCATGAAATCGTTTGCCAAGCCTATTTGTTATTTTCATATCGTATGACGTATACCGTAATAAATACAACTTAAGCTCTGACGACAACACGATCGTAATTGATTATTCCATGTTTTAACAGCTGTTCACACACACACACACACACACACAGATGGTAATAAAGCTTTATAGAAAGAAACTTAATATTGTCTGATTAAGTCGAGTAGTATGTGGTGTTGTTCTCCAAATCAAAGACCTGGGGTTGAGGAAATCTACATCTTTGACAGGCAGTAATGTAGAATGAATGATTTGTATAAATATACGGAACGACATGATGTTGTGGCGCGTTTTTTTTTTCCGAAACTAAACGTGACTACAATATTATCAAGGTTATAAACAATTAACCTTGATGTACATGTGTATTCTAGTGACCAGGATTACAAATTAACCCTTTTCTGCTATGTAAAAGTATATACAAAAAAGACGGATGGTTTCATAAATTGTTTGTTACTTTCATACTAATCAAATTCTTACAATAAATTCAAGTGACGTTCCAAAGACTACTCGATCTTTTTGTCTGATTCCGTGTGTCAACAGCTTTGAATATACCTACATATACTCATAAACTTTCTTTGATTAGTCAAGGTTGAAGATTTGCTAGAAGACACTAGGGAGACAGAAATGGAAGAACCCGACCGAGGTTAAATTTGAATCTATGTTCTCCTGACGAATGTTGCCAAATTTATCAGTCAGGATGTTTGAATAGAGTTTCTGTCCCAAAGTATTTACAAGTTTTATCGGTAAATCATTTTTTTGAACATATACAGTCATCTACATATGATCCATGCTCTGTAAAAAGGTGATTTAATGCACATGTAAAGAGAATCATTACATGTCAGCCTGCAGTCCGTGCAGGCTGACCTGGGTTGAAACTTTTGCCTCTTGTAATTTTTCTGCATGTCAAAGGAGCATTCTGCCTCATTATTTAGCCGGTTGTAAGACGAAATGAATTTATATTAAGTGACGCCCGGTGTGGTATTTTGTATTACTAATGTGCATTAAACCCACTTTTCCAAGACACCACTCAGATATTTTTATAATGCATTTCTTCTTTTAGTCATAAGTAATGTGGTAAACTGATGTGTTTGTGAAGTTTGACTTAAGCAAGAGAAAAAATTCTTTTGTAGAATATACTGCCAATTTGATTAATAATCTAAAATGATCGATTATGTATCTTTCAAACACGTTGCACAAGGACTACATGTGAGCAAGGTCTGGCAAAAGGGGATTTAATGCATCTCCGTGACGCATGATACCAAGCAAGACATCACATCGTTATGAATCCTAAAAATTGAATCATGGGGCACACCGGTCCGTTGACATGCAAATACTGACATGGGTTGATTCCTTTTACAGACGCATTAAGCCTCCTTTTCACAGGGCATGTCTCATATAAAAATGATCGATAATTTTCATAACGCGTTTTTTGTTCATTCTTAACTTTTTGTATATAAAATATATGGCCGAGGGTTTTTTTTTTTTTTTCTCAATTTCATGAAATAGAGGTCTTATCTACGGAAATGTCGCAGATTAAGACAGGCGAATACGAACTAAGTGAGTTTTATCAAATCTATTTCTTTCTTTTTATGTGGAAAAAAAATCCTACATACGGAATAATTCTTTTTTTTTTTTTTTTTTTTGTCCAAAAAAGTAACCGGGAAAACCTAATGAATTAGTTATTTATAACTTTATGATTTCCAACTGATCATTAAAGATTGATAGATTTTGCTTCTTTTTTGGCTTTGGGGATGTTGCGTAATTTCGGCAATAGAAAAGAACCAATGCCTAAACCATCATAGCCCTTTCAGTGTCTTAGATATTGTAAATGATAGCTTCTAACAATATACCATGTGGTAGATTTTCCTCTTTTTAAACTTTAAGTTAATTACGGAAGACCTTATACATATTTCGAGGCTCAACCTGAAATATTACTATGATATGGGCGCTCATTTGCATACCAACATGCGTACAGGCACATCTGGCTCGTAATATGCAAGTTGTCGCGAATTATGCGAGTTGGTAACCTTTTGTCACAATGTTTTCAAATATAGTTTTGTTAAACAGCCTGTCTGGCTAGTTTCAGTTATACCATCCAGTAAGAGTACAATTTTGTATACTCCGGTCAGACTCCGGTTTACAGACAAGTTAAAGTTTTACTCCGTTTATTGCTCCTTTGCTGCGCTGATTGGTTCTCACTTGATTTTTCTGTTTCATGTGATTTTCATGCAGTGGAATAATTGAAGTAATAATTCCATATAAGTAAGAGAGTTTGAGGAAAGGGAAAACAAAACCGAGAGAACCAAAGGGTGTTATTTCATATCTGTTGTAAATCAGCTAATTAAAATAAATGATAAAAAATTCATTGATAACTGTTGTAAATCAGCTAATTGAAAATAGATGTGTAAAATAAAAGAAATTAAAGACTAAACTACAGACTTGTTTACAAAATCCATTGAGTAGAGAATTAAAATTAAAGACTAAAAAGACTTTTACGACATTGTTTGGCGCCGTAACCCGGGAACAGGATCAGAGATTTACTTGTGATTTTAACCTCATAAAACCTTGGTGGATGTGAGATACATGAAAGGTGTTTGAACAAGGTTTCGGAATATTTTACAGAATGAACTTCGACAATGTGCTTTATTACTAGATAGTGATATCGAACTAAATGTTTAAGAAGAAATACTGATGAAAAATAACAAGTGCATAAAGACACTAGATCTGTATCGAGAGAAACTCGAAGATAATTCTAAGGAGTTGTGTTGTACCATGGAAGACTCTGACGAAGCTCTAGTGAGCATTTTTTTTCTTAATGAAGATGGAATTCTTTGTGAGCAAGTTATCAGTAGCCGTATTGAACTTGAAGAATTCAAAAATTCGATCCTTGACCCAAAACTAGAACGAGAGAAAAGGTTTGACCAAAGGAATGTAGAAAAAAGGAGAATGTCTAGTTCACTTGCAAGTTGAAATGCCAAAAAAAAAAAGGTCATGGATCAGATGAAGCCACAACAAGAGTTCTTTGAAAGACAAGAAAAAGGACGTAAAGATCAAACCACTGTAAAATTGCCTCAGTTAGAAATGATTCACTTCAATGGTGACAAGCTTAAATGGACAAAGTTTTGGGACAGTTTCAAATGCGCTGTCCACAGCAACAAAAAACTGTCTGGTATAGAAAAACTAAGGTTCTTGATGAGTAAATTGACTGGAGAAGCCAAGAAAACATTTTCCGATGTAGCATCGTGGAATGATAATTATGCAGTTGCGGTAAAACTCCTGAAAGAGAGATGTGACAAAACACAAGAGATCATTGACTCACACTATTCGCATTTGATTAATATCCCAAGACTGAAAGAAACAACGGGGACTTCGCGATCGTTTGATCTGGCATCCCAGGCTTAGATATTCAACTGGGCGAGAATTACACTCCACAAGAAAGTACTGGGAAAGTACTGTTCAACGTTTGGAAAAACAAAAGGCCAAAAGCTCTCTGATCAATTTTAAAAATTATGGCGGGGCGAATATTTGACGAGTCTTCGAGAACCAACCCAGTGTAATATCCGTTCTACAAGAATCCACTCTACGTTCCGATGTCAAATTGGTGACGTGATTCTCATCAAAGACAGTCTACCAGGTGGGTCTTGGAAAATTGGAAGAATAGTGTGCTCTCGATTTGGGTAATGAAGACGTTCGTCATCCACCTTAAAATGACATTTCAAAATTAAATGAGCGACTTTCAAGACAATCTGCAATGGATTGGAGACAAAAAATTAAGGGGCAATTGCTTTAAATTACCTAAAATGAACAAGCATCATTTGTCGAACTTGAGTCTTATAGTTATTCTAACAATCTAATTTCGTAATTTGAAGTAATGAATTTCTGTGAATGTTATATAATATTTCCGTATTAATTTCATTATTTGTTAATCTTTCCCTCTGGTGGGAGTGTCCCGAATTAAGCCAATTAGTATCCTTTTGTCACAATATTTTCAAATATATGTTTGTTAAATTGTCTATCTGGCTAGTTTCAGTTATACCATACAGTAAGAGTACAATTTTGTATACTCCGGTCAGACTCCGGTTTACAAACAAGTTAAGTTTATTGCCCCTTTGCTGCGCTGATTGATTCTCACTTTTTGTGTTTCATGTGATTCTCCTACAGCGGAATTAACGGAGTAACAATTCCATATAAGTAGGAGAGTTTGAGCTAAGAAAAAAAAAAAAAAAAAAAACACGAGAGAATGAAAGGATGTTATTTGATAGCGGTTGTAAATTAGCTAATTAAAATGAATAAAAAAAAAAAAGAAAAAAAAAAAAAAAAAAGAAATCTTTGATAGCTGTTGCAAATCGGCTGATTGAAAATAGATGAGTAAACTAAAAGAAGTTAAAAACTAAACTACGGACTTGTTTACTAAATCCAATGCGTGGAGAATTAAGTTTAAAGACTAAAAAGATCCTTACGACACAAGTAGTGTCTGATTCTTTTTCATGTTTAAATTATCCATCCATCCATGCAACCATACACCAGACTATCCCACTTGCTCGCTCGGTCACTTACTCACTCACTCATGGTCACTTTGTCATCGTTTGTCAAACTTTCCTTGTTTTTCGTTTTCGTTGCAAGGATTCTGTTCTCAATTTGCTTAGTCTTTCATCTCTAATTTATCATATTCTTTATATTTTTTCTGCCGTTTTTCTCTAGTTTGTGTGTGTGTGTGTGTGTGTATATATATATATGTGTGTGTGTGTGTGTGTGTGTGTGTGTGTGTTCATTGTTACTTTTGGTTTGTGTTTCTACAATGTGCTCCCCACTTCTGACCGAAGAAGGGTGTTTTGCATTTTCTTTTTTTTGTTGCAAAAGCTATTTTCAGGTTGGAATTTGGTTGCACATTGGCTCTATTTCTTACCGTTTTGGTTGTATGATTCTTATGTTTGATCTCTATTTTTTCCTATTGTATTCTGTTTATACTATTATCGTTGTTATTATGCTCGACAGTTTGGCGGATAAACAATAAAATAAATAATAATGCAGCCTTTATAGATGATACATTTCTGTGGCTATTTCCAAACAAGTGCGACTCTCTTCTACACGATGATTGCACCATAACAAGTAGTCATATCTCGCAATTACTGTTTTACTTGTTTTATACCAACACGACAGGTATGTTTAGGTTTTTTTTTTTACATAATATATGCATGTATATGTAGTTATTTGCTGAAAACATCAACATAGCGAACACCGACGCCGTTGAGTCTTAGCCTGCTGGTTTATTTGTAGATTAGCTATCTTTACGATAATTTTGTTAAATTTATTTGTCTTTTTTTAAATCTGTTTTTTATCAAAAAAAAAAAAAAAAAGTAACAAGAAATCATGTATGATTTAGTTATAATGTTTATGTATAACTTTACGATTTCCGATTAGACTTGATACTTTTTTTTTTACTTTTGGAATCTTGTGTTTTTGTGTCGATAGAGAAGATCCAACACCGGATGCCTCATACCCCTTACAGTGTTTTAAATATGAGCCAAGCTTTGTGAAAAGGGAGCTTAATTTATCTGCGAAAAGTATCGACCCAGGTCAGCCTGCGCAGTCCGCGCAGGCCGACCTGGATCGAAACTTTTCGCTATTTGTCAATTTTCTGTATGTTAAAGTACCGGTGTACCCCATGATTCAATCGGTTGTTAGACAAAATGGGCTTTACGTATCAATGATCATGTGATGACTTGCTTGACATTATGCAGCATGGAGATGCATTAAGCCCCCTTTTGCCAGAGCAATGCCTCATATTGTAAGCGATACCTTCAAAAAGATACTATTTCGTAAGTTTCCTCCGTTAAAACTGAAGTCAGAAAGATAATTACTGAAAATCTTTCAATATACATTTCAAGGCAAGACTTCATAGTGTTAAAATTAAGTGGGAGCTCTTTTGCATACGAGCATATTTAGAGGCACATTCGGTTCGTACTTTGCAAGCGGATGCAGCCTTACTACATTGCATATGTTAAATTTCTGTACCCATTTTCAAAACATGTGACTCTTCGACACGATAATTGCTCCATGTTAAATAGCCAACTCGCGCAGTAATTGCTTTACTCGTTTTCATACCTAAACTAGACGTATGTTAAAGCGGTTATTTTTTTTTTACATAAGTCACATATCTGTAGTTCGTTGCAGAAAACATTTACATATAGCCAGAAACAGAGTCGTCAAGTCCTCGCCTGCTAGTTTATTTGTGGAATATAGCTATGCATATGATTACATCGAATTGACCTCGAAAAATGTGGCTCATCAGTTAACCATATTCATATATTCTTATTAATACTTATTTCTTATAGGATAAGTTGAACAAAAAGGGACAAATGAGTCGACAGCGTATTTCGTACTGGCACATTTTAACGTTTAAACATATACCTTCACTAAAATATTGAGAAAAAATACGTGCAGAAAACATCACAAATGTCCATCTATTTGCTATTATTGCACTAATATTTGTTCCACATTTTTTTTCCTTTATTCATCTGTAAAATTGCGTTACGAATTAGTCACGTTGTTGTCGTCACTGAAAACAATATACTCATTCCATTTTTATATTACTATCAACTATCGAAGGCGCTATGGATATTCTCTTTTTTTTATTTGTTTATAGTTAGAGAATCAGACGGCTTGATGCCGGGAAGAGGAAGGCCAGGCTTAGGTGGAGACAGACCAGGTGAATTTTGAAAGTAAACTGGTGGATGTCTGAATTGTTCAATTTTTGCCAGAAAAATAATTGTTCTTTGGAATATTGTGCCAGGTTGATTGTTTAAATTGATAGATAATATACATGTGCTATCTTTCAAAAATCTTGCAGAGGGACAATAAAAATGATAGATAATTCTCATCACACCTTAATCTCGATATAAACAAAAGCGCCAAAATATTATTTCTTAGTTTTATGAAAGAAGAGAACTTATCTCCGGAAATGTTGCAGATGATTGCAGCTGAGGACGAACCATGTGATATACGCCATTTTTTTTTTAAAAAGTTAATCTATTTCTGTCTTTTTATATGAAAAAACAAAGAAAAATCTGTTTCCGTCCAAAGAAGTAACGAAAAAAAAAAAAAAAATCTCGATGATGATTTAGTTATATGTTCATTTCTAATTTTACCATTTTTTTTGGGGGGGGGGGACTTTTGGAATCTCGTTTTTTTGCTTATGTGTGTCAATAGGAAAGATCCGATACATAAGGCCTTATAGCCTTTTCAACGTTTAAAATATTGGTGTCGGGAAGAGGAATTTCTGGTGAAAACAGACCTGGTATATTTTGAAAGTTATCTTTTTAATCCTTAAGCTACTAAGCGCGACTCACTGACCTTTTGCGAACAGTGTAGATTGAGATCAGACTGCACAAAAGGTGCAGTTTGATCTTGGATCTACACTGTTAGATACAATATTTTTTTACGGTGAAATCAACTTTGAAATCGCAATATTTTGGTTTTTACTGTGCAGTGGAAATTTTCGTTTCATTTATTTAGCAGTTTAAGGGTTAAAATTTAAATGTTTTGCCAATACAATGATTATCCGTCTTCCTATTATAACATCTATTTTTGTAATAGTTAGCTTTGTTTTCTTAACGTTTTTGAATCAGTGCTGCTGGCATATGACTGTCGCTGATTTTTATGAAATGCATGAAAATACTACAATTCAGACTGCATGTTGGAACACCGAATATATCTTACAGCATAAATGGAACTGTTCTCAAGTATCTTTTGATTCAGAAATCTTATATTTCATTAATTTTATTTTCGAGACGAAAATGCTTTTGAGGTCACGAAATCAATCCATATCAGTATAGCCGTAGCAGTTCTTTAAAGTCAGTTCAGTTCAGTTTTTCTCCTGAAGCGCAGACAGTTCATATGTTTAAAACTGCTTACCCACTTACCCAACTCACTAAGTTATTTCATTACCAAACGTGATAGTGCAGCATTTCAAATGGTGGATATTTAAAGACTGACGTATTAATATGTTGAGGACATAAATGATTCTGAAATCAATTTCTGACACTTGTGCTTTTTTATTACACTTCTAAGCTCGGCTGTTTTGGACGAAATCGTCGAGGTATTGTCTAGCCCTGGCGTCGGCGTTGTCGTCGTCTGTTTCGTAGACGTTTGCGTCATCTTCGTGCTAAAACTAGGAAATTCTATAATATATCTATTATTACTGAAGATATTAACTCGGTTAAGTTATAAACGTTCAAAAGGGAAATCCAAAAGGGGACTCAGTACAACAATGGCAGTTGTATGAATCCATACAACAATGGCAGATAACCAACAAAGTATTTTTGACACATTTATGCCCTTTTTCTACTTTGAATTTTCACTGAAAACCAAGCAACTGCAGAGAGCTTTGACACCCGCTTGCAAGGCTATTGTTGTTGCTAACAGTATTAACTAAGGATTATAATATCAAACAGAAATACCATACACCAGTGCGGTGGAAGGAGGTGAAGAAGTGGGTTTGACAAGTCTCGAAGTCCCTAAGATACATGAGAGAACGGAGGGATCAGAGAATATAACAGGCGACACCAAGAGACCAAGTTTGGATGTTCATAGGCAAGGTAAGGTTCTGATATGACCATTATATGTCATATCACAATGAATACTTTCCTCATTAAAATATTTGATTATAATTTCCGTAAAAAATTCAAGGAAAAGGCTACTATTCACTTTTCATACTTATTCTCAATTCGATACTCATACTTAATTTGAAACTCATATTTTTGCTCTTCGTATGAATTGATAGATCGGAAACGTTATGGAAAAATGGAACGGTGTCGGTTGCCACTATTCACTCCTATTCCCACAATGATTTCAAAGCTTTCTTCCTCGAGGTCAAACGGATTCGCTCAGTAAATTGTCTAAGACATTTATCGTGAAAATGAGACAAATAGTATGTTTCTCTCCTAATTTGATGCCTAATATTCCACTTACTTTTTCTTATATACTATATTTTATTAACAGACCTACCGTTATTTTTATACTGATGCTTCTTACCCATCTTATTTTTTCATTTATCTGTGAATTTTTGTACCTGAATTAGTCTCCACTTACTTTTTTCTAATTTCACTCGAACATGTTCTCATGAAAAGATAACTTTGCAGTGTTTTAAATGATGGATAACTGACAGGACTCTATTGATAGGATAAATTAGACACAAAAAGGACCTATTCAGAAAACGGTTGACTTCAAACGGTTCACTTCAAACCTGACAGTTTGTGGCATTATGACTAAATTCCAATACATAGAAATGGTGGGCTAAACGATTGCTTTATAGGTAATATTTTTCGTCTGTTATGTACACATCTCTTAAAGAAGCGAATAGGCTTCATGCAGATTTCAATAAATGTGTACATAAGTATAGGCCTACGTTTTAATACATCATGTACTACAATTCTGGAGATATAAATAATCTGATATTCGTGGCTTTTGAAGTAAAATTTTTATTCAACTATCGACAAGAATGTTATGCAGCTAGCCAAATGCTTGATTCATAACATTTAACTCGTTTAATATGGTATTATCTTAAATGCCAACTCCTGTCAGATCCTATGTATCTGTCGAAAGAGGTATAATGCAATCTACATGCAGTAACACTTATCCTCATTTTACTAAGCCATTTATGAACAAAATTTTAGTAAGATTTGCTCGACTTACTAATATGCATAAGTTTTTGCGCAACTTTACGAACAGAAAAGCCTGCCATAAATTTTGCGAAGGTATTGCTGACATCAAAAAGGTTCGGACTACTTGGAAGAATTAAGCGAGAAACGAGTGAAATACAAATGCAGATTGTCTAGAGACAGAATTCGGTTAAATGAGCCATGCACTGGCAAAAGGGGTTTTAATGCATATCAGACAATTCCAAGCAAGACATCACATAAAATCCATTTTTTCTAACAACCGGCTGAATAATGAGGAAGAACTGTCCTAGAAGATGCAGAAAATTAAATTTACCAATATCAAAAAGTCGGGCAGAATGTTTGTATTGATGTCTCGAGTTCGAAAATGGGTTAGGTCGGGTCAAAAACTAGGTTTCCAGGTCAAATCTTAGAAAAGCTATCTGTACACTCTAGAGGCCATATTTCATGTCCGATCCTCATGAAAGTCGGACAGAATGTTTGTCTTGATATCTCGGACTAGTTGCAAGATGGGTCACGTTGGGACAAAAACAATGATACCAGGTCAAACCTTTAAAAAGCTTTGCTTTCGTACACTCTTGAGGCCATATCTATAATCCAGTACGCGGAAGAATTGGTCAGAATGTTTGTCCTCACTATGTTTAGGATGTGTTTGAGAAATGGTCGTCGGGTGTAAAGGTAGGTCACCAGGACAAATCCTGGAAAGGGCTTATGCACACTCTAAAGGCCACATTTTCAGTCCAATACTTATGAAAGTTGGTCAGAATGTTTGTCTTGATGGTATCTTGGACGAAATCAAAAGCGGGTCACGTCAGGTAAAAAACTTGGTCATCAGATCAAATCTTTTAAAAACCCTGTGAACTTTCTAGATGTCACATTTTCAGTCCAAAACTCATGAAACGTAGTCAGAATGTTTTTCTTGAAAATATTTAGGGTGTAAGAATGGATCATTGAGTGGAAAAGTAGGTCACCAGGATAAATCACAGGAAAAGCTTATGCACACTCTAGAGACCAAATTTTCAGTTCAGTATTTATAAAAATTGGTCAGAATTTTTGTTTTATGATATCTCGGACAGATTTGAAAATGGGTCACATCAGGTCAAGAAGTAGGTACGTGGGGCAAATCACAAAAAAACCTTGTGTACATTCTTGAGGCCACATTTTCAGTCTAAAACGAGCGTCGATCAGAATGTTCATCTTGATTTATATCTGCCATTTTGAAAATGGGTCATATTGAGTAAAAAAGTAGATCACTGAGACAAATCCTAGAAAAAAGCTTATGTACGCTCTAGAGGCTACATTTTCAGTCCAATGCTCATGTAATTTACTTAGAATGCTGGTCTTGATATCTCGGACGAGATAGGACATTGGAAATTGGTCATGATGGTTTCAAAAGGGTCAGGTGAGCGACCCAGAGCCATCTTGATCACCTTGTCAATTTTAAATAAAATGGCTTTTAAATAGAGAAATCAGAGACTCGTATTTATATACAAGTACCTCTTAATGGAGGGTTATGTATTATCGCAATAAGTTATGGACATCTTTTAAGACGCACGTATGAATTTCATAACTCTTGTGTAAGTGTGAGGATAAACAAGAACTTCAAATATATAAGCGACGCTTTGGGAAATGGGGGGGGGGGGGGTTGGGGAGAGGGCAAGTATCTTCATAATGCATTCTGTCAATTATGTCAAGCAAGTTGTCACAAAATACGGATGGATTTTTTGCCGAAAAATCGTTGTATCCTAAGTTAAGAGAATGGTAAAATGGTTCATGGTTATGCAGAAATTTTATCAATAGCAAAAATTATAGTCTATACCAGCCTGCGCAAACTGCGCAGGCTGGTATAGGTCGATATTTTTTGCAGATGCATCAGATCAGTTTTTTACAGAGCATGATTCATATATATAACATATATTTGAACAGGACTTTCAGACCTAGTTACGTTAAAGAAAGACGCAATGTACAGCGAGGAAGATGCGACGCGGCTTACCAAATTCCTAGAGGATATAGCTGAGCACGTTGAGGAAGGCAAAATATCTGTAATCAAACCGTACCTTCAAAAAATGATTAAACATTCGAAAGACAGAGATAGAGAGGCGTTTAAGGAGGATATTAGGGACTTTACAGAGGCAATAGAATTTAGAAGTGGTATCACAGTCCATCTGATGAATCAAGCCCTTAGAGGATTCAAAATGATATTCAACGAACCAGAATTTGGAGATTTGCTGGCAGCTAAAGTTGAAGCTATAGAAAAGGAAGAGGAGCTAATCGGTAGAGAAGACACTAAAGCTTGGCTGATGGATCCGAAAAACCCCGCTATAATAGCAGAAGACATGCGAGTAGGTGACAAGGTAGCAAACGATCGCAGCAGAACATCCGGCACATTGTATGGGAAGCGATTTGAACCAGCAGGTCCATCAAAGCAAATATTCGGATATGTGACCATGAAAGAGGAGCCGGGGAAGTTTAGTTCAGACTCAAGTGTTGAGGTGGGTCTCGGTAAACTAGGACAAACCCATACCCAAAAGACAGGATTGCCGACTTCCATGATGGAAGAAAAAACAAAGAGCCTGGAACAGACTAGTTCTATTCGAAAACCAGGACCAGTAGAGGCTACCGAAACTTTACCAAAGAGTTAATTCTTTCGCTGCCAAATGAATTAATTCGATAGTTTAGACAGCTAGCAATACAACCCATTCCAAGGGAACAGGTATTTTAACCATCGCAACAAATTATTTTTTCGAAACACATTTGTAATTATGGCCCGATACCTATTTTTGTACGAACACAAAGGTAAAGAATCTTGTTTGATTCAATAGAAACCTTGCACCCGATACATGTACGAAGAGGTAGTTGTACCAGATTGAAAAACAATATTTCAGTCAACACTTGAAAAATACTTGGAAAGGTAAAAATTTTAAGACTTGGTATACGGCGTACAATACCCAACAACGTCTAATATTGAGAATCAGCAGTTAAATAACTTTTTACCAAACAAGCCTGCGGTAACAATGAAGCAGCGGACGGTGTAGATCAAAGATCAGACTGCACGTTCTCTGCAGTCTGATCTGGATTTACACCGTCCGCATGACTTAATCAATTTGCTCTTTGCAGTGAAAGAGTTAAAGGAAATAAATCTTATTTCACCCGTAGCAGCAATATCTTCCGAAATACTTTCATGTCCAAAACAGTAGTATTTCCAACTCAACATATTCTTATATTTTGAATCATTCGCTGGAGCAAGCATTTTTTTCAGAAAAAGGAAAGCAACAATTAGTTCTATTTTCTGGAGAGAGATATCGGGATAGATGTTGCATTATTATAAGAAAAAAAATGTACAACGATTGTTTTGTTCTACACGTGAATGTGAGAAATGGGCATCATCTTTTTTACGCTCGAACGTTCTGGCCCACAACAGGCACAAATGCAACCTGGTAAAAGATGGTATAATCTTTATGATTACTTACATAGGTCTTTGATTGTCTGGTCTTCAAATATTTTATTCGTTCGAGCCGCGCTCTGGCAAAAGGGAGCGTAAGGCATCTCTGTGATGCATCATACAGGCAAGTCGTCACAAATTTATGGATTCATAAAATCATAAAAACCGAATCAATTATGAGGTTGAAGGATTCTTCGGTTTGCAGAAAATTGACCAACAGCAAAAATTTCGACTCAAGTGAGCCTGCGCGGACTGCGCAGGCTGACCTGATTCGATACTTTTTGCAGATGCATTAAATCCCTTTTTACAGAGCATAAGGTCATTTAAAATTAGACAGATAGGCGAGAGTTTATCCCGATAACTGTGAGCACAGTATTTGGAAACTGCGCTCATCGCATGAAGAGTGTCGAAATTGGTTGCTGTTCATGAAACAGATTTTAACTATATTTAACTTCAATGTGTGATTATTGATTTTTATAGTTGTAGTTATGATATACTAGCGTAAGAGAATGTCTTTTTTTTTTTTCTTTTCTCTTTTGTTTGAATTTGTTACTTTTGATTTAATAGTTGTAGATTATCAATTTCTGATAGCCACAGTGTTTGCATTCTGTTTGCTCAGCTGCTGTGGAATTGGAGAAAAACCCAAATGCACAGACAAATGCAGATCAAATTTGGCACATTTGATGTTTTTTGAAGGAAAACCTAGTATGTATAATGTAATTTGTAGGCGAATAAAGAGATGCACCCTTTCAGCGCCAGGGAACTTAGCCGACGGTAAAGACAAGATCAGGCTGCTCAGAACGTGCTCTCTGATCTTGGATTCCTACTTTCCGCTTGTTCAGTCAAGCCTAAAAGTTCAGCGGTCGAAAGAGGACGAGTTTATATATTTGGCGCAACAGGTTAAAGTCTTGGAAGAAATAAAGATTGTGGTCAACAACTTTCGTAGCTATTTCTGAATTTTGACAACAGTTACATCACGTGACACATATTCACTTTAAATAAAATATTTTAATAATTTAGGAAGTCCGTAACATAACTATGAAAATGTCTCAGGGCAAAAAATTAGCCTTGTTATACATCATGTTGGTGATTTTATTTGCACGCAAGAACCATTGGAATGGGAAGGTCAACATGCTGTTCTACTGATTTGGTATTTTAGCTACAAAACGTCATTCTGCATGCTTGGTGGACAGTGTGGATGAAGATCAGATTTTCAAGCAAAAACAGTTTTGAAATTGTAATGTATGAGTTTTTACTGTTGGATGGAAATGAGCTGTGCTCTGTAAAAAGGGGGTTTAATGCATCTGCAAAAAGTATCGACCTTGGTCAGTCTGCACATTCCGCGCAGGCTGACCTGGGCCAAAACCTTTGGTTATAGGTTAATTCTTTGCATGTTCATGGTCCAGTTTACCGCATGATTCAGTCGGTTGTTAGACAAAATTTGACTATGGATCCATGATCATGTGATGACTTGCTTGGTGCAATGCATCACGGAGATGCATTAAGCCCCCTTTCGCCAGAGCATTGCTCTATTGTTTATTCAGTTGTTTTCACGGTACACATACTCTACGACAGTGTAGTTAAAGATGAGTTTTTTAAAGCAAACGACAGTTTTGAAATTGCAAATTATGAGTTTTTATTGTTAGATGGAAATATTTTTTTAGTTGTTTTGAAGGTACACTTAAAGATAGATTGTTCAAGCAAAAACCAAAAACAGTTTTGGAATTGCAATACATTTGTTTTATTGTTAGATGGATATGTTTATTTAGTCACGTTGCAGGGAAAAGGTAGAACCAATTTTTTTTTCCCAAATGTACACACATTCTACGTAAGAAATATATCGATTTAAGTGCTTAGGATAGTAACATACCCGATATTATGATAATTTGGGTCTTATTTATGAACTGGAAGGGCCTGTTTAGTGTATTGGGCGCCCTTAGGGTTAAGATGACCCACCTAGAATGCGTGTCCTTGGTATTTTGTTGAGAATGAGAACATGTTTTGCTGTTGATTTTATCAATTAGGATTTTAATCCCATCAATGATGTACATGTCACATTGAATAGACTTTATAAATCTTCATGTTTGTACGGTATGGTGATGTGCCATGGTTACATATTTTTTTACACATTTAACTATATTTTTGATATTTTTATATTTTATTGGAATAAGGTTTCTATACTTAAACTCACTGTAAAATGCCAATTTTAACTCGGCGATTTTCAAAGAAAACCCAAGGATTGTTTTAGCCCTGTGATCGTCATGCAAAACTTCTGCATTTTCTCATATCTCTCTCATTACTGAAGATATATATTCCAAACTTGGGCAACTTGAAAACTATCGAAAGGAGGGCAATTTTTATGAAAAGAACCGTGCTCTAGCTAAAGGGGGTTTAATGCGTCATCATGATGGATTATACCAAGCAAGTGATCACATAATTATGGACCAATAAAATCTATTTAGTCTAACAATCAACTGGATCTAGAGACGGAATGGTCCTTTGCCATGCAGAACATTTGTAAATAGCAAAAAGTATCGACCCATGTCAGCCTGCGCGGACTGCGCAGGCTGACATGGATCGATACTTTTTGCAGATGCATCAAGCCCCCTTTTTCACAGAGCATGGCTCAGATATTCTTGTTCCCTTTTTGACTTTTAGAAGTTTTTCACTGAGACCGCACTGCAACCCAAGATCAGCACCATTATGCGATGCTTTTGTTTGCTCATTTATTCACATGTGAGCCGTGCTCTGTGAAAAGGGGGCTTAATGTGTCTGCGAAAAGTATGGACCCATTCCGCGCAGGCTGACCTGGACGAAACTTTTTCCTATTGGTCAATTTTCTGCATGTCAAAGGACCATTTTACCTCATGATTCAATAGTTAAAATGAATTTTATGGATCCATAGCTATGTGATGACTTGCCAGGTATAATGCATCACAGAGATGCATTAAGCCCCATTTTGTCAGAGTATTTCTCATATATATATATATATATATATATATATATGGGTCTTTACTCTTTTGCATGACCCTTCAGCTGCTAAATAAATGAAACGAACATTTCTGCTCAATAATAAAAAAAAAACCAACAAATACATGTGTTGCGATATCAAATCTAAATCCACCGGGAAAAATACCGTATCGAACAAAGTAGATCCAAGATCAAACTGCAAGTTTTGTACACTCTGATCTTGATCTACACTGCCCACAAAAGCAGTGTTGCGCTTAACAGCTTTAGGGTTAATGTATAGTTTAAGTATAATATTGGTTGATTGATTGATTGATTGATTGTATGGTGTTTAACGCCGTTTTAAACATTTCTGTTATATCGCGGCGGCCAGTGCACCTATCCATGCATTCCTGGAATTTCTTTTACCAGTACTACACATAATATGCTTCCCAAGCTACTGGCTACTTTTTCACATAGCCATCGTCGAAACAATGGTCAGCGGTGAGAGAGGAATGAATCCTGTCGCAATTACTATCATTAATCCTTGGAAAGAAATTGGCCGAGCCGGGCATTGAACCAGCGACCTCCTGTTCTCAAGTCCTGTACGATACCGACTGAGCCACCAGGGCTCGGCTTAAGTATTGTAAGAGTGATGGTCATGAAGCGTCTGTCAGATAAAAAAGATACAGGTTTAGAGGTACGACCCACAAATCTTGTTCCACTTGAGAACTGAATTTATAAGATGTGTAATGTTTTCTGTAAAACTCCATTATTTGCTCATATATGTATATACTTGGTTTCTTAATCATTAACACTTATATCCATCTAATTTTAGGCCACCTCGCTTTAAAGGCCGATAAATTGAGTCCAAAGTCTGGTCTTAATAGAGAGTTTCAAATTGATAGTTCACGTATTCTAAGTAACATGATTGTAAAACATCTGTCTGATAAAAACATAAATGAACCATGCTTTGTGAAAAGGGGCCTTAATGCATCGGTGAAAAGTATCGACCCAGGTCAGCCTGCACAGTTCGCGCAGGCTGACCCGGACCGAAACTTGTCTCTGTAGGTCAATTTTCTGTATGTCAAAGGACCAGTCTACCTTACGATACAGTCGGTTGTTAGACATAATGGATCTTATGGGTCCCTAGCTATGTGATGACTTGCTTGGTATCATGCATTACGGAGATGCATACGGCTTCCTTTTACCAGAGCATGGAACGTTAATAGTAGTGGTACAACGATAATTCTTTATCCTGCTGAATGGAAATTATTACTGGTTTATAAAAAAGAAATAGGTTGTGAGCTTTTAAAGGAAATAATTAACCTACTTCAGAATCCCTTGCTGGATTGGCAATGAGAAAATCGGCTTATAAAATCGTTGTGGGAAAAGGAGAAAATGCTGGTAAGGAGTACATGTATTTTCTCCTTTTCACATTACTGTTTTCTGCCCTTTAAAAGATATATATCATCATATAAGCCACATTTAACCTGTGCTTTGCAAATGCTTTCAATTTGGACGTGTCTAAACTTTTCCGTCGTCTGGTAATTAGTTATTTGAAGAAGCTTGAAGATTTGACCTTTTACCCTTTACCACAATGCCGACTTTTAATAACCATGAACAAGAAGACCTGAAAACATTGTGGAAGAAAAGGAGAAATTTTGTTGGCCAGCATTTTCTCGTTTTCCACATTGTCTTTCCCCCCATAATAAAAAAAAGTGTAACATTTATACTGATTTCTGCAAAGGCTTTCAGTTTGAACAAGTCAAAAATTGTGTTGTTTGGTAAAGAATTAAGGTCAAGTCTTTAACGGATGTGTAGGACGCCCATTGCCTGTTGTCTTCGCAAAGATATCAGGGGCCGTCTTCACCAACCATTCTTAGGAACATGTTCGGTCTTTATATGTAAGACTTTCTTTATATGAAAGTAACACAACTTTTGAGTGTCTGAAACAAATGGTTTTGCCAATCAAATGTTCTGTTACTTTCAAATTTTGAAAATTCTTTAAAACAAGGTTAAGTATTTCTTTTATGCTTTTCAATAATTTATAGAAATCTAACAGTGAATTATACCCTTATACATTTTATTTTTGACATGCCAAGAATATTTATAGAACATGGATGCTTTTTAAGCGGGTGAACTTCACATTTTATGACGTAGTCAACATCACTCATACCGTCATTATTACAGCGAGGTCATATCCGACTAGATTGAATAGATCTATTTCGCTTGGAAAACACACACATTTTTCACGATGAGCAAAACTTAAACGTGAAAGAAAGATTAAAGTGAAGAGCATAAAAGGAATAGGATTTTTTTTTTTTGTTTCAGTGTATGATCGAAATTTCTTTCATCTCGTGAAAGCAAAGCCTATATTTCCACTTGTGGCTTTGCCAGTCGTAATGATAAAGCCTTCACTTTTCACTCGATGAAAGAATTCTGGATCATACACCGAAACAGACAATCGTCCTCTATATCCTAAAGAATGGTTGGTGAATATAAAGATAGAATCATACAGTCTAGCAAAGGTATTCATGGAGACGCCATAGCATCTGATTTTTTTTTTTGGAAAAGTATTAAGGTTTTCCACATTACCTATATTGATTGTAGGTCTAATACGCGAAAACGAATAAGAAATATAGTTTTAAACTTAGCGAGAACGAATTTTGACGGGCTCATGGTATACACCTTTTTAACCTTTACCAAACAACAAAATTTTAGACCAGTCCAAATTGAAAGCATTTGCAGACGACAAAATAAATGTGACTCAAAAATTGAAATTTGTTTTGGAATGGTTAGAAAACATTGTGGGGAAAGGAGAAAATGCTGGTTACCAGCATTTTCTCCTTTTCCCACAATGTTTTCAAAAGGCTTCTTCTTCAGGGTCGTTAAAACCCGTGATTGTGTGGTAAAGAGTTAAACGATTCGTTTCTATGCAGTTGTTTTCACGAAAGGTGTATGCTTTTTTTTCCAGTCCTATAATTTTAAATGCCCTCTTTTAATGTGTTAACAATACATATATTTTCAGATATTGTTAAATTAGAATAAGGTTAATGTAGTAATAATCACTTCTTTTTCTCTTACAATTGTATATCTTGTTTTTTTATTGTTTGACACCTATCTATCGTTTTAATGACCATCTCACTCGACGACCGATGGATTTTATCGAAAGAGTGATCCGAGAGCTTTTAAATGTATTGTTCAAATAGTGTATCTAATATAGCCATACTTATGGTATGTCTGTTGTAAACGTTCCTCCCTTATGTATTAACTCTTTACCAAACATTGAACGATCCTCAGAAAGAAAGGCTTTTGGAAACAATGTGGGAAAAGGAGAAAAAGCTGGTTGCCACCATTTTCTCCTTTTCCTACAATGTTTTTTCTATGTGAAAGACAAATTCCAGCACTTTAGCCACACTTTATTTTTCATCTTTGAATTTTTTCACTATGGACAGGTCTAAGATACTGTCATCTAGTTAGGCTCAAATGATGGAATTTGTTTTTGATGGGATAGAAAACATAGTGGGGAAAGGAGAAAATGCTGGTTACCAGCATTTTCTCCTTTTCCAACTATGTTTCTAAGAGACTTCTTGGTTGGGGTCGTTAAAAGTCAGGATTGTGATTTGAAGAGTTAATTACAGAACATGCTCTTGTTAGAGTCCAAATTTTTTTCATTTGCTAAAGGGTTAATTTGTCATCTGCAATTGCTTTCAAACTGGACATGTCTAAAATTTTGTTGTTTGGTAAAGATGTACTAAGTGTTGATGTTTTGTCAACATTTTGAACATGGACTTTACATTTTTATCTAATTTAACTCGGCTAGACATCAAACTTTTAGACCACTTCATATTGAAAGTTTTGGAGAAGACATTGAATCTGCCTAAAATCAAGGGAATTCTCTTTGATAGGATTGGAATCATTTTGCGAAAAGGAGAAAGAGCGGGTCACCAGCATATTTTCTTTTCCTACATTTTTTTCAGAAGCCTTCTTGCAAGAACCTTTCTTGTTAGTCTTTTGTAGAGGAAGCTGGGTATTACACCATAGACCAGGAAACTGGACAAACTTTAGAAATTTCCGGGAAGTTTTTATATATGAGCCATGCCGTGGCAAAAGGAGGCTTAATGCATCTCTGTGACGCGTTATACCAAGCAAGACATCACATAATTATAGATCCATAAAATCCATTTTGTCTAACAACTGACTGAATCATGAAGTAGACTGGTCCTTTGAGATGAAGAAAATTGACCGAAAGCAAAAGTTTCAGCCCTGGCTATCCTGCGCGGACTGCACAGGCTGACCAGGGTCGATACTTTTTGCAGATGCATTAAGCCCCTTTTCACAAAGCATGGCTCATATATTAAAAGTAAACCTTGAAGATCTTTTCTCGAACCACAAGGCATAGACGTTTAACTCTTTACCAAACAACAAAACTTTAGACTAGTTCCAATTGAAAGCATTTGCAGACGAGAAAATAAATGTGACCCAAAAATTGAAATTTGTTTTGGGAAGGATAGAAAACATTGTGGGATAAGGAGAAAATGCTGGTTACCAGCATTTTCTTCTTTTCCCACAATATTTTCAAAAGGCCTTTTTCTCAGGGCCGTTAAAACTCGGGATTGTGTGGTAAAGGGTTAAACACTTGATATGTAGCATCACCGGATGATCCATTTTCAAACGGAATCAAATTGTGTCCTTGAGGGGCAAAAAGGCCACGCCGCAGGGGCCACAGATTAAACATATGGTCACAATCGGAACAATATGTTGTTGTGTAGAAGAATATGTTGTTGTGTAGATCATGTTTACACTGCATATAGCATGGATATCTGTGCAGCCGGCTACATGATCTTAAACCTACAATTTACGAATTCCTCAGATATACCTGCTAAATAGTCTGAACCCTGCAAAATAAATGAAACGAAAATTTCCACTCAATAGTAATTTAAACCCTAACATTGCGATTTTAAAGTTGATTTTCACCGGAAAGAAAATACAGTATCGGACAGTATAGATCAAAGATCAGACTGCACGTCCTGTGCAGTCTGATCTTAATCTAGAATGTCTGCAAAAGGTCCCATGAGTCGCGATTGGCAGCTTAAGTGTTAAAATCAGGTAATTTACTTTCACTGATTACAGAAACTATTTTATTGTACTCTAAGGGTTGATATTTCCGCTACCAGCCTTCGACAAATTCAGATGTGCCATGCTCTGGAAAAAGCGGGTATAATGAATCTTTATAATGCATAATTCTAAGCAAGTCATCGCATAATTAAAGATCCTTAAAATGTGTTATGTATAAGAACCGAGTGAATCAGGTGGTATTCTGGTCCCTTGACATCTAGAAAATTTACCAAAAGCAACAGCGTTTCGACTCAGGTCAGCTTGCGCGTACTGCACAGGATGACCTGGGTCGATATGTTTTTCAGATGCATTAGAACCCTGTTCACAGAGCTTGGCTCAAATTTATTTCATCCCAATATATTTTACAAAACATTCAGCTGTTAGGTCATCAAAACACCCACCAAAATCATGATCAGGTTGTTAAGCGGGGTCTGGTACATGTAACATAGTACCATAAACCACTTGAAAGACACTTAAATAATTTGAGTCAGGCTCGAGAAAATGGGATTTAATGCATCTGCAAAGGGTATCGACCAGGTCAGCCTGCGTAGCCCTTGCAGGCTGACCTGAGGAGAAACTTGATTTACTTAAATTTTCTGCAGGTCAAGGGGCAGTTCTGCCCGATGATTTAGCTTAAGTTTTAAATAAATGACTTCATATTAGTGACGACTTGCTTGGTATAATGCGTCAGGAAGATGCATTACGTCCCCTTATCCGAGAGCGGCGCTTGTTTTGTGTAATCTTTTCTTCCTGTATACATTATGAGTTGTGTTGTATCTCTGGCTTACTCTATGGTTCAGTGATCAAGGAGATGAATTTGTTGCATGCGTTTGAAATCTTGGTTTACTCCCTGCTAGTGGGGCTGGTCATGTGGCAGTAACGTTGGGCAAGGCACTACATAGCCTCAGCTTAGTTGAAACCAAGGTAAGATATTAAATCATCAATTTGTGAGGTATCACTGTGATGTAAATGTAACATATGAGCCATGCATTGTGTAAAGGGGGTTTAATGCATCTGCAAAAAGTAACGACCCCTGACAGCCTGCGCAGTCCGCGCAGGCTGACCAGGGCCGAAACCTTTCGCTATTATTCAATTTTCAGCATGTCCAAGGGCCCTTCTCTCAAATGATGCAGTCGAATGTAAGACAGAAACGGATTTATGGCTCCATGTTCATGTGATGACTTGGTTGGTTGGTAGCATGCATAACGAAGATGCATTGACCCCCCTTTGAAAAGAGCAGGGTTGGTTTTTATTTTTGTTGAAAGCTGTGCAAAAACGTGTTCAAACAAGCAAACAATAACAAAAAGTAGCAATTAAAATGACATCTCTGAACGTTTTCTACAGAAGGTCTTGACGTCTGATCCATGTTAAGTACTATTTAGTTCTTAACTGTAATTTAGAAAAAGAAGGACTTCATTAAACTATAACTAAAGCATTAAACGAGTTGCGCTCTGTAAAAAGGTGATTTAATGCATTTGCTAAAAGTATCGAACGTCGCACAGGCTAATATAGTCGAAACTTGCTATTTGTAAATTTTCTGCGTGTCCAAGGACAATTGTACCTCCAGACTATGCCGGCTGTTAGACTAGATGACTTTTATGGATCCATCATTATGTGATGACTTGCTCGGTATGTTACATCACGGAGATGCATTAAACCCAATTTCTCAGAGGGCCGCTAATTTGATTTCATACGATTTCGTTTAATCGTGATGTGGGATGAAAAAAAAAGAACGATCGTTTTGGGTTTTAACCACTGAGCGACACAAGGCCACTTGGCTTCCTTTAACCATTTAACACACAGTCCCGGGTTTCAACAGGCCCGAGAAAGAAGCCCTCTGAAAACATTGTGGGAAAAGGAGAAAATGCTGATCACCAGCATTCTCTCGTTTTCCCACAATGCTTTCTACCCTATCAAAGACAGAAATCGCCCGTTGAGCTACATTTAATTTGTGGTCTGCAAACGCTGTCAATTTGATCGAATCAAAAATCTTATTGTTTGGTAAAGAGTTAAAGTGTGTCTTCTTGATCCAGGTATGTATTCACCAACAATTCTTATTTTCATTTTAAGTCTAGTTTTAGATTTAGAAAGTCACAAAGCTCTGATTGTCTGAACCACTTGGTTTACCTAATCAGAAATTCTGTAACTTTTAAATTAAGAAAATTCGTGAGAATAAGACTAACAATGTTCTTAAAAATGGTCCGATTATCTAAATATATACAGCATATTTCAGTAGCATATAAATGTTGTGCTTATCCCTGACAGTAAAATAGGTAAATAAATATTTTTCGAACGATCAAATGTCTCAATAATTTATGCATGGCCAAATTGCCTAACAGTTCTCCATGCTGTGCATCTGTCCGAGTGTCCATTTGTCTGTTCATCCGCCCTTCTAAAAGAGTCATCTCAGTAACTCAGAGAAAACCTGTGGCTGGTAGAGGACTTGAACACGGTACCCTCGGCTAACTGGATATTGCTACACCAAAGGACATACCCTGACCCCTCGATGCCAGCATTTCAGATAACAAACAAGAATCTTTTAGTTTCTAACCAATAAATTCCCAGTCATATAGAGCAACGCTAAGTACTCCTCCCTGCCCACCCAAGTTAGCTTCTCACGCTAAGGGAATTGAAATATAAAATACCAAACTCTTAACTCTTTACCAGATGATATCATTTTAGACTTGTCCAATTTAAAAGCATTTCCAGACGACAAATTATATTTGCCTCTAATGACGAAACTTGTCTTCGAAAGACTTCTGAAAATATTGTAGGAAAAGGAGAAAATGCTGGTAACCAGCATTTTCTCCTTTTCCCACAATGTTTTTAAAAGTCTTTTTCATCAGGGACGTTAAAGCTGGGGATTGTTCTGTAAAGGGTAACTCATGTCTTTGCTTCCTGAGTGTATCCACCAGCTAACATATCCTAACCACTGCCAATAGTATTCGGTTGTCTGATTTAATCTGCAAGGACAGGAGCTCAGGAAGTTAATTTCCTTCAATGCCTAGGAAGCAAACGTTGAACTTGACGCGCTGCTCTCTTTTAGGCTTTGAGTCCATACATATATATGTACTGTTAGAAGATAAAGTTAATTAGGACCATTTGATATTTTACAGCCGTTTTAACATTATATAGTCCGGCAGCCAATGGCTCGAACCTGGATCTGCGGTATATAGAAAATGTTTTGTGTGATATTGGTAGGTGATACCTTCCCGATAATGAATCCGCTTGGTGGCGCATCGCCGCCCTTGGGGAAATCAATATATTCAAGATGGCGTCCACGATGGCTGCCATCATATAGAGAATGTCGTTTTTTAGGAGATCACTTAAAAAAATGTGCAAAATATTGCATAAAAGACGCTCTTTTCAACTAATTCAACGTCTCAAAATCTCTAGAAAGAATTGTTTTTTACTCAAAAGCGGTTTCGACCATCATAAATAAGTTTTCCAAAAGAAAATGGCGGCCATTTTTGGAGAAGCCGGGGAAATAACATAGAAACACCCCTAAAATGGATAAATTATGTACACTGACCTTTCTTTTTGTATTAAAGGTTGTCCATTTCGGGGTAGATAATGAAAACAGTACGCAAAATTTAATATTTAATCTTTTTAGTTGTAACATGTTTTGAATAGATTAACTGGTCACGTCTGTTTGTCCTTTTGAATCGTCCAAAAAATTCGGGTTTATGTTGGCATGAAACAGAGGAAGCAAATGAATACGCTTGATTTTGCGGTGAAATGGTTACATCATTGATAATACACGTAAATACAGTACATGATAAAAAATCAAAGTACTAGTGGCGCCGTATGTCAAATTCAAAATACTGAAAGTCCCAGCACTTAATCAAGGTTTTCACCAAAGCATCTTTTTTTTCAAATGAATTACCTTGTGTTGTGAGGTATATGGTTCAAATAATTACCATTAACTTTTTCTTTTTTGCTCATTACAACAAAGATCCGATCCTTGACAATTACAAAACATGGTACAACAGAGACGTGAAGCGTTACATCTGCATCTAAGGGTACTGCAAATGAACATTTGATTAACTTCAAAATATAATCTGGAGCAACTGATATGTTTTTTGGAAACATAATTGGCTCAAGAGAGAGTGTTTCTTCCCTCTTTTCCCAACCGTAATCGCACGGATCCATGTTTGGGGGATCTTGATCAACTGCATGTTTCCAAATACAAGTTTGAAAATGAACTCGACTAGTTTTTTCAACAAAGGATTCCGTGGTGGGTGGTAAAGACGCTAGCTTTGGAGCACATGACGAAGTCTTACCAAATCTATTGCTCCAAAATCTTTGCCGTATTTCTGACATAGTACATGCATCACTCGCTACGTTGTAACAACGAGCTATAAAATTTGTAGATACCTTCGACACTTCTGAGAAGTCGCATGAAATATTACCGATGGAAGCGAGGGATACTGCTTTTGTTTTCAATACTTTCAATATGGTTCCCTTACCTAATCCGTACAGACAAGCCGTTGTATCACATCCTGTTAATGCATGTGCTGCTAGTAGATCATGGATTATATCTTTATGTTTGTCAACAGTCATGGTAATATCAATTACTGACCTATCTTGAACTGGGGATTCCATGATTACCTTATTCACAAGGTTATTATCTAGGTAATAATGAAGCAGTAGAACAAAAACATATGTGTCGTCTGAAATAACAAGTATTCCATCAGAATTTTCCGTTGCAATTCCAACCATTTGTTGAGCAATGATATTATCTGCCTCTTAATGTGAAGTGCGCATATCATTTCTTTGTATAGTGGTGTTACGGGTAATTTCAGTTGGTACTTCATCTTCACCAGTAACAACTAATCTTCTAATTGTAGAGGAATCTCTCTGGCAAAACGAGGTATTAGTTTGTAAGTCTGAAACAATCAGAGCAATAAGCTGTTGTTTATTTTCTGGAACAGCAAGAATTGCCTTTTGATTTGGAATTTGCATCGTCAAGGACAGTTTGTGAACACGATGAGTTTTCGAGCCCCTGGTTTCCCGTGTTGTACATTTTGTACTATATTCTCTGTATCTATCAAATATGAGATACACATCTCTGTCAACAAACTTAGATTCAACAAAATGTCTATACTTTGTAACAAAGTCACCTACTGTACCAGAAGAGGGCCAGCGAATAGTGTACAAAATTGTCGAACCATCGATAATCACCCTTGATATGTCATTTCTCGTTGCTCTGGCAGATACATCGACTTTCAACAATTGTTTCAACACTGATTGGAAATCAAAGATTGGTGTGGAAGAACGGCGGACACGTTTTTTTTTTTTTTTCTACTTTGCATTCTTCCAAATTTTCAGAACTAACATCACTTTTTCTTTTCAAAATTCTTTTCGTTGACTTAGGCGATGTGTAACAAGCAACACATGTGCGGTGGGACGTGATAGTGCAGTTGCTATCTTCAGCTAATAATTGCTCAAGTTCTTGATGCAGCCCATCCTCGTATATCTTACTACATTCTTTTTCGTAGTTTAAAATAATTGAAATTATTTTAAATGGTAAATTTCTATTCAATCGCTAATTAGTAGGTAGATTATAACAAGAGGGCCATAATGGCCCTGGATCGCTCACCTGAGTCAATAGGCCAAACATTCTGACCAAATTTCACAAGTATCTGACTGAAAATGTGGCCTCTATGGCGTGCACAAGGTTTTTCGAAGATTTGACCAAGTGACCTAGTTTTTGACCCCACATGACCCAATTTCGAACTCGTCCGAGATTTTATCAAGACAGACATTCTGACCAAATTTCACAAGTATCTGACTGAAAATGTGGCCTCTAGAGCGTACACAAGGTTTTTCGAAGATTTGACCTAATGACCTAGTTTTTGACCACACATGACCCAATTTCGAACTCCTCCGAGATTTTATCAAGACAAACATTCTGACCAAGTTTCATGCGGATTGGACTGAAAATGTGGCCTCTAGAGCGTACACAATGTTTTTCAAAGATTTGATCTAATGACCTAGTTTTTGACCCCACATGACCCAATTTCGAACTCCTCAGAGATTTTATCAAGACAAACATTCTGACCAAGTTTCATGAGGATCAGACTGAAACTATGGCCTCTAGAGCGTACACAAGGTTTTTCGAAGATTTGACCTAGTGACCTAGTTTTTGACCCCACATGACCCAATTTCAATCAAGTCCCAGATTTTATCACGACAAACATTCTGACCAAGTTTCATGAGGATCAGACTGAAAATATGGCCTCTAGAGCGTACACAAGGTTTTTTAAAGATTTGACCTAGTGACCTAGTTTTTGACCACACATGATCCAATTTCGAACTCCTCCGAGATTTTATCAAGAATAACATTCTGACCAAGTTTCATGAGGATTGGACTGAAAATGTGGCCTCTAGAGCGTACACAAGGTTTTTCAAAGATTTGATCTAATGACCTAGTTTTTGACCCCACATGACCCAATTTCGAACTCGTCCGAGATTTCATCAAGACAAACATTCTGACCAAGTTTCATGAGGATCAGACTGAAAATATGGCCTCTAGAGCGTACACAAGGTTTTTCGAAGATTTGACCTAGTGACCTAGTTTTTGACCCCACATGACCCAATTTCATTCAAGTCCCAAATTTTATCAAGACAAACATTCTGACCAAGTTTCATGAGGATCGGACTGAAAATATGGCCTCTAGAGCGTACACAAGGTTTTTACAAGATTTGACCTAGTGACCTAGTTTTTGACCCCACATGACCCAATTTCGAACTCGTCCGAGATTTTATCAAGACAAATTTTCTGACCAAATTTCACAAGTATCTCACAAGATGTGGCCTCTAGAGCATACACAAGGTTTTTCGAAGATTTGATCTAGTGACCTAGTTTTTGATCTCACATGACCCAATTTCGAACTCGTCCGAGATTTTATCAAGAGAAACTTTCTGACCAGATTTCACAGTATCTGACTGAAAATGTGGCCTCTAGAGGGTACACAAGGTTTTTCGAAGATTTGACCTAGTGACCTAGTTTTTGACCTCACATGACCCAATTTCGAACTCGTTCGAGATTTTATGAAGACAAACACCCTGACCAAATTTCACAAGTATATGACTGAAAATGTGGCCTCTAGAGCGTACACAAGGTTTTTCTAAGATCTGACCGAGGGACCTAGTTTTTGACCCCACATGACCCAATTTCGAACTCGTCCGAGATTTTATCAAGACAAACATTCTGACCAAATTTCACAAGTATCTGACTGAAAATGTGGCCTCTAGAGCGTACACAAGGTTTATCTAAGATCTGACCTAGCGACCTAGTTTTTGACCCTACATGACCCAATTTCGAATTCATCCGAGATTTTATCAAGACAAACATTCTGACCAAATTTAACAAGTATCTGACTGAAAATGTGGCCTCTAGAGCGTACACAAGGTTTTTCGAAGATTTGACCTAGTGACCTAGTTTTTGACCCCACATGACCCAATTTCAAACTCGTCCGAGATTTTATCAAGACAAACATTCTGACTAAGTTTCATGAGGATCAGACTGAAACTATGGCCTCTAGAGCATACACAAGGTTTTTCGAAGATTTCACATAGTCACCTAGTTTTTGACCCCACATGACCCAATTTCAATCAAGTCCCAGATTTTATGAAGACAAACATTCTGACCAAGTTTCATGAGGATCAGACTGAAAATATGGTCTCTGGAGCCTACACAAGGTTTTTCGAAGATTTGACCTAGTGACCTAGTTTTTGACCCCACATGACCCAATTTCAATCATGTCGCAGATTTTATCAAGACAAACATTCTGACCAAGTTTCATGAGGATCGGACTGAAAATGTGGCCTCTAGAGCATACACAAGGTTCTTATAAGATTTGACTTAGTGACCTAGCTTTTGACCCCACATGACCCAATTTCGAAATCGTCCGAGATTTTATCAACACAAACATTCTGAACAAATTTTACAAGTACCTGACTGAAAATGTGGCCTCTAGAGCGTACACAAGGTTTTTCGAAGATTTGACCTAGTGACCTAGTTTTTGACCCCACATGACCCAATTTCGAACTCGTCCGAGATTTTATCAAGACAAACTTTCTGACCAAATTTCACAAGTATCTGACTGAAAATGTGGCCTCTAGAGCATACACAAGGTTTTTTGAAGATTTGACCTAGTGACCTAGTTTTTGACCCCACATGACCCAATTTCGGACTCCTTAGAGATTTTATCGAGACAAACATTCTGACCACGTTTCATGAGGATTGGACTGAAAATATGGCCTCTAGAGCGTTCACAAGGTTTTTCGAAGATTTCACCTAGGGACCTAGATTTTGACCCCACATGACCCAATTTCGAAATTCTCCGAGATTTTATGAAGACAAACATTCTGACCAAGTTTCATGAGGATCAGACTGAAAATATGGCCTCTAGAGCGTACAAAAGGTTTTTCGAAGATTTGACCTAAGACCTAGTTTTTGACCCCACATGACCCAATTTCAATCAAGTCCCAGATTTCATCAAGACAAACATTCTGACCAAGGTTCATGAGGATCGGACTGAAAATGTGGCCTCTAGAGCATACACAATGTTTTTCGAAGATTTGACCTAATGACCTAGTTTTTGACCACACATGAACCAATTTCGAACTCGTCCGAGATTTTATCAAGACAAACATTCTGACCAAGTTTCATGAGGATCAGACTGAAACTATGGCCTCTAGAGCGTACAAAAGGTTTTTTCAAAGATTTGAGCTAGTGACCTAGTTTTTGACCCCACATGACCCAATTTCAATCAAGTCCCAGATTTTATCAACACAAACATTCTGACCAAGTTTCATGAGGATCAGACTGAAAATGTGGCCTCTAGAGCGTACACAAGGTTTTTCGAAGATTTGACCTAGTGACCTAGTTTTTGTCCCCACATGACCCAATTTCAATCATGTCGCAGATTTTATCAAGACAAACATTCTGACCAAGTTTCATGAAGATCGGACTGAAAATGTGGCCTCTACAGCATACACAATGTTCTGATAGGATTTGACCTAGTGACCTAGCTTTTGACCCCACATGACCCAATTTCGAACTCGTCCGAGATTTTTCGAAGATTTGACCTAATGACCTAGTTTTTGACCCCACATGACCCAATTTCAATCAAGTCCCAGATTTTATCAAGACAAACATTCTGACCAAGTTTCATGAGGATCAGACTGAAAATAAGGCCTCTAGAGCGTACACAAGGTTTTTCGAAAATTTGACCCAGTGACCTAGTTTTTGTTCCCACATGACCCAATTTCAATCATGTCGCAGATTTTATCAAGACAAACATTCTGACCAAAGTTCATGAGGATCGGACTGAAAATGTGGCCTCTAGAGCATACACAAGGTTTTTCGAAGATTTGACCTAATGACCTAGTTTTTGACCCCACATGACCCAATTTCGAACTCGTACGAGATTTTATCAAGACAAACATTCTGACCAAGTTTCATGAGGATCAGACTGAAACTATGGCCTCTAGAGCCTACACAAGGTTTTTCGAAGATTTGACCTAGTGACCTAGTTTTTGACCCCATATGACCCAATTTCAATCAAGTCCTAGATTTTATCAAGACAAACATTGTGACAAAGTTTCATGAGGATCAGACTGAAACTATGGCCTCTAGAGCGTACACAAGGTTTTGCGAAGATTTTACCTAGTGACCTAGTTTTTGTCCCCACATGACCCAATTTCAATCATGTCGCAGATTTTATCAAGACAAACATTCTTACCAAGTTTCATGGGAATCGGACTGAAAATGTGGCCTCTAAAGTATACACAATGTTCTAATAGGATTTGACCTAGTGACCTAGCTTTTGACCCCACATGACCCAATTTCGAACTCGTCCGAGATTTTATCAAGACAAACATTCTGAACAAATTTTACAAGTATCTGACTGAAAATGTGGCCTCTAGAGCGTACACAAGGTTCTTATAAGATTTGACCTAGTGACCTAGTTTTTGACCCCACATGACCCAATTTCATTCAAGTCCCAAATTGACTGAAAATATGGCCTCTAGAGCATACACAATGTTTTTCGAAGATTTGACCTAATGACCTAGTTTTTGACCCCACATGACCCAATTTCGAACTCGTCCGAGATTTCATCAATACAAACATTCTGACCAAGTTTCATGAGGATCAGACTGAATCTATGGCCTCTAGAGCGTACACAAGGTTTTTCGAAGATTTGACCTAGTGACCTAGTTTTTGACCCCACATGACCCAATTTCAATCAAGTCCCAGATTTTATCAAGACAAACATTCTGACCAAGTTTCATGAGGATCAGACTGAAAATATGGCCTCTAGAGCGTACACAAGGTTTTTCGAAGATTTTACCTAGTGACCTAGTTTTTGTCCCCACATGACCCAATTTCAATCATGTCGCAGATTTTATCAAGATAAACATTCTGACCAAGTTTCATGGGCATCGGACTGAAAATGTGGCCTCTAAAGTATACACAATTTTGTGATAGGATTTGACCTAGTGACCTAGCCTTTGACCCCACATGACCCAATTCCGAACTCGTCCGAGATTTTATCAAGACAAACATTCTGAACAAATTTTACAAGTATCTGACTGAAAATGTGGCCTCTAGAGCGTACACAAGGTTCTTATAAGATTTGACCTAGTGACCTAGTTTTTGACCCCACATGACCCAATTTCGAACTCGTCCGAGATTTTATCAAGACAAACTTTCTGACCAAATGTCACAAGTATCTGACTGAAAATGTGGCCTCTAGAGCGTACACAAGGTTTTTTGAAGATTTGACCTAGTGACCTAGTTTTTGACCCCACATGATAATTTCGAACTCCTCAGAGATTTTATCAAGACAAACATCCTGACCACGTTTCATGAGGATCGGACTGAAAATATGGCCTCTAGAGCGTACACAAGGTTTTTCGAAGATTTGACCTAATGACCTAGTTTTTGACCCCACATGACCCAATTTCAATCAAGTCCCAGATTTTATCAAGACAAACATTCTGACCAAGTTTCATGAGGATCGGACTGAAAATGTGGCCTCTAGAGCATACACAATGTTTTTATAAGATCTGACCTAGTGACCTAGCTTTTGACCCCACATGACCCAATTTCGAACTCGTCCGAGATTTTATCAAGACAAACATTCTGAACAAATTTTACAAGTATCTGACTGAAAATGTGGCCTCTAGAGCGTACACAAGGTTTTTCGAAGATTTGACCTAGTGACCTAGTTTTTGACCCCACATGACCCAATTTCGAACTCGTCCGAGATTTTATCTAGACAGACTTTCTGACCAAATTGCACAAGTATCTGACTGAAAATGTGGTCTCTAGAGCGTACACAAGGTTTTTTGAAGATTTGACCTAGTGACCTAGTTTTTGACCCCACATGACCCAATTTCGAACCCTTCAGAGAATTTATCAAGACAAACATTGTGACCACGTTTCATGTAGAACGGACTGAAAATATGGTCTCTAGAGCGTACACAAGGTTTTTCGAAGATTTCACCTAGTGACCTAGTTTTTTACCCCACATGACCCAATTTCAATCAATTCCCAAATTTTATCAAGAGGAACATTCTGACTAAGTTTCATGAGGATCAGACTGAAAATATGGCCTCTAGAGCCTACACAAGGTTTTTCGAAGATTTGACCTAGTGACCTAGTTTTTGACCCTACATGACCCAATTTCAAGTAAGTCGCAGATTTTATCAAGACAAACATTATGACCAAGTTTCATGAGCATCGGACTGAAAATGTGGCCTCTAGAGCATACACAACGTGCTGATAAGATTTGACCTAGTGACCTAGCTTTTAACCCCACATGACCCAATTTCGAACTCGTCCGAGATTTTATCAAGACAAACATTCTGAACAAATTTTACAAGTATCTGACTGAAAATGTGGCCTCTAGAGCGTACACAAGGTTCTTATAAGATTTGACCTAGTGACCTAGTTTTTGACCCCACATGACCCAATTTCGAACTCGTCCGAGATTTTATCAAGACAAACTTTCTGACCAAATTTCACAAGTATCTGACTGAAAATGATGCCTCTAGAGCGTACACAAGGTTTTTTGAAGATTTGACCTAGTGACCTAGTTTTTGACCCCACATGACCCAATTTCGAACTCCTCAGAGATTTTATCAAGACAAACATTCTGACCATGTTTCATGAGGATCGGACTGAAAATGTGGCCTCTAGAGCGTACACAAGGTTTTTCGAAGATTTCACCTAGTGACCTAGATTTTGACCCCACATGACCCAATTTCGAAATTCTCCGAGATTTTATCAAGACAAACATTCTGACCAAGTTTCATGAGTATCAGACTGAAAATATGGCCTCTAGAGCGTACACAAGGTTTTTCGAAGATTTGACCTAATGACCTAGTTTTTGACCCCACATGACCCAATTTCAATCAAGTCCCAGATTTTATCAAGACAAACATTCTGACCAAGTTTCATGAGGATCGGACTGAAAATGTGGACTCTAGAGCATACACAATGTTTTTATAAGATTTGACCTAGTGACCTAGCTTTTGACCCCACATGACCCAATTTCGAACTCGTCCGAGATTTTATGAAGACAAACATTCTGAACAATTTTTACAAGTATCTCATTGAAAATGTGGCCTCTAGAGCGTACACAAGGTTTTTCGAAGATTTGACCTAGTGACCTAGTTTTTTACCCCACATGACCCAATTTCGAACTCGTCCGAGATTTTATCGAGACAGACTTTCTGACCAAATTTCACAAGTATCTGACTGAAAATGTGGCCTCTAGAGCGTACACAAGGCTTTTTGAAGATTTGACCTAGTGACCTAGTTTTTGACCCTACATGACCCAATTTCAAACTCGTCCGAGATTTTATCAAGACAAACTTTCTGACCAAATTTCACAAACATCTGACTGAAAATGCGGCCTCTAGAGCGTACACAATGCTTTTCGAAGATTTGACCTAGTGATCTAGTTTTTGATCCCACATGACCCAATTTCGAAATCCTGCGAGATTTTATCAGGACAAACATTCTGACCAAGTTTCATGAGGATTGGACTGAAAATGTGGCCTCTAGAGCATACACAATGTTTTTCGAAGATTTGACCTAATGACCTAGATTTTGACCCCACATGAACCAATTTCAAACTCGTCCGAGATTTTATCAAGGCAAACATTCTGACCAAGTTTCATGAGGATCGGACTGAAAATATGGCCTCTAGAGCATACACAAGGTAAAAAGTTGACGACGGACGACGCACGACGGACGAGGGACACAGCACGATCACAATAGCTCACCATGAGCACTTCGTGCTCAGGTGAGCTAAAAAGAAAACGACTGATAAATTGTCCAATTCAGCATTTTATTTTTAGTCATTGTTTTAAAACTGAAAGTCTCCCTTTAATAAAGTAATGCTATATTACAGTTTTTATGTCCACATTTGTTATTAATCTTTTGTCACCAATTAAGGTGTTAAACCCTTCAGGTGAGAACAAATGAATGAATAAATAAACAAATAAGAATAAATATTGTTCACTAAGACAGAAAATATCCTCATTGAAAAAAAATCCGTTGAATAGTGCATTTCGTAACGCCTCAACCGTGTTTTTGGCTTAATCAATGTAAATTCTTTTTCTTTAAAACTATTTCAAATATCATGTTTAGCTGTATCTTAGCGAATTCTAATAGAATAGCAAGTTGTAGGACGATTGAGTTAACCGTTATAACGTTATATATCATATTTTGACATTCTGGCGGCCATCTTGGACGCCATCTTGAATATTTCGAATTCCGCAAGGGCGGCGATGCGCCGCCAATCGAATTCTTCAACTAGAAGGTCTGGTGAACTCAAAACACCAAAAACATTTTCTATATACCGCAAAACAAGGCTCGACGAAAAATCGCTATTTGGCTGCCGGACTAATACACATCCCTTTGTGGACACAGAAACACAGGGAGATAAAATCAATACGAACGCCCTCTGACGCATAAAGACTCGCATGGGATAGATTTGAAAACGAAAGTAGACACATTTTCGTTAGATACACGTAAACTGTTTGTTGCGAATTGGCCATGATCAAAATTAGAAATTATGGAGAAAGGTAGGCTTTCAATGCAATTTTGATAAGAAGACTAGTTATTACACCCATGAATTGAGTTACATTAATAAAAAGAAGCATTTAATTGGTCTTTGAAACGAGGGTCATAACCTTTCTTTCTTTGTTCTATAGGTTAGACCCCAAATGCAAAATTAAGAGGTCATGGAGCTGGTGACTGTTTTTAACCGCGATAAGGGTAGGGTAAAGCCACAGAAGATTGGAAGAAAAAAACCGGTATGGTAGCGTGCTATTTTAGATTTCCCCCCCCCCCCCCCCCCCCCCCGATTATCGGTTGTTTCTAGTTTAAATTTAGCTTGTCATTTTCAGACTAGTAGGCTGGGTTTGGATTGTGTGAATTTTGGAAAATAGTCAAAAATTGCCGATTTTGTCGTGTTTTTCGGACTATACCACTGATCGGATAAAGTCAGCGATTTCACTGTTTTACATGCTGAACATGATTTAATTTTAAAAGCTGAAAAAAATTTGGACTATGTTTTTGCATTTAAATCCTTTTTGTCATTCCAGACTGAATTGTAGACCTTTTAAAACAGAATTCCAGTGTCGGGTGTTGTCGGCTGAGACGAAAACAGTGGAGAACTGTGTTTCGCCGCCTTAGAGTGACCAGGAAGTATTTTTGCACAATGGTTAATGGTATAAAGATTTGCATTCTCTTGCAGTTTATTGACGATTAAGATGCTCTAAAATCGGCAAGTACACTAAACCTTGTTATTTAAGCACAAAGTACATTATATTTCTGGTATCTTGATGTATTGTAAAACTCAAAATACAACTTAATGTCCCGAGTCGTCGTCATATTGATCTTTATGCTAATTCAAAAACGTAGTCTTCTGACTTCTATAATTAAAAAACTTTTTTATTGTCGTCTATCTTCTTTTAGTAACATTTTAAAAGAAATTGTCTAAAGCTTAAATATGAGCGGCGCTGTGGCAAAAGGGGGTTTAATGCACCTCAGTGCTGCATCAAACCAAGCAGGTCAACACATAATTATGGAACCGTAAGGTCCATTTATCTAACAACTGACTGAATCATGGGGTAGAATGGTCGTATAACATGCAGAAAATTTACAAATAGGAAATTGTTTTTTATCTAGGTCAGCTTGCGCGGACTGCGCATGGGTCGATACTTGTTGCAGACGCTTTTTTAAATCCCCTTTTTCACAGAGTACGACTCATTTGATTTGCGCCATACAGAGATTTTTCATCTGACCTGGACGACTGCATTTTCAAATCACATATATGTAGATTTAGTTCAAATGTAAATGTAACTTCGGCCACAGACAGTGTACATGCACGAAAATTCGTATAGTAAAAATTTATTTAATGTTCTTTGGTAAGAAAACAGAATATATTATAACATGCATATCCACACAACGTACTTATTGTCAACAATCGTTTGCACTTCATTATCTGTTCTAGTTTTAGACAACCTATGGGTCTAGTAAGTTGATTCCGGTAACTATTTTACTCCCAGATGGAAAAGATCATTATATATCGAAATACTTTATTCGTTGTATTTTTGGCGTCTGATCTTATTTTACAGTGTTTCCTGTTGTATAAACTTATGGACAAAAAAGGCATTCATTAACTCTTTACCAGATTACCAGACGACAACTTATCACAGTAGACTTATCCATATTCAAAACGTATGCAGACCACAAATTAAACATGGCAAAAATGATGGACTTTGTTGCTTAAAGGAAAGAACACATTGTTGTTAGAAAAGGAAAAAATGTTGGCAACCAGCATTTTCTCCTTTTCCCACATTTTTTTCAAGTCTTTGTCCTCGGAATCGTTGACACTAGGGATTGTTTTCGAAATTGTCGAAGTGGACGAAGAAAAAAAAGTTCAGGAAATTACGTTTATAATTCCGCGTAGTCACTCCACCAGCCCTACCTCACTTATATGAAAATATCTATGGGTGGGTTAACCCGGTTCCACAAAGTTTAGTTCTTTACGACCTTTTAGGGAATATCTTTTGGAATATTTTGAGAATATATTTAGATAAGGAAGACCTGTCGACAGCGGATCCATCAAAATCCATCACTGAATAATGAGGTACATCGGTTCCTTGACGTCCAGAAAATTGATTCATAGCAAAAGGTTTCGAGCCAGGTATGCCTGCGCGGACTGCGTAGGCTGACCTGGTGGATACTTTTTGCAAATGCATGAAGCTCCCTTTTTACAGAGCATGGCTTAGTTTATATTTTCATCGGTCCTTTAACATAGAATGCTACATTCATATATTTTCTGGCAAATTTACAGAGAAAATCACAAATATGAATCTAAAATACATGTATCCTGTATTGTTCTGAAACGTTTTTTTTTGCATCGTACCATATCCTATGCCAGATGCAAATCCTTACGCGTGGACGTATACATGCACTAGACATTTAGTATGAACCCTCAAACTATTTCCGATCCATTGTTTCCAGATCGTCAAACGTTCTTGAAAGACAATTCATTGATAAGTTACGAGAGTAAAACTTTGGAGGTGAAAGACTGATTTTGTACACGAAAAAATCAATCATTGGGCTCGTTCGATTTGCTTTACATTTACAAACATGAGCTGATTTATATCTTTATCCTGCATTTTAGGTATACTCCAATCATTCGTTGTTGTTCTGTTCTTAAAGACGCTAAACATATAAATTGTACAGTGGTTAAAATCGAACAAGACTTTCAGAGGACATGTTTGAAAACGAAAGTAGCAAATTCGTACTGTAATAATTACATGAATTTTGATTTAGAAGTATGCGATACGGATGCTTAATAGTGACTGTGAAAACTATTCTGTGCTAAATTTACCAGCCTAGCAACACCTGGTTGGGTAAGTCAAGTAAAAATGCGGAAGTGTCAAAGTTATCGTTATGGAATTTAAAGATTGATACTTCTCTGAGACCGTATTCACCAAACGTTCTAAATTGCTTTCTATGTCTAATTATAGATTTAGAATGTAGCGCATTTTTATTGGCCTTAGCATTCGGTTTAGCCGATGAGAAATTTTGTTACTTGCAAATTAAGAAAATTCCTGAGAATTACACTTACAAAGTTTGCAAGAATGGTTGGTGAATACTGATCCTGACAGCTGTGTTATCAGTCACTGATTACTTTATGTGTCGATAAATTTTGGTCATCTAACCATTTACCACACGACAAAATTTTAGCCTTGTCCAAATTGAAAGCAATAGGCAGACGACAAATTAAATATTACTTGAATCACTGAATTTGTTCTTGAAAGTATGGAAAATATTGTGAACAAAGGAGAAAATGCTGGTAAAACATCATAATCCAAAGTAAATATAAGCTATTGCAGAGATACGTGGACATCTGAAAAAGAAGTAGGAGGGGTTTCGATTTTATTAAATGGATATGTACTTTTGTTTTGTTTATCATTATTTATTCTTATAGGGTGAAAAAGAAATATTAAAGCGGCAGTCTTATTAATTTCAGTCATTTTATTACCAGTGCCGTGTTAATTGATCAAAGTACAGTCATTGTTGTGGCTTCATGCCAAATACACGTATTACCCCTGTCTGGTGTGAGGTTGCATAGATAACGTACGATCGATAGAAAATGCAATTCTGAATAACGCGGGACTCTCTCATTCAATTGTTGTTTCTAGTTCTTAAACTGAAAATATCGAAATTCTAATGATGCTTGTCACATGACTGTTCACCACCTTCATTCGGCAAAATAATGAGGCAACGTAATAAATGGAGTCGAAATACATTGGTTTCCAATCGCAACAATCTTGGTCATTAGACTTCAGACTCCGAATCGCTCGGTGTAGTTGAAATGTGATGCGGAGAGAGATGTAGAAGTTTACAAGGCAAGTTCAATAAAAGAGGGGGTTGGAAACATTGTCATAATAGAAGCACAGGAAGTTATTTTCGCATATCTACAGGTTTTCAATTTCAGATGTGTATATAAAAATGAATCTTTGTGGAATGTACATCAGTTAAATTTTGCGAATTCCAACCATTGTTTACAAAACTGACACAACACAGTTTCCGCCAAGCTAAGATCTCTTCCCTTTTACTAACCTCTAACATTTCTTTGTTCTCTGGGACCATCACCCTCGTTAACCCAGGTGTGAAGTATTACCATCCTGGCACATTTAATTGTGAAACCGGCGTTTTTATGAATATTCATAAGATTGCGAATTACACCCAGTAGCCAGTCGAATTGTCGATAACATAACGATACTCTCTTGTAGTGTAGTGGAGGATAATCACATTTCTTCCGTTACTATGAATAAACCGGGTAAAACCCACATCATTATCCTTAATATGGCGGCCGCCGGTGGGCCTTCCTTCTGTGGCATTTGTCTTACGACAATCCAGGGCAGACATTACGAATCCTTGTATACAAAGGCAGATATTCAGAGACTTTAAGCTGGAACTCTTTCGGGGTGACGTCGAATGTTTTTTGTAAACTTTTGTCAATGATGTTCACGGCCTCAGTCATATTTAAAGTATCTTCAAGCTTGATTTGAAAAAAAAAAAGCGATTTGATTGGTTTTAGACGAGGTAAAAATAGAAATGATGGCATATGGTTGATAAAAATAGATTAAATTTTCTCACTGAAAAACAGAGATTAGCAATCAAAATGCCTCATGAATAATTCATGAGAACGGGAAAACATACGCGAGATAACCCAGGGGCGATGAATGTAGTTTACGGAATACATCGGAACTGGGTCAACGAGGATGGACCCAGGTCAGCCTGCGCGGACTGCGCAGACTGACCTGGGTCGATATTTTTTTGTAGACTCATTAAGCCCTCTTTTCCCTTTTCATACACACATTATGTTACAAATTCGCAGCAGACAAACTTGGAAATATCATTATATAATGTTGAAATATCACATTGAAGTGAGGTTTAGCACATATTTTTGCATATGTATGAAAGAAGGCGAAATTTACAAAAGCAATTCCTATTCGCCTTTGGTTATGAAAGACTTAAATGATTAAAGGCCCAATAGTGGCAAAAATAATGCAGATGTTTAAATGCATTTGAATTTAAATTTTACCAGTTAAAATATGGAAAACATAGTGAAGATGGCAATCTATTATTGTATGGTCGATCCAAGTGTTAGTTACTGACAGAAAAATGAATTTCAAAATCAGGCAATCTCTGCCAGGGACTGACACTTGGACCGACCGAACAATAACAGATAGTCAGTCATCTTCACAATAATTGCCATACTTTTAAATGGTATCAAATTGAAATGCATTTTAACATCCACTTTGTTTACTTTTGGAAGCTATTCTTACTTTAATATATGGTCAGCGATCTATATCTCACAGTAAGCCTTTGACTGCTTCCACACCAATTGAAAATTGTAGATCTGTTGCTTTGGTGTAAACAAAATATTCGTGATTCGCAATGTTCTACGTAATCCTATACAACACCAATAAAAACATTCGGTGAACCTCGGATGATCTGGCCATCAAGTCCCTCGGCCGTATCACGTTGCTGGATATGCACCTACACGGTATATTTCTTCGCCGGAAGTACACCGTTTTACCGTTATTTAAACTGTAAGGCTCCTCTTCAAAAAGAAAACATGAATCACAATTTTCTATCGATGTCTTTCTAAGAATATTCCCATCGGCAAACAATATGTACATTCAAATTTTTGAGCGTGGTTTATCATTTCCGTTGGGAACTTTCATCATCAGATCAATAGATAAGAATACTGTGATTGTTCATGTCGTTGCTGAGCGATTTACAAGGGCGCCGCCATGTTTAAGATCATGTGACTGGTAGTTCATAATGGAAACCTTCTTTCTACGGACGAGGTTAGATGTAGGCACTTAATCGGCCGAGCTGTGACGAGTACAACAAAAACTGCAGTAAAAACTTGTTATTTGCGTGGGTTATTATAGATCTAATTTAAGGTATGTGAATTATAGTGGAGTAAAAAGTCAAGGTATGTCCTGAGATTGCTGGTTGTTGGAACTGCGCCGTTCCCAATCAAATTCCAGCGCAAATTCAGAGTTTGGAAGTTGCGAACGCACCTTCCATTCTGACACCCTCAATTTTTAATCGTTATTTTATGAATACTAGATTAATCGCACATTCGTAAAAATCACAGCAGACTTTAACAAAATTAATTTCTTTTTGGACTAAAAACAACAAATTAATTACAATTAATTCAGCTGTGCTGGTCACTTTCTTCCCTGCATGGATCGGTGAAGTGATCGGTTGGTGTCGGTTTAAGTAAAGGCCGGGGACAGCACAAACAATGGTGATTTATTCATCAATTTGCAAATTTACAAAGAAACCGTGGTACAAGTGACGTCATACGTCACGTATATGGCATGCAACACACGAAAAGGGGCTTTCGGACATATGCGTAAAAGTGTATTGTCCCAGATCAGCCTGTGCAGTCTGTGACTAATCCGAGACGACACTTCCCGTTTTTGTGCGATTTTCTGTTTCACGAAAGTCTACTGTATGAAAAAACCTTATGTAGTCGTAAAGTGCCGTCTCGGATTAGCCTGCGCGGACTGCGCAGGCTAATCCGAGACGACACCTTACGCAAATGTCCGAAGGCCCCTTTTCGTGTGTTGCACGCCAATTTATATATGTAATTACATGTACTTATAAGGTATGAGCCGTGCTCTGGCAAAAAGGGGGCTTAATGCATCTCCGTAATGCATTATACCAAACAGGACATCACCTAGTTATGAATCCATAAAATCCATTTGTCAAACAACCGACTGAATCATGAGGTAGATTTTTCCCTTGACATGCAGAAAATTTAAATGTAGCGAAAAGCTTCGGTCCATGTCAGCCTGCGCGGAGTGCGCAGGCTGACATGAGTCGATGCTTTTCGCAAATGCATTAAGTCTCCTTTTCAAAGAGCACGGCTCATACTTACTTGTTGCACAGCTACAATTTTCAGTGAGAATTCTTGGAACACAAATAGACGCGTGACGCATAGAAAAGACGCTTGCAGTCGAAGTTTATTTTTAAGCGTGTTCACAAAACAGTTCACGACCGCTATTTCTAGATATGCAAATTATATTTGATATATATCTGTGTCAACGATTGCTTATCATGTACCAAGTGGACGAAATGATTGTTTCAAAGATTCGAACCTTTAAATAATTCAGTCTTTATAGGCACATTCACGATCAAACAAGGCACCATTTGCGAGTCATTTATAACGAAATAAAACCGGAGGAAATAGGAATTTTTCTTTACACTGATACAGATAAATTTTCTTTGGAGTTCCTTTACATTTGAAGGGAAATAATTCTCATTTCTATACTAAATACAATTGCTTCCCTTGATCAGCCAGAGAGAGAGAGAGAGAGAGAGAGAGAGAGAGAGAGAGATGCAGGATGCAAGTGTGTATGCGTGAATGTAAAATGTAGTGGTGGAGAGAGAAATATTTTTTTTAGACGCAAGTGAACGAATGGATTTGGATGAAAGTGACAACCAGCAGCTTTTCTCCGTCTGAAACTTTGATCTGATTAATATGTTGTTCACTGTTTATCGACCGTCACCAGGAACTTTCATTTACATGTTGAGGTATGTACCTGTTCATGATAGACACATTGTCTTTGTTTGTCTAGTAAACCTGGTAAAAATGTTGCTTACCAGACCTAAGAAAAATGTTTAAAAGCTCATGGTCATGTCATTGGGTAATATATACTATTGGAGTCACATTCTTTTAGCCCAGTGTGGCCAGAACTTGAACTAAGACAATAACAAAAAGGAATTACTTCCAACGGGCACGTAGATCACCGAGTCAAATATTTGTGTGCGCTCCTGCACATACATTTCATTCCAATGTTCATGACATTGTCCGGATATTTGTCTCGATAATATTTCTGACAAACCCGAACATGGGTCACCTGGGGTTGAGAAAAATGTGGTCATTTGGTCAAAAGAGACATAAATAATTAATTAATATTTCGAAATCACAGCCTCAGAGACTGTCATATCCAGCGTCCTTCCTTTGGAAAAGCAATTGTTTTGTGGATACAGTGAGTCGAACAAAAAAATATTCCGCCCGACAGTCTCGATTATAACAAACTGCAGACTCTCTCTATCTCACGTTCGTATCAAGTTACATGGAGTATATGGCGAGTTTCATATGTATAACTTATAGATCATATATTTCATTTTTAGGGAATTAAATCGGAGGGAGGCGAAGCCGACCGAAAATTTAATTCCCTAAAAATGATATATATGATCAATAGCTAACTTACAGTTTGCCCTACTTTCTAATTGACTGACAGCAGCCCCTGGGAGAAAGGAGCCATACGAGTCGGACAGAGAACAACTGTCTGTGGCGCTAAACTCGATCTAGGACAATAACTGTCTGCGCTCATATTCACTCAAGCGCTCGATTTAGTCATGGAAGCATCATTTGATCTAGTCGTCGACGAAGAATTTTACAAAGAATTTATTTTTCCTGGCACAGGCGACGTGTCGCTTACACAATTATGTACAATTAACACACAAGACCTTGTTCCATGTCCCTCTGAAACTGCAAGCTCAGATACTAACGGTAAGTTGCGTTGTTTCGTCTAGATATAAAAATATAACCCTTTGGCTTGATTTAATTGCATTTCGCGACTTGGTATATTAAGTTCAGCTTACAAGAAGCATGGTAGATCTAATGTGATTGACCAACAGCTATTGGTAATGTGAGCTGTCCTTATTTTTGCATTTATTTTTGTCGAAGTTACAGAGCTGCAGATAATGCTAGATTTGCACGTACCGAAATCCTTCTTTTGATATTTAAACCCTATGTTGTTGGTATTGTACAGAAAGATCTCATTGAGACGATTGTTTCGAGTGTCTACAACAGTCAGTAATAAGAGAGATCCTGTCTAAAAAGGGTACTTTTACTCCTTATGAATTCCTAGAGGAATTTAAAGGTAATTTGTTCGTACGTGTTTTTTTTAGTTAACTTTTCAGGGTCCCCAAAGTTGCAATAGTCCCCGCCTCTTTCACGACAGTGCACACATTGTAGTAATTTTTACTCTACAACGACCGGCTAAAATACTGTGGGCGGAGCTTCAGCTTTAGCAGGAAATGTTTGTATATAAGTCAACCAGTTAATAAGTAAGTGGTCGCATATTGCGAGATATTGTGTCCGTATGAAATTAAATCCAGCATTTTTGAATGAAATCCGGTCTTTTGATTGGTTTAGAAAGTAGGACAAACTGTAAATTCTCATTATCAAACATCTCCCTTTCTTAAGTGAAGCAAATAATTTTAAGAAATCAATTGATCTGAACCTAAAATTTAACACATATGAAATTGTTATTTAGCATGAACGATTTTCTTTTCTTTTTACTAAGATTATAAGCTAGAAATGTGACTGATCCCAGAAACAAATCATTACGCGTCACTTCATTAACTCTTTGTTTGTTTTTGCTCTGTTTTGTGGTCTTACAGCATACCGCAAAGTGTTTATATTTATTACACTGGCGACATTGTTTCCCCATTGCGAAACAGTGTCCCTTTTCATGAATTCTATTGCACCTTGTGCACCTATTGTCGCCCGGACGTCGCTCCCCTGGCTGACTCGGTCCTCGAAAATTTTGGCTTCTTTGTTGATTTCTGCTACCAGACGGTTGTCTCTGCTTTTGTACGACCTCGACATTTTGCACTTCTGCTGCCTGATCTTTTATTTGGCTTTTTACCAATTCAAATTGTTGAGCCATGTCTACTGCTTTTTCCAACGTAAGTTCGGTGTTAACTGCAATTATTCTGACAATTCCCTATCTGTTATGCCAATCACGAGTCGATCACGAATTTGTTCCCTTTCATCCGGAAAATCACAGTGTTCAGCGGTTTCGTACAAACTCCTCACAAAAGTTTCCACCGTTTCACCGCAGCTTTGGGTTCTTTGATGGAATTTCGCCCTTTCATGAATTATATTCCTCTTGGGCACGAAATATTCGTCGTACTTTTCCAATACGATTCCGCAATCTTTCTTGTCGTCTTCGTTAGCGAATATGAACGACTTGAATATATGGTCCGCCTCTTTCCCCATAGCGTAGATCAGTGCGCTGATCTGTACTTCATCCTCATCTTTGCTCAGCTTCGTGGCCATCCTAAAGCGAGAGAATCGTTCCTTCCAGTCAGGTCATTCTGCTGGATTATCAAAGTTAAAATTTTCTGTAGGCGTAAACCTAGACATCGCTGAATTTTCTTTTGTCGACGGAAATTTCACTTTATAATAATCCCACTTCTGACAGCATGTTTTGTGGATACAGTGAGTCGAACAACAAAATATTCCGTCCTAGCTGGTGGTTTATTTAACTCCGACTGTCTCGATTATAACAAACTGCAGACTCTCTCTATCTCACTTTCATATCAAGTTACATGCAGTATATAGCGAGTTTCACATATTCTCATTATCAAACAGCAAAAGTTAGTCGATATATATAACCATATGATCCAATTGAGGAAAATTTGTGTCATATGAGAACAACTTGTTCTAAATCTAGTGAGAAAATGTTTTTCCTGTTCTACTGAATTTTAACTTAAGATATGCATGTAGGTTAAGTCACCAAGATTCTACACTAGTAAAATATCTTTGTCAATTTAGAGGCCTTATTTTTGCACACATTCTTCTTAAGACGATATTAAGTTAGGGAGGAACCGCAAATATTGATGGTTTTTCAGTTGTTTTATTTTGATTATACCTTTTAATAACTTTTCTATAAATGAAGTAACCCGGGTCACCTCTAACTCTTTTTAAGCTGTTCGTGGAGCATCTGGCACAGTTCTCACCACATACATGTATTTCTTTTTCATGTGATTTTTGATATTTATGTTCGTAACTTTAAGATGACAATTCAGAACTTATGTTTGCATAAATTACTCTCTTGCGGTTAGGTTATTTTGTATCCTGAATGCTGGTAATAGATTTTCCTTTTGAAATTTAAAAAGGGTGAAAACTTCCGACCCATTGCACACCAGGCGACTCTCAGGACTATCAGTCCTTTGATTTTGTTTCAAGTGACACATTTACTTTCGTCTGTTGAAGCTTAGCTACCGTTAATCATCAGTTACTTTAAAAACTTTAAACACACTGCAAATCTTTTTCAGGGGTAACGCGTTAACCTGTAGGCTGCTTAGCAGAACTCACTGACACTGCTGACAGTGTAGATCAAGACCAGATTGCATAGAACAAGAAATCTGATCTTAAATCTACACTGTTAGATAGGAAGATTTTTTTCTATAAAAGTTTGAAATAGCAATATTTTTCTTTTTTACTTTCGGCTTGATTTTCACTTATTTACCAGGATAAAGGTTAATCTGCATACAGTAGTTTTTCGAAATGATTACTGTCTGCAATTACTACTGGCTACATAGGGATGTTTTAGAAGCTGGTAGCTTATTGGTCTTAGGTACTTGCTTTACCCATAAAGACCATAAAATCAAAGGGCGTTAGCTCTACTTGCAATCAAGGCTGGTTTGAAATTTACAGGTTCACTTGAAAAGGCAGCTGTAATACCTATGAACCGGAATCAATCCTTGAGATTAATCAACTATTTACCACACAATCACGGGTTTTAACGACCCTGAAGAAAAAACCTTTTGAAAACATTGTGGGAAAAGGAGAAAATGCTGGTAACCAGCATTTTCTCCTTTTCCGAGAACGTTTTCTAACCTTCCCAAAACAAATTTCAATTTTTGAGTCAAGTTTATTTTGTTGTCTGCAAATGCTTTCAATTTGGACCAGTCTAAAATGTTGTCGTTTGGTAAAGAGTTAATTGAAATCCGAAAATCGTTGTTTTACCTTACTAGAATTAAATAACATGTTGGCCATCACATTTCAAAATGAGTCCTGCTCTGGCGAAAGGGAGCTTAATGCATCTCCGTGATGCATAATACCTAGCAAGTCAGTACATGATCAAGGATCCATAAAGTCACTTTTTTCTAACAATCCACTGAATCAGGAGGCAAACTGGTCCTTGGACATGCAGAAAATTGACCAATAGCAAAAGGATTTGGCATAGGTCAGCCTCTGCGGACTTCGCTGGCTGACCTTGGTCGATACTTTTTTGAAGACGCATTAAGGCCCCTTTTCACAGAGCAGTGCTCGAAAACTTTCTAGTGTGTCATTGATGAACAAGTTGTAACAAGAATCAGGCACAGAAGAAATCAGAATGGTAAGTTTCTGGCAAAGATTTTAGATATGCTTCATCCTATTGACATGAAATTAACCTTTGTGCCTGTACGATAATTATTCAGTGATGGCGGTGGCGTGAATGAATATCTTTGGGCACGAATTATCCTTGATATTAATTTTTTTCGGTTTTCCGGCCACAATCTGTTCAAGTTTCCTGGTACAAATTATCCCAGATACGTAAAATTACCCTAAGTATCAATTGCACTGGGTACGAATAGTGTCGGGTACCAATTGTCCCTGTACGAATTCTATAGGTACGAATTGTTCTGTAACAATAGCTGATTGTGGCGCTTTCTACAACGCTTTTGCAGAGAAATGAACAGCTACACTCCGCTCTCTCAGGGAAAAAGCTGCTGCGGGTCAAATAGAGTTATTTTCTCAACATGTTCAATGTACTAAAACAAAAAAGGTAATAGTGTGACACCATTTGCGGTTGTGGTTAATGGAGTGAGACACCAGTTTAAAAGTTAATGGCTCGCACGGGATAGGTTTGAAAACGAAAGTAGGCTACTTTATAGCATAGTTATCCGAGTATTGCCAATCATTCAACCTTTAGACTGTTAAGCGCGACACAAGGACCTTATCTGGACAGTGTAGATCAAGATCAGAAAACACAGAAGATGTGAATCTACACTGTCCGATAAGGGGACATATCTTTCCCCCCAAAATAACTTTGACATATCAAAATCATGGTTTTTGCATGGAGGTTTCGTTTCATTTTTTTTTCACAGGATATGGCACTCGTCACAACTCGGCCGATTCCGTACCTACATCTAACCTCGTCTGTATAAAGGAGGCTTCCATTTTGAACTACCAATCACATGATCTTAAACATGGCGGCGCCCCTGTAGAATGCTTAGCAACGACATGAACAACCACGGTGAAGTTATTCACTTCTATCGATCTGTCGATGAAAGCTCCCAACGGAATTGATAAACCACGGTAAAAATTGAATGTACAAACTGTTTGCCGACTGAAATATTCTTAGAAAGATAACGATAGAAAATTTACTCATGCGTTCTTTCTAAAGAGGAGCCTTACAATTTCAATAACGGTAAAGGGGCGTGCTTCCGGAGATGTGCGAAATGTACCGTGTAGGTGAATATCAAGCTACGTGATACAGCCGAGGGATTTGATCAGCAGATCACCCGAGGTATGCCGAATGAGGATATGGGTTACTACAGTAATCAAAATACTGAAAGTACTGACAGACTAGCGAATTTGATTGATTGATTGTTTGTATGGTGTTAATCCTGTTTTCAGCATTATTTCAGTTATGTAGCGGTGGCCTGTGCACATACCCATGCTTTCCTGGAGTTTCTTTAACAGTACTCCGCACAATATTCTTTCCAAGCCACTGGCTGCTTTCCCACATAACCATCGTCGAAACGTGAGAGAGGATTGTATCCTGTCGCAATGACTATCATCAACCCTCGGAGAGAAATTTGCCGAGTCGGGGATCGAACCAGCGACCTCCTGTTCTCAAGTCCTGTACGCTACCGACTGAGCTGCCGGGGTTATGCGTGCTATTGGTTAACTGTAATCCAGTTTAAGTTTAACCCTTAACCTGCTAAAAATGTTAAATGAAACTTCCAAGCCAATGGTAAACACCTGAATATTGCTATTTCAGAGTTACATTTTGGAGAAAATATATCCTCTTATCGGACAATGTAGATCAAAGATCATACTGCGCGCTCTGTGCAGTCTGATCTTAATCCACACCTTCCGCAAAAGGTCATTGAGTCGCGGTAGTGCTGGTAAAAGAAACTGCAGGAAAGCATGGATAGGTGCTCTGGCCGCCGCAATATCACTGAAATGTTGAAAAGGGCATTAAACATCAATTACTCAATATCCAATAGCACAAGATGTAGTTACATGTAACTACATGATTGTATTTAACTCTCTTTACAAAACGAAAAAATTTACACTCGTCCAAATTCAAAGCTGTTGCAGATCATAAATTAGATGTAGCTGAACTGATGAAACCTGATTCCAAAAGGGCAGAAAACAATGTGGGAAAAGGAGAAAATGATGGTTGCTAGCATTTTCTCCTTTGCCTGCAATGTTTTCAAAGGGATTTAACCCCAGTGTCATTAAAACTTGGGATTGTTTGGTAAAGGTTTAATATTCAAGACGTAGAATAACAGTTTAGCGTAACAGTTTAACTGTACACAATGATCTAAATAATGAATGACCGAGGGAATGACAAGGGTTGCCTGTCCAGTGAGGGTTAATATAGCTGGGATTTGCTTAGTCTGGTACCCCGCCGTACTGCAAGAGTACGTCAGGCAAAGCGCAATAATGGCGGCCTCCGTTGGTAATATGCAGAGGAGACGGGCTATTGTTATCTCAGATGATCAGCTCGGATCATAGGCTGAATTCAAAACAGATCGCTTGCCATAAAGTCATGACAGTGAGTTTTTCAACATGTCGTTCTTGTTTAGCGAGAAAAACTACATATCAGAAATCCTCTAAGTATCCGAAATGTCAATGGACGTATATAACGTCCGATAACAGGGCTACTTTTAAAATGATTCACAGTCGAATTTATACTTAAACCATACCCCAACAGCACGTTTTATATTCGGTGATGTATTTTTGGTACAAAATTGATCTCATTTTATCAACTGATCAAACTGGATCACATGAAATTGGGGAAAACGGGGAAGCATGTAGGGGTACGCTTGAGGACACCTAGAAGGCCGCCATTATTGCGCTTTGCCTGACCCGATAACGTAGTGGTAGGGGTAGGTAATCCAGACTAGGATTTGCTACAAGTTACCTAGGTGTATCTATTAATAGATTCATTCATAATGTTACAGTGGTGTAGGAATGAGTGATTCTCTGCTTTGCATAGGTCACCTAATTTACATATAAGCAAAGATCATGTACCTTATAAATGACATCTTGTTCAGTTTATTGTTTTGTAAGATGACATGTTCAAATTGGAGTGGTAGGGATTTAGTGTTTTTTTTGTCAAATTGTCATATATAACAGAATGAAGATTTCTAACAGAAAGGTATTTTCTGTGAGGCAGTATTTGGCAACTGTGGGTTTTTTGTTTACATTGACTCTAGGTCAATCATGATGCCTATAGACTAGCTTCGCTAGTCAAAAATACGGCGTATTTACTAATGTCCTACATTTTTGAAAGATGGAGAAACCACTCCAGATTGAAAAGGAATAGTCAGAACCTTAACGTGATCATTTTATCTGTTTATATGTATACCTCTATAATTATGTAGGCCTATATGAAATAAGATTCCGTTCTTCAGACAGGCCTTTATCGCTACGATACATCTTATATTAATTAAACTGCTGGTCACTTTAGGTATTTGAGCTGTGCTCTGTGAAAAGGGGACTGAATGCACCTGCAAAATGTGCATACTCCGATCAGTCTGCGCAGTCCGCAGGCTGACATGGTTTTCCTACAGGACGCCGAAGGCATACTCCGATCAGTCTGCGCAGTCCGCAGGCTGACATGGTCGATTTTTTTTACTACTGGTAAATTTTCTGTATGCCAAAGAACCATTCTACCCTATGATTCAGTCGATTGAACATAGACAAAATGAATTTTATGAGTCCATAATTATGTGATGACTGGCTCGGTATGGTGCATCACGGAAATGCATGAAACCCCTATTGACACTTATCTGTATATACCGGTAAACTTGAATTCGTCTTGATCACTTTCATAAGATACTCATTTTTTTTCACCTTGGTGTGGAGGGACATGAGGTAATATTCATGAAAAGACTAAGCACTGACTAACCAAACAGATTTGTGTTTCAGTTAGTAAACATTTCTAAGACTGAACTTAATGAAACCCTGCGTTTCGATGGCTTGGCCTTCGGCGTCCTGTAGGAAAACAAAAAGTTCAGTATACACACGTCCAAGCAGGCTTGTCTTGTTCTGCTAGGGCCCGTTTTTTTTTTTTTTTATGAAAAAACTTAAGTCTCTTGTTCTACTCAAATCCGCGAACACCCTAAGGTTCTGACTTCAGTTGAATTTGTTAGTTGAGGAATATTTTAGCAACATTAACAGACTGTGTAACATTATCAAATCCCGAGTTGGCACTACATTTCAGACTCACCTAAACGAAGTAAATGGACCTTTAAAAGTTAGTCAACAGACTTCAGTCCACTATTTTGCTGAGTTGAGTCCGAAACGTTGTGTCATCACAGGACTTGAAAATGTTACATGAGTTTGTTAATGTAGGTGAAATTCGTCTGGAATAATAAACTCAACGTAAGTGCAAAAAGCGGATTGTTTGAAGATTTAAGTAAAATAAGAGACTTAAGTTTTTTCCTGAGACCGGACCCTGGTGATTTCCATACTCGTAAAATTCTTTAGGGTAAAAAAACTTACTTTGCACATGAACAATAAATGGATCCTCATCTTCTATTGTTTTCGTTCTTTGTTTCCACTTCGAACAGCACTTCAAAGCTTTACGCTACAATTTTAAGTATACTCTGACCTGTTTTGAATTTTTTGCGTGAATTGTGTAGACCCGTTGTTTCACCATACAGAAGTAGACATTAAGTGCAGAGATCAAATACATATGAGTCACGCAGTCCGCGCAGGCTGACATGGGCCGAAATCTTTTGCTATTTTTAAATTTTCTGAATGTCAAAGGACCTGTGTACTCATCATTCAGTAGGTTGTTATACAAAATATTTATAATACTGTTATGATTTGATTGGTAACATGCATCACGGAGATACATTAAGCCCCTTTTGCCAGAGCATGGCTTTTATGTATGGGTGATGTGAGACTCTTTGTTGTTTCTTCGTGAAACCCTCAAATATACAGGAATAACATTTTATACGAATGATTGTCGACGCCCCGTGCCACGCAAATTACATGTCTTGCAACTCTGTTGTCTTGTCGGCTTCTTGAAGCATGGTGGATGAACCAATAACTATTTTTTGTAATAAATCGACCCCTTTCCTCCACTTTTTCTTTATTATTAAAAAAAGGAAAACACCTCATATTCTTGGAAATATCTCTCTTTGTGTAGGATGCTCAGTGTTCGTTTTATGCTAGAAATCTGGTGAATTTGAGTACAGTAGTCTTTTTTGAAAACTAATGAATTTACCTAAATTTATAAACTGGAATACTGTATCTTATTCTGGAGCTACTTTCCTTTTTACGTACGGATACGCAGGTCTGAGTACAGTTCGTAATTCATCGAGCAAGGAACTTACTTACATCTGTAAACTGGAATGTAATATTCTGAAGCCCCCTTCCTATGTACCCACACATCAAAATATAGCTCTTCATCAAGCAACTCGCAAAAGTCAACTAAATTCTAAACCTTATCTTACAGATCGACATTGCATTTCAGTCCTAACGGCACTGACCATGGTTCAGAGAGCTGTGTGATGTAGTTAAAATCGAACTAGGCTATCAGGGGATAGGTTTGAAAACGAAAGTAGTTTTTATCTTCCTGCTTTAAATTTCATTGATATTGATAAAAATCTTTGATTTGGATTAAATCAAGTTTTGAAAACCCATTAGGATACACTAAACAGTTTAATAAACCAATGGACCGGTAAGTTTACTAGAAAAACGCAAGAGTTAAAGCTATTAAAAGATGTTAAACTGTTGCTAGTCTGTGTACCATGATCATAGATATGCGACTTTCTTGTATACTTGCGACGAATATATCAAGGAAGTCAAAATAGACTAGACTGCCTTTACTTTTCATTAATTTAGACCAAACATAGGCATATATATTTTTTTTTGTCGGTTTATAGCTGTTGCATTTTTTTCCCAGGAAAACCCGTGGGTATTTTATGAGCGGTCGTGAGTAATAAGCGGATCCATATTATATTTAAAAGCGTAGGATTAACTCTTCACCAAGCGACAAAACTTTAAATTATTCCAGATTCAAAGCATACGAGGACGACAAATGTTGGGTAAATAATAGAATATGTCCTTAAATGGTTGGAAACATTATAGGGAAAATGTTGGACTTTTCCCACTATGTTTTTAGAAGTTTTCTTCCTTAACATGGCATATATATATACTTGTGTGATTATGTATTTTGTGTTGAAGATTCAGTTTTTAACAGATTAAGTCCTTAAATCAAACAGATTTTGGAGTGAACTTGACATAAAATTTGTAATAGTCTTAGATCTAGTGATCAAAATATTTTGAAGCAGCAATTACAATTGACCTATATTCTTCATAGCCAATATCATTTACAAGTGTATAAACAAAGTCCATTACAATATGGATAAACGCCGATGTGTCATAAGGTATATTTATACGAAATAGAAAACAAAGAACGGGTATTTTGCATTTGGAATGATTGCTTATATATGTATAAATTTATATATACAAGAATGTACATGTGGTTTATCGTGTAAAAGATTTAATACAGAACCTTTTGTTTAGATCTAATGTTCTGGTCTAATCCTACCAGATGACACACTTTGCCATTATACAGTTAAACCTTAAGCTGCTAAGTGCGACTCTGGGGCCTTAAGTTGCGGACAGTGTAGATCCAAGATCAGACTGCACAGAACGTACAGTCTGATCTTGGATCTACACTATCCGATACGGAAATATTTATCCTCCAGCTATTACGTACATATGAAATAGCAAAGACACGGTTTTTACAATCGGCTCGAAAGTTTCGTTTCATTCATTCAGCAGCTTAAGGGTTAAATAAGGAATGTGTATCTTGATTTTCAGAGTATTTGTTTTTACAGTGAACGAATATTTCGGAATGAAAAATATTGTTCATAAAACATAGATCTTAAGTGTTGTTTTGTTTAGGCTCTATCTAAAGTCAAAATGATATTGTTCTGATTAACGCAGGCAATCGCCATTAAATGAAGTATCATGTGACAAGGCGTTCTATTATTAGTCGAAAACCTTTAGTATATCGCAGCTATTGTCATAATGCAATATCCTTGGTGTAATTTTAAAAGATTTAGTTTTGCAATTATGTTTAATCTTTGTACGAAACATACTCAGTATACCGAACAAAAGAACAGGAATTTGGTATCACAAAGTGTTTAGTTTTACAGGACGACAAAATTTTAGACTTGTACAAATTGCAAGCATTTACAGACGAAATATTAAATGTAACTGAAGTGATCATATTTGTCTTTGAAAGCGTAGAAAACATCGTAGGAAAAGGAGAAAATGCTGGTCACCAACATTTCCACCTTTTCCCGCAATGTTTCTAAAGGCCCTTAACCCTTAGCCTGTTAAGCACGACTCGGTGTGCTTTTGCGGACTGTGTAGATCAAGATCAGACTGCACAAAAAGTGCAGTCTGATCTTTGATCTATAGTGTCCTATACGGTATTTTCTCTACGTTGATATCGACTTTGAAATCACAATAGTCGGACTTTTTCAATCGAGTGGAAATGTTTGTTTCATTCATAGAGCAGTTTAAGGGTTACAGCACTGGCTTGTGAAGTAAAGGTTTAAGGTACAGGTACTGAAACCCTATATTCAACAATGCCGTGTTTTTACGAACCTGAAGAAACACATCATAGGAAAAGGAGTTCTTACTCCATCGTAACCAGTGTTTGCCTTTCAAAGACAAATGCCATTATTTGAACAATATTTTCCTTGTCTTCTCACTATCTTCATATACTTTGAGTTTGGATCAGTCTAAATTTTGTTGTCTGGTAAAGAGATAAACGTAGGTAACCTGTATGATTTTACCAGAAAGTTCAAACATCTGCGGTCTTACTCCATATTTCTGTCCAATTTTCACGTGACAATGGCGCTACTTGTCAGGTGGCGCGCGTTCTTGTAAACAGGATCGTATTCAAACGTTATGATCTGGTCCGTATTCACCAACCAATCTTAGGAATATTCTTAGTCTTTCTCTTCAAGGTTTTCTAAATTTGAAAGTAACACAACTTCTGATCGGCTGAACCAACTGGTTTAGCCAATCAGAAGTTGTGTTACTTTCAAATTCAGAAAATTCTGGAGAATAAGACTGAGAACGTTCTTAAGAGTGGTTGGTGAATACGGAACCAGCAGGCCTCATAAAAATAAACGAGTTTCCGATCGCAAATTGAAAGCGTCAAAATTACACCTATATTCAGAATGTTATCACCCGGTGTCTTTTTATATGCACATATAAGTAGTATTTACTGCGTTGTCTGCGCATGTCATATTCTTAGAAGATTGGCCTGTCTGTAATGACGCATCATTTACTCTGTATAGGATAAATATTAATACGCGGTGGGCATAACTGAAACTGTTGTTTAGTGCAAATCTTAGTATACATTTTCTATTAGTAGATTTAGGAAAAACTGGGATTTATTCAGGATTTTTAACAGACTTCAATAACAACAATAACAGTGTCCTCATCATGCTAGGCGTATACCGGGGCTGTTTCCCATGCCTCTAGGGGCTGTGTTTATAAATAACTGGTGCATAGGTTATGTGCTAGGTACCCATGGCTGGATGAATCGTACCAATTAACGTTGTTTTGAATAAAAGCATATTGTATTGGGCTATGGAGTTCGCTGCATGGATTGCCGTCACGAAAATTAGTCCGGTTGCTCAGTACCCAGAATGTCCCAAAACAGAAAGATAGGATAATGGTATTTATTATGTCGCTGCAGCGGCGACACTATATTTTCATTCGCTTAGGAATTGTGACAGTGTGTTCCTGCGTGACAATTGTTGATCATTTTTGTACAGTTGAGGTTAAATTATTAAAAAAAAAAGTTCAAACAACTTATTTAAGGTAAATAATTGCAAGATTTTCATCTAGTCGAAATGTGTAGTAAACCTGGACGACCGTTACTTATCCTTGCAATTAGTCAACCCAATTTAAGTGAACAAGTCGGTCCGATGGTACGTAATTACATTTGCAGGAAGTCATGTTATTTCCTTTTTTTTAACTTAGCGCGGGAAAGCAAGTGATCACATGAATTTTGATTCATCAGTGAAAGACAAAGGAGTTAAAGGATAACAAGTGATTACATGATTTGATTCATCAATGAAAAACAAAGGAATTGTAAATATATAAAATAAGGCGTAGTTCATCATCTTCACTGACAACGCGGTATTATTGGTAGTATTAAATGGAATGACACTTTCAAGCTGATAGTAAAAACCCAAATTCTGCTATTTCAAAGGTATTTTTTGGGGAAAGATATCTCCCTATCGGACTCTGTAGATCCAAGATCAGACTGCATGTTCTGTGCAGTCTGATCTTGATCTACACTGTTGGCAAAAGGTCAGCGGGTCGCGCTTAGCAGCTTAAGGGTTAAGTCTCACAATTCACGGCGACCTTGATGCTTTGCAACAATGTTTTCTTGTCAGTGTTTTACAAGAAAATTTGATCTACGGCAAAAAATCGAAAAAAAAAATCTCGTTAAAGACATCCCATTCCCCAGATTAGAGTTGATGTTGTTTTGGTTTATTCCCAGTTTGCCCAATACCATTTCGCCCATTCCCATTTCGCCAGAATTTTTCCAGTTTCGCCCATTCTTTTTTCGCCCTTTCCAACTTCGCCCTTTTCCCATTTCGCCAAATATCTGTCCTGCCCTTTTCCCGTTTTGCCCAAATTCATTTTCGCCCATTTTCATTTCGCCCAGAAGCCATCTCGCCCAACTTTCCCATTTCGCCCAAAGACCATTTCGCCCTTTTCCCACAAGGCCCCTTCCCATTTCGCCCAAACGCCATTTTTCTAACACACACAAACAGGCTTAAAAACACTGATGGACGCAGCCAATGCCTGATATTGGTGGTAATGATTATAGGCCTGTGGTAAAGGAACAGGGTGTAGGCTACAACACGTAAGGGCCAAAATGGTGATGGGACGAGCTGATAACTGGGCAAAATGGCATTGGGCGAAGTGGTGAAGGGGCGAAATGATAAAGGGGCGAGATGGCATTGGGCGAATCGGCAAAGGGTGAATTGGCAAAAGGGCGAAACGGTAATTGGGCGAAAAGATGATTGGGCGAGGTGGCAATGGGGCAAAATGAAAAAGGGCAAAATGGGTAGGGGAAAAGACGGCAAAGGGCGAAATGGGAAGAAAAGTTTGGCGAAATGGGAATGGGCGAAATGGAATTGGGCGAACTGGGAAGACACCGTTGGTTTAGTCCAGGATACCTATAGGTAGTTTGAGGTTCATAGGGACCCCCTGAATTTTGAAATATCTCGAAAAATCCCATATCGATTTTTATGAAACTTTCCAACGTCTCTTTAAATGACAATACCAACTCTCACAGCGAAATTCAGAATTTTTCTTTCATAAGAAAGAGTATCTGCCCATTCCAGTAGTGTTAAATTTTTGTTCTGAAGCTTAACTTTCTCCGACGGTTTCGCACAGTGACTAGAACAGCAAACATAACTGAAAAAGTGAATGACTTCAGTACCTCACTTTAGTTAAATATGAGGCCCTGACACTGTTTTTGTACAAATAATATAGTTCTATACCTTACCTTAGATATCGCTTTCGTCACTTTCATACAAATCCTCTAAGTCTAAAATCATTTGTCTAGTGTTCTATGGTGTGGGTTCTCCTATATTTGGTTTCAATTTTATTTTCGGCATGGCTTCATGTTTTATTCCACTTCTGTTGAGATATGTGTTCAAAACCACCTGACGCTTAGACTCGAAGGTCTTTCAGGGTTTGTTTTGAATTGTTTTTCGCAATGATTTTTTTCAGTTTGCCCAATATAAGCTCAATTAGATTTTAGTCACAATCATAGGGTGGTAATCTTAAAGACACTGTGTCTCTTTGACCATACAAATTCATCTACTATAATATTCTGGAGCTTGTTTATAGAACTTAACCAGTTCATACAATTCACGCTTCTTCGTTTTATTGTTGTATTCTATACCACATGATGTGAGCCAAAGATTGGCTGGGTTTCAGGAAAACATGTATAGTTGTACGAGGAAAGGAAAACACAGTGTAAACAAGTGTGTGCAAGTCTCCGATAATGAATCATTAAAATAAAACCCAAGTAAAAACCAAGATAAGGGCCTCAAAAGTTGAAGTTTTTGCTATTCAAACAATAGATGACCCAAACTACTGTACTTGCATGAGAATTGTTTTCATAAACAGGTAAACCCTTTACTCGGAATAGCCTTCAACCTTCCCTCCGATTTCAAGCTATTTTGTTCATACATTTTAACATTGCATTGAATGCAAAAAAGTCAAACTAACTTACCAAAAATCCTGAAAATTACACCCAGAGTTGGTAAAGGTAATATAATTAGTTATGCAAATTTTCAGTACAATAGCTACAGCACTTTTTAATATATTTCAAAATTCAGGGGGTCCCTGTGAACCTCAAACTACCTTTTTTTTATACACGTTCAGCGAAAAAAAAAAAAAAAAAAACCCGTGTCGAGAATTGATAGAGAGTCAATGCAACTTGAATAATAGCTGCTGAATGCTCAGGACTTTTTTTCCAATGGTTATGGTTGTCATTGCGTCAGGATTCATTCCTCTTTCCCCGCCGAGAGTTGTTTTGACGATTGTTAGGTGGGGGGGGGGGGGGGTAGCCAGTGGTTTCGGAAGAAAATTATGTAAAGCATGAAAGATAAAGATAAGAGAAACACCGTGACAGTATGGATACATGCAAAGGCCGCCTACTTATAAATTAAATAATGTTGAAAATGGCGTGAAATACCATACCAACACACAAACGATCTTTCATTGCTGATGGCTGTGTTGATTTTATTTGAGCCATGCTCTGGCAAATGGGGATTTAATGCATCTCCATCACTCGGGCTGACCTGGGTCGATACTTTTTGCAGATGCTCAGAGTATGGTTCATTTATTTGGGAAATCGATCAGGGACTAGGAAAGAAAGTCTCTTGTTTTGCAGGTATAATTCCAGACTTCTGAAAAAAAAAAAGCTTTCTTTTTTATATATTGGATTGCATTTTGTCGTTTTTGGCAATTTACAGGTTAAAATGTATTCCAGTCATCAAGTATTAACATGTTAAGGCCTGCTTGGCTCCGTGGTGAAGGTGTAGGATTCAAAACCTGGAAGCCCCACTCGAAGTTCTTGGTATTTCGCAACAGTGTCCTTGGTCAAGTCACTTCATAGTTCTAGCTCTGTACTGATTAACCCCCCCCCCCCAAAAAAAAAAAAAAACCAGCTTATGCACGAGTTAGTCATCTGTCTTTGTCGTCGGATCGAAATAATGTTGAAAGCGACATAATCACCATCCAATAAATCATTACATATTTTGTTAGATTGGTTTTAAATTTTCACCATTTTGGATTTACATAATTATGGTGTTCTCTTGGCTTGTCATCTTTTTCAGGTTACTTGTAACGGAGGTTATTTGAGGAAAAGATCAGTAGAGAAGGACTGTCCAAGTACCCGACGGTAATCTTTTTAAAAAAAAATCGTAAGTCTCTTGTTTTGCTCAAATCCACCAACATACCCAGTTTTTGACTACAGTTGAGTTCGCTTTTTGAGACGCATTTCACTAACATTATTAGACTTCAGTAATGATCTCAAACCCTGAGCTGACACAATGTTTCACAGTCAACTCAGCAAAATAATGAGTTCAAGTCTATTAACTGAGTTAAGTCCATTTATTTTGCTCAGTTGAGTCTGAAACGTTGTGTGAGCTCAGGATTTCAGAACGTTTCTTAAGTCTTTATCTAAAACAAAGAACTCAGCCTAAGTCGGAAAATGAGCTGTTAGCGGATTTGAACAAAATAAGGAACTTATGCCTAAGTTTTTTTCGTGAAACCAGGGTTCGTAGGCACCAACCATTCTTAAGAACATTCTTAGTCTTATTCTTCAAGATTTTCTATATTTGAAAGTAACACACCTTCTGATTGGCTAAAACAAATGTTTTAGCCAATCAGAACTTTAAATTTGGAAAATTCTGGAGAATAAGCCTAAGAACGTTCTAAATGGTTTAGCCAATCAGAAATTTAAATTTGGAAAATTCTGAAGAATAAGCCTAAGAATGTTCTTAAGAATGGTTGGTGAATACGGACCCAGGCCCTGTATCGGAAGAAAATCCATAGACATTAAAGTGCAGATAAAAGAAACAAATACACAAATATAACCTTTTTACAGTATTGACAGAGTAACCACTAGAAAATGAGAATTGAAAAATACGAAGGCTCTACGAGGTGTATTTTAAGAGACTTTTTGAAATTCCATTATATAATCTTTGTAGAACTTTTGACCTCTGTGGCGGGCCAAAGAGTGAAATTTGAAAACCATTAAAAGAAAACCTTTAGACAATGAAATTTCCTGAAATGACTCTAAACATAAGCCACCCCTCATCTCCTTTGGGTGTGGACTTTTTGACTCCAGAACAGCTTTGACAGAGAACATCGAGATAATAAAACATAATAGTTATTAACCCTTAGACTGCTAAAGGCGGCTCAAGGACCTTTTATGGTCAGTGTTGTCAAGATCAGACTGCACAAAACGTGCAGTGTGATCTTGGATCTACACTGATCGATAAGGAGATATCTTTCCCAAAAAGATACCTTTTAATTAGCAGAATCTTAGTTTTAACTATCGGCTTAAAAGTTTAATTTTACTTATTTAGCAGGATAAGGGTTAAGAATCTAAAGTATTTGGTTTGAGGGAAATGTCTTTTATGTGTGACAAATGGCTTCCGGGAAAGAGGCGTCTTTAACCAAAAGGGAGACAATTTGAAGATCTTTGATAGATAGAGAATAGCTGAAAAATACATTACATATCAAGAGTCTATGCTATGTGGTTTCAGAGAAGAGGATTTTCCAAGATTCTATGTAGATATATGAACTTCGAAACAGGGTAATCTTTGACACCAAGAGTGCCAATGTAACCTTTTTGATAGAAGTCCAGTAGTTTTTGGTGTTCGACCAAAACATTTTAAAGTGCTGGACTGTATTGATCCGAAATCAGACTGCACGGCAGACGTAGAGTATGACTTTGATATAAAGGGTGTTCAGTAATGTATATTGCACTTACAACTATGTCTAAATACATTGTTTGTAAAGGTAATACAATAAAAATATACCAATTGATAGGGTTAAGGTAGGTAATACAATAAAAATATACCAATTGATAGGTTTAAGGATAAAGTTTTATGGCACGCAAAGTACGTTAAGTAACAATAAACAATAAAAGCATCTAGCGCCTTTCAAAACATAAATCATTTTACATGAAATGTTCAAAATGATGTCAATTTTGACGTTGCAGGACATTTGGTCTCTTCATGAAATTAGCTTTCATCTCTTTGGGATGTGATCAGGCTAGTGCCTGAAACTATTGATGCTATAAGCTCATCCTGAGGGTAGATTTTATGCACATTCGAGTACGACTGGTGTAATTGGGCCTTTCTTCTTTGAAGACATTGATCAAGATCCTGCAACAATTAGAGGGAACGATATTTTCAGCTCTTCCTTTGAAGCAAAAGTTTATACCAGCACTTTGTGGTAAATTACCTGGTATGCCAGGAAATGCAGTTTCAGCAAGATGGTACAAAACCACACACAGCTAACGGCATACTGAAATGGTTGGTGAGCAAGTTTGAATAGAGAGTGACCTTGAAACTATGCGATCATGAACATCTCACGTGCAAAACGTACGCCCATTTGATTTTTTTCTGTAAGGTTTTCTCAAGGACAATTTGAAAAAAGTCAAGCCTCAGACAACAGATGAAATTAAGGCATCAATATTTCCAGAGATGAGCCTAATCACAACCCAAATCGATGAAAGCAAATTTTATGAATGCCCTATGACTTCAAAGTGGACGTTATTTTGAACAGTTTATGTAAATCGATGAATGTTTTAAAAGGCGCTAGACGCCTTTATTGTCAAATGTTACCTTACTTACTTACTTACTATGCATGTCAAACTTCTCGTTAATGATATGAATGTTGTGGTATTTCTTATATATATATATATATATATATATATATAACAAATTCAACCCAAGCCGACGGTGGAACAATATTTCTAACAATAATAATGACATGGAGGTGGTCGATAGGGAGTCTTCTTCTTTTCTAGAGGCAGACCACAACTTTTACAGCCAGTTATAAAGAATGAAAATCTAACTGAAACATTTACAAATCTACAAAAATTTACAATCTTTCTAATCGGAAATTAACAAACAATGAAAAGAATGTCTTGTTGATGGGTCTAAAATTCACACCCACACCTTTAAAAAATAATCCATGTGAACTTGAAATTGATTTAAATGATTTTTTTTAGAAAACTTAGATTACAAGAATACTTTTCACAAAACGTAGAATGTAATGATAGTTTACTGAGAAACAAATCTTCTTTTAATCCTCCTTCCGGGAGAAATAAAAAATTAGATGAATATATTTCTACTACCAAGTCATTATGCTTTAATGTTTTGAATAATACCAACCCTGTAAAACATAACATATCCCTTAATCAAAGAAAATCTATAAAATCACTAGCAGATGATTCTTCTATTATTATAAAAGAAGCTGACAAAGGAGGTGGAATAGTAATGATGAATAAATATTTTTATAAAAATAAAATCACAGAAATGCTCTCTGATATCTCCTATTATAAACCTATTCCACATGCTAATACAACACAGATATTTGACTCTATAAAAATGTTGATTTACAAAAATAACACTATCACTAAACAAGAAGCAGATTATTTATTAAAGTTTGATTACAAGACTAGTACATTTTACGATCTTCCAAAAATTCATAAAAGCAAAATAATTCAAAATATTTGTGACATTATTAATGAAAAGTATATTGAAAGTTTAGATCCAATGGATCTTCAAATGAGACCAATTGTGGCAGGACCTAACTGTGAAACTAGTCGATTAAGTTGTTTTTTAGATAAACTTTTAAAACCTTTTGTAAGTAAGGTCCAAAGCTATCTCAGAGATGACATAGATTTTCTTAATTTTCTACCAGAAACAGTTCCTATTAACACAATTTTAGTGTCATTTGATGTTGTTAGTTTGTATACAAATATTCCACACAGCTTAGGATATGAAGCAATTTCTTATTGGATGAAAAGATATCCAGATCTTATTCATAACAGATTTGACCAAACTTTCATATTGGAAGGTTTGAAAATAGTACTAGAAAATAACAATTTTTCCTTTAATTCCGCATTTTTCAATCAGTGTAAAGGAACGGCCATGGGAACAAAAGTTGCCCCAACATATGCAACTTTAGTTTTAGGATATTTAGAAGAGATACTATATGAAAATATAAAAGAACTCAAAGACGAAAGCTTTTCAGATTATATATGCAAACAATGGAAAAGATATCTTGATGATTGTTTTATTTTTTGGACAAAATCAAGTAATGATTTATCTGTCTTTAATGACATACTTAACTCGTTACATAAAGATATAAAATTTAAGATGGATATGAACTCAAATAAAATGCCTTTTCTAGACGTGTTAGTGATAAAAAATGGTTGTACAATTGTCACTGATATTTATTTCAAAATTACAGATTCTAAGCAACATTTGAATTTCAGGTCATGTCACCCAAAACATAACAAGGTCAACATTCCGTTCTCCCTAGCGCGAAGGATCTGCACAATAGTATCTGACAGAAAAATTCTACAGTTAAGATTACGTGAACTTGAAAACATTTTAATTGAAAGAAAATACCCTGAAGCAGTAATCTTAGCAGGTATAAATAAAGCTCTTAATATTCCAAGACATACTCTCTTACAGGTAAAGGTTAAACATGATGACAATATAATGGCATATATTTCGACATTTAATCCTAAAAACAGAGAGTTATTTGGAATTATTAAGAATAATTTTGAAATTTTGGAAAATGATCGAACAATGTCACAAATACTAAGTAATACCAAATTAATTAGAGGTAAGAGACAACTTCCAAATCTTAAACAGATTTTGATTAAATCAGAATTCAAAGACAAAACTTCAAAATCTTCTGTGAAAAAATGCAATGAGTCCCGCTGTGGACTCTGTAAACATATTATCGAAGGAAATGAATTTAAAATCAAGGATAAAACTTTTACTGTTAAAGAAGATATGGATTGTAAAGTTTCTAACTGTTTGTACCTTTTAGTATGCAATGGCTGCCAAGAGTTTTATATTGGTCAAACAGGCGATAAACATAGAAATAGAATTACAATACATAATCAACAGATTAGGGACCCTTCAACAAGACAAATACCATTGAGTTCTCATTTAGATAGTTGTTGTAAAACAGATCCAAAATTTTCAATTTTGCCATTTTTTAAATGCAAATCACCCGACGTTTCAGCTAGAGTATGAAAGGAAAAATATTTCATAAACATTTTTCGTCCAAAATTGAACTGTATTTAACCGTTGTTCTATGACGTCAAAATGACGTTAGTTACGATGTTTCATTAAAGCGTTGCCCTGATGAGCGAAAGCGAAACCGGTTGGCACGTTAAAAACTATTTGTAGTGTCATTTCTCTTTTATATATATATATATATATATATAAAATTTAGACATAGTTGAATGTGCAACATATATCATTGAACACCCTGTATGGTCAAAAATCTTGTTTTCATCACTTGGACCAACATTTTATGATACTTAAAAGTCTAACTGGACGAAACATTGACATGTTCAGTTGAGAGAAAATCGAGTACTGTTCACATAATTGGATTTGTTTTCTAAAGGCTCGCGTCTTCTGCTTTTCCCACAACATCTTGAAAAACCCTCTTTTTCCAGGTCATTAATACACTGGATTGATGTCCCCCCCTAAAACTGCCTTGAATACGGCTTTCTGAATGAGGGATATTGATACGAAGCTATCACAACTTCATAGATAAACACACTTTTATATTGTTCCTTCACGACATTTTTTTTCAGCGTCATCGCAACGTTTATCATCTCGAAATAAAATAATCATTGGTACTTGTAGTTGTTTCTTAAGGATCAGTCTAAATGAGTGAAGACTTGCAGACTCAGTTTGAGAAGAAAACCAGATTTGAATAATATTTTCATGAACCAGAAGGTGTCCCGTCATGGCACACTGATACTGTTAACATGCAGTAATAATGACTGTGAATGTAGCCGTTTAAAGAATGGTATCGATGGACTGAGTTGTTGAGCACCGTGGAAAATGCAGCAGTTCACTCATCTTTAATATAAGATGGAAAATGATAAGGTTGGACTTGTTATTTTTCATTCAATGTTGACAGCATTATTCTGACTTAATATTTCAGCGACAATGGCTTACCTTGATCGACATTTGGCAGACCCAGAATATGCAAACTGGGTCAAAAATACATTGGCATTGAAAATCACTCTAGACGCACTAAAGCCTTACGTGGATAAAGAATTACCAAACATACAAGCGTTAATTACTAAGGACTGCCCACCTGGAGCAGCATGCTCGCTATGTAATGTGGACAGAGCACCAAGCTGTCCAAACAATTTGTGTAACGTCTTCCAGAATGGAATAATAGAAAATCACCGAAATGCCAAACCATCCTTCCGCAATACAAATACCAAAATGTGGACAACTCATACCTGGGAAATTGCAAAATGTTTTATGCCGCCAGGATACAAGAATTGCACGTCAGCGGATGCAGATTTTTCTGCCGTCATCAATATCATCATCAACTGCAAGCATTTTGATGCTCTTGTCTCGTGTGACCTAAACCAAGACATGAATATATTTTGTAAGGTATGTAGAATTTAGTTGTAGTTAAATTACATAACAATTGACGACCTGAAACGAAGAGTCTGGGATTTCTAAACTGACACACACACACACACACACACACACACACACACACACACACTTGGTATTGTAATAATATGACTAATGAAATACTTGTAGGAACATTAATGAAAGATTCATCAGGAAAATACATCTTTCAGTTTTAATCGAGCACACAACTTCTTAATGATGGCCATGGGCCTTGCCTTGAACGACTGAACCTTCACGCTTTAGGTATATTTACAGCCTTACATGTTTTATGCAATTATCCAAGGGATTAAGAAAACTTTCCATATATAATGAAAGAAGGCAATTAGCAAAAGTTCTTTTACATCGGAATGAGAGGGTTTAAGGTATTTTTTAAACAGTTACTATTGTCTACTTAATAAAAGAGGATTCAAACACATATGATAATAAGGTAAGACAATGCAAAAAACCTCAATAATGTTTTCGTCATTTATATTTTGTCAAAAATCGTTAAAAATGTTTTTTTTTATTCAAAAGCTGCCGTCCATTCAGCACCTATACTCAAAAGACAAAAGCGCCCTTAAGAACAACCAAATAGATCTTAGCGTGTACCTATTGTTTTAAAATTCTTTCTTTGGAAAAGATATAACAGGTTGCACGTTCCAAGCGTTCATTCATGGTCATCGTATCACACGCAAATTCCAAATTCTCTCTTTGTTCAATCTCTTGTTCCACATTCCTAAAATTCAAAAATCGTTTGCCTAGTCAGGACAAAAACAAAAGGATCATAGGAAAAGGAGAAAATGCTGGTTCCCCAAATTTTCTCATTTTTAAAAGATCTTTTTCAAGGAATTCGTTCTGGGGGTCGCAAAAACATAGGACTGTCCGTTTCAAAGTCATAAGCTTGAGATGTCCTAACTAAATTATTAGTTATTCCGAATTAAATTCCCTCTAGGGCCTATTGTGATGTAAGAGTATTTGGCAAGTCATTTTTCCAGCACTGGGAGATGATACAGGAAATTTTTGAAAGTAGCAACTGTCATCTTGATATGTCAGAATTATCGTTGAAAGCGGTGTATATTGCCATTTAGGAAATTGAATCAAAGCAAGAACTTCGAAGTGATCGTAACGATCATTAGTTTTCAGCTTTTAATACCACTATCAACACTACGATTTATTTCTTGATGTTCCTTGTAAACAGCGCACCCTCCTCCCTGAAAGATTAACACTTGCGCAATTAGAAGTTTCCACCACATTAAATCTGTCGAGATCTCAGTTAATTTCTCGCATTTATATACCGCTAAAAAGTACATGTTTTAGATAAAGAATAAACTTTACTAGTTCTGTACTAGTACGACGCAAATAAGGCGATAGCTAGCTTGTTTAAACGAATAGTTTTCCATGGAAATAGAATAATGGAATGCAGTAGTTTTTGTACATAAACAAGACTAGGCGTTTTTTTTTTCAGGCAAGGACCATGAGAAACAAGTTGATGCATTCAGACAGTCTTAAAGTAAGTCAAGATAACTTGAAACAAAATCTTGACCTACTGATGCAGCTACTGAGGTGTTTCAAGGACGAACCACCGAATTATTCTGAGGCACTGGAAAAAATTAAAAAGGTAAGCACTCTCTTTTTATATCATTTTTAATTGGATTGTTTTAATCTTGCTATTTTATTATGAAATATGTTGAAACTGGCATTTCCAAACCAACTAGTAATACACTTTAGTCCACTGGAGTCTTCATCAACAAATATGGCTTAAATTCCAACGGGAAGCGCGTCATCAGTCAATCAATTATCAAGAACGATCGGAAGACTTAGAACTGGATAAAACTTTTTTGTTACGGATACGACTTTCTTCATGGTACATCATTGTCCACTAAATATTTTCAAAGGACCATTAAAAAAAAAAAAAAAAAAAAATGCACGAAGTAAACTTGTCTTTTTTTCTCCGTTGAACTTATGTTTCACAGTGAGAGTTGTCTAAAGGTAGCCGTAATATATTTTCAAGTTGAAGACGGGAGAGCTTTATATTACGCTGGACGACGTTCTCGACGCACGTAAACAGGCAGCCTCTGCGATTTTCGAAGAATTCGATGAAGAAAAAAAAGAGATAAGAGACTATGTCGATTTTTGTATTGCAAGAGTTAGAGAAGAAATAGAAACAGCTTTGTCTATCTGGAAAGGTATTTTAACAATGAAGCTTCAGCCTCTACAAAACTCACTTGACAAAAATAATGCACCAAAACTGATTGAAACAGTAATTTTTATTTCAAATATACTGGCATTCTCACGATTAACGAAATAATATTCGATGATGTGTTACTACGATATAATTTAACCAGTTTGAAAGAAATGGACTGCTTAAATCTCAGTGTTATCCCCTGAATTCGCTGTACTAGTATTTCGACTGAAAACACATTTTTCGGCATGTGTATTGAAGATAACAGTAATAGATACGTATGTAGCATTATCTATGTATGTGTCACATGTATTAGTCTATATAAGATAGAATGGTTGATGAATACAAACCTTCGTCGAGGATCTTTCTTCGGCGAGGCTTATTTTTCTATGTGGAATTTCATTGCAATACAGATTTCTTACAGTTTTATAATTGGCAATGCCAATTACGAGGGTTGTCCCAAAATAACGTATAATTCACTATTACTCAAAAGAACAAAACATAAATACTCCTGATACCCATTATTTATTTAATATTATCATTTGCTGATGATATCCCGAAATTTAAATTAATAATTCATGAGCATTTCAAGAACACTATATGAAGGTTTCGGGTCACAGGGCAACGTCAGTTACATTTCACGACGTTACTAAATTTTCTTTTTGTTTTGTTTTCAAAATCCTGTCCTTGATGAATTTTCTCAATTTATCGTCTTACCCATTGTATGAAAACATTTGTAAACCTTTGCGAACTGAGTGACTTGCTGAATAATGATAATAAGACACCCTAATTTCATCCCTTTCTTCAAATGTATTTCCTATATAGTGTTCTTTTAGTGTTACAGAGTATGCAAAGTCCAGTGGCAAGAAAGGGGGGAGGGAGATGCTTTGAAAACACAACAGGGCCAGTTCCAGCTGAGCGGATTTACTCCGTGGATGCCTTATCATGATAGTATACCATATTCTTAATGTCATCTGCCATTGCTGGGCTCTTCTTTCGGATAGCTTTCATGAGATCTCTGCACGATCTGATAATTGGATAAAGGTTAAGACTCTATTTTGCTTTTGTTACCTTTATTCGTGGCATCGATAACTTATTCCATAATACTTTCTGCACTGATGACTCAGTAATACCAGCAATCACAGCGACTTCCCGAATAGTATGGCGTCGATTCGACCGTTGACGCCTGAAACTTTCTTAATGGCGGCATCTTTCGACTCAGCTGGCCTGCCTTTCTTGATATTGCTTTCGATCAATCAAATGGAAAAAATGTTTGCGCCATTTGTAAATCGATATCCTCGAAACACTCTTATGCGTCTGAGAGGATTCTATTTCCTTTATAATCTGTCATGAGGTCATTCCGCGCTCAACACAGTATTTTATGACATTTCAGTGATCACCTAATGTCGCAATTTTGTATTCAATTTCAAACGAGCGTGTTCCAAAAGTGTGTCACAGCACTGCGCTTAATGACTCCACATCTACAAGACGTCTGTACATGTGTGCCGAATTCCGACGTTCACGTCGGTACATTTTTTTTATATAGATTGAAGCAAACTAAAGGGAACAATAGTGAATGAAAGGCAGACATATATATTTAGAAAAAAATGTGGTGCTTTTTAGCGTGGCCCGCGAAGCGCTACACCCCCCTTTATTGAATGGTGTTTTACGCCGCTTCCAACATTATTTTAGTCATATCACGGCGAAAGCTCACATATTTATGTATTTCCTGGGTTTTACCAGTACTAGGCTAGGGCTCTGAAGTATCTTGCCCATGGACACACCCACGAAAAACCCAGCGGATCAGGTAGGGCTCGAACCCGGGGCCTCCAGGATACGAGTCCCACACTTTACCACTGAGCCACGCAGGACCCCAACATTACCTCTAAAAAATCAAATTTAAACATAAAAATATAACGGATAAGTATAAAACTCGATCATTTACTGCTGAATACATTTTTAGATACCTTTGGGGATTTTGTTCATTAAATGGCGTCGCAAAGGAAAGTATCAAAGAATTATACGCTATTTTGGGACGACCGTCGGCGTCGTGCGTGTATGCTGTAGTTAAAAATATTGGGTAATGGAGCGTTATAGGGTCATCCTGACTCTCTTATTTTTTACCTTTCAGCTCCACAACATAGACTTGTAGGTAACTTTATCAAAGGCTGCAAACACTCATTAATCAAACTGGTGGAGAGTGAAATTAAAAGTATGAAACCCGAATGGTATTCACAACACGATTGGAATTTCAAGGAATTCTTGAGCAAACTCGTGCTGTTTCCAGACGTACAATCTCTTTTTGATAGACACAAACGCTTACTGTTTCCAGAAGACGGGAGTCCATCAGATATCAACAAGTGGGATATTTTTCTTCTCTGTCACATATTTTGTTTAGAAACAAGAGTTGACCTGCCAAATCATCTCGTAAATTATATGCGGGAATTACAGGCCACGAGGGACAAAATCCTTGACAATCCTGATGATTTTGGCGAAGAAGATCTTGAGATGTTAAGTGGCTTTTTGAACGAACCTCTCAAAACTGAACTTAAATGTATCTATGCTGGCGAAGATATAACAGACGATGCACCACAACTGCAATATGTGCTGAAATCTTGGCGAGAAAACGAAGACAACATGGAATGTAAAAAAGGTATGATTTAAAAAGAAAAAAGTGACAGACTTAATATCATTCGGAAAGACAGACAAGAACTGGGAAGACAACATGGAATGTAAAAAAGGTATGCTTTTTTTTGAAAAAAAAGTGACAGACTTAATGTCATTCAGAAAGACACACAAGATAATCAGAAAAATAACACACACACACACACACACACACACACACACACACAGTCATTTTTAAAGAGATTTTGAAAGACAGACTTCATGAAAATAAAATATCATCAGAACAAACTTTACATACATACATAGGTTTACACAGAACTACCAGGTCTTTGAAAACATGAATTCCTATGATGTCATTCAAAATTTATTTTACGGTTGTTTGCTTCAGTTTTATTGGTCTGTATCTTTTAGTACGCATGAGTGAACTAGAAAAGGGAAAACTACAAGTAAGACGTATAGACCATATGGAAACTAGGCAAGATTTGCAGGAAAAGCTGCTAAACGAAATACGTGATCAACTCAGAAAGAAAACGAACGAAGTAAAAGAACTGAAAACAAAGCAAGCTGAAACCCAAAAACAAGTGGACCAAGTATGTGAACAGATCAAAAAGTTGCAGGAAAATGGAAGCATGGCTGAACAAAACGATACTATGATCGGTAATCTTATTCGCAAATTCTTAGGTCTACCGACAGAAAAATAAAGGTTTTTTAACGTATGCACAAAGGCCTGCATTTTTCGTCAATTTCTTGTAAAAAATGCACGAAGTCCTTGTTAAATTTAGTTGTTGTATCAGTATCAAAATAAAAACTTACTGTTTGTTTAAGAAAAGGAGTAATCTTGAACTGAAGGCAAAATCTTTAAATTAACATAAAGCGAACTTCTTTTTGACGTGTTTAATTCTGCATCAATCTTCTGTTTTTAACCCCACAGACTCTAGTATAATATTCGCTGTATCATGTTCTTATCGTCAAAGAATTTAGGCTGTTGTTCAGTATCTTACAGTGGGGAGGCGCCAATAGGTTGTTAAATAGAATCATGCGACTAGTGACTTATGATCTTTTCGTAATTAAGAGAATTCATTTTGATTTAAAGAAGACTGTTTTACTATCTGTAGCATGTTTAAAGATATAACTTTGATAATCAAATGTTATAAGTTGTCAGATTCAATAAAATTTCAAATTAACTGCATTCCATCATTTGATTACCTGATTTCTGAAGCACTGAAACGAATTTAGATATTCAATGCCTGACTACTGTTATCTATCACAGAAACGTGTGTACTGGTTGAAACCGAAAACCTTGATCCGGAGGAAGAAAAAAGGCTCCAGAAAAACATTACCTCAAAGGATCGGAATAAAAACATCTCTAAAGCAAACGGCGGGCTGAATCAGTTTAAAAAAAGGATGGATCTTGTAAAGGCAGACACGATCGAAGGAAGCATTATCCTAAAGGTTACATGTAAATCTATCAAAGACTTACTACGCTTCTGGGACAGTTGCATGGACGGAAGTGCCGTGAGAGCATTTGAGAATGTTAGAGACCACTACAGAGAGTTTTTGGGATGTGGCACACTTAACTTCGACTTTGTTTTAACAAAGAAGGAGGTTCATCGGTGCATTAACTACTTAGGTATGATTTTCCTTCACTGAAAGTGTCAGTGTTTATGGTAGGCTTACTGTGATAGCTTTGCTATTTTAGAAGAATGTAAACGGAGCTTTGTTTATAGCTGTGAAATATTTGAGTGGTCTAAAACATTTGAATAATACTTTTCTTATCCCTTCAGGAAATGGGATATCTTTGCACCTATGGCAGACAGCGTTAAGTTCCAATAAAATTTTCTCTAACATGCACCAGGTCTTATTTTCTTTGCAGTGTTCTGACAAAAATTAAACCTTGGAATTGCAGCAAATGGTTTTTTTGTAAGATTCTGGAATATCACTTACACGGATAAAAGTTAATAAGCGATGCAATCCATTTTGTTTAAAATCTTATCAGTGATATATTAAGACTTATCAACTGCAAGTGTATGCAGAACATTACGCTATGAAACTTAGGCCATATTCTATTCCCACGCTGCAACACTTTGTGGTTTTCTCAAGCCCAAAACAACTAAGACAACAGACGGATTCAAAGTATCAGTCGTTCAGGATATGAGGCAGAAAATGTCATGACGACACTGAAGGTTTTAGGTGTCAAAATAGATGTCTTTTTGGAACAAAGCCTGTAAAAAAATGTATTCACATTTTCAGTGAAAGTTCCAAGGTAAAAGATAAGTGGGCTTAGATCATTGTGAAAACCCCAAAGAAAAAGGCAAGTGGACTTAAATCGATCGAATGAGAGGGCCATTGTCACTCATTTCTAAACAAGATCACGTTTGTGTTGAACTTGTTATCCAACCATTTTGCTTCAACAACTGCAAGTATTTTCCACTGTTGATTGTTTCAGCATTCACGATTGCAGTCTTCAAAAAAAAAAAAAAAAAAGGTCCAACTACACTATTTGCATGATATAACCTTTGCAACACGTTTACTGCAAACAAGTTTAACTTTCAGTTGACTTATTACGATCGATTATTTTGCTTATTCTGTTGGGGATCTAGGTAGAAATGTAATTCATCACTTAAACATATGTAATCTACAAAAGCTTCCATGTCCATCATCTTAGGTTCAAAATCAAATTTTGAAGAAACATCGATATCCTTGAAATGTTGCGCCGTGGGATGGATTATGGCGCAAGTTTGTAATCAAAATATAATTTTTTGAGAAATGGAAGGTTATCGGCATGTCTTTTTTTTTTTTTTAAAGCAGACGTCTCTCAGATGTTCCTGCACCCTTTCGTTCAGTTGTTACTCACTTTCACTGACATACACTACAATCTCACAACGTTTGCATCTGATGGCATGAACAACGTTTCTCTCTTTACAATTGGTGTTAGATGGGACGTTGTGCATTCTCATGGAATTAGTGCCTATGCTCTGACCTTATGATAGATCTATAATTTCACACATTTTACACATTTTGCAGTTAGATTTATATAAACCACGGTTATTTTGTATCACCCTATTGGTTTTGCTATGTACCAGAATGCCACCGAGATTCCTGTATCTTCCTGATAGTAGTATAAGGGGTTCTTGGAAAATGTGCTTCTTTCGCTCGGACTCGCGTAACACCCTGGTGTGCTTAGACAGTATTGTGCAAATAATCCGTAAAAGGTGTAAATTTATCAGGACCAGTAGTACTCGTGTAGTTGTCTTATTGTTACTTTTATTTTCTTTCAATAGTTCGTATTTATCCGGGTTATCAACTTTCTCTAGTTTTGACTCGATGATCCTTCCTTGTAAATCCTCTATGACTTTCTGTTTTCTCTGTTTACAGTAGTCTATATCCTTTATATTGATTCTCTTAAGACGAAGTCCTAGAGAGTAGGCTAACCCTTTCTGGAAAAGGCTGTAAGAAGCACATTAGTCCTCAAGATAAATTGGTCTTAAATACAACTCAAAACACGAAAGTAAAACGAAACAATTTGTGATGCAAACATTTCTGTTGTATATGACATCTATTTCAAGCGTATTTCAACAAAATTTCTGGAATAATTGAAGCCAGAATAAGAAACAAACAAACAAGCAAACAAACAAACAAACAAAAACAAAACAGTTTTTACTGGCTATCTATCTTTCTTATTCATACCAAATTTTCAGTAGAAAGAGTAAATCCAAAGTAGTACATAATTTTAAATTTATGTTCAAGCTTTAACTTACTAAGATGGTCGTGTAATTAGACTGTTCTAATTATGTTGAATAATTTTATTTTTACTCTCTTCTTGTTTTCAGTTGACAGGGTGTCATATCGCCTTCTAGACGAAAACATTTTAAAGGAGATTCAAGCCAAAGTAACAATGCTAGACGCTGTTTCAGGTACAAGTTAGTTTTTTGACAAAAATAGTTGATGTATACTCTTTATATCGAGGTTTGATTTATTGATTAATAATTCGCACCTTTCTTCGTTTTCACTGGTACCAGGCTTGGGCTCTTCAGTGTGTTGCTTGAAGACAGCTTCCAGAATAGAACAATACGAGTGAAGATGGATTCCACGGCCTGCGAATTACTAATTTTTCCTAAAATCAAATCTCAAGTGCGCCAAGCTGAATGTTGTGAAATAGAAATCATTAGTGTGGAAAAATCAATAACATTTTGTTTGATTGACTGACAACAGCAACAGTATCAGCAAAATAAAAGTAAGCGTACAATGAATAAGAAGTGTCAAGTCATAGTGAAATTTTCGAAGAGCAGATAGACTCACTTTTTTGAAAGGATAAAAATTATATTTAGGAATTTGGCGACTTTAGAAGACCTCTTCTTCAAAGGAGAAATATGAACTCAGTTTATACATGAATAATCGGTGAAAAAATCGTAGCATTTTCACAAAGTCGTCGAAGACAATCCGCTGCAAAAAGTGAAGAGTTGTCCGTCTCATTCAGGAATGGAACAACATTGCTCATAACGTCAGATCTATGCGCCGCCGTATCAACGCTTGTATCGATAAGACGGGTGGGCACACACGATATTGAATGAAATTAAACTTCAAAATGTCACCCAAAACCTCCGAATACTGTCTTAGACTTTCGTTATTTGATTATAAAGCGACTTGCAACTTTCGTTTTTGACGCCTATTGCCTTTGACCAGCATATGTCCTGACATAATTATGACAATAATTTTCGGAATTCAAAATGCACAGTAAATTTGGCAAACTTTTCTCAAAAGTTTGATACCAGATGCCGTATGTTTTCGGAACAAAATTTAGAAGACAATTTTTTTGATAAAATTAAAGTGCACTTTTTTGTAGCAGAGTGTATAATTCCTAAAACCAACATTGTTTTTGACGTAGCTTACTCAGTGGTACAGTTTGACATGTGTTTCTCTGCTACTTTTAAGCGAGGTACGTTTATGGTTAGTGCTTGGATCTGTGACCAAGCCGTACTATACGAGTAATTTATTTCCAGACCCACAACTTACAGCAGGACCTACCCATTTTTCAACGATGATATAGGTTGTCATCTAATATTGAAAGAAAATCTTGACCATGCTCTGTGAAAAGGTGGCTTAATGCATCTGCAAAAAGTACCTCTTACGCCGTCTATAGATTTTTATAGGTATTTTTGTCAATGTATCTCTGAAATTTCGCACCGAATTAATGCTGGTGCAGTCGTTATTGTGTATCAATATATGTACCTGATGGTTATATGTTAACAACCTTCCAAAATCGTTTCTTGCAATGGATTGTAAACTATGCCTCACAAATTAATCAGCAGTAGTGGTTTAACAAGTGAAAGTTTTATCCTTTTTCTTTCATATAGGAGGAATAGCTGAGGGCTTATCTAGAGGAACAGGAACACCGGGTTTAGACGGAGACAGAACAGGTTAATTTTGAACGTTATCAAATTTTAATTTCAATCTTTTTTCAATGCAATGTCTGTCTCTTATCCTACTGACAGATCTAACTATATAGATTTGTATTCTTACGCTGTTAAATCGGTGCTCTCAGTATCAGACTGTCGATGTGAGTAGCAGGAATATGCATGATTTAGTCTTTATTTTAGGAAAATGGTAAGGCGTTTATAAACTATACTTGCATAAAAAAGCAATGCACATGCATGCTAAAGGCCGTACTTAAATAGAGCTTTAGCCTCGCATCAACAATGAAAATGCGCACGTTGAATTAAGATTGTTTATCAGTAGTACATTGTTCTTATCTCAGGTGCTTGTTGAGGGGTAGCGGATCGGAAGAAACGAGGAAAACCGGACTAACCCTCCCCTGCTCTGTCAAATTATAATTTTTAGAAACATAATTTAAACGATTTGTATCGATGAGACAGAGAAAGAGAGAGAGAGAGAGATTTTGAAATTATTGTGATTCCTTACTATAATTACATTACAGTTAATTAGTTACATAGTACAGAAACAAAAACTGAAATTTCATGAGTACAAAAGACCTCATTTAGTTACCTATGATTATAATTAAGATTGTTCATTAGGAAACTGGCTATACAATGAAGCAAAATTTAAACGGTATATTTCAGAGAGAGAGAGAGAGAGAGAGAGAGATTGAAATCATCGTTATTCTTTATTGTAACTAGGTTAGCAATAGATTTAGAAGTTGATTAAATCATGAATATTTCATTCATATTCTTTCTATGCAAAAAAAAAAAAAAAAAAGAAGAAGAAAAAAAGACAAAACAAAACAAAAGAAAACAAAATACCCGTTTTTGGTGTAAAAGAAAAGCTGAGAAAGCCACAGTCTTGGCTACTCTTCATGACTAACTTAACCAGGTAAAACCTGTTTGATTGGTGATTGCTAGGTAAAATACAAAAACAAGAACTGAAAATTTATGAGTACGAAAAGCCTGATTTGGTGCCTGTATTGTTACATAATCACATCAACGACACGCTTTTGGTTCGAACTCAAGCAATAGCGTTAGCGGTACTTTTAATGTCATATTTCCATTGACAGAACATTTCCCTTACTATACCGGACGTTTTGTATGTTTACTGTTGTTTACCCTTTACTCAAGTTGTTATTTCATTATGAAAACATAACATTGCAGTATTTCAAATGATAGACAATTAAGTACTGCCGTGATCAAATGATTTTATTATTTTGACAACAATTTGGCTTAATCGTAACAGTATACGGAGTTATAACATTGAGATACGACGCCACGCTTCAGTGTATTCATGATAAATATGTAGACTAGAGGTAAGGATGCATGCCCTTTGTGTACATTTCGATTGATTTAATTAAATATAGATTATAATGTCAAACAGGATTTTCAACCTACGGTGCGGTAAATGAAGATGAGAAACTGGCTAAGGAAGAAGCGACAGAATGGATGAAGAGAATATCCGAGAATATATCTGGAGATTACGAGAAACCAAGTTTGCGCGCAGATATACAAGGTTTGATTTTGATGTCATCTGTGTCATATTACGATTACGAACTTCCATATTGAAAACAATCTAAAAATCCTGGTAAGATTCAGAAAATATGTCAGGAAGAAGAAACAGCTTCATATGAAGGGCATTACCTGGTTCGGCACACAAGATAAATTTTTAAGTTATAATTTTTCAAACTTAACCCCTTTTTTATCTCTTTAATGACTAGATCTATCTCTTTACCTCTTAAAACATCTGACAACAACTTTGCATTCTTACTATTTTTGAAACAGGACTCTCTGCATCGTATGTCGATGATTCTTATGAATTGTTCAAATAACAATACAGGTTGTCCCAAAATATATGTCCCAGTTTCAAAGTTCAATTTCGCAACTAAATATTCAATACATCTCGATGGCTCTTTACGATATTATTAAAAACATCTCAAATTTTGTATAAACAGTAATTTTAAGGACTAGTTTGCCTTTATTCCCTCATAACACATGCTCAATGTGTCCACTCATTTTCTGATGTACGAGTCCGACACGACGTCGAAAATTGTTAATGACGTTTTGGCATGTGTCCTCTAATCTTCCGTATTTCCCTACGAATAACAGTTCAGAGTTCAGAAAAAAATTGTAGTCTTCAGTGAAATCAACTGCCTTCCAAAGGTGACGGTCAGAAAGTTAATAGCAGCTCTACTTGTATGGGGCGCTGCTCCATCTTGTTGAAACCAACAATCATTTAAATCAAAACATCTTTTTGAAAGTTCGGGTACAAACTTATTTTTCAAAATATCAATGTAGCGATCAGAGGTGACAGTGACAGTCTCTCCGCTTTCCTAGAAGAAATAAGGCCCAATGACCCCTTTACTGCTTAAAGCAACCCAAACTGTGACTTTTTTTGCCGTGCAGTGGTTTTTCGTCATGAACATCTGGTTTTTCAGTTCCCCAGAATCGCACAGTTTGTTAACATATCCATGAAGTGTAAAATGAGCCTCATCTGAAAACCACACACTATCCAAAACACAGTCATTTTGCAACGCCTATTCTGAAAACGCTAATCTAGATAGAATGTCTGTTTCTTTGAGATGTTGCATCGATTGTATTTTATATGGAAATAAATTCAAGTCATATTTCAACATTCTATGAACACTAGATCTGCTGGTATTTCTAATATCACTAAACACCTTTCTCACCGAATTTCTTGGCGTATCTCTTACTAGGTTGCTAACCATGGCAACATTTTCATCACACCGGGCCATCTTGGGACATCGTTCATTTTCATTCCGTCTGTCTAATAGTGTTCCATACACTTGAAATTTGTTAACTAACGTCGTATTCGTTTTCTAGAAGGCAATGTTTTACACTTGTTATGTTTTCTTAAGTGTCTTGTAACTAAAGTAGGCGAATTTCCAAGCTCATAAAAGAGTCTAACAATTTCAGCATCTTCAGCCATTGTTCAACAAAACAACATGTTATATGACATCATAGATGACGTCATAAAACGTTACCATATAACGTTTTGGCGTACGTTACACAAACATTTAGATTTTCAGCTTTAAAATGGCATATAGCACTTAGTAAATTTCATTTATTAAAATAATAGTAGGGAGAGAAAAGCCCGATCTAGGCCATTGCCATTAAGCAAATGCATTGTGCTTAACAAAATAATGTGCGCTTAAGTGAGCCAGCCATGCTTATGCAATCCTCTTGCGCTTATGCATTCCTCTTGCGCTTAAGTGAGCCAGCCATGCTTATGCAATCCTCTTGCGCTTATGCATTCCTCTTGCGCTTAAGTGAGCCAGCCATGCTTATGCAATCCTCTTGCGCTTATGCATTCCTCTTGCGCTTAAGTGAGCCAGCCATGCTTATGCAATCCTCTTGCGCTTATGCATTCCTCTTGCGCTTAAGTGAGCCAGCCATGCTTATGCAATCCTCTTGCACTTATGCATTCCTCTTGCGCTTAAGTGAGCCAGCCATGCTTATGCAATCCTCTTGCGCTTATGCATTCCTCTTGCGCTTAAGTGAGCCAGCCATGCTTATGCAATCCTCTTGCGCTTATGCATTCCTCTTGCGCTTAAGTGAGCCAGCCATGCTTATGCAATCCTCTTGTGCTTATGCATTCCTCTTGCACTTAAGTGAGCCAGCCATGCTTATGCAATCCTCTTGCACTTATGCATTCCTCTTGCGCTTAAGTGAGTCAGCCATGCTTTTGCAATCCTCTTGCGCTTATGCATTCCTCTTGCGCTTAAGTGAGCCAGCCATGCTTATGCATTCCTCTCTCCCTTATGCATATGGTTAGCCCTTATACAATACAACAAGCATTAACAATTTCATGTGACATTAGCATGCACATAAAATTAAGAACAAAATGAAGTTAATAAGTCAATCTGATGAAGGTCATCAAAACAAATGACATAACCTTTTTCTTAAACGTTTTCACTTAATTTCAATTTTTTTAAAATAAAAATTTTTTTAAATATTAAGCTAGCCAGCTCACCAGCCAGCCAAAGCACCAGTCCGCTGCTAGCCCTTACATCACACATTCTCTTAACCAACGCGTGACGCAATGGCTAGCCGGCATGTGAGTTTAGTGTGTGTCTTAAGATATTGATGAAAAAAAAAAAAAAAAAAAATTTAAAATAAAAATTTAAATTAAAAAAAATTTTTTGAATTAAAAAAAAAACACTATTGTATTATGTAAGATGAGTGTGTTAAACAAACTTACTGAAGACGAAATAGTCAATTTAAAATTGTGTTTAGAAGGTAAGCCAGTAAAAATTACTATTTTTGATTATTGTGACGATGAAAAAGTTTTTTATGCATATTTTAGATCTAAATCAGGAAAAGAACATATAAAAAGATTATTTGCTGTTTTTCAATATTTTATAAGTAGAAATTATGGGAAAATATTTTATTTTTATCTTTGAATTATGAATCTTGATTATTGGGATCCTAACGCAGAAATAGTAGATTATTTATTTTCAACATCTGACTGTTGTAACTCGATTTTATATGATTATGCTTTTAGACTATATGAGAGAACAAAAAAAAAAAAAACATATTTTGGTTTAGGATTTAAATTTGTGTTCAAGAACTTTGAAGAACAATATATACCAAACCCATTTAATGGTAATAAAATATTTAAATCTGATAATTGTATTATATGTTTAAACAAAGAACCAAATATTCTTTTTGCTGTTTGTGGACATATTTGCACATGTGAAGAGTGTGACAAAAAACTTACAGATATTTGTCCAATGTGTAAAAGAAAAAATATTATTAAAAGAAAATTTTAAAATAAAATAAAAAAAATTTGAATTAAAAGAATTTGTACTTACTAAAAATAATATAGGAGAAGAGAAATGGAAGAAAATATTCAAGATAAGATTTCTAAGGAATTACATGAAATAAATAAAAAAATTGATGAAGAAAGAAAGAAATATGGAATAACACTAAACGCTAATGAAAAAGAAAGAGATGAATATGAATTTTTTCCCTTTAAAAATGCTGATGAAGCTTATTTTTTTGAAGATAAAACAAGAAAAAAAGAATTAGAGCAAAAACATGATAAAAATAGAGGTAAATTTATTAGAATACATAAAAATTTAAAAAAATAATTACTTAATCTTAATATTACAAAAAATAATATTAAGATTTATTATTTCTTATTGCTGCAAACGACTTTAATTCCCTAATTAAGTTTTTAATTTTACTAGTATTTTTTCTTTTTTCTTTATCTTTATCCATGATTTTTGAGAAAAACAATTTTTTTTTTTTTCAATTTTTTGTTTTTAACCTTACTCCCTGTTCTTCAGTTAACCCTTGTAAGCTATAATGTCCATGTGATAAAGTTCTATAACTTCCATCCCTTAGTATTAACCCTTTTTTATCATCTTCATAACTTAATGCTCTTTTGTTCATTTTCATAGTAGATAGTTCATGAAGTTTACTTCTTATTCCTCCCATATTTGTATAATAATCTTTTCCAGTATCTAAACAATCCTTATAAGTTTTAAATTTTAGTTCATTTTTAATTATAGACTTTTTAACTCCTTTACATTTTTTAATTTCTGATTTATCATTATATACCCAATTACCATCTTTATCTTTTTTAACAGACTCATCATAAATAAATTTACCATTTTCATCTGTTAACGCATTACCATTTTTATCTTTTCTTAAGATAAAATTTTTAATAGCATAAGTTTTTGCTCCAAGGCTTACAAATTCAGTTAAAAGGTCTCCCTCTAATTCATCCTTAAACAAACCTAGTACATTTCTATTTTTTTCACTATACAACAGATGATTAGGTGGATAATTACTAAAGTCAAACAAAGCATCAGCATCCTCTTTTAAATCTTCATACAAATCTTCAGTTTCTATTACTAAAACATAACTATCCATATCAGTATAACACATGTATACTTTATCTTCACCAAATTTATTTTTAAAATATTCATAATAATCTAATAACATCGTTGTTTTACTAATATCAAGTATGCTTACTCCTAAATAAATAGGTTTTTCGTAAATTATACTTGTTTTTTTCATATGAACAGCAACCAAATTTTCATCAAATATAGTATGATTATGAAAGTTATGTTTTGCGGTTAACTTTTTAAAGCGTTCACATTTTTCACCGTTAACTAATTCTATGTTTACTCTGTTTCTTATGTTTTCCATGGTCTTACCAAAAACAGAATTCATCATAAACTTCCATAACTGGTCTGAAAATTTATTTTTATCCTTTTTTGCTTGTGTTCTTAAATTTACACACTTATCAACATATTTCTTAATATCGGTACTTTCTTTAAATTTAATTCCTTCATGTATTTTTTTAATTTTTAATCCTAATCTTGTGTATGTTTTTAAAGCTTCATGATGAAGTGGATATTTTTCTTTATCATTTAAGTTCGGTATTAACTTTTTTACTTTTCCTACTTTTAATCTTTCTGCTGCTAAAGGCATTTCATTGTGTAAATCATGTTTTTCTTCTGGATACTCTAAATCAACCTCTAAAGAGCAAGGGTAATTTTCCCAATTATCTAATTCTTCCCTGGTCATCCAATTAAAATCACCTACAGGTAAAGGTTTACTCATAGCCCATGGATAAAGACTGTTTTTATCAATATATATCCCATATATACTACGTTTATCTGGGTCATATGCATCACCCATATATTTATTATTTGCCTTTACATATCTAATACTTGTCATACATACACCACCTCTTTTTGAACCTTCAAAAAAGTTAAGCATATTTATATCAGTAAGTTTTTCTAATTTTATCTCACTTACCTTAAGCATTGCATCCCAAGCATATCCAGGTAAAGTATAATACCAAGCAGGGTCTAAATTAAATTCTTTGCAAATAGAAAATCTAAAGTTTTCTATAACATCAGCTAAAAGTAAAACATCCGTTTCATTGTATAGTTGTAAAAAATCCTTAATAGTTTTACATTCAAAAACATCAAATACTCTTAAAGCATGTTCATAATCTTCAGACTCAATATGTTCTCCATTTAAACTTGAATAAAATGCCTCTTTAGATGGTAATTTAGTTGCTTCCAATTTTTCAAAACTATCTAACCATTCATATGGAAAAACACCTTTTCTTCTTAACAATTTTAATTTTTCTTCTGTATAACCATGACGTTTTTCTAAATAATCTATTAAATTTTTAAAATTTTCATCTTTTAAATTTTCTGCAAGTTTATCTAAACTAGCAGCTAAAAACTTAAAACTATCAAGAAATCTTAACTTAAATTGTTTTTTACCTATCATAAGATGTTTTGTAAAACTAATATATTTTTCTTCAGTGATTGGAATACAATCAATTTTACCATTAGTTTTACCAAGATATTTAATAAAAATATGTGCATCATAACCACTTAAATTATGAAAGAAAACAGGTACAAAATCAGGAACTTTTGCTTTAAGATTACAAGTATTACAAGCGGCTCCCCTATATTTACCAGTAAAATGACAATGGTCTTCTACTTTATAATTTTCTTCTGTAAATTTTCCACCACATATCCAGCATTCCTTTTCATTTTTATGTTTTCTAACTTCATCTTCTGTTATTTTAATTTTTACTGGGTTTTTATAAATTTCATCATAAAGTTGTTTAATATCCTTAGTTAAAGTATCTATAAAATGTTTTTCAGCATCTTTACCTACATATCCTCTTAATATTGGTTTTGAAACGTTTCTATCAAAACTACAAATTAAATAATTATAAATAACAGGTATATGCTTTTGTGTTTCAATGGTATTACTTTCTTGTGTGTTTTTAGTTTTATTTTTTTGTAATATACTTTCAAAATCAGCAATTACAACAAAAGGTACCATAATTTTCCTACAATAGTTTTCAAACTTGATAAAAATTTTTTCAGGATTTTTAGGATCAAACTTAGGCATTTTTATATCAACCCCATCATAATCTTTACAACGCTTCATATGATTATCTAAAAGTTCTTTTCTTCCAAAATGGTTCATACAAAGCATACAATACTCAATATTACTATGGTCACTTACTTGTGCTCTCATTAAAGCATTAAATTTTCCATCTTTTATTAAAACATAATGTGATTTTTTTTCTTCTTCATCTTCAATATATAACAAATTTACATGATTTTCTCTTAAACTTTTTATAGCTCTAATACGTTTGATTTCTTTCTTACCTTTTACTATCCCAAAAACATTAACGCTAATTGTTTTGTTTTGTCTTTCAAACTTATCTATATCATGTAAAGAAACCGGGTATGAGATTCCTTTCATATTTAAGCTATTTTTCTTAGATTTTAAATCACGATCAACTCTTTCATTTTTTTCTTTTTTTAGATTTAAATGCCTTAAAATAGACCATTTAAAACATTCTTCATCCTCATTTTTCATATTAATACATGCCTTTTTGTTAGCAATCCAATCAGGTAGAGGTAAATATGATGAAGCTCTTAAAGGTTCATAAACAACGGAATGCAACTTTAAATGTTTTACACTATGAAATACCCATCCACTACCTTTTTGTAAAAAATTAATAAAATTTTCTAAAATTCTATCCAACATAGTAAAGTATAAATCCATAACATTAGTTCCCTCTAAATTAATTTCATTTATTTCAGAAGAAAAATTTGCTTCTACTTTTTCCACATTATCTCCTTCACCCCTTTTCATTATACATTGAAGAACCATTTTAACTTTTGTACCACGTTTTTCTCTTAATACTTTTATCATAGATGGTTGTGACAATGCAAAAAACTCATCAAGAGATACAACAGGAATTCCAGGTATTTTATATTCTTCAGGATATTCTTTTAATGCAGATCTATTTTTTATTACTTTTATTTGATTTACTTTACTAAATATTTTATTAATTTTATCTTTAAGTGCTTTTATTTCTGGCGAAATACTAGGCATAATAGGTTGCACATTTTCTAAACTTCTTAACAAATCATTAACTGAAGTAGTTGGTCTTTGTTTTGATGTTGATGGTAAAGGTTGTGCTATTGTAGGTTGTAATATTGGTGTAACAATAGTTCCCAGGTCTCTATCTAATATTGGTGATGTGTCTGTATTAATCAAAAGAGTAATTAATTCATTACGCCTTTGTCTTAAGTATCTTCTTAATCCCCTTTCCCTTGCTAAGTTTCTTAATCCTCTTACAGTATATCCATCAAATTGACGTTCCATATTTTTTTATTATAAAAAAATCTTTCATTAAGTCAAAATTTTATTATTTTTTTTTAAAAAAATAATAAAATTAAAGAATATCAATTCTATATTTATTATTCCATACTCTTCCATTCCAGTTCTCAATCGTTTGTGGACATCTATCAATAAACTTACTTGCCTTGTAAATTGATGGAAATTCAAACACCTCTTCAGTTTCAACATCCTTTAAGGTAACTTTTTTTGGATTTTTACCTATATCCTTTAATCTATCAAAATTAGGTACTTTTTTAAAATATTTTTTTTCATCCTCTTCAGGCATCAATCCATGCTCTTTTAACACATCAATAAACTTTTTCTTATCCCAGTAGGTATAAAACTTGATATTATTATCTGTTAATATCTTTTTAAAATCTGAAACCTTTTTCATATTTTATTTTAACAAAAAAATTACTTAATATACAACACTCATCTTGTTACCATCACTCTGAAAGTTAATCATCCTATCACTAATTAAAACCGCAAATGCTTCAGTATTTGCAGGGGGGTTATTAGTAAATGTTGTTTTAATATGAATATCAGTTACAGTATACTTTAACCTTTCACTTTGCTTTGATACATCAAACACAAACAAAGGAAAGAGAGTTTTAAAATCTGAAGGAGTAATATTAGGGTTTGATACCAATTCATCCATGTTAAAAAACTTTTTTCTAAACAAAGCAGCTTCACTATATATTCTAGCAAATTGATTAGCAGTAAAATTTATATCATAATCATATGCTGGATATTTTTTTGAACTTAACATTACATAAATATTTTTAACATTTATGTTGTCAAATATAGCTGGGTTTTGTTCCTGATCACCACTTTTACCAGTTTGAAAACCAACAATTAAAAAACGTGGCACCTCAGGAGATGATTTAGCTGATAGCCTCCAAGTAAAACCTGTTGCTGCCTGTGGAACCGCAATACTATCGCTTTGTATCATTCTATAACCAACTGGGAATTTTTCTTTTTTCTCAATAAATTTATAAAGTTCCATCTTATTGCCATCTTCTGGTTCCACATGAGGCATAAACCAAGATACCTTCAGTAAATTAACTCTACCAGCATCGGTACCACCAGCTCTAAAAATTGCATCATTGTTATCATTTCTTGTTAAGGTTAAAGTGTGTTTCATACCATATAAAACTTTGTTGTAATCTTCACAAAAACCGAATATATGTTTCAAAGGTATCCTAAAACTAAATGTTCCAACTGGATTTGAACTAAAAATATACTGCTTTCTTACTGAAAAACCAGCATTAGTAGCACTAGCTGCATTAACTCCTGTATCCTTATACCACAACTGGTTTAGCTCTTGTGATTTAGCAATGTCATCTGGGTATTTTAAAAGTCCAAGCATTGTTGTAGTCTGACCAGGATAATTAATGCTTTCTATCTCTTGTCCACTTAGTTGATATCTGATATTTTTAAACAGATATAACAGACCATTATTTGTTAAGGTTACCTCATTAGCTGCACCATAAACAGTACCATCATTTTTTACTAATTCACCTATAATTTGTAAATAAGACTCGGAAGGATGATAAAAAATATCTTGAGTTTCGATATTAATCCTAATATCCCCTCCAGAGTTGTTAATATTGGTTCCTGTAATAGGTTCATACTCATAGTATTCATATTCATCAATACTATCATCTTTTAAAATCGGCGCTTTAATGTTTAAAATATCCATTTTATTATATGCAATTATAATTTTAAGTCAAAATTATAATTGAGTATTTATTTTATAACCTTAATTGAGTATCTATTTTCGTAACCATAATTGTGGGTAAGGTTTATCATCTTCATTAATAAAAACACCTCTAAGTTTAATTTTTCTAAGATTTTCGCTAGAAAGGTCTTTTTTCATTTTTACATAAAGTTTATTCCCGTATACAATTGTAACTTCATCTATTCCATTCTTTTTCAAGAAATTATTTAATTCATATTCTACTTCTACAAATTCATCAACTTTTTCATCTGAAAGACTTATTAAAGCTTTCTTATAATTAAATTCTGTTTCATTAATTTTTTCAATTTTACATTCTTCAATTTTACATTCTTCATCAAGCTCAAAATTTGCATAAAGAATGTATACACTTTTTGTATTATATTTTTTGTTTTTCTTTATTATATAATTTATTTCTGGCATCTTGTTTTTAAATAATGGGAAAAATCACTTAACTTAAATTTATTTTTTCATATTACTTTAATACCGGAGCCCTTTCTATTTAATTTCTTAACCATATCTTGTATAGCAATGGAACTACCATCTATCAAAGTGTTAATATTTTGCGTTTCAGGTTGTGCTGTTGTAGTAGGCTTTTGAGTATACTTTTCTATAATCTTTTTAGATTTTGGTGTTAAAGCCTTTTGAACTAACTTTTTACCTGCATCAACCGCGGCACTCTTTCCAGCCTCTAACGCTTTCTTTGCTCCTTCCTTAGCTACACTCTTACCAACATCAATTGCTGAAGATGCAATTTGTTTAGCTGCGCTGCTTGTAAAAAGTCTTGTAAGAAAATTAGCTAAAGTATCAAATATCCCTGCTCCTCCATAAGCATAGTTTCTTTTAAATCCTCTCTTTTGTGATGTAATCATTTTTTAAGTATAGACATTATTTTTTTATAACTCTTTGAATTTAATACATGTTGTCTTTTTAATTCATCACAAATACTTACAAGCTCATTTCTTACACCTGTATTACCAGCATTTTTACTTGCCATTAAGAGGTCAAGTCTTTCTAATAGTGCGTTAGGGTCAGATGGGATAATGGTAATTCCTTTTCCAGTACTTGCTCTTGCTGCTGCTTCTGCTTCTGCTTTTCTTTGCTTATCTTTTTTTTCTTTGATTTCATAATAAATTTTACAAATAAATACATTGTATTTTATTCCACCACTGCTTTTTGGACGGTTTTTTGGGTTATTATCATGAAAAATAACATTGCTTGTTTCTAATATTTTTTCATAATTTTTAAGGTCATTAGGTAAAAAATTATGTTTTTTACTTGGTTCTTTTGCCATAATAAGTTCCCACAATGAATCCGTTGCTGGAAATTTTTCTGCACCAACCCAAATATAGTCACCATCGTAATCAACCATTTTATCACCTATAAAATAATTAATACCTTTCCTTTTAATACCAAATATTGTATCAATATTACCTTCATATTCTTCTTTTAAATTTCTATATTTTTCATCTAATAATGTATATCTCACTTCTTCCTCTTCCTCTTCCTCTTTAGGAATTAATTGTTGTTGTGGTAACCGTTGTGGCAATTGTTCAATCCCCTCTTTAATAGGTTTAAGTTCTTCTGTAATTTTTGTTGCTGCTTCCTTTTGTGTTTCTGTAATAGGTGTAAAAAACTTTGAAAGGTCTGTTTGTAATTCAATTTCACCTGTTTTCTCTGCAAGTTGATTATCACGAATTCTTTTCTTTGTTGCAAGATATTCTTTTACCATTTGTTCTCTTTTCACAGGGTCTTTTATCTTTAAAAACGACATATTTTTTTAAGTAAAAAAATTTTTTTATATTGATTTTTTAATCAGTATTACCTATCTCACAAGCACAAGAACATTTAAACTTAGGTGGTTTTAGTTTTATTCTTAATGGGTTCCATTGTTTCTTTCTACTAGTCTCCTGAATTCTTCCCGTGCTTCCTGTTTCCCCTTCTCGATTAAGCTCTCTTGTTCCTCTAGCTTGCTTTTTTTCTTTGACTTACTCCTAATTTCTTCCTTCATCACCTTATATTTTTCCAATTCATCCATAATTAAAGTAAATTCTGAATGTTCTACTTTGTTGTCACTGATAGCTTTAGATATATGTGTAAATAGTGTATTTAACTTTGCGTCAGCTAACATTTTAATTTGAAGATGTTTTTCAGATTTTGTCCTGGTTCTTCTAACAACAAACTTACTCACTAATGCTGAAAGTCCAACAACTAAAGCACAACCTTCTATTGCTATCGTTGCTGGAATTGCTACCACAGTTGATAGTAAAGCAATACCACCTGCTCCAGCACCTAGTGCTAAGGTGGTTAGTCCTGTTTCAACATTATCCACACTCTTGCTAATCTTTAAATATTTTTTACTTAAATGCTCTCTAACCTTAACTTCATTTTCAAGAAATGATTGAATTTCTGATATTTTTTGTAGTCTAAAGGATTGGCCATTGTCTCCTGCTGATAGTACTGGTTCTAATTGAGGTGCATTTGGTATATTTCGTGCTTCGGTAATACTGGATATATCTTTTCTTTTAGCTCCATTTTATTAATTAAAAACTATTTTTTAAATAGAATAGTAAAGACGACACAAAAATTCACCCTCATTAATTTTAATTAATTTACTAGAGTTGTTTGTAATTGTGATAACCACATCTGGGGTTTCCTCCAACACTACCTCATTTGTTATACTTAATTCCCTAATTTTTAAGTTGTATGATAGAGAAATTAAAACGCAACCTTTACTCATCATAAAACCAAAACCTAAAACAATGGTTTTAGTTTCACCACCTTTTAATATTAAGGGTTGTTGAGTATAAACATCCCAAGTAACAGGATTAACTTTTTTAGCTGGATATTTAGTTTCTAAAGGTTCCCAAAAAATAGTTTTCGGTTGAACCATTTTAGGTTTATTATTTCCAAATTTATACACATTCATTATTTTTAATTTACAAAATTGCTCCCAATATGGGAATATTAGCAAATGGACTATTAGGTCCTAAAAGAAGGCCTTTACCATCATAAAAATTTCCATCTTGTTTTAAATACAATCCATTACCTTTTGAACCTAATCCTTTTTTGTATGGTTTAAGATATAATCCTTTACCATCTGTTTCAACTTGACAAATACAACCACCTTTCTTAAGATACAATCCATTACCCATTGCTTTATGAACTCCTGTTGATGCTAACCCAGATAAAGCACCTACACCTAAAGCTGGTAAAACTGTTCTTGCTATTGCAGGTAATGCTGCAGATGCTAAACCAGCTAACATTCCGAGGAAACCACCTTCTATTTTCATGTTATGCTTAAGTTGTCTGTTTGACAAATTAAAAGTGATTCCCTTTCCTTTTTCATTAGCTTTAGTAAGTTTTTTTACTTGTGTCTTGGTTAATGCTATTAGGTCGTTTCCATGTAAATCATCATGTCCTAAACGAATACTTATTGGAGTTTTTGATTTAACAGCTTGTTGAATTTTCTTCTTTTGCCCTTCTGATATATTTACTTTTGCTTTAATGTAGTTTGTCATTTTTTATTTATCTTGCTTCTCTTATATGAAATCTAATTGTTAAATTCTCTCCTCTAAGATTTAGTAATGTTCCATTTTGGTCTGTAATTGATACATTGAGGTTATGTATTTCATTTAATGTTAAAGGTAAATAAACCAAATTAACTGGATTTTCTATTATTTTATACCCTGGTGGCACATTAGGAAAAAAACTATAAATTGTGTTTCTTTGTGACCCATTAACATAACTACCAGAAATTAAATCAATATTAACTAGTAAACTATTAATACTAAGAATATTTACTACATTTTCCGATTCATGAAATCCTTGTTCATATTTAGCACGAGTAAATCCTAAAACTTTAGCAATAGAATTTTGTTGATTAAAATCTACTTGATAACCATTTACAAGATTAAGAACAGACTTTAAAGTATTAGTGTTTGCAGAAATATTAATAAAATACTCTTCATTAACTGCATCATAATGACCTTTTTTTCTCATTTCTTGTTGAATAAAATCATTAATATCAACTAAATCATAACTTCCTTCAGGTATTTTTATTTTTTCCCATGAAGCACCATTGTCTGGTGAATAAACTAAAATGTTATTGCTTACATCAATATTAGGAAATGAATAGTAAGTTTCAAGATTAACCAGTGCTATTTCATATTCTTTGTCCTTTTCTAATTGAAGTGGAGGATTAAACCTTGTTCTAAAACTTGTTTTGTTGTCACTTACTATAATTTGAAATGATGTTTTATGGTCAGTATTTTTTACTATCTTTTCAAGTAATTCTTCCATTTTTATTAGTAAAAAGGTTGTTTATAAGTGTAAAAATATATCTTTTTCATAAGATATATTTTTTTATTTTCTTTTAAATTTAGTAATGTTTGGTTTTCCTTGAACGAAGCTTGTTTGATTAACACGACTCATATTAAGTGTATATTCTGTTAACGTAGTAATGTTAATTATTTTAGAAACATTGTCTATTATTTGTCTTTTTTGCCTTAAGTGATGTTTATTGGTTATATCTTCTTCTTTATCCTCAAAAAATAAAGATATCCTATTCACCTCTTTAAATATGTCATTTACCTAATCCTTAAAAAACATTATGTATATTGTTCTTCTATCATAACCAGGGTAAAATTTTGAGTATTCTTCAAAATCATTTTTTAAATTTAATATATGAGACATTTTCCTAAAATCATTGTTAGAACAGCATTTATCAAAACGATTTAAAGTTTCTTCAACAATTTTTTTAGCATCTTTTTTAAGAATTGTTACACTATATTTCATAAAACTGCTTCTTGCAAGGATTGATTTTTTATGTAATTCATTTTTTAAAATAATACTTGCCATATTTTCTTATATATTATACTTTACAAAATTAAGAAAAAAATTTCAATTTTTTATTTAAAAAAAAAAAAAAAAAAAAAAAAAAAAAAAAAAAAAAAAATTTAATAAAATTTGTCAAAACCGCATCTATATTTTCCATCTTTACGTTTCCTAGTTAAATCAATCACAACAAAACCATGTGGTTTTTCCCAACAGTTTTTACAAAAATTGATAAACTCTGTTTTTGTCATATCATCACCTACATGGTCACTATAAATATGATTAATATTTTTTAAGTCTTGTCTAAACAAGCATATTAAGTTAGCATTTTCTCTAATTGTTTGACGAGTTAATCTAAAATAATTTTGTGCTAGATAAAAACAATCAGCATTACTATGTCTTCCTCTTACATAATAGTTTTCACACTTGTTTTGCCTTTCTAAAAGTAAGTCATCAAATATCATTAAGTTTTTATTTGATGCATTTAAATCTCTTGGGTCAGGAACATCACTTGCATATTCAAAAAATTCGCAATTGATATCAGATTTTTCCTTAATTGTTTTTGCCCATTCTTCAACTAATAATGTAGGTGAAATATCACGGTTTGAACTTCATCTTTAAGTGAAAACAACCTTAATATGTATTCTTTTGGTATTTTTTCTTCAAAAGCTTTTTTAAGTATGCGGTATTCTGGTTGAAATAAGCTTTTACCAAAAACATATAAGTTGTTATAATCTAACCAATCAGGTCTTAACAAAAGGTTAAGTAAAAGTGTAGTTTTACCACATCCTGATTTACCTACTATTAAACCTCTGATACTTTTTGGTAAAAGTGGATGGTTAAATCTTTTTGCTAACGTTTCATTCCATGATAAATTAACAATATCCATATTTTATATTAAAAAAAAAAATATTTTAATATAAAAAAAAAATGTATTGTGTTAAGTGTAAAAAACAAACTGAAACAACTGATTTTGAATGTACGGTAAGTAAAAATGGAAGAAATATGAAACGAGGTAAGTGTAAAGAATGTGGAACAACTAAAACACAATTTATTAAAAAACAAGAAGGTGGTTCATTACTAAACAAGGCTATCAATAACTTACCTGTTGAAATGCATTTACCTGGTCATAATTTTACTGGTCCTGGTACTAAGTTAAAGAAAAGATTAAATCCTGATTTAACACCTAAAAAATGGTCAAAGCCCGTAAATCGTGTTGATAAAGCAGCATATCATCATGATATATGTTATCTTAAACATGATGATACTAAAACACGTAATGATGTGTGTGATGCTAATATGCTTAAAGAGTTAAAAGGTATTTATAATCCTTCTATTAAGGAAAGAATGGAAAGAGGATTGGTTTCCTCATTGATAGGAACAAAGAAAAGATTTGGTATGGGAATTAAAAAAAAAAATGACCAAAACATAATATTAGCAGAAGAATTACATAAACCTGTAAAAAGAAAATTTAAGAAAAGAAGAGTTAGAGTAAATGGTATTGAATATGGGCTGCAGATTTAGTTGATATGCAAGCATTTTCTAAACTTAATCGTGGTGTAAAATATCTTCTTGCTGTCATTGACATCTTTTCAAAATATGGATGGCTAATACCATTAAAAGATAAAAAAGGAAAATCTGTTTCTGTTGCAATGAAGAGTATTTTTAAGGAAAGAAAACCTGAAAAAATGTGGGTGGATAAAGGTAAAGAATTTTATAACAAAGAGGTTAAAGACTTGATTGAATTATATTCCACTGAAAATGAGGAAAAATCAAGCGTTGTTGAGAGATGGATTAGAACAATGAAAGAAAAAATGTGGAAGTATTTCTCTGCACACTCAACAAATGTTTATATTAATGTATTACAAGACCTTGTTAAGGAATATAATAACACAAAGCATTCTTCTATCAAGATGACGCCAGTTGAAGCAAGTAAGAAGAAGAATGAGAATAAAGTTTGGATAACATTGTATCCTGATTATAATCAAGTAAGAGAGGATGTTAAACCTAAATTTTCTGTTGGAGATAAAGTAAGGATAAGTAAAAAGAAAAAGACTTTTGAAAAAGGTTATACTACAAGATGGACTGAAGAGGTTTTTACAATTACAGAAGTAAAACATACATCACCTATAACATACAAAATTGAAGATTTAAATGGAGAAGAAATAAAAGGAAGTTTTTATGAACCTGAACTACAGAAAACTAGTCAAGAGGTGTATAGGATAGAAAAGGTTATTGAAAAAGGAAAAAAGAAATCCCTCGTAAAGTGGAAAGGTTATTCTGATGAATTTAATTCATGGGTTGATAATAATGCTATTGTAATTATTTAAATATATAAAAAATGCATGATATTATAATTGATAACATAACTTTAAAAAATAAACCTTTAAGTAATTTTGAACTTGAGGATGCAGCAAAAAAATTAAAAATAAAAAATTTTAGAGGAATATTTTTAAGAGATACTCTACCTAAAAAAGTAAAAAACAAAGAATGTGGTATATTAAATCTTGATAATAGCGGAGGTCTAGGTACTCATTGGGTTGCATGGTTTACAAATGGTAAAACTAAAATTTATTTTGACAGTTATGGCATACAACCACCTCTTGAAGTTATAGATTATTTAAAAAGTCCATTACATTACAATACCGACCAGTTACAACAAGCAGGGCAAGTATTTTGTGGTAATTTATGTTTATATGTTCTTAAAGAGTTATGTTTAGGTAACAAATTTCAAAATGTTTTAAATAAGCTTTTTTAACAATATAAAAAAATGCCTGTTGATAAATTTGGTAGAATGGATGAAGTAAAAACAACTGGAGATGGTGTTTCATTAGCTTACATAAGTAATAATTTTTTACGTAAAGATGGAACAACCACCGTTACTGGTTCTATAAATATGAATGGTAATACGTTAACAAGGGTTAGTAATCCAGTAAATTTACAAGATGTAGCCACTAAGAATTATGTTGATGAAAACTCAGGGAGGCTGTTAGATGAAAACGGAGGATACCTTATGACAAAGTATTTAAACATGGGTTTTAATAAAATAAAAAAAACTTAGGTGACCCTGTAGAGCTGAGTGAAGCTGCTACTAAAAAATATGTAGATGATGCTAATCGTGCGTTTATTTATGGTTCTGATGGTTATATAGCAAGTGGCGATGTTTCTATGGGTGGAAGAAGAATTAACAATGTTGGAACACCTATAGAAGATCAACAAGCTGCAAATAAGTTTTACGTAGATAACATTGTTGAGGCAACTGCTACGGGTGATAAGGCTTTAACAAAAAATCAATATGGATTTTTTTTAGCTACTGGCAAAATAGACATGAACACTCACCCACTCACTGGGCTACCGAATCCTATAGATCGTGATGCAGCTGCAAATAAAAATTATGTTGATAATGGTGGTGCTATTGTAAAAAATCCTAATGGAAGCTTTTCAGCAATATCTAATGTAGATTTTCAAGGCTTTACTATAAAAAATGCTGCGGAGCCTGTAGAAGAAAGAGATTTAGCAACAAAAACCTATGTGGATAAAAAAGTATCACTTCCTTCTCTTATAGGTCCTAAACCCATTATAAGCGTGTGTGCCGAGGAACAAGGTGCATTAGCAAATGGTAATTATGAGTTTGCTTTTGGTAATGGAGGCTCTGGAGAAAGCCATGGTTTAGGAGGTTATTGTATGCCTGCTCCTGGTAGAATTTTAAGAGGAACTTTATTGGTTGTTAAGGGAAATGGAATTCTAAAAGAAGAGGCAAAAGTCAATATAGTTGTAAATGGAGTTGAACAGGTTGACTACTCCATAATAAAAAAAAGAGGAGAAGGTTGTAGTTGCGTAGTTTTCCCACAACCTTTAGTAATAGATCAATGTGATGTTATAAACTTTATAACAAGGACAGATAATCCTAATTCTAAAAATGCGTATTTAACAATACTGATAGAGTTGGATTTATAAGAAATATTTAACCTAGAAAAAAAGGTTAAATATTTTAATTTAAAAATTTTTTATTTTTTAAAAAAAATGGAATTGTTTTATGAAAAATATTTATTTTAAATTAAAAAAAAAAAAAAAAAAAAAAAAAAAAAAAAAAAAAAAAATTATTTAAAAAAATGGTGTATGAAGTGTTAAATCATAAAAGTTATTATGACTATTTCAATATCATATGGGATCAGAAAAAAAGAAACAAAAGATTAAATGAAATAGAAATAAGTAATTATTTTAATCATGTTGAAGTTGAAAAAGAACCATGGTCTGGTGAAGGTGGATATTTTCAAATTGGAGAATCTGTATTTTTTAATGGTCTATTTGATTTGATTTTTGAAAATCAAGAAAGAATAATATACTATTGGAGAAATGCAAAACAAAAAACATCAAAATTTACTATTCATCTTGGTTTTACTTTTGGAAAAAAAGGAAAACAAAAACAAAAACGTTATCTTTGTTCTCTTCCTGGAAAATACAGAGAAAAAAATATTTTTTATGTTCTCTTACATTTACTTAAAAAATTAATCAATATAAGCAAAAGTGAAAAAATATTTCCCCCGGAAGCAATGGAAAACAATGAAGAAAATATATTTAAACTTTTTTTATATTTAGAAATAGAAAATGAAAATTGGGAAAAACCACCAATATTTTCATGTTTTAAAAAAAAGGAAATAAAAAGGAATTATTATGGTGATTTCAACAATGTCGATGAAGAAAATACATTTGAAATTGAATACGAAACCGATGAAGAAGATAAAGATGATGAAAACAAAAATGACAACAATGAAGATGAAGAAAATGACAACAATGACAACAATGAAGATGACAAAAATGAAAACAATGAAGATGACAAAAATAAAAACAATGAAGATGAAGATGACAAAAATGAAAACAATGAAGATGAAGAAAATGACAACAATGACAACAATGAAGATGACAAAAATGAAAACAATGAAGATGAAGAAAATAGTTCTCTACCAAAAATATCAAAAGTTAATCCATTAAAAGCTGATTTACTTGAACCAAGAAAATTCGTAGAGGAAATAAAGAAAAAGAAAGTAGATTTGACTAAACCAAGAAAGAAATATTATAGTGACCAGTTTTTAAAAGAAAGAGATGATTTTCTTGATCGACATAACCAAGCGGGTGTATGGAACAAATATGAAAAAAATGAAGTTGCTAAATATTTTTTAATTGGTAATTTCGGTTTTGAAAATTATGATGATTTATTTAGAAAAATATTTGATCAACAAGAAGAAATTATAGCAATTTGGAAAAAAAAGAAAAGACATTCAAATACTTTTACTTTTCATCTTGGTTTTTTTTTCAGTGATAAATTAGATTATACTGACAAAGAACTGTTGAAAAAACGTTATCTTTGTTCTCTTCCTGGAAGATATAAAGAAAAAAAATATTTTTATATTCTCTATCATTTACTTTTAAAATTAAAACACACTGATAAAATTCCACTAGAGGCAATAGGTCATGAAAAAAATAGAAATTACTTTTTTCCCTTTTTGTACTATCAATTAGAAGATGAAAAGTGGGAAAAACCACAAACATATTCACTATTAGTTAATGAAATAGAAGATGTAAATGACAAACATGATTTTTGTTATGAAGGATGTTTTCCCGATTCATGCGATGAATATGATTTTGATGAAAATGATGTTGATCGTTTATATAAATGCTCTGAAAGAATATTTGGTTATTGTTAAATATTTAACCTAGAAAAAGGTTAAATATTTATATTTTTTTAAATTTGTAATTTATTTTCACTTACTGCTTTACATATGGGACATTTGTTTTCATAATTATTATGTTCGTCACATTCTTCACATATGCATTTATGACCACATTTAGCAAAAATTATATTTGCTTTTTTATCTAAACATATACAACATTGTTCTTCATGAAAAATCTTTGATGGATTAACTTTTTTTGCTTCTATTATTGATTGTCTTGTATTATTTACTACTGGTATTGCTGGTAGTTGTGGTAGTACTGGCTCATTATCTTCATCATTTTCATCACTACTTTGAAGTAATATGGTATCCTCTACTAGTTTTTGATAACGGTTTTCATCATGATATACCTCTTCAAATGAGCCCCATTTTATTTGACTATGTGAAATAGGTGAATATTCATATGATGGACGAGGTAACCTTAAATAACCATAATTTTCTTCAATTGCTCTTGATGGACCTTCTCTTTTTACTAATTCACTTAACGGTCCCCAGGTGTAACCAAAATATTCAACAAAAGAATAGGGTCCTGATGAATATATAAAGGGTACAAAGCTTTCAAATGATAAAATAGGGGCTATAGCAATATTAACTGGTGCTAGTTCTCTTTCTTCATTTTCAAGTAAATCTGATAGTGCAAATTTATATGAGGATATAAATTTTTCACTTGAAGAAGATGGTATATAAATGCCAGTAATAACAGGTCTACCTTGATACCTAAACATAAGATATTCATCATCAATATATCTATGATGATTACGGTGATGTTGGTCAGGCCATACAGCAAAAAATGTTGTAGACACATCACTTTTTGTTAATCTTTCACAGCTGTATTTGTAGTATATAAATGGGAGTGTTTTTGAAAATATATAAAGATAATCTTTTATACTTTTATCATATGCAATTACGTAAAAATTTTTATTTCTAACATATGTATTTTTAAATGATGTCATGTCTTTTAGGACACTTTTAATTTTTATTCTTTCATATAGGGTAATAGTTTCTAGTACATGCATTTTCACTTTACCTATACTATAATATTTTTAGTAAGTGCATATTCATTAAATTCAAAAATTTTTTTTTAATTTAAATTTTTATTTTAAATTTTTTTTTCATCAATATCTTAAGACACACTAAACTCACATGCCGGCTAGCCATTGCGTCACGCGTTGGTTAAGAGAATGTGTGATGTAAGGGCTAGCAGCGGACTGGTGCTTTGGCTGGCTGGTGAGCTGGCTAGCTTAATATTTCAAAAAAATTTTATTTTAAAAAAATTGAAATTAAGTGAAAACGTTTAAGAAAAAGGTTATGTCATTTGTTTTGATGACCTTCATCAGATTGACTTATTAACTTCATTTTGTTCTTAATTTTATGTGCATGCTAATGTCACATGAAATTGTTAATGCTTGTTGTATTGTATAAGGGCTAACCATATGCATAAGGGAGAGAGGAATGCATAAGCATGGCTGGCTCACTTAAGCGCAAGAGGAATGCATAAGTGCAAGAGGAATGCATAAGCATGGCTGGCTCACTTAAGCGCAAGAGGAATGCATAAGCACAAGAGGATTGTATAAGCATGGCTGGCTCACTTAAGCGCAAGAGGAATGCATAAGCACAAGAGGATTGCATAAGCATGGCTGGCTCACTTAAGCGCAAGAGGAATGCATAAGCGCAAGAGGATTGCATAAGCATGGCTGGCTCACTTAAGCGCACATTATTTTGTTAAGCGCAATGCATTTGCTTAATGGCAATGGCCTAGATCGGGCTTTTCTCTCCCTACTAATAATGATATTTTTCGTCATTACTGGGACATATATTTTGGGACACCCTGTAATGTAGTTTTGTTTGTCTGTTAGGAAACTGGTTATATCTTAAAGCTTGATTAAAACAATTTGTATCTAAGGGTGAGTGAGAGGTGGGAATTATTGTGATTTTTTTTATTGTAACTAGACATGTAATAGATATAAACGTTTTATGCAGTTGTGGTCATTATTTGGTAATTTCTTTAAAACTGTTTTTCTTTTGTGATTTACACACCTGTCAAAGAAGCGAATAGGCTCCATGAAAATTTCAAAACACGTTTATATGTAGGCCTAAATCTTAACACATGATGTGTATTTTATCTGAGGATGATGAAATTCGCATCTTTGTCACGACCATCAATTTTCACAGTGCATTCCAGAGAAATCTGGGTCAGCAGTGTTTAAGAAATTGTGCGAATGATTATAGAGTTTTGACCAAATGTGACACCATTTGCTTATCTTATATATGCGTTAGATAAAAAAAATTCATTGTTATATTACACTGAAAATAAGAGTAGTTATGTAATAAAACGATTTCTGACACTTCTCCATGTGTATTTTACCCTTGTTGCTGTTAACTTTCATTTAAGTAAGACAGGGTAATCATAGTGAACAGGAATGCTATTCACAGGTGCGGTAAGGAAGGATGTGCAACTGGGATTGGGAGAAGAGACAGAGTGGATGGAATGCCTCGAAGAGACACTTGAGAGAAGAGCAAAGGATGTATATGGAGACACCAAACAACGAAGTCTGGATGTTCAGGAGCAAGGTAAGATTGTGATATGATAATTTATGTCATATAACAATGAATACTTTTCACATTGAAAATAATTGTGAGGATTTCTTTAAGTCAAGAAAAAGGCTACGACTCAATATTCGTATCCATTCTGAATTTTTCGTACTTATGCTCAGTTTTAAACTCGTTTTTAGGCTTTTCGTACGAAATGATAGATATTTAAAAGGATATTGGAAAGACGATTGTGATTGTTGTCACCATTTACTCCTTGTCCCACAATGTATGCAGAGCCTTTCATTCCCAAGAACACGCTGTAAATAATCTGTAAAGTCGGTAAATAAGCTGGGAAGTCGGTAAGTAATCTGTATCATTTATTTCGAATATGAAACGTTTGGTATGTTTGTTTTCCGATTTAATGCCGTGTGCTCCATTTACTTTTTTTTTTTATGCGAACATGTTTTCATGAAAACAAAACTTTGCAGTGGATTACCAACAGATCTGCATTGATATGAGAGAAAAAATGATGTAAACAGTTGACTTCAACCTGACGGTTTGTTGCGTTATGACTAAATTCCAACCCATAGAAATGGTGGGCTAAATGAGTGCCGTATAGGTATTATGTTACCTTATCACATGCCCATTTTTCCATTACAATACAACCATTACGAATTTTGTTATCTTACACATTATGTTTGAGAAAAATGCCATATTTGGTCAAAGCTCTTTAATCATATGCTTCATTTAAGAAGATTACTGACCAATTTTTTTTATGAAATTAACTGAAAAAATTGATGATTGTAACAAAGCTGCGTTTTTTTCATCTTTAGATTCAGAACCTAATTGCTATATGCAAGTTGTTTGTGAATTATTAGCTCTACTGTCTGAAAGTCAGCGGAGTTTATGTCATGGCAAGGTTTCCGTCGTCCCTCTTTCCGTCTGTCCGTCTGTTAGTCCTTTTCTTATTTTTTACATTTGTAGTCGGATTTTCGTGAAACTTGCAAAGTATGTTTATATTTTCAATAGCTTGAACTTGATAATGAAAGAATGCACGTCAGAGGAGCATTTTAAACCGTGATTCAGCAGACTAAGACAAAATGTATTTATAGTATATGACGATTTGCTTGGTATAATGCATTACGAAGATATATAATATTGTTGCAATCCGGTTTGTTTGACGACCCAGTTTCCTGTGACTGTTATTTTGGTCAGACAACTCGCTAAATTTTGCATGTATTTTCTACTAAATCTTTAAGTCGGGACGGTTCACGGTCTACGAGCATTGAGTAAGGGATTGTTTACTAACCCTGCACTGTGTAACAGGCGTTGTCATCTCTTTATTAGGTCGATTTTCCATATTTAGGTCGGTCTTCGTATTGCATCTCTGTGGCCATGTTTGTCTTGTGACCTTTTATGACCCGACAGAATGATGCATTATGGGATCGACCGTTGGTAATGTAAACAAAATTGTTTCGGACCGCGAAAAGTTCGAGGGCAAATAAGTTAGTTTCTCAAAGCATTCGAGAGACATTTAACTTATAGTCAGAAAGATTAGTCCTTTTTGTAAATAATCGCATTAATTAGTTTTTGTACCGATATGTGTATTGGCGTAATTTTACTCCTTTTCAGACTGAATACGCCACTCTTTCTTTGCGCAAATTTTGTCTTCCCGACGTCGTCGGGAATATAACGAACGCTGTTCCCGACGTTGCGGGAATTCTGTTTTCCCGACGTTCGTGGAAAATCTTCTATTTTTCCAACGTTTTTTCTGTTGGTGGAATTCCCGACGTCCGTGGAAGGCTTGCGCTATAAAAGCGGCGGTCTTCTCGGTTTTCGGGGACTTCACTCCGGTACTCGGTAGGCAACACATACCTAACTTATATTTTGTTTGCAATTATTTTTAGTTCTTTTAAGTTGACAGTACAATGCTTTAGGTTGCTTATGCTTATTTTATCATTTTAGGACGAAATCATGCTTTAGTTTAGAAGTTTTCGTGCATTTAACGAAATTTAGATTTCTTTTAATTAATTTTTGTCTTTAAACGAGTGTGACATTTCTGAAAAGGTTTTTTATTTTCTGAAGAAAGATCTACTTAGAAGTCCTAGATCTACACTTAGGTTTATTTTTTATTTATTCATTTATTTCATTTTTTTTGAAACCGCTGATCAGAGTCACTCTTTTTTATTATTTTGTAATAATTGAAGACCTTAAGATTACTGTTTGAACATTGATTTTTAAATACTTGTTACCTAGTCCCATTGCATCGTTATTCATAATATTCAAAGAGGTTTATGTTCATTGCTCAAACAAATATCTTTTATCCTTAGTGTAATGTACGACACATTCAGGTGCTATTTGTTTTGATAATTGACAAGACATAATTTTGCCTAAGATATTGCTTTTCTGAATAAAAGACAGTTGATTGCACATTTACTCTTTTCTGATTATTTACAAGTCCTGACATTTTTCAATTTAATATTCGGCCAAAGAAATCAGTTCACTCATTCAAGTAATACACGCTTGCACGCCTACCTAGTCAAAGTATACAAAGTACTGGTTAGTCCCGTGAAGTCCAACACTTAGTTTCTCGGCTAGTTATATACCCACTTTTTTCCCCTGATTTGAAGTGAGCCATCCTGACAGTTAGCTTGCAACAATATTATATTAAATGTATTACTTCATTTTGTTTAGCCATGACTAAAGTAGTGAACTTGTGGATGTCTGAAATTATTTTCAGCTTTTGCAAGAAAAGGAATCCTTATATGGAATATAGTGCTAAATTGATTGTTTAAAATGATCGATCTCTGCTCTGTGAAAAGGAGGCATAATGCATCTTCAAAAAGTATAGAATCTAGGTCTGCCTTTGCAGTCCGCGCAGATTTTTCTGCGTCGAAACATTTTGCTTTTGGTAAATTTTCTGCATTTTACAGAACCAGTGTACCTCATGATCAGTCGGTTGTTAGACAAAATGGATTTAACAGATCCATAATTATGTGATGACTTGCTTGGTATCATGGATGACGAATATGCATTAAACTCCATTTTGCCAGAGCGGGACTCATATCTTTCAAACATCTTGCAGAGGGACTATAAAAATGTGAATTTCATCACGCGTTCGTCTTTCATTTTAAATCTTTATATTAAGAACAGCGCCAAAGTATTATTTCTTAATTTCATGAAAGAAGAGGAATCATCTACGAAAATGTTGCCAATCGGTACAGACGAAGACAAACCACGTGACATATGTGAGTCTTTGTTAAATTTATTTGTCTTTTTTTATGAAAAGAAATAAAAACAAAAAAATGTTTTTATTAAAGAACGCAAACAACAACGAAAAAAAAAAAAAAAAAAAGACTTTATGAGTTAGTTAGATGTTTATCTATGTCTTCACGATTTCCGATTAGACTTAATAGCTTTTTCTTGTTATTTTGGGAATCTTGTGTTTCTGTGTCGATAGGGAAGATCCAACACCGGATGCCTCATACCCCTTTCAGTGTTTTAAATCTGAGCCAAGCTCTATGAAAAGGGAGCTTAATTCATCTGCGAAACGTATCGACCCAGGTCAGCCTGCGCCGTCCGCTTAGGCTGACCTGGGTCGAAACTTTCGCTATTGGTCAATTTTTTGTATGTTAAAGTACTAGTGTACCTCATGATTGAGTTGGTTGATAGACAAAATAGGCTTTACGGATCAATTATCATGTGATGACTTGCTTGACATCATGCATCACGTATATGAATAAAGCCCCCTTTTTTTCAGAGAAAATGGCGCATACTGTAAATGATACCTTCAAAAAAGATACCATGTCGTAAATTTTCTTCGTTAAAACTGAAGTCAGTAAAATAATTACGGGAAACCTTTTAACTCTTTACCGCACAATGCAGCCTTTTAACGATCTTGGGAAAGAAGCCTTTTGAAAACATTGCGGGAAAAAGAGAAAATGCTGGTAACCAGCATTTTCTCCTTTTCCCATAATATTTTCTACCGTATCAAGAGAAAATTGCACCATTTGTCGTCTGCAAATGCTTTCAATTTTGACAAGGCTAAACTTTTGTCGACTGGTAAAGACGAGGCAAGACTTCATATTGCTTAAAAGGAAGTGGGAGCTCTTTTGCATACGGGCATGCCTAGAAGCCCATTCGGTTCGTACTGCACAAGCGGATGCAGCCTTACTATATGTTACATTTCTGTACCTATTTTCTAAACATGTGACTTTTCGACACGATACATGTAATTGCTCCATGCTAACTCGTCAACTCGCGCAGTAATTGCTTTACTCGTTTTATACCTACACCAGACGTATGTTAAGGGTTTTGTTACAGAAGTAATATATCTGTAGTTCGTTGCAGAAAACATTTACAGATAGCGAGAAACCGAGTCGTCAAGTAATCGCCTGCTAGTTTATTTGTGAAATGTAGCTATGCATATGATTAAGACGAATTGACCTCGAGATGTGTGGCTCATCAGATAACAATAATAATTTCGTTTAATTAATTTCACAAATTCTTAGTAATACCTATTTCTTATAGGATGATTTGAACAAAAAAGGCGCAAGTGCCTCGACAGCTTATTTCGTAGTGGCACATTTTAAAATTTAAACATAATACCTTCACAGAAATTTTGAGAAAAAATATGTGCAGAAAACATCACAAATGTCCATTTATTTTTTATCATTGCGTTGATGCATGTTGTTTATTTTTTTCTTTATTTATTTGTGAAATTTCGTTACGAATTAGTCACAATATATCCATTCCATTTTTGTATTGCTATATTGCTATCAACCATCGACAGGCGCTTATTGCAATTGATATGCTCTTTTTGTTTGTAGTCAAAGAAGCAGGCGCCTTGATGCCGGGAAGAGAAACACCAGGCTTAGATGAAGACAGACCAGGTGAATTTTGAAAGTACCTTTAAAACTATCGTTTCGCCAATACAAAGATACCCCTTTCCCTTTTGGAACATTTTACAATACGTGTAACTTTTTATTCGTACTACTTTTGTATCGATGTTCTCTGCACATGTAGCTGTTTATTCCTACTATTTTTGAATCTATGCTGTGTCCATCAGACTGTCAATGTTTCTAATGAAATACCTGAAAAACATGAATGATTAAGTCTGTGTGTTAGGAAATCGATAATATCTTACGCAATAACTGCAACGGTTTGTATCTCAGAGAGAGAGAGATATTTATAACTGTGATTCTTTATTTTAACTAAATAGCTGTAAATGCCATTGTAGTTATAAGTGAATAATTCCTGTATGTTTCGAAGAAACTCAAGTTTATAAATTGTTTTCAAAGTCACGATAGAAAATTGAGAAAAAAGAGAGCCAGTCTTCGCCATACTTCATGATTAACTTTTACCAAATAAAATGTGTTTGTTCTTGTGATTGCCAGATTTTTCATGAAAACAAGAAGCTAAAATTCATAATTGCATCAATAACATGCTATCATATACAAACTCAAGCAGTACCAATATAGCTTAGTTAGTTCCATTGAAAGAGTGTTTCCGTCAGAATCTCAGATGTTTTGCATGCTTACAATAGCTTACCTTCTACTCAACTTACTTTGCTATTTTATTATGAAAACATAATCTTGCAGAAGTCATCCCTTCCGTCATTATCGTGTATGGAAGAACGTCTTTCAGCCTATCTTCAGCTATAGAGAGTGAAGATAAATTTTGAAACTTCAATTTTAAATCAAATTAAGTTGGCAATGCAGTGGCGATCTGTTTTACTGTGAGCATGTTAGGAAATTGGTTATATCTGACAACATATGTGAAATGATGTCCCGTAGAGTATTTATGGTATAGAGTATTTATACCAGTAAATTATTAATGGAATCTTGTAGATACACAGCCATATACACATGATTTATGCTCTATAAAAAGTTGGTTTAATGCATCCATCTGCAAAAGGTATCGACTTATGTTAGCATGCACAGTCTGTGCAGGCTGACCTGGATCGAAATCTTTTGTCATCGGTAAATTTTCTGCATGTCAAAGGACCATTTAACCTATGATTGAGCCGACTGTAAGACGAAATGAATCCATAGTATATGACGACTTGCATGGTATAATGCATTACAGGAATATATTAACCCTCTTCTCCAGAGCGCTGCTCATATATTTCTTGTTTGGCCATGAATAATGTAGTGAACTCGTGGATGTCTGAATTGTTCAATTTTTCGAAGAAAAAGAATTCTTCTTTGGAATATAGTGCCAGGTTGGTTGTTTAAATTGATAGATAATATACATGTGCTATCTTTCAAACATCTTGCACAGGGACAATAAAAATGATCGATAATTCTCATCACACCTTAATCTCTATATAAACAAAAGCGCCAAAATATTATTTCTCAGTTTCATGAAAGAAGAGAACTTATCTCCGGAAATGTTGCAGATGATTGCAGCTGAGGACGAACCATGTGATATACGCCATTTTTTTTAAAAAAAGTTAACCTATTTCTGTCTTTTTATATGAAAAAAAAAAAATCTGTTTCCGTCCAAAAAAGTAACGAAAAAAAAAAAAATCTCGATGATGATTTAGTTATATGTTCATTTCTAATTTTACCATTTTTTTTGGGCGGGGGGGGGGAAACTTTTGGAATCTCGTTTTTTTGCTTATGTGTGTCAATAAGAAAGATCCGATACATAAGACCTTATAGCCTTTTCAACGTTTAAAATATTGGTGTCGGGAAGAGGAATTTCTGGTGAAAACAGACCAGGTATATTTTGAAAGTTATTTTTTTAATCCTTAAGCTACTAAGCGCGACTCACTGACCTTTTGCGAACAGTGTAGATCAAGATCAGACTGCACAAAAGGTGCAGTTTGATCTTGGATCTACACTGTTAGATACAATATTTTTTTACGGTGAAATCAACTTTGAAATCGCAATATTTTGGTTTTTACTGTGCAGTGGAAATTTTCGTTTCATTTATTTAGCAGTTTAAGGGTTAAAATTTAATCGTTTTGCCAACGCAATGATTATCCCTCTTCCTATTATAACATCTATTTTTGTAATAGTTAGCTTTGTTTTCTTAACGTTTTTGAATCAGTGCTGCTGGCATATGACTGTCGCTGATTCTTATGAAATGCATGAAAATACTATAATTCAGTCTGCATGTTGGAACACTGAATATATCTTACAGCATAAATGGAACTGTTTTCAAGTATCTTTTGACTGATTCAGAAATCTTAATATTTCATTAATTTTATTTTCGAGAAGAAAATGCTTTTAAGGTCACGAAATCAAGCCATATCAGTATAGCCGTAGCAGTTCTTTAAAGTCAGTTCAGTTCAGTTTTTCTCCAGAAGAGCAGACGGTTCATATGTTTAAAACTGCTTACCCAATTACCCAACTCACTAAGTTATTTCATTACCAAACGTGATAGTGGAGCATTTCAAATGGTGGATATTTAAAGACTGACGTATTAATATGTTGAGGACATAAATGATTCTGACATCAATTTCTGACACTTGTGCTTTTTTTTTACGCTTCTAAGCTCGGCTGTTTTGGACGAAATCGTCGAGGTATTGTCTAGCCCTGGCGTCGGCGTTGTCATCGTCGTGCTAAAACTTGTGACATTCTATAATATATCTAGTATTACTGAAGATATTTACTCGGATAAGTTATAAACGTTTAAAAGGGAAATCCAAAAGGGGGATCCATACAACAATGGCAGATAACCATCAAAGTATTTTTGACACAGTTAAGCCCTTTTTCGACTTTGAATTTTCACTGAAAACCTAGCAACTGCAGAGAGCGTTGACACCCGCTTGCAAGGCTATTGTTGTTGCTAACAGTATTAACTAAGGATTATAATATCAAACAGAAATACCATACACCAGTGCGGTGGAAGGAGGTGAAGAAGTGGGTTTGACAAGTCTCGAAGTCCCTAAGATACCTGAGGGAACGAAGGGATCAGAGAATAGAACAAGCGACACCAAGAGACCAAGTTTGGATGTTCATAGTCAAGGTAAGGTTCTGATATGACCATATATGTCGTATCACAATGAATACTTTCCACATTAAAATATTTGATTATGATTTCCGTAAAAAACTCAAGGAAAAGGCTACTATTTCACTTTTCATACTTATTCTCAATTCGATACTCATACTTAATTTGAAACTCATATTTATGCTCTTCGTATGAATTGATAGATCGGAAACGTTATGGGAAAATGGAACGGTGTTGGTTGCCACCATTCACTCCTCTTCCCACAATGATTTCAAAGCTTTCTTCCTCGACGTCAAACGGATTCGCTCAGTAAACTGTCTAAGACATATATCGTGAAAATGAGACAAATAGTATGTTTCTCTCTTAATTTGATGGCTAATATTCCACTTACTTTTTCTTATATACTATATTTTATTAACAGACCTACCGTTATTTTTATGCTGATGCTTCTTACCCATCTTATTTTTTCATTTATCTGTGAATTTTTGTACCTGAATTAGTCTCCACTTACTTTTTTCTAATTTCATTCGAACATGTTCTCATGAAAACATAACTTTGCAGTGATTTAAATGATGGATAACTGACAGGACTGTATTGATAGGATAAATTAGACACAAAAAGGACCTATTCAGAAAACGGTTGACTTCAAACGGTTGACTTCAAACCTGACAGTTTGTGGCATAATGACTAAATTCTAATACATAGTATTAGTGGTGGGCTAAACGATTGCTTTATAGGTACTATTTTTCGTCTGTTATGTACACATCTCTCAAAGAAGCGAATAGGCTTCATGCAGATTTCAATAAATGTGTACATAAGTTAGGCCTACGTTTTAATACATCATGTACTACAATTCTGGAGATATAAATAATCTGATATTGACAGAAGATGAAAAAAATATTTGCGAAGGTATATTAACTGAAGATGAATGTAAAGAGGCTTTACTCTCTATGAAAAATTCCAAAAGCCCGGGATCTGATGGATTGACTGTAGAATTTTATAAAGTATTTTGGAGCTATTTAAGTCCTTACTTTATTAAGTCGATGAATTACTCTTTTAAAACAGGTTCTTTAACAACATTGCAAAAGCAAGGTTTAATAATCTTAATTCCAAAAGAGGGAAAAGAACTGGATACACTTACTAACTGGCGGCCAATAACTTTGTTAAATACTGATTATAAGATCGCAACAAAGTCAATAGCAAACAGAATTAAAAAAATAATATCTTCAATCATAAACTCTTCACAAATAGGTTTTATCCAAGGTAGATATATCGGGAAAAATATAAGAACTATACAAGAATGTATTGAATACCTCAACAAAGTAAATGAACCAGGACTTATATTCTTTGCCGATTTTGAAAAAGCATACGATAGTATAGATCATGGCTTTATGTACAAATGCCTGGAAACATTAAACTTCGGTGAGGATCTTATAAAATGGGTTAAATTGTTTTATAACGATATAAATAGTATAATTATAAATAATTGTAATATGTCGGAAAGCTTTTTAATTGAACGTGGAGTACGCCAAGGCTGCCCGTTATCATGCTCATTATTCATATGTTGTTTGGAAATACTAGCAAGTAACATTAAAAAAAATAGGGATATCAAGGGAATTAATGTGGAAAATAAAGAAATAAAGCAAACTATGTTCGCTGATGATGCTACATTCCTTACGGACGGATCAAAAAATTCTTTTGAATCATTAATCAAAGTTTAAACAGAGTTTGGTAAATTTTCTGGTTTGAAACTTAATACAAAGAAATCAACTATTCTAAGAGTAGGTAGCCTAAAGGATACGCATTTACAGTTCTGCAATGGTAAAAGATTCATCTGGACATCGGATTCAGCAAAAACATTAGGAATTGTCTTCTCAAACTATGCAGATGTCATCATAGAGGAAAATATCATTCCAAAAGTTCAAGATTTCAAAAATGTTTTAAAGCAGTGGCAACACAGAAAACTTACACTATTGGGAAAAGTTACAGTTATAAAAACCTTTGCACTACCCAAGATCATTTACCCCCTAACCGTACTACAAAATCCACCAGAAAACGTATTGCATGATATAAATAAAAGTATTTTCACTTCTTATGGGACAATAAACCGGATAGACTAAAACGATCAATAGTAACACTTTCAGTTGAAAATGGTGGAATAGCAGTTCCAGATATATATGCACTAGTTAAATCACTGAAAGCAAATTGGATTAAAAGATATTTGGATGAAAACAACACAGGACATTGGAAAATATTCTTCTCTACATCCCTAAAGCTTTTTGGGGATGATTAAATTTTGAATGTAATTTAAAGGAAACGGATATAAAAAAGATCTGCTCCAACCATGGTTTTCTTACAGATGTTTTAAAAGCATGGAATAAAATTAAAAACAATACAGCCAACAATAATGTTAAGAAAGAAATACTTTGGAATAATACAAATATAAAATGTAATGGCGAAACATTCTTTTACGACAAATGGTATGATAGAGGAATAAAATTTTTAGAACAATTGTTTGATTTCCGAAGAAAAACATTTTATGACTTTGAAACATTTAAAAATCTTTATGATATTAAATCGGAAGACTTTTTAAAATATTACAACTTGATTGGAAGCATACCCATTAGAATGAAAAATGAAATAAAACAACAACTACCGGTAAACGTAGAAAATAAGCAATTGCTTAGTAAAATTAGGGGGATAAACAAAGCAAACAAACTGTTATATAAAATCCAGTTAAAAGGAAATAATTCATTAACAAAATCCGAAGAAAAGTGGGAAAAATTACTTGGTCAGAAAGTCAATTGGAAAAATGCATACACAATACCTTATCAAATAACGTTAGATACAACTTTACGATGTTTCCAATACAAACTTTTGAAAAGAATCCTTCCAACAAACAAACTGCTATTCAGACAAAAGATTGAATCTTCCAATTTATGTAACTTTTGCGCAAGTAATGTGGAAACTATAGAACATTTACTTTGGGAGTGTATGCATGCGCAAACGGTTTGGAATAGTGTTACTAATTTTCTTACAAGTAAACAAATAAAGGTGAAATTTCAATTAAAAGATATAATTCTTGGAATTGCAGGTACTACAGTAAATCATTTTATCTTGAACTATATAATTATACTTGCTAAATACTTCATATTTAAAATGAAAATAACAAACCAGTTACCAAACTGTCATATGTTTATCAATTACTTTTACAAATATCTCAAAATAGAACAGGCGGTAGCATTATCAAAAGACCAATTAAGCCATTTTAACAATAAATGGGCAAAATTTTTGTAATTTACAATTTTTTTTCTCTGCCTTAAAGTGAGTGAACCTCTTAGTCACAGTTCAGGATCTCTCTCTCTCTCTCTCTCCCCCTCTCTCTCTGTTTCCACCCCCTTTTTTAACCTTAATTTTCCTTCTTTTTCAGTTAAAAAAAATAGCATGTATATAAATATTGTATACTGATACAACCTATCCTTTTAAAATGAATTGTAATGAAAAAAATAATAATATACGAATGTTTTTGAATGTTGTATTGCAGTATGCATTATGTATGTATTTTATGAAAAAAAAAAAAAAATAAATAAATAAAATAAATAAATAAATAAAATAAATAAATAATCTGATATTCGTGGCTTTTGAAGTAAAATTTTTATTCAACTATCGAAAAGAATGTTATGAAGCTAGCCAAATGCTTGCTTCATAACATTTAACTCGTTTAATAAGGTATTATCTTAAATGCCAACTCCTATCAGATCCCATGTATCTGTCGAAAGAGGTATAATGCAATCTATATGCAGTAACACTTATCCTCATTTTACTAAGCCAGTTATGAACAAAATTTTAGTAAGATTTGCGCGACTTACTGATATGCATAAGTTTTTGCGTAACTTTACCAATAGAAAAGCCTGTCATAGATTTTGCGAAGGTATTGCTGACATCAAAAAGGTTCGGACTACTTGGAAGAATTAAGCGAGAAACGAGTGAAATATAAATGAGGATTGTCTAGAGACAGAATTCGGTTTAATGGGCCATGCTCTGGCAAAAAGGGGGTTTAAATATATCAGATAATTCCAAGCAAGACATCACATAAAATCCATTTTTTTCTAACAACCGGCTGAATAATGAGGAAGAACTGTCCTAGAAGATGCAGAAAATTAAATTTACTAATATCAGAAAGTCGGGCAGAATGTTTGTATTGATGTCTCGAGTTCGAAAATGGGTTAGGTCGGGTCAAAAACTAGGTTTCCAGGTCAAATCTTAGAAAAGCCATTTGTACACTCTAGAGGCCATATTTCATGTCCGATCCTCATGAAAGTCGGGCAGAATGTTTGTCTTGATGTCTCGGACTAGTTGCAAGATGGGTCACGTTGGGACAAAAACAATGATACCAGGTTAAACCTTTAAAAAGCTTTTCTTTCGTACACTCTAGAGGCCACAATTATAATCCAGTACGCGGAAGAATTGGTCAGAATGTTTGTCCTCACTATGTTTAGGATGTGTTTGAGAAATGGTCGTCGGATGTAAAGGTAGGTCACCAGGACAAATCCTGGAAAGGGAAATGCACACTCTAAAGGCCACATTTTCAGTCCAATATTTATGAAAGTTGGTCAGAATGTTTGTCTTGGTGGTATCTTGGACGAAATCAAAAGCGGGTAACGTCAGGTAAAAGACTTGGTCATCAGATCAAATCTTTTAAAAACCCTGTGAACTTTCTAGATGCCACATTTTCAGTCCAAAACTCATGAAACGTAGTCAGAATGTTTTTCTTGAAAATATTTAGGGTGTAAGAATGGATCATTGAGTGGAAAAGTAGGTCACCAGGATAAATCACAATAAAATCTTATGCACACTCTAGAGACCAAATTTTCAGTTCAGTATTTATAAGAATTGGTCAGAATTTTTGTTTTATGATATCTCGGACAGATTTGAAAATGGGCCACATCAGGTCAAGAAGTAGGTACGTGGGGCAAATCACAAAAAAACCTTGTGTACATTCTTGAGGCCACATTTTCAGTCTAAAACGAGCGTCGATCAGAATGTTCATCTTGATTTATATCTGCCTTTTTGAAAATGGGTCATATTGAGTAAAAAAGTAGATCAATGAGACAAATCCTAGAAAAAAGCTTATGTACGCTCTAGAGGCTACATTTTCAGTCCAATGCTCATGTAATTTACTTAGAATGCTGGTCTTGATATCTCGGACGAGATAGGACATTGGAAATTGGTCATGATGGTTTCAAAAGGGTCAGGTGAGCGACACAGAGCCATCATGATCACCTTGTCAATTTTAAATAAAATGGCTTTTAAATAGAGAAATCAGAGACTCGTATTTATATACAAGTACCTCTTAATGGAGGGTTATGTATTATCGCAATAAGTTATGGACGTCTTTTAAGACGCACGTATGAATTTCATAACTCTTGTGTAAGTGTGAGGATAAACAAGAACTTCAAATATATAAGCGACGCTTTGGGAAATGGGGGGGGGGGTTTGGGGGAGAGGGCAATTATGTCAAGCAAGTTGTCACAAAATACGGACGGATTTTTTGCAGAAAAACCGTTGTATCCTAAGTTAAGAGAATGGTAAAATGGTTCATGGTTATGCAGAAATTGTATCAATAGCAAAAATTATAGACCTATGTCAGCCTGCGCAGTTTGCGCAGGCTGGTATAGGTCGATATTTTTTGCAGATGCATCAGATCAGTTTTTTACAGAGCATGATTCATATATATAACATATATTTGAACAGGACTTTCAGACCTAGATACGTTAAAGAAAGACGCAATGTACAGCGAGGAAGATGCGACGCGGCTTACCAAATTCCTAGAGGAGATAGCTGAGCACGTTGAGGAAGGCAAAATATCTGTAATCAAACCGTACCTTCAAAAAATGATTAAACATTCGAAAGACAGAGATAGAGAGGCGTTTAAGGAAGATATTAGGGACTTTACAGAGGCAATAGAATTTAGAAGTGGTATCACAGTCCATCTGATGAATCAAGCCCTTAGAGGATTCAAAATGATATTCAACGAACCAGAATTTGGAGATTTGCTGGCAGCTAAAGTTGAAGCTATAGAAAAGGAAGAGGAGCTAATCGGTAGAGAAGACACTAAAGCTTGGCTGATGGATCCGAAAAACCCCGCTATAATAGCAGAAGACATGCGAGTAGGTGACAAGGTAGCAAAAGATAGCAGCAGAACATCCGGCACATTGTATGGGAAGCGATTTGAACCAGCAGGTCCATCAAAGCAAATATTCGGATATGAGACCATGAAAGAGGAGCCGGGGAAGTTTAGTTCAGACCCAAGTTTTGAGGTGGGTCTCGGTAAATTAGGACAAACCCATACCCAAAAGACAGGATTGCCGACTTCCATGATGGAGGGAAAAACAAAGAGCCTGGAACAGACTAGTTCCATTCGAAAACCAGGACCAGTAGAGGCTACCGAAACTTTACCAAAGAGTTAATTCTTTCGCTGCCAAATGAATTAATTCGATAGTTTAGACAGCTAGCAATACAACCCATTCCAAGGGAACAGCAGGTATTTTAACCATCGCAACAAATTATTTTTTCGAAACACATTTGTAATTATGGCCCGATACCTATTTTTGTACGAACACAAAGGTAAAGAATCTTGTTTGATTCAATAGAAACCTTGCACCCGATACATGTACAAAGAGGTAGTTGTACCAGATTGAAAAACAATATTTCAGTCAACACTTGAAAAATACTTGGAAAGGTAAAAATTTTAAGACTTGGTATACGGCGTACAATACCCAACAACGTCTAATACTGAGAATCAGCAGTTAAATAACTTTTTACCAAACAAGCCTGCGGTAAGAATGAAGCAGCGGACGGTGTAGATCAAAGATCAGACTGCACGTTCTCTGCAGTCTGATCTGGATTTACACCGTCCGCATGACTAAATCAATTTGCTCTTTGCAGTGAGAGTTAAAGGAAATAAATCTTATTTCACCCGTAGCAGCAATATCTTCCGAAATACTTTCATGTCCAAAACAGTAGTATTTCCAACTCAACATATTCTTATATTTTGAATCATTCGCTGGAGCAAGCATTTTTTTCAGAAAAAGGAAAGCAACAATTAGTTCTATTTTCTGGAGAGAGATATCGGGATAGATGTTGCATTATTATATGAAAAAAAATGTACAACGATTGTTTTGTTCTACACGTGAATGTGAGAAACGGGCATCATCTTTTTTACGCTCGAACGTTCTGGCCCACAACAGGCACAAGTGCAACCTGGTAAAAGATGGTATAATCTTTATGATTACTTACATAGGTCTTTGATTGTCTGGTCTTCAAATATTTTATTCGTTCGAGCCGCGCTCTGGCAAAAGGGAGCGTAAGGCATCTCTGTGATGCATCATACAGGCAAGTCGTCACAAATTTATGGATTCATAAAATCATAAAAACCGAATCAATTATGAGGTTGAAGGATTCTTCGGTTTGCAGAAAATTGACCAACAGCAAAAATTTCGACTCAAGTGAGCCTGCGCGGACTGCGCAGGCTGACCTGATTCGATACTTTTTGCAGATGCATTAAATCCCTTTTTACAGAGCATAAGGCCATTTAAAATTAGACAGATAGGCGAGAGTTTATCCCGATAACTGTGAGCACAGTATTTGGAAACTGCTCTCATCGCATGAAGAGTGTCGAAATTGGTTGCTGTTCATGAAACAGATTTTAACTACAGTCGAATGTCCATTGCTCGAACATCTACTCCTCGAAGTTCTCTATACGTCGAAGTAAATTTAAAGTCCGGATTGCATTGCTCTATTTTTCTATATAAAGTACTATCCGCACCTCGAAGTCCACATCTCGAAGTTTCTCCATACGTCGAACCTAATTTCAGGTCCGAACTTCAATGATCCAGTTAATTTACACATCTTTACTTCGAACACAGTACAGAATTTTCACACATATTAATTGACTTTAATTATAAACTTAGGTGTTATACATAATAAATAGAAATGCCGGATACAACGACGGTATGTTTTTTCGTACATTTTCGATCATTGACTTTTGTCAGCTCGGGTGTTAATGTGCCAGTCATCTTGACTTGCAGATAATTATCGGTAATTGGTTCGATTAGTAATGTTTGGACTGAGATTTTCATACAATACACTGTAATTTTGGCCGTGGCTATATAGAAAGACTGGGCATTTCGTTGTCGACTGAAAATACAAATATCCTCCCTCCTATGGACTTGTTTGGTGAAAGAAACCCGGTAAAGTCCGGGAGATAGCCAGCAACTTCGGCTGACGAAATGCTTTTTTAATTTCACAATTATCAGTATCGTTCTTACAAACAGAATTAATGAAAAACATGTTAATGAAAGAAAATAAACAGTATGCATCTTTTACTCTTTAATTTTCAAAACAACGATCGGTTAACTGTATTAAAGGGAACAAAATGTACGGCCTGTGAACGAAGTATGCTTCGGTTACCTACTTCCGGTACCTGACACACTCATCTGAAGAATCTCTGCACGTCGAACTCTCTATACCTCGAACTTCTTTCGTTAGTCCCCTGAACTTCGAGGTATGGATATTCGACTGTATATTTAACTTCAATGTGTGATTATTGATTTTTATAGTTGTAGTTATGATATACTAGCGTAAGAGAATGTCTTTTTTTTTCTTTTCTTTTTTGTTTGAATTTGTTACTTTTGATTTAATAGTTGTAGATTATTAATTTCTGATAGCCACAGTGTTTGCATTCTGTTAGCTCAGCTGCTGTAGAATTGGAGAAAAACCCAAATGCACAGACAAATGCAGATCAAATTTGGCACATTTGATGTTTTTTGAAGGAAAACCTAGTATGTATAATGTAATTTGTAGGCGAATAAAGAGATGCACCCTTTCAGCGCCAGGGAACTTAGCCGACGGTAAAGACAAGATCAGGCTGCTCAGAACGTGTTCTCTGATCTTGGATTCCTACTGTCCGCTTGTTCAGTCAAGCCTAAAAGTTCAGCGGTCGAAAGAGGACGAGTTTATATATTTGGCGCAACAGGTTAAAGTCTTGGAAGAAATAAAGATTGTGGTCAACAACTTTCGTAGCTATTTCTGAATTTTGACAACAGTTACATCACGTGACACATATTCACTTTAAATGAAATATTTTAATAATTTAGGAAGTCCGGAACATAACTATGAAAATGTCTCAGGGCAAAAAATTAGCCTTGTTATACATCATGTTGGTGATTTTATTTGCACGCAAGAACCATTGGAATGTGAAGGTCAACATGCTGTTCTACTGATTTGGTATTTTAACTACCAAGCGTCATTCTGCATGCTTGGTGGACAGTGTAGATGAAGATCAGATTTTCAAGCAAAAACAGTTTTGAAATTGTAATGTATGAGTTTTTACTGTTGGATGGAAATGAGCTGTGCTCTGTAAAAAGGAGGCTTAATGCATCTGCAAAAAGTATCGACCTTGGTCAGTCTGCACATTCCGCGCAGGCTGACCTGGCCAAAACCTTTGGTTATAGGTTAATTTTTTGCATGTTCATGGTCCAGTTTACCGCATGATTCAGTCGGTTGTTAGAAAAATTGACTTTATGGATCCATGATCATGTGATGACTTGCTTGGTGCAATGCATCACGGAGATGCATTAAGCCCCCTTTCGCCAGAGCATCGCTCTATTGTTTATTCAGTTGTTTTCACGGTACACATACTCTACGACAGTGTAGTTAAAGATGAGTTTTTTAAAGCAAACGACAGTTTTGAAATTGCAAATTATGAGTTTTTATTGTTAGATGGAAATGTTTTTTTAGTTGTTTTGAAGGTACACTTAAAGATAGATTGTTCAAGCAAAAACCAAAAACAGTTTTGGAATTGCAATACATTTGTTTTATTGTTAGATGGATATGTTTATTTAGTCACGTTGAAGGGAAAAGGTAGAACCAATTTTTTTTTTTCCAAATGTACCCACATTCTACGTAAGAAATATATCGATTTAAGTGCTTAGGATAGTAACATACCTGATATTATGATAATTTAGGTCTTATTTATGAACTGGAAGGGCCTGTTTAGTGTATTGGGCGCCCTTAAGGTTAAGACGACCCACCTAGAATGTGTGTCCTTGGTATTTTGTTGAGAATGAGAACATGTTTTGCTGTTGATTTTATCAATTAGGATTTTAATCCCATCAATGATGTACATGTCACATTGAATAGACTTTATAAATCTTCATGTTTGTACGGTATGGTGATGTGCCATGGTTACATATTTTTTTACACATTTAACTATATTTTTGATATTTTTATATTTTATTGGAATAAGGTTTCTATACTTAAACTCACTGTAAAATGCCAATTTTAACTCGGCGATTTTCAAAGAAAACCCAAGGATTATTTTAGCCCTGTGGTCGTCATGCAAAACTTCTGCATTTTCTCATATCTCTCTCATTACTGAAGATATATATTCCAAACTTGGGCAACTTGAAAACTATCGAAAGGAGGGCAATTTTTATGAAAAGAACCGTGCTCTGGCTAAAGGGGGTTTAATGCGTCATCATGATGGATTATACCAAGCAAGTGATCACATGATTATGGACCAATAAAATCTATTTAGTCTAACAATCAACTGGATCTAGAGACGGAATGGTCCTTTGCCATGCAGAACATTTGTAAATAGCAAAAAGTATCGACCCATGTCAGCCTGCGCGGACTGCGCAGGCTGACATGGATCGATACTTTTTGCAGATGCATCAAGCCCCTTTTTTCACAGAGCATGGCTCAGATATTCTTGTTCCCTTTTTGACTTTTAGAAGTTTTTCACTGAGACCGCACTGCAACCAAAGATCAGCACCATTATGCGATGCTTTTGTTTGCTCATGTATTCACATGTGAGCCGTGCTCTGTGAAAAGGGGGCTTAATGTGTCTGCAAAAAGTATGGACCCATTCCGCGCAGGCTGACCTGGACGAAACTTTTTCCTATTGGTCAATTTTCTGCATGTCAAAGGACCATTTTACCTCATGATTCAATAGTTAAAATGAATTTTATGGATCCATAGCTATGTGATGACTTGCCAGGTATAATGCATCACAGAGATGCATTAAGCCCCATTTTGTCAGAGTATTTCTCATATATATATATATATATATATATATATATATATATATATATTTTTTTTTTATTTTTGTCTTTACTCTTTTGCATGACCCTTCAGCTGCTAAATAAATGAAACGAACATTTCTGCTCAATAAAAAAAAAAAAAAAAAAAATACATGTGTTGCGATATCAAATCTAAATCCACCGGGAAAAATACCGTATCGAACAAAGTAGATCCAAGATCAAACTGCAAGTTTTGTACACTCTGATCTTGATCTACACTGCCCACAAAAGCAGTGTTGCGCTTGACAGCTTTAGGGTTAATGTATAGTTTAAGTATAATATTGGTTGATTGATTGATTGATTGTATGGTGTTTAACGCCGTTTTAAACATTTCTGTTATATCGCGGCGGCCAGTGCACCTATCCATGCATTCCTGGAGTTTCTTTTACCAGTACTACGCATAATATGCTTCCCAAGCTACTGGCGGCTTTTTCACATAGCCATCGTCGAAACAATGGTCAGCGGTGAGAGAGGAATGAATCCTGTCGCAATTACTATCATTAATCCTTGGAAAGAAATTGGCCGAGCCGGGCATTGAACCAGCGACCTCCTGTTCTCAAGTCCTGTACGATACCGACTGAGCCACCAGGGCTCGGCTTAAGTATTGTAAGAGTGATGGTCATGAAGCGTCTGTCAGATAAAAAAGATACAGGTTTAGAGGTACGACCCACAAATCTTGTTCCACTTGAGAATTGAATTTATAAGATGTGTAATGTTTTCTGTAAAACTCCATTATTTGCTCATATATGTATATACTTGGTTTCTTAATCATTAACACTTATATCCATCTAATTTTAGGCCACCTCGCTTTAAAGGCCGATAAATTGAGTCCAAAGTCTGGTCTTAATAGAGAGTTTCAAATTGATAGTTCACGTATTCTAAGTAACATGATTGTAAAACATCTGTCTGATAAAGAAATAAATGAACCATGCTTTGTGAAAAGGGGCCTTAATGCATCGGCGAAAAGTATCGACCCAGGTCAGCCTGCACAGTTCGCGCAGGCTGACCCGGACCGAAACTTGTCTCTGTTGGTCAATTTTCTGTATGTCAAAGGACCAGTCTACCTTATGATACAGTCGGTTGTTAGACATAATGGATTTTATGGGTCCCTAGCTATGTGATGACTTGCTTGGTATCATGCATTACGGAGATGCATACAGCTTCCTTTTACCAGAGCATGGAACGTAAATAGTAGTGGTACAACGATAATTCTTTATCCTGCTGAATGGAAATTATTACTGATTTATAAAAAGAAATAGGTTGTGAGCTTTTAAAGGAAATAATTAACCTACCTAAGAAATCCTTGCTTGATAGGCAATGAGAAAATCAGCTTATGAAATCATTGTGGGAAAAGGAGAAAATGCTGGTAAGGAGTACATGTATTTTCTCCTTTTCACATTACTGTTTTCTGCCCTTTTAAAGATATATATCATCATATGAGCCACATTTAACCTGTGGTTTCCAAATGCTTTCAATTTGGACGTGTCTAAACTTTTCCGTCGTCTGGTAATTAGTTATTTGAAGAAGCTTGAAGATTTGACCTTTTACCCTTTACCACAATGCCGACTTTTAACAACCATGAACAAGAAGACCTGAAAACATTGTGGAAAAAAATGAAAAATTTTGTTGGCCGGCATTTTCTCGTTTTCCCATATTGTCTTCTTCCCCCCTCCCCCATAATAATAAAAAAAGAGTAACATTTATACTGATTTCTGCAAAGGCTTTCAGTTTGAACAAGTCAAAAATTGTGTTGTTTGGTAAAGAATTAAGGTCAAGTCTTTAACGGATGTGTAGGACGCCCATTGCCTGTTGTCTTCGCAAAGATATCAGGGGCCGTCTTCACCAACCATTCTTAGGAACATGTTCGGTCTTTATATATGAGACTTTCTTAATATGAAAGTAACACAACATTTGATTGTCTGAAACAAATGGTTTTGCCAATCAAATGTTCTGTTACTTTCAAGTTTGGAAAATTCTTTAAAACAAGATTAAGTATTTCTTTTATGCTTTTCAATAATTTATAGAAATCTAACAGTGAATTATACCCTTATACATTTTATTTTTGACATGCCAAGAATATTTATAGAACATGGATGCTTTTTAAGCGAGTGAACTTCATATTTTATGACGTAGTCAACATCACTCATACCGTCATTATTACAGCGAGGTCATATCCGACGAGATTGAATAGATCTATTTCGCTTGAAAAGCGCACACATTTTAAACGATGAGCAAAACTTAAAGGTAAAAGAAAGATTAAAGTGAAAAGCATAAAAGGAATATAATATTTTTGATTCAGTATATGATCGAAATTGATTTTGTCTCGTGAAAGCAAAAGGTATATTTCCACTAGTGGCTTTGCCAGTCGTAATAATATAGCCTTCACTTTTCACTAGAATTTTGGATCATACACCGAAACAGACAATCATCCTCTATATCCTAAAGAATGGTTGGTGAATATAAAGATAGAATCATACAGTCTAGCAGAGGTATTCATTGAGACGCCTAGCATCTGACTTTTTTTTTTTTCTTTTTGGAAAAGTCTTAAGGTTTTCCACATTACCGATATTGATTGTAGGCCTAATACGCGAAAATGAATAAGAAATATAGTTTTAAACTTAGGGAGAACGAATTTTGACGGACTCATGGTATACACCTTTTTAACCTTTACCAAACGACAAAATTTTAGACCAGTGCAAATTGAAAGCATTTGCAGACGACAAAATAAATGTGACTCAAAAATTGAAATTTGTTTTGGAATGGTTAGAAAACATTGTGGGGAAAGGAGAAAATGCTGATTACCAGCATTTTCTCCTTTTCCCACAATGTTTTCAAAAGGCTTCTTCTTCGGGGTCGTTAAAGCCTTCGATTGTGTGGTAAAGAGTTAAACAATTCGTTTCTATGCAGTTGTTTTCACGAAAGGTGTATGCTTTTTTTTTCCAGTCCTATAATTTTAAATGCCCCTTTTTAATGTGTTAACAATACATATATTTTTAGATATTGTTAAATTAGAATAAGGTTAATGTAGTAATAATCACTTCTTTTTCTCTTACAATTGTATATCTTGTTTTTTATTGTTTGACACCTATCAATCGTTTTAATGACCATCTCACTCGACGACCGATGGATTTTATCGAAACAGTGATCCTAGAGCTTTTAAATGTATTGTTCAAATAGTGTACCTCTTATAGCCATACTTATGGTATGTCTGTTGTAAACGTTCTTCCCTTATGTATTAACTCTCTACCAAACATTGAACGATCCTCAGAAAGACAGGCTTTTGGAAACATTGTTGGAAAAGGAGAAAAAAGCTGGTTTCCACCATTTTCTCCTTTTCCTTCAATGTTTTTTTTTTCTATGTGAAATACAAATTCCATTACTTTAGCCACACTTTATTTTTCACTATGGACAGGTCTAAGATATTGTCATCTAGTTAGAAGTTTTACAACAGGACAAAATTTTGTGATTGTCCAAATTGAAAGCATATCAGATGAGAAATTGAACTTGGCATAACCCTTATCCTGCTACATAAAAGAAATGAAACTTTCAAAACGATAGTATAAGCCCACCTTTTCCTATTGCAAAGGTATTTTGGAGAAAAGATATCTACTTAGCGGACAGTGTAGATCCAGGATCAGACTGCACAGAACGTGCAGTCTGATCCTGAATCTACACTGTCCGCAAAAGGTCAGTGAGTCTCGATGAGCAGCTTAAGGGTTAAATGAAGGTTTCATCTACGTGTAAAGGTAAGGCATGGGTTACAGGGAACAGCAAGTCTGTTATAATGACAACCGCGGGATCTTGATATTTATGTAAATTTGAAACAATTACATAAAATCTTAACTAAGCCACAAGCTCTTTCTCCTTTTCCGGCAATGTTTTCTAACCTATCAAAGAACTCCAATTTATTTGTACAATTTTCTAGTTTGTCATCTGCAGATGCTTTCAGTTAAGAAGACTTCACAATTTGTCGTTTGAGAAAGGGCTGGGGTAACTCTTTGCCTAACGACAAAATGTTAGACTGGTCCAAATTGAAAGCGTTTGCAGACGGCAATTCAAATGTGGCTCAAATGATGGAATTCGTTTTTACTGGGTTAGAAAACAGAGTGGGAAAAGGAGAAAATGCTGGAGACTTCTTGGTTGGGGTCGTTAAAAGTCGGGATTGTGATTTGAAGAGTTAATTACAGAACATGCTCTTGTTAGAGTCCAATTTTTTTTCATTCGCTAAAGGGTTACTTTGTCATCTGCAATTGCTTTCAACCTGGACATGTCTAAAATTTTGTTGTTTGGTAAAGATGTAGTAGGTGTTGATGTTTTCATAACATCTCGAACATGGACTTTACATTTTTATCTAATTTAACTCGGCTAGACATAAAACTTTTAGACCACTTCATATTGAAAGTTTTGGAGAAGAGATTGAATCTCTCTCAAATCAAGGGAATTCTCTTTGATAGGATTGGAATCATTTTGCGAAAAGGAGAAACAGCGGGTCACCAGCATGCTTTCTTTTCCAATATTATTTTCAGAAGCCTTGCAAGAACCTTTCTGTTGGTCTTGAGTAGAGGAAGCTGGATATTACACACCATAGACCAGGAAACTGGACAAACTTTAGACATTTCCAGGAAGTTTTTATATATGAGCCATGCCGTGGCAAAAGATGACTTAATACATCTCTGTGCCGCATTATACCAAGCAAGACATCACATAATTATGGATCCATAAAAACCATTTTGTCTAACAACTGACTGAATCATGAAGTAGACTATTCCTTTGAGATGAAGAAAATTGACCAAAAGCAAGAAGTTTCAGCCCAGGTTAGCTTGCGCGGACTGCACAGACTGGCCAGGGTCGATACTTTTTGCAGATGCATTAAGCCCCCTTATCACAAAGCATGGCTCATATATCTAAAGTAGACCTTAAAGATCTTCTTTTCTCGAATCACAAGGCATAGTGGTTTAAACACTTGATATGTAGCATCACCGGATGATTCATTTTCAAACGTAATCAAAACTGTGTCCTTGAGGGGCAAAAAGGCCACGCCGCAGGAGCCACAGATTAAACATATAGTCAAAATCGGAAGAATATGTTGTTGTGTAGAAGAATATGTTGTTGTGTAGAAGAATATGTTGTTGTGTAGATCATGTTTACACTGCATATAGCATGGATATCTGTGCAGCCGGCTACATGATCTTAAACCTACAATTTACGAATTCCTCAGGTGTAACTGCTAAATAGTCTGAAACCTGCTAAATAAATGAAACGAAAATTTCCACTCAAGAGTAATTTAAACCCTGACATTGCGATTTTAAAGTTGATTTTCACCGGAAAGAAAATACCCTACTTTCTATGCAGTCAGATATTAATGTAGACTGTCTGCAAAAGGTCCGTGAGTCGCGATTGGCAGCTTAAGTGTTAAAATCAGGTAGTTTACTTTCACTGATTACAGAAACTATTTTATTGTACTCTAAGGGTTGATATTTGCGCTATCAGCCTTCGACAAATTCAGATGTGCCATGCTCTGGGAAAAGGGGGTATAATGAATCTTTATAATGCATAATTCTAAGCAAGTCATCGCATAATTATAGATCCTTAAAATCTATTATGTATAACACCGAGTGAATCAGGTGGTATACTGGTCCCTTGAAATGTAGAAAAATTACCAAAAGCAACAGCGTTTCGACTCAGGTCAGCTTGCGCGTACTGCACAGGATGACCTGGGTCGATACGTTTTTCAGATGCATTAAAACCCTGTTCACAGAGCTTGGCTCAAATTTATTTCATCCCGGCATATTTTACAAAACATTCAGCTGTTAAGTCATCTAAACACCCTCCAAAATCATGATCAGGTTGTTAAGCGAGGACTGGTACATGTAACAAAGTACCATAAACCACTTGAAAGACACTTAAATAATTGAGTCAGGCTCGAGAAAATGGGATTTAATGCATCTGCAAAGAGTATCGACCAGGTCAGTCTGCGTAGTTCTTGTAGGCTGACCTGAGGAGAAACTTGATTTTCTTAAATTTTCTGCAAGTCAAGGGTCTTTTCAGCCCGATGATTTAGCCTAAGTTTTAAATAAATGGCTTCATATTAGTGACGACTTGCTTGGTATAATCCACCAGGAAGATGCATTACACCCCCTTATCCGAGAGCGACGCTTGTTTTGTGTAACCTTTTCTTCCTGTATGCATTATGAGTTGTGTTGTATCTCTGGCTTACTCTAAGGTTCAGTGATCAAGGAGATGAATTTGTTGCATGTATTTGAAATCTTGGTTTACTCCCTGCTAGTGGGGCTAGTCATGAGGCAGTAATGTTGGGCAAGGCACTACATAGCCTCAGCTTAGTTGAAACCAAGGTAAGATATTAAATCATCAATTTGTGAGGTATCACTGTGATGTAAATGTAACATATGAGCCATGCATTGTGAAAAGGGGGCTTAATGCATCTATAAAAAGTATCGACCCTGTCAGTCTGCGCAGTACTCGCAGACTGACCATGGCCGAAACCTTTTGCTATTAGTCAATTTTCAGCATGTCCAAGGACCCTTCTCTCCAATGATGCAGTCGGATGTAAGACAGAAACGGACTTATGGCTCCATGGTCATATGATGACTTGGTTGGTTGGTAGCATGCATTAAGCCCCCTTTTAAAAGAGCAGAGTTAGTATCTATTGTTGAAAGCCGTGCAAAAACGTGTTCAAACAAGCAAACAATAACAAAAAGTAGCAATTAAAATGACATCTCTGAACGTTTTCTACAGAAGGTCTTGACGTCTGATCCATGTTAAGTACTATTTAGTTCTTAACTTTAGTTTACAAAAAGAAGGACTTCATTAAACTATAACTAAAGCACTAAACGAGTTGCGCTCTGTAAAAAGGGGATTTAATGCATCTGCAAAGAATATCGAACGTCGCACAGGCTAATATGGTCGAAACTTGCTATTTGTAAATTTTCTGTGTGTCCAAGGACAATTGTACCTCCAGACTATGCCGGCTGTTAGACTAGATGACTTTTATGGATCCATCATTATGTGATGACTTGCTCGGTATGTTACATCACGGAGATGCATTAAACCCAATTTCTCAGAGGGCCGCTAATTTGATTTCATACGATTTCGTTTAATCGTGATGTGGGATGAAAAAAAAGAAAGATCGTTTTGGGTTTTAACCACTGAGCGACACAAGGCCACTTGGCCTCCTTTAGCCATATAACACACAGTCCAGGGTTTCAACAGGCCTGAGAAAGAAGCCTTCTGAAAACATCGTGGGAAAAGGAGAAAATGCTGATCACCAGCATTTTCTTCTTTCCCACAATGCTTTCTACCCTATCAAAGACAGAAGTCGCCAGTCGAGCTACATTTAACTTGTGGTCTGCAAACGCTCTCAATTTGGTCGAATAAAAAATCTTGTTGTTTGGTAAAGAGTTAAAGTGTGTCTTCTTGATCCAGGTATGTATTCACCAACAATTCTTATTTTCATTTTAAGTCTAGTTTTAGATTTAGAAAGTCACAAAGCTCTGATTGTCTGAACCACTTGGTTTACCTAATCAGAAATTGTGTAACTTTTAAATTAAGAAAATTCGTGAGAACAGGACTAACAATGTTCTTAAGAATGGTCCGATTATCTAAATATATACAGCATATTTCAGTAGAATATAAATGTTGTGCTTATCCCTGACAGTAAAATAGGTAAATAAATATTTTTCGAACGATCAAATGTCTCAATAATTTATGCATGGCCAAATTGCCTAACAGTTCTCCATGCTGTGCATCTGTCCGAGTGTCCATTTGTCTGTTCATCCGCCCTTCTAAAAGAGTCATCTCAGTAACTCGGAGAAAACCTGTTGCCGGTAGATGACTTGAACACGGTGCCCTCGGCTAACTGGACATTGTTACACCAACGGACATACCCTGACCCCTCGATGCCAGCATTTCAGATAAACAAGAATCTTTTAGTTTCTAACCAATAAATTCCCAGTCATATAGAGCAACGCTAAGTACTCCTCCCTGCCCACCCAAGTTAGCTTTTCACGCTAAGGGAATTGAAATATAAAATACCAAACTCTTAACTCTTTACCTGATGATATCATTTTAGACTTGTCCAATTTAAAAGCATTTCCAGACGACAAAATATATTTGCCTCTAATGACGAAACTTGTCTTCGAAAGACTTCTGAAAACATTGTAGGAAAAGGAGAAATGCTGGTAACCAGCATTTTCTCCTTTCCCCACAATGTTTTCAGAAGTCTTTTTCATCAGGGACGTTAAAACTGGGGATTGCTCTGTAAAGGGTAACCCATGTCTTTGCTTCCTGAGTGTATCCACCAGCTAACATATCCTAACCACTGTCAATAGTATTCGGTTGTCTGATTTAATCTGCAAGGACAGGAGCTCAGGAAGTTAATTTCCTTCAATGCCTAGGAAGCAAACTTTGAACTTGACGCGCTGCTCTCTTTTAGGCTTTGAATGCATTCATATTAATGTACTGTTAGAAGATAAAGTTAATTAGGACCATTTGATATTTTTTACAGCCGTTTTAACGTACCTACACATCCCTTTGTGGACACAGAAACACAGGAAGCTAAAATAAATACGAACGCCCTCTGACGCATAAAGACTCGCATGGGATAGATTTCAAAACGAAAGTAGACAAATTTTCGTTAGGTACACGTAAACAGTTTGTTGCGAATTGGCCATGATCAAAATTAGAAATTATGGAGAAAGGTAGGTTTTCAATGCAATTTTGATAAGAAGAGTAGTTATTACACCCATGAATTGAGTTACATTAATGAAAAGAAGCATTTAATTTATCTTTGAAACGAAGGTCATAATCTTTCTTTCTTTGTGCTATAGGTTAGACCCCAAATGCAAAATGAAGAGGTCATGGAGCTGGTGGCTATTTTTAACCGCGATAAGGGAAGGGTAAAGCCGTAGAAGATTGAAAAAAAAAAAAAAAAAAAATGGTAACGTGCTATTTTAAATTTTATACCCAGATTATCGGTTGTTTCGAGTTTAAATTTAGCTTGCCATTTTCAGACTAGTAGGCTGGGTTTGGATTGTGTGAATTTTGGAAAATAGACAAAAATTGCCGATTTTGTCGTGTTTTTCGGACTATACCATTGATCGGATAAAGTCAGCGATTTCACTGTTTTACAAGCTGAACATGATTTAATTTTAAAAGCTGAAACAATTTTGATTTGGACTATGTTGTTGCATTTAAATGCTTTTGTCATTCCAGACTGATTTTTAGACCTTTGAAAACAGAATTCCTGTGTCGGGTGTTGTCGGCTGAGACGAAAACAGTGGAGAACTGTGTTTCGCCGTCTTAGAGTGACCAGGAAGTATTTTTGCAAAGTATTTAATGGTATAAAGATCTGCATTCTCTTGCAGTTTATTGACGATTAAGATGCTATGATTTGGGCAAGTACACTAAACCTTGTTATTTAAGCACAAAGTACATTACATTTCTGGTATCTTGATGTATTGTAAAACTCAAAATGCAACTTAATGTCCCGAGTCGTCGTCATATTGATCTTTATGCTAATTCAAAAACATAGTCTTCTGACTTCTATAATTAAAAAAAACTTTTTCATTGTAGTCTATCTTCCTTTAGTAACATTTTAAAAGAACTTGTCTAAAGCTTTAATATGAGAGGCGCTCTGGCAAAAGGGGTTTAATGCATCTCAGTGCTACATCAAACCAAGCAGGTCAACACATAATTATGGAACCATAAGGTCCATTTATCTAACAATTGACTGAAACATGGGGTAGAATGGTCGTATGACATGCAGAAAATTTACAAATAGCAAATTGCTTTTTTATCTAGGTCAGCCTGCGCGGACTGCGCGTGGGTCGAAACCTGTTGCAGACGCTTTTTTAAATCCCCTTTTCACAGAGCACGACTCATTTGATTTGCGCCATACAGAGATTTTTCATCTGACCTGGACGACTGCATTTTCAAATCACATATATGTAGATTTAGTTCAAATGTAAATTCAACTTCGGCCACAGACAGTGTACATGCACGAAAATTCGTATAGTAAAAAATTATTTAATGTTCTTTGGTAAGAAAACAGAATATATTATCACATGCATATCCACACAACGTGCTTATTGTCAACAATCGTTTGCACTTAATTATCTGTTCCAGTTTTAGACAACATATGGGTCTAGTAAGTTGATTCCGGTAACTATTTTACTCCCAGATGGAAAAGATCATTATATATCGAAATACTTTATTCGTTGTATTTTTGGCGTCTGATCGTATTTTACAGTGTTTTCTGTTGTATAAACTTATGGACAAAAAAGGCATTCATTAACTTTTTACCAGATTACCAGAAGACAACTTATCATAGTAGACTTATCCATATTCAAAACGTATGCAGACCACAAATTAAACATGGCTAAAATGATGGACTTTGTTGCTTATAGGAAAGAACACACTGTTGTTAGGAAAGGAAAAAATGTTGGCAACCAGCATTTTCTCCTTTTCCCACATTTTTTCAAGTCTTTGTCCTCGGAATCGTTGACACTAGGGATTGTTTTCGTAATTGTCGAAGTGGACGAAGAAAAAAAGTTCAGGAAATTATGTTTATAATTCCGTGTAGTCACTCCACCAGCCCTACCTCACTTATATGAAAATATCTATGGGTGGGTTAACCCGGTTCCAAAAAGTTTAGTTCTTTACGACCTTTTAGGGAATATCTTTTGGAATATTTTGAGAATATATTTAGATAACGAAGACCTGTCGACAGCGGATCCATCAAAATCCATCACTGAATTATGAGGTACATCGGTTCCTTGACGTCCAGAAAATTGATCCATAGCAAAAGGTTTCGAGCCAGGTACGCCTGCGCGGACTGCGCAGGCTGACCTGGTGGATACTTTTTGCAAATGCATGAAGCTCCCTTTTTACAGAGCATGGCTTAGTTTATATTTTCATCGGTCCTTTAACATAGAATGCTACATCCATATATTTTCTGGCAAATTTACAGGGAAAATCACAAATATGAATCTAAAATACATGTATCCTGTATTGTTCTGAAGCCTTTTTTTTTGCATCGTACCATATCTTATGCCAGATGCAAATCCTTACGCGTGGACGTATACATGCACTAGCCATTTAGTATGAACCCTCAAACTATTTCCGATCCATTGTTTCCAGATCGTCGAACGTTCTTGAAAGACAATTCATTGATAAGTTACGAGAGTAAAACTTTGGAGGTGAAAGACTGATTTTGTACACGAAAAAATCAATCATTTGGCTCATTCGATTTGCTTTACATTTACAAACATGAGCTGATTTATATCTTTATCCTGCATTTTGGGTATACTACAATCATTCATTGTTCTGATGTTCTTAAAGACGCTAAACATATAAATTGTACAGAGGTTAAAATCGAACAAGACTTTCAGAGGACACGTTTGAAAACGAAAGTAGCAAATTCGTCCTATGATAACTACATGAATTTTGATTTAGAAGTATGCGATACGGATGCTTAATAGTGACTGTGAAAACTATTCTGTGCTAAATTTACCAGCTTAGCAACACCTGGTTGGGTAAGTCAAGTAAAAATGCGGAAGTGTCAAAGTTATCGTTATGGAATTTAAAAATTGATACTTCTCTAAGACCGTATTCACCAAACGTTCTAAATTGTATTCTTTGTCTAATTATAGATTTAGAATGTAGCGCATTTTTTATTGGCCTTAGCATTCGGTTTAGCCGATGAGAAATTTTGTTACTTGCAAATTAAGAAAATTCCTGAGAATTACACTTGCAAAGTTTGCAAGAATGGTTTGTGAATACTGATCCTGACAGCTGTGTTATCAGTCACTGATTACTTTATGTGTCGATAACTTTTGGTCATCTAACCATTTACCACATGACAAAATTTTAGCCTTGTCCAAATTGAAAGCAATAGCAGACGACAAATTAAATATTACTCGAATCACTGAATTTGTTCTTGAAAGTATGGAAAATATTGTGAACAAAGGAGAAAATGCTGGTAAAACATCATAATCCAAAGTAAATATAAGCTATTGCAGAGATACGTGGACATCTGAAAAAGAAGTAGGAGGGGTTTCGATTTTATTAAATGGATATGTACTTTTGTTTTGTTTATCATTATTTATTCTTATAGGGTGAAAAAAAAAAAAAAAAAAAAGCGGCAGTCTTATTCATTTCAGTCATTTTATTACCAGTGTCGTGTTAATTGATCAAAGTACAGTCATTGTTGTGGCTTCATGCCAAATACATGTATTACCTCTGTCTGGTGTGAGGTTGCATAGATAACGTACGATCGATAGAAAATGCAATACTGAATAACGCGGGACTCTCTCATTCAATTGTTGTTTCTAGTTCTTAAACTGAAAATATCGAAATTCTAATGATGCTTGTCACATGACTGTTCACCACCTTCACTCAGCAAAATAATGAGGCAACGAAATAAATGGAGTCGAAATACATTGGTTTCCAATCGCAACAATCTTGGTCATTAGACCTCAGACTCCGAATCGCTCGGTGTAGTTGAAATGTGATGCGGAGAGAGATGTAGAAGTTTACAAAGCAAGTTCAAAAAAAGAGGGGGTTGGAAACATTGTCATAATAGAAGCACAGGAAGTTATTTTCGCTGTTGTAGCCGCATATTTACAGGTTTTCAATTTCAGATGTGTATATAAAAATGAATCTTTGTGGAATGTACATCAGTTAAATTTTGCGAATTCCAACCATTGTTTACAAAATTGACACAACACAGTTTCCGCCTAGCTAAGATCTCTTCCCTTTTACTAACCTCTAACATTTCTTTATTCTCTGGGACCATCACCCTAGTTAACCCAGGTGTGAAGTATTACCATCCTGGCACATTTAATTGCAAAACCGGCGTTTTTATGAATATTCATAAGATTGCGAATTACACCCAATAGCCAGTCGAATTGTCGATAACATAACGATACTCTCTTGTAGTGGAGGATAATCACATTTCTTCCGTTACTATGAATAAACCGGGTAAAACCCACATCATTATCCTTAATATGGCGGCCGCCGGTGGGCCTTCCTTCTGTGGCATTTGCCTTACGACAATCCAGGGCAGACATTACGAATCCTTGTATACAAAGGCAGATATTCAGAGACTTTAAGCTGGAACTCTTTCGGGGTGACGTCGAATGTTTTTTGTAAACTTTCGTCAATGATGTTCACGGCCTCAGTCATATTTAAAGTATCTTCAAGCTTGATTTGAAAAAAGCGATTTGATTGGTTTAGACGAGGTAAAATAGAAATGATGGCATATGGTTGATTAAAACAGATTAAATTTTCTCACTGAAAAACAGAGATTAGCAATCAAAATGCCTCATGAATAATTCATAAGAACGAGAAAACATACGCGAGATAACCCAGGGGCGATGAATGTAGTTTACGGAATACATCGGAACTGGGTCAACGAGGATGGACCCAGGTCAGCCTGCGCGGACTTCGGAGACTGACCTGGGTCGATATTTTTTGTAGATGCATTAAGCCCTCTTTTCCCTTTTCATACACACATTATGTTACAAATTCGCAGCTGACAAACTTGGAAATATCATTATACAGTGTTGAAATATCACATTGAAGTGAGGTTTAGCACATATTTATGCATATGTATAAGAAGGCGAAATTTACAAATGCAATTCCTATTCGCCTTTGGTTATCAAAGACTTAAATGATTAAAGGCCCAATAGTGGCAAAAATAATGCAGATTAAAAAATGCATTTGAATTTAAATTTTACCACTTAAAATATGGAAAACATAGTGAAGATGGCAATCTATTATTGTATGGTCGGTCCAAGTGTTAGTTGCTGGCAGAAAAATGAATTTCAAAATCAGGCAATCTCTGCTAGCGACTGACACTTGGACCGACCGAACAATAACAGACTGTCATCTTCACAATAATTTCCATACTTTTAGATGGTATCAAATTGAAATGCATTTTAACATCCACTTTGTTTACTTTTGGCAGCTATTCATACTTTAATATATGGTCAGTGATCTATATCTCACAGTAAGCCTTTGACTGCTTCCACACCAATTGAAAATTGTAGATCTATTGCTTTGGTGTAAACAAAATATTCGTGATTCGCAATGTTCTACGTAATCCTTTACAACACCAACAAAAACATTCGGTGAACCTCGGATGATCTGGTGATCAAGTCCCTCGGCCGTATCACGTTGCTGGATATGCACCTACCCGGTATATTTCTTCGCCGGAAGTACACCGTTTTACCGTTATTTAAACTGTAAGGCTCCTCTTCAAAAAGAAAACACGAATCACAATTTTCTATCGATGTCTTTCTGAGAATATTCCCGTCGGCAAACAGTGTGTACATTCAAATCTTTAGCGTGTTTTATCATTTCCGTTAGGAACTTTTATCGCCAGATCAATAGATGTGAATAACTTCGCTGTGGTTGTTCATGTCGTTGCTGAGCGATTTACATGGGCGCCGCCATGTTTAAGATCATGTGACTGGTAGTTCATAATGGAAACCTCCTTTATACGGTCGAGGTTAGATGTAGGCACTGAATCGGCCGAGCTGTGACGAGTACAACAAAAACTGCTGTAAAAAACTTGTTATTTGAGTGGGTTATTAAAGATCTATTTTAAGGTATGTGAATTATTGTGGAGTAAAAAGTCAAGGTATGTCCTGAGATTGCTGGTTGTTAGAACTGCGCCGTTCCCAATCAAATTCCAGCGCAAATTCAGAGTTTGGAAGTTGCGAACGCACCTTCCATTCTGACACCCGCATTTTTTAATCGTTATTTTATGAATACTAGATTAATCGCACATTCGTAAAAATCAAGGCGGACTTTAACAAAATTCATTTCTTTTTGGACTAAAAACAACAAATCAATTACAATTAATTCAGCTGTGCTGGTCACTCACTTCTCTGCATGGATCGGTGAAGTGATCGGTTGGTGTCGGTTTAAGTAAAGGCCGGGGACAGCACAAGCAATGGTGATTTATTCATTTATTTATTCATTTTTTGCAAATTTATAAAGAAACCGTGGTATAAGGTATAAGCCGTGCTCTGGCAAAAGGGGGGGGGGCTTAATGCATCTCCGTAATGCATTATACCATTATGAATCAATAAAATCCATTTATCAAACAACCGACTGAATCATGAGGTAGATTTATCCCTTGACATACGGAAAATTTAAAGGTAGCGAAAAGCTTCGGCCCATGTCAGCCTGCGCGGAGTGCGCAGGCAGACATGAGTCGATGCTTTTCGAAAATGCATTAAGTCCCTTTTTCAAAGAGCACGGCTCATACTTATTTGTCGCACAGCTACAATTTTCACTGAGAATTCTAGGAACACAAATAGACGCGTGACGCATAGAAAAGACGCTTGTAGTCGAAGCGTACTTTTAAGCGTGTTCACAAACCAGTTCACGAGCCCTATTTCTCGATATCCAAATTATATTTGATATACATCTGTGTCAACGATTGCTTATCGTGTACCCAAGTGGACGAAATGATTGTTTCAAAGATTCGAACCTTTAAATAATTCAGTCTTTATTCACGATCAAACATGGCACCATTTGTGACTCATTTATAACAAAAAAAAAAAAAAAATAAATAAATAAATAAATAAATAAAAAAAAATAAAAACAAAAATAAAAAACCGTGGGAAATATGAAGAGTTTTTCTTTACACTGATACAGATAAATTTTCTTTGACGTTCCTTTACATTTAAAGGGAAATAATTCTCACTTCAATACTAAATACAATCTCTAAGTTGCTTCCCTTGATGAGAGAGAGAGGGAGAGAGAGAGAGGGATGCAGGATGTGAGTGTGTATGCGTGAATGTAAAATGTAGTGGCGGAGAGAGAGATTTTTTTTTTTTTAGACGCAAGTGAACGAATGGATTTGGATGAAACACAGATACGGAAACAGAAAAGTCGGCAAATGCCGGTCCGACACAAGGTTTAGTAGGTGAACTGTGTTATTAAAACGTGACACGCCTCTCACTATTTTCAATTTAATAAACTGTATAAAGAACCAAACATGTTTCGGCTAACGCCTCATCAGTGGTGTGTAAGTATGGAGTGACGTCACACACACACACACACACACACACACACACATATATATTGTTAAACTATTGGAGCCACATTCGTTAAGCCCAGTGTGGCCAGAACTCGAATTAGGACAATAACAGAAAGGAATTACTTCCAACGGGCACGTAGATCACCGAGTCAAATATTTGTGTGCGCTCCAGCACATACATTTCAGTCCAATGTTCATGAAATTGTCCGGATACTTGTCTCGATAATATTTTTGACAAACCCGAACGTGGGTCACCTGGGGTTAAGAAAAAAAGTGGTCATTAAGTCAAAAGAGACATAAACCCTGAGAATTAACATTTCAAAATCACAGCCTCAGAAACTGTCATATCCAGCGTCATTCGTTTGGAAAAAATAATTCTTCAAGTTAGTCGATATATATAACCATATGATCCAATTTAGGAAAATTTGTGTCAAACGACAACTTGTTCTAAATCTAGTGAGAAAATGTTTTGCCTGTTCTACTGAAATTTTTCAGAATGTTTGTTTTGGCAATATTTGTAAGACTTAAGATGTGCATGTAGGTTAAGTCACCAAGATTCTACACTAGAAAAATAGCTTTATCAACTTAGAGGCCTTATTTTTGCAAAAATTCTTTTTAAGACAGTATTAAGTTAGGGAGGAACTGCAAATATTGATGGAACTTTTTCAGTTATTTTATTTTGATTATACCTTTTGATAACTTTTCTTTAAATGAAGTAACCCGGGTCACCTCTAACTCTTTTAAAGCTGTTCGTGGAGCATCAGGTACAGTTCTCACCAGATACATGTATCTCTTTTTCATGTAATTTTTAATTTTTATGTTTGTAACTTTAAGATGACAATTTAGAACTTATGCTTGCATAGATTAATCTCTTGTGGTTAGGTTATTTTGTATCTTGAATGCTGGTAATAGATTTTCCTTCTGAAATTTAAAAAGGGTGAAAACTTCCAACCCGTTGCACAACAGGCGACTCTCAAGACTGTCAGTCCTTTGAATTTGTTTTGACACATTTATTTTCGTCTATTGAAGCTAAGCTACCGTTAGTCATCAGTTACTTTAAAAACTTTAAACACATTGCAAATCTTTTCAGGGGTCACGCGTTAACACGTAGGCTGCTTAACGGAACTCACTCACACTGCTGACAGTGTAGATCAAGATCAGACTGCATAGAACAAGCAATCCTGATCTTAGATCTACACTATCGGATAGGAAGATTTTTTCTAAAAAAAGTTTGAAATAGCATTATTATTATTATTATTATTAATTTTTTTTTTTTTTTACTTTCGGCTTGATTTTCACTTATTTACCAGGATAAAGGTTAATCTGCATACCGTAGTCTTTCGAAACGATTACTGTCTGCAATTACGACTGGCTACATAGGGATGTTTTAGAAGCTGGTAGCTTATTGTTATTAGGTACTTGCTTTATCCATAAAGATCAGCAAGACCATAAAATCAAAAGTGCGTTAAACTAGCTCTACTTGCAGTCAGGCTGGGTTGAAATTTATAGGTCCTATTGAAAAGGCAGCTGTAATACCTATGAACCGGAATCAATCCTTGAGATTAATTAATTGATATCCGAAAATCGTTGTTTTACCTTACTACAATTAAATAACATGTTGGCCATCACATTTCAAAATGAGTCATGCTCTGGCAAAAGGGAGCTTACTGTATCTCCGTGATGCATAATACCTAGCAAGTCATTACATGATCAAGGATCCATAAAGTCACTTTTTCTAACAATCGACTGAATCAGGAGGCAAACTGGTCCTTGGACATGCAGAAAATTGACCAATAGCAAAAAGATTTACCATAGGTCATCCTGCGCGGACTTCGTTGGCTGACCTTGGTCGATACTTTTTTTAAAAACAGATGCATTAAGCCCCCTTTTCACAGGGCATAGCTCGATTACTTTCTAATGTGTCATTGATGAACAAGTTGTAACAAGTGTCACGGAGAGGGTTGGATATACATGTATAAGCACTTCAAACCTGCCTTGCTGTTGAGCTAGCTTTTACAGCGATGCGGTTTGGTGCAGTTCTCTCCGTGGAAGTTAAGCAACGTGCATTAGGTTAGTGCCTGGATGGGTGACCAGGCCGTTGCACGTTATATTTAGTGGCAGAGGTGGGATAAAGACAACTGCCGGGCTGGAGTTGCCTTACCCTCTTATGTTTCCCTGGTTTATTTGTACATAAGTCTCGGGGTCGAGACTTCTCGTAGGGGAGAGTAATGTCACGGAGAGATGTTGGATATATAACCAATTCAAACCTGCCTTGCTGTTGAGCTAGCTCTTACAGCGATTCGGTTTGGTGCAATTCTCTCCGTGAAAGTTAAGCAACGTGTGTTAGGTTAGTGCCTGGATGGGTGACCAGGCCTTTGCACGTTACACAAAAATCAGGCACAGAAGAAATCAGAATAGTAAGTTTCTGGCAAAGATTTTAGATATGCTTAATCCTATTGACCTGAAATTAACCTTTGTGCCTGTACGATAATTATTCAGTGATGGCGGTCGCGTGAATGAATATATTTGGGCACGAATTATCCTTGATATTAGTTTTATTTTCTGGTTTTCCGGCCACAACCTGTTCAAGTTTCCTGGTACAAATCATCCCAGATACGTAAAATTATCCTGAGTATCAATTGCACTGGGTACAATAGTGTCGGGAATCAATTGTCCCTGTACGAATTCTACAGGTACGAATTGTTCTGTAACAATAGCTGATTGTGGCGCTTTCTACAACGCTTTTGCAGAGAAATGAACAGCTACACTCCGCTCTCTCAAGGAAAAAGCTGCTGCGGGTCGAATAGAGTTATTTTCTCAACATGTTCAATGTACTAAAACAAAAAAGGTAATAGTGTGACACCATTTGCGGTTGTGGTTAATGGAGTGTGACACCAATTTAAAAGTCTATGGCTCGCACGGGATAGGTTTGAAAACGAAAGTAGACTACTTTTAAGCATAGTTATCCTGGTATTGCCAATCATTCAACATTTAGATTGTTAAGCGCGACACAAGGACCTTATCTGGACAGTGTAGATCAAAATCAGACTGCACAGAACATGCAGTCTGATCGTGGATCTACACTGTCCGATAAGGGGACCTATCTTTCCCCCAAAAATACCTTTGACATATCAAAATCATGGTTTTTGCTTGGAGGTTTCATTTCATTTTTTTACAGGATATGGGTTACTACAGTAAAAATACGGCGTATTTACTTATGTCCTACATTTTTGTAGGATCGAGAAACCACTCCAGATTGGAAAGGAATAGTCAGAACCTTAACGTGATCATTTTATCTGTTTATAGGTATACATCTATATGTAGGTCTATATGAAATGAGATTCGGTTCTTCTGACAGGCCTTTATCGCTACGATACATCTTCTATTAATTAAACTGCTGGTCACTTTAGGTATTTGAGCTGTGCTCTGTGAAAAGGGGACTGAATGCACCTGCAAAATGTGTCTACTCAGATCAGTCTGTAGAGTCCGCAGGCTGACATGGGTAGATATTTTTTTTTCTATTGGTAAATTTTCTGTATGTCAAAGAACCATTCTACCCTATGATTCTGTCAGTTGAACATAGACAAAATGAATTTTATGAGTCCATAATAATGTGATGACTGGCTCGGTATGGTGCATCACAGAAATGCATGAAACCCCTATTGACACTCATCTGTATATAAACATGAATTCGTCTTGATCACTTTCATAAGGTACTCGAATTTTTTCACCTTAATGTGGAGGGAAATGAGGTAATATTCATGAAAAGTCTAAGTACCGACTAATCAAATAGATTTGTGTTTCAGTTAGTAAACATTTCTAAGACTGAACTTAATGAAGCCCTGCGTTTCGATGGCTGGGCCTTCGGCGTCCTGTAGGAAATCAAAAAGTTCAGTATACACACGTCCAAGCAGGCTTGTCTTGTTCTGCTAGGGCCCGTTGTTTTTTTTTTTAATGAAAAAAACTTAAGTCTCTTGTTCTACTCAAATCCACTAACGCCCTAGGGTTCTGACTTCAATTGAGTTTGTTAGTTGAGGCATATTTCAGCAACATTAACAGACTGTAGTAACATTCTCAAATCCCGAGTTGACACTACATTTCAGACTCACCTACGCGAAGTAAATGGACTTTTAAAAGTCAATTAACAGACTTGAGTCCATTATTTTGCTGAGTTGAGTCCGAAACGTTGTGTCAACACAGGACTTGAAAATGTTACATAAGTTTGTTACTGTAAGTGGAATGCGTCTGGAATAATAAACTAAACTTAGGTACAAAAAGAGGATTGTTTGGACATTCAAGTAAAATAAGAGACTTAAGTTTTTTCGTGAAACCGAACCCTAGTGATTTTCATACTCGTAAAATTCTTTAGGGTTTACTTTGCACATAAACAATAAATGGATCCTCATCTTCGATTGTTTTCGTTCTTTGTTTCCACTTCGAACAGCACTTCAAAGCTTTACGCTACAATTTTAAGTATACTCTGACCTGTTTTGAATTTTTTGAGTGAATTGTGTCCGTTGTTTCGCCATACAGAAGTAGACATTAAGTGCAGGGATCAAATACATATGAGCCATGCTCTGTGAAAAGGGGACGTAATACATTTGCAAAAAGTATCGACCCATGTCAGCCTGTGCAGTCCGCGCAGGCTGACCTGGACCGAAACCTTTTGCTATTTTTAAATTTTCTGAATGTCAAAGGACCTCATCATTCAGTAAGCTGTTATACAAAACGGATTCTAGGGATCTATGATACTGTGATGATTTGATTTGTAACATGCATCACGGAGATACATTAAGCCCCTTTTGCCAGAGCGTGGCTATTATGTATGGGTGATGTTAGACTCTTTGTTGTTTCTTCGTGAAACCCTCACACTACAAATATACATGTATAACATTTTATATGAATAATTGTCGATGCCCCGTGCCACGCAAATTGCATGTCTTGCAACTCTGTTGTCTTGTCGGCTTCTTAAAGCATGGTGGATAAACCAATAACTACTTTTTATAATAAATTCACTCCTTTCTTCAACTTTTTCTATATTATTCAAAAAAGGAAAATACCTCATATTCTTGGAAATGTCTCTCTTTGTGTAGGATGCTCAGTGTTCGTTTTATGCTAGAAATCTGGTGAATTTGAGTAGTCTAGCCTTTTTTGAAAACTAATGAATTTACTAAAATTTATAAACTGGAATACCGTATCTTATTCTGGAGCTACATTTCTTTGTACTTACGGATACCCAGTCTGAGTACAGTTCGTAATTCATCGAGCAACGAACTTGCATCTGTAAACGGGAATGTAATATTCTGAAGCCCCCTTCCTATGTACCCACACATCAAAATATAGCTCTTCATCAAGCAACTCGCAAAAGTTAACTAAAATTCTAAACATTATCTTACAGAACGACATTGCATTTCAGTCCTAACGGTACTGACCATGGTTCAGAGAGCTGTGTGATGTAGTTAAAATCGAACTAGGCTATCAGGGGATAGGTTTGAAAACGAAAGTAGTTTTTATCTTCCTGCTTTAAATTCTATTGATATTGATAAAAATCTTTGATTTGGATTAAATCAAGTTTTGAAAACCCACTAGGATACACTAAACAGTCTAATAAACAAATGGACCGGTAAGTTTACTAGAAAAACGCAAGAGTTAAAGCTATTGAAAGACGTTAAACTGTTGCTAGTCTGTGTACCATGATCATAGATATGCGACTTTCTTGTAAACTTGCGACGAATATATCAAGGAAGTAAAAATAGACTAGACTGCCTTTACTTTTCATTAATTTAGACCAAACATAGGCATATAGTTTTTTTTTTTGTCGGTTTATAGCTGTTGCATTTTTTTCCCAGGAAAACCCGTGGGTATTTTATGAGCGGTCGTGAGTAATAAGCGGATCCATATTATATTTAAAAGCGTAGGATTAACTCTTCACCAAGCGACAAAATTTTAAATTATTCCAGATTCAAAGCATACAAGGACGACAAATGTTGGGTAAATAATAGAATATGTCCTTAAATGGTTGGAAACATTATGGGGAAAATGTTGGACTTTTCCCACTATGTTTTTAGAAGTTTTCTTCCTTAACATGGCATATATATATATATATTTGTGTGATTATGTATTTTGTGTTGAAGATTCAGTTTTTAACAGATTAAGTCCTTAAATCAAACAGATTTTGGTGTGAACTTGACATAAAATTTGTAATATTCATAGATCTTGTGATCAAAATATTTTGAAGCAGCAATTACAATTGACCAATATTCTTCATAGCCAATATCATTTACAAGTGTATAAACAAAGTCCATTACAATATGGATAAACGCCGATGTGTCATAAGGTATATTTATACGAAATAGAAAACAAAGAACGGGTATTTTGCATTTTGGAATGATTGCTTATATAAGTATAAATTTATATATACAAGAATGTACATGTGGTTTATTGTGTAAAAGATTTAATACAGAACTTTTTGTTTAGATCTAATGTTCTGGTTTAATCCTACCAGATGAAACACTTTGCCATTATACAGTTAAACCTTAAGCTGCTAAGTGCGACTCTGGGGCCTTTAATTGCGGACAGTGTAGATCCATGATCAGACTGCACAGAACGTGCAGTCTAATCTTGGATCTAGACTATCCGATACGGAAATATTTATCCTCCAGATATGACGTACATATGAAATAGCAAAGACACGGTTTTTACAATCGGCTCGAAAGTTTCGTTTCATTTAATCAGCAGCTTAAGGGTTAAATAAGGAATGTGTATCTTGATTTTCAGAGTATTTGTTTTTACAGTGAACGAATATTTCGGAATGAAAAATATTGTTCATAAAACAAAGATCTTAAGTGTTGTTTTGTTTAGGCTCTATCTAAAGTCAAAATGATATTGTTCTGATTAACGCAGGCAATCGCCATTAAATGAAGTATCATGTGACAAGGCGTTCTATTATTAGTATATCGCAGCTATTGTCATAATGCAATATCCGTGGTGTAATTTTAAAAGATTTAGTTTTGCAATTATGTTTAATCTTTGTAAGAAACATACTGAATATACCGAACAAAAGAACAGGAACTTGATATCACACAGTGTGGTGTCCGTGGTTGTGAGGTAGAGCGTCGGTCTCGTAATCAAAAGGTCTTGAGTTCGATACCCGGGAGCGGATGTCAACTTTGGTACTGTTCATTGGCCCACACATTCGGCGCGAGTACTGGTGTAGTTTCCAGGAAGCAGAATCGAGAGAGATTAGTATAAGTTGTAAGAACTTGTTTCTCAATCGGTGTAAAATAAATATGTTTAAACTAAACTACAGGACGACAAAATTTTAGACTTGTATAAATTGCAAGCATTTACAGACGAAATATTAAATGTAACTGAAGTGATCATATTTGTCTTTGAAAGCGTAGAAAACATCGTTGGAAAAGGAGAAAATGCTGGTCACCAACATTTCCACCTTTTCCCGCAATGTTTCTAAAGGCCCTTAACCCTTAGCCTGTTAAGCACGACTCGGTGTGCCATTGCGGACTGTGTAGATCAAGATCAGACTGCACAAAAAGTGCAGTCTGATCTTTGATCTACAGTGTCCTATACAGTATTTTCTCTACGTTGATATCGACTTTGAAATCACAATAGTCGGACTTGTTCAATCGAGTGGAAATTTTTGTTTCATTCATGTAGCAGTTTAAGGGTTACAGCACTGGCTTGTGAAGTAAAGGTTTAAGGTACAGGTACTGAAACCCTATATTCAACAATGCCGTGTTGTTACGAACCTGAAGAAACACATCATAGGAAAAGGAGTTCTTACTCCATCGTAACCAGTGTTTGCCTTTCAAAGACAAATGCCATTATTTGAACAATATTTTCCTTGTCTTCTCACTATCTTCATATATTTTGAGTTTAGATTAGTCTAAATTTTGTTGTCTGGTTAAGAGATAAACGTAGGTAACCTTTATGATTTTACCAGAAAGTTCAAACATCTGCGGTCTTACTCTATATTTCTGTCCAATTTTCACGTGACAATGGCGCTACTTGTCAGGGGCGCGCGTTCTTGTAAACAGGATCGTATTCAAACGTTATGATCTGGTCCGTATTCACCAACCAATCTTAGGAATATTCTTAGTCTTTCTCTTCAAGGTTTTCTAAATTTGAAAGTAACACAACTTCTGATCGGCTGAACCAACTGGTTTAGCCAATCAGAAGTTGTGTTACTTTCAAAGTTAGAAAATTCTGGAGAATAAGACTGAGAACGTTCTTAAGAATGGTTGGTGAATACGGAACCAGCAGGCCTCATAAAAATAAACGAGTTTCCGATCGCAAATTGAAAGCGTCAAAATTACACCTATATTCAGAATGTTATCACCTGGTGTATTTTTATATGCACATATAAGTAGTATTTACTGCGTTGTCTGCGCATGTCATATTCTTAGAAGATTGGCCTGTCTGTAATGACGCATCACTTACTCTGTATAGGATAAATATTAATACGCGGTGGGCATAACTGAAACTGTTGTTTAGTGCAAATCTTAGTATACATTTTCTATTAGTAGATTTAGGAAAAACTGGGATTTATTCAGGATTTTTCACAGACTTCAATAACAACAATAACAGTGTCCTCATCATGCTAGGCGTATACCGGGGCTGTTTCCCATGCCACTAGGGGCTGTGTTTATAAATGACTGGTGCATAGGTTATGTGCTAGGTACCCATGGCTGGATGAATCGTATCAATTAACGTTGTTTTGAATAAAAGCATATTGTATTAGGCTATGAAGTTCGCTGCATGGATTGCCGTCACGAAAATTAGTCCGGTTGCTCAGTACCCAGAATGTCCCAAAACAGAAAGATAGGATAATGGTATTTATTATGTCGCTGCAGCGGCGACACTATATTTTCATTCGCTTAGGAATTGTGACAGTGTGTCCTGCGTGACAATTGTTTATCATTTTTGTACAGTTGAGGTTAAATTATTAAAAAAAAAAAGTTCAAACAACTTATCTAAGGTAAATAATTGCAAGATTTTCATCTAGTCGAAATGTGTAGTAAACCTGGACGACTCTTACTTATCCTTGCAATTAGTCAATCCAATTTAAGTGAACAAGTCGGTCCGATGGTACGTAATTACAATTGCAGGAAGTCATGTTATTTCCTTTTTTTTTAGCTTAGCGCGGGAAAGCAAATGATCACATGAATTTTGATTCATCAATGAAAGACAAAGGAGTTGAAGGATAACAATTGACTACATGATTTGATTCATCAATGAAAAACAAAGGAATTGTATATATGTAAAAGAAGGCGTAGTTCATCATCTTCCCTGACAACGCGGTAATATTGGTAGTATTACATGGAATGACACTTTCAAGGTGATAGTAAAAACCCAAACTTTGCTATTTTAAAGGTATTTTTTTTTGGGGAAAGATATCTCCCTATCGGACTCTGTAGATCCAAGATCAGACTGCACGTTCTGTGCATTCTGATCTTGATCCACACTGTCCGCAAAAGTTCAGCAGGTCGCGCTTAGCAGCTTAAGGGTTAAGTCTTACCACAGGCCTTTGAAACTCTATTGGTCTATCACGGAATACTAAAATTTTCCTTGGTCGATCCTCAAATACTTTTTGCACTTGGTGCATCGCCTGCATACCACGGAACTCGAGTTTTCCTATACACCGTTACTATAAATAGCACATTGGCAACTGCCTGTATATTGTATATAGGATATAGAGGCAGTCGCCAATGTACTATTTATAGTAACGGTGTCTACAAAGGAAAATTCGTTATCCTGTGATAGACCAATAGAATTTCAGTGGCCTGTGGTCTTAAACTTCACGGCGACCTTGATGCTTTGTATCAATATTTTCTTGTCAGTGTTTTACAAGAAAATTTTATCTACGGTAAAAACCGAAATAATGTTGAAAGCGACATAAACACCACTGAATAAATCATTGAATATTTGATTAGATTGGTTTGAAATTTTCACCATTTTGGATTTACATAATTAGTGGTTTGTCATCTTTTTCAGGTTACTTCAAACGAAGATTATTTGAGGAAAAGATCAGTTAAGGAAGGACTGTACAAGTACACGACGGTAATCTTTTTACCCCCCCCCCCCAAAAAAAAAAAAAACCTCGAAATTGAAATCTAAAGCAGTAGATTTAAATCTACTGATTTTCTGTGATAGGCTAGAAAACATTGTAAACAGAATTGCATTCTTTTCCGCTATGTTTTCAATAGCCTTTTTACTCAGGGTTGTTCAAACATGCGATTATATGGCAAAGGGTTTGAAAAAATATTTATTCACAGAAAGCTAAAGAAAAAAAAATGGGGTGCTTTTTAAAAGTAGTGGTCCAGAAAGAAAAACAACAGGGCCGGTTTCAGGAAAAAAAGTTATGTCTCTTATTTTGCTCAAATCCACTAATAGACTCAGTTTTTGACCGAAGTAGAGTTCGTTATTTGAGACGCATTTCACTAGCATTAAGAGACTCCAATAACGATCTCAAACCCTGAGGTGATACAATGTTTCAGAGTCAACTCAGCAAAATAATAAATTTAAGTGTGTTAACTGAATTACGTGCATTTATTTACCCGAGTTGCGTCTGAAACGTTATGACAACTCAGAATTTGAGAACGTTTCTTAAGTCTTTTAATGTTACCTAAATGCACCTAAAACAACAAACTCAACCTAAGTCAGAAAATGATTCTGTTAACCGATTTGATCAAAATAAGGGACTTCAGTTTTTTTTCGTGAAACCAGACGCCGGATCGGAAGAAAATCAGTAGACACTGAAGTAGATATATACAACATACAAAAACATTGTTATTCCAAGGCTGACAACTGCAAAATGATTGAACAATTTAGATTGAATGTTGGACTGCACTCTTTCATATCAATAATCAAAAGGTTTGATTATTGCAGGATATCGTGGTTGACAGAGGCTTGCTTGGATAATGTGAAAGGGAAAATCAAGGCACCATGAAAATATAGGTCAGAACGACATATTACATTATTTTGCAGTCAAACAACTTCTCTTTACAATACATATGCCCTTCCTCTAAACTTCATATACAACACTTTCATTACACAAAAGGCAATGGTAATTGGTATATTTTACCCTAAATCAAATTTAATCTGTTTTCGTATTATGATACAGCTTTGTGTAAAATATGAGTCCAATAGACTAATTATTATTCAAATGGTAAGTACGAAAAAATGAAAAGTAGTATTTTCTGAAAAAAAAAAGTTGGCAAATGGCCACAACACCGATGATAATAGATGGAGTTTATCCTAAATCGAACGTGACTTATCTTTTATAGTCTGTAAGCATATAAATTGATTGATTGATTGATTGAATGGTGTTTTACGCCGCTTTCAACATTAGTTCAGTCATGTCACGGCGACAGCTTACATATTCATGCATTTCTTGGGTTCCATCAGTACTAAAGTAGGGCTCTGAAGTGTCTTGCCCAAGGACACTCCCATGAAAAACCCAGCGGATCAGGTGGGGTCGAACGCGAGGCCTCCAGATTACGAGTCCCACACTTTACCACAGAGCCACGCAGGACCCTGTAACGTTATGCTTCTGTCTCGATCGTATAGTGGATTTTTCCTTTAAATTAAACAACCAAGTCAAAGGTTTTCACACACAACATTTATTTTAAAACATTTTCTTGTATTTTCCTTAGTCCTTCTTCCCAGATCTTATCACGCAACCTGATGGTACCAATCTCTCTCGCGATCGTGCATCTCAAACCGCATTTATATAGAGTCAAAACACTTTCACTATCATTATCGATATTCATAGGGCATCAATAGCCAAAATTCTAAGCAAACTAGACTCTCAAAACACACGCCTATCTGGAGAGCCAGAATTGTTGATAACTAAGTTTTCACTCATAACGTTACATATCTCCCTTTCTCAAGATAAATGTCTATCGAGACATATTATCAGACAAAAAAGGTAACGTTATTATATTCCCATATTCCCATTTAATGGTTGTAATGGTTTGCACTGCGATTAAGTCTGAGAAAAAAAAAGACGACACAACAAACATTTTACAACGTTGACTATATATATATATATATATATATATATATAGACAAAAAAAAAATGAAATAACCCGGTTATTACCGGACCGACACAAGTAAATTAGATAGGTAAATTGAAAATAAGACGTAACGTGCCTATAATGCGTGTATTTTCATTATAAAATAACTAAACAAACATGTTTCGGCTATCGCCTCATCAGTGTAACGTTGTTACTGACGGCAACGTCATTCATTACGTCACTTCCCTTGTAACGTCATTGAAGAGTATAATAAAAGGGGGGGGGGTTCACTTTGAACAATGTCAGGCATTAAGTAAAGGTTTGAAACAATCAATGAAGTATTTTTCTTTTGCCAACCTGATTGATAGCTTAACCGAATGTAACTTGTAAAAAGGAAATATTTTGAATTTAATTTCGTCCCTGGAACAACTGTCTATGTGACTGCTTAATGATAATTGTCGGGTTGATGGATCTCTAATTTGTTGGGCATGTACAGTTCGACGTGTTCTTAATTTATCCCCTGTTTGTCCTATGTAGTATTTTCCGCATCCATTGCATGTAATAACGTATAGGACATTTTGTACATCGCAGCTCATGTTTGCATTAACTTTGAATAATTTACCGTTAAAATTGTAGGTAAATCCTTCTGGCATGTAAAGACAGAGGCTGCAATTTGATCGACCACATTTTGTTACTTTATATGTGTCTGTATTTGTTTCCGTAAATCTGGCTTTAGTAATGAGTGTTTTTAAATTTGGGGGCTGTCTTTTACTTTTTATAAATGTTATGTCTTTGGTGGCTTCTTTCATCCTTTCGTCGGAATTTAATAAATACACGTTATTTTTAAATATGCCGAACATTTCAAAATTGTTTGGGTTAAATGTTGAAATATATGGTATTGTGTTTTGACTACGTTGGTTATTTATTACTAGCAGGTTTTCTCTTGGAATATTTAAAGCTTTGTTTATTCCTATTTGAATTATACGTTTAGGGTATTTCCTAGCAGTGAGAGCGTGTTTTAACTCCAACAGTCGTTCATTTCTTGTTTCGGGTTTTGAAACTATGGTGCAAATTCGTCGGGCTAAATTGTATGGTATGCTATTTTTTGTATGCTTGGGGTGGCATGAAAGGTAATTGAGGTATTGCTTGGTGTCTGTGTCTTTGAAATAGATGTCAGTATTAATTTCCGTGTTTTGCTTTGTTATCAAGATATCTAAAAATGATTTTTTGTCAACTTCTATCGTGAATTTAATGTCGGGATGTAAATCATTTAGGAGTGTATGGAAGGTTTCAAGTTCTTGTTGAGTGTATTTCCAGAATATGAAACTAGAATATATATATATCAGAAAACCCCTACTGCTGAACAAAGTATAATTAATCATTCCCTTCCAGATTAATTTACTAGTTCCTCGTAGAATTCATCAAAGGCTATTAGGGCAAACCGTTAAATCTCCTTGAGTTAAAGGAAATACTGCTTTAACAAAAACATGAGGAAACGTAACCATTCTCAACCAGATCAACTGACCACCTCATCAAACAATGCAAACGCCTTTATGACTTTCTTTTAAAGCTTCCTATGTTAAAGGAAAATAACTGCTCCAACCGTAAAACCATGAGATTAATCATTTACAACCAAATTAATCTACTGTCTCATAAAAAGATACCGAAACCTTTATGGTCGCCAAAGCTCCTTATAATAAAGGTACATACTGCTTTAACCATAAAACTATGAAGTACATTATAGCATTTCAAAACACAATACACAATACAATGCAAGTCTAGTTTCTAAATTTCTTCTGAACTCACAAAGTCCACTTTGTGGTACTCTTTGGCAAAACTGCCCCCTGGTTCGTCGACTAGTTTGGAGGCGTCAAGACTTCGGTCCTCGAATGTAGCGCAACGACATTCCTACTTTTATGTAGCTCCAAGTCAATTGAACCATTTTTTCTTTTTTAACCTTGCAATTTTCCAGCCAGCCATACCTATATTTTCTCTCTAAACTTGACAAGTATGATAGCTATGTATATCAATTACTACAATACCATTCACCCCATGAAATTTTCACGAGTTCATATATTTAAAAAATCTGGTGTTTTGTCAATATTCAATTTGGCAATAGATTTCTCTATTAGTTTTGTTTACTAAACTCAGCGGCGTCGAAACTCATTTATCAATTCGCATACTTCTGTTTCCAGAGTAATAGTTTTTTGAGTCGCCTGGTTGCGTAGCAACCAGGCTCTCATTGTTATCATCCTGATCTATGGGGTGACGTAGGCATACCTCCGGCCTTGTACTGCTTCCTGGCCGAGTTCCGGTTTACGAGATAAAACATAGTTTTCTAATTATTCGGTAAACAACCCAGTTTCTGTCGTAAATAACTTACAATTGTGCTTTTGTGATAATGAATATGTCTACAAAGACTTAGCTTTTTAACGGTTTAAACCTTTGAAACAATCTTTTCGTCCACATGGGTACACGATATCCTATCGCTTACACAGACGTCATCTTTAAATATAGCGCATTATGTATATATCTAAAAATAGACGTCGTGACCTAAAGTTTGCGGACACGCTGAAAAATACTCTCCGACGACAAGCGTCTTTACTACGACACGCTTTTATTTGTGGACAGTTCTCAGTGAAAATGGTTCGATAATTACCCATTAGAAGTACATTCTGAATCTCACAATCTGTCCTTAATTGTTAAAAGTCTCATTACAAATCAACACTTAACTTACGGTCGGAAAGAGAAAGGCGATACCGAGTTGACATTGAAGATTTCAATGGAGAATTTTCTCAACAGTTGGCTATTTTTTTAAAACAAATTTATAACGACTTGGAATGGTTGCATTGCCTTCTTAAACATTCTTACACGTTGCTTCTTCAGAGCTTTTTATTCTAGACTTTAAATACTTTGCACACCAATATTCTAGGTGTACAGAGATCGTACATATTGTATGTAATGCGCACGGTTCTAGGCTGTACCAAGTCATCGCTTAGCAGGTGCTTTCTGGAATGTAACTGTGCGACAAATATAGATCTTATAATCACGTGATGTGTAACGTCATTTGCACCACGGAATTCTTTATAAATTTACATATTTATGAATCAGTCGCTGTTCAAAGCGGCCCTTGTTTTCAACGTACACCGACCTAACGCTTTACCGATCCATGCAGAGAGAGTGTTTAAAGTATACTTTTTTTGATTAATTGTTTTTCGTTTTTAAAGAGGTGAATTTGTAAAAGTCTCCTGTTTGTTTTTAATGTGCGATTAACCTAGATCTAGTATTTATGAAACAACAATTTATTAGTGCGGGTGTCAGTATGCAAGGTGCTTTCGTAACTGCCAAAATCTGAATTCAGACGGGAATTCGACTTGAAACTACGCAGTTCTAACAACCAGCAATCTGAGAACTTGACTTTTTACTCCACTGCATTTCAAATATAATAGAACATATTAATGTTAACCCACTCGAACAAGTTCTTTATTGGCGTGTTTGTAATCTTGTCTAGGGTTGTTGTAAAGGGTAATTTAGAGCGAACCGCAAACACTTAGTTTAAGCCAAAGCAGTATACATGTAGATCTCTAAAATTTTCAATTGGTGTGGAAGCAGTACTAATTCCTGGGACGTTATAAAACAGAGACAAAGTTAAAAGGCTGACGATCATGCCATTGGGTTATATTGTTTTTCTTGAGCTGTAGCAGCCACATTCTTAGAGTCCACTGTGGACAAAAATTGAACCCAGATAGCAACAAATACAAATTATTTCCAAAGGACAAGTAGATTACTGAGTCAAATATTGGTGTGTACTCCAGAGACATTTCAGTCCTATGATCATGAAATTGCCAGGCTGTTTGTCTTAATAATATTTTTTGACAAAACTGAAAGTAGGTCACCAGGGGTTAAAAGAAAAAGGTTGTCACTAGGTCAAATCAGACAGAACCGTAATAGATCTAGTACTGTAGAATCCATTTATTTTCAGTCCAGTACTCACAGAACTTGTCAGGCTTAGATTAGATATGGGTGAGCTGCAAAAGAGTATTTTTGGCCTAAAAGTTTGTCACTAGATCCAATACCAGAAGACAAAGTTCAGTTGAGTTCCATACTGATGTTGCCTAAATGGTCCTCTTGTAAAATTGTTCAAGTGGTTCAGCTCTGTTTCTATAAACTTCACAGAAGCTTCAGAACTGAGTAGTAACATTTCAAAATAACAGCCTCTGAAACTGTATAAACAATTATACCCAAATTTCATATCTAGCATCCTGTATTTGGAAAGGACAATTATTGAAATTAAACGATATATGTATAACCATGTTGTCCAATTTTAGAAAATTTGTGTCATATAAAACAACTTGCTCTAAATCTGGGGAGAAAATGTATTCCCTATTCTACTGAAATTATTTAGAATGCTTGTTTTAGCAAAATGTGTAAGAATGAAGATATACATGTAAGTTAGGTCACCCAGATTCTGCACTAGAAAAAACATTTTTATCAAACTAGAACCATAATTTTTGTCCACATTCTTTACAGGCATTATCAAGCTAGGGAGGAACTGTAAATATTGATTTAACTTAGACTGTTATTACGCCCCATTGAATTTCGGGGTGGGGGGGGGGGGAGATATGGTTTTCATGTTGTCTGTCCGTCCGTCTGTTCGTCCGTCCGATCTTCCGTCCATTCAGACAGATATGTTCTAAAATCATTGACGAAAGTTAATGAAACTTCATACATGTGGTCCTCGTGATAGTCCACCGATACACTTTTTTTTTTAAAATGTAATGCCTTGTCATGGAAAAAGGGCGCTTGATGTCTTTCGGTTGCATTTTGTTTTTGTTTTTAAAGCGGTGTCATAGCAAAAGGGGGTTTGATGTATATTTCCATTCTGGACCAATCTCTTTAACTACTGGACAAAATTTTATGAAAATTCATATTTATATTGTTTATCATAAGCCACAGACAATCAGTATTTGTTTTTATTTAATGAAATTCCCTATCATGGAAAAAGGGGGCTTAATGTATATTTTCACCAATAACAAAAAAAGGTCATTTACATGCAAAACAAAATACCTCTTATAATTATGTTTCTATATGTTTCGGAGGTGGATATCATTGCAACGAAATGACTTGTTTTGTATTGATTGTACCTTTTGAAAACCATTTTTTAAATGAAGTCGCCTGGGGTAAGAGACTTTGAACTTTTTAAACCTGTTCCTTGTGCCTAAATTTTAATTCTCACCACATATATTTGATTTAATGTAAATTTTAATATGTTTGTAATTTTAGGATGACAACTTAGAAATATGCTTGCATATAATACTGTCTTATAGTTGAGTTATTTTGTATCTCGAATGCGTTTAATAGATTTGAACAAAAAAGGGTGAAAACTTCTAACCCATTACCATCCAGGCGACTCTCGGGACTATCAGTCCTTTGATTTTTTTTTATTTTGTTCCGCCCAGGCCATAAATCATATTTTTGGGATCATGTAAGCAAAGTTATCAGACTCAACTTTTCCTACGGGTTGGCTCATTGTTATTCTGTTTGTAATTGTTTTCTTTTCGTAACAAAGAAAAACGAACAGAATAGGAATTTACAAATATCATCCTCGCTATGGATCTACACTGTTCGGTATGGATCAAGATCAGACAGCACGATCTGTCATGATTTTGATCTACACTGTCCGTAAAAGGTCATTGAGTCGCGCCTAGCAGCCTAAGGGGTAAAATTAATCCAATTTAATAATATACATGTATGATAAGGGGCGAAGACCAGAATTTTGAAAAAAAAAATATGAAGATGGAAAAGGGCCATAATTGCCATAATTTTGGGTAGATATTTATTCATATTAGAATTTGACATACATTGCATGTTTGTTTACCTGTGTATTTAATATGAATCATAAACAATGATACTTTCAAAATACATGTATATACATGGGTTACAAGCTTTTTACGAAAAATCAAAGCTTGAAAAGGACTACAACTCAGAAAATAATTGTAGGATTTTATCTTTCTTTGAAATTGACTTCTATTTTATGACTTTATACAAATTTCGAAAAAAAGGGTTCGGATACTATGTTGTTTTCAAAACATAATGAATGGAAACAAGTAGCTGATGAAACGACTACATAAATCTGTCCTTTGGCTGGAGCATAAGATGGTGTTTACTTTAAACTGATGAGACGATGATTCTTCTCAGAAACAAAATCTAGTAAAACCTTGGCTTAGCGCTCTGTCTAGAGCTATAAATTAGTTCTAAGGAATATCCCCAATGTATGACGAAGAAACTACAATCATAACATATAAGTTGACGAACTTTTCTATATAGCACCGAGGCCGTCGATTTCTTCTTTATGGTTTCTTCCAAGTATTTTTTGACATCTGCAAAGAAAATATTCAAGGTACCTTCATGATACATGTACATTTGAACTTGAGATTCTAGTAAGGTTTGAATTACCTACGTCTTTTCAAACTGCAATAGGACTTACCCGTAATATTGTGTCATGAATGGAATAAAAATCTGTAGACAAATGTAAAAGATTATTATAAAATTCAATGTGTAGTTTTCATCATGCATACAAAATGTGAATTGTTTCTTGAATTTCAAGCCATTTACTCTCCTTTCAGCAAAAATGGACAGCCTCAAAAATCGGTTAAAGGACCCACAGTATGCAAACTGGGTGAAAAATACCCTCGCACTGGAAATCACAAATGAAGTTTTAAAGCCTTATGTGGTTCAAGAGATTTCAAACATACATGCATTAATTGTCAGCAATTGTCCTTCTGGTGCAACATGCAGATTATGTGAATGCAAAAACGCGGAGAGCTGTCCCAAGAATGTTTGTAATGTCATAAAAAGAGAAATCAAGAACAGTCATCGATTTTCTAGACCGTCCTTCAACATCACGAATCCGAAACAGTGGATTGCTGATTCATGGGAAATTGCTAAATGCTTTATGCCACCAAATCCAAGAAACAAGTACTGTACCTGTTCTGATGCGGATTTTTCTGCTGTTGTGAATATCATCATCAATCACAAGCACTTTGAGGGCCATGTTTCTTGTGATCTAGGTCGGACTCGGAATATATTTGATGAGGTATGTTGGAATTAGATTTTTACGGAAGTTTATACATAATGTTGACAAGCATGACTAAATGCATTGGCTTTGTTTATATCAGAAAGTGGCAGGAGGTATTATTTGTGTTCAAACGACTGGTCAGTAACTACAAGGGATACATGGGGAGATTGATGGACCACAGAGATTGTTTGAGATAAGATTTTTTATGACGTCATTGAAGTATTATATGACATCATTTGCTAAAAGATTTCCAGATCAACTCATCAGTCAAAATTGATGATTGCAACAAATTTAAGATTTGTTTTACCTTTAAATTTGAAATGAAGCATTTGTATCTCAGATTTGTTTAAACTACTTGTGTATTTATCCCGGACGTACACTTCTATCAGAGCAATTGGTAGATCTCATTAAAAACACGAATGTTTCGCGTATATCTAATCATTAAATATGTGAATTTTAAGACATGGTTATCTGATGAAAAGAATCTAACATTCAGTGGCATATGAAATAAAATTTTGAGGCACTTACCAGAGAGTGGGGGCTATTCCTTAGTACAGAGTCCAACGTTCGAATCGAATATTAGGCACAGATCCCAAGGAACCTGGATGTTAACGAAAGGTACACGCAATACTGCGGGTTAATCCTTTGATTTACGAGTGGGTGATTTTCAAACTAACTTTCGCGACGTGAGAATACCACTGTGTCGCTATCATTCTCGTCGAAATTGTAATTATGCGTTAAAAATAATACAGCTATTTCCAAAATAAATTCATGTTGCCAGTCTTGCATAAATTTTGATTTACTACCTGGTAGCTTTTTATTGAAGATTAGCTTATGTATTGTCCATTCATTTCATTTTGTTAAATTCTAGTTTGAATCCGTGCTTGACGCAGTCTAATCGTTTAGGTGAATTGATAATTTAACATATTGTATATGTATAGTTTCTTTTACGACCATGATTAAACTGACAGAACATCCACATATTTTATGAGTGAAATGCGTGATGCCGGAACGCACTTGTTAACGATTTGCCTTGCTTAGTAGTTTAGGCAAATACATTCAGGTTAGTGAATTTCTTAAAAAGAAGAAACCACATGCGATTAGGCGTGAATTGTCATTTTTCTTGTTCCAGGCCAGGGAAATGAGGAACAAAGTGATGCACCTAAGTGTTTATAATATCGATGAAACTGACTTTCAGAACAACCTTGACTTACTAATCAACTTGCTGGATGATTTCAAAACACAACTACCAACCTCACCAGAAGCAATAAAGAAACTGAACGAGGTACTAGCATTTGTTTTTGCTCAATATCAAATTATGAGATTATTGACCCAGTCATTTGATACTTTCTGTTCCTCCTTGTGTTTACAGTTGTGATATAATCATAATTAGCGGTGGCATTCAAACTACATGTATTAACGGTACTTCATGAAATATTTTTTTCCAACGAAACAGATATAATGAAGATTTCTGTTTGTTGGAAAACCCAAGTTAAGTGCAAATTGTGCAACCTAGGGCCGTATTCACCAGTCATTTTAAATTTCATTTTTAGTATATACCTTTTTTGCAACTTAGAGAGTAACGTTCTTGGGAATTCTTGAGAATTAGACTAAAGATGTTCTGAAGACTGATTGGCGAATAAGGGACCTGTTTGTAGCCTGGGCTTGGCTTGCCAAGCCCAAGGCTATAGTAATCGTGTACCATAATTTCAACCCCATCCACATGATCCGAGCAGTTACGAGTAAAAGTGAAAAGTACCGCTTGCAATGCATCTCCCTAAGCTGAAAGAAGAGACCCCCAAAAATGATAAAAATATTTGGGTTTGAACATCATAGTTAGGTTTAAGTTCACAAAGAACTGTGAGAGATGCGCGATGTTAATCTAACGAAAGTATTTGACTAAGAATTTCAAGCCCTAATGATCTTATTTACAAGTGGAAATTCGTGCGCTGTAACACTGAAGAAACATTGGCAAATCCTTAGATTTAGTTACGGAATCGCCCGAGTAGTGACGAGTGATGTTGCCGAACAATACTCGGAATCTTTCGTCTTTCCTATTTTTTGACATAATGTGCATGACAAAACGCAGACGATGTGCTCTTTCCCCAAAACAGCTGAACATTTAAAAAACTCGGTAAGATTTATTTTCGCAAAATTACTGCGCTTCTCGTATCTAAAGGTATAAATATGTTTTGATTGGTCCAGTATGTATGCCTTATTTCTTCTTGTCAGAGTTGTCCCGATATCCCATGACATCTCGGACCATGACAATTTCGATCCATTTTGAGCATTACAAACTCGGCACACAAAATCGAATATGTAACGTTACACAGGGTATAAAACTTTGTAATATAAGCCATGGAAAACAGTTAAGAAGACCTAAATGGCAAGCCATTTGATCTTGATTTTCGATCGCCTCCGCTATTTATTGATAATTAATTGCCTGACCTGAGATTAGCATCAGGTGGTAGGCGTTTTATATCGAAAGTCATATTTATTACTCGGTACAATCTGATCTTGATCTTAGCTGTCAATACAGGATATTTAACCCTTAGGCAACTCGATGCTCTTTTACGGATAGTGTAGATTAAGATTATGCAGTCTGATCTTGTATCTACATTGTCTGATACGATGAGTTATTTTCTACCAACAACAATTTTGCAATCGCCATGTTACAGCGTATATACATGTAAGTGGCTTGAAAACTTCATCCATTGTATTGAACAATTTAACCCTTTACCAAACAATCCCAACTTTTAATGACCCTGAGAAAGAAGCCGTTTGAAAACATTGTGGGAACAGGGAAAAAATGCTGGTAACCAGCATTTCCTCCTTTTCCGATAATGTTTTCTACCCTTCCCGAAAAATATTTCAATGTTTCAGTCACATTTATTTTGTCGTCTGCAACTGCTTTGAATTTGGACGGGTCTAAAATTTTGTCGTTTGGTAAAAAGTTAAGGGTTAAGTGATTATAGGTACAGAAAGAGTTAGGTTTTTAACACACTGCTTACGGATCCATATTTTTACTGCCAGTTGTTGCAGACAAATTTGATGTTAATTCATTGATAAAGATACTGTGTGCAGATGAACCGCTCCTTTCAAAATGATAGGAACATATTTCAAAGCTGATGAATTTTCAAAGGTGTCGGAGAGCAGGGCAATTCAAGACCGTCAATATTAGTACTTATCTGTTTAAATTACTAAGAATAATGTAAAGAAAATATTTTATCGGCCGATAATGCATTTGGTTCGAGGCTAGTTTGTCAAAAAACTATAGCTTGTCCATGGGCATGCTCATCCCTGGGCTTTTTCATCCAGGTTTGTTTGTCCCACATTATTGCACCCTACTTTATTAAAATGAATTTTAATGAAAGATGAATAAAAAAATCAAGTAACATCATATATCTACAATGAAGATTTAGTTTTTTTCTTTAGTTAATGTCTGTGAATCACTGGTTTTCTCAGAATTTTCACCATTAGCAATGGGGAAACAATCTCAAATTTATCGCCATCATTGGCTACTTCTAAATACAAAGATTACCAATCGTCAAAATTCAGAATTAAGGTGATACAAAAGCTCAGTGCTTAAGTGAGAGAGGATTGAATTGTGTCGTAATGACTACCATCAATCATCGAAAAGAAATTGGCTGAGCTAAGGATTCAAACCAGTGACCCCCCCCCCCCCGTTCTCGAGTCTGGTACGCTAACAACTGTGCTAATGGGGCTCGACTGCAGTAATTGGTTTTAACTTTTTACCAAATGATAAAATTTTAGACTTAACCAAATTGGAAGCCTTTGCAAATGATGGAATTAGTCCCAGTTAGGGTAGAAAGCATTGTGGAAAAAGGGGAAAATGCTAGTATACATAAAAGCAGCAGTATCTTGAATCTCTTCGAAAATGCAGAAAATGAATTGAACAAGTTAGGAACAGGCCCATTGTTCTTAAATTTTAAAGAATAAAAAAGAAAAGAGAGCAAATTGCCTGTTTACAAAAAAGAGAGCCATTTTCTTTTACCCCAAAAAGGGCCATGTTTTGCTCCAAAAATATTGACCATCAGCAAATCATTTTTATGCACCATGTCTTGGATAAAGTTAAAAGTAAAACTGTAGCAAACACCAATCATCTGAAGACTACATCTCTGGCCAAATCTTCACTACATTTAGTCCTAGTATTTGTCTTTATGATATAATATTTAATCCTTTACCACACAATCCTGAGTTTTAACAACTGTGATGAAGGATGATTTAGAAAATACTGGAGGAGGTGCTCAGGAGAAATTGCTGGTGACCGTTATTTTCTCCTTTTACCACATTGTTTTGATACACTTTCAGGTGTCAGCATTAGCATTACATTTGATTTGTCGTCTGCAGTAGATTTCAATTTGGACAAGTCTCGCTTAATCTGTAGTTTACTTGAAAGGTTCTCACAAATTTCTTCTATGCATAGATTGGTGTTCTGCTGCCTTCCAAGTCATGTAGGCATCAAAGGCAATGAAAATGCCGATAGGTCTGCCAAATCTGCACTTAACCTTCCCATTTCAGATTTTAAAGTTCCACACACTGATTTTAAATCCTCTGTTTTAACACATATCCAATCTTCTTGGCAATCCCAGTGGGATGCTGATGTTTTCAATAAATTGCATTCAGTTAAACCTTCCCTTGGTGAATGGTACCCCGTTTACAGGTCTGTTAATCGAGAAGAAGTGATAATTGCACGACTTTGAATTGGCCATTCGCGCATCACACATTCCTGGCTCTTGACCAGAGATGATGCCCCTGAATATATTCCATGCAGTGCAGCCTTTTCTGTAAAACATATCCTACTAGATTGCATTGACTTTCAGCCAGTTCGTTCAAAATATTTCAGCGTCGATAGTTTAAAAAAGCTTTTTGATTCTGTCAGCGTTGAATCTATTATCGCTTTCATAAAGGAGATTGGCATTTACAATAAACTGTGATATTTGCTTTTTGAGTTTCTTACCCATCTTTTTACATTCTTTACACACCTTTATATTAGATATCTTGTCGGCTGATTCACAGTCTTACTTTTTTAATCTAAAACTTTGCATCTCCTTAATGGGAGGATTGGCTCTCTTGAGGGCATCTTATCTCATTGGAGACGGGACCTCTTTAATGGGAGTATTTTGATCTCATTGGAGGCTCCACACTTTCTCAATTTTAAGCTCTCATTTCCTTTAAGGTACTATTCACAGTCTTAACCTTTTCATTTAACACTTTGAGTAGGCAGGGATTGCCCAGCCACTCAATATTACAATATTATATTTTATGCACATTAAAAGTTACACATAACCTTTCATCATTTAAAGACTTTTTCTTATCATTTTAAGACTGTTCAAATCTTTTTATCACAATATTAAGTTCATCATTCAAAACTCTCTGAGTTGATAGGGATTGCCCTGTTGCTCAATTATATCTTTTATGCATATTAAGATCACACATAATCCGTCTCATTTCGACTCTTTTCTGTCAACTTGTCTGAAATCTTGTTTAGAAAAAAAAAATCCGCTTTCATCATTCCTTTAACACAGATATGCGCGCTAAACGACCAAAGCTGTCGATGCGCCATAAAACAACATTCATTCATTACAAGTCTAAAATTTTGTCGTTTGATAAGGAGGTAAGATAATTTTGACAATTGCCACTATGCAAATATGAAAATTAGGTTAGCAAGTTTGTTTCCTTAGATTACAATGGTCACCAGTTTAAATTTTTGTCAATCTCGGTAAAAATAAATAGGTCACACAAGACAGATTACAATCACTCTTGTTTTTTTTTTTTTGTGGGGGGGGGGGGGGCGGGGGCAATAAATTAGAATTATCTTAGATGATTTCAAATGTTTGCATGTTTTTGATGGTATACTGAAGCCTTTCTATGTGTCTGTACGTTTATCGGCCCATCTGTAGGCATGATAATACGCATTTTGTGCGGCACATAGTTTTAGTGTTGCTTTCATTACAATGAAACAATACACACATAAAAGAAATATAGACCAGAAACTGTGGATGTTAAAGTCACAGCTTCGGATGTAGGACTTCAGTTATTCAAGAACTGCCTTTTATGTAGAAAGAGCATGCAAAGATAGGACAGGATGCAGTTCATGCCTCTGCAAAAAATGCATCTAGACATTATACCAACAAATTCAACAGATCATTATTGCGAGTGTTTGTCATAAACAGCCTTATAAAGTAAATAATGTGACTATACGATACTTTCTTAACATTAAAACACTAGTAGGTCAAATCAAGAAATTTGACTGTAATATTGAAATGGAGAAGGTTTCTTAGAAAGATGCTGAAGCCTGAAAAATAATCTCCAGATTGTTTTGACAGTTAAAAAATAATCATGATAGAAGAATGGGCAAAATTGGAAAGTTGTTAAAAGTAATTTATCGTGTCCTAGAATGTTTTCAAATGATGTTAAATACATGTACTTCAAAGATGTGAAGATTGATTGATTGAGTTTATGGAGTTTAACGCCGTCTTCAACATTATTTCAGTTATAACGTAGTGGCCAGTGCACGGTATCTATGTTTTCCTGGAGTTTCTTACACCAGTGCTACGCACAATATTCTTTCCAAGCCACTGGCTGCTTTCCCATCTGACCATTGTTGAAACAATGGTCAGCGGTGAGAGAGGGATGAATCCTGTCGCAATGACTATCATCCATCCATGGAAAGAAATTGCCCTAGCCTGGGATCGAACCAGGGACCCCTTTTCTCAAGTCTTGCACGCTACCAACTGAGCTACCGGGATTCGGCAAAAGATGTGAAGAGAGGTGTGTAACAGAGAAAACATTAAAAAATATGGTTATTATTCTTTGTGACAATTTAAGTCATCCCATGATGATGCCCTGGTATTGTAGTTTTAACTGTCAGAGTCATTCATGTACCAATAATAGGTAAAGGTTTAGCTATTTGTTTATTTACCTTCATTAACAGTAAAACATTACCAGTATTACAATTGCATGCCACCAGATTTTGTTTCAAACAATTTTGATAAAATTCTAACGAAAAAAGAAAAAAAAAAAGAAAAGTGTTTATTCACTTCCAAAGATGGAATTTGGACTAATATATGCACAGAAACAGAGTCATGTACAAACACAAAGAATGTCCCTGTGTTTTATATATTTTTTGTACCATTCCCTATCCCATTTGTCACAGGATTGCTTTTATTACGGAACAAAAGATAAAACACTGTCCGATCATGTTTTATACATGTAGTTAATTGAGTGAATGGCTCAGTCGATAGAGTTGCTCAATTATGGGTTTGATGGTCACAAGGCCAAACACCAGCTATGGCAGTTCATTGTTATGGTACTTTGATGGGTTTTTACCCATACTAACAGTAAACAGGTATGTTATTATGATTTTTCCGAAAAAAAAAAAAAAATCAACTTCATTAACGAGGAAAAAAAAAAACAAACTTTTCGTCCAAGGCTTAGGTTTTATTCATCTCAATGAGAAGTTCATTGACAAATTTCCAATGGCCAAAATATAATATATATGGGCATGTAGTTCATGACATTAACAGGAAAACATTCAAATTCAGTAGACCTAGGTCTAATGGTGTAAGAAATAAAGATCTTTTAAAAAATTTTCCATTGTTCTTGTATTCTTGAGCAGTAACATCTGCAGACAACTGATTCTGTGACGGTGAACAGTTTTGAAAAAGCCTCATCCAAGGGTCACTTTTGTGAAGTTTAACCAAAATCGAATATGTCGCAGGTGGGAGTTGTCAGTTTAACTGCTGCAATCTTGGGTGCAAAATGCCGTTTTATGGTAATGCAAAATTAAAGCAATAAAATGTTCATGGGACGACTTTTTCAATGGGTAATGGTTAGTCATGCAACGTCCATCAATGCAACGTTCATCACCTGTCGTCAACAAGTACTAAAGATATCTTTTCCTCCAAAACTTTTGGGCAGTTTTCAATCAAACCTTGCACAGATTTGGTTGTTTTTCTGAATTTATTCAAATAGTGCCGAGCTCTAGCGGAAGTAGGTCACAGGAAGCAGATGACAGATTCAAAAATTGCAAATTTCATAGATCTTCCCAAAAACGGAAGGGCCACTTGTACTCAAACTATATGATCGGGAGTACATGTGCAGAGTCCCTAGCCTCATGGGAAAAATTGCAGAATCATTTAGACGGTGTGAGCAATATTATAACCGTTGTCAAATATAGATAGGAGAAAAAAGGGGGATGAAAAATTACCCAAACAGCAAGTTAGCACTGAAACTTCGCATGGATGATCAGTGTAAGTAGTGCTACGAAGGTTGTTCTTGAAAATGATGACCATAGGCTGTAACTTTACCCATATTTTAATAGGTCAAACCTTAGCTTCTTTAATTCATACGTTTCACAAGAAAAATTCAATAGACTTTGTTTGAAATCGAAAGACTTAGGTGATAATACGGGCATTGCCTAGCTGTAGTCAATCACCTTTAAGCAAACCATGTCCCTTTAGTGATGGCCACAGCCAGGGATCATTCACATACTTTCACTTAGCGTTATTATGTGAAAAAAAAAAAAAAAAAACAACAACTTGAAATATATTCTGGTTTTGTAATTTTTAGAGACAATGATATTTGCAATGCTTTATTATGTAATGGATATTTGTGCATGCTGATATTGTTCCCCTTCGGCATTGTCCATTGGGTCAGATGTTTTACATGTATAGTGTTGTTGAACGAAAACTATATGCTTAAAAGCCCTGATCTATGGAAATCAGTTTTATGAAGCATTAGTACCCTATACCACGATTTTTGAAATTTTTGTTCTGGGCCTTAAAGGCTGCCCAGCCATCATTTGGGGTCACATGCTTCACAAAGAGCTATATATCATAGGCATTCTTGTCTCAAGATGCAAGCTGTATTTTGTATGTTTTTTACTTATCTCTTTCACTACTAATGACGACTTAATTACCTTTTGAGGACAGCGTAGATCAAGATCAGACTGCACAGAACGTGCAGTCTGATCTTGATCTACACTGTCCGCTACTCTATTTTCAAACTATAACAAAGTCGTTTTCAATAGAAGTGGAAATCTATTTTTAGAGCTCGGAGAGAAAGTGGAATTTCCGGAGTTAGTAATGAAAGCGTTAAAGGACTTCTATCAAACTTTCAGAGAGACCTGGCCTGAAGTTAAAGATAGCCAATCCTTGAAAATCAGATAGTTGATTGGGTGTTAATTATGTCAAAGTAAAAAAATAATTATATACCAAAATCTTCTTCTTCCAAACTTACATAATGAGAGCTTTGATATTTTGTATATATATAGTAAATATTCTTGAAGTGAGTTAAAACCTGTTTGAAAAAAGTGTCTAGTAACAATTTTGGGGTAAAAAATTGCTCCGTTCACAGACTTGCAAAAACAAACATTAGATTCTGATGTTTCGGGCACGCTATTGCGAGGCAATGATGGTCCTCCATTATGTTCATTCATATCAAAAGCAGATTTTCTTTGCCATACTGATTTGAAATAGAGAATTAAGCTTTAAAGACTTACATTATGGGCAGATACATATTTCCCATGAAAATGATGCCTTTTAAAGCAAAATTGAGGTTTTTCATGTGAGTTACAACTGTTTTGCACATTATTTTTCTTCATATCCCCAAATTATTAACCGCAAAAAGGTTGTAACTCAGTATTTTGCATATTTCTCATTTTAGATTTTTTTCACAATTATATCATTAGTACATTTAATGTAAAGATAAAAAGAATATAAAAAGGACTATTTTCAAGCAAAACTATTGTAACAGTATACACGTCTAAGTCATCATCATATTTAATTTATGAGTATCATGAATATTGATACAGCGGCAAATAATGGGCGGTTATGATGTTCCTATAATTAACAATAATGTCTTGGTGGGACGTCCACAGAGAATTTGGCTATTTAAAAGGAGACGCTCTGCCGGAAAAAAGAGAGGCGCAGATAGATTGGTTATTGAATTGTAGACCCGTGCCAGTGGTCTCTGTTTAGCAGGGATGACTTTCCCCTGGATATTTTCTCTCGTATATTGTGGGTAGTTGCAGTTACCCCGTAGAATTATAGAGAATGGATTTATGTTGTTAATAAACGTTGTTCGTCACCTTCAGACTCTGTTTCTTTCCTCCATATTATAATATTCCACTATACGATCACATAGTTTTATTCCGAGGTAGTAAAGACTGCCACTATGTTACATAATGAGGAAGGAAATATTTTGGTGCCGTGACCAGGATTGGTGATCCACCAAGTAACGAACAGGGGACTGTCGTTTTCGGAAAAAAAAAAAAAAAAAATTGGATTTGTTCACAATAAGCACAAATGGAGAAGAAAACCCCAACGTCAAAAAATACTTTCGAAATTCCGGTGACGGAGGATTGGGACGCCGAGTATCAAACGGACAAACAGGAGGCGAAAAAAAAAAAAAAAAATGCAGACCCGTCTTTCAAAAACATTAAGATTACTTGGGTTGCTTGTCCCTTGTGTCGAAGTTTTTTATGTCATGGACAAAAGTGCGGCCGCTCGGTATTCGATTAACGTTGGTACATATTTGTTCCGTTGCTAGTGAAGCCGAAGTGCGGATGAGAAGCCAGAGCTCTAGACCTAACAACCGAAGCCAAAATTAGGGAGTAAAGTCTTCTTCCGCGAACCAATATATTTGCAATACCACCATTTACTCCTTAACGATGAAGTTTGTAGGCTTGTTAGTATTGTGTGACATGTGTGTTATTGCCACAGATTTGAAGAATTCTGTGTTCTTTCAAAAGAGGAAAACATTTAACGTTGTACGATCAACATGGTTTGTTAGTATTATATTGGATTTAAAACCATACGTGGGTTTTCTAAACGAAGTAGGAAATAACTGTGCATATACACAAAGGTTGATTGCTAGCACTCAAATGAAATTCAGGAGTACAGTACAAAATAGTAGTTTTATCAAACAATTTGAGTTTTTAGGGAAAGAAGTGAGAGAACTGGAATTGGGGCATGAAAATTTAAATATTTTGCTTAGGGAGTATCAAATTCTCATGACGCGGTCAAAAAGAAGTATTCTTCCATTTGTAGGAAAGTTAAGCACATTTTTATTTGGTACGGTAAACGAAGATCAACTTAGGGGATTAAAAGTAGCCATCAATCAGTTGGGACGGCAGCAATCCAATTTAGTTCATGTTGTCCAAGAACAAATAACGGTTATGAATCGCTAGATGGAGCTAATATCGGAAAACAGGTTGGCTATAAACCAAATTAATCTAAAGCTCAGGGATCTTGATATGAAAATGGATAATATAACTCAATATCTCATACACCAGATTTTTGACCTTAATAATTTCCTGGAATGTTACACTCAGTTACTTCATACTGTCAGTGTTTTAAGGCAAATGATTCAGAATGCGTATGTATTCAATGATCACTTAAAGTCTGAATTAAATGTTCTCGGTACAGGGAAAATATCTCCTGAAATAATATCTCCAAAACAACTTAGAGGTTTGCTTTTGAGCATTAAATCGAAAATACCACGCTTAGCAAAATTACCTTTTAACCCGGAGCGTCGTCTATGGCAATATTATGAAATCTTAGAGGCAAGTACGTTTATGGATACTGATCAAATAGTTATCGTACTAAAGATTCCTTTGAGGGACCGTAGGTTTCAATTCGAGCTATATAAAGTGTTGAACTTAGAAATGGCATTGAAATATACCCCTCGAGATATGACGGCATGCATTGCCCTGCAAAGTCAATACCTGGCTATCAATTTAGAACGTACCAAATACATGTTATTAGACGAAGAAAATGTGAAAAAATGAAGTCGCCCATTGCTGAAGTATTGTGAAGTATCGAACCCAATTTATAACGTTGTTTCAAGACAACAATGCCTGGTAGCGTTGTTTCTGAATCAAACGGAGAACATTGAGAAGTTATGTGTCAAAATGATAAATGTGAATGCGAGGTTGCCATTGATTACCGAAATTAACCCACAACTTTGGGCGGTGACTACAAAGAGCCCGTTACAATTTTCCGTAGTCTGTCATGACAAGAAGGCTGTGACTAAAGAGATAATTATAACCCCCCCTTTGGGAGTTCTCTATCTAAATTCGTCTTGTAGTGCCAACAATGATTTTGTATCATTAATCGCGGGATCAGATACGAGCATTACTTTTAAGATTGACGACCCATTCATACGACTCCTACGGAAAATTAATTTCACTGGTATTTCTTTGTACAGGGAAGTTAATCAAGAATTACCAAAATTCATGAATAGTTCTCTTTTGCTCCCACCCATTCTGGATACCGTGGATAAAATTCCCATGAATAAATTACTCACGGAACTAAGAAGTGTACAATCCCCACAGTTTACGTTTTTGGAACAATATGGCTTTTGGGGCCTCCCTGGTCTGATCCTTATCGTTTTGGTTATAATAATAATTGTTATCTTGATAAAGAATCGTAAGAAAATAAAAGGGTACTTGGTTGGTAGAATGCAAAGTTCAGGGCGGAAGAATATTGCTGAAAGTTGGGAGCTTCACGAGATGAAGGGTGAAAGAAACTCATCACTTGGGATCACGGGAAACCAGTCCACTTCCAACCAACAACATAGAGGAGAAGAAACACAGGTGGTACATCTATATCCACAAATTGACCTTTCCAGTGAGGGAGATGGTGAAAACAGAAGTCGCCATGAATAGATACTCTTAACTCTTTTTCTTATATTACTGATACATGTGTGTTGTATATTTAGATATCTTTCAGTGGTTAAAGTGTTTATTGATATAAACAGAGATAGTGAGATTAATGAAGTTTCACGTATTATTCATTAAAGAGAATTGCCTGAACTTTAAGAGATGGCAGTGTCTATATAACGGTGACTCTCAATGTTTTTTTTTCAATTATTGATTGCCTGAACTTTAAGAGATGGCAGTGTTTATATAACGGTGACTCTCAATGGTTTTTTTCCAATTATTGATACATCTTTTATTGTTATACATGTTTCTCTTATATACATGTATATTCCTGTTGTAGGTGTATCGAATCTGTAATTTCTATTTAGATATTATGAGATATGATGGTTCAGCGTGTATGTTACTGGTTTAATTGGTTGTCTGTCTATATAGACATACATCCTCAAGTAAGGGGGGGTGTGTAACATTATACACGTCTAAGTCATCATCATATTTAATTTATGAGTATCATGAATATTGATACAGCGGCAGATAATGGGCGGTTATGATGTTCCTATAATTAACAATAATGTCTTGGTGGGACGTCCACAGAGAATTTGGCTATTTAAAAGGAGACGCTCTGCCGGAAAAAAGAGAGGCGCAGATAGATTGGTTATTGAATTGTAGACCCGCGCCAGTGGTCTCTGTTTAGCAGGGATGACTTTCCCCTGGATATTTTCTCTCGTATATTGTGGGTAGTTGCAGTTACCCCGTAGAATTATAGAGAATGGATTTATGTTGTTAATAAATGTTGTTCGTCACCTTCAGACTCTGTTTCTTTCCTCCATATTATAATATTCCACTACACGATCACATAGTTTTATTCCGAGGTAGTAAAGACTGCCACTATGTTACACTATCTTCCATTGAAAAAATAATCATTTTCTCCTCCTCCGGTGAAAGTAATGAAAAAGTGAGTTACAACCGTTTTGCGTAAAACCCGCGATGTGTATGTTTCACCCCAGCTACCATGTAGTTATGCATATTATTTTGATGTGATTAGATTTCGTCATTTAGGAAAGAAACGCCTACCCGCCCGGGTGGCTCACTTGTTAGCTTATCTGACTCGTGACCTGGTGGTTGTGGGACGAACTTACTTTCAGGCGATTTTTCGCCTCTCATCTCTGATTCATGTGGGGAAAGTAGTCACTGACTTGGAAAAAAGTTGTGTCAGTACTGGTGTGAGAAAGCCAGGAATCAGATGTGTAGGTGCACTGACCGCCGTGATATGACAAAAGCTGTTGAAACGGCGTTAAACTCCAATACAAACGATGAATGGCCAGATCTCATTTAGATTTGAATTATTTTAGTACATAATATGTACATGTAGTGGAATTACTAAGCACAATGAACTGCGATAAAGTTAGCATATCATCACTTTTGGAAATGGATTTTGTAGATAAATGGTAGTTTGATATTCATAATTGGTTAACTACGAAAACCTTGTTATTCATTAAAGTTGAAGAGAGGGAAACTTCAGATCACATCGAAAAACGCACATGATGCTCATGAACAAGCTGTTCGTGCCTATTGGGAAGAAGTAGATAAAGGAAAAGACGAAATTAGAAAGTATGTTAGACTTGCCATACAGGAAATAGAGCAGACCTCTAACGAGACAGGTATATCATTAAAAAATACAAGGTATGAAAGTTGCAAAACCAAACACGTGCACAGTTTCCTATATGGCCTAAAGTTTGTTCAAATTTTATACGTCATGGGATATTAAAACTGAATACAACAAATGTAGACACTCAGAAGAGAGATACTGGTGCTTTCTACAGAAAAGTACATTTGACTCAACTAGAATAAAAAAGCGCTCTTAATTACTCAGATGAGAGTGAATTATAATCTTTTTTCTGCTTGTATAGCTCTCCTTTAGACAGCCTTTTTTGAAGTTATTCGTACAAAAATAAACGATTAAACCTAACGATCAAAGAATAGTTTGATACGGCTTAGATCTTTTTCGATTCGCATATATATAGAGAGAGAAAGAGAGAGAGAGGAAAATTAATTAAAAGATGATGTAGAAGAAGAAGAAGAAGAGAGAGAGAGATTCCAATCATTAAACCTTTTTTTTTTCCAGGCCAGGTTTTAAAAATCACCTTTAAAATGTTGTAGACGATCTTAATGATAACGTAAAAAGAAATTTTATTTTTTTTGTCTTTTTAGCTCTGCAAATTAGACTTAGAGCTAATTTCATAAAAGGATGTAAACATTCATTAATCAAATTGGTTAAAAGTCACATTGATAGTCTAAAGCCTGAAGATTACCCGCAAGACAAGTGGACGTTGAGCAAATTTCTCAAAAGGATCCAGTTGTCCCGAGATATAGAATGTCTCCCTGACCGACACAAACGTTTGCTATACCCAGACCTTGGGAAACAACCAGACGTCAGTAATTGGGATTTGTTCCTACTGTGCCACATTCTTTCGATAGAGAAAAGTATTCCACTGCCAAATAATCTGGAAAATTACATAAAGGAGGTAAAAACCACAAGAGACAATATTCTGGGTAATCCTGCAGATTTTGGAATAGAGAATCTTGAAGAATTAATCCAGTATCTCGACGAACCACTAAGCCGCGAGGTTAAAGGCATATTTATGGATTCTGGGGAATATAGGAGGAATGAAAATCCATTACAACTGCAGCATACACTGCAATCCTGGACACATACCGAAGATATCATGGATAATAGAAAAGGTAGAGAGAGGGAGAGAGAGAGAGAAAGTTTACTTTTTCTTAAGATACTACTCAACATCTATTTCTTTTAAGTTACAGGGAGAATTAAGTTTTATTTGCACAATATTATGAAATATATCACCTACATAAATTCTCTGCTCTACAATTTCTTTAATTCGCTTCTGATTTTCGAATGTATCCTGGTTGCACTTTGTTGAAATAAACTTAAAAAGTGGAATCTTTATGTGTAGGAAAATATTTTGAGCTATGTATCCCATAAAACGTGTTTTGGCTGGTTTTATTGAATCTTTAATTGTTTATTCGATAAAGAAGTAGCTACAGTTGAGTTTGTTAATCCTTTGACTCATAAAAGAAAAATTAATGTTTCATTAGCATGGATGCACTCGTGTGGTTTGTAATCAAGCTTTGTCTTCCTATTAAAAAAAAAAAAAAAAAAAAAAAAAAAACCGAAAAAAGGAATTCATTCCCAATCAACCTTCAATGCTCTTCAGTCCAGATTGCAAATTAGGATTCCATATGGTTTTTCAGTAAGCTACAGTGTTCTAAATGAACAAAAAAAGCAAGCAAGGCAGATACAAGAGCTGCAACAGGAGATTAAGCAAATACGCGAAGCAATCAGCATCAGTGCACATACTGTAACAGATAAAGGAGTCAACGACTGCATCGGTAATTCTTTTGAATAATTTTTTTCTTCAATGATAACCAGGCTTCGGTGCTTAATAGTCAGACCCTGAATTGAAATTTCACCCATAATTATCTTATTGTAAACGACTTATACATAAACCTATAGTGTGATCTGACAGAAATTTTTAACTAGTAACATTCATACGTTTAAATGACTGAAAACTGAAAGAAGCTATTTTAACTTTCTAGAATTTTGATTGTCTGAATTATGACTTTTGAATGACTAAACAGCACACCGATACAAAGAGAAATATGTTAAAGATCTAATGGAATAGAACAATGTGAAAAGAGAGAAACTGTCCATTTTGATAAATTTGTAAATTTTTACGAACCTTGAAATACAAACGTATCGGAAAGCGTTAGTTTGAGCAGTCGGGTTCAATAAATATCAAATTGTCTTTCGCTAAGTTGGAAATGATAATTTACGTTCTGCACAGAGTTGGAAGCGGAACAATTCTAGAATTTTTGTAGTTCACCGTTGGAATTCGTACTTTGTGAAGCACAATTTAAGGATTGCTCCCTGTGCAAAGTAATATTGTACATAGTTAGAGTCCTATCTTTTTTTTTTACAAGACTGTTTCGCTCGACTGGTTTTTAATCGGCTATCATTATAAACTGACGATGTGATGACATGTATCTGGTCAGGCCGAATAGCTCAAGTGACAGGCCTTGAGACTTGTAAGCGACAAATCTCGGGACTCCTGAATCTGTGGGCTCGAATCTTAAGGCTGGCCAAGTAAATAATTGCTTATGGTCTTTCAGATGAGACGTTGAACAGAGGTCCCGTGAGACACTGCTATACACCGAGTAGGTTAAAGAACCAGGCGTATGATAGGATGAACTTTGGCCCTTTATCTTGCACTTTCCAATGTAACACAACTGAAGCCTTCTTGTGACGTTGCCCATATTGGCAACCGGTGGCGACGATAAATAAAAGGAAATTAAATCATACTTGCATTTTATTTTTAGCAGCCGTTTAGTAAATAGTATTGTTGAACGAAAGAATTTCACCAGAAATGAATTCTCGTGAGCGGAAATATCGGTAAAGTCAGAATCTTAGTATTTTGTTAAGTTAGAAACAAATTTTCGTTTATCATTTTTCTCGGTCTTAACCCATTACTAGAATGGGCTAATATTTTACCAATCAATAAACGTTAGCAAATTTCACAGCGACCCATGAGGGCGACCGTTGCGAAGTAGTAGAGCATAAGTCTTTCGTATCATATGTTACCGTGATGAGCGGGGTCAACATTTGGGACTACCAACATCACGGCGGTGGTACTCGTTAATGTTTCCAGGAAGTAATCATCGAAAGTGATTTATATCATTTGTAAGAAGTCGTTTTACAATCCATATAAATTTTATATAAACGTTTAACTGAACATCTTCATAATTATAAAAAAAGAACCAACTGATATAGAAATTATTTGTGGAAAAAGGACCCTTTTTCTTCTTTGTGCAGACCATATTAATATTATGCATTTCCTCAGGGAAACTTGGTTTATAAATAACCTGCTTGAACTTTATTGGGAACAAGTTCAATAACATTCTGAACGCCATTTGAAGTGTGATTTTGGATCTGAAGAGTTTATTCCGTCCAAACCATCCCGAATCTACCAGTCTTTAGACTGAAAATATTTAGGACTCCATTGTTAACTACTGATCAGTTTAAATCTAATTCAGTTACACACAATTACTGAGATATCCAACTGGAAGATATTGTAAATTTTTGCTCGACCTTTATTTCTTTGACAGAAACAAACGTAGAGATCACGACTAAATACTGTAGCAGAGAGGATATAGAGAAACTGCAGAATAACATTTTTGGTGAAGATGGTAAAGAAAACATCGCTCATACGCGTGGTGGTATCAATTGCTTTCGGACAGAATCGAATGTAGAAGGCGTACAACCCGCCAAAGGCAGCATTATTCTGAAGGTGACATGCAAATCTACGGAAGACTTAATGCTGTTCTGGGATAGTTGTATGGACGGAAGAGCTGTGGGAGCATTGTCCAAGCTTAGAGACGACTACAGACAATTTCTTGATTGTTATACGCTGGAGTTTGACATTGTTTTGACCAGGAAGGAGGTTAATAGGTGCATAAACCATTTAGGTATGAAATTTCTACAACAAGAAACGTGGGTATTTAATAAAGAAATACTCAGTTCTCGTTAGGACGAATGGGAAAAACACAGATTCTTTGTGAATAACTGTATCACATTTCCTTTCCCAAACGCGAGTATGCTCATTCCTTTGCCCAAAGAGTGTATTTGTTCCATAAAGATACTTTTTCGGGCAGAGCAGACTGCACGGACTACGACCGGACTACGTTTTAACGACCCTGAAAAAGAAAGCTTATGAAAAAGCTTGGGAAAAGAATACCAGCATTTTCTCCCTTTCCCGCAATATTTTCTATCCGAATAGGACAAATCCAATCTTTTGAGCGATATCTAGTCTGCGAATAAACAAATTGCACAAGACTAAAATTTTGTTGTCTGGAGTTAAAGCTCCCGTCAAATTTTATGATACCAAAGACAATTAAGCAATGGCAGTGATATGATATAAAAGAAAGTAAAGTATCGATATGCATTTACCTTTTATCTTGATCATTTTGATAAAAGATTTGCATGTGTTTTATCTACCTCAGTTGTACCCTTTTTCGATTTCCAGTCGAAAGGCTGTCGTCTCAGCTTCAAGATGAAAGATTTAGAGAAATTAGAGATAGATCAGCAACGGCGGAACCTATGAAAGGTAAATAATGATATCAATCTTTTTTTTTCATGAATATTGTAAATATCCTTATATCCGAAAGTTTGAGGACTACATTGTTATTACTACTTAATAAGGTGAAGGGTAATAACTTGTGGAGCTCTACGCGTAAAAGTCTTTAAAGAAAAGATGCATTAAAAAAAAGACTATGGGCTATCGGGTTTGATTGGCAATATTTTTGTCAGACCGATTCTTCTGGTACAGTTGCCCTCGCAAACTTGGGCAACTATTTCCAAAGGATTTTTCCGATATTCATTGACAAATCCAGTAATTTTTATTGTATAATTTGATATTGTTTACATAATTTTCTTCGATTTAACACTCTTTTTCTGTGTTATAAGTTAATTGTCGTACTTTCCTTCCTATTTCAAAAGCAGTATGGTGGTTTTTTTCCCGATGTACCATTCTTATGCAGAATTCTAATTTTGCCGGATGATAACGCCTCCATTGTTAAGGGTACGGAAACAATAAGATTTTCATTATCGATGAATTTGTTGTATTTGGGATACATGTATTTTATCACTGAAATAAATCTTACCCAGAAAGCATAAGAGTCCGGATAGGAAATACTTATTCCAACCCCCATTAACAAGAAATTGGCCTTCCCCGGGGAAGCATTCTTTCCTTTACACTCTTCAGTGCCAAAATAAACAATATTGTTAAGTCTCTTATTTTGTATATTGACGACTTCTGCATTTGCTGTAGGTCTGCATTTGCTATAGGTCTAAGCATATGCATACCATTGAACGTCAGTTACAACAAGTTACGATAAAAACAAAACGTATAAACAAATTAGCTAAATGATTAGGAGAAAATGGTTTTAAAATACAAATTTGAAAAAAAAAAAAATGTTTGTACTTTCCATCGTAAAAGTCTTATGTATTTGCTGTTAAAATAGTACTTTCCCCATCTTTAACATAGCACTTTGCTGTGATTCTAATTACCTCCCCAGCATTATAAAATGTTCACTGTTCACTCCCAAATTTAACTCGTAGTTAAGATTTTATCATTGTTATTTTATATTGTTCTTTGACTGCAAAGGTATTGAATGAATAGATTAGGATCATACTATATGACTATATAGACTGATCTTAATATTCACGTTTAATCCTAATTTACTTCGGACTTTGCTATGAGTAGAGGTTGAAAAACATATAATTCACTTTCATTAGTATTGAATTTATAGATTACGATCATACTGTATGACTATATAGACTGATCTTAATCTTCACACTTAATCCTAATTTACTTTGGACTTTGCTATGAGTAGAATGAATGAATGGAATTTCATGTCGACATCAAAGGTCATTTTGGGCTCACTAACAACAAATGCAATGAATTTGATTGATCAAAGTATTAAATTTTTGCTATTTTCATCTGGTTTCCTGTACCGGTTAAAACAGACTTACTTTTTTTTACCATGCTTGACCGGGAGAGAGAGTGATCAAATATAAAAGCTGATATAAGACACAGATTGGCACAACAAGAAACAACCTACCATTGCCTTTCTTTATATGTCCACCACATGTGAATTGGTATGGTCGAAATTGAATTTGTGCAGTCGCTGCTGGCCATGTATGGTAACCTCATGTAAGCTCGAGTTACGTTTTGCTTCGCGGTAATGTAACCACGATTTTGCTAACATTTATATATACTAACATTTTCAGGTAGTAATTTAGAGAAAAATCCTTGAAGCATAGTGATGTCATTTTGAATAGCTGCGTGATAGCAATGTAGCCTCGTATAATTAAATTTCACGGCTGTATTGCGATGGATGATAGATCTATACAGCTACACGTTAACCTACATTTCTTCGCCGGAAAAGACGGCGTAGCATTTTTGAAATTGTAAGGCTCCATTAAAAAAAAAGGAGTAATATTTTTCAACGTCTTTTTTCTAAATACATTTGACAAGCGTTTTGTAAATTCTTTTTTTGATGTAGTTAATCAATTAACACATTGATAGATGTGAATCACTTCACTTTGGTTGTTGTTGTCATTAGTAATCGATTTTCATGGGCGTCGCCATATTAATATAATGTGAGTGATTGTATTTCGAAACGGAAACCTCCTTTATACAGAGGAGGTTAGATGTAATTATGGAATCGGCCGAGTTGTGATGTAGGTCTAGGTGAGATTTCCTTTAAATGCCTTGATGACACAGACTGATACTTTCAGTAACACTAACTTAAAATAAAGCTTTGTGATGCTTTTGAGATTGTTTACATTCGTTGTTTATATATATATACATATATATTTAAATCGGACCGTAACTGCCGCGAATGTGCGCTTGTTCATCTTTGGGTCTCTAGCTAGAGGATGCATAATTCTTAAATGAAGTCCATGAGGCGTAGCGATGACACCTTCAAGTTATTTGAAATAATTTAGCTAGGACAGAGACTAGAATTCTATTAATACTCGGTCTTTTTCATGTAGCTCTACATATATGGAGAAGAAGGGATTCATACAATAGAAAATGAGAGAACGAAAGCGTGTTTTTTGATAGCTGTTGTAAATCAGCTAATTAAAATAAATAAAGAAAAAAAATCTTTGATAGCTTTCGTAAATCGGCTAATTGAAAATAGATGAGAAAAGGAAAAGAATTTAAAAACTAAACTACGGACCTGTTTACTAAATCCATTGCATAGAGAATTAAAATTAAAGACTGAAACGATCTTTACGACACAAGTAGATGCAACTTTGTAGATGATATATTTCTATAACCATTTTCAAAACAAGTGCGACTCTCTTCGACACGATGATTGCACCATAATAAGTTGTCAAATCTCGCAATTACTGGTTTACTTGTTTTATACCAACACGACAGGTATGTTTAGGGTTTTGTTACATAATACGTATACATGTATATGAAGGTATTTGCTGAAAACATCAACATAGCGAACACCGACGTCGTTAAACGACTTATCTGTTAACCGCATACATTTTTTTTTCAATCTATTTCACAATTACTCAGTTATATTTCCAGTTCTGCAAGGTTGAACAAAGTTGAACAATAAGGGGCAAGTGGCGCAAAACCGGATTTCGCGTTTTAACAAATAAGGAGAAAAGAAATCTTTAAATTGCGGCAAAGATGGTCTCAAAAGTAAGATGTTTAGAGAAAATACGTGCAGAAACCACCACAAATGTCCATTTATTTTGTTATATGTGCACTAATATTTCTAACTCATTTTCTGTCTTCATTTATCTGTGAAATTTCGTACAAGATCAGTCACGTGATAGACGTTATTTATAAAATACGTGCAGAAACCACCACAAATGTCCATTTATTTCGTTATCTGTGCACTAATATTTCTAACTCATTTTCTGTCTTTATTTATCTGTGAAATTTCGTACACGATCAGTCACGTGATAGACGTTATTGATAAAAATATACTCATTCCATTGTTGTATTGCTATCAACCCCCAAAAGTACTTATTGCAATGGATTTCAATATTTCACAAATGCACCATGATTCATTTGACAGGAGTGGGACAGCTACATGCCCTTTTTTATGTATAAAGGTAGAGCAGCAGGCTTTTTAATGTCGGGAAGAGGGATTCCAGATGAAGACAGGCAAGATGAATTTTGAAAGTTATCCTTTTTTGAAATTTAATCAATTTTTCAATGCAATGATCATCCCGTTTCCTATTGAAACATTTTACAATACATGTATTTTTTTTTATTCTTACTATTTTTTAATCGATACCCTCTGCATCAGAATGTCGATGAGTCTTATGAAATGCATGAAAGTCTGACATTAAGTCTGTGTGTTAGGAAATCGATATCTTACGACATAACTGCGACGATTTGTATCTCAATCACAGAGAGAGAGAGAGAGAGAGACTTATTATTGTGATTTTGTTTATTTAAACTGACTTATTTAATAGATGTGAAAGTGATTGAAATCACAATCAGTTAATTCATGTATTTCTCGATCAAACTCAAAGTTCTAAACCCCTTTCAAAAGTCACGATAGAAAATAACAATAATAATTATCAAAATGCCAAAGTCTTCGCCATACTTCATGATTAATTTTTACCAAATAAAATGTGTTTGTTTTGTGATTGCCAGATTTTTCATAAACAGAAGAAATGAAAATTCATAATGACATAAACGACCTTCTATCGTATTCGAATCTAAGCAATATTAATATAGCCTTAATCAGTTCCATTGACTGGGTGTATCCCTCAGACTCTCAGACATTTCGTATATTTACAATAGATGTGTCTATTCAACTCGCTTTACTTTTTCATCATGAAAACATAATCTTGCAGAATTCCTTCATTCCGACTATTCCTCGTATACAACGTCACGGAGCCAGCTTGCACTTACGGACAGCGAAGGCGAATTTTGAAACTTATTCTTTTTAAAGTTTGATAAAGTTGCCGATGCATTGATTTTCCCTTTTCCTGTTGTAACATCTATCAATGTTATAGAAAGCTTCATGTTCTTTCTGTTTTCGAAGTGGTGCTATTGCATCAGACTGCCGATGGTTTCTACGAATTGCCTGAAAAACTTCTATTCATTGTACATGTTAAGAAACTAGTTATACCTTACAACATAAATGAAATGTCCAATAGAGTATTCATAACAGTAAATCATTTATTTGGAATCTTGTACATACAAAGTCATACGCAAACGATTCATGCTCTGTGAAAAGGTGGTTTAATGTATCCATCTGCAAAAGATATCGACTCATGTTAGCTTGCACAGTCTGCGAAGACGGACCTGGGTCGAAACCTTTTGCTATTAGTAAAGTATGCATGTCAGAGGACCAATTTAAACCGTGATTCAGCAGACTTTAAGACAAAATGTATCTATAGTATATGACGACTTGCTTGGTATGATACATTACGTAGATATATTAAATGTGTTATTTCATTTTGTTTAGCCATGACTAATTTAGTGAGTTGGTGGATTTCCGAATTGTTCAACTTCTGCAAGAGAAGGAATTCTTATTTGGAATAGAGTGCCAAATTGATTGTTTGAAATGACCGATGTGTGCTCTGTAAAGAAAAGGAGACTTAATGCATCCGCAAAAATTATCGGTCAAGGTCAGCCTTCGCAATCCGCGCAGGTTGTCCTGGGTCGAAACATTTTGCTTTTGGTAAATTTTATGCATGTCACAGAACCAGTGTACCTCATGATCAGTCGGTTGTTAGACAAAATGGATTTAACAGATCCATAATTATGTGATGACTTGCTTGGTATCATGGATAAGGAATATGCATTAAACCCCATTTTGCCAGAGCGGGACTCATATCTATCAAACATCTTGCAGAGGGACTATAAAAGTGGTAAGTTTCATCACGCGTTCGTCTTTCATTTTAAATCTTTATGTAAAGAACAGTGCCAAAGAATTATTTCTCAATTTCATGAAAGAAGAGGAATCATCTACGAAAATGTTGCCAATGAGTACAGACGGAGACAAACCACGTGACATATGTGGGTATTTGTTAAATTTATTTCTCTTCTTTTTATGAAAAGAAATTAAAAAAAAAAATGTTTTCATTAAAGAACGTAAAAAACAACGAAAAAAAAAAAACTTTATGAGCTAGTTATATGTTTATCTATGTCTTCACGATTTCCGATTAGACTTAATAGCTTTTTTTGTTACTTTGGGAATCTTGTGTTTCTGTGTCGATAGGGAAGATCCAACACTGGATGTCCCTTCCTGTGTTTTAAATCTGAGCCAAGCTCTATGAAAAGGGAGCTGAATTCATCTGCGAAAAGTATCGACCCAGGTCAGCCTTCGCCGTTCGCCTGGGTCGAAACTTTCGCTATTGGTCAATTTTTTGTATGTTAAAGTATTAGTCTACCTCATGATTTAGTTGGTTGATAGACAAAATGGGCTTTACGGATCAATTATCATGTGATGACTTGCTTGACATCATGCATCACGTATATGAATTAAGCCTTCTTTTTTCCAGAGAAATGGCGCATACTGTAAACGATACCTTCAAAAAAGATACCATGTCGTAAAATTTCTCCGTTAAAACTGAAGTCAGTAAGATAATTACGGAAAACCTCTTTACCGCACAATGCCGCCTTTTATCGATCTTTGGAAAGAAGTCTTTTGAAAACATTGCGGGAAAAAGGGAAAGTGCTGGTAACCAGCATTTTCTTCTTTTCCCACAATGTTTTCTGCCCTATCAAGAGAAAATTGCACCATTTGTCGTCTGCAAATGCTTTCAATTTGGACAAGGCTGAAATTTTGTCGTCTGGTAAAGGGTTAATATACATTTGAAGGCAAGACTTTATATTGTTAAAATGAAGTGGGAGCTCTTTTGCATACGGGCATGCCTGAAAGCCCATCCTATTCGTACTGTGCAAGCGGATACAGCCTTACTATATGTTAATTTCTGTACCCATTTTCTAAACATGTGACTTTTCGACACGATAATTGCTCTATGCTAACTAGTCAACTCGCTCAGTAATTGATTTACTCGTTTTATACCTACACCAGACGTATATTAAGGGTTTTGTTACAGAAGTCATGTATCTGTAGTTCGTTGCAGAAAACATTTACAGATTGCGAGAAACCGAGTTGTCAAGTAATCGCCTGCTAGTTTATTTGTGAAATGTAGCTATGCATATGATTAAGACGAATTGACCCCGAGAAGTGTGACTCATCAGTTAGCCATATTATTTTCGTTTTTCATTTCACAAATTCTTAGTAATACTTATTTCTTATAGGATAAGTTGAACAAAAAGGCGCAAGTGACTCGACAGCTTATTTCATTGTGGCACATTTTAACATTTAAACATAATACCTTCACAAAAATTTTGAGAAAAAATACGTGCAGAAAACATCATAAATGTCCATTTATCTGTTGTTATTGCATTGATATTTGTTATCCATTTTTTTTCTCTTTATTTATTTGTGAAATTTCGTTACGAATTAGCCACGTGGTAGTCGTTATTGACAACAATATACCCATTCCATTTTTGTATTGCTATATTACTATCAACCATTGACAGGCGTTTCTTGCAATGGATATGCTCTTTATGTTTGTAGTCAGAGAAGCAGGCACCTTGATGCCGGGAAGAGGGACACCAGGCTTAGGTGAAGACAGACCAGGTGAATTTTGAAAGTTACCTTTAAAAAATCGTTTCGCCAATACAAAGATTACCCCTTTCCCTTTTGGAACATTTTACAATACATGTAGCTTTTTATTCGTACCACTTTTGGATCGATGTTCTCTGCACATGTAGCTTTTTATTCCTACTATTTTTGAATCGATGCTCTCTCCATCAGACTGTCGATGCTTCTAATGAAATACCTGAAAAACATGAATGATTAAGTCTGTGTGTCAGGAAATCGATAATATCTTACGCAATAACTGCAACGGTCCGCATCTCAGAGAGAGAGAGAGAGAGAGAGAGAGAGAGATTTATAATTGTGATTCTTTATTTTATCTACATGTAAATAGCTGTAAATGCCATTGTAGTTATAAGTGAATAATTCATGTATGTTTAGAACAAACTCAAGTTTATAAACTGTTTTCAAAGCCACGATAGAAAATTAAGAAAAGAAAAAGCCATTCTTCGCCATACTTCATGATTAACTTGCACCAAATAAAATGTGTTTGTTCTTGTGATTGCTAGATTTTTCATGAAAAAAAGAAGTGAAAATTCATAATTACACCACTGACATGCTATCGTATACAAACTCAAGCAGTACCAATATAGCCTTTGTCATTTCCATTGAAAGAGTGTTTCTGTCGGAATCCCAAATGCTTCGTATGCTTACAATAGCTTACCCTCTACTCAACTTACTTTGCTGTTTTATTATGAAAACATAAGTTTGCTGAAGTCATCCATTCCCGCCTTTACGTGTATGGAACAACGTCATTCAGCCCATCTTCAGCTACAGACAGTGAAGGTGAATTTTGAAACTTCGTTTTTTAAATCTAATCAAGTTGGCAATGCAATGGCGATCTGTTTTACTGTGAGCATGTTAGGAAATTGGTTATATCTTACAACATATATGAAATGATGTCCCGTAGAGTATTTATGGTATAGGGTATTTATACCAGTAAATCATTATTGGAATCTTGTATATACACAGCCATATACACATGATTCATGCTCTGAAAAGTTGGTTTAATGCATCCATCTGCAAAATGTATAGACTTGTGTTAGCATGCACAGTCTGCGTAGGCTGACCTGGATCGAAATCTTTTGCCATCGGTAAATTTTCTGCATGTCAAAGGACCATTTAACCTATGATTCAGCCGATTGTAAGACAAAATGAATCCATAGTGTATGACGACTTGCTTGGTATAATGCATTACAAGGATATATTAACCCTCTTCTCCAGAGGGCTGCTCAGATATTTCTTGTTTGGCCATGAATAATGCGATGAACTGGTGGATGTCTGAATTGTTCAATATTTGGCAGAAAAATAATTCTTCTTTGGAATGTAGTTCCCTGTTGATTGTTTAATTTGATAGATAATATACATGTGCTATCTTTCAAACATCGTGCAGAGGGACAATAAAATGATCGATAATTCTCATCACACGTTAATCTCTATATAAACAAAAGCGCCAAATGATTATTTCTCAGTTTCATGAAATAAGAGAACCTATCTCCGGAAATGTTGCAGATGATTGCAGCTGAGGACCAACCATGTGATATACGCCATTTTTTTTAAAAAAAAGTTAACCTACTTCCGTCTTTTTATATATATAAAAAAATCTGTTTCCGCCCAAAAAAGTAACGAAAAAAAAAATCTCGATGATGACTTAGTTACATGTATATGTTCATTTCTAATTTTACCATTTTTTTTTTGGGGGGGGAACTTTTGGAATCTCGTTTTTTTTGCATGTGTGTGTCGATAGGAAAGATCCGATACATAAGGCCTTATAGCCCTTTCAATGTTTAAAATATTGCTTTCGGAAAGAGGAATTTCTGGTGAAAACAGACCAGGTATATTTTGAAAGTTATCTTTTAATCCTTAAGCTACTAAGCGCGACTCACTGACCTTTTGCGGACAGTATAGATCAAGATCAGACTGCACAAAACGTGCAGTCTGATCTTGGATCTACACTGTTAGATACAATATTTCTTTTACGGTGAAATGAACTTTGAAATCCCAATATTTGGGTTTTTACTGTGCAGTGGAAATTTGCCAATGCCATGATTATCCCTCTTCCTATTATAACATCTATTTTTGTAATACTTAGCTTTGTGTTCTTGATATTTTTGAATATTTTTGCTGCTGGCGTATGACTGTCGCTGATTCTTATGAAATGCATGAAAATACTATAATTCAGTCTGCATGTTAGAACACTGAATATATCTTACAGCATAAATGGAACTGCTGTCAAGTATCATTTGATTGATTCAGAAATTTTATATTTCATTACTTTTCTTTTCGAGGAAAAAAAAATGCTTTTGAAGTCACGAAATCAAGCCATATCAGTATAGCCGTAGCAGTTCTTTAAAGTCAGTTCAGTTGAAAGGAGGTTCTTCTCCAGAAGCGCAGACGGTTCATATGTTTAAAACTGCTTACCCAATTACCCAACTCACTAAGTTATTTCATTACCAAACGTGATAGTGCAGCATTTCAAACGGTAGATATTTAAAGACTGACGTATTAATATGTTGAGGACATAAATGATTCTGACATCAATTTCTGACACTTGTGCTTTTTTATTACGCTTCTAAGCTCGGCTGTTTTGGACGAAATCGTCGAAGTATTGTCTAGCCCTGGCGTCGGCATTGTCGTCGTCTGTTTCGTCGTCGTTTGCGTCATCGTCGTGCTAAAACTTGGACATTCTATAATATATCTAGTATTACTGAAGATATTTACTCGGATAAGTTATAAACGTTCAAAAGGGAAATCCAAAAGGGGGATCCATACAACAATGGCAGATAACCATCAAAGTATTTTTGACACAGTTATGCCCTTTTTCGACTTTGAATTTTCACTGAAAACCAAACAACTGCAGAGAGCATTGACACCCGCTTGCAAGGCTATTGTTGTTGCTAACAGTATTAACTAAGGATTATAATATCAAACAGAAATACCATACACCAGTGCGGTGGAAGGAGGTGAAGAAGTGGGTTTGACAAGTCTCGAAGTCCCTGAGATACCTGAGAGAACGGAGGGATCAGAGAGTATAACAGGCGACACCAAGAGACCAAGTTTGGATGTTCATAGGCAAGGTAAGGTTCTGATATGACCATATATGTCATATCACAATGAATACTTTCCACATTAAAATGTTTGATTATGATTTCCGTAAAAAATTCAAGGAAAATGCTACTATTCACTTTTCATACTTATTCTCAATTCGATATTCATACTTAATTTGAAACTCATATTTTTGCTCTTCGTATGAATTGATAGATCGGAAACGTTATGGGAAAATGGAACGGTGTTGGTTGCCACCATTCACTCCTCTTCCCCCAATGATTTCAAAGCTTTCTTCCTCGAGGTCAAACGGATTCGCTCAGTAAACTGTCTAAGACATTTATCGTGAAAATGAGACAAATAGTATGTTTCTCTCCTAATTTGATGCCTAATATTCCACTTACTTTTTCTTATATACTATATTTTATTAACAGACCTACCGTTATTTTTATACTGATGCTTCTTACCCATCTTATTTTTTCATTTATCTGTGAATTTTTGTACCTGAATTAGTCTCCACTTACTTTTTAGCTCCACTGGCCAAAGGCCAGCGGGCTTATGTCATGGCCCGGTGTCCGTCGTGCGTGCGTCCGTCCGTGCGTACGTGAGTGCGTGCGTCCGTCCGTGCGTTAACTTTTATTTCAAACATCTTCTTCTCTGAAACTACCCATCCAATTTTCATGAAACTTCGCAGAAATGATCCTGCCATGGTCCTCTTCAGAATTTCTTGAAAGAATTTGATTCCTTCAAAAACTCTGGTTGCCATGGCAACAAAACTGAAAAATATTGGAAATCTTTAAAAATCTTCTTGTCTGAAACCATAAGGCATAGGGCTACCAAATTTGGCATGTAGCTTTATGTAGTAGACCTCTATCATGTTTCTTCAAATTATAGCCCTGGGGTCAAAATTGGCTCTGCCCCAGGGGTCACAAGTTTTAAAAGGCTTATATAGAGAAAACTTTAAAAATCTTCCTGTACCTAGCCATAAGGCCTAGAGCTACCAAAATTTGCATTTAGCTTGATCTAGTGGGGGTCTACCAAAAGTGCCCAAATTACAGTCCTGGGGTCAATTTGGCCTCATGCTGGGGGTGGGGGCGGGGCAGGTTCACAAGATTTACATGGGCTTATGTAGGGAAAACTTTTAAATCTTGGTGTACATAGCCATAAGGCTTAGGGCTACCAAATTTTGCATAATTATAGCATTATCTAGTGGACAACTACAAAGAGGGCCCAAGTTACAGCCCTAGGATCAAGTTTGGCCCTGCACCAGGGGTCACAAGTTTTACATGGGTTTATGGAGTGAAAACTTCACAAACCGTTATGTTACTAGCCATAAGGCCAAGAACTCCCAAATTTGGCATGTTATTCTTCTAATACACATATTCCCCATTTAGACTGACTGTAGCCCTGGGGTCAAAGTTTTATAAGGGCTTATATAGTGAAGATTTCTCTTTGTGGTTTATATTTATAAGCCAGTTATTAGAAGCATGTTATTCTTCTAATACACATATTCCCCATTTAGACTGACTGTAACCCTGGGGTCAAAGTTTTATAAGGGCTTATATAGTGAAGATTTCTCTTTGTGGTTTATATTTATAAGCCAGTGGAGCGATACAGGGCAATCATGGCCCTCTTGTTTCTAATTTCACTCGAACATGTTCTCATGAAAACATAACTTTGCAGTGTTTTAAATGATGGATAACTGACAGGACTGTATTGATAGGATAAATTAGACACAAAAAGGACCTATTCAGAAAACGGTTGACTTCAAGCGGTTGACTTCAAACCTGACAGTTTGTGGCATTATGACTACATTCCAATACATAGAAATGGTGGGCTAAACGATTGCTTTATAGGTACTATTTTTCGTCTGTTATGTACACATCTCTTAAAGAAGCGAATAGGCTTCCTGCAGATTTCAATAAATGTGTACATAAGTATAAGCCTACGTTTTAATACATCATGTACTACAATTCTGGAGATATAAATAATCTGATATTCGTGGCTTTTGAAGTAAAATTTTTATTCAACTATCGACAAGAATGTTATTAAGCTAGCCAAATGCTTGCTTCATAACATTTAAGTCGTTTAATATGGTATTATCTTAAATGCCAACTCCTATCAGATCCTATCTGTCAAAAGAGGTATAATGCAATCTACATGCAGTAACACTTATCCTCATTTTACTAAGCCATTTATGAACAAAATTTTAGTAAGATTTGCTCGACTTACTAATATGCATAAGTTTTTGCGCAACTTTACGAACAGAAAAGCCTGCCATAAATTTTGCGAAGGTATTGCTGACATCAAAAAGGAAGAATTAATTGAGAAACGAGTGAACTATAAATGCAGATTGTCTAGAGACAGAATTTGGTTAAATGAGCCATGCTCTGGCAAAAGGGGTTTTAATGCATATCAGACAATTCCAAGCAAGACATCACATAAAATCCATTTTTTCTAACAACCGGCTGAATAATGAGGAAGAACTGTCCTAGCAGATGCAGAAAATTAAATTTACTAATATCAAAAAGTCGGGCAGAATGTTTGTATTGATGTCTCGAGTTCGAAAATGGGTTAGGTCGGGTCAAAAACTAGGTTTCCAGGTCAAATCTTAGAAAAGCTATCTGTACACTCTAGAGGCCATATTTCATGTCCGATCCTCATGAAAGTCGGACAGAATGTTTGTCTTGATATCTCGGACTAGTTGCAAGATGGGTCACGTTGGGACAAAAACAATGATACCAGGTCAAACCTTTAAAAAGCTTTGCTTTCGTACACTCTAGAGGCCATATTTATAATCCAGTACGCGGAAGAATTGGTCAGAATGTTTGTCCTCACTATGTTTAGGATGTGTTTGAGAAATGGTCGTCGGGTGTAAAGGTAGGTCACTAGGACAAATCCTAGAAAGGGCTTATGCACACTCTAAAGGCCACATTTTCAGTCCACTACTTATGAAAGTTTGTCAGAATGTTTGTTTTGATGGTATCTTGGACGAAATCAAAAGCGGGTCACGTCAGGTAAAAAACTTGGTCGTCAGATCAAATCTTTTAAAAACCCGGTGAACTTTGTAGATGCCACATTTTCAGTCCAAAACTCATGAAACGTAGTCAGAATGTTTTTCTTGAAGATATTTAGGGTGTAAAAATGGATCATTATGAGTGTAAAAGTAGGTCACCAGGATAAATCACAATAAAATCTTATGTACACTCTAGAGACTAAATTTTCAGTTCAATATTCGTAAGAATTTGTCAGAATGTTTGTTTTGTGATATCTCGGACAGATTTGAAAATGGGTCACATTAGGTCAAGAAGTAGGTACATGGGACAAATCACAGAAAAACCTTGTGTACATTCTTGAGGCCACATTTTCAGTCTAAAACTCACGAGCGTCGATCAGAATGTTCATCTTGATTTATATCTGCTATTTTGAAAATGGGTCATATTGAGTAAAAAGGTAGATCACTGAGACAAATCCTAGAAAAAAGCTTATGTACGCTCTAGAGGCCACATTTTCAGTCCAATGCTCATGTAATTTACTTAGAATGCTGGTCTTGAGATCTCGGACGAGATTGGAAATTGGAAATTGGTCATGATGGTTTCAAAAGGGTCAGGTGAGCGACCCAGAGCCATCATGATCACCTTGTCAATTTTAAATGAAATGGCTTTTAAACAGAGAAATCAAGAGACTCGTATTTATATACAAGTACCTCTTAATGGAGGGTTATGTATTATCGCAATAAGTTATGGACGTCTTTTAAGACGCACGTATGAATTTCATAACTCTTGTGTAAGTGTGAGGATAAACAAGAACTTAAAATATATAAGCGACGCTTTGGGAATGAGGGGGTGGGGGATGGGCAAGTATCTTCATAATGCATTATGTCAAGCAAGTTGTCACAAGACATGGACAGATTTTTTGTCGAAAAATCGTTGTATCCTAAGTTAAGAGAAAGGTAAAATGGTTCATAGTTATGCAGAAATTTTATCAATAGCAAAAATTATCGACCCATGTCAGCCTGCGCAGTTTGCGCAAGCTGACATAGGTCGATATTATTTTGCAGATGCATTAGATCAGCTTTTCACAGATCATGATTCATATATATAAACATATATTTAAACAGTAGTTTCAGACCTAGATACATTAAAGAAAGACGCAAAGTACAGCGAGGAAGATGCGACGCGGCTTACCAAATTCCTAGAGGAGATAGCTGAGCACTTTGAGGAAGGCAAAATATCTGTAATCAAGCCGTACCTTCAAAAAATGATTAAACATTCGAAAGACAGAGATAGAGAGGCGTTTGAGGAGGACATCATGGACTTTACAGAGGCAACAAAATTTAGAAGTGGTATCACAGTCCACCTGATGAAACAAGCCCTTAGAGGATTCAGAATGATATTAAACGAACCAGAATTTGGAGATTTGCTGGCAGCTAAAGTTGAAGCTATAGAAAAGGAAGAGGAGCTAATCGGCGGAGAAGATACTAAGGCTTGGCTGATGGATCCGAAAAACTCCGCTATAATGGCAGAAGACATACAAGTAGGTGACAAGGTAGAAAAGGATCGTAGCAGAACATCCGACACATTATCTGGGAAGCGATTTGGAACAGCAGGTCCATCAAAGGAAAGTTTGGGATATGACACCATGAAACAGGGCTTCACCTTTGAGCCGGACAAGTTTAGTCCAGACCCAACTTTTAAGCAGCATTTCAGCATGGGTCACGGTAAATTAGGACAACCCCATACCCAAAAGACAGGATCGCCGACTTCCCTGACGGAAGAAAAAATAAAGAGTCGGGAAAAGGCTAGTTCCGTTCGAATACCAGGACTAGTAGAGCCTACCGAGGCTACCGAGACTTTACCAAAGAGTTAATTCTTTTGCTGTCAAATGAATGAATTCGATTGTTTAGACAGCTAGCAATACAACTCCATTCCAAGTGAACAGGTATTTTAACCATTGCAATAAGTTATTTTTTCGAAACACATTTGTAATTATGGACCGATACCTATTTTTGTACGAAATCAAAGGTAAAGAATCTTGTTTGATTCAACAGAAACCTTGCAACCCAATACTTGTACAAAATGGTAGTACAACGTTGTACCAGACTGGAAAACAATAGTTCAGTCAACACTCGAAAAATACTTGAAAAGGTGAAAATTTTAAGACTTGTTACATGGCGTACAATACCCAACAACGTCTAATATTGAGAATCAACACTTAAATAACTTTTTACCAAACAAGCCTGTGGTAAGAATGAAGCAGTGGACGGCGTATATCAGAGATTAGACTGCACATTCTCTGCAGTCTGATCTCGATCTACACCGTCCGCATGACTTAATCACTTTGCTCTTTGCAGTGAAAGAGTTAAAGGAAATAAGTCTTATTTCACCTGTAGGAGCAATATCTTCCGAAATACTTTCATGTCCAAAACAGTAGTATTTCCAACTCAACATATTCTTATATTTTAAATCACACGCTGGACCAAGCATTTTTTTCAGAAAAAGGAAAGCAACAATTAATTCTATTTTCTGCAGAGAGATATCGGGATAGATGTTGCATTATTTTAAGAAAAAAAAAAAAATCTACTACGATTGTTTTGTTCTACACGTGAATGTGAAAAATGGGTCTCATATTTTATACCCTCGAACGTTCTCACCTACAACAGACAAAAATGAAACCTTGTAAAAGATGGTATAAACTCTGTGATTACTTACAAGGTTCTTTAATTGTCTGGTCTTCAAATATTTGATCCATTCGAGCCGCGCTCTGGCAAAAGGGAGCTTAGGGCATCTCTGTGATGCATCAAACAAGCAAGTCGTCACAAATTATGGATTCATAAAATCCATTTTTTCTAAGAACCGAATCATTTATGAGGTTGAAGGATTCTTCAGTTTGCAGAAAATTGACCAACAGCAAAAATTTCGACTCAGCTGAGCCTGCGCGGACTGCGCAGGCTGATCTGAGTCGATAATTTTTGCAGATGCACTAAACCCCTTTTTACAGAGCATAAGGTCATTTAAAATTAGACAGAGAGGCGAGAGTTTATCCCAATAACTGTGAGCACAGTATATGGAAACTGCGCTCATCGTACGAAGAGCGTCGAAATTGGTTGCTGTTCATAAAACAGATTTTAACTATATTTTACTTCAATGTGTGATTATTGATATAGATGTAGTTATAGTATAGTAGCGTAAGAGAATGTCTTTTTGCTTTTTTTTGTTTGTTTGTTTGAATTTGTTACTTTTCATTTAATAGTTGTAGATTATTAATTTCCGATAGACACAGTGTTTGCATTCTGTTTGCTCAGCTGCTGTGGAGATGGAGAAAAACCCAAATGCACAGACAAATGCAGATCAAATTTGGCACATTTGCCCTTTTGTTTTTTGAAGGAAAACCTAGTATGTATAATGCAATTTGTAGGCGAATAAAGAGATGAACCCTTTCAGCGCCTTAAGCGGAACCGGGGACCTTAGCCGATGGTAAAGAGAAGATCAGACTGCCCAGAGCGTGCTCTCTGATCTTGGTTTCCTACTGTCCGCGCTTGTTAAGTCAAGCCTGAAAGTTAAAAGAATCTTTCCTAGTTGTAGTGGATTGTATTTTTAGCGGTCGAAAGAGGACGAGTTTATATATTTGGCGCATTTGAGGTTAAAGTCTTGGAAGAAATAGAGATTGTGGTCAACAATTTTCGTAGCTATTTCTGAATTTTGACAATAGTTACATCACGTGACACATATTCACTTTAAATGAAATATCTCAATCACTTAGGAAGTCAGGAACATCACTATGGAAATGTCTCAGGGCAAAGAAGAGCCTGGTTATACATCGTGCTGGTGATTTTATTTGCACGCATTTAACGAAATAATTTCCATAAGGAAAAGAACCATTGAAATCAGACGAAAGATCAAAATGCTATTCGACTGATTTGGTATTTCAGCTACCAAACGTCATTCTGCATGCTAGGTGTCCAGAAAGTGTGGATGAAGATGAGATTTTTCAAATAAAATCAGTTTTGAAATTGTAATGTATGAGTTTTTACTGTTAGATGGAAACGAGCCGTGCTCTGTAAAAAGGGGGCTTAATGCATCTGCAAAAAGTATCGACCCAGGTAAGCCTGCACATTCCGCACAGGCTGACCTCGGCGAAAACTTTTTGTTTTAGGCGAATTTTTTACATGTCCATGGTCCATTTTACCGTATGATTCAGTCGGTTGTTAGACAAAAATTGACTATGGATCCATGATCATGTGATGACTTGCGTTGTGCAATGCATCACGGAGATGCATTAAACCCCTTTTTGCCAGAACATTGCTCTATTGTTTATTTAGTTGTTTTAAAGGTACACATACTCTACGACAGTGTAAATAAAGATGGGTTTTTTAAAAGCAAAAGACAGTTTTGAAATTGCGAATTATGTGTTTTTTATTGTAAGATGGAAATGTTTTTTTAGTTGTTTTAAAGGTACACATACTCTACGACAGTGTAAATAAAGATGGGTTTTTTAAAAGCAAAAAACAGTTTTGTAATTGCGAATTATGTGTTTTTTATTGTAAGATGGAAATGTTTTTTTAGTTGTTTTGAGGTAAACATACTGTACGGCAGTGTGGATGAAGATGAGACTTTTTTAACCCATTCCCACACAATGACTCCTTTTGACGCGTCTGGAAAAGAAGCCTTTTGAAAACATTGTGGAAAAAGGAGAAAATGCTGGTAACCAGCATTTTCTCCTTTTCCCACAATGTTTTCTACTCTATCAAAGACTTAAATTATCATTTATGTTACATTTATTTTGTCGTCTGCAATTGCTTTCAATTTGGACACGGTCAAAATTTTGTCATCTGGTAATGGGGCAAAAAACACTTTTGGAATTGCAATACATTTGCTTGACTGTTAGATGGAAATGTTTATTTAGTTGCGTCCAAGGTTTTTCTTTCCAAATGTACACACATTCTACGAAAGAAATACATCGATTTAAGTGCTAAGGATAGTAACATACCTGATATTATGATAATATGGGTCTTATTTATAAACTGGAAGGGTCAATTTAGTGTATTGGGTGCCCTTAGGGTTTAGACGACCCACTTAGAATGTGTGCCCTTGGTATTTTGTTGAGAATGAGAACACGTTTTGCTGTTGATTTTATCAGTTAGGATTTTAATCCCATCAATGATGTACATGTCACACTGAATAGACTTTATAAATCTTTATGTTTGTACGGTATGGTGGTGTGCCATGGTTACATATTTTTTCACACATTTAACTATATTTTTGATATTTTTATATTTTATTGGAATAAGGTTTCTATACTTAAACTCTACTGTAAAATGTCAGTTTTAACTCGGCGATTTTCAAAGAAAACACAAGGGATTGTTTTAGCCTTGTGGTCGTCATGCAAAACTTTTGCATTTCTCATATCTCTCTCATCACTGAATTTATATTCTCCAAACTTGGGTAACTTGAGGACTATCAAAAGGGGAACCGAGCCAAGGAGGGCAATTATTATGAAAAGAACCGTGCTCTGGCTAAAGGGGGTTTAATGCATCTTCATGATTGATTATACCAAGCATGTGATCACATAATTATGGACCAATAAAATCTATTTAGTCTAACAATCAACTGGATCTAGAGACGGAATGGTCGTTTGCCATGCAGAACATTTGCAAATAGCAAAAAGTTTTGAACTATGTCAGCCTGCGCGGACTGCGCAGGCTGACATGGGTCGATACTTTTTGTAGATGCATTATGCCCCCTTTTTTTACAGAGCATGGCTCAGATATTCTTGTTCCCTTTTTGACTTTTAGAACTTTTTCACTGAAACAGCACTGCAACCCAAGATCAACACCATTATGCAATGCTTTTGTTTGCTCATGTATTCACATGTGAGCCGTGCTCTGTGAAAAGGGGGCTTAATGCGTCTGCAAAAAGTATCGACCCACTCCGTGCAGGCTGACCCGGACAAAACTTTTTCCTATTGGTCAATATTCTGCATGTCAAAGGACCATTTTACATCATGATTCAATAGTTAAAATGAATTTTATGGATCCATAGCTATGTATAGCTAGGTATAATGCATCACAGAGATGCATTAAGCCCCATTTTGTCAGAGTAGTTCTCATATATATATATATATATATATATATATATATATATATATATTGTCTTTACTCTTTTGCATGACCCTTCAGCTGCTAAATAAATGAAACGAACATTTCTGCTCAATAGTAAAAACAAATACATGTGTTGCGATTTCAAATCTGATTTCACCAGGAAAAATACCGTATCGGACAGAGTAGATCCAAGATCAAACTGCAAGTTTTGTACACTCTGATCTTGATCTACATTGCCCACAAAAGCAGTGTTGCGCTTAACAGCTTTAGGGTTAATGTATAGTTTAAGTATAATATTGATTGATTGATTGATTGATTGATTGTATGGTGTTTAACGCCGTTTTAAACATTATTTCTGTTATATCGCGGCGGCCAGTGCACCTATCCATGCTTTCCTGGAGTTTCTTTTACCAGTACTACGCATAATATGCTTCCCAAGCTACTGGCTGCTTTTTCACACAGCCATCGTCGAAACAATGGTCAGCGGTGAGAGAGGAATGAATCCTGTCGCAATTACTGTCATCAGTCCTTGGAAAGAAATTGGCAGAGCCGGGGATTGAACCAGCGACCTCTTTGTTCTCAAGTCATGTATGCTACCGACTGAGCCACCAGGGCTCGGCTTAAGTATTGTACGAGTGATGGAGTGATGGTCATGAGGCGTCTGCCAGATAAAAAAGAAATAGATTTAGAAGTACGACCCACAAATCTTGTTCCGCTTGAGAATTGAATTTATAAGATATGTAAAGTTTTCTGTAAAACTCCATTATTTGCTCATATATGTATATACTTGGTTCTTAATCATTAACACTTATATCCGTCTAATTGTAGACCATCTCGCTATTAAGACCGATAAATTGAGTCCAAAGTCTGGTCTTAATAGAGAGTTTCAAATTGATAGTTCATGTATTCCAAGAAACATGATAGTGAAGCATCTGTCTGATAAAAAATAAATGAACCATGCTTTGTGAAAAAGGGGGCTTAATGCATCTGCGAAAAGTATCGACCCAGGTCAGCCTGCGCAGTTCGCGAAGGCTGACCTGGACCGAAACCTTTCTCTGTTGGTCCATTTTCTGTATGTCAAAGGACCAGTCTACCTTATGATACAGTCGGTTGTTAGATATAAAGAATTTTATGGGTCCCTAGTTATGTGATGACTTGCTTGCTATCATGCATTACGGAGATGCATACAGCTCCCTTTTACCAGAGCATGGAACGTTAATAGTAGTGGTACAACGATAATTCTTTATCCTGCTGAATGGAAATTATTATTGATTTATGAAAAAAGAATAGGTTGTGAGCTTTTAAAGGAAATAATTAACCTACCTAAGAATCCCTAGCTTGATGGGCAATGAGAAAAATCACTTGTTGTGGGAAAAGGAGAAAATGTTGGTAAGGAGTTCATGTATTTTCTCCTTTTCACATTACTGTTTTCTGCCCTTTTAAAGATAAATATCATCATATGAGCCACATTTAACCTGTGGTTCGCAAATGCTTTCAATTTGGACGTGTCTAAACTTTTCCGTCGTCTGGTAATTAGTTATTTGAAGAAGCTTGAAGATTTGACCTTTTACCCTTTACTACAATGCCGACTTTTAACAACCATGAACAAGAAGACCTGAAAACATTGTGGAAAAAAATGAAAAATTTTGTTGGCCAGCATTTTCTCGTTTTCCAATATTGTCTTCTCCCACCCCCCACCCCATAATAATAAAAAAAGAGTAACATTTATACTGATTTCTGCAAAGGCTTTCAGTTTGAACAAGTCAAAAATTGCGTTGTTATGTAAAGAATTAAGGTCAAGTCTTTAACGGATGTGTAGGACGCCCATTGCCTGTTGTCTTCGCAAAGATATCAGGGGCCGTCTTCACCAACCATTCTTAGGAACATGTTCTGTCTTTATATGTGAGACTTTCTTAATATGAAAGTAACACAACTTTTGATTGTCTGAAACAAATGGTTTTGCCAATCAAATGTTCTGTTACTTTCAAATTTGGAAAATTCTTTAAAACAAGATTAAGTATTTCTTTTATGCTTTTCAATAATTTATAGAAATCTAACAGTGAATTATACCCTTATACATTTTATTTTTGACATGCCAAGCATATTTATGGAACATGAGTGCTTTTTAAGCGGGTGAACTTCACATTTTATGACGTAGTCAACATCACTCATGCCGTCATTATTACAGCGAGTCCATATCCGACTAGATTGAATAGATCTATTTCGCTTGAAAAGCGCACACATTTTAAACGACGAGCAAAACTTAAAGGTAAAAAGAAAGATTAAAGTGAAGAGCATAAAAGGAATAGGATATTTTTGATTCAGTATATGATCGAAAGCTATATCTCCACTTGTGGCTTTGCCAGTCGTAATAATATAGCCTTCACTTTTCACTCGATGAAAGAATTTTGGATCATACACTGAAACAGACAATCATCCTCTATATCCTAAAGAATGGTTGGTGAATATAAAAGATAGAATCATACAGTCTAGCAGAGGTATTCATGGAGAGGCCTAGCATCTGATTTTTTTTTTTTTTGGAAAAGTCTTAAGGTTTTCCACATTACCAATATTGATTGCAGGCCTAATACGCGAAAATGAATAAGAAATATAGTTTTAAACTTAGGGAGAACGAATTTTGACGGACTCATGGTATACACCTTTTTAACTTTTACAAAACGACAAAATTTTAGACTAGTCCAAATTGAAAGCATTTGCAGACGACAAAATAAATGCGACTCAAAAACTGAAATTTGTTTTTGGAATGGTTAGAAAACATTGTGGGGAAAGGAGAAAATGCTGGTTACCAGCATTTTCTCCTTTTCCCACAATGTTTTCAAAAGGCTTCTTCTTCAGGGTCGTTAAAACCCGTGATTGTGTGGTAAAGAGTTAAACGATTCGTTTCTATGCAGTTGTTTTCACGAAAGGTGTATGTTTTTTTTTTTTTCCCAGTCCTATGATTTTAAATGCCCCTTTTTAATGTGTTAACAATACATATATTTTTAGATATTGTTAAATTAGAATAAGGTTAATGTAGTAATAATCACTTCTTTTTCTCTTACAATTGTATATCTTGTTTTTTATTGTTTGACACCTATCTATCGTTTTAATGACCATCTCACTCGACGACCCATGGATTTTATCGAAACAGTGATCCTAGAGCTTTTAAATGTATTGTTCAAATAGTGTACCTCTTATAGCCATACTTATGGTATGTCTGTTGTAAACGTTCTTCCCTTGTGTATTAACTCTTTACCAAACTTTGAACGATCCTCAGAAAGAAAGGCTTTTGGAAACATTTTTGGAAAAGGAGAAAAAGCTGGTTGCCACCATTTTCTCCTTTTCCTACAATGTTTTTTCTATGTGAAAGACAAATTCCATTACTTTAGCCACACTTTATTTTTCACTATGGACAGGTCTAAGATATTGTCATCTAGTTAGAAGTTTTACAACAAGACAAAATGTTGGGCTTGTCCAAATTGAAAGCATATCAGATTGGAATTTGAACTTGGCATAACCCTTATCCTGCTAAATAAAAGAAATAAAACTTTCAAAACGATAGTATATACCCACCTTTTTCTATTTCAAAGGTATTTTGGAGAAAAGATATCTCCTTAGCGGACTGTGTAGATCCAGGATCACACTGCACGTTCTGTGCAGTCTGATCTTGATCTACACTGTCCGCAAAAGGTCAGTAATTCGGCGATAAGCAGCTTAAGGGTTAAATGAAGGTTTCGTCTATGTGTAAAGGTAAGGCATGGGTTACAGGGAACAGCAAGTCTGTTATAATGACAACCGCGGGATCTTGATATTTATTCAAATTTGAAACAATTACATAAAATCTTAACTAAGCCACAAGCTCTTTCCCCTTTTCCGGCAATGTTTTCTAACCTATCAAAGAACTCCAATTTATTTGTACAATTGTCTAGTTTGTCATCTGCAGATGCTTTCAGTTAAGAGGACTTCACAATTTGTCGTTTGAGAAAGGGCTGGGGTAACTCTTTGCCTAACGACAAAATGTTAGACTGGTCCAAATTGAAAGCGTTTGCAGACGGCAATTCAAATGTGGCTCAAATGATGGAATTCGTTTTTGCTGGGTTAGAAAACAGCGGGAAAAGGAGAAAATGCTGGAGACTTCTTGGTTGGGGTCGTTAAAAGTCGGGATTGTGATTTGAAGAGTTAATTACAGAACATGCTCTTGTTAGAGTCCAAATTTTTTTCATTCGCTAAAGGGTTAATTTGTCATCTGCAATTGCTTTCAACCTGGACATGTCTAAAATTTTGTTGTTTGGTAAAGATGTAGTAGGTGTTGATGTTTTCATAACATCTCGAACATGGACTTTACATTTTTATCTAATTTAACTCAGCTAGACATCAAACTTTTAGACCACTTCATATTGAAAGTTTTGGAAAAGAGATTGAATCTCTCTCAAATCAAGGGAATTCTCTTTGATAGGATTGGAATCATTTTGCGAAAAGGAGAAACAGCGGGTCACAAGCATGTTTTCTTTTCCAATATTATTTTCAGAAGCCTTCTTGCAAGAACCTTTCTGTTGGTCTTGAGTAGAGGAAGCTGGGTATTACACACCATAGACCAGGAAACCGGACAAACTTTAGAAATTTCCAGGAAGTCTTTATATATATGCCGTGGCAAAAGGGGGCTTAATACATCTCTGTGCCGCATTATACCAATCAAGACATCACATAAGTATGGATCCATAAAATCCATTTTGTCTAACAACTGACTGAATCATGAAGTAGACTAGTCCTTTGAGATGAAGAAAATTGACCGAAAGCAAGAAGTTTCAGCCCAGGTTAGCCTGCGCGGACTGCACAGACTGACCAGGGTCGATACTTTTTGCAGATGCATTTAGGCCCCTTTTCACAAAGCATGGTTCATATATTAAAAGTAAACCTTGAAGATCTTCTTTTCTCGAACCACAAGGCATAGACGTTTAACTCTTTACCAAACAACAAAACTTTAGACTAGTTCAAATTGAAAGCATTTGCAGACGAGGAAATAAATGTGACCCAAAAATTGAAATTTGTTTTGGGAAGGATAGAAAACATTGTGGGAAAATGCCTCTTTCTCAGGGCCGATAAAACTCGGGATTGTGTTGTAAAGGATTAAACACTTGATATGTAGCATCACCGGATGATCCATTTTCAAACGTAATCAAACTGTGCCCTTGAGGGGCAAAAAGGCCACGCCGCTGGGGCCACAGATTAAACATATAGTCAAAATCGGAAGAATATGTTGTTGTGTAGAAGAATATGTTGTTGTGTAGATCATGTTTACACTGCATATAGCATGGATATCTGTGCAGCCGGCTACATGATCTTAAACCTACAATTTACGAATTCCTCAGATGTAACTGCTAAATAGTCTGAAACCTGCTAAATCAATGAAACGAAAATTCCCACTCAATAGTAATTTAAACCCTTACATTGCGATTTTAAAGTTGATTTTCACCGGAAAGAAAATACCGTACGTTCTGTGCAGTCAGATCTTAATCTAGACTGTCTGCAAAAGGTCCCATGAGTCGCGATTGGCAGCTTAAGTGTTAAAATCAGGTAGTTTACTTTCACTGATTACAGAAACTATTTTATTGTACTCTAAGGGTTGATATTTCCGCCATCAGCCTTCGACAAATTCAGATGTGCCATGCTCTGGGAAAAGGGGGTATAATGAATCTTTATAATGTATAATTCTAAGCAAGTCATCGCATAATTATAGATCCTTAAAATGTGTTATGTATAAGAACCGAGTGAATCAGGTGGTATACTGGTCCCTTGACATCTAGAAAATTTACCAAAAGCAACAGCGTTTCGACTCCGGTCAGCTTGCGCGTACTGCACAGGATGACCTGGATCGATACGTTTTTCAGATGCACTAAAACCCTGGCTCAAATTTATTTCATCCCAGCATATTTCACAAAACATTCAGCTATTAGGTCATCAAAACACCCACCAAAATCATGATCAGGTCGTTAAGCGAGGTCTGGTAACAAAGTATCATAAACCACTTGAAAGACACTTAAATAATTGAGTCAGGCTGTGGGAAAATGGGACTTAATGCATCTGCAAAGGGTATCGACCCAGGTCAGCCTGCGTAGTTCTTGCAGGCTGACCTGAAGAGAAACTTGATTTTCTTAAATTTTCTGCAAGTCAAGGGGCAGTTCTGCCCGATGATTTAGCCTAAGTTTTAAATAAATGACTTCATATTAGTGACGACTTGCTTGGTATAATGCGTCAGGAAGATGCATTACGTCCCCTTATCCGAGAGCGGCGCTTGTTTTGTGTAATCTTTTCTTCCTGTATACATTATGAGTTGTGTTGTATCTCTGGCTTACTCTATGGTTCAGTGATCAAGGAGATGAATTTGTTGCTTGTATTTGAAATCTTGGTTTACTCCCTGCTAGTGGGGCTGGTCATGAGGCAGTAATGTTGTGCAAGGCACTACATAACCTCAGCTTAGTTGAAACCAAGGTAAGATATTAAATCATCAATTTGTGAGGTATCACTGTGATGTAAATGTAACATATGAGCCGTGCATTGTGAAAAGGGGGCTTAATGTATCTATAAATAGTATCGACCCTGTCAGCCTGCGCAGTCCGCGCAGGCTGACCAGGGCCGAAACCTTTTGCTATTAGTCAATTTTCAGCATGTCCAAGGGCCCTTCTCTCAAACGATGCAGTCGAATGTAAGACAGAAACGGATTTATGGCTCCATGTTCATGTGATGACTTGGTTGGTTGGTAGCATGCATTAAGCCCTTTTTTAAAAGAGCAGAGTTAGTATCTATTGTTGAAAGCGGTGCAAAAACGGGTTCAAACAAGCAAACAATAACAAAAAGTAGCAATTGAAATGACATCTCTGAACGTTTTTTACAGAAGGTCTTGACGTCTGATCCATGTTAAGTACTATTTAGTTCTTAACTTTAGTTTAGAAAAAGAAGGACTTCATTAAACTATAACTAAAGCACTAAACGAGTTGCGCTCTGTAAAAAGGGGATTTAATGCATCTGCAAAAAGTATCGAACGTCGCACAGGCTAATATGGTCGAAACTTGCTATTTGTAAATTTTCTGTGTGTCCAAGGACAATTGTACCTCCAGACTATGCCGGCTGTTAGACTAGATGACTTTTATGGATCCATCATTATGTGATGACTTGCTCGGTATGTTACATCACGGAGATGCATTAAACCCAATTTCTCAGAGGGCCGCTAATTTGATTTCATACGATTTCGTTTAATCGTGATGTGGGATGAAAAAAAAGAAAGATCGTTTTGGGTTTTAACCACTGAGCGACACAAGGCCACTTGGCCTCCTTTAGCCATATAACACACAGTCCAGGGTTTCAACAGGCCTGAGAAAGAAGCCTTCTGAAAACATTGTGGGAAAAGGAGAAAATGCTGATCACCAGCATTTTCTCCTTTCCCACAATGCTTTCTACCCTATCAAAGACAGAAATCGCCAGTTGAGCTACATTTAATTTGTGGTCTGCAAACGCTCTCAATTTGATCGAATCAAAAATCTTATTGTTTGGAAAAGAGTTAAAGTGTGTCTTCTTGATCCAGGTATGTATTCACCAACAATTCTTATTTTCATTTTAAGTCTAGTGTTAGATTTAGAAAGTCACAAAGCTCTGATTGTCTGAACCACTTGGTTTACCTAATCAGAAATTGTGTAACTTTTAAATTAAGAAAATTCGTGAGAATAGGACTAACAATGTTTTTAAGAATGGTCCGATTATCTAAATATATACAGCATATTTCAGTAGCATATAAATGTTGTGCTTATCCCTGACAGTAAAATAGGTAAATAAATATTTTTCGAACGATCAAATGTCTCAATAATTTATGCATGGCCAAATTGCCTAACAGTTCTCCATGCTGTGCATCTGTCCGAGTGTCCATTTGTCTGTTCATCTGCTCTTCTAAAAGAGTCATCTCAGTAACTCAGAGAAAACCTGTGGCCGGTAGAGGACTTGAACACGGTACCCTCGGCTAACTGGACATTGCTACACCAACGGACATACCCTGACCCCTCGATGCCAGCATTTCAGATAACAAACAAGAATCTTTTAGTTTCTAACCAATAAATTCCCAGTCATATAGACCAACGCTAAGTACTCCTCCCTGCCCACCCAAGTTAGCTTCTCACGCTAAGGGAATTGAAATATAAAATACCAAACTCTTAACTCTTTACCAGAGGGTATCATTTTAGACTTGTCCAACTTAAAAACATTTCCAGACGACAAATTATATTTGCCTCTAATGACGAAACTTGTCTTCGAAACATTTCTGAAAACATTGCAGGAAAAGTGTAACCAGCATTTTCTCCTTTTCCCACAATGTTTTCAAAAGTTTTTTTCATCAGGGACTTTAAAGCTGGGGATTGTTCTGTAAAGGGTAACCCATATCTTTGCTTCCTGTGTGTATCCACTAGATAACATATCCTAACCATTGCCAATAGTATTCGGTTGTCTGATTTAATCTGCAAGGACAGGAGCTCAGGAAGTTAATTTCCTTCAATGCTTAGGAAGCAAACTTTGAACTTGACGCGCTGCTCTCTTTTAGGCTTTGAGTCCATACATATTAATGTACTGTTAGAAGATAAAGTTAATTAGGACCATTTGATATTTTACAGCCGTTTTAACGTTATACACATCCCTTTGTGGACACAGAAACACAGGGAGATAAAATCAATACGAACGCCCTCTGACGCATAAAGACTCGCATGGGATAGATTTGAAAACGAAAGTAGACAAATTTTCGTTAGGTACACGTAAACAGTTTGTTGCGAATTGGCCATGATCAAAATTAGAAATTATGGAGAAAGGTAGGTTTTCAATGCAATTTTGATAAGAAGAGTAGTTATTACACCCATGAATTGAGTTACATTAATAAAAAGAAGCATTTAATTTGTCTTTGAAACGAGGGTCATAACCTTTCTTTCTTTGTTCTATAGGTTAGACCCCAAATGCAAAATTAAGAGGTCATGGAGCTGGTGGCTGTTTTTAACCGCGATAAGGGTAGGGTAAAGCCATAGAAGATTGGAAGAAAAAAAAAAAAAAACCGGCATGGTAACGTGCTATTTTAGATTTTTCCCCCCCCCAGATTATCGGTTGTTTCGAGTTTAAATTAAGCTTGTCATTTTCAGACTAGTAGGCTGGGTTTGGATTGTGTGAATTTTGGAAAATAGTCAAAAATTGCCAATTTTGTCGTGTTTTTCGGTCTATACCATTGATCGGATAAAGTCAGCGATTTCACTGTTTTACAAGCTGAACATGATTTAATTTTAAAAGCTGAAAAAAAAAGTTGGACTATGTTTTTGCATTTAAATCCTTTTTGTCATTCCAGACTGAATTGTAGACCTTTTAAAACAGAATTCCTGTGTCGGGTGTTGTCGGCTGAGACGAAAACAGTTGAGAACTGTGTTTCGTCGCCTTAGAGTGACCAGGAAGTATTTTTGCACAATGATTAATGGTATAAAGATTTGCATTCTCTTGCAGTTTATTGACGATTAAGATGCTCTAAAATCGGCAAGTACACTAAACCTTGTTATTTAAGCACAAAGTACATTATATTTCTGATATCTTGATGTATTGTAAAACTCAAAATACAACTTAATGTCCCGAGTCGTCGTCATATTGATCTTTATGCTAATTCAAAAACATAGTCTTCTGACTTCTATAATTAAAAAAACTTTTTCATTGTCGTCTATCTTCTTTTAGTAACATTTTAAGAGAAATTGTCTAAAGCTTAAATATGAGCGGCGCTCTTGCAAAAGGGGGTTTAATGCATCTCAGTGATACATCAAACCAAGCAGGTCAACACATAACTATGGAACCATAAGGTCCATTTGTCTAACAGCTGACTGAAACATGGGGTAGAATGGTCGTATGACATGCAGAAAATTTACAAATAGCAAATTGTTTTTTATCTAGGTCAGCCTTTTTCACACGACTCATTTGATTTGCGCCATACAGAGAGTTTCATCTGACCTAGAAGACTGCATTTTCAAATCACATATATGTAGATTTAGTTCAAATGTAAATTCAACTTCGGCAACAGACAGTGTACATGAACAAAAACTCGTATTGTCAACATTTATTTAATGTTCTTTGATAAGAAAACAGAATATATTATCACATGCATATCCACACAACGTGCTTATTGTCAACAATCGTTTGCACTTAATCACCTGTTCCAGTTTTAGACAACATATGGGTCTAGTAAGTTGATTCCGGTAACTATTTTACTCCCAGATGGAAAAGATCATTATATATCGAAATACTTTATTCGTTGTATGGACAAAAAAGGCAATCATTAACTCTTTACCAGATTATCAGACAACAACTTATCATAGTAGACTTACCCATGTTCAAAACGTATGCAGACGACAAAATAAACATGGCTAAAATGATGGACTTTGTTGCTTAAAGGAAAGAACACACTGTTGTTAGAAAAGGAAAAAAATGTTGGTAACCAGCATTTTCTCCTTTTCCCACATTTTTTTCAAGTCTTTGTCCTCGGAATCGTTGACACTAGGGATTGTTTTCGAAATTGTCGAAGTGGACGAGGAAAATAGATGCCGGAAATTATGTTTATAATTCCGTGTAGTCACTCCACCAACCCTACCTCACTTATATGAAAATATCTATGGGTGGGGTAACCCGGTTCCACAAAGTTTAGTTCTTTACGACCTTTGAGGGAATGTCTTTTGGAATATTTTGAGAATATATTTAGATAACGATGACCAATCGACAGCGGATCCATCAAAATCCATCACTGAATTATGAGGTACATCGGTTCCTTGACGCCCAGAAAATTGATCCATAGCAAAAGGTTTCGAGTCAGGTACGCCTGCGCGGACTGCGCAGGCTGACCTGGTGGATACTTTTTTTCAAATGCATGAAGCTCCCTTCTTACAGAGCATGGCATAGTTTATATTTTCATCGGTCCTTTAACATAGAATGCAACATTCATATATTTTCTGGCAAATTTACAGAGGAAATCACAAGTATGAATCTAAAATACATGTATCCTGTATTGTTCTGAAGCCTTTTTTTGCATGTAACCATATCTTATGCCAGAATGCAAATCTTTACGCGTGAACGTATACATGCACTAACCGTTTAGTATGAACCCTCAAACTGTTTCCGATCCATCGTTTCCAGATCGTCAAACGTCCTTGAAAGACAATTCATTGATAAGTTACGAGAGTAAAACTTTGGTGGTGAAAGATTGATTTGTACACGAAGAAATCAATTATTTGGCACGTTCGATTTGATTTACATTTAAGAACATGAGCTGATTTATATCCTTATCCTGCATTTTAGGTATACTCCAATCATTCGTTGTTGTTTTGTTCTTAAAGACGCTAAGCATATAAATTGTACAGTGGTTAAAATCGAACAAGACTTTCAGAGGACAGGTTTGAAAACGAAAGTAGCAAATTCTTCCTGGATTAACTGCATGAATTTTGATTTAGAAGTATGTGATACGGATGCTTAAAAGTGACTGTGAAAACTATTCTGTGCTTAATTTACCAGCTTAGCAACACCTGGTTGGTTAAGTCAGGTAAAAATTCGGAAGTGTCAAAGTTATCGAAGGTTATGGAATTTAAAGATTGATACTTCTCTGAGACCGTATTCACCAAACGTTCTAAATTGTATTCTTTGTCTAATTATAGATTTAGAATGTAGAGCATGTTTGTTGGCCTTAGTATTTGGTTTAGCCGATGAAAAATTGGTTACTTGCAAATTAAGAAAATTCTTGGGAATTACACTTAGAAAGTTTGCAAGAATGGTTGATGAATACTGACCCTGACAGCTGTAATCTTATTTAGTAGTTTTGTAGGGTCCTAGTTTGTCGTGTTATTAGTCACTGATTACTTTGTGTCATCTAACCCTTTACCACACGACAAAATTTTAGCCTCGTCCAAATGCCAGACGACAATTTAAATCTTACTCGAATTATGAAATTTGTTCCTGAAAGTATAAAAAAACATTGTGGAAAAAGGAGAACATGCTGGTTACCAGTATTTTCTCCCATTCTCGCAATATTTTCAAAAGTTGTTCTTGTCAGGGTCGATAAAATTCGGGATTGTGTTGTAAAGGGTAAAATTAAACATTATGACCAAAAGTAAATATAAGCTATTGCAGAGATACGCGGACATCTGAAAAAGAAGTAGGAGGAGTTTCGATTTTATTAAATGGATATGTACATTTGTTTTGTTAATCACTATTTATTCTTATTGGGTGAGAAAAAAATATTAAAGAGGCAGTCTTATTCATTTCAGTCTGTTATTACCGGTGTCGTATTAAATTAATCAAAGTTTAGTCATTGTTGTGGCTTCATGCTAAATACATGTACTACCTCTGTCTGGTGTGAGGTTGCATAGGTAACGTACAATCGATAGAAAATGCAATTCTTGAATGACGCGGGACTCTCTCATTCAACTGTTCTTTCTAGTTCTTATATTTATAGGTTTCTAATTTCAGATGTGTGTATAGAAATGAGTTTGTTTGGAGTGTGGATCTATTAAATTTTGCAAATTCCCACCATTGTATACAAAATTTGACCGAACACAGTTTCGTCTAGCTAAGACCCCCTTCCCTTTTAATAACCTCTTAAATTTCATTATTCTCTGGGACCGTTAAATATTCATTAATCTATCAAATTGAACAAGACTTCGTCAGCCTGGCTACAAAAATGCAACTTTATATCTTAACGTTATATAAATGTGCATTCAAGTGGAACTTATAATCGTGGAGACAATAACCAATACATTAAAATCGATCCGACGGCCCGTAAACTCTCATGGGATAGATTTGAAAACGAAAGTAGACATTTTTGTAAAACTAATTCGGAAGTATTTATCAAAACAATGCATGTTATTTTAAACATACACGAAAGTTGTACATTTCTGACGAGTGATTAATGACTTCAGTTGTTATAGAATGAGTAAGTACCTTGATGTTATCGAATCAGTAGTTAAAACGTTGTTAGAATCAATCAAGCACAGGTATGTCCTATAACCCGGTTCTCTCCTTGTATTGTTGAACTTGAAATATAATAGTTCGAATTTCCTAAACCACCGTCGTATCAATTGATCTATATACTTGATTGAAAGCATTATTATGATTTAAAATTAATTAAAACCTTTACAGTATGTCACTTTTCAATACTGCAACATTTTTGTATTGTTTAAACTTGAATATGATTTTTGTCATCATAAAGATAACTTTCATCTGACCTTGAAGTAGCATGCAACACGGTTTTTTAAAACCAAATATTCAAATAAACAGTAACAAAAAGACACATCTTTCCAATTTATAAACTCTTTGTTTTGTTCAAATATCTCAAGTAGAACAGAAGTTATCAAGTATTTACCCATGACACCCAAAAAGCATGAAAATTTGGCCGCGCATGAAAAATAGGAGAAAAAGCGACCCAGGTTTAAATCAAATATCTACATTAAAGTATACTCTAAAATGACCTTGGATCTGAAAACATAAATGTTTCATCAGTTGAAAACTGCTTATTTCATTCAAATATCTAGAGTAATAAAAAAGTTATAAGACATTTAACCCTTAACAAATACCTCAAAAATATGAACAATCTACTGGAATGAGAAGACAAAGCAATGAAATACCAATCTGATTACTACACTGTATGCCGAAAGAAATTAATATACCCATTTAGTGACACACATGTCATAATATATCGAGCTATATCACAGATAAAATGCTTGAATGTTACCATTGACCAAGACTTTAACCCTTTACTCCTTTAAAATCTGTCCAAAACCGAATGTACGAAAGATCTTTTTCTTGCTGGGAAAACAAGTTTGAAGATCATTTCAATATTTCTACAGTTTAATATCAACGAGAACAGTTAACACAACCAAACCTCCTGTCTTGTCTTTATTATCTGAATGAAATGCCATATTTTGTCTGACTTCGCCAGAGCAGCCGATATCCATCAAGAGTAAAGGAAAATTTCTGTATTTACAAAATTGTAAAAAGAGTGAGGTGAAAGTCCTGAATATATATCTTTTTATAAATATTAAGAATATAATTCTTACAAACTCAGGATGTAAAGGAAATATTTTTTCATGAAAAAAAAAGTGAAGTTATAGGTCCAAGGTCAAGGTCAGAATTGGAGGTCAAAGTTTGCCCCATCCATTACATCGATGTTTATCTGTTACATCTATGAAATTATAATGGATGGTCAGGCCATGGCTTGCTTGTTCACAACAGCTTGCTCCTTTCTACACTATGTTTTCAAACACAAAAGTATGTGAAATTAGTTTTTCAAAGAGAACGTAGCTTAAAAAAAAAAAAAATAAAACTCTTTATCCAGTGTAGGGAATGAGGTTATTCATTATTTCTCTCATGATGGTCTCCTATTGCAATCATATGATGCAGTTTCATATGCCAGCATCTTGAAATTCTAATTTCTGTGTCAGTCAGTTTGTTGAGAGAATTACACCTGGTTACTTCTTATACACTTTCAGTATTTGTCCAGCAGTATCCAGCATGTTGAGAGTGACCACATTTTATTATTATTATTATTATTTTTTGTTGTTGTTGTTGTTGTTAAGTAATTAAGTAAAGCAGTTTCAACTATGGATTATTTATTTAGATATAAAAAGTAGTTGATAACTTCATTACTGAGCTTGAAATCAATTATCACCGATTTTGAAACTTTGGAACAATAGGCACGATGATATATAGTGTGTATGAAATAAAAAGAACGAAGCTACACTGGTACGAAACTGAATAGATGGCGTTTCAATTCAGTTGTAGGTATCATGTCTCATAGTAAGAAAAACTTTAATTAGACATGTTCCTGAGACCAAGAATGTCCAAAAATAGGGGCTTGTTTTCTTTATTTTTTACAAGATCAATCAAGATTGGAAGTGTCACTTTCGTTTTTGCCGCCATTTTGAATTTCTGTTTCCGCGTTTCCGGGATTGAAAATAGCAAAGAAATATGTTTTGCCAGTCGATTATGTGAGAAAAAACACTTGTGACATTTGGAATTGTCAAAAATCTATCGGAAAAAAGCGATTTGCCGAGCGTAATCGACTCAGAACTGACCAAAAAAGTGATCGGAATTTTTCATTTTCTTGTAGATTTTTCATTAAAAAGAATTTTCTCGGAAATTCTAATTGTCCGGGGCATTCAATCTATCTACTTTAATCTAAAATTAAGATTAAAGATTAAATTTACGCTTTTATACCCTTTTCAGAGCGTAATAAATTAGCCCCAACGTTGGGTCAGAATTGGTGCCTCATTAATATTCATAAGATCAATTCAAGGGACGCTACTCTTTTTGATTGAGCGTCGCTACTTGAAGGCTCTCATTAAATTTTGCAGAGTTAGATCTACTTTCGAATTTAAATCATTTGTCAGAGGTTCACCAGTAAAACATGCTGAAAGTCAGTCTGTTTGGTTGAAAAAAAAACAAAAAAAAAAAAAACTGTTTGATTTTCCCATTTTCCCACATCTTTGTAAAAAAAAAAAAAACAGATAAAATTTTATCGCGAAGATATTTTGTACCGTGGGTAAAATGAAACAAGATTATCAGGGGATAGGTTTGAAAGCGAAAGTAGTGAATATTTCCTGTATTAATTTTGTGAATCTTGGTTTAAAAGTATGTGATGCGGATGTTTATTATCAACTATTTAAACCTTTTTCATCATAGATTTACCAGTCTTGCACCAAATGGTTGAGTAAGTTAAATGTAAATGCAGAAGCGTGAAAGCTATTGACAGTTACTGAATTTGAACATTGACAGCCAAATTATTTTATCTATTAATAAGTTTTGGCCTTTTAACCATTTTTACCTGAGTAAATATGGCTGATTCCAAATGTTTACGGATATCTTAATAAAAGGGAGATTGAATTTCGATTTCTTTAGGTGGATATGTACTTTTATTTTGCTTACATTTATCTATTCTTATAGGATCAGTAAAGGGACTAAAGTGGCGTTCTTTCTCATTTCAGTCAATTAATACCTGTATCATTGTTGATTTCAAATTTGTATTAAAAGTATGAAATATATTGAAAATTGTATGAAATTATCACACAAAAAGCTTACCTATATTATATGCATATTTTTATCTCTTCATCCGACATTTAAAACCTTATTATAAATGCACAAAAGTGTTACGTTACTTCCTGACCACCCTCTATTATTATAAACAGGCAGTTCGTAATTTTGAATGAATTAGAGAGTCACTTAAGGGTAACTAAGGCATTATAAGTGAAATATTACATGATTAATGATAACTACCCTTCATTAATACAGATAAAAATATTTCTTGATAATATTTACAATAGCGAATAAGAAGTATAACTTTATTTGAAAGCCTCTGTTTGTTTTTATTTTGCGTTGTACACACATAATGAAAATCGGCGGTAAATGCAACATAAGAGTGTGAAGTAATATGATAATATTACTGTAGCTAATTCATATCTGTTGATTTAGAATCATAGCAAAGAAAGACCAACTGAATAAGAATTCAAGCAAAACAAAATCCTATTAATTAAATGTACTCGAAGAAATGTCAAGCTTTGTCCTTTCATTGGATTAACTCTTTACCAAACGACAAAACTTTAGACTTGACCACAGAGAAGTACTTGCAGACTACAAGTTGAATGGGATTCGTCTAGAAAGGGTAGGAAACAATTTAGGAAATAGAAGAAAATGCTGATAATCAGCATTTCTCCTTTTCTCACAATGTTTTCAGAAGACCTCTTACCCAGGGTCGTTAAAACTCAGCATTGTGTGGTAAGGGGTTAATGATAGATAGTTACTGAAACGTGATTCGTTCTTCTCTCGTCGCTGACTATCGTTTACAATCGGAAACAACAAGTAGCTGGAAAAAAAAAAGTGTTGTTAGAAATACTGGTAAAAAAGCTCCAAGTACACATAAATGGTTATAGGTCCCGAGGGGGAGGTTGCAATATGACGGCAATAATGTTTAGAAAGCTGATAAACTGCAAATAAACAAACGAATCGAACAGATATTGAAACAATAGGCAATGATAGTCCTATAACACTAACCAATATCAAGAACACGAACTTGGAAACGATGCCAAAATCAAGCCGGGGTTTGCTGTATGTGCAGTCTGATCTTGGTCCACACTCTCCGCTCAATTAGATATATGTTAGGGCAATGCCAACCTCAAACTTCTAGTAAATAATACTCAATACTATACCACAACAGCATAAAATTTATAGTAAGAAATATCAAGAGTTTAAAAGAAGATGACCTTCTTCATGTAATGATTTTATGTAAAATATAGTATGACCCACGTAGTTTGGCCATCCATGACCCTAGCAGCAAATTCGGAACACCTTCGATAGAGAACTACTAGATAATGTTGCAGAGTAAATACTTAAACACCTTAAACACTAGGCTATGTGGTCTCAGAGAAGACGCGTTAGAAATTACTTTTTATGACAATGTTAAATATCTTCCAATCTCACCCCTAGTTTACCCCTAGTTCTGGAGTCATAAATGGACCCCATTCCGGGGTTCATATGTATAGTGAAGACATCAAACTGGTTCTATTTAAAAGTTGTACGTGCCTTTCGGGTAGGAGATGGTTCTGCCCTTTGGGTATGTTTTACACGGGGACATTATATAGAGTACGCCTTTTGATATCCGAGAGGAGCATACATACATTTAATTTTTTCCCTATTTAACTTTGTAGATTATTTTACATCCGGAGCGGGGCAATCTTTGGCCACCTTTTCACGCTTTTAAAAGTATTGATTAAAAACCACTAGAAAATGAGAATAAAAAAAAAAAAACTAAGGCTCTTGGCCGTGTGTTTTGAAGGACTTTTTGAAATTCCATTATATAATCTATGCAGAACTTCTGACCTCCGTGGCGGGTAACCTCTGAAATTTCCTGAAATGACCCTACTATTTGACTCCCCCTCACCCCGTTGCGTGTGGACTTTTTGACCCTAGAACAGCTTTGATAGAGAATGTCAAGATAATAAAACATAATAAATAATAACCATTAGGCTGCAAAAGGCGACCCAATGACCTTTTAGAGACACTGTTGATCAAGATCAGATTGCACAGAACGTGCAGTCTGATCTTGGATCTACATTGATCGATAAGGAGATATCTTTCCACAAAACATACCTTTTAAATAGCAGAATCTTAGCTCTAACTATCGGCTTAAAAGTTTAATGTCACTTATTTAGCAGAATAAGGGTTAAGAATCTGAAGTATTCGGTTTGAGAGAAGCATATTGTTGACTTTGATATTGTAGACTCTGAAAGTTTAACTGGACGAAAGATTAACACATCCAATTGAAAACAAATTGAATACTGTTCACATGAGTGGATTTGTTTTTGAAAGGTTCGAAATGCTTACCAGAATCTTCTCTTTTCACAATATTTTCAAAAGCCTTCTTTTTCCAGGTCATTAAAACATGAAGCCGTTTTTAGAATGGAATCGATTAACTGAGTTGTTGAGCACCTTGGAAAAGGCAGGTCACTCATATTCAGTTTAACATGGAAAAAAAGGTTGGATTTAATTGTTATTTCATTCAATATTGACAGCATTATTCTGACTTACTATTTCAGCGACAATGGCTGACGTTGGTCGTCATTTGGAGGATCCAGAATATGCAAACTGGGTAAAAAATACATTGGCATTGAAATACACTCTAGACGTACTAAAGCCTTTCGTGGATAAAGAACTACCAAACATACAAGCATTAATTACTGACAATTGTCCACCTGAAGCAGCATGCTCGCTATGTAACGTGAAAAGTGCACCAGAATGTCCAAAGAATCTGTGTAACGTCTTCCAGAATGAAATAGAAGAAAATCACCGAAATGCTGAACCATCCTTCTGCAATACAAATGCCAAAAGGTGGACAACTGATGCCTGGGAAATTGCAAAATGTTTTATGCCGCCACTTCCAGGATACAGGAATTGCGCGCAATCGGATGCAGACTTTTCTGCAGTTATCAGTATCATCATCAACTGCAAGTATTTTGATGATCTTGTCTCGTGTAACCTAAACCAAGACATGAATAAGTTTTGTGAGGTAAGTAGAATTTTACTTGTTTAACGAACAGAAAGAACAAATCGTGGGTTTCGTAATTAAATCATATTTGATATTGCAATAAAATGACTAATGAAAGAGGAAATCATCGAACCATTCACCAGGAAAACATTTCTGACTTAAAATCGAGCACACGACTACCAAATGATTGGATAATGCCTTAAACGACTGAACCTTTGCGCCTCAGATACATTTATTACTCTCATACTCTGTCAAAAGGGGGTTTAATCAATCTATAAAATGTAACGACCCATGTCAGCCTTCGCAGTTTGCACAGTCTGACAAGTGTCGAACTGTTTGCTACTGGTCAAATTTCTGCGTGTCAAAGGACCGGACTACCTAATGTTTCGGACGTTTGATAGACAAAATAGATTTTATGGATCCTTAATTATATGATGACTTGCTCGGCAAAATGCATCACGGAGATGCACTAAACTCCCATATGTTAAGCAATAATCCAAGGGACCAAGACAAATGCACATATAGTGACGGTTAGTTGGTCAATACAAGTCTATTTATGCTTTAATTTAAAAGATAAAACGGTTTTCAAGTTTAAAATGTTCTTTTATTATCAGATTTATTTACCAGGTAGCAAAATTTAACACGTGTCTGTATGCATAGCGTTAGCAGATGACAAATACATGTGGCTCAAATAGAACAAATACTTAAGGTAGATGGAATCATAGGAAAACATATTGCTGGTTAACAGCACTAGCTCTTTTCGAACAATTTCTTTGAAAAACATTTGATCTCAAGGTCGTAAAGATGCAGGATTGCATAGTAAAAGCTTGAAGGCCCACTAGCTGCCAAATGTAGAAAGTTCGAGGGCCAAGCTGCAAGATACCAACTTTTGTTCTAGTTTTACTAGTTCTACTTTGTCAAATTGCACTGTAACACATCAAACTCATAGTAATATCCATACTTTCAGATGATATGAATTTAATCTGTCATTCAACTCTCAAATTGTTTACCGGTAATTTAGTTATGATGTAAGTTTCCTCAGGCAAGTCATTTTTTCCAGCACTGATATGTCTTACTGTTGAAAATAGCTTACAATACCGCCAAAGAAGTTAAAAAATAACTTCCAGGCGAGCGTCATGAATACAAGCATTTGGCTTTAGCTATTATCAACTGTTAAAAATTAACGATATTTTAATGGATTTTCCGTGTATCCCCCAGCCTAGATTAAGTATGTCCTACCCTGCGCAAAGTAGGAATTTCCGCTCTACTGGGTAATGTTGTGATTGCATTTAATTATTCGCTTTCATATACTATCCAAAAGTATTAATGATTGACGAAACTTTACACGCACTAAGGCAACGTATAATCCATGATAGCTAACCCTTTGGAACGAGTTGTCTTCAATGTAAATATAATGAGCAAATGTAGTAGTTTCTGTGTGTTTCTTGAAATAAAACGAGATGTTTTTATGTCAGGCAAGGACCATGAGAAACATGTTGATGCACTCCGACCGTCTTAGAGTAAGTGAGGCTAATCTCCAGCAAAACCTTGACATACTGATCAGCCTACTGAGCTGCTTCAAGAATAAACCATCGAATACCTCTGAAGCACTAGAACAAATCAAAAAGGTAACTACAGCCTTTTCAATAAAATATCAAATTGAAAACCGACGATAAAGTAACTAGAAATGTCGTTTATTGTGGTATATGTATCATTTTTTTCTCAACAATGGCAAATTGAAAACAAGTATATATTAAATGATTTATTACCGAATATGATTTAAATTCCAACAGCATGACAACGATGAATTACATACCAAAAATGTTTGAAGACATAGCGCTGTATAATATGTTGTTGTTGAGAAAAGCTGTTCTTCATAAGAATACATCAGTGTTTACAAAACATTTCTGATAGACTATTTCCAAAAGTTTTGCTCTGAGCAATCGTGCGAATTATTTTTCATAAACTCGTGTTTCCCAATGTAAGTTTTTATAGAAGCCTTTATATTTATTCAAGTTGAAGACGGGGAGACTTCAGATTACACTGGATGACGTCCTAAACGCACGTAAACAGGTCCTCCTCGCTATCTGGGAAGAATTCGAAAAAGGAAAAGAGGCAATAAAAGAATTTGTCGACTTAGGTATCGAAAGGCTGAGACAAGAAATTCTCACAACTTCGCCTATTTGGAAAGGTATTTCAATAATGCAATATCAGCATGTACACACAAAAGTAATGTGACAAAAACCATGCACCATAAGCGCTTGAAACAGTTTTTTTTTTCACTTATACCTACATTGTTATAATTGACGTAATACTATTCTATTGTTTGTTACGAATCCCTCACCCACACACACACACCGTGCATCCGTCTCTAGATATCTCTTTCCATCGATAACTCCAACGGTAAACATGATGGGAAAAAGTAATCAATTAATTTATGGTTACTGAGTTTTTAAGTATTTCTACAATATACATAATTGGGCAAATTATTAAATTTCTCCATAGGATACTCCAGCTGGAGGGGTGTCTTTACCAAAATAGTCCAAAAACTGGAAAAAAGAAAACCTGGATATAGTTCCAGTTGTTGGACAAATACGCAATAAATACAAAAATATATGACCTACCCCATTTTAAAGTTTTCCAACGAAAAGGATGACAATAGCTCCTATGCCGATGATATAAATTGCTTTCGTTTCTTATCGCTACGGCTTATCAACAGTAGTTATACTGAGTCTGCGACAGATCATTTATATGAGGTACATGTACATATATTAAACTAAGTTATTTTATGCAACTTTCAAGAGTATTTGAGCTGTACTTTCATGAAACAAGCGCCAGGATGAATGATGATATGCAGATTGAACACATGTCGATTTTGGCTACAAGTCAAGCTCTTAGTTTGATAAAATATATATTTTTATTTTATTGCAGTTCCGCAACATAGACTTATAGGAAACTTTATCAAAGGCTGTAAATATTCGTTAATCAGACTAGTCGAGAGTGAAAGCGAAAGTGTGAAACCCAAAAGGTACCCTAAACACAAGTGGAATTTCAAGAAATTTCTGAACAGAATAGAGCTTTTTCAAGACGTAGAATCTCTTTTGGACAGACATAAACGCTTACTGTATCCAGAGAACGGAAGTCTATCAGATATCAGGAAGTGGGATATATTTCTTCTCTGCCACATTCTCTCTTTGGAAACAAGAGTCAACCTGCCAAATCATCTAATAACTTATGTGCTGGAGTTAAAGGCCACGAGGGACAAAATTCTGGACGATCCTGATAGTATTGGAGAGGAAGATCTCGAAATGTTAAGTGGCTTTTTGGACGAACCGCTCAGAACTGAAGTCAAAGGTATATACGCTTGTGAAGATATCACAGACGATGCACTACAACTGCAATCTGTGCTGAAATCTTGGCAACAAAATGAAGACAACATGGAAAGTAAACAAAGTAAGAAATTTTGAGTATTCAGGAAATAGACTATTAAAAACTGACAATCACAAACGTATGTACAGACAGACAAATAAACTGACAACCATGCAGAGGCTAAACAAGGTTGTAATTACAGTGGCAATTTTCGAATCGGTAAACAATTTAAAACGCTTACCAACCAATGTGGCCCTTTAGGTTATCTTCCAAATTGTTTTTATATACGTTTGCCATTTCACCACGCCTTCCCTGTGATGATTTTAAACCTAATATTACTACGACGTGTATTTCAGTAATTTGCCAGACTAGATATTTCAAAGCTTCCTCTAACAAGATGCAAATCGTTATTTCTTGTCTCTCTTCCCCAGTTCTGCACATTATATACTTTTTAGCTCCACTGGCCGAAGGCCAGCTATCTTATGCCATGGCCCTGTGTCCGTCGTGCGTCCGTCCGTGTGTGTTAACTTTTATTTCAAACACTTTCTCTGAAACTACCCATCCAATTTCGACCAAACTTCATAGAAATGATCCTACCATGGTCTCCTTCAGAATTTCTTTAAAAAATAAAATCCTTTAAAAACTCTGTTTGCCATGGCAACAAAACTGAAAAGATATTGAAAATCTTTGCAAATTTTCTTGTCTGAAACCATAGGGCCTAGAGCTACAAAATTTGGCATGTGGTTTCATTTACCGGTAATGGACCTCTACCAAGTTTCTCCAAATTGCAGGCCTAGGGTCATAATTAGCCCCGGGCAGCGGGGGGGGGGGGGAATCACACGTTTAACATGGGCTTATGTGAAAACTTTTAAAATCATCTTAGAGGCATGTGAAAAAGATGCGACTTTTTAGGGATTGTTATTGCAACACGGATTTTTAACAGTATGATGACTATCGATGCCAATTATGTGTATGACACGTGCAATTTATTTGGCAGTGGTGCGGTACAGGGCCACCAGGGCCCTCTTGTTACTCTTTTCATATAGAAGGACCAGAGCAATGTTAGGAAATACTATGCATTCAAGCTATATTCTAAAGATTACTCGTATCTAATTGCATTCGCTTTTTGGTTTTAGTTGGTACCAAAGCACTAGAACAAACAAAAGTACAGGCCAAGCGGATAGATGAATTAGAAAATAACCGAGCTGAAGACCGAGAAGAGATTGCAAAACTGCGTGAGGCGATCGGGACAATAAAAACTCAGAATGCTGGAACTCAAAAACAATTTGACCAACTACGTCAAGACTTCGACATATTAAGGAGTGGTTTAAGAAAGGGTGAAGGAAACGGAAATATAATTGGTATTTTTTTTATTTTCTGTTTTTTAACTGTCTTTACATAAGGCTTCTCCGTCCGTCATTTTTCAAACTTAACTGATTTGTTGTGCCTTTTTCATTTAATTAGTTTGCAGCTTTTACGGAGCATTTATTTCTCTAAGATATAGAATCCTAATTAGAAAAAAAGACTCATTTAGAAAAGGAATAATTTGAAATTAAAATATTTCCTGAAATGATATTTTTGGAAGTAATTAAATCTGCATCTTCTAACCTATTCTTTTAAAATTGATACGGAATTTTGTAGAATCAAGAATGTTAGATTATTCAAAGCATTGAAATAGAGGTCTCACATTGCAGTTAAATGTCTTTGGTTTTAGAAGCGTCGAAAGGCACGGCAATGGTGTTTTAAACAAGTTCATGTAATATATATCGAAATTAGAAATTTGTATCTGCTTTTTCTGAGGCAGCGTTTGATTTTGTAGCGCGTAACGGATAAATATCATCGAATGTAATTAGCTATCTAATTCATCAATTTGATTTGTATTGATGGCATTCCAATATTTATTGTAACCTAAATATTACAATACTGAAACCTGACTAATTTCTGTACCAAAAGCAAGTGTAGAGATGAAACCCAGAAACTGCGATCCAGAGGAAGAAGAGCAAATACAGATGAACATTACGTCCGACAATATGGATGAAAACATCGCTCTTGCAAACGGTGGTTTGAATCAGTTTCAAGAACAAATGAATCTTGAAACTGTGCAAACAGTCAAAGGAAGCATCATTCTAAAGGTGACATGCAAATCTATAAAAGAATTAGTACACTTTTGGGATAGCTGTATGAACGGAAGGGCTGTGAGAGCGTTGTCAAAGATTAGAGATGACTACAGAAAGTTTCTTGGATGTTGCACACTTGACTTCGACATTGTTTTAACAAAGAAGGAGGTTCATAGATGCATGAACCATTTAGGTAGGAATTTTACCTTTAGGATAAGCACGTAGCAACAAACCACATATAAAAAAATAATGCGAAGGCTGAAACCCTTAATGCAGACAAACAGACCGAAGCATCCAAAATTAAACAGAGATGCTTCAGCCTCAGCTGCTCATATACACAGAGAACCCCCTATAAACATTGCCTATAAATGGGAGGTTATTCTGTTACATATAGACTTGCAACAGGAGGTGTCAGTGTTTGATATCAAGGCTTACGGTGATAACCTGGCTTATTTAAAATAATGTAAATAGATCCACCATTCCTTTATAGATGTGCAATATTATGTTTGCATATAAGATTTGATCTTTTTTCTTATCCTGTCGGGAAATAAGATATTTAGTTCGTTGGTGGACAGTGTCAATAAAGTCCAGATAAAGTTGTATCTGACCTTCGATATACATGTATACACCATATCTTATTTTCGTGGCAATAGGCAATACTCTTGTTAAAATTAGTCTTGATATTGTAGCGATTCACCTTCTGTTTCCTTAAGAAAATAACGTTGTATTTATCTATCAACCCAAGCGATATAATAGGGATGTAGTTCATCGCATTTAAGTCTGGATTTTCAGATTGGGTAATATTATACGCCATATCGCCAGCAATTCATTTAGCGAGGATATAAGATTGTTACTCAAAGGTATTGGTGATCTGTTAAGTCTACAATGAGCCCTATAGTATGTCCTGAAGATGAATTGGGATTAAACAGGAAAAATACGAATGTAAAATAAAGTAATTAAGTGATCGAACGAAAAAAAGACCTAGGGCAAATTGAAAACAATGTAAGTCTGGGTGTATTTGAACAACTTTTCCAAAATGAATTTAAGCTAAAAAAGTAAGTATCAAAAAGCCATTTTACACTACTGTACATCTTTATATATCAATACCATGTTTTCATTAGAGAACCTACAAAGGAGTGGATTTGATTTTCGCTTAGATTACATGATATTGTAAATAAAAGTCTTAAAATATGCAAAATAAGGTTTATTTTACTTCCTTTTGATTTTTAGTTGATAGGATGTCATCTCAGACCCTGGACAAATCCACCCTGAAAGAAATCCAAGCTAAAGTGGCAATGCTACAAGCTCTTCCAGGTAAAAATGAAAAGAATTATTGTCGCTGTTACGTAAAAGCTATTATTAACGTAGCCTCTGTATTTTAAGGTTTGATTTAATGATTTACTTAGAACTGCGCGTGCTTTACCAACACTGAGATTAAGATATGCACTGTATTGTCCTATACACATGCGCCATGCCCTGTGAAAAGGGAATACATCTGCAAAAAATGTCGAGCCGTGTCAGCCTGCGCAGTCCTCGGAAGCTGACATAGGTCTAAACTTTTGGCTATTTGTACATTTTCTGCATACCTAAGGATAATTTTAGCCCTTATTTCAGTCCGATGCTAGACAGAATGGATTGTACGGATCCATAATTATGTGATATATTGCTTGGTATAATGCACTACAGAGATGCAATAAACTGCTTTTTTTTTGCCAGAGCGGCACTCATACTTACGTGTATTTATATCAAATGAATAAAGGTAAAGATTTATTAATCTCAAAACTGCTGTTATCTGTGATTCTTTGTACTCGGCAATGACGCTTTACACTGAAGACTTTTGATGCGCTCATTCGTCATAAGCCGTGATTAGATTTGTACACTTTCGCATTTATAATCATTGAATTTTTTAGCAAAGACAGAGGACTTGGCAAGAGAAAGGATGGAGTTGGGCACAGAAAGAACTTTGCAAGGTAAATCTGAGTCTTAGTCGACAAACAATGTCTTCAAAATATTTATCAAAAGTACAGACCCTTTTACTGTTGAAAGCATGATTCTTCGAAAAAAAAAAAAAAAAATGTGCTGATGTGTTCTTTGCAATTATTTATAGAAAGATGTAATAAGCATGTAAACATTTCATGGTTCTGTTTTTTCAAAAGCTTAGAGAAAAAAATTTGGGCTTTTTAAGCAAAAGTTTGTTAGAATCATTTTTAAGTGTCGTCAAAATTTATTATATCGTACTTTCTTTCTCTGACTTCTATTTCTTTGAAATTTTTTATCGAGCTTGTGCTACCCACAATAAAGAATGAAATGATAACTCTAGTCAATTTTTATAATGTAACATACATATAAATATTATGAATGCAAATATCATATAGGATCCACCAATCAATATGAAGGATGATCTGTCAGTGTGGGTGAGGCAAACGAGATTTAAACATGTTTTCTTTTTTTTTTTTTTCATATATGCACATTATATTTTTTACACTGTTTATGTAGTACGTCCTATTTGTATTCACATTTTTAAAGAGAAAGAAATCTATGGCGTCATTTTATATTCATATTTTTAAAGAGAAAGAAATTTATGGGGTCATAGTAGTAAGTGTTGTTTTCATTTTTCATCCAATTCCTGTTGAAGTAGACTACATAAATATGAAAAACTATGGTGATTAATACTCCTCTACTGCCATTTGCTTTTTAATGCATATGTGATTTTAATTTTATATCAGTAATAATCTTTTTACGTTTTTGAAACATCTATTCAGGATTTTGGAAAATGGTGTTTTACAACGTTTTCATCACTACATGTGTTTTAGTAATATGACGACGGTCATTGTACTTATTAATATAGTTCTAAAGTTTCCACTTTCAGTGCTATGCACGGCACTTACTTACTAGCCATTGATTGTTTTCGGCGTAGCTATATGATCTGGCTTTTGTCTTACTTTTTAGCTCACCTGAGCACAAAGTGCTCAAGGTGAGCTATTGTGATCGCCCTATGTCCGGCGTCCGGCGTCCGTCAACAATTTCTTTAAACATCTTCTTCTCCTAAACCAATGGGCCAATCTTGATGAAACTTGGCAGGGATGTTCATTATGTGAAGCTCCACCAAAGTTGTTCAAAGAATTGAATTCCACTGGTAACTCTGGTTGCCATGGCAACAAAAAGGAAAAAAATGTAAAATCTTTGAAAATCTTCTTCTCTGAAACTAGAAGGCGCGGAGCTTTGATATTTGTTATGTAGCATCTCCTAATGGATCTCTACCAGGTTTTTTCATATGATGCTCCTGGGGTCAAAACTGGCCCCGCCCCAGGGATCACAAGCTCGAGCATAGTAACAAAGAAGGAAAACTTTAAAAATCTTCTTCTCTGAAACTTGAAGACGTAGCACTTTGATATTTGGTATGTAGCATTTGCTATTGGACCTCTACCAAATTTGTTCATATGATGCTCCTGGGATCAAAACTGGCCCCGCCCCGTGGGTCAAAATTTCGAACATAGGAACAAAGAAGGAAAACTTTAAAAATCTTCTTCTCTAAAACCGGAAGGCGTAGAGCTTTGATATTTAGTATGTAGCATCTCCTAGTAGACCTCTACCAAGTTTGCTGATATGATGCCCCTGGGATCAAAACTGGCCCTGCCCCGGGGGTCACAAGTTCGAACATAGGAACAAAGAAGGAAAACTTTTAAAATCTTCTTCTCTGAAACAGGAAGGCGTGGAGCTTTGATATTTGGTATGTAGCATCTGCTAGTGGACCTCTACCAAGTTTGTTCATATGACGCTCCTGGGGTCAAAACTGGCTCCGCCCCGGGGGTCACAAGCTCGAGCGTACTAACAAAGAAGGAAAACTTTAAAAATCTTCTTCTCTGAAACTTGAAGGCGTAGAGCTCTGATATTTGGTATGTAGCATCTTCTAGTGGACCTCTACCAAGTTTGTTCATATGATGCCCCTGGGGTCAAAACTGGCCCCGCCCCGTGGGTCAAAATTTCGAACATAGGAACAAAGAAGGAAAACTTTAAAAACCTTCTTCTCTAAAACTAGAAAGCGAAGAGCTTTGATATTTGGTATGTAGCATCTCCTAGTGGACCTCTACCAAGTTTGTTCATATGATATCCCTCGGGTCAAAACTGGCCCTGCCGTGGGGGTCACAATTTCGAACATAGGAACAAAGAAGGAAAACTTTAAAATTCTTCCTCTCTGAAACAGGAAGGCGTGAAGCTTTGATGTTTGGTATGTAGCATCTTCTAGTAGACCTCTACCAAGTTTTTTCATATGATGCCCCTCGGGTCAAAACTGGCCCTGCCGTGGGGGTCACAATTTCGAACATAGGAACAAAGAAGGAAAACTTTAAAATTCTTCCTCTCTGAAACAGGAAGGCGTGGAGCTTTGATATTTGGTATGTAGCATCCTTTAGTGGACCTCTACAAAGCGTGTTCATATGATGCCCTTGGGGTGAAAACTGGCCCTGCAGTGGGGGTCACAATTTCGAACATAGAAACAAAGAAGGAAAACTTTAAAATTCTTCTTTTCTGAAACCGAAAGGTGTAGAGCTTTGATATTTGGTATGTTGCATCTTAGAGTGGACCTCTACCAAATTCGTTCATATGATGGCCCTGGGGTCAAAAATGGCCCCGCCCCAGGGGTCACAAGTTCGAACATAGGAACAAAGAAGGAAAACTTTAAATTTCTTTTTCTCTTAAACGGGAAGGTGTAGAGCTTTGATATTTGGTATGTAGCATCTCCTAGTAGTCCTCTACCAAGTTTGTTCCAAGGATGCTGCTTTGGTCAAAACAGGCCCAGCCCGGGGGGGCGGGGTCACAAGTTCGAACATAGGAACAAAGATGGAAAACTTTAAAATTCTTAGTGGTATAGGGGACTCTTGCGCCCCAAACAAAGATGACGTAATATGACGTAATCGGAGTCTATCTTGACCTACTTTCGGCCATGGTGTTACTATTTTTAGTAACTCATTTGCATATAAGGAGTTGTTGGTGTGTCACGGGTATTCGCGGCGGGTATGGCCGGAGTCCGCCATCTTGGATGAGGGTCAGCCATGTTGGATCAGGATCGGTCAAGTTGGATCAGGATCAGTATACAGAGCTGACGTGTATACCTCGTGCTGGTAAGTACTCGCGGGCATTGAGGGTCAGGCCCTTTCCTTACCAGACGATAAATAAATAGATAAATAAATTAATAAATTTACCTCTCTCCGATGTGCACTCCTCAAAGTCCTACTTTCAAATGAGACCTTAAGTCCAGAACAGAATCTAAGGTAGAAGGATGCGCATGCGTGAAGCTTTATTTAGATATGTGATCAATTATATTTAGAGTCATTACATCGGCTATAATAGGGGTCAGAAGATCTGAACAATGGTCTTTTGTTAATGTCGCCATACTGTCTGGTTTTGTTTATTTTGTGACGGAAGTACGAACAATGGCCTATTCAACTGTCAAAGTTAATCCCCTTACAAAGGACCAAAAGGCAGAACAATGGTGTTTTGTTAATGTAGCCATACTGTCTGGTTTTGTTTATTCAGGGACGGAAGTACGGACAATGGTCTATTTAATTGTCAAACTTAATCCCTTTTCAAGTCGTCAGCGTGTCTGGCTTCTGTAGACATAGGGCCGGAAGGTCAGACAATAGCCTATTCAAATGTCATATGGCTGGGGGAACAAAAGGACCTCGAGCTTGAACCCCTAAAACGGATTGAAATTCACCCAATCCAAAGCCAGGATTCTTAGCCAATCAGATTACAGGACGCATCGCCCAATCAGGGAGTAGATTCAATCCAAGATAGGGTCCAGACGTAAGTATGGGATCATTCTTTAAAATGAAGTTTACCTTATCATACCACGTATTTTAGAAGCATTTGTATCATCCAGAATATTTTCAGCATGCGTCTGTATTTATTAATAAACAGATTATGATGTCAAGTGTCAAATGTTGCATCCAGAACCCTACTGGAAATACAATCGAAAAAGGAAGACATCATTTTGAAAAACAATTTAATAAGATGATAGGATGGACGGGATATGAGACCTAATTTCTATTTTTAGACTAGCAGCCATTTTGGATGACCTACGTTGTTTAGACGACCAATGTGCTTTTTGGCACTAATATTGATTTTTCTTTTGGTTATAAATTTGGAGAGAAATAGCTTTAAAAATGAGTCATATAAGTGAGTGTCCTAATAGTATACAGAGCTGACGCGTATACCTCGTGATGGTAAGTACTCGTGGGCATTGAGGGTCAGGCCCTTTCCTTACCAGACGATAAATAAATAAATAAATAGACAAATAAATAAATAAATTTACCTCTCTCCGATGTGCACTCCTCAAGGTCCTACTCTCAAATGAGACCTTAAGTCCAGAACAGAGTCTAGGGTAAAAGAATGCGCGTGCGGGAAGCTATATTTAGATATGTGATCTTCAACTATATTTAGAGTCATTACCCCAACTTAGTCTATAAAAAGGGTCAGAAGATCTGAACAATGGTCTATTCAACTGTCAAACTTAATCCCTTTTCAAGTCGCCAGCGTGTCTGACTTAAGCCGGATATCAGAACAATAACCCTTTCAACTGTCAAACTTGATCCCCTAACAAAGGACCAAAAGGCAGAACAATGGTCTTTTGTAAATGTCGCCATACTGTCTGGTTTGTTTACTTTGTAACGGACAATGGCCTATTCAATTGTCAAATTTAATCCCCTAACAAAGGACCAAGTGGCTGAATAATAGTCTTTTGTTAACGTCGCCATACTGTCTGGTTTTGTTTATTTTGGAACGGAAGTCCGGACAATGGCCTATTCAACTGTCAAAGTTAATCCCCTATTGAAAAATAGCTTTAAAAATGAGTCGTTAAAGTAGGCACCCTTACGGTATACAAAGCCGACAATTAATGATATCCATCAAAGGAAAAAATCAGGTTGCCCCCTTTAAAGTAAAAGATTGAATAACTCTAACAAGATTGGGCAAGACCCCGACTCCTTTAAGCTCCAATACCCAGTTTCTATGTATATCAATGGTTATGATGCAAAAGCGGAAAAATCGAGTCATTCCCCTTTAAAGCAAAAGATTAAATGACTCTTACAAGATCTGACAAGACCCCAAACGCCATTAAGGTCCAGAACCCATTTTATATGAATATCATTGACTATGATGCAAAAGCCGAAAAATCAAGCCATTCCCCTTTAAAGTAAAAGATTAAATGACTCTAACAAAATTGGACAGGACCCCGTCTAATTAAGGTCCAGAACCCATTTATATAATTGATTATGATGCAAAAGCTGACTTGTATACCCTATCTAGTTATTTTTGGCGGACATTGAAGGTCAGGTCCTTTTATCTAGATCAAGACATTCCCACTTAGACTCATCTTTAACGCTTCATCAAGTCAAAGAGCTGATTCCTATCCATACTTCGACCCTTGACCAAGTCTATACGGTTAAGTTAGTCTAACGGCACATCCATGCTCTTTGAAGTTTCTCATAATACAAAAATGTAAAATTTGCATAACTCTACATTTTTAATCGATATTTCCTCTTCAATGTCCTATACTCAAATGACCAAGATTATTGCCATCAGTTTGCAACTCTTTTTCGAGATATTCATGTTCAGACATGTACGGGTGAGTGATCAATAGTCTTTTGTTAAAGTCGCCACATTGACTGGTTTTGTTTATTTAGGAACGGAAGTACGGACAATGGCCTAAGGTCAAGTACCCATTCATGTCATTGATTATGATGCAAAATTGAAAAATCAAGTCGCCCCCTTTAAAGTAAGAGATTAAATGACTCTGACAAGATTGGACAAGACCCCAACAACTTTTAGGTCCAGTACCCAATTATATGTATATCATTGATTATGATGCAAAAGCGGAAAAGTCAAGTTGTCCCCCTTTAAAGCAAAATAATAAATGACTCTAACAAGATTTAACAAGACCCCAAACTCCTTTAAGGTCCAGTACCCATTTTATATGTATATTATTGATTATGATGCAAAAGCCGAAAAATCTCGTCATTCTCCTTTAAAGTAAAAGATTAAAAGACTCTAACAAAATTGGACAGGACTCCATCTAATTAAGGTCCAGTACCCATTTATATAATTGATTATGATGCAAAAGCGAAAAATTCAAGTTGTCCCCCTTTAAAGCAAAAGATTAAATGACTCTAACAAGATTTGACAAGACCCTAAACCCCTTTAAGGTCCAGTACCCATTTATATGTATATCATTGATTATGATGCAAAAGCGGAAAAATCAAGTTGTCCCCCTTTAAAGCAAAAGATGAAATGACTCTTACAAATATGGACAAGACCACCGCCCCTTTAAGGTACCCATTTATATGTATATCATTGATTATGATGCAAAAGCGGAAAAATCAAGTCGTCCCCCTTTAAAGCAAAAGATTAAATGACTCCCACCCATTTAAGGTCTAGTACCCATTTATATGTATATCATTGATTAAAATAATAAAAAAGAGAAAAATAATAAGTCGTTCCCCCTTTTTTTAAGGCAAAAGAGTAAATGAATCTTACAAGATTGGACAAAACTCTAATCCCTTTAAGGCCCAGTACCTATTTATATGTCAATGTTTTTTGACTTGAGATTGGATTAAGATAACTTATAAAGGGAGCTGGCCAATGTTTACATAAAGATTTATGATAACCCTAGTAACGGATTAAATTGTGCAAAAATGTAAGATTTTAGTCGAAAGTTATAGGAGTTGTTACTTTCAGCAATGAAATGATTTTTTGAACATTCTAACCTTCTAACAAGTAAAGCCATGTACTGATAAGCGTAATTCTAGGAAATGTACGCAATGTCACCAATTCCAGGACAACTAAGGAATGAAACCAATGTTCGTCTTTTTCTTTCATTTTGTGACACTTTCTATTCATAAAATTTGAGATAACCCTACCTAGTTTGTTTATCTCATCAATAGATTCAACCCTATTGATTTTGAAAAAAATTCCACGAAATAGTATGGGAAAAGTAGCCATTTCAAGTTGAAAATTTTTATTTCTTGTGTACGCGATAAAGTCTGCATTTGTTGTCAGATTTTCATGAAACTTGCAGAGTTTGTTTATCTCGTCAATAGCTTCAACTCTATAGATTTTGAAAACATTCCAACAAATAGTATGGGAAAAGTAGCCATTTCAAGTTTAAAATTGCTATTTCTTGTTTACGCGATAAAGTCTGCAGTTGTTGTCAGATTTTCAAGAAACTTGCGGAGGTTATTTATCTCATCAATAGCTTTACCCCTATTGATTTTGAAAAAATCCAACAAATAGTATGGGAAAAGTAGCCATTTCAAGTTGAAACAAAAATGACGCCATTTTCTATAAAAATTGCTACAGAAGATCAGCACAAGACAAAAATAGTTTTGTACATGCAATTTATACGTACTGGCACTAGCATTTCAAAAAACCTTACTGACGTCTGACAGGACGATATGGGGTATACCTTTCGAAATTACCCTCTTAGTTTTTGAGGAGAAGATGTTTAAAAATTGAGACAATGGGCAGGTACAGGCACGCACGCGCAATAGGTACAGGGCCATAACATAAGCTGGCTGACATTTGGCCAGTAAAGCTAAAACTTGCGTAGTGTAAATAAAAGGTTGAATATATTCTACAAGATACTATTAAACCAAACTGTTGCTACTACCATTAGATGAAATAAATAAACTTACCTATATAATGCTCGCCTTCCCAACTCCATATCTAAACTTTTCTTATATTAGAAATATCCATAACAAACGTTAACCGTTTCCAGAAAATCGGCAATTTGCCCACAAATATAATCCATTATCATTGTTCTGAGATAGAAAGTTGAGAATTGTAGGTATATATAATTATATGTCTTGTCTTGAGTGACCTGGACAAGTTGTGACAAGCTTCTACAAGGTCTCACATGAAGTCAATCCCCTCTTGGGTTCATTTGTTTTCTATTGTCAATGTTTTTTGACTTGAGATCGGATTAAGATAGCTCATAAAGGAGGCTGGCCAATGTTTACATAAACATTTATAATAACACTAGTAACGGATTAGATATTGTAAAAAATTAAGATTTGAGTCGAAAGTTATAGGAGTTGTTACCTTTAGTAATGAAATGATTTTTTGAACATTTTAACCTTCTGACAAGTAAAGCCGTGTACCGATAAGACTAATTCTAGGATATGTAAGCAATGGCACCAAATTCTAAGACAACTAAGCAACGAAACCGATATTCGTCTTTTACTTTCATTTTGTGACAGTTGCTATTCATGAAATTTGAGATAACCCTACCTAATGATACATAACACTTTAGTCTTTCATTTTGACCCCAATGTCCGTTTTCAGCCATTCAAGGCAGTACTCCTTTTCTTAGAAATATCGACTTTTTCATTTGCAGTCAGATCGAATCGATATAGTTATGATTAAAATAGTCTTCTCTCACTGACCAAGAAAATGTATAGTTTTGTAGGTGTCACTTGAATGACAACGACGATACGAGGATTAAATTTTGAGAGATACACGCTTTTGGCATCCACTGGTACAAAAATGACTCAATTCGTTATTTATTGACCGATTTTTAAGTTCTTGTTGTCTATCTTCGATAATTTTAACCTAGGAATTCAGTTTTGAACTAAGAATTCACGTAGAGATCATAGTAAGATCGTAATTTTTACCTGAAAGATTTCAGATATGTTATTAATGCACTAACTCTAGCAAAAATGGCTTAAATCATTTTTTATGAACCGGTTTTCATGGTCTTAGTGTCTAATTGTATTAATTTTTCCTCAAAAATCCGTTTATTAGGGTAACGAATACATTTTGATGAGATGGCGGTCGGAAATGACGCCAATGTGTGTTTCAACACGTTTATATTTGACTAATTTAAAACGTCCTTGATTAGATAATAAAGTATGTCGTTATTTTTTTTTTTTTTTTTTTTAGCTCATTAAATTCTACGGTATTCCATTTACTTTATTATCGTTGAGAACTTCATTATGAAACCTACACTTTCACTTTCGACTCATGACGTCCAAAAACACTGAAATGCATATAATTCAAGTGCCTCTGTATTTTTCAACGAACACGTTATATACCATGTAATACAAAGTGTTTAAATCATCCTGACACAGAGAAATAGTATGACAAAAGCTTTGAAATGACCAAAACGTTCAATTATTATATTGGACTTGTAGGATTTACAAATGTACCGAGTAAAAAGCTGAAAATGATATTTACCAGGACAAAGAACGTCATTTTTGTTATAACTGCTTATCCGGTTGTCTAGTTAATAAACTGACAAACATGTTTGGTCATGTTTTTATATTTAGATCATGGCTAAAATGTCTTGTAAACCAATCAGCCAGTGGTTCTAAAAATAGACAATCAATCAGATGCAAGAGGAAATGGACCAATCAGAAGAGACTCTGATCTTTAAAAGACATTGTCGAGTGTGTGTGCGCCAAAAGTGTACTCATACTGAAACATGGCAAACATCAGATGCAAACTTAGTCTTGATAACAGGTCAATGAATGAAAAGTGGAACTGAGAGTCGATATCAGAGAATGACAGGTGACAAACTCATGAGAAAAAGGCATAAGCATAACCATGATGCGTTAGAAGAGCTTAGTACATCAGCTAGAATATGTTGACAAATCCCTCCAAAATAAAGTAACGCATGTATATCATATTGGGGGTAATGTCTGTTCCAGTATTGGTGAAAACAGCAATTGTGTAGATAAAAGACAGTACTGCAAACCGAATGAAGAAGTGATGTCTACCAGGAAAGGCATCTGTTTGAGACCCAAGGAATACAGTCGATTAAAAGAACTTATACCGAACATTTGAAAAGACTTGCCCGAATTGGATAGTGTTGTACCTTGTTACTTACAGCGTGATCATATGAATCAGTTAGGAGCCCATCCGTGTACAGAGTATAACCAAATGAATTTATAGATTGATGGTCATGTTTGGACTTGCTCATATGATAGTTTTATTGATTAGTGAATGGATACATTATAGACATATAAAAACAGAAATAGAAATTGAAATGGAGCGGTTCCTCGCTCTTTTAAATGATTACCAAAATAGACCTTTGTATTCAGTTTTGTTGTAATTCTATATATTAAGAATGTACGTTATGTATATGTAAATATGAATAAAAATGGATGACTGGAAAAGATACTTGTCCTCTATTTATTTTGATACTAAACATCTTGTAAGTTTTAGCGGTCATGAGAAATCGTATCAGTATGTGAAAGCCCAGAGTAAATACAAAATTAGTAGACATCGGATACGGAAATGGCTACAAGATCAAGAGTCCTATTAACTTACAGGGGCTTTTTTCTTATAAAAATGTCATTCCTGGAAGTAAATTTTGATGTTACTGGAAGCAAATTTGCATGTTACTGAAATCTGTTTTTGCAATTTTACATTGAAATATGTAGGGAAAACTGAATTCAATTTTTGATCATCAAAATTCATCAAAATTTACTTCCAGTAACATCAAAATCTGCTTCCAGTAACATCAAAATTTATTTCCAGTAACATCAAAATTTGAATCCAGTTTTCCCTATATATTTCAATGTAAAATTGCAAAATCAGATTCCAGTAACATCAAAATTTACTTCCAGTTACATCAAAATTTGCTTCCAGTAACATCAAAATTTACTTCCAGTAACATGAAAATTTGCTTCCAGTAACATGAAAAATTGAATCCAGTTTTCCCTATATATTTCAATGTAAAATTGCAAAAACAGGTTCCAGTAACATGCAAATTTGCTTCCAGTTACATCAAAATTTACTTCCAGGAACATCAAAAATTGCTTTCAGTAACATCAAAATTTACTTCCAGTAACATCAAAAATTGAATTCAGTTTTCCCTACATATTTCAATGTAAAATTGCAAAAACAGATTCCAGTAACATGCAAATTTGCTTCCAGTAACATCAAAATTTACTTCCAGGAATGACATTTTTTTAAGAAAAAAGCCCCTGTAAGGGAATAGGACTCTTGATCTTGTAGCCATTTCCGTATCCGATGTCTACTAATTTTGTATTTACTCTGGGCTTTCACATACTGATACGATTTCTCATGACCGCTAAAACTGACAAGATGTTTAGTATCAAAATCAATAGAGGACAAGTATCTTTTCCAGTCATCCATTTTTATTCATATTTACATATACATAACGTACATTCTTAATATATAGAATTACAACAAAACTGAATACAAAGGTCTATTTTGGTAATCATTTAAAAGAGCGAGGAACCGCTCCATTTCAATTTTTATTTTTATATGTCTATAATGTATCCATTCACTAATCAATAAAACTATCATATGAGCAAGTCCAAACATGACCATCAATCTATAAATTCATTTGGGTTATACTCTGTACACGGATGGGCTCCTAACTGATTCATATGATCACGCCGTAAGTAACAAGGTACAACACTATCCAATTCGGGCAAGTCTTTTCAAATGTTCGGTATAAGTTCTTTTAATCGACTGTATTCCTTGGGTCTCAAACAGATGCCTTTCCTGGTAGAAATCACTTCTTCATTCGGTTTGCAGTACTGTCTTTTATCTACACAATTGCTGTTTTCACCAATACTGGAATAGACATTACCCCCAATATGATATACGTGCGTTACTTTATTTTGGAGGGATTTGTCAACATATTCTAGCTGATGTACTAAGCTCTTCTAACGCATCATGGTTAAGCTTGTGCCTTTTTCTCATGAGTTTGTCACCTTTCATTCTCTGATATCGACTCTCAGTTCCACTTTTCATTCATTGACCTGTTATCAAGACTAAGTTTGCATCTGATGTTTGCCATGTTTCAGTATGAGTACACTTTTGGCGCACACACACTCGACAATGTCTTTTAAAGATCAGAGTCTCTTCTGATTGGTCCATTTCCTCTTGCATCTGATTGATTGTCTATTTTTAGAACCACTGGCTGATTGGTTGACAAGACATTTTAGCCATGATCTAAATATAAAAACGTGACCAAACATGTTTGTCAGTTTATTAACTAGACAACCGGATAAGCAGTTATAACAAAAATGACGTTCTTTGTCCTGGTAAATATCATTTTCAGCTTTTTACTCGGTACATTTGTAAATCCTACAAGTCCAATATAATAATTGAACGTTTTGGTCATTTCAAAGCTTTTGTCATACTATTTCTCTGTGTCAGGATGATTTAAACACTTTTGTATTACATGATATATAACGTGTTCGTTGAAAAATACAGAGGCACTTGAATTATATGCATTTCAGTGTTTTTGGACGTCATGAGTCGAAAGTGAAAGTGTAGGTTTCATAATGAAGTTCTCAACGATAATAAAGTAAATGGAATACCGTAGAATTTAATGTGCTAAAAAAAAAAAAAAAATAAAAAAAATAAAGATAAAAAAAAAAAACGGTCATACTTTATTATCCAATCAAGGACGTTTTAAATTAGTCAAATATAAACGTGTTGAAACACACATTGGCGTCATTTCCGACGCCATCTCATCAAAATGTATTCGTTACCCTAATAAACGGATTTTTGAGGAAAAATTAATACAATTAGACACTAAGACCATGAAAACCGGTTCATAAAAAAATGATTTAAGCCATTTTTGCTAAAGTTAACGCATTAATAACATATCTGAAATCTTTCAGGTAAAAATTACGATCTTACTATGATCTCTACGTGAATTCTTAGTTCAAAACTGAATTCCTAGGTTAAAATTATCGAAGATAGACAACAAGAACTTAAAAATCGGTCAATAAATAACGAATTGAGTCATTTTTGTAACAGTGGATGCCAAAAGCGTGTATCTCTCAAAATTTAATCCTCGTATCGTCGTTGTCATTCAAGTGACACCTACAAAACTATACATTTTCTTGGTCAGTGAGAGAAGACTATTTTAATCATAACTATATCGATTCGATCTGACTGCAAATGAAAAAGTCGATATTTCTAAGAAAAGGAGTACTGCCTTGAATGGCTGAAAACGGAAACGACATTTGGGTCAAAATGAAAGACTAAAGTGTTATGTATCATTAGGTAGGGTTATCTCAAATTTCATGAATAGCAACTGTCACAAAATGAAAGTAAAAGACGAATATCGGTTTCGTTGCTTAGTTGTCTTAGAATTTGGTGCCATTGCTTACATTTCCTAGAATTAGTCTTATCGGTACACGGCTTTACTTGTCAGAAGGTTAAAATGTTCAAAAAATCATTTCATTACTAAAGGTAACAACTCCTATAACTTTCGACTCAAATCTTAATTTTTTACAATATCTAATCCGTTACTAGTGTTATTATAAATGTTTATGTAAACATTGGCCAGCCTCCTTTATGAGCTATCTTAATCCGATCTCAAGTCAAAAAACATTGACAATAGAAAACAAATGAACCCAAGAGGGGATTGACTTCATGTGAGACCTTGTAGAAGCTTGTCACAACTTGTCCAGGTCACTCAAGACAAGACATATAATTATATATACCTACAATTCTCAACTTTCTATCTCAGAACAATGATAATGGATTATATTTGTGGGCAAATTGCCGATTTTCTGGAAACGGTTAACGTTTGTTATGGATATTTCTAATATAAGAAAAGTTTAGATATGGAGTTGGGAAGGCGAGCATTATATAGGTAAGTTTATTTATTTCATCTAATGGTAGTAGCAACAGTTTGGTTTAATAGTATCTTGTAGAATATATTCAACCTTTTATTTACACTACGCAAGTTTTAGCTTTACTGGCCAAATGTCAGCCAGCTTATGTTATGGCCCTGTACCTATTGCGCGTGCGTGCCTGTACCTGCCCATTGTCTCAATTTTTAAACATCTTCTCCTCAAAAACTAAGAGGGTAATTTCGAAAGGTATACCCCATATCGTCCTGTCAGACGTCAGTAAGGTTTTTTGAAATGCTAGTGCCAGTACGTATAAATTGCATGTACAAAACTATTTTTGTCTTGTGCTGATCTTCTGTAGCAATTTTTATAGAAAATGGCGTCATTTTTGTTTCAACTTGAAATGGCTACTTTTCCCATACTATTTGTTGGATTTTTTCAAAATCAATAGGGGTAAAGCTATTGATGAGATAAACAACCTCCGCAAGTTTCTTGAAAATCTGACAACAACTGCAGACTTTATCGCGTAAACAAGAAATAGCAATTTTAAACTTGAAATGGCTACTTTTCCCATACTATTTGTTGGAATGTTTTCAAAATCTATAGAGTTGAAGCTATTGACGAGATAAACAAACTCTGCAAGTTTCATGAAAATCTGACAACAAATGCAGACTTTATCGCGTACACAAGAAAAAAAAATTTCAACTTGAAATGGCTACCTTTCCCATACTACTTCGTGGAATTTTTTTCAAAATCAATAGGGTTGAATCTATTGATGAGATAAACAAACTAGGTAGGGTTATCTCAAATTTTATGAATAGAAAGTGTCACAAAATGAAAGAAAAAGACGAACATTGGTTTCATTCCTTAGTTGTCCTGGAATTGGTGACATTGCGTACATTTCCTAGAATTACGCTTATCAGTACATGGCTTTACTTGTTAGAAGGTTAGAATGTTTAAAAAATCATTTCATTGCTGAAAGTAACAACTCCTATAACTTTCGACTAAAATCTTACATTTTTGCACAATTTAATCCGTTACTAGGGTTATCATAAATCTTTATGTAAACATTGGCCAGCTCCCTTTATAAGTTATCTTTTCAAGTCAAAAAACATTGACATATAAATAGGTACTGGGCCTTAAAGGGATTAGGGTTTTGTCCAATCTTGTAAGATTCATTTACTCTTTTGCCTTAAAAGGGGGGAACGACTTTTTTTTTCTCTTTTTTATTATTTTAATCAATGATATACATATAAATGGGTACTGGACCTTAAATGGGTGTGAGTCATTTAATCTTTTGCTTTAAAGGGGGACGACTTGATTTTTCCGCTTTTGCACCATAATCAATGATATACATATAAATGGGTACCTTAAAGGGGCGGTGGTCTTGTCCATATTTGTAAGAGTCATTTCATCTTTTGCTTTAAAGGGGGACAACTTGATTTTTCCGCTTTTGCATCATAATCAATGATATACATATAAATGGGTACTGGATCTTAAAGGGGTTTAGGGTCTTGTCAAATCTTGTTAGAGTCATTTAATCTTTTGCTTTAAAGGGGGACAACTTGAATTTTTCGCTTTTGCATCATAATCAATGATATAAATGGGTACTGGACCTTAATTAGACGGGGTTCTGTCCAATTGTGTTAGAGTCATTTAATATTTTACTTTAAAGGGGGATGACTTGATTTTTCGGCTTTTGCATCATAATTAATAATATACATATACAATTGGTACTGGACCTTAAAGGAGTTTGGGGTCTTGTCAAATCTTGTTTGAGTTATTTAATCTTTTGCTTTAAAGGAGGGACAACTTGAATTTTTCGCTTTTGCATCATAATCAATGATATACATATAATTGGATACTGGACCTAGAGTCATTTAATCTCTTACTTTAAAGGGGCGACTTGATTTTTCACTTTTGCATCATAATCAATGATATAAATGGATACTTGACCTTAATTAGACGGGGGTCCTGTCCAATTTTGTTAGAGTCATTTAATCTTCTACTTTAAAGGGGGATGACTTGATTTTTCGGCTTTTGCATCATAATCAATGATATTCATATAAAATGGGTTCTGGACCTTAATGGAGTTTGGGGTCTTGTAAAATCTTGTAAGAGTCATTTAATCTTTTGCTTTAAAGGGGAATGACTCGATTTTTCCGCTTTTGCATCGTAATCATTGATATACATATAAAATGGGTACTGGAGCTTAAAGGAGTCGGGGTCTTGCCCAATCTTGTTAGAGTTATTCAATCTTTTACTTTAAAGGGAGCAACTTGATTTTTTTCCTTTGATGGATATCATTAATCGTCGGCTTTTTTTATTGCTCCAATAATAAATGTGATTGTTGAAGTTAAGGACGCAGTGGATTTCCATATATTTTCTGGTATTGGGACCAATATTTTTGGTCAAGTGAGTGTTTTGTTAGAATATATCCTTGAAGATGACATTTTGGTAAAAGAGCGTCTTCAAGCTGCTGAACTAGTTCATTTTCTGGAGCATGAGGTTTGAGGAGAAAACATCGACAAAAAGGTACCATTTTATTTTTCACTATTTTTATTTTGAATTTTCTGCTTTTTCTTCATTTCCCGCCCCCCCCCCCCCATTGATATCGTTAGAAAGTTATATGTTCTTTTATTATGTTTACCCTTAGACTGTGTTTGACGTTTCTACTTCTTCTTTTTCACCGTGGACTATTTTTTCTGCTAACTCCATTGTTTGTTTTCCTCTGTACTTTTATATTTCTACAGGTAGACTATTTTCTTTTCATTTTTCGCCTTTGTATCGTTTTATCTTTATAGTTACCTTTTTTTTCTATCGAGGACCGAGGATCTGAACCTCAATGTCCGTGACTACTTCTTCATTGGGATATACAAGTCAGCTCTGTGTCACTTAGTCCTTTGTTAGGGGATTAACTTTGATATCTCAATAGGTCATTGTCTGTGCTTCCGTCACAAAATGAACAAAACCAGTCATTGTGGCTACTGTAACAAAAGACAATTGTTCAGCCATCTGGTCCTTTATAGGGGATTGATTTTGATAGTTAAATAGGCCATTGTACGTACTTCCGTCCCAAGTAAACAAAACCAGTCAATGTAGCGACTTTCACAAAAGACTATTGATCACTCACTCGTACATGTCTGAACATGAATATCTCGAAAAAAGAGTTGCAAACTGATGGCAATAATCTTGGTCATTTCAGTATAGGACATTGAAGAGGAAATATCGATTAAAAAGGTAGAGTTATGTAAATTTTACATTTTTGTATTATGAGAAACTTCAAAGAGCATGGATGTGTCGTTAGACCAACTTAACCATATAGACTTGGTCAAGGGTCGAAGTATGGGTAGGAATCAGCTCTTTGACTTGATAAAGATGAGTCTAAGTGGGAGTGTCCCGATCTAGATAAAAGGACCTGACCTTCAATGTCCGCCAAAAATAACTAGATAGGGTATACAAGTCAGCCCTGTATACCGTAAGGGTGCCTACTTAAACGACTCATTTTTAAAGCTATTTCTCAGTAGGGGAATTACTTTAACAGTTGAAAAGGCCATTGTCCGGACTTCCGTTCCAAAATGAACAAAACCAGACAGTATGGCGACATTAACAAAAGACTATTATTCAGCCACTTGGTCCTTTGTTAGGGGATTAACTTTGACAATTGAATAGGCCATTGTCCGTACTTCCGTTACAAAGTAAGCAAACAAGACAGTATGGCGACATTTACAAAAGACCATTGTTCTGCCTTTTGGTCCTTTGTTAGGGGATTAAGTTTGACAGTTGAAAGGGGTATTGTTCTGATATCCGGCTTAAGTCAGACACGCTGGCGACTTGAAAAGGGATTAAGTTTGACAGTTGAATAGACCATTGTTCAGATCTTCTGACCCCTTTTATAGACTAAGTTGGTGTAATGACTCTAAATATAGTTGATGATCACATATCTAAATATAGCTTCACGCAAGCACATTCTTTTACCTTAGACTCTGTTCTGGACTTAAGGTCTCATTTGAGAGTAGGACCTTGAGGAGTGCACATCGGAGAGAGGTAAATTTATTTATTTATTTGTCTATTTATTTATTTATTTATTTATCGTCTGGTAAGGAAAGGGCCTGACCCTCAATGCCCGCGAGTACTTACCATCACGAGGTATACACCTCAGCTCTGTATACTATTAGGGCACTCACTTATATGACTCATTTTTGAAGCTATTTCTCTCCAAATTCATAACCAAAAGAAAAGTCAATATTAGTGCCAAAAAGCACATTTAAATAAATGGTCGTCTAAAAAAATAGGTCATCCAAAATGGCTGCTAGTCTAAAAATAGAATTTAGGTCTCATATCCCGTCCATCCTATCATCTTATTAAATTGTTTTTCAAAATAATGTCTTCCTTTTTCGATTTTATTTCCAGTAAGGTTCTGGATGCAACATTTGACACTTGACATCATAATCTGTTTATTAATAAATACAGACGCATGCTGAAAATATTCTGGATGATACAAATGCTTCTAAAATATGTGGTATGATAAGGTAAACTTCATTTTGAAGAATGATCCCATACTTACGTCTGGACCCTATCTTGGATTGAATCTACTCCCTGATTGGTCGATGCGTCCTGTAATCTGATTGGCTAAGAATCCTGGCTTTGGATTGGGTGAATTTCAATCCGTTTAAGGGGTTCAAGCTCGAGGTCCTTTTGTTCCCCCAGCCATATGACATTTGAATAGGCTATTGTCTGACCTTCCGGTCCTATGTCAACAGAAGCCAGACACGCTGACGACTTGAAAAGGGATTAAGTTTGACAGTTGAATAGACCATTGTCCGTACTTCCGTCCCTGAATAAACAAAACCAGACAGTATGGCTACATTAACAAAAGACCTTTGTTCTGTTTTTGGTCCTTTGTAAGGGGATTAACTTTGACAGTTGAATAGGCCATTGTTCGTACTTCCGTCACAAAATAAACAAAACCAGACAGTATGGCGACATTAACAAAAGACCATTGTTCAGATCTTCTGACCCCTATTATAGCCGATGTAATGACTCTAAATATAGTTGATGATCACATATCTAAATAAAGCTTCACGCATGCGCATCCTTCTACCTTAGACTCTGTTCTGGACTTAAGGTCTCATTTGAAAGTAGGACCTTGAGGAGTGCACATCGGAGAGAGTTAAATTTATTTATTTGTTTATTTATCGTCTGGTAAGGAAAGGACCTGACCCTCATTGCCCGCGAGTACTTACCAGCACGAGGTATACACGTCAGCTCTGTATACTGATCCTGATCCGACATGACCGATCCTGATCCAACATGGCCGACCCTCATCCAAGATGGCGGACTCCCCCCATACCTGCCGCGAATACCCGTGACACACCCACAACTCCTTATATGCAAATGAGTTACTAAAAATAGTAACACCATGGCCGAAAGTAGGTCAAGATAGACTCCGATTACGTCATATTACGTCATCTTTGTTTGGGGCTAAAGAGTCCCCTATACTACTATTCTTCTTTGAAACTGGAAGGCGTAGAGCTTTGATATTTGTTATGTAGTGATTCTCTTCTAAGTTTGTTTGCCCATCTAAGCACAAAGAGTTCATTGAGTTCAAAATTGGGTCATCTTGGGTCATAAACTATGTCACTAGGTGAAATTAAAGAAATACCTTGTTGGCACTCTCGGGGCCACATTATTTGCTCAATTGCCTTGAAAATTGGTCAGAACGTTTGTCTTTATAAAATCTCACATAAGTCTGAATTTGGGTCAACTGGGGTCATAAACTAGGTCACTGGTTCAAATTAATGAAATACCTTTTTTGCACTCTGGAGGCCACATTTGTTGCTCAAATGACCTGAAATTAGGCCGGAATGTTTGTCTTGATGAAATATCAAATGAGTTTAGATTTGGGTCACCTGGAACTATAAACTAGGTCACTAGGTCAAATTAAAGAAATACCTTGTGGGCACTCTAGAGGCCACATTATTTGCTCAATTGCCTTGGTCAGAATGCTTGTCTTTATAAAATCTCACATGAGTCTGAATTTGGGTCAACTGAGGTCATAAACTAGGTCACTTGGTCAAATTAAAGAAATACCTAGTGGGCACTGTAGAGGCCACAATTATTATTCAGTTGATTTGAAAATTGGTTAAAATGTTTCTTTTGATAAAGTCCAAGACCAGTTCAAATTTGGGTCACATGGGGTCTTAATCTAGGTCACTATGTCAAATTAAAGAAATACCTTTAGGGCACTCTATAGGCCACATTTTTTGCTCAATTGACTTGAAAATTGGTCAGAATGTTTGTCTTTGTGAAAAATGAGTTTGAAATTGGGTCACCTGGGGTCATAAACTAGGTCACTTGGTCAAATTAAAGAAATACCTTTAAGGCACTCTACTCAGGTGGGCAATCCAGGGCCATCATGGCCCTCTTGTTTCTTGCACTAGTTGGTAAGTTAATAATTTTAATGCGTCATCCTATAATCAATCACTGTACAGTGTACATGCATTTTCATAAACACCATTTTTAAACGAATCGGCTCCTCTTCCAATGATTGGTTGGATAAAATAACTTGATTTAACATCTAATCTTGAAAAAAAATGTACCTAACAAAAATTTTACATTTCGACAATATGCAAAATAATGTGGAGAAGAGGTTTTTTCTTATGCTGTCTCTCTGTTCTTGTTCCACATAAACGAAGTCGCCGAAATAATGTTCAGCGTTCAGAGAGAAAAAAGTTCCTGCAGACTGATCAAACATCAAAAAGAAAAAGCCAAACCGAATATTGAACGCCAAACCCTGAATTGGCTATAATTTTTTACAATTCAGATCCTTTTGTATTCTTTTACTATCTTTTGCCTTCATTGTGATACTGGCCGGGCCGGGTAGCTCAGTGGTGAGCGTATCTGACTTGTGACCCGGTGGTTGTGGGTCCGGTACTCGCTTGTCACATACTTTCTTTTCGCGATTTTTCGCCCCTCACCTCTGAAACATGTTAGAAAGTAGTTAGTGGTTTGGAAAGAAATTTGTTTCAGCACTGGTGTGAGAAAGCCAGGAAAAACATGCTTAGTCGCACTGGCTGCCATGAGATATGGCCTTAGCTGTTAAAATGATATTAACACAAATACTAACAAATAACTAACTAGCATTGTGATACACCACATCACAATACTTGATCGATTACATTTAAGTCTGTGCATAAACATCTTTTTTCTTTGTTTTTTATAGCCATGGAAGTGGTGGGGTCTGAAGAAAAATTGGGGCGAAATCTAGATGAACATATAAAACCAGGTAATATCTGTATATTAACAGTTTTAATACATGATGGGTAATTACAATCTTTAGCTATTTCCAAATAGACACTCTAATTAAGACTGTGGTTTTAATAAAACATGGATATTGATAGTCTTCTTTATTTGCTCGGAAAACCATTTTGCCGACAGGCGAGGTAATACTTTCTTGCTTTTTAGATTTTTTTATCTCCGGTATGCTTTTGATAATTCTAAGGAACTTGCATAAGGAATCACATTTCAGTTTGGTTACCAAAACGTTTCCGGACATACTCCGCAACATCTGATATATCAAAAATCTGATATGATACTCTTCATGTTCAACAGCCACTGTGGAGGATTCATCTGAAGAAACCAAGAAGCCAAGCTGGGATGAAGTCATCTGGCCAGGTGATTTTTGACTACATAGGTCTTTTGTCTACACACACATTTTACGATATCTTAATCAATCAGTATTCAACTCTGTTCCAATTAAATGGTTTCATTCCATATAAGTCTTGAATTTGTTGTTTTACTTTACTCTTTTTACTTTCTTACTAATTTTTTACCATGTCAAGACCAGTACTTATTGCGGGCGGTGAAGATTTAGATTCACTAGCACAAAAAGTAATGTATTGACCATTTTTGACCAACTACTTCTGAATTTTCGTTTTAAGCTATGAATATAAAGTATCTGTATTTCCAGTCAAATTGTATCTTCATACTAGAGAAAATATCTTTCGGAGACAAGGCCAATATTGATCATTTAAAAGTTTATACATGTACACGTATCTGAGGTCAGTAGAGATGCTGATTTTAAATCTTTTTAATGCGTATCTGCTTTTGATCTACTTTCAATGCTAAGCCCTTTACCTTTGCTGAAACATCTATTTAGGTTTTCAGAAAATGGTGGTCGACATTGTTTTCAACAGTAGATACACATCGGTGATACGACGGCGACTAGTGTGCAAGTACCAATGCAGTTCTAGAGTTTTCTCTCGCGGTGCGACGCACCACAACTTAGCTTATTTTCTGATACAGTGTCTAGCGTTGAAAGAGAAATAACTCCTGCAGATTCATTTACTTTCGGAAGAATCCTGCAAAACCTAGCTTCAAGCTTTAAAGTGAAAACTGGACCATAACTTTATCTTATTCATTCTTTTGCAGGTTTTGATCTTAGCTCACATTTTGATATTCGTCATGACAAACTGTTTTCGATTAAAGTCAAATAACAACATGAACGTCATGCTCTTTATTTTCTATAGATAGAGGCAAAGACTTATCTGAAGAAACCGTGAAACTAAGTCTGACTGAAGATATCAAAACAGGTGAATTGTGAATATTATCTTTTGTTGTTTGTTTGTTTGAATCATGCTCTGTGAAAAGGGGTTTGATGCATCTGCAAAAGGTATCGAGCCATGTCAGCCTGCGCGGTCCGCGTAGGCAGACATGGGTCTAAACTTTTTGCTATTTGTAAATTTTCTGCATGTCGAAGGACCATTACTTTCACGATTCAGTTCATTCTTAGAGAATAAAGATTGTATGGATCCATAGTTATGCTTTTGTCTGAGCGCCGCTCTTTTGTTTATGATAAAAGTAAGCTGTTTCCAAATAAAGATACTCAAATACGGATGATAATAATAATATGCATTTGGAACCACATTGTCGACAGGTAATCTAATACTTTCTAGCCTGTTCAGATTTTTCTCCAATATGCTTTTTGAGGATTCTGTTGAATATGCATTAGTAATCAAGATATATATTATCAAACAGGATCCCCGAGCACCCCTGTAATGAGGAAAGATGTTAAACATGGCGAAGAGGAAGCAACTCGGTTCACTAAGTTCCTCAGACAGATAGCAGAAAGTTTCGAGGACGGTAATATATCTGTTATCAAACCATACCTTCATGAAATGATCAAACACTCGAAAGACAAAAATAGAGGAGCATTCGAGGAGAGCGTGCTGAACTTTACAGAAGCAACGAGTTTCAAAGGGGGAATTTCAGTCAGCCTTATTAAACAGGTCCATCGAGGCTTCCATATGATACTCGATGAGCCAGAGTTCGGAGATTTGGTGGTAGCAAAAGTTGAGGCTATAGAAAAAGAAGACCAGCCTATTGCTGGAGGAGCGACTGGGGTTGTTAAATCGTCTTGGCCGACGGATGTGAAAAGCACAGTCATCATTGCAGAAGACATACAAGTAGGTGGAACAAAGACTTTCAAATCTCAAAGTGGACCCTTTGAGTTAGATGTCAAGAGAAGCCCTGAAACTGGTCCCTCAAAGAAAAAGGAACTTGACTATACCGAAAGTCCTAGTGGAAAATTCAAAAGCTTTGGATCTGAGCGTTCAGAAACTAAATTAACACTAGAGGAGCAGGAAGTTTACCGTGCCAAAATCGAAGGTTTTAAACAGACCTCGCCACCAATCGAACAGGAAGTAGGTAAAACAAGACCGTCGGAATCATCTAAAAGTGCACCAAAGACCCAATAGAATACGTCAACATTTTCAAGGAAGATAGCCATCATTTTCTGAATTAACTACAAAACTGACCATTTAAATAAGCCATAATATTAATATAGCTGTGTTTTGAATTATTAGCAAGAACGGACATGTTTTGGGGAAAAAAAAAGGAAGCGGTAGGTCAGGTTAAAACCCTTTTCCTCAATGATGACACAAAACAATTTAGTTTTATTCTTTTAACACATATTAAAGTTCCAGTGATTTTAGCTTGCTCTTACTTTTTACTAAATTGCCGACGAAATAGGAAAGTTCTGTTCGAAAACTAGGAATATTAGAATCACCTGATAATATACTAAGGAGTCAACATTTAGGCTGCTTCGTCCGACTCATTATGCCTTTGTAGATACTGTAGAACGTAGGATCTGATCTTAGATATAGACAGTCCTACAAGCGAGATTTCTGAGATTTTTTTCTGACGAAAAGAGCCTTGAATTGCGATACTTTGGGTTTTATTATTGTGAAAACACGTCAGAAATCTACGTTCATTGAAACTGCAGCTTTGTTGTCCAAGAAATTGAAATATGATTTTGGCAAGCAATAATTTGCAATAAACATTTGGTTCGAACTGATCGTTTGAAGGGGCGGTTCCAATGCGCAACGGAACATGTTACCTATAGGGCACAAAATACAAAAAAATGATCGTTTTTTTTTTTAAGGAGAATGATGGTATGAAATAAGTTTTAAGATTTAGAATTTTTAGTGTGTTTTTATGTGAACAAAATCTGTTTTTACTCTCATTTAAATTATCTAAATGTTTATTGTATCTCTATAATTATTTTTTGTTTTTAAACAGACTACACTTTAGTGCTGCTTTTATTTTTTCGAAATGAGCAAATGAGCAAATCTTCAGTCATCATTTAACATTGTAGCAAAAGTAAGTGAACTTCTTCATTGGACGCTAAATACAAGACAGAAACTTCATGACCACATCGTAACTAACCATCTAACATGGCTTAAGGTCTATCATTATTTTATCGCAGAAAGTCAAATTTTTCAATTAGAATCCACTAATAATTCCTGTTCTATAGCAATACATTTTCTTTCTACTGATTTACGTAAGAAAATGTGACACTCAACAACAATAAAAACTTTTGCAAATTTCAAACATTTAGTTTACTGTACTACTTTCCCACAGAGGCTACCGTCGATCTGCGTCAACAACTGTAGGAACCTTTCAAAGTCACAGATCATTTTCAGTTTCTGAATGATATTAGCCTTGCTCTGGCAAAAGGGGGCTTAGGGCATCTTCGTGATGCATGATACCAATCAAGCCATCACATAGTTATGGATCCAGAATAGCGATTATTTTTTACAGCCGACTTCATCATGAAGTAGACTTATCTTTACACATACAGAAAATTGACAGATAGCGAAAAGTTTCGGCCCAGTCCGCGCAGGCTGGCCTTGGTCGATACTTTTCGGAGACGCATTAAACCCCCTTTTCACAGAGCTCGGCTCATATGGTCTCTGCTTAACCTCGACGTTATTCAGAAACAAAACCCTAAAACCCTGAAACCGTAGAATTGTCCCATCAAGCATCTTAGACATGTTTCCATTTCTGCTTCCCTAAAGCTTCATTGGCTTTATTAATGGCATGAAAAATCTGGCCGACAGTGCATATACTTATTTTTTGCAGGTTATGTTAAAGTTAAAAACGTTGTCATAACTAATCTTTGAATATTTGAAAGGGCTGTGCTGAAAGGGTTAAGCATTGGATCATGCAGAGGCCTAGCTAGAGAAGTTGTGTAGATGTTTAAAACCTCTGGTATTAGAATAACGAACCAGTGTTTCAACAACTTCAAAATGAGGCACCAACATTTGAAGTTTTGACCGTATTAAACATTTACATACAATAACGAATATTGATGTAATGCTAATAAAATGAAGACATTATGATTTATTAGCGAAAACTTTGAAATGTCTTGTAGAAAAAAAAAAAAAAAAAAAAGATTTAAAACTGTGTTTTAGTAACTTTAACACAAGACATCCGTATGGGAATTTTTTACCCTATTAAACATTTTCATACAGTAACGAATACTGATACTACGCTAAGAAAAGGAAATATTATTATTCTAATGCAAGCAGCTTGAAATCTCTTAGATAAGAACAACAACAAATTTAAAACAAAAAAACTATATAAAGATCTATGTATTAAATTTGTGTTTCAGCAATTTTTACACACGATTCCCGTGTAGGAAGTTTTGACCTCTTTTTGTAAAACCATCTACATGGAATAACGAATACCGATAATACACTAATTGAATGATACTTTATGCTTACAACGCGAACAGTCTGGCCTGCAGTACTTATTTCTTATTTCTTTAAGTTTTAAGTTTTTTAGAGTTTGTGTGTGTGTGTGGGGGGGGGGTGTTGTGTGTTTTTATTCTTTTTTGTATGTATAATGTATATGGTGTGTCTTTAGTTTATGTTTAATTTAATATCGTTGTCATCAGTAACCTTTGTATACTAGAATTTGGCACTACTAGGGTTAGGAACTGAGCAACACAGAGGCCAAGTCAGAGCAATTATGTGAACATTTTGAAACTCTTGTATTGGGACAACAAAAAGTAAAAAAAAAATATGTTTGACTACGGAAGGGTTAAACCCTGAGCAACACAGGGGCCAAACTAGAACAACGGTGTAAAATAAAAATGAGCCATGTTCTGGCAAAATGGGACTTAATGCATCTCCGTGATCCATTATATCAAGCAAGCCATCACATAATTATGGATCCATGATAGCCACTTTTTAACAACCGGCTTAATCATAAAAAGTTTCGGCCCAGGTCAGAAACCTGAGTCGATACTTTTCGCAGATGCATTAAGCCCCGTTTCACAGAGCCTGGCTCAAATGTAAGTCTCTTGTACTGGCACAACCAAAAAAGTCTAAATCTATGTTCTAAAGACTTTGACCCGTGATACCCACGTAGGAAGTGTAAACCCTTATTTTGAAAAATATTGTCATTAATAAAAGTTAATGATAATTTGATAGCACTGACGCTCACAATCTTGTCAACAGTTTCTTTTTTACAGTTCATGTTTGTTTAATTTATTATTGTTGTCCTTAATAATCTTTGTTTATTTGGCAATGAGAGGGTTAAGCCATGGACCTCACAAAGACCAAGTCAGAAAAAATTGTATAAACGTTTTAGAACACTTGTTTTTAGACAAAAAACGGTTAAAAAACCCGACTTCGACACGATAACGCATGAGTTTTGGACTTTTATATGAGTCATGCTCTGTGAAAAGGAGGCTTAATGCATCCCCGTGATGCATGATACCAAGCAAGTCATCTCCTGATCTCCTGATCCATAAAGTCCATTTTGCCTAACAACGACTGCATCATGAGGTACACCGGACCTTTGACATACAGAAAATTGACCAATAGCGAAAAGTTTCGATCCAGGCCAGCCTGTGCGGACTGCGCAGGCTGACCTGAGTCGATACATTTCGCAGATTCATTAAGCCCTCTCTTCACAGAGGGCTCATATATGTTGTAAACCATTTTCAACGATTTTAAATAATAACGATATTATGATATTAGTACTATGGGCGACATGATTTACATGTAGTTTGTGTTTTTTGTGTTTTGTTTCATTTTCGATTTTTCGTTTTCAGCTGATGCTAGTTTAACTCTATCATTGTCATTACTAATCTTTGCTCTACTTGATTGAAATGGTAAATGGAATAAGCATCAATCCTTCGGGTATGGTAAAGCTTTATGTAGATGATCGCGTATCAAAGCAAAATGATCAAGATCAGACTACATGGACGTGTAACTTAATCTTAGTTTGCACTCTTTCTAAATGAACTCAGTAATTTCCAAGCTCAAGAAATGGGTTCAACGTTTTACCAGACGAAATGCTGATTAAGGCCCAAATGACAGGTTACGTCTTTTAAAAGCCTAGAAAGGGGAAATATTGTTGGTTACCCACACGTTCTGTAATATCTCACGATATTGTCAAAAGCTTTCTACAGCATGGTCGTAAAATATGTGATCATTTCGTGAAGGATTAATACCCAATTACCGATGATGTATACTGCATTTACATATTTTAGCTTTTTAACAACCCTTTACCAGACAATAAAATTTTACTCTTTTCCAGAATCAAAACAGCTGAACAAAAGTAAATGTGGTTGAGATGATGACTCTTGTCTCTGAATAGATGAAAGCATTGCAAGGAGGGGAGAGGGAGAAAATGCTGGCTATCATCATGTTCTCCTTTTCACAATAATGGTTTCAAAAACCTTTCTTCCTCCGGTGTCTAAAACAAGGACTTATTTGGTAAAGGGTTATCGCTCCTCAACATATATTCAAATAGTATTGGTAGAGGTTTTAAATAAAACATATAATAAACGGAACTTTGGTGATGCTTTATTATTATTGAACGCCAATTTGTATTTTCTTTTGACCGCAGTAAAGGCAACCAGAGTGACACATGATTTAAGGCAAACGCTATCTGGGAATGAAGCCAGTGACGCATGAATTCGTTTATTTGTACGTATGTTGTTTAGCACATCTTCAACATTATTTCAGTTATTTTACGAACGCCAGTGAACTTATCCATGCTTTTCCGCAGTTTCTTCTACCAGTGCTCCGTACAACATTTTCTTCAATCCAATGAACGCCTTCTCACATAGCCACCGTCTGAACAATGACCAGCAGTGAGAAAAGAATTAATCTTATTTACCAAACGACAAAATTTTGGACTTGTCCAAATTGAAAGCATTTGCAGACGACAAATTCAGTGTTACTCAAAATATGAAATTTGTCTGTCATAAGAAAGAACACATTGTGCGAAAAGAAGAAAATGCTGGTTACCAGCATTTTCTTCTTTTTCCACAATGTTTTCAAAAGCCCTTTTTGTTGGGATCGGTAAAAGTCGGGATTGTGTGGTAAAGAGTTAAAGAATATGGCCAATCTGTGCACTCGAACCAGCGACCCCGTCGCATCAAGCCATGGACGTTACAGCAAAGGCAATCAGAGCCAACTATGATTCAGAGGCAAATGCTATCTTGGAACGAAGTCAGTGACATGTTTGTTTGTTTGGTGTTTAAGAATATTATTGTAAATATATTGTAGATATATTCCAGCGGCCAATATACCTGCCCATAATTCAATGGAGTTTCTTCTGCTAGTACTTAGGACATTCTGGCTCAGCTACTGGCTTCTTTTCCATATAAATATCTGCGAAACAGTTTTCTTGTCGCAATGACTTTTTTTAACTAAAAATTAAAAACAAGCTTGAAATCAAACTCAAGCTCTGAGAGGGGTTATAGACTGAGTCACCAGGCTTAGTGTGAAATTTATATAGTCGAAACCCTCTGTTTTTTTCCCTCATATATTTAGCATGGTTTATATTACATTCGGTAAAGGGGTCCTGCATGACTCAGTGAACAGATGTAGGATCTTGAAGCTACGGGTTCTACCCTCACTCGAAGCAATGATCTTTTCTTGGGAGTAATATTGGGCAAAACATTACAGAGCCCTAACACCAATGAAACCTAGGGCAGACATGCGTAACTAAGCAGTCGCCGTGAAACGACTGAAAAAAATGTGGAAAGCGGTGAAAAATCATTCAATTTTTACTAAACGATAATAACCATACTCTGTGAAAAGGGCGCTTAATGCAACTGCAAAACATATCGGTTCATGGGCCGAAACTTTTTATTATTGGTTAATTTTCTGCAAGTCCTAGGACCAGTCTACCTCATGATCTAGTCGGTTGTTAGACTATGTGGACTTAATGGATCCATGATAAAGTGATCAATTGCTTGGTACCATGCGTCACGGAGCCCCCTTCTGCCAGATCATGTTTCTTTGTTTCCTCCCGCAGACGACTATATTACAGATATAGTACCAGGCCACTTTCAACTCTTTACCAAACGAAAGATTTTTTGACATGGGCCCGTATTCACCAACCATTCTTAAGAACGTTCTTAGTCTTATTCTCCAGAATTTTCTAAATGTGAAAGTAACAGAACTTCTGATTGGCTAAACCATTTAGTTTAACCAATCAGAAGTTGTGTTACATTCACATTTAGAAAATCTTGAGGAATTAGGCTAAGAACGTTCTTAAGAATGGTTGGTGAGTACGGGCCCTGCCCAAATTAAAGCATTTGCACGCGACAGTAGTTTGTGGCCCACATGATAATATTTGTATTTGGAAGGGTAGAAAAACATTATCCGAAAAGGATGCTGGTTACCAGCATTTTCTTATTTTCCTACAAAGTTTCAAACGCCTTCTTCTTGCACATTTGTAATCAGTATTTTCTCTTTTTCCTATGATGTTTGCAAATGCCCTCGTCTTCCACAGGGTAGTTAAAACGCTAAATTGTTTAGTATATTGTTAAAGATTATGACAATAGGAGAATTGTTTGGACTTTGAAATTTCACTAATTACCTTAGCATGTTCATAATTGTTTATCCATAAATAAAACCATGATTTATTCTGATTATCCATAATTTACAAGAATGTTTGTATAGTCAAGTTTGTTTCAGGACGCAAAGCGTTGACAAATGTTGGAAGCTCAGTCGGTAATGTACATGGCTTGAAACCCAAGGGTCGCAAGTGCAATTCCCAGTTTTGCAAAATTCTTTTCGAGGATTGATTGAGGTCAATGCGAAAGGATTCATTCTTCTCTTGCCACAGTACGTTGTTTTGACTATGTTTATGTTGAAAAGCAGTGACTTGGAAAGAATGGTGTGCTAACCTGGGCCGACCAAACAATAACAGATTGTCATCTTCACAGTAGTTTCCATACTTGAAATGGTATGCTTTAAATTTAAATGCATTTAATCGATAATTTCTGATAACATATGAGCCATACTCTTGAAAAAAGGGAGTTAACCCTTTACCACACTATCCCGGGTTTTCACGACCCTGAGAAAGAAGCCTTTTGAAAACATTGTGGGAAAAGGAGAAAATGCTGGTAACCAACATTTCCTCCTTTTCCCACAATGTTTTCTACCCTATCAAAGACAGAAATTTGAGCTCCTTTTAATTTGTCGTCTGCAAATGTTTTCAAATTGGACCAGTCCAAAATTTTGTCGTTTGGTGAAGAGGTAAATATATCTCCGTGATGCATTACGGCCAACATGTCATTACATAATTCTTGATCCATAAAATCCAATTTGTCTAAGAACCAACGGAGTTATGGGGTAAACTATTCCCTTGAGTCACAGAAAATTGACCAATAGCAAAAAGATTCGATCCAGGTCAGTCTGCGCTGACTGCGCAGGTTGACCTGGGCCGATACTTTTTGTAGATGCATTTAAACTCCTTTTCAAAGAGCATGATTCGATTATGCGTGATACTAACCAAATGTACTTCGTCCATTATGTTGTCTACCGAGGGAATTTCTTTGACAAGCAACAAGAATATCCTGCCACCCATTCCTTTATCTCTATACCAAACAGTCTTGTCTTGTAACGACGCTGAGGAGGGAGCCTGTTGAACTTTTACTTTGTGAACAGTGTGGATCTTCTTTGGTCTGTATGTAACAGTGCAGCTTGCTATCTGATCTTCGATCTACATGAATTTCTCAGATGTACTGTTAAGTCAGTCTCAAATAATGATGAAAGTATTCTTCAGCACTCTTTAGTATGGTACTCCTGTTTTCAGCTTTCAACGAGTTCAGGTTTATCTCTATGATCAATGTACAGTTTACATAACAAAACACACATGCCTGAATATGAGCAGATAGCCAAATGCAGGTAGCAAAGTACCGCAAATCACTTGAGATATTATACACTGAAATGATTTTTCCTCCTGTTTTATTTATTAGGCATAAAAAACTTGTGTTTCAGGTGACCCATGAAAAAAGTAGGGTGGTGGGGGGAAACTTTCTCATTTTTTTTCCCCAAATTAATGAAATATCAAAGAATATATCCAGATATTTTATTGTCCGTTATAAATAAACCAGGTATAACAACTGCAAAACAACCATAAATTTTAGAACAATTCCTGTCGAAACAAAAAAAAAAAAAAAACATTACACGACTCGTTTACGAAGTCAATGTGACGTTTAGATATTTTACCTTGTCTTCTTTCTTTTGTCTCGTTATTTTGACTGTAGTACACTTCCTCAGAGGTGGGTGACACTGCAGCCAAATACTGCATATGGGAAAAGTTTTGAAATAGGATCTCAGCATTTAAATGCCCCCGAAATGGGGACTTTTTTCTCAATGACTGAGAGAATGGCTGTCGCCTTTTTTGAAGAAATCAATTAGCATGCAGACGCTGATTTCAAGCATCTGAAAGACGATAGGCCATAAATTAGCAGTGGAAAATATGCAAACCTTTGATTTTAATCTCTAACCCAATGAATAATTGATTTTATGTGGATTAAGCTGGAAATTGTGTTCACTGCATAAGGACTCTCCACAGGATTGTTGCATGCAAAACAAACGATAACAGTATGTCTGTTTTGTCGGTGATATGTCACTTCAAAAAGTGCTATCAACCTTAACTGATTTGAGCTAAAAATAATGTACAAGTGATTGATATATAAAAATTAATAATGTCACATTGATAATAAGTCTACCAATTGCATTTTTTCAATTCATACATTACATAAGTATATCGTACTTTAAGTCATTCCTTATGTCAGAACCGTGAAGAAAATGAAGAAGAAATTTGCTCCCTCTCGAATATAACTTGAAACAAGAAAATTCTGCTGATGTTTGTTTTGCTTGACATTGCATGAATCCATTCAGAAAGACTTCGTTATTATCTTATTGTTCAAATAATTTTCAATGACTTTTGCAAATTTCTGCGTCTTTTGTTCTATTTCGTCAAAGAAAAAGTCCAAAGTGATATACTCAAAAATTTCGTGAAATAAATAAGATGAAGATAAGATTGCTTTAGAAAACTTCTTGAAGTTCAAAAACATATGAGCCATGCTCTTTGAAAAGGGGATTAATGCATCTGCAAAGTAATGATCCAGGTCAGCCAGCGCAGTCCGTGCAGGGTGACCTGTGCGGAAACCTTTTGTTAGGATTCAGCCGGTTGTTGGAAAAAATGGATTCCATGTATCCATTATTATATGACGTCATAAAGTAATTAATCAGTTGCACATAGAATGTACAAATTGTACATAAGTATGTGCATGGTATAATGCATCATGGAGATGCATTAAAACCCCTTTTTGCCAGAGAGTCACATTTTTTATTTTAGTCCTAAATTGATATGCAATGGCATTTCTTTGTGGCCAGTTTTGAAACTTACGAATTTCATCGTCTTTTTCAAATTGCCATTCTACTGAAATACATGTCAAATACGGTTAAAAAAGTAAACATGTTTAATTCTACAGGAAAGGAGAATTTTAGAGACCTGGTTAAATATGAAATTTGTTCTTCTGTTTGTATTTGTGTAATTGTAATAGTTTAGATAGGTAAAGTTAGCTACTAGTAGCCAGCTACTAGTAGTCAGCTACTTGTTTAGGTAAAGTTAGCTACTAGTAGCCAGCTACTTGTTTAGGTAAAGTAAGCTACTAGTAGCCAGCTACTTGAGCTGGTAAAGTTAGCTTCTAGCAGCCAGCTACTAGTAGCCAGCTACTTGAGCTGGTAAAATTGGTTATTTGTAGCCAGCTACTGGAAGCCACCTTCTAGTAAGCAGCCACTTATAAAAGGAAAGTCTGGCAATTCGTACCCAGCGACCAATGTATAAGTAATTATAATGGAGGTTTTTTAGTAGTTCCCTAAAGGTACAAGTAGCTGCCGAACTAATTGTCGACGCCTTAAACGAAATATTTTTCTTCCATCCAGAATACTATATAAATGCATCAGAAAAATCAAAATCAAATAAATTCCTGTATTAAAGGGTCAAGCTACGAGATCCGTCAATAGAATTTTTTTTTTACATTTGTTTTTAATTAGGGATTTAAAATATACGAGATTAAGACAGACATTTCAAAATATTTTAAAGAATCACGTTCACTGTCCTACGAAAAAATGGAAAATATCATTTTCAATTCATTTTTAATTATTAAAGAGGCCAGCTACTCGTCATGAAAATTGGGACATTTTTCACTTAGAGAGGAATTCAAAAGTACAAGTAGCTGGGGAGTCTAAGAGCTATTTTTTGTAATTAAGTGCTTGTTTTGAATAAAGTAGACAATAAATGCGTCAGAAAACTCAAAATTGAAGCATTTCCAGTTATTGAAGGGGCCAGGTACTTAATACAAATCGGACAATTTTGCACTTTTGCGAAATGGTGATTTTAAATGTACAAGCAGCTGGCTAGATTTAGAGAGATTTTTCAAAATATCTCAACAAATCATATTCAGGATATTTAGAGTAAATTAAAGATATCAAAATTAGTCCATTCTTATCAGTTAAAGGGCCCAGCTTCTCGTCATGAAAATGCGGATATTTTTCAAATTTTACTTAGAGTAAAATCAAAAGGTACAAGTAGCTGGCGAGCCTAAGAGCGAATTTTGAAATTAAATGCTTGTTTTGAATAACAGATACCATGAATGTATAAGAAAACTCAAAATTGAATCATTTCCGGTTATTAAAGGGGCCAGCTACTTGACTTGAAAACTGGACAACTTTGCTGTTTTTCGAAGTAATGATTTCAAATGTACAAGTAGCTGGCGAGATTAAAAGAGATTTTTCAAAATATTTCAACAAATCTTTTCTGGGACACTTAAGAGAAATAAAAAATTTCAAAATCAATTCATTCTCATCCATTTAAGGGGCCAGCGACTCGTCATGAAAATGCGGATAGTTTTTAAATTTTACTTAGAGTGAAATCAAAAGGTACAAGTAGCTGGCGAGCCTAAGAGCGAATTTTGAAATTAAATGCTTGTTTTGAATAACAGATACTATGAATGTATAAGAAAACTCAAAATTGAAGCATTTTCGGTTATTAACGGGGCCAGCTGCTTGATCTGAAAACTGGACAACTTTGCTGTTTTTCGAAGTAATGATTTCAAATGTACAAGTTGCTGGCGAGATTAAAAGAGACTTTTCAAAATATTCCAACAAATCTGTTTGGGGACATTTAAAAATATCAAAATCAATCCATTCTCATCAATTTAAGGGGCCAGCTACTCGTCATGAAAATGCGGATATTTTTCAATTTTACTTAGAGTGAAATCAAAAGGTACAAGTAGCTGGCGAGCCTAAGAGCGAATTTTGAAATTAAATACTTTTTTTGAATACCGGATACTATGAATGTATAAGAAAACTCAAAATTGAATCATTTCCGGTTATTAAAGGGGCCAGCTACTTGACTTGAAAACTGGACAACTTTGCTGTTTTTCGAAGTAATGATTTCAATTGTACAAGTAGCTGGCGAGATTAAAAGAGATTTTTCAAAATATTTCAACAAATCTTTTCTGGGACACTTAAGAGAAATTAAAAATTTCAAAATCAATTCATTCTCATCCATTTAAGGGGCCAGCTACTCGTCATGAAAATGCGGATAGTTTTCAATTTTTACTTAGAGTGAAATCAAAAGGTACAAGTAGCTGGCGAGCCTAAGAGCGAATTTTGAAATTAAATGCTTGTTTTGAATAACAGATACTATGAATGTATAAGAAAACTCAAAATTGAAGCATTTTCGGTTATTAAAGGGGCCAGCTGCTTGATCTGAAAACTGGACAACTTTGCTGTTTTTCGAAGTAATGATTTCAAATGTACAAGTAGCTGGCGAGATTAAAAGAGACTTTTCAAAATATTCCAACAAATCTTTTTGGGGACACTTAAAAATATCAAAATCAATCCATTCTCATTAATTTAAGGGGCCAGCTTCTCGTCATGAAAATGCGGATATTTTTAAATTTTACTTAGAGTGAAATCAAAAGGTACAAGTAGCTGGCGAGCCTAAGAGCGAATTTTGAAATTAAATACTTTTTTGAATACCGGATACTATGAATGTATAAGAAAACTCAAAATTGAATCATTTCCGGTTATTAAAGGGGCCAGCTACTTGACTTGAAAACTGGACAACTTTGCTGTTTTTCGAAGTAATGATTTCAAATGTACAAGTAGCTGGCGAGATTAAAAGAGATTTTTCAAAATATTTCAACAAATCTTTTCTGGGACACTTAGGAGAAATTAAAAATTTCAAAATCAATTCATTCTCATCCATTTAAGGGGCCAGCTACTCGTCATGAAAATGCGGATAGTTTTTAATTTTTACTTAGAGTGAAATCAAAAGGTACAAGTAGCTGGCGAGCCTAAGAGCGAATTTTGAAATTAAATGCTTGTTTTGAATAACAGATACTATGAATGTATAAGAAAACTCAAAATTGAAGCATTTTCGGTTATTAACGGGGCCAGCTGCTTGATCTGAAAACTGGACAACTTTGCTGTTTTTCGAAGTAATGATTTCAAATGTACAAGTAGCTGGCGAGATTAAAAGAGACTTTTCAAAATATTCCAACAAATCTTTTTGGGGACACTTAAAAATATCAAAATCAATCCATTCTCATTAATTTAAGGGGCCAGCTACTCGTCATGAAAATGCGGATATTTTTAAATTTTACTTAGAGTGAAATCAAAAGGTACAAGTAGCTGGCGAGCCTAAGAGCGAATTTTGAAATTAAATACTTTTTTGAATACCGGATACTATGAATATATAAGAAAACTCAAAATTGAATCATTTCCGGTTATTAAAGGGGCCAGCTACTTGACTTGAAAACTGGACAACTTTGCTGTTTTTCGAAGTAATGATTTCAAATGTACAAGTAGCTGGCGAGATTAAAAGAGATTTTTCAAAATATTTCAACAAATCTTTTCTGGGACACTTAAGAGAAATTAAAAAATTCAAAATCAATTAATTCTCATCCATTTAAGGGGCCAGCTACTCGTCATGAAAATGCGGATAGTTTTTAAATTTTACTTAGAGTGAAATCAAAAGGTACAAGTAGCTGGCGAGCCTAAGAGCGAATTTTGAAATTAAATGCTTGTTTTGAATAACAGATACTATGAATGTATAAGAAAACTCAAAATTGAATCATTTTCGGTTATTAAAGGGGCCAGCTGCTTGATTTGAAAACTGGACAACTTTGCTGTTTTTCGAAGTAATGATTTCAGATGTACCTTGATATTTTAACGAAACTTCACAGAAATGATACTGCCATGCTCCTCTTCAGAATTTCTTGAAAGAATTTTATTCCTTCAAAAATTCCGGTTGCCATGGCAACAAAACTGAAAAATATTGGAAATCTTTAAAAAATATTCTTGTCTGAAACCATAAGGCATAGGGCTACCAAATTTGGCATGCAGCTTTATGTAATAGACCTCTATCATGTTTCTTCAAGTTATAGCCCTGGGGTCAGAATTGGCTCTGCCACAGGGGTCACAAGGTTTACATAGGCTTGTATAGAGAAAACTTCAAAAATCTTCCTGTACCTAGCCATAAGGCCTAGAGCTACCAAATTTTGCATTTAGCTTGATCCAGTGGGGGTCTACCAAAAGTGCCCAAATTACAGTCCTGGGGTCAGTTTGGCCTCATGCTGGGGGTAGGGGGGGGAGCAGGTTCACAAGATTTACATGGGCTTATATAGGGAAAACTTTTAAATCTTGGTGCACATAGCCATGAGGCTTAGGGCTACCAAATTTTGCATTATCTAGTAAACAACTACAAAAAGGGCCCAAGTTACAGCCTTAGGATCAAGTTTGGCCCTGCACCAGGGGTCACAAGTTTTACATGGGTTTATGGGGTGAAAACTTCAGAAACCGTCTTGTTACTAGCCATAAGGCCAAGAACTGCCAAATTTGGCATGCTATTCTTCTAATACACATATTCCCCATTTAGTCCGACTGTAGCCCTGGGGTCAAAGTTTTATAAGGGTTTATATGGTGAAGACTTCTCTTTATGGTTTATATTTATAAGCCAGTGGAGCGATACAGGGCCATCATGGCCCTCTTGTTATTAGTTCCCTATAGGTACAAGTAGCTGACGAACCAAATGTCGACGCTTTAATCGAAATGTTTTTCTTCCATCCAGAATACTATATAGATGCATCAGAAAAATCAAAATCAAATAATTTCCTGTATCAAAGGGTCAAGCTGCGAGATCTCTCACTAGGATTTTTTTTTTCACATTTGTTTTTAATTAGGGGTTTAAAATGTACAAAACGCTGACGAGATTAAAACAGACATTTCAAAATATTTCAAAGAATCACATTCACTGTACTACGGAGAAGTTGAAAATATCTTTTTCAATTCGTTTGTAATTATTAGAGGGGCCAGCTACTCGTCATGAAAATTGGGACATTTTTCAATTTCACTTAGAAAGGAATTCAAAGATACAAGTAGCTGGGGAGTCTAAGAACTGTTTTTGTAATTAAGTGCTTGTTTTGAATAAAGTAGACTATAAATGCGTCAGAAAACTAAAAATTGAAGCATTTCCGGTTATTACAGGGGCCAGCTACTTGATATAAAAACGGGATAACTTTGCAATTTAGCGAAATCATGATTTAAAATGTACAAGTAACTGGCTATATTTAGAGAGATTTTTCAAAATATTTCAACGAATCATATTGAGGATACTTAGGAGAAATTAAAGATATCAAAATCTATCCATTTTTAATCATTGAAGGGGGCAGCTACTTGTCGGGAAAATGCGGATATTTTTCAATAATACTTAGTGTGAAATCAAAAGATACAAGTAGCTGGCGAGCCTCAGAGCGAATTTTGAAATTAAATGCTTGTTTTGAATAACAGAGACTATGAATTTATGAGAAAAATCAAAATTGAATCATTTCCGATTATTAAAGGGGCTAGGTACTTGATTAAAAAACGGAACTACTTTGCTGTTTTTCGAAATCATGATTTAAAATATACAAGTAGCTGGCTAGATTTAGAGAGATTTTTCAAAATATTTCAACGGAAAATATTGAGGATATTTAGGGGAAATTAAAGGTATCAAAATCAATCCATTCTTATCAAAGGGCCCAGCAACTCGCCAGGAAATTCGGATATTTTTCAATTTTACTTAGAGTGAAATCAAAAGGTACAAGTAGCTGGCGAGCCTAAGAGCGAATTTTGAAATTAAATGCTTGTTTTGATACTATGAATTTATCAGAAAACTCAAAATTGAATAATTTCCGGCTCGAAGTATTTTGTAAAATCTCTTTTAATCTCGCCAGCTACTTGTACATTTGAAATCATTACATCGAAAAACAGCAAAGTTGTCCAGTTTTCAGACCAAGTAGCTGGCCCCTTTAATAAGCGGAAATGATTCAATTTTGAGTTTTCTTATACATTCATAGTATATGTTATTCAAAACAAGCATTTAATTTCAAAATTCGCTCTTAGGCTCGCCAGCTACTTGTACCTTTTGATTTCACTCTAAGTAAAATTGAAAAATATCCGCATTTTCATGACGAGTAGCTGGCCCCTTAAATGGATGAGAATGGATTGATTTTGATATTTTTAATTTCTCCTAAGTGTCCCCAAAAAGATTTGTTGAAATAGTTTGAAAAATCTCTTTTAATCTCGCCAGCTACTTGTACATTTGAAATCATTACTTCGAAAAACAGCAAAGTTTTCCAGTTTTCAGATCAAGTAGCTGGCCCCTTTAATAACCGGAAATGATTCAATTTTGAGTTTTCTTATACATTCATAGTATCTGTTATTCAAAACAAGCGTTTAACTTTAAAATTCGCTCTTAGGCTAGCCAGCTACTTGCACCTTTTGATTTTAATCTAAGTTAAGTTGAAAAATATCCGCATTTTCATGACGAGAAGCTGGGCCCTTTAAATGATAAGAATGGACTAATTTTGATATCTTTAATTTACTCTAAATATCCTGAATATGATTTGTTGAGATAATTTGAAAAATCTCTCTAAATCTAGCCAGCTGCTTGTACATTTAAAATCACCATTTCGCAAAAGTGCAAAATTGTCCGATTTCTACTAAGTAGCTGGCCCCTTCAATAACTGGAAATGCTTCAATTTTGAGTTTTCTGACGCATTTATTGTCTACTTTATTCAAAACAAGCACTTAATTACAAAAATAGCTCTTAGACTCCCCAGCTACTTGTACTTTTGAATTCCTCTCTAAGTGAAATTGAAAAATGTCCCAATTTTCATGACGAGTAGTTGGCCCCTTTAATAATTAAAAATGAATTGAAAATGATATTTTCCATTCCTTCGTAGTACAGTGAATGTGATTCTTTGAAATATTTTGAAATGTCTGTCTTAATCTCGTCAGCTAATTGTATATTTTAAATCTCTAATAAAAAACAAATGTAAAAAAAAATTCTATTGACGGATCTCGTAGCTTGACCCTTTAATACAGGAATTTATTTGATTTTGATTTTTCTGATGCATCTATATAGTATTCTGGATGGAAGAAAAATATTTCGTTTAAGGCGTCGACTATTAGTTCGGCAGCTACTTGTACCTTTAGGGAACTACTAAAAAACCTCCATTTTAATTACTTATACATTGGTCGCTGGGTACGAATTGCCAGACTTTCCTTTTATAAGTGACTGCTTACTAGAAGGTGGCTTCCAGTAGCTGGCTACAAATAACCAATTTTACCAGCTCAAGTAGCTGGCTACTAGTAGCTGGCTACTAGAAGCTAACTTTACCAGCTCAAGTAGCTGGCTACTAGTAGCTAACTTTACCAAAACAGGTAGCTGGCTACTAGTAGCTGACTACTAGTAGCTAACTTTACCTGAACAAGTAGCTGGCTACTAGTAGCTAACTTTACCTGAACAAGTAGCTGGCTACTAGTAGCTGGCTAATAGTAGCTAACTTTACCTGAACAAGTAGCTGGCTACTAGTAGCTAACTTTACCTATCTAATGGCATTATGATAACAGTACTAACAATCTGGCCGGCTGTACATCCTTCAGTTTGTTTTGTTTTCTGTTCGTCTTATTTCATTTTTGTTTTAAGTTATTGCGATTTTAAATCTATTATTTTCATTACCAATTTGTGTTCTACTTGATTAAAATGGTACCTGGAACCATCCTATATTAAGCATTAATCTTTTGGGTATTGTATAGTTTATTTAAACAATTGCATATCGAAGCAAAATGATCAAGATCAGACTACATGGACATGTAACTTAATTTTGATCTTGCCTCTTTGTAAATGAAATCAGTTATCTCCATGCTCTGGAAATAGTTTGACTCTTTGGACACGTCCATATCGAAAACATTCTCAGACGGCAAGTTTACTGTGACCAAAATTGGATATGTAATTCAAAAGGGTAGAAAAAGGAGATAATGCTGGCTTCTAACATTTTCCCGATTAGGCTTTTTATTCCCGAGGGTTGGAAAATACGGGATCGTTTCATGAAGGTCAGTATCGAATTACCGGTGATTTAAAGTTAACCCTTTCCCAAACAACAAATTGTTTACTCCTGCAAATAGAAAGTACTTGCTGACGACAAATCGTACATTGATACAATTGTTCTCTTATAGCGTAAAACATACTGTGGGAAAAGGGGAAAATGCCTATATCCTTTTTCTAACATTTTTTTTTTTCAAAAAATGTTGTTTTTTTTTTTCAAAAAATGTTTTTCCTCAGTGTAGTTAGAACTCCAGATTGTGAGGTAGATGGTTATTTTACATTTTCTAGCTTGTTTACCCTTTACCAGGCGACGAAGTTTAAGACTTTTTCAAAATAATAAAAAGGTGAACGAAATTAAATGTGACTCAGCTAGAATAGCTTCCAACCTCTTTTTTTTTTTGGGGGGGGGGGGGGGGCTACATTATCAATATTTAACATCACAATTCGTATCTTAATTTTAAGATAGTTTATTGTCCGAGATCAATGTTTTTAACTCTTTACCAAGCGACAAAATTTTACACTTGCCCAGATTAAAAGTTTTTGCAGATGACAAAATAATTGTGACTCAAAAATGGAAATTCAGTAATGAAAGGGTAAAAAATATTGTGGGAAAAGGGGAAAATGCTGATTACCAGCCTTTTCACATTTTTCCACAATGTTTTCAAAAAGTTTTTTCCTTTGGGTCGTTGAAACTCTATATTGTGTGGTAAAGGGTTCAAACATTATAATTCGTATCTACATTTTAACGATAGATCTGTGTATTGTCCCTTATCATCTTTTAACTATTTACCAGATAACAAAATCTTAGACGTGTCCAGACTGAAAGCTTTCTCAGGGAATAAATGATAGTGGCTAAAAAGTTGAAATTTGTTTTGGGAAGAGAAGAAATAATCATGTGAAAAAAAAATGCTGGTCACCAGCATTCTCTCCATTTCCGACAATGTTTTTAAAGGCTTTCTTTCTCAGGGTATCAAAAGTCAGGATTGTGTGGTAAAGCTTTCATATCATAATTCGTATCTAAATTTCAGATCTGTATCTACAAAGTTCTCTTTCAACCAAGCGTCCATTTTCTCGTTCTCGGCCACTGTAAACCAGTTCTTCCAGTCACCGACCACACCTGTTCAAACGTATGATAATGATGTCATATAAATAAGAAATGCTCTGTGAAACGGGGCTAAATGTATCTGCGAAAAGTATCGACCCAGGTCAGCCTGCGCAGTCCGCGCAGGCTGACCTGGGTCGAAACTTTTCGCTATTGGTAAATTTTCTGTATGTCCAAGGATCAGTGTACCTCGTGAATCAGTCGGTTGTTACATAAAATGAATTTTTATGGATCTATAAGTATTTAATGACATGCTTGGTATCATGTGTCATGGAGATGCACTAAGCCCCCTTTTGCCAGAACATGGCTCAATTGAAATTAGTACAAGTGCTCGGGCAGCCACTAATACCATTAACAATACTTCTACTTAACTCTTTCACTGCCAACTAAACAAAGACGGCTTTTCTCGAGGTCTATAAGTATCTTTCTCGTTCCAATTGAACCTGTTTTTGATTGCAGATTGGCATCCGATAGCGGACGGTGTAGAGCCAAGATCAGACTTCACGTTTTGTGCAGTCTGATCTTGATCTACGCCGTCCGCAAAAGCTATCTGAGGCGACATTGGCAGTGAAAGAGTTGAATTACCGATACTACTATTTAAATGAATGAAAAACAGCATTACTCTTATCTTGTCGCGCTTTAACAAGTATATCAGCCTTCTCTGTAAAACAAAATGGGTTTAGTGCATCTGAAAATGTTTCGATCCAGGTCAACCTGCGCAGTCAATGTAGGCTGACCTGGGTCGAAACTTTTTGCTATTGGCCAACTTTCTGAATGTGAAAGTATCAGTCTACTTAATTAATCGCTTGCTTTACAGACAGATTTTATGGATCCATAATAATATGATGACTTGCTTGGTATGTTGTATCACGGAGATGCATTGAAGCCCCTTTTCACAGAGTAACGCCCACATCATTTTGTCGACCCATTTGCAGACGACACGGTTTTAAACTTGTTCAGACTGAAACATTTACAGACGACAAATCTGATGTGACTAAACTGATGACAATAGTAGATAAAATAAAGGGATTCAAAGCTCATCACTTCGATTACCTCTTAAGGCGTATTCGCATATTAATACATTCGCCTTATTCACTTAACCAATTCATTAACTTATACAATGATGTTCACTTATACAATGATGTTCACTTAACCAATTCCTTAACTTATACAATGATGTTCGCTTATACAATGATGTTCACTTATACAATGATGTTCGCTTATACAACGATGTTCACTTATTCAACGATACTCACTTAACACACGCGACCGCCATTAACAATTTTATGTAACATTATCATGCTCATAAAATTAAAAAACAAAACGGGTTAACAAGTCAATTGCATAAAGGTTAGCAAACAAAATAGCAAAACCTTTTTACTTAAATGATTTTTTTATTTAAATAAAAAATAAAAAAAAATTCCCTCATTCCCTCATTGCACTGCTTTTACTACACTGCTTTTATCACACGCACACACGCACGCACACACGCACACACACGCACACGCCCCCTTCATAAAACTTACGCAAAACCACTTGACTAGCGTTCATAAAACAAAATGGCATAACTTCATTATTATTCATTCTTGCTTAAATTCAATTTTTATTTTTCCAAAAAAATTTTTTGATTACCTAAAATTTATCAAGGGCAACGCATCATGACGCGCACCCCTCATTCAACAGCTAGCCAGTTAGCTAGTTAGCTAGTTAGTCAGTTCACCAGTTCATCACTTCATCAGTTAGCCAGTTAGCTAGTTAGCTAGTTAGCCAGTTCATCAGGTGGCTTAATATTTTTATAAAAAAAAATTTGGAATTTTATGTAATAAATTCCGGGGTAATAGTATAGTAAAATGAGGGTGATAAATAAACTTACAGAACGACAAAGGAAAGAAATTAGTGATTGTTTAGTGTCTAAACCCTACGGTGATGAGATTAGTGCGAAAACAAATAAAAAGGTATTTAAAAGACTCTTACCTAGTGATTATAATATACTTGATGGAAAACTTTTAGAATATATATTATCTGCAAAGTTACATTTTCTTAGTAGGACGGAGTTTAAGGTTGAAGAAAGGGATTTTGATGTAGTTAAGGAAAACGACCCTCAATATATTATTTTTACGTTTATTATAAACCCTAAAGAAAAAATAAAGGAATCAGAAAGAAAAAAGCCAGAGCCAAGGGAATTACCCAAAATACGTAAGAGTGATAATTGTGTTGCTTGTTTAGAAGAACCTGCTAGTATACATTTTACTGAATGTGGTCATATATGTATATGTGATGATTGTTATGGTGGACTTAATGACTTTAGTATTTGTCCAGTTTGCAGAACTAAAAGTAGAGTAACATTAGAAACAGACCCTAACGCGACTTATGATGATACTGGTCGAAGAATAAATTATGATAGTGATAGTGATTCTTAAAATTTAAAAAAATAAAATAAAAAAAAAAAAAATTTATTTTCTTTGCGATGATAAAAAAATTGAATTTATCTTTTAAAATTACGGGGTAATAGTATAGTAAATGAGCGTGTTAAATAAACTGACACAGGAAGAGATTAATAAAATAGAACAATGTGTAAGGAAGAGGCAAAATATATACCACTCTGCTTACCCTGATAAAAGAAAAGTATATTTTCCTGACTACTATAGCAATGATTCACCACCCTATTGGTGGCCTTATGATAATGATCCTCTATATTATGAATATAGCCGTATGAAATATGAACATCCTGGAGAAAGGTGGTTTATGCATGTGTGTGAAAAGTATCCGGAATCTCATAATTACATGAGTTTATTTATTATTGATTTCGATTTTAACAACAATGAGATTTTTTTTTTTTAGAGAAAATACAAAATGATTTATTTTGTTTTAAAAGAATTAGTCGTAGAAGAAGTGATGAGCACCCTGGATTTGGTGATTTTCTTATTCACTTTGAAAATGATAGAAATTTACTTGATTGTTTTTTTCCTAGATTAGATAACCAACTAACCATGAAATTAGGCACACTTCATGAATTTACAAATTTTGATGATGAAGAAGAAGGTGTTGAAGAAGAAGGTGTTGAAGAAGAAAGTGATGAAGAAGAAAGTGATGAAAACATAGAACCCATTAACTCTACTCAATCTTTCCTTTCTTCTGAATGTGTAATCTGCTTAAACAACAAACCTAATATCCTATTTTGCAACTGTGGTCATATCCCTTTATGCAGCGCATGTGATATTAGCTATAGAGAAGAACCCGGTAAGTGTCCCGTATGTAGAACTAAAAATACAATTAAAAGAATAATTTAAATATTTAACCTTTTTACCAGGTTAAATATTTTCAATCCTATGATGTCCCCAAGCTAAAGTGTTTATTTTATCCTTCATTATATACCTTTTATCATCAGCATAGCCTAATGCTTTTTTATTTATTACTTCAGTGTATATTTCATGTCCTCGACTTCTTAACACACCCATAATTCTATAATGGTCTTTTTCTTTAAACAAACAATTTTTATAATTTTCTAAATTTATCTCATTTTTAACAACTGATTGTTTCACTCCCTTACATCTTTTCCCTTCACTATCACCCTTCCATTGCAATTTACCATTTTCATCTAAAATTGCTTTTGGGTTTCGCTTTTTATCAGTTTTTTTCTCTCTTAACAAGTGTAATATTTTATAAGCATATTGTTTAGCTCCCAAACCAACAAACTCTGTCATAATTCCACCATTTAATTCATCTTTAAACATGCCTAATACCTTTTCATTTTTATTACTATACATTGGATGATTAGGAGGATAGCCACTCATATCATACATACTTTCAAGATTATAACTAATATCCCTATACAAATCTTCAGTTTCAATTTCAAGAATAAAACTATCTGTATCAGTATAACACATTCTTACTTTATCTCCATACTTTTTTTTAAAATGATTATAAAGAGTTTTATACATAAGAGTTTTACTAATATCTAATATGCTAATGCCTAAATAAACAGGTTTGTTATATGTTATACTAGTTTTCTTCATATGAACAGCAACTAAATTTTCATCGAATATTGTGGTATGATGATAGTTTGGCTTAGCAACAAGTTTTTTATAACGATAGCTAACCGCATCATTAACCAATTTCACATCAACTCTATTTCTTAAGTTTTCCATGGTCTTACCAAAAACAGAATTCATCATTAACTTAAAAAAATCTTTTTCAAAATCATTTTCTGCTTTTTTTCTTAACTCGATATTTAAATCAATATATTTTTTAATATCATCAGTTTCATTAAACTTAATTCCCTTATGTATTTTTTTAAATTTTTAATCCTAGATCTAAGTATGTTTTTAAAACTTTGTGATGTATAACATAATTTTCTTTATCATTTAAATTCGGCATCAATTTTTCTACTTTTTTTATTTTTAATTTTTCAGGTGCCAGTGGAAAATCATTATGTAAATCATACAACTCTTTAGGATACTCTAAATCAACCTCTAAAAAACAAGGTATCCGGTTCCATTCTTCTAGTTCTTCTTTACTCATCCATTCAAAACCACAAGTAGGTAATAATTGACTCATAGCCCAAGGATAAAGACTGTTTGCATCTATATAAATTAGATATATTGAAGGTTTATTTTTATCATAATTTTTACCCATATATTTGTTGTTAGCCTTAGAATACCTTTTACTGCACATAGATATACCACCTCTGATACCATTTTCAATCATTAAAAGCATATTAGGGTCTGTTAAAAGTTCAAGTTTTACTTCTGATTTTTTAAGCATAGCATCTAACGCCAATCCTGGAATAGTAAAATACCATGCAGGGTCTAGTTCATAATGCTCAAAGCAAACCTTTCTAAAGTTTTCAAAAACATCAGCTAAAAGCAAAACGTCTATTTTGTTGTAAAGTTCTAAATAATCTTTTAATGTTTTTATGTTAAAAGTTTTCCAAACATTTTTTGCGTGTTCATAATCTTCATCGCTTATATGTTCTTTGTTTAAACTTGAATAAAATTTTTCTTTAGGTGGTAAGCAGGTTTCTTTTAACCTTTCAAAAGAATCTAAATATTCATAAGGAAAAACTCCTTTTCTTTTTAGTAAAGGCAAATATTTTTTAGGGTAAAATTTTGATAAAATATTTAACTGATCTTCATTTAAATTTTTTGAAAGACTATCCAAACTTGAACTCATAAACTTATAACTATCTAAAAACCTAATTTTATGAGTTATGTTTTTTCCTACATTAACATATTTGCTAAAGCTAATATATTTTTCCTCATTGTTAGGAATACAACCAATGTTTCCTTCAGTTTTACCAAGATTTTTTATAAAAAGATGACTATCATAACCACTTAAATTATGAAAATAAACAGGTGTAAAGCTAGGAGTTCTTGCTTTAAGATTACATTTTGAATGTGCAGCTCCCCTAAATTTACCAGTAAAATGGCAATGATCTTTTACTTTAGCATCTTCTTCAGTAAATTTTTCTCCTCCACAAATCCAACATTTTTTTGCCCTTTCATATTTTTCTTTTTCCTCTTTAGTTATCTTAATTGGAACAGGGTTTTGATAATATTTTTTATGAATTTTACTGATATCCTTGATTATCATATCTACAAAAACTTTTTCAGCATTTTCTCCGGTATATTTTCTTTCTATAGGTTGAAACACCTCATCATCGAAACATTTTATAACATAGTAAAAACTGCAGGGAATGTGCTTTTGAGTTTTTACAGTATAACTTTCTTCTTCATTTTTTTTAGTTGTTTGTTGTTCTTTTATAGGTTCTAATATACTTTCAAAATCAACAAACACAGCAACCGGAACCTTAATTTTTCTATCATGATTTATAAATTGTAATATGCTACCTTTTTTTGGCATGTTTAAATTAACAGGCTCATGCTCATTACAATATTTTTTATGTTTTTCTAAAAGATCCTCCCTTCCAAATGCATTTATACATCTTTTACAAAAATACTTTTTACCATGATGTTTTGATATTTGACTAGACAATAAGCGACTAAAATTTTTTATGAGAACATAGTGACTATTTCCTTCATTTGTTAAGTAAAGTAAATCAACATGTTTAACTTTTTCTTCTTTAGTAATTCTTAGTGGATAAAAAAGGTTTTTTTCATAACTAAAAACATTAACACTAATTTCTGGATTTTGTTTTTCAAATTTATTAATATCATGAATTGAAACAGGATACTCAATTCCTGTCATATTTAAGCTATTTTTCTTAGATTTTAAATCACCATCTACTCTTTCAGCATTTTTTTTCTTCGGATTTAAATACCTTAAGATACAATCTGTAAAACATTCACCATTTTCACTTTTCATATTAATACATGCTTTTTTATTAGCAATACAATCAGGTAAAGGCATCCACCCACTAGCTCTTAAAGGGTCATAAATAGCTGTATGTAATTTTAAATGAAACACAATGTGAAATCTCCATCCACTACCCTTTCTTAAAAAGGCGCGAAAATTTTCTAAAATTTCTTCAACCATCAAATCATATAATTCATCTACATCAGTTCCTCTTAAATTAATATGTATATCAGAAGAAAAATTTGCTTTTACTCTTTCTTCAAATCTACCCTCTCCTTTTTTCATGATACATTGAAGAACCATTTTTACTTTAACTCCCCGGTTATTTCTTAAAATATTTATCATAGGTTCCATTGCTAGATCTAAAAACTCCCCAGGAGAATTAGTGGGAAACCCCTCTATTTTATATTGTCTTGCCCAATTTTTTAATGAAGAACTACTTTCTATTACATTAATAACAAGTTCAGGCCTCCTTGGTAAGCGTTCTTCTACATTATTAATAACTTGATTTATAACTCGTGGAATCTGCTCTTCTTCAACATTACCAGTTAGCCAATTAGTAAAATTAGTTACCCTTCTTCTAACACCTTCAGGGATTACCGCTGAGGCAACCCTTTGCGCACCACTATATAAATTAGATGCAATCATTTGACTAGCATCTGTTAATCTGTTGATAAATCTTCGTGAAAAAGAATTCATCGCCGCAATTTTTAAAATAAATAAAATTAACTTAAGTCATTTTTTAAATTTTATTATTTTCTAAAAATAATAAAATTATTGAATGTCAATCTTATATTTACCATTCCATACTCTTCCATTCCAATTTTCAATCGTTTGAGGACATCTATCAATAAACTTACTTGCCTTGTAAATTGATGGAAATGTTGTTTCTTCTTCAGTTTCAACATCCTTTAATATTACCGTTTTAGGATTTTTACCTATATCCTTTAATCTTTCATAATTAGGTTCTTTTTTAAGTGGTATCGCTTCTTCAGGATACAATCCATGCTCCTTTAAAACATCAATATACTTTTTCTTACTCCAAAAAGAGTAAAACTTAATATTGTTATCTGATAATATTTTTTTAAAATCAGCAATCTTTAGCATTTTATTTAACATAAAGATTACTTAATACACTACACTCATTTTATTTCCATCACTCTGAAAGTCAATTAACCTATCACTAATTAAAACCGCAAACGCCTCAGTATTTGCTTGTGGATTTGCATTAAATGTTGCTTTAATATGAATATCAGTGACAGAATGCTTAAGCCTTTCACTCTGCATTGATACATCAAACACAAACAAAGGAAAAAGAGTTTTGTAATCAGGATTGGTAATATTCGGATTTGATACTAATTCATCCATGTTATAAAATTTTTTTCTAAAAGAGGCAACATCTCTATATGTTCTTGCAATTTTATTAGTTGTAAAATTTATATCATAGTCACTTTCTGGATATTTGTCTGAACCTAACATTACATAAATATTTTTAACGTTTAAGTTATCAAATATAGCTGGGTTTTGTTCTTGGTTATTACTTTTACCAGTTTGAAAACCAACAATTAAATAACGCGGTACTTCAGGAGATGATTTAGCTGATAGCCTCCAGGTAAAACCGGTTGCCTGTGGAACAGCAATAGAGTCGCTTTGTATCATTCTATACCCAACTGGAAATTTTTCTTTTTTCTCGATAGATTTATAAATTCTCAACTTATTACCATCATCAGGTGTTACATGAGGCATAAACCAAGATACTTTACTTAATACAACTCTACCAGGTTCATGTCTTTGATTTCCGCCAATATTTGCTTGGGCAAGTCTAAAAATCGCATCATTATCATTGTTTCTTGTTAAGGTTAGTGTTTGTTTCATACCATATAAAATGTTGTTGTAATCTTCACAAAAACCAAATATATGCTTTAAGGGTATTATAAAATTAAATGTTCCTCGAGGAAGCGAACTAAAAATATACTGACTTCTTATAGTAAAACCATTATTGTTATTAGCGGTAGCCGCGGTATCCTTATACCATAGTTGGTTTAATCCTTGTGATTTAGAAAAATCATCAGGGTATTTTAACAGTCCAAGCATTGTTGTAGTCTGACCAGGGTAATTAATTGATTCTATCTCTTGACCACTAAGTTGGTATCTAAAATTTTTAAACAAATACATTAGTCCATTGTTTGTTAAGCTAACAATATCTTCATCATGAGGAACATTACCATCCATATTATAACCAGGATTAGCAGCAACGAGAGATTCTTTTAACAATATTCCTTCAAATTCTAAATATGACTCTGAAGGGTGATAAAAAATATCTTGAGTTTCAATATCAATCCTAATATTTCCTCCTGGGTTGTTTAAATTAGTCCCTGTAATAGGTAAATATTCATAATATTGATATTTATCAATATTATCATTTCTTAAAATCGGCGCACTAATGTTTAAAATATCCATTTTATTATACAATTATAATTTTTAAGTCAAATTATAATTGTTTTATTTTTCTAGCCATAGTTGAGGAAATGATTTGTTTTCGTCATTTACATACACAGCCTTAAGTTTAATATTTTTAAGTTTTTCTGCATAAAGATTTTTTCTCATTTTAGGATAAATTTTATTCCCGTAAAGAATGGTTACCTTAGGCATACCATTTTTTTCTAAATATTGATTTACATCATCTTCAAATTCCTTAATGATATCAGCTTTTTCAGGTGCCAATTCTAAAACAACCTTTTTATAATTATAACTTGTATCGGTAGTTTCTAAAACTTCACAATCTTCATTAAGTTTTAGATTTCCATAAAGGATATTAACCCTTCTTGTGTTGTGTTCTTCATATTTTTTTAAATTAAATTTTAGCGTTGACATTCTTTTTTATTTAATGTAATATTTTACTTAACTTAAATTTATTTTATAATACTTTAACTCCGGAACCCTTACTATTTAATTTCTTAACTAAATCTTGAATAGCAATGGCACTACCGTCTATTAAGGTATTAACATTTTGCGTTGCAGTAGGCTTTTGAGTATATTTTTCTATAATCTTTTTAGATTTTGGTGTTAAAGCCTTTTCAACTAACTTCTTACCTGCATCAACCGCGGTATTTTTTCCAATCTCTAATGCTTTCTTTGCTCCTTCCTTAGCTACACTCTTACCAACACCAAGGGCAGAAGATGCAATTTGTTTTGCTGCGCTGCTTGTAAATAGTCTTGTAAGAAAATTAGCTAAAGTATCAAATATCCCTGCTCCTCCATAAGCATAAGTTCTTTTAAATCCTCTCTTTTGTGATGTAATCATTTTATAGTATTGATATTAATTTTCTATAAGTTTTTGTATTTAATACACGTTGTCTTTTTAATTCATCACAAATACTAACAAGTTCATTTCTTACACCTGTATTACCAGCTTTTTTACTTGCCATTAAGAGGTCTAATCTTTCTAATAGTGAGTTAGGGTCAGAGGGAATAACAATAATTCCTTCTCCGGTAGCCTCTCCATATTTTCTTTTTTCTTTGATTTTTTCATAAATAGGTTTAATAAGATTATTGTATTTGATTCCACTACTGCTTTTAGGGCGGCGGCTGGGATCATTATCATGAAAAATAACATTGCTATCTATTAATATTTTTTCATAATTTTTTAGGTCATCTTCTTTAAAAAAAGCATGTTTTTTAATTGGATTTTTTAACATAATAAGTTCCCATAATCCATCCGTCGCTTCATATCTTTCTGCACCCAAATATCTTCACCATCGTAATCAAGTATTTTATCACCTATGAAATAATTAATACCTTTCCTTTTAATACCAAATGTTTTATCAATATTTTCTTCATGTTCTTCTTTTAAATTTCTATATTTTTCATCTAATAATGAATATCCTGTTTTTTCCTCTTCCTCTTCCTCTTTAAGAATTGGTAGTGCTGGTTGAGGAAACTCTTTATGTAACTGTTCAATCCCCTTTTAATAGGTTTAAGCCCTTCTGTAATCTCCTTTGTTGTAGTTTTTTGTGTTTCTGTAATAGGTCTAAAAAACTTTGAAAGGTCTGTTTGTAATTCGATTTCACCTGTTCTCTCTGCAAGCTGACTATCACGAATTCTTTTCTTTGTTGCAAGATATTCTTTTACAGTTTGCTCCCTCTTTAAAGGGTCTTTTATCTTTAAAAATGACATTTTTTAAGTAAAAAAATTTTTTAATTAGTATTATCTATCTCGCATGCACAAGAAAATTTAAACTTAGGTGGTTTTATTCTTAATGGGTTCCATTGTTTCTTTCTACTAGTCTGCGGAATTCCTCCCGTGCTTCCTGTTTCCCCTTCTCTATTAAACTCTCCTGTTCCTCTAGCTTGCTTTTTTTCTTTGACTTAACACGTATTTCTTCCTTCATTTGTTTGTATTTTTCCAATTCATCCATAATTAAAGTAAATTCTGAATGATCTATTTCGTTGTCACTGATAGCCTTAGATATATGTGTAAGTAACGTATTTAACTTTGAATCCGCCAACATTTTAATTTGAAGATGTTTTTCTGATTTTGTTCTGGTTCTTCTAACCATAAATTTACCAACTAATGCTGTAATACCAATAACCAATGCACTAACCTCTAATGCTATCGTTGCAGGAATTGCTACAATGGTAGATAGTAAAGCGATACCTCCTCCTCCAGCACCAAGGGCTATCACTGTTAATCCTGCCTCTACATTGTCTACTGTCTTACTAATATTTAAGTATTTTTTAGCAAGTTGTTCCCTAACCTTAACTTCATTTTCAAGAAATGTTTGAATTTCTGATATTTTTTGTAACCTGAAGGGTTTACCACTATCATTTTCTTGTATTGGTGCATTTGGTATATTTCGTGTTTCTGGTAAAACTGGATATATCTTTTCTTTTAGTTCCATTTTATTAATTATAACTATTTTTTTAAATAGTATAGCAAAGACGACATAAAAAGGTATTTTCCTCAATTTTTAACAGTTTACTAGAGTTGTTTGTAATTGTGGTAACCACATCGGGGGTTTCCTCTAATACTACTTCATTCGTTATACTTAACTGTTTGATTTTTAAATTGTATGAAAGAGAAATTAAAACAGCCCCTCTACTCATCGAAAAACCAAAACCTAAAACAATGGTTTTAGTTTCACCACCTTTTAATATTAATGGTTGTTGAGTATAAACATCCCAAGTAACAGGATCTACTTTTTTAGCTGGATATTTAACTTCAACCGGTTTCCAAAAAATTGTTTTTGGTTGAATCATTTTAGGTTTAACTCCAAATTTATATACATTCATGTTTTCTTTTGTTTATAATTTATTTATAATATAGCTCCTAATATAGGAATATTAGCAAATGGGCTATTGGGACCTAAAAGAAGACCTTTTCCATCATAAATTTTACCTCCTTGTTTTAAAAACAATCCATCACCAACAGAACTCAATCCTTTTCCTCTAGCCGGAGCAAGATATAAACCTTCACCATCTGTTTCTACTTGGCATACACAACCACCTTTTTTAAGGTAAAGACCGCTACCCATTGCTTTTTGAACACCTGAAGAGGCTAACACTGGTAGTGCACCAACGCCTAAAGCTGGCAAAACGGTTCTTGCTAATGCAGGTAATGCTGCTGATGCTAATCCAGCTAACATTCCAAGAAATCCACCTTCTACTTTCATGTTATGTTTAAGTTGTTTAGTTGACATTCTAAACGTGGCTCCCTTTCCAGCTTTATAAGCTTTTGTAAGTTTATTTACTTGTGATTTGGTTAATGCTATTACATCGTTACCATGCAAATCTTCATTCTTTAAACGGATACTTGCTGGACTTTTGTTTTTAAAAGCATGTAAATTTTTTTCCTTTTGACCTTCTGATATATTTACTTTAGCATTAATATAATTTGTCATTTTATATTTATCTCGCTTCTCTTATATGAAATCTAATTGTTAATTTCTCGCCTCTAAGATTTAGTAATGTTCCATCTTGGTCTGTAATTGCTACATTTAAATTATGTATTTCATTTAATGTTAGCGGAAGATAAACTAAATTTACAGGATTTTCTATTATTTTATAACCTGGTGATACATTGGGGAAAAAATTATAAATTGTATTTCTTTGTGACCCGTTGACATAACTTCCTGAAATTAAATCAATGTTGACTAGTAAGCTATTAATACTAAGAATATTTACTACATTTTCAGATTCGTGAAATCCTTGCGTATATTTAGCATGAGTGAATCCTAATACTTTAGCAATAGAATTTCGTTGGTTAAAATCTACCTGATAACCATTTTCTAAAAAAAGAACAGACTTTAAAGTATTAGTGTTTGCTAAGATGTTAATAAAATATTCTTCATTTATTTCATCATAATGTCCTTTTTTTCTCATCTCTTGTTGAATAAAATCATTAATATCAACTAAATCATAACTTCCTTCAGGTATTTTTAGTTTTACCCATGTAGTACCATTGTCTGGGGAATAAACAAAAGTATTGTTGTTACTGTCAATATTCGGAAATGAATAGTATGTTTCAAGATTAACCAATGCTATTTCATATTCTTTATCCTTTTCTAATTCAAGAGGTGGGGTAAATCTTGTTCTAAAACTTGTTTCGTTGCTGCTTACTATAATTTGAGTTGATGTTTTATGGTCAGTGTTTTTTACTATTTTTTCTAACAATTCTTCCATTTTCTATTACTAAAAAGATTGTTTATATGTAAAAATATATCTTCTTTTGCTTAAGATATATTTTTTTAGTTATATTTTTTTTCTCGATTATACGAGCACTGCTTTTAATATTACTTACTTTAAGGGAAAAATCAGAAACATGATCTATTTTTCTTAGTTTATTTAGACTTATTATAAAATTTGTTCTATGCTTTATATGTTTTTTATTAACTCTATTTTCCTCTTCAGTTTTAAAAATACTTGACCATTTATCTAAATCAGAAAACAATTCAGAAATAAAATTTTCAAAAAACCAAGCACATAATTCTTTTTCATCTATACCTCTAAGTCCTCTTTTATAATCATGAAATTCCTTTTTTAAATGAACAAGATCAAAATTTTTTTCAAAATATTTTACTGACCAACATTCAGATTTTTTATATAAATCAATGTTTAATTCTTCAGCAAAATCAATAAGTTCATTTACACTAAATTCATTTAGCCCACTTTTTTTTTAATATTGTGATGAAGTGTTATTTTTACAAATCTTGCCATTTTTTACAATTATATTTAAAATCTTCTTAAGTTATTTTCAAATTTTTAATAATAGTTGTTATAATTTTGTGGTATATAGAAGTCGTCAAATCCATTTCTATATTTACCGTTGTCTTTATTATTGGTTAAATCAATCACAACAAAACCATGAGGTCTTCCCCAACATTTTTTACAAAAATTAACAAACTCGGTTTTCGTCATATCATCCCCTACATGGTCGCTAAAAATATGATTAAGATTTTTTAAGTCTTGCCTAAACAAACAAATAAAATTTGCATTCTCTCTGATAGTTTGACGGGGTAATCTAAAATAATTTTGTGATAGATAAAAACAGTCAGTGTTACTATGCCTCCCTCTTACGTAATAGCTTTCACATTTGTTTTGTCTTTCCAAAAGTAAATCATCAAAAATCATTAAATTTTTGTTTTGGCCGTTTAAATCACTTGGGTCAGGCACATCACTAGCATTTTCAAAAAATTCACAATTAATATCAGATTTTTCTCTAATTGTTTTGCTCCATTCTTCAACTAATGCTGTAGGTGAAACGTCACGGTTTTGAACTTCATTTTTAAGTGAAAACAACCTTAATATGTATTCTTTTGGTATTTTTTCTTCAAAGGCTTTTTTAAGTATGCGATATTCTGGTTGAAACAAACTTTTACCAAAAACGCATAAGTTGTCATAATCTAACCAATCTGGTCTTAGCAAAAGGTTAAGTAAAAGTGTAGTTTTACCACATCCTGATATACCTACTATTAACGTCCTAATACTTTTTGGTAAAAGGGGATGGTTAAATCTTCTTGCTAACGCTTCATTCCATGATAAATTAACAATATCCATTTTTATATTAAAGAATTTATTTAATATAAAAAAAAATGTATTGTGTTAAATGTAAAAAAAAGACTGATACTACAGATATAGAATGTGTGGTAAGTAAAAATGGTAAAAATATGATGCGAGGAAAATGTGTAAATTGTGGTACACGCAAAACACAATTTATTAAACAACAAGAAGGTGGATCATTGTTAAACAAGGCTATCAATAACTTACCTGTTGAAATGCATTTACCTGGTCATAATTTTACTGGACCGGGAACTAAGTTAAAGAAAAGATTAAATTCTGATTTAACGCCTAAAGAATGGTCAAAGCCTGTAAATCGTGTTGACAAAGCAGCATATCATCATGATATATGTTATCTTAAACATAATGATACAGCAACAAGAAATTCTGTTTGTGATGCTAATATGCTTAAAGAGTTAAAAGGTATTTATAATCCTACTATTAAGGAAAGAATGGAAAGAGGATTGGTTTCCTAATTGATAGGAACTAAGAAAAGATTTGGAATGGGAATTAAAAAAAAAATTCAGAAAATATAATATTAGCAGAAGAATTACATAAACCCGTAAAAAGAAAATTTAAGAAAAGGAGAGTTAGAGTAAATGGTATTGATAGGATATGGGCTGCTGATTTAGTAGATATGCAAGCATTTTCTAAACTTAATCGTGGTGTAAAATATCTTCTTGCTGTCATTGATATCTTTTCAAAATACGGGTGGTTGATACCATTAAAAGATAAAACGGGAAAATCTGTTTCTATTGCATTGAAGAGTATTTTTAAGGAAAGAAAACCTGAGAAAATGTGGGTGGATAAAGGTAAAGAGTTTTATAACAAAGATGTTAAAGACTTGATTGAATTATATTCCACTGAAAACGAGGAAAAATCAAGCGTTGTTGAAAGATGGAATAGAACAATGAAAGAAAAAATGTGGAAGTATTTCTCTGCTCACTCAACAAACGTTTATATTAACGTGTTACCAAATTTTGTTAAAGAATATAATAATACAAGGCATTCTTCTATTAAGATGACGCCAACTGAAGCAAGTAAAAAGAAGAATGAAGATAAAGTTTGGAGAACATTGTACCCTGATTATAATCAAGTAAGGGAGGATATCGAACCAAAGTTTTCTGTTGGAGACAAAGTAAGGATAAGTAAAAAGAAAAAGACTTTTGAAAAAGGTTATACTACAAGATGGACTGAAGAGGTTTTTACAATTTCAGAAATAAAACATACAACACCTGTAACATATAAAATTAAAGATTTAAATGGAGAAGAAATAAAAGGAAGTTTTTATGAACCTGAACTACAAAAAACTAGACAAGAGGTGTATAGGATAGAAAAGGTTATTAAAAAGGGAAAAAAGAAATCTCTCGTAAAGTGGAAAGGTTATTCTGATGAGTTTAATTCATGGGTTGATAATAGTGCTATTGTAAATATTTAAATATATAGAAAATGGATGATATTTTAATTGATAATATAACTTTACCAAATAAACCTTTAAGCAATTTTGAACTTGAGGATGCAGCAAAAAAATTAAAAATAAAAAATTTTAGAGGAATATTTTTAAGAGATGTCCTACCTAAAAAAGTAAAAAATAAAGAATGTGGTATATTAAATCTTGATGACATAGGTGGACCTGGTACTCATTGGGTTGCATGGTATAAAAATGGTGAAACTAAAATTTATTTTGATAGTTATGGTATTCAACCACCTCTTGAAGTTATAGATTATTTAAAACATCCATTACAATATAATACAGACCAATTACAACAAGCTGGGGAAGTATTTTGCGGTCATTTATGTTTATATGTTCTTAAAGAGTTGGGTTTAGGTAATAAATTTCAAAATATTTTAAATAAACTTTTTTAGAAATAAAAATGCCCGTTGATAAATTTGGAAGAATGGATGAAGTTAAAACAACTAGTGATGGTGTGTCACTTGCTTACATAAGTAATAATTTTTTACGTAAAGATGGAACAACCACTGTTACCGGTTCTATAAATATGAATGGTAATACGTTAACGAGGGTTAGTAATCCAGTAAATCCGCAAGATGCTGCAACAAAGGATTATGTTGATAGAGCTGGAGGGTTGCTAAATGAAAATGGGGGATATCATATGGCAGGATATTTAAACATGGGTTTTAATAAAATAAAAAATATAGCTGACCCTGAGGAACCAAGTGAAGCTGCTACTAAAAAATACGTAGATGATTATAATCGAGCTTTTGATTATGGAGCTGATGGTTATACTGCAGGTGGTGACATTTCTATGAGTGGATGGAGGATTAACAATGTTGGTTCACCTATAGAAGACCAACAAGTTGCAAATAAGTTTTACGTAGATACTGCTGTTGAGGCTATAACCGCGGGTAATAATGCTTTAACAAAAAACCATGCTGGGGCTTTTTTAGCAGCTGGTAACATAGTTATGAATGGTAATACGATTACAGGTTTACCGAATCCGACAGACCGTGATGCTGCTGTTAATAAAAATTATGTTGATAATGGTGGAGCTATCGTAAAAAATCCTGATGGAAGCTTTACAGCTGTAGGTAATGTTGATTTACAAGGGTTTAGTATAAAAAATGCTGGAGAACCTGTGGAGAATAGAGATTTAGCAACGAAATCGTATGTGGATAAAAAAAGTATCGTTGCCTTCGTTGATAGGACCTAAGCCTATTATAAGTGTGTGTGCAGAGGAACAAGGTTCTTTAGAAAATGGTAATTATGAGTTTTCTTTCGGTAATGGAAACACAGGAAGAAGTCATGGGATAGGAGGTTATTGTATGTCTGCTCCTGGTAGAATTATAAGAGGTTCTTTAATGGTTGTTAGAGGTAACAGGTTTTTGAATGAAGAAGCAAAAGTTAATATAGTTATAAACGGAGTTGAACAGGCTGATTACTCCATAATAAAAGATGCTAAAGAAAAATGCAGTTGTACAGTTTTCCCGCAACCTTTAGAAGTAAATCAATGTGATGTTGTAAACTTTATAACAAGGTCAAATAACCCTGATGCAAAAAGTTCGTATGTAACGATATTGATAGAATTAGATTTATAAAAGTATTAAGTAAAAATATTTATATATAAAAATGAAAGAAATATTAGAAAGGAATTTTGGAGTAAAACACGAGATGGAGGCTCTTGACATCGTTTTAAAAAAGATGCAACAAACACGAAAAGAGCTTTTGGAGTACATAAGTTTTTGTACGTGTGATGTTAACAAAGAAAATTGTGAAAAAGAGGTTGATTATATTTTTAATATTTTAAAAACGGAACTTAAAGATTTTTTTAAGTTATATTATGAAGAAAGGATAAAAGAGTTTGTGAAAAATATTTAACCTGGTAAAAAGGTTAAATATTTAAATTATTATAAGTTTCACCTGTCGCATCCACAATCTTTGAAAACATTATCTCCTCTTCTGAATCAGTGGAAATACTCTCTTCTGATTCTGAATCTGAATCACTGAAATACTCTCCATTCAGTTCTAAATCATAAAAAATACTCTTCTTCCATTCTTCTGAATCGGTGAAAATAGTCTCTTCCTCTTCATTTCCCATATAATCTTCGATAAAATCTTCGTCACCAAAATAATTAATATCTGTAAGTGCATGAAGCCTACCTAATTCCTGGGTTAATAGTTTATTTAATCTAGGAAAAAAACAATCAAGTAAACGTCTATTATTTTCAAAGTGAATAAAAAAATAACCATTTTCAGGGTGGATGCTTTTAAGTCTTTCACCGCTAATTTCATTAAAATAAAATAAATCATCTTGTATTTTCTTTAAAAAATTTATCTCATTGTTGTTAAAATCAATATCAAGAATAAATAAACTCATGTAATTATTATAAGATTCCGGATACTTTTCACACACATGCATAAACCACCTTTCTCCAGGATGTTCATATTTCATACGGCTATATTCATAATATACAGGAGCATTATCATAAAGATGAGAATAGGGTGGTTCATCATTAATATAGTAGTTAGAAAAATATACTTGTCTTTTATCGGGGTAAGCAGAGTGGTATATATTTTGCCTCCTCCTTACACATTGTTCTATTTTATTAATCTCTTCCTGTGTCAGTTTATTTAACACGCTCATTTTACTATACTATTACCCCGTAATTTTAAAAGATAAATTCATTTTTTTTATCATCACAAAGAAAATAAAAAAATTTTTTTATAAAAATATTAAGCCACCTGATGAACTGGTGAACTGACTAACTACCTAACTGGCTAACTGATGAAGTGATGAACTGGTGAACTGACTAACTAGCTAACTAGCTAACTGGCTAGCTGTTGAATGAGGGGTGCGCGTCATGATGCGTTGCCCTTGATAAATTTTAGGGAATCAAAAAATTTTTTTGGAAAAATAAAAATTGAATTTAAGCAAGAATGAATAATAATGAAGTTATGCCATTTTGTTTTATGAACGCTAGTCAAGTGGTTTTGCGTAAGTTTTATGAGGGGGGGCGTGTGCGTGTGTGTGCGTGTGTGCGTATGTGCGTGCGTGTGTGCGTGTGATAAAAGCAGTGCAGTAAAAGCAGTGCAATGAGGGAATGAGGGAATTTTTTTTATTTTTTATTTAAATAAAAAAATCATTTAAGTAAAAAGGTTTTGCTATTTTGTTTGCTGACCTTTATGCAATTGACTTGTTAACCCGTTTTGTTTTTTAATTTTATGAGCATGATAATGTTACATAAAATTGTTAATGGCGGTCGCGTGTGTTAAGTGAGTATCGTTGAATAAGTGAACATCGTTGTATAAGCGAACATCATTGTATAAGTGAACATCATTGTATAAGCGAACATCATTGTATAAGTTAAGGAATTGGTTAAGTGAACATCATTGTATAAGTTAATGAATTGGTTAAGTGAATAAGGCGAATGTATTAATATGCGAATACGCCTTAAGAGGTAATCGAAGTGATGAGCTTTGAATCCTTTATTATATCTACTGACAATTGTCTTTGAAAGGGTCGTAAGAGGTTCCAAAAAGGAGGAATCCTGGTAACCAGCATTTTTCTTCTTTTACCATGTTTTTAACCCTTTACTGCACAATGACGCCTTTTGACGCCCCTGGGAAGGAAGCCTTTTAAAAACATTGTGGGAAAAGGAGAAAATGCTGGTAACCAGCATTTTCTCCTTTTCCCACAATGTTTTCTACCTGATCAAAGAAAAATTGCACCATCTGAGCCACATTGAAATTGTCGTCTGCAAATGCTTTCAATTTGGACAAGGCTATAATTTTGTCGTCTGGTAAAGGGTTAAGGGCCTTTTCCTCAGTGTCGTTAAAATCTGGCTTATATGGTAAAGGGTTACGGTCATTGGTAAATAATGTTGGTTAGTCTTGATCTGCAGATTTTCACATTAAAAATAAACAAAGACAAAAACACGCATAATCGTAAATTGCCTGTGGCAAGATAAGGCTTAACCCTTATCATGCTAAATAAGTTAATTGATACGTTTAAGTCGAAAAGCTTCAGTGCAGGGATATATTTTAAACCCTTAACTCTCTACCAAACAATGCCGCCTTTTGACGCCCCTGGGAAAGAAACCTTTTGGAAACATTGTGGGAAAAGGAGAAAATGCTGGTAACCAGCAATGACTCCTTTTCCCACAACATTTTAAAAGCTTTCTTTCTCAAGGTCGTTAAAACTTAGGGTTAAGTTGGAATGCGTTAAATTGCTTTATAAAATGGAACAGGAATATTTTTTGTTGGAAAAAATGCAAACTGCAATTTAATGGCCCATAATTATCTAGACGTGTGTGAGGTTGGTTGATCTTTTTACTTAACATTAAGCTGAACATTTGGAACAATCTGGCAAACTTTGAATGTTGGGCCATAATGTTCTGATAAACATATGACATAGCTGGACATCTAAAAGCATCTCGCAAATTTTGAAAATAAAGCTACATTGTCAACGAAACAATGGTTCTAGCAGAACCTCTAGAGGTACAGACTGGTTACGTTTTATTGTTGAGCTGAAGTTTATAGCCGGGTGTAGCTGAACACTTGCTTTTGTCCTGCAATTGTATGTTGATGTACAATGTCCTGTTCAACATTGTTGCTCAACATTTATTGTTTACCTTTTAATTCTAACTATTTAGCTATGCCAGGAAGTGTATTTTCTAAGCTAACAGAACCTGTGAACAAACCCAATTTCGACTCAGAAATAAAATCTGTTTAAACTTAACTAGAATTAATGTTCTGCAAGACCGAATTTTCAGCTGAACATTGTAAATTAACGTTCAACTTTGCCTGAAGATAGACTGCCAGCTTAAGTGATCAGGTGAACACTGTACATGTAGCTCAACATTCAGACTTTGCTCGATTTATATAAATATTTATAATCTGCTGGATTCAATATTTGGCTACACATTACAGCGTACTGTTTATTTTCAAATGATGCCACAATATAACAAATACTTAGCTGACCACATACCATATCTGACGAAGCAGATCAAAGATGATCGAAATTCATCTAGTCATTTAATCTTCATCTACACTCTGATAAATTTTTTATGACGAGTGGGTTTGCCTTAATAGCCACTAAGGCCTTTGTATGTGGTTTTACACCACATTCAACAATATTTCGATTATGTCAACACAAAAACTCTCTTAACAGCCTCTTTCCTACGTTTGACTGGTAATAGGCTTGTTCTTGGTGAAGAATTGCCCAAAGACAATCAAAATTGGCAAGAAGTGTTGCAATTTACCTTTTCTGTACATCATTTGACCACCTTTCTTCTTCTCACCTATGGAACTAAAATCTTTTACGTCATCATTGGCTTTCTTAAGGTTTTGAAAGGAACAGGCCTCGGCGATTTGTTGTATGAGCTCATCGCTTCTTCCACACTGTAAAAACTCGTTCATCTTCTTGATCTCTCGGACTGGATCCTAGAAATTAGTAATAAATAAATAGTTCAAATCTTAAAAACTTTCCATTCAGCAGTAAGAAATAGAATCGCATATTGTGAGCCCTTTGAACCAGATTTAAATGTTAACTGTTTACCAAACAGCAAAATTGTAGCATATCAGTCGTTAGGGCCAACATACTAGTCTTCAGGGCCAAGGTCACAGCAAGGGATTCAAACCTCACGAAGGGGTAGACATCTGTTGTTGTGAAAAAAAGCGTATGGAAAAACTGTACCACTTGCCATGTCAGCAAATCAGATTAGCTAGTTATGTAATTAAGAGTGAGCATGACTCAATGAGTTGTTTATGAATGCAGCTAATACTGCAAGTGATCGTGATTACCCACCACACTGCTAGCGATCGTCATTCACGACTACATTGCTAGTAATCGTCATTTGCTACGACATTGCTAGCGGTCGTGATTCACCACTACACTAGTAGTGATCGTCATTTACTACTACTCTGCTGGTAGTCGTGATTCATGACAACACTGCTATTGATCGTCATTTACTACTACACTGCTTATGATCGTAATTCACTATACCGTTGCTTGTGATCGTGATTTGCTACTTCACTGTTAGTGATCTTCATTCACTACCCTACTGCACTGCTTTTTGTGATCGTGATTCGCTACTTCACTGCTAGTGATCGCCATTCTCTACTACACTGCTGGTGATTGAGACCCGCTTAGTACTATTGATGGTTATCGTCATCCACTTTTACCCTGGGAGTGATCATCTTTACTTATTCATAGCTACTACAAATAGACTATGAGCCAGTAGGGTTTTTGCTGAATCCATCCCCCGGGGGAAGGTGAATTTTCGGAACTATTATTTTCTTGTACCCCAATTTCTCCGTAGCACATTTCCAAAGTCTGCCAACTTGCGTGTGGGGCTTTTGCATCATAGTTAATCTCTTAAAAGACAGAGTTACCGATTCCAAAGCGACCAACCTGTTATTGAATCGCTTACTTTGCACCCTTTGTACCGTACGTGACCTTTAAGTTTCTTTGCAGGAAAAAGGACATTTTGTTGCATCTCTCACTGTTTAACCCTTAACCAGACGACGAAATTTTAGCCTTGTCCAAATTGAAAGCATTTACAGAGGACAATTTCGATGTGGCTAAAATGGTGCAATTTTTCTGTGATAAGGTAGAAAACATTGTACGAAAAAGGGAAAATGCTGGTTCCAAGCATTTTCTCCTTTTCCCATAATGTTTTCAAAAGTCTTCTTTCTTACGGTCGTTAAAAGGAGTCATTGTGCGGTAAATGGTTAAAAAGAGTTTTAGTTAGCAGCAAAAACGAAAAACGCCCTATTTATACAGTAAAAACCACAACTGATCGAGCATAATTATTCAAATAAAGTCACACTTTTCGAAGTTGATTTCTCTAAATTATTATTATGTGGTTTTACCTCTTTTAAATCTTCATAAAAGATGTTCAAAATTTGGTCTGGATTTTCCTTTGTAAATCGTTCCCACTCCTTTACGTACTTGAACCAGGGGTAATAATGGTCTGGAAAAAAGTAGGTCAAAGACCGATTAATTCAATATCTCCCGATCTTTTTCGTCCTGCGGAAGACGAACTATTGAAACATGACAGAAAAATGATAAACAACGCTTAACCCTTACGCTCCTAAGCACAACTCACTGGCTATTTGCGTACAGTGTAGATCAAGATCAGACTGCACAGAATGCACAGTCTGATCTTGGTTCTACGCTGTCCGATAAGGAGATAGTTTCCCCAGAACAACTCTGAAATAGCAATATTTGGGTTTTCTTTTTTTGTATTATCGACTTGAAAGTTTTATTTTACTTATTAACCCTTTTAGCGCCAAATATATTTACTTGACCTCTTCAGACAGTTGAAAATACAATCCACTCGTACTTAGAAACATTTTTATCTTATAGGCTGAATGTAACAAGCGGACGGTATAGATCCAAGATCAGACTGCACGTTCTGTGCAGTCCGATCTTGATCTATGCCATCCGCAAAAGTCCCTGTTTTCGCCTATGGCGCCGAAAGGGTTAAGCAGTTTAAGGGTTAAAAAGCTATTTTAACTGTTGTCATAACGTTTTCCATGTGTCACTGTATTCATTCATAATTACTATTATTTTCCCATATCGTAGTTATTTTGAAAATGGTCTGCAGCTTTGTTTAGCCCTTTCCCAGACGGCAAAATGGTAGACTTTCTTTAATTGTAACTATTTGCAGACGACAAATCAAATGAAGCTCCAAAGGCACGGTTTATCTATGGAAGAGAAGAAAACATTTTGGAATAAGGAGAAAATGCTGGTTACCAGCATTTTCTCCCTTTTTCCACAGTGTTTTCGAAGATCTCGTTCCTAAGGATAGTAAAAACTTGGTAGACTTTCCTTAACCCTTTCCCAAACAAGCCCTGGTTTTCACGTGTCTGCAGTACAAGTCTTTTGAAAACACTGTGGGAGAAGGAGAAATTGCTCGTAACGAGCAATTTCTCCTTCTCCCACAGTGTTTTCTACCCTTTTGGAGAACTTTCCGCCATTTTCATCAAATTTGAAATTGTCGTCTGCAAACTCTTTCAGTTTGGAAGGGTCTAAAATTTGTCGTTTGGGAAAGGGTTAATTGTAATCATTTGCAGACGATAAATCAAATGTGGCTCCAAAGGCACGGTTTGTCTCTGGAAGGGTAGAAACCATTTTGGAACAAGGAGAAAATGCTGGTTACCAGCATGTTCTCCTTTTTTCCACGGTGTTTTCGAAGGTCTTGTTCCTAAGGATCGTGAAAACTTGGGTTTATTCAGTAAATTATTGATTGAATTAATCCTGAAACTGCTACAAAAGTTATATGAAAATTGCGGACCAGAATTCATTGGCAAAAATATGCGATTTCCAACGTTCTAAATACGCATGAAAGTCTCATCTTATTGGACAGGGTAGGTAAAAGATCATACTGTACGTTCTGTGCTGTTTGATCTTGATTTAATCTGTCCTCAAAAAGTAACCCGAGTCGCCCTTAGTAACCTAAGCCTATTTATATACGTCCCTATTTGCAAAGGTAAAAGGGGCTAAAAGATATTTTCAAATGCCACATGTTCCCAGGAGTAAAGTGAAACTCGGCTATTATATACTCCCAAATGCAAAACGTCCCCTATCAAAAAAGGTAGTAAAAAACTAAAAGATACTTACAAATGACATACGTCCCTATTGGTAAAGATAAACACCAGCTAAAAGATACAAACAAGTGCAATAGGTCCCCATTTGTAAAGGTAAAACGCAGCTAAAAGACACTAACAAAAGCCATACGTCCCCATTGTAAAAGGTAAAGAGCGGTCTAAAGATACTCACAAATGCCATACGTCCCCATTGGTAAAGGTAAAAAGCGGCTAAAAGACTCGCATTCCGAGTTCCCCGGGATATTCAGCATATGATGATATAATGACACAAAAATGTCCTTCGGGTTCCTCTGTACATGAACTATCTTGTTTTTCTTCTCGAAAATCCCTTTAGGGGTATGCTTTACGGGAAAATGAGAATTAACGATCCTCGGCGAGGGCACACTGGCTAGCTGTTCCGGGCTCCGGAAGTCAAGAAATACATACTCTTTCGGTTGGGTTTCGTACTCGATACTGCCTTTTTTCAACATCATAAGTATTTCCCAGGCCCAGTGTGTGCCTGAAATAGGATTGACACTTGTATAGTCACGTTTGCGGCAAGCGGTATTTTCCGCCATAACAAACATCCGTCCAGTTTAGCTGCAAGTCTAGCAGCTGTTTTCTGTTTAAATACCTTGACTTAGAATTCACACTTTCTCAAGCGTGCACAAATTTCCAAAATACAAGTTTTAAATGGAAATCCGGCACGGAAGACGATGTAGTTGACACCTAACTTCTTACTCTAATTTACACCACCTTCTAACGTCCCTTACTAGCGCTTTACCAAACATCATTGTTTTAAAAATTCTGAATCCTGATTATGAAAGCTTTTAAATTCAGAGGGAAGGGGAAGAAAATGCTGAAAACCAGCATTTTTTCCTATTCTAACAATATTTTCTTTTCTTACAGGCAAATTCATTCATTTAACTCTTTATCAAAGGACAAAATTTAAGGCTTGTCTTAATTGAAAGCGTTTGTAGACGGCAAAATAAAAGTGACTTACAATTTTAAATTTGTTTTGGAAATATTAAAAAAAAAAAAATACATTGTCGCGAATAGAAGAAAATACTGCTTACAAGCATTTTCTACCTTTCTTACAATATTTTCAAAATCTTTCTTTCTCAGGGACGTTTAAAGTCGGGACTATGTAGTAAGGGTTTAAATCACGTCTAATTTGTCTTCAGCGAGCGTTTAAATTGGACCAGTCCAAAATTTTTACGGTAGGTAAAGAGCAACGCAATTTACTTCAGGTACTCATCCTAAAGCCAAAATTCTTCAACCCTTTACTATACGACAAAAATGTAGACCAGTCCAAATTGAAAGCTTTTGCAGACGAGAAAATAAAGGTGACTCAAAAATTGAAATTTGTTTTCGGAAAAGTAGAACAGATTGTGAGAACCAGCATTTCTCCTTTTCCCACAATGCTTTAGAAAGGCTTCTTCATCGGGGTCGTTAAAAGTTGGGATTGTGTAATAAAGGGTTATACCTAACCGGTTGACACAATATCGCCGGTAATCTATACAACAGACTAACCTGCTTTTTCATAGGTTGCTAGGTAAATGTCATCGTCTCGGATTTCCAAGTTTTTCATAGCTGTAAAATGTTCGCATATGTCCTTGCTTGGCAGTTTGTCAACTCTCTTATTTCTGTAAAATTGAAATCGTGCATAATGATTATGCCCTGTATAAACCATAATTTTTTTCCATCTTAAATACATGCATTGCTCGCGTATAAAATCACACTGTGAAATATGGTATGATGACGGAATCCGCGCGCGGAATACGTCAAAATTTGTTTCAATTGGATTGGTCAAAATGTTACGCTATAATATCTATCCGCTATTTGTAAAACGCATTTCCTGCCCTCTAATCCTTCATTTGTTTTATCAATTTATCGTTTGTGAATAGAATTGCCATGTCAGTTATAGCAAAATTTTGTTGTTGAAAGTTTTAGGTATAGAATTAAAGGAATATTGTGTTGTAGACTTCCTGGCGCTTGTATTTGCTTTTCGCTGCGTAAGAAAGTTTTGACAACGCGCACGACCTTCGGTCTCGGCCGATATCAAATTTTCTCACGCAGCTCGAAGCAAATACAAGCACAAAGAAAGTTGTTACAACATAATAGTCAGTATGTATTGGATAAAGTTAAGGCATCGTTCAATGTTATTAGCACGATTTTTTTTTTTTAATTAGGGGGGAAAAAAAGGTATACTGAATAAATAAACAGAAATGAAACAATTGCCTTTATGCATATTTTTAACTGTGGACCTTTTTTATTTCTAAATGAGTTTGAAATAATTGTAACCCGTTCTGCTTTTACCAATTCCATTTCTTACAGGGTATTTTATTGGTGTATTTCAAACGTCAATACTCGGGCGTCCAATTATCACGTGATTTTGTTGTCTTCTTGTTCTGCTCATTAAGTTGAAAAGATCACGATTTGTCACTTTGTTTGGAAATAATTGTAAACGTGGTGGATCAGAGGTTTACTGTGGTTTGTATTTGTTTATTGCATTCTAGATCGTCATCGGAGATGTTGCTTTAATCATTGTATAGCTTCGCGATTAGATTGTCAACTCTGAGTCGGTTCTTCATTTTGTTATTGGAATCCAACGCCAATGCCCGTTTCGTCCCAAACCTTATTCAGCATAAGTTTAACCCGCATTTTTTAACACTAATATCACTTATTTTACAGGAGCACAAATGATCACAGGGAAAGGTAATTGATGGTTTGTATAGCAGACGATAGGCTCACAATTCCTTAAACTGGTAAGTTGGATCATCTGGTATGTGAATATGTGCTATGTGAATAGTAGATAATTGTAAACAGTAGTCGATAATCGTTAGTTAAAACATACCTTAAGTAGTGTATTGTATCATTTCTGTTAGCCAATTCATGATTGTTTTGGATCGCTGAACAGAAGTAAAGATATAGATAAGTCTTGCTTGTTTTTCTGTTTTACTCCCAAACCTCAACCTACCCTCTACCATTGGTTGAGGGTGGTCTTAAACAACCAAAAGGTTACATAATCATGCTTAAGTGTTTTTGTAAATTTTCATGGAAGGGAGGCAACTCCATACTAGCTCTGGCAAAAAGGGATTTAAAGTATCTCCGTAGTACACAATACACAGCAAGTCATCACATAATCCATAAAAATCGATTTTTTCCAACAACCGACTGAATCATTTGGTAGACTGGTCCTTTGACACGCAGAAAATTTACAAAAAGCGAAACTTTTCGACCAAGTTCAGCCTATGCGGACTGCGCAGGCTGACCTGGCCGATACCTTTTGCAGATGTATAAGGTCCCCATTTTTACAGAGCATGGCTCATACAGAGAGTATAATTCGGAGACAGTCAAACTCACTGACCTTTAGCGGACAGTGTAGATCAAGATCAGACTGCACAGAACGTGCAGTCTGATCTTGATCTACACTGTCCGATGAGGAGATCTTTTCACCAAATCTTTTCACCAAAAGAAATACCTTTGAAATAGCAAAATGTGGGTTTTTACTATCGACTTGAACGTCTCATTTCACTTATTTAGCAGGATAAGGATTAAAATGCACTAGTTGTTGACCTTTTCTAATGTCTTACCATAATGCGTAAAAAAACTGCAACAAATTTCACCCTTTGGGAAAAAAAAGTGTAAATCACGATCGAACTACAGCCTAAAGTGCCGTCTAATCTTAGGTTTACACTTATGATATCAACTTCATGTACCTATATACCATTAAACGGTCAAATACTGTGCAAAACATTGGGTCCTTTTGAGGATTCTGAGGATCAAGATCAAACTGTTCTCTTACGAGCAGCCTGATCTTTGGTTAACACTAATAATATGGTCCTTAGTGTTCTTTAAACCAAAAACGTCTGTGAAAGACGCTGGATTCTATGAATATACTGTAGATCTCCATAGCAGTCTTGCAATATTTAGGCGAGAGCGAGGATCCGCGGATAAGTAGTGAAGGGGCTCGAAGTGTGGTCAGGGAATCGAGGTTCGATCCCAGCTGGCAGCGCTGTTAGCATGGCAGTGTCTTTGGGCTATGTGCTGCAGTTAGCCCCTGCCTCGTAAATTTGAAATCATGGAAAAAGCCTAAGCGAGCTGTTGCCATTATCTGACTGAAATAATGTGAAAAGCGGCCAATAAATTGATTACCATTTACAAAACAATCCTAAGTATTTACGACTCTAAGAAAAAATGTTTTTGTAAACATTGTGGCCAAAGGAGAAAATGCTGGTTACCAGCAAATTCTCCTTTTCCTACAACTCGATCTCTGTTGACGGTTGACAAAACAAACTACTGGATTTCAGAAATAATTTTTGTTGTTTCCTTTTAGGCTTGACTAAGCAAGCGGACGGTAGAGATCCAAGATCAGACTGCACGTTCTGTGCAGTCTGATCTTGATCAATACCGTCTGCAGAAGCCCTTATTTTAGCCTGTGGCGCTAATTGGCATTTCGCATACTCTAAACACACTTACGGATAGCAGATCCCGTCATAATGCTGGTACTCCAGTGTCGTCCCGTGCGGTGTTTCTATCGTTACACGGTTCATACCGAGATGGCTTGACTTGTGGGTGTACGGCTGAAATTTGAAAATGCAATATCATAGTAGGAGCTTTCCTTGACAGAGAGAGAGACAGAGAGACGGAGAGAGAGGCAGAGAGAGACAGGCACGGAGAAAGAGAGAGAGAGGGAGGGAGAGGGAGAGAGAGAGAGACGGAGAGAGAGAGAGAGAGAGAGAGAGAGGGTGACTACGGACTGGACAGAGGCCGAAAGAGAGAGTGAAAAGGAAGGGGGGAGGGAAAGCTAGTGACTGAATGGAGAGTGACGAAATAGGGGAAAAGAGAGAGAGAGAGATTATGGATCTGTGAAGTCCATTTTGTCCAACAACCGACTGAATCATTTGGTAGACTGGTCCTTCGACATACAGCAAATTTACCAATAGCAAAAAGTTTTGGCTCAGGTCAGCCTGCACAGACTGCGCAGGCTGACCTGGTCGATACTTTTTGCGGATACATTAAGCCCCCTTTACATAGAGCATGGTCCGTAGATAAAATTATGTAAAAACTGCTGCAATACTTTGTTAATTAGAGTTAAAGGAGTTGATTTGAGATGAGTTGTACGTTTTGCGTAGTCTAACCTTGTGCTATCTATTAAACCTGCAAAACTACTTTGTATGTAGCCTACGGGTAACCAAACGAGAGCGTCCGACATATCTTTACACACAGCTTTAATGACTGAACCATAAAGCGTGTTCAAGATACTGAGTTAGCTAATACATTGAAGGGATGTAAATCATACCATGGGTCACAGAGGGCACATAAAAAAAAGCCATGCTCCGGCAAAAGGGGTTTTAATACAACTCCGTGACGCATGACACTAAGAAAATCATCACATTATAATGGATACATAAAATCAATTTTTTAAACAACCGACTGAATCGTGAGGTACATTGGTCCTTTGACGCGAAGAAAATTTACGAAAAGCACAAAGTTTCGCAGACTGACCTGGACCGAAACTTCTCGCTATTGGTCAATTTTCTGTGTGTAAAAGGACCTGGATCCATGATCATGTGATGACTTGCTGGGTGACTTGCTAGGTATCGTGCATCATAGAGATGCATTAAGCCCCCTTTTGCCAGAGCATGGCGTCTATGTTGAGTCGATATGGCGTGACGAAAAGGGACCTTCGGACATATGCGTAAAAGTGTGTCGTTCCAGATCAGCCTGTGCTGTCTGTGACTAATCCGAGACAACGCTTCCCGTTTTTGTGCGATTTTCTGTTTAACGAAAGTCTACTGTATGAAAAAGAATAAAAAAAAATCCTATGTAGTCGTAAAGTGCCGTCTCGGATTAGCCTGCGTGGACCGCGCAGGCTAATCGGAGACGACACTTTACGCAAATGTCCGAAGGTCTCATTTCGCATGTTGCGGGCCATAATATGGTGCAGCTAAACTGTCCGTTGTGTCGTGCAGATTTATTTGATGTATTTGATTGACACATTACGATCGGCATACGACTTTAATCGTCCAATAGCCGACCAATTAAAAAACACTGTGGTTAAAGGAATGAGCAATTTTTCAATTTGTCACAATGTTTTCAGTCGAGTTCGCCCTGTAAACATTAATTCATATCGATTATCCATATTCTGCGAGTATCCTTCGTCAGTCACCTGCTACAGTTTTGTTTCAGGCGGTATCGGGTTTATAAAATCGAAAGATGAAACACTTTACCAGACGACAAAAGTGCTAGGTGTGTCAAAAACCCGAAACATTTGCAGACAACACATGAAATGTAGATCAAATGATGGGATTGGTGTTTGAAAGGAGCCTTTTAACACGTGGTTACCTACAGTAATTAATAAGCGACATGGTTACGATGAGAACATTGTAGTAAAAGTTAAAATGAATTTCTTCTTTTGCCACAAAATTTCAAAAGTTGTCTACAGTCGCTTTCGAGTATTGATATTTGAGAAAGATGCTAGTTTAAAGAAAGTCTAGTCAAAGTAGTTACTTACGGTTGCTCCTGTCGTTAGTTACTCGGAAAAATTGATTAACAGTATGATAAACAAAGCCTCGAGGTATAGCCATGTGAGATAAATTAATTGGGTCATTAACTAGGACAAGATGGTTTGACAAAGCTGCTAAAAATAGATTGAAGGCGTGGGGGGGGGGGGGCTGAGAAGGGAGGTAACTTTTACTCTACTATCCACAATGATATCCTTATTTGTGCTTCTTTGACAGACCCCCCCCCCCCCCCTTCATCCGCCCCCTTCTTGAGGAAACCGTTTGGACAGCACAAAAAGCGCGGTTAACGTTTGTTTTGAGATCTACACTGTACGATTCAATTTTCGAAATACCCTTGGCAAACTGCAAAATTGTTTCAAATCTGTATTTAATAAGGGACAATCTCATTGGTCATTATCATTCACCTTTCCTGCGCAAAATAAAAAAAAAGTCGACCTGTTTCGACGGCTGAAAATACGATCCAATGGTTATCAGAAAAGTGAGCAAAAAACTTTGGAAATGGATAAACTATTGTACTACGTGCTATACGTGTGATTACAGGGATTCTTAAGTGATTCATATGAGTCTGACTCTAGTTCCATTTCAAAAGATATTAGCCCTGCTCTGTGAAAAAGGAATTTTATGCATCTGCGAAAAGTATCGACTCAGGTCAGCCTGCGCAGTCCGCGCAGGCTGACCTGGGCCGAAACCTTTCGCTACTGGTCAATTTTCTGTATGTCAAAGGATCAGTCTACCCTATGATTCAGTCAGTTGTTGGACAAAATGGACTTTATGGATCCATGACCCTGTGATGACTTGCATAGTATCATGCATCACAGAGATTCATTAAGTCCCTCTTTGCCAGAGCGTGGTTCATATACATGTATGTTCTGAGTTGACATTTTTTGGGATATAAACTCACTGCTTACGTGATTTTGCATCTGATTTCATTGTAACTTGCTCTGTCTCACGTTCTAGAAGACACTACCTTAGTTGAGTTTTTAACTCTTTACCAAACGAGAAATTTTGTGACTGGACCAAAGTCTAAGCATTTGCAGACGAAACATTTAATGTTGCTAAAATTATGATTTCTGTATTTTATAGGATAGAAAACATTGTGGGAAAAGGAGAAAATGCTGGTTATCAGCATTTTTTCTTTTTCCCACAATGTTTTCAAAAGCCTTCTCTTTCAGGGTCGTTAAAAGCGTGGATTGTGTGGTAAACAGTTAAAAGAAATATATAATGTTCGAAAGGATATCACAAAACAGAAATGATCCGTCGCTTATCAATTTTCGGGTATTGTCCAATTATATCGATAGTCAAAATCAAAGCATTACAGAGTGTTTCAGCAAAACGGGTTCGTGTATTCATGGGGTTCGTGAAAATATTAATGACTGGCAGACTAACTTTTTACCACACAATACCGACTTTTAACGGCCCTGGAAAAAAGGCTCTTGAAAACATAGTGAGAAAAGGAGAAAATGCTGGTAACCAGCATTTTCTCCTTTTTCCACAAAGTTTTCTATCCTATCAAAGACAAAATTTTTATTTCATCAAATGAGCAATATTTAATTTGTCATTTCAAACAGTGTAAAACTAAGTCGTTTGGTTAAAAGTAAATTATGTTTTGTATAGTGTGGCATTATTGCACTAAGACATGTTTACTATGTCTCAGTGCAATAATGCCACGCTGTACAAAGCATAACTCTTTACCAAACGACAAAATTTTAGACTGGTCGAAATTGAAAGTTTGCAGATGACAAATTAAATATTGCTTATTTGGCGAGATTGTATAGCGCAATCATCGACCGTTTACGTGCAGACCTGTTTCATATCCATACGGAAACAGAAGTTGCAATAAACTACACTCGTCACAACTCGGCCGATTCCGTACCTACATCTAACCTCGTCCGTATAAAGGAGGCTTCCATTTTGAACTACCAATCACATGATCTTAAACATGGCGGCGCCCCTATAAATCGCATAGCAACGACATGAAAAAGCAAACAAGTTATTCACATCTATCGATCTGTCGATGAAAGCTCCAAACGGAATTTATAAACCACCCTAAAAATTGAGTGTACAAACTGTTTGCCGACTGAAATATTCTTAGAAAGATGACGATAGAAAATTGAGTCATGTTTTCTCTTTTAAGAGAAGCCTTACAATTTCATTAACGGTAAAACGGTGTGCTTCCGGAGACGTGCGAAATGTACCGTGTAGGTGCATATCAAGCTACGTGATACAGCCGAGGGATTGATCACGGATCACCTAAGGTATGCCGAATGAGTACACTAGTCAGTTCGGAAAGCGAACTTTACCGTAGTACGTTTATGGAATATGCAATTGCCCCAGTTAAATCTTGTCAACCAATAAAACACCACCCATAATGCCAACAGGACGGTAATATATTATTGGCCCACAAAACCTGTAGATGGGTGTGGAGAAAATTCTATGACTGAAAACAGGGTTGTCAGCCTACTGTACTAAAATTATCTCAAAAGACATCAGACTGGATTTCTTTGAAACCGATTTTACTTATGTATCAAAACTTATTCATATTGAAAATTTATACATGTGTTATATGAGGTGTTTTCTACAGCTATTGGTTTTTAACTTCTTTTAGGGGGTAAATAGTTATGTACATGTGCAGCAACTAATTCTGACAAGCACCTAACTTCACAAGCTTTCCATTTTGAAGCCTCCAATACAGTGTTTGTTGAAAGCCAATGACTTACTTTCCGAAATGTACATGGTAAGCTTAATCTGAGTTTTAATATACCCGTGCTGGGTTATTGTTTTAAACATTTGCGTCTATATCAGTGACATGTAATTGCCGTTGAAGTATTTTTTTTTTGGTTGGAATTTGCCGTTCAGCCGTTATTTCCCAATAACAGCACCGGTGCGTTCAAGTTGTATGACACTAGGTTCCGTTGATAGGCTCATTCTAAAGACGTTTGCCGAGAACAGAAGCTTTGTCAATGGTAGCACATGCAAACTGAACCGGTCTCCGCTATATCTCCACCCAATATGAGGATACAGTCCTACTGGTATCTGTATTTCTACAGAGGAAATAGTTTTATTACTGATATCAACCGGTAACCATCCAACAATATGAGTAGCTTTGGTTATGTCAGGCGCCAATCCGTCGTGGGACTTCAATGGTTTGTCGCCTAACAAGTAAATGTAACCGTTCTCATTTTCTTGCAATGCTCTATGAAAGTATTTGTCCCCAATTCTCGATAGAAGGTCTTCAAAAACGAGAAAAACAGTTTTTTTCGCAAAGTTATTATTTTTCGATGTAGTTAAACCACTTCTGCAAAATAAGGTATTGCAATCAGGACTATTGGCGTAAAAATACCACGTGGCTCTTTCTATATTCGATCTGGCTAGAATCATCAGTCCTCTTACACCATAGACAGCTTGAGCTTTTTCCGTTACACATTCACTCGCGGTGCAGTCCTCACCTCCACCATCAGCATCCCAACCCCATTCTGTAACCCAAACGGGTTTGTTTGGGATGTTTGCATCTCTCCATCGGGTTACAGGTCTGATATTGTTGAAGGATGACTGTTTATGCTCGGGATAGGATCCCACTCTAACACCTTGGTTGTTTGTTACAAAACTGTATGTATGACAGTTGATCACATCTATGTTGTTAGCTACATCAGGCAACACTCTGGTACCAATGTATGTATTAGTGGCATGCTTGTCCTCGGCTTGAAATGTTCCAGTGACAACACTAAGTTTGGGATCTACGCCGCGAATCCCAGCCGACATACCTCTAAGAACGGTCGCATAGAAACTTGCGTCATAATCCCAAGGTTCGTTGCCGACCTCCACTGAGGATACAAGACCGTTACCGTGGACGGATCCAAAATGTTTCGCAAATTCACGGCCATAATTGTATGCCGACTGTTCTGGAGTGTTCCAGACACTCTGAGGAAAGGACCTGTTGGTAAACTGTACAGAAATATCTAGTGTTAGATTTGCGGCCCTCCAAACACGATATTCTCTGTCCCAATTAAGCCAGCTGTTAGCCTGGGTTCCTTTCCCGGCGGCCATGTCGGAGAAATGGGGATCATTATCTGGATCAGTAACGTCCCAATTCAGATTGTGATAATTTCGGGCATGAGATGCAATCTTATTGTATAAATATGGTCCTTCTCCTACTGGTAAAGAGCTACTGTACGTATTGTGGCCCCACCCCCAAATTCCATTTACCCCGAGAATCTCTCTTATTGTTTTAGTTTGGGCTTTGACTTTGATTTGGGGTCCCCACAACCCGTTTTGATCCCAAGCGTCGACTTCGTAGCAGTACACGTGCTTGTAATTTGACTGCACTAAATACTACTTTAATTTGATGTATCGTATGTCTACTGGATCGAGTGTTGTCGTAACAGCTCTTAAAGCATCTGGATCCAAAGTCTTTATATAGTAATAGTTGGTTCCATCCTTAGATACGGACAAATCCACTTTACGTGCATTACAAATCCACTTTACGTGTCGATACTTTTCGCAGATGTATTAAGCCCCTTTTCACAGAGCATGGCTCATATTTAAAGCTGACTCGTGGAAATCAATTAGAAGATCGGGAAAAATCGGGATGTAGCAAAGCGGGTGCCAGGAAGCTAAGGCTTCAACATTAGCCGTTATTAAAGCGCTCTATAAATGACATGCAAGCTCTTGATTAGGAAAAGAGGCCGAATCAATTCAATTTCAGTGGCTTTTTTGCCAGGTTATTTCACAAAAATAATGGACTGACTAGGTCATAGATCAGACTGTGCGTTCTCTGCAGTTTGATCTAAATCGACCTTGTCCGAAAAATGCAGTCTGAACTTGATATATATTGGCCACAATAAAAATGTATGAACGATGCTCCCTGAAAAGGGGGCCTGATGTATCTGCGAAAGATATCGACCTAAGTCAGCCTATGTATTTCGTAAAAAATTTCTTGTACTGGTCAATTTTCTGCATGTCAAAGGACCCGTTTACCACATGATTCACTCGCTTCTTAGACGCGATGAATTTTATGGTTTCATGATCATGTGATGGCTTGCTTGGTATAATGAATCACGGAGATGCATTGACCCTTTACCGCACAATGCCGCTTTTTAACGCCCCTGGGAAAGAAACATTTTGAAAACATTGTGGGAAAAGGAGAAAATGCTGGTAACCAGCATTTTCTCCTTTTCCCACAATGTTTTCTACCCTATCAAAGAAAAAATGCATCGTTTGAGCCACATTGAAAGTGTCGTCTGCAAATGCTTTCAATTTGGACTAGTCCAAAATTTTGTCGTCTGGTAAAGGGTTAAGCCCCTTTGCCAGAGCATTGCTCGTACATACAAACAAATGGTTCACTCGTTTTCCACTTCTTATTTTAATTCCGCATTAGAAAGTTTGGGTCCAATACCGCATAGCTGACACAAGCAACTTTACTGATGATGTGAACTTAGATCGTACTTCATGGAGTTTGTAATCTGATCTCGAGATCTGTAGAATATATGGGCCATGCTCTGTCAAAAAGGGGTTTAATTCATCTCGGTGATTCATTATTCCAAGCAAGTCATCACATTAGATGAATCCGTAAAATCCATTTTTTTCTAACACCCCACTGAGTCCTTTGATAGAATGATTTTTTGACACAAAGAAAATTAGGAAATATCGCGAGGTTTCGACCTAGGTCTGCGCAGGCTGTGACCATAAAACATCTCGTTTACAGCAGATTTTGTTGTTTTTGGCAGCAAACGAGGCAAATATCTGGAAAACAAAAATGCAAAATTGTCCCTTTCATGAAGAACACTTGAGTCGTGCTCTGTAAAAAAGGGTTTGAATACATCTGCTATAAGTATCGACTCAGTTTTTTTTTTTATATTTTTTCTGCCTGTCAAAGGACCTCATGATTCAGTCGGTTGTTATACAAAATGGATTTAACGGGTGATAATTGAATGACTTCCTTAGTATCACGTATCACGGAAATGAACTAAACCCCCTTTTTCCAGAGCATGGCTTATTTACTTTTCTGGACTTCTCAAACATGAAAACAATTCATTCCTCTCCCACTGTTGAATATTGTCTCGACCATGTTTATATGGGATAGCAGCCAGTGGCTTGAAAAGAATGTTGTGCAAAGCGCTGGTAAAAGAATCTCTAAGAAAGCATGGATAGACGCATTGGTCGCCCCAGTATAATTGAACAAATACTGAAAACGGCGATGAACACTAAACAACACCAAATGTGATCATGCAAAGGCACTCAGTGAATGAACATCTAAACGTGATATTTTTATCAAAATAAAAAGAAAATTGTCAAAACCAGATACGCAAAGTAAACCCAGATGCATGTATTTCCAGGTAAGGTTTCCTCAAATGAGCCATGGTCTGTGAAAAGGGGATTTAATGCATCTGCAAAAGGTATCGACAGTCCGCCTGCGCAGGCTGACCTGGGTCGAACCTGTTTGCTGTTGGTCAACTTTCTGCCTGTCAAAAGACCAGTGTACCTCATGATTCAGTCGGTTGTTATACAAAATGGATTTTATGGATCCATGACAATTAGGTGATGACTTGCTTGGTAAAATACATCACAGGAATGCATTAAACCCCCTTTTCCTAGAGCATGGCCCAAATATTTCTGGAACAGTTTACTATAGTGCACCTACCTTATATCCATTATTTGTGTCTAAGCCTTTTTTATGATTCTTTACACAAGGGAGATTTTGAAACTGAACCCTTAGATAGCTAAATGAGTGAAACAGACATTTCCCAACCGAAAAAAGACCCTATATCAGTTTATCGAGCAGTTTTGAGATAGAAATAGAACAAGAAGGACATCGTTGATCAGAGATCAGACTGCACGTTCTGTGCAGTATGATCTTGATCTGCGTTGTCCGCAGATACACCTTATGCCGTGCTCAGACCTGGGATTGCTGAGTGAAGTTTAAATGTCACGTGATATAGTTTCGTATCATTTTCGTTTATATTTAGCCACAAGAGCACGTGATCAAAGATAAGGCAGTTTCTCCTTTCATGGAATTAAACTGAATCTGACCCCTGACTTGAACCCATTGCGTCATTCAGAAGACCTTTTTCGTCTAGTCGAAGATCCTCTTTGAAGGCATATTAAGGAAATTTCAAACGATAAGGAGTAAAAGATATATATATATATATATATATATATATATATATATTTTTTTTTTTTTTGTGAAGGTACGAAAAAATATGAGCCATGCTCTGTGAAAAAGGGGGCTTAATGGTTTAATGCATTTGCAAAAAGTATCGACCCAGGTCAGTCTGCGCAGGCGGACCTGGCCGAAACTTTTTGCTTCTGGTCAATATTCTGCATGTCAAAGGACCAGTGTTCCTCATGATTCAGTGACTGTTATGCAAAAAAGATTTTAGGGATGTTTGATACTGTGATGACTGGCTTAGCACGATGCATCACGGAGATGCATTAAGCCACCTTTTGCCATATATTACAATGGTTCCAAGAAAAGTCCAATCTGAACATTTTTATTTTTTGACTGTATGTTTATTTGGTGCTTGGCGCCGTTTTCAGCATTTATAGCCGTAATACCGCGGCGGCCAATCGATCTTCCCATCCTTTCCTGTAGTTTCTATTTACCAGTTCTTCGCATAATATTCTACAATAGTCACTGGCTGCTTTCTTTACATTAGCATCGCCGACACAATGCCGAGCGATTACACAGGGATGAATCCTGTCGCAATGACTATGAATATATCATCAAATCCTTTGGAAAAAATTGCCGAACCGGCGGCTTCTTAGTTTCAAGCACTGTACCCTGAATAATTCACCTTAAATAGGAATAGATCTATTAACTCTTTACCGTACGACAGTTTTCGAATAGTCCAAATTGAAAGCATTCGCTGAAGACGTATTGAATGTGGCTCAAATGATGGCACTTCTTTGGTATAAAACATTTCGGGAAAAGAAGAAAATGCTGGTTACCAGCACTTTCTTCTTTTCCCATAATGTTTTCAAAAGTGTTCTTTCACATGATCGTTAAAACTCGGGATTGTGTGATAAAGAGTTAAGAGTAAGCTTGAAAATGAATTCGCCAGCCCTGACTTTAAATCTGCAGTTCTAGGCCCATGAACTTGTTCATAAAGTTCCAAGGATTAAAGTTTTCATGTATACATAATGCTCAAAGCATGAGCGAGTCATCTCTTGTAAATATGCTGTTGCACCTTCAATACAGAAGGTCTTTGGGTCACCATGTAGCTGGCTTACGTTTTTTTTTTTTGTGTGTGTGTGTGTATTTTTATGGCACAGCTATGGCCTTCCATAATTTTAATGTCGTATAGAGCTATTACAAAACTGAAATAACGCAATATCTGTTGCTGCTTCAATAGAACACATCTGTTGAACACTGTGTAACTGTCTTGTGCTGTTGCATGTTATGGCACAGCCATGTCGTTCTATTTTACAATGTAGCATAGAGCTGTTACAAAATTGAATCAATACAATATCTGTTTCTGCTTCAGTACAACAGATCTGTGGAACACTATGTAGCTGTCTTATGGTGTTGCATTTTATGGCACAGCTATGCCATTCATGGATACATATCTGTTTCAAATTCAATACATCAACAGATCCACATGCGTTCGTTTTGTAACGAACTTCGCCATCTATATCATGTAATATATAAAAAGACCAATGGAACGCCATGTAGTTACCTGGCCAATGGTGTTGCATTTAATGAAGGCTATGGGGTTTCATAGTTATGACATTATTTATACTGGATAAAAAAGTTAAGGATCATTATTTTTTATAAACTATTTCTGAAATAGAAATGTGTTTTGGGGTATAAATGCCATCTGTACATTCTTCAATTTACGATCAATAAATCAGCTTGTTAATTTGTCGTTTCATTTTATGGTTGGGTGACCACACGAAAGCGGGATGGTGTCAAAAACAAAATGTACCAGCACCATAAAGTGGTCTGAGAAAAAAAAGTGTTGAAATTCCTTGCGGCTGATTTCAGTGTTTGAGTAAACATTAGTCTTTTTCGTAAAGAATCTGTCATAAGGCATCAATTAACGAACGACGAAGCCGCTCAAATTATGGGGTATCAGGAAAACTGCTCCATCCCCGGAAAAGTACTTCCGCAAAAATGTCCCCTGAAAACTACCCCCAGGAAATCTGTCCACTAAGGAAAACTACCCCAGGTAGCCAGCATTTTCTCCTTTTTCCGGAATTTTTCATTTTGCAGATTTTGCAAATACTTTCAGTTTTGACTAGTCTGAAATTTTATCGTCAGGTAAAAAGTTAATGTGTTTTGCAGTTTGTTTTAATGTGCAAAGATGTTTTATACCTTACGAGTGAGTGTTTTCTTCCCCATAACTTTATGCGTATTTCTATCACAATCCAATACCTTTTAGCATTAAGAGGCGTTGACGGCTAAAGTGTTTTGAAAACAATGTGACAAGATGAAAGTTACTGTCGACGAGTAATTTCTTTATCGTAAGAATATGAGCCATGCTCTTGCAAAAGGAAGTTTGCTGCATCTCCGTGGTGCACGGTACCGATCACATAAATACCGATCCATAAAATCTATTTTGTCTATCAACCGACTGGGTCCTGAGGTAGAGTGGTCCTTAACTCTTTACCAAACGACAAAATTTTAGACGAGTCCAATTTGAAACCTTTGCAGAAGACAAATTAAATGTGACTCAAAAATTGAAATTTGTTTTGGGAAGGTTAGAAAACATTGTGGGAAAAGGAGAAAATGCTGGTTACCAGCATTTTCTCCTTTTCCCACAATGTTTTCAAAAGGCTTTTTTCTTAAGGGTCGTTAAAAGTCGGGATTGTGTGGTAAAGGGTTAAACACGCAGAACAAAAATTATCAAAGGCAAAAAGTATGGACCCAGGTCAGCCTGCGCGGACAGTAGATACAATAAACCCCCTTTTCACAGAGTATGACTCATAGTTTTTTTTTTTTTTTTTTTTTTTTTTTTTTTTTAAATCCAAACGAGCCATGCTCTGTGAAAAGGGGGCTTAATGCATCTTCAAAAAATATCGACCAATGTCAGTCCGCGCAGGGTGACATGGGCCAAAACTCTTTGCTATCTTAAAATTTTCTGGGTGTCAAAGAACCAGTCTACCTCATGATATAGTCGCTTCTCAAACAAAATGGACTTTAAGGGGTACATAATTTTGTGATGTCTTGCTTGGTATAATGCATGACGGAGGTGCATTAAGCCCTCTTTTGCTACAGCGTTGCACAAATCTAATTCATTTCAACTTCTAACTTCTCCCTTTTTGTCTTGTTTGCATATATTGTCGGGAGAAGAAAAGTACAATATCATTTTAAGATTGCAAAAGGATATATATAAAGGATGATTATTGATGTTGTCGACAAACAGCTTAATTATGGTCGTTATGTGCTGAACTGAATATTTTTGTCCCCCTTGTCCCCCTGTACACCTCGGAGCACTTTATAAATGAACCATGCTCTGGCAAAAGGGGGCTTAATGCAGCTCCGTGATGCGTGATATCAAGCAAGTCATTACATGGTCATGGATCCATAAAGTCCATTTTGTCTAACAACCGACTGAATCATGAGGTAAACTGGTCCTTTGACATGCAGAAAATTGACCAATAACATAAAGTTTCGGCCCAGGTCAGCCTCTGCGCTCTGCGCAGGTTGACTTCGGTAGGCTCTTTTTGCAGATGCATTAAGCCCCCTTTTCATAAGACATGGCTCAAAGGATACCGAACCTTGTCAGGTTGGGAAATTAGGTATAATATTACAATTACGAAGCTCTTTTTGCCTAAAAATTTATCACAAATGATCGCGCACTGTGGATCTAAGGTCAGATTGCACGTTGTGTGCTGTACGATCTTGATCTACACTGTCAGTAACAGTAAGTTTTGTTTTGCCTGGTTCTCTGAGGGACAGGTAATTAACCCTTAACCCTTTATTAAACAATCCCGAGTTTTAAATACCCTCAGAAAGAAAGCTTTTGAAAACATAGCGGGAAAAGGAGAAAATGCTGGTAACCAGCATTTTCTCCTTTTCCCGCAATGTTTTCTACCCTTTAAGGACAAATCCCGTCATATGAGCCGCATGGATCAATCTCTTACTTTCTTAAAAAAAATTCAATATGGACAGGTCGGAAATTTTCTCGGGTGGTAAAGGGTTAAATCAACTTTTCTCTTTTTATTTGTTTTGTAGACGGTAGAGTGTAGATCAATCTCATCTTTGACCTGCAAAACAGCCAGCTAATTCGGTTGATTGGTTACCTCCCCTGATACAGCAAAGATGATAGGTTGTAAATTTATATTCTTCTGTTAACTTTTTTGGAAAGTATTCTGGCAAAAAAAAAAAAAAATGAAATATCGGATTTTCTTTCATTTCTTCTCTAAGAAAGTTCATTTCTTTATTTACCGCTTTAAATTGGCGGTTTTATTCTCTGAGAAAGTTCATTTCTTTATTTACCGCTTTAAATTGGCGGTTTTAAAAACTATACACTGAAACTTTTTTTCTTCTGATAAACCCGACCAAACAAGCGTACAATCTACTGTAATTTCTTTTAGGCTTTTCAGTATTTATAGAACATTCTGCTGTCATTTTTTTAATGTATTCTAGCAGGGAAAAAAATTTTAAATATCGTTTTCTTTCATTTCTTCTCTAAGAAAGTTCATTTCTTTATTTACCGTTTTAAATTGGCGGTTTGAAATACTATACACTGAAACTTTTTTTTATAGACCTGACAAAACAAGCTTACAGTATACTGTAATTTCTTTTATGCTTTTCAGTAGTTTATATAAATCTAACAATGAATTATATCCTTATAATTCACCGGTGATTGTTATAACTTTTATTTTTGACATGCCACATATCTATATTTATATAACATAAATGAATTATTAGCAGGTGAACCTCATGTTTTATGACGCAGTCAACATCACTCATGACGTCATTATTACAGCTAGTCAATCTTTGACTAGACTGAAAAGATGAATTTCGCTTGAAAAACGCACATCTTTTTCACAATGAGAAAAAATTAGACGTGAAAAGAAAGATTAAAGTGAAAAGAATTTATAAAAGAAATAGGATAATTATTTGTTTCGATGTATGATTGAAATTTCTTTCATCTTGTGAAAAGCAAAGGCCATATTTTCACTCGTGGCTTCGCCAATCGTGAAAATATAGCCTTCGCTTTTCACTCGATAAAAGAAATTTCGATCATACACCGAAACAGACAACTATCCTCTATTTATTTCTACGTGACCAGGGCCCGTATTCAGCAACCATTCTTATGAACTTTCTTCGTGAAAATCTCCAAGATTTTCTAAATTTGAAAGTAACACAACTACTGATTGGCTAAACCAAATGGTTTAGGCAACCAAAAGTTGTACAACTTTCAAATAAAAAAAAAAGAAATGGAGAATAAGACCAAGAACGTTTTTAAGAATAGTTGGTGAATACCCGCCCTGATCTTGAACTATGCGGTCCGGAAAAGCCCTTGTTTTCAGCTGTAGCGTTGAAAGAGTTTTAACCCAAAGGCTGCTAAGCGCGACTCAAGAACTTTTTGCGGACGGTGTAGATCAAGATCACACTGCACAGAAGGTGCATTCTGATCTTAAATCTACACCGTCCGATAAGGAGATATCTTTCCCTCAAAATTACCTTTGAAATATATAATAGAATCAAAGATAAGGGAACCCATGTATTTCATCTTGAGGTAATTCTTTATTTTACCTAAAACATATAACAAAGTATGGAATCCAAGTCAGTATCGGGTGTGACCTCCATGTGTAACAACACCTGCACTACACCTGGAAGACTTTCTGGGGATGATACAGCGTATCGTTGCTCTTGGAATCTGCTGAAATATTAAGGTAAAGTCATCCTGTCATATCATGTCAGAAGAAACAAGTAACAGGGTTCCTTTTTTTTTTTTTTTTTAGGGGGGGGGGGGGCGCTACGTATATAGCAGAATTTGGGGGTTTTACTGTCGGCTTGAAAGTTTCGTTTCACTTATTTAGCAGGATACGGGTTAAAGGGTGAATACCTTCACTTGATATATTGTGCTTTTTTATGCTGATATAAACCTTCATTTTATGACAACTTGTTAAAAAGAATTATTGCTAATGACAACAAATGATGCTTATTTCAATTATGCACAACATAATGTTGTGACACGATGAGCTTTAGATAATATATATGAGCCATGCTCTGGCAAAAGGGAGTTTAGTGTACCTCCGTGAAGCACGATACCAAGCAAGTCGTCACATAATTATGGATCCATAAAATCCGTTTTGTCTAACAACCTGCTAAATCATGAGCTATACTGGTCCTTTGACTTTCAGAAAATGGACCAATGGCGAAACGTTCCGAAACAGGCCAGGCTGCACAGACTACGCAGGCTGACCTGAGTCGATATTGTTTGCAGCTGCATTAAGTCCCCTTTTCACAGAGCATGACTCAATTATGTTTTGCCATCAGTACTGTCTCTTTTTTTTGCATACTGACAGATAGAAAAGATTGACGAAAGCAAAAAAAGTGTAAAATAATTTAGCCTGTTATCCGTTTTATACTTTAAATGTCTTTTTTTTTTGTTGTTGTTGTTATCTCTTTAACAAGCCATTCCGATGTTATTTTTCTGAGAAAGAGATCTCTGAAAACATTGTTGGAAAACGAGAACATGGTTGTAACAAGCATTTTATTCAGTTTTCCACGATGTTTTCTCTAATCTGTCAATGCTAAGTTCCATTATTTCAGCCTCATTTAATTTGTCGTCTGCAGCTGCTTTGAGTTTGGACAAGTCTAAACTTGGTGCTGTTGTAATGAGTTAAAGTTTTCCTTACTTAAGTGTTCACCAGAGTACAAAATTTTAGACTTGTTCAAACTGACTGAATAAATATGGTTCAGATCGTAGTGTTTGTCTTCCACTGAGTAAAAAATATTGTTGGAAATGGAGAAAATCATCAAATCCAGCATTTTCTCCTTTTTCGACAATTTTTCACAAACCTTTCTCCTTCCGGGTCGTTAAAGCACGGAATTGTTTTGTGAAGTGACTAAAAAAATAAAATTTGTCTTTCGAAGGGAAGGAAAACATTGTGGGAAAAGGAGAAAATGCTGTTTGCCAGCATTTTATCCCTTCCCTCAATATCTTTGAGAGAAGTCTTTTTAAAGTTGGAAAAAGTCTTGGGGCTGTGTGGTAAAGACTTAAAACCATTAACGGATATTGCAATTCAGTAACAAATGAATACCATTCGGCAAACCTCGGGTGATCCGTTGATCAAGTCACTAGGCTGTAACAGGTAGCTTGATATGTACCTACACAGTATATTTCTTCGCCAGAAATACACCGCTATACCTTTCTTAAATCAGAATACGCCACTTAGATAAAGAATGGGGGCTTAGATAAAGAAAACACTAGTTACAATATTATATCAGAATCTTTCTAAATACATTTCCGTTGACAATCAGTCTGTACATTTATTTTCTAACTTGATCTATCAATTCCGTAAGCATTTTTTAGCGACAGGTTGCTTATCACCGTGCTGCTGTTGCCGTTGCTAATCGATTTACATATGACTGGCAGTATTTCAAAATGGAAAACCCTTGATACAGACGAAGTTAGATGTACATGTAAGTACGGAATCGGCCGAGTTGTGACGAGTAAAAGGAATAAATGAACGCTGAAGACAAAACAAGTATAGCTCTCATTCGATAAAACTTTCATTATCAGTTTATATTATTTTTTAATGTTTGGGTTTAATATCACGTTCCGTGACGAGATAATTTATCAACCCAACTCAATAACGTTTATATTATCTCGTCACGGTTCGTGATTTTAAACATGTATTTCCTAAAACAAACAATAATATAAATTATTAATGAAAGGTTTATCGAGTTAGAGTTATACAGCAATCGACACAGAATTATTATTTTTTTACTTTAAATCTTTTACCTTTCATTCTTATTTTTCAAATGATTGTCAGCTATTGCCTTTTTAAGTCAGTGATAAGATATTATACAAATTTTGATTGATTACACAAGTCTGAATACTTCACTTTAAGTAACAGTGTTATATAACCAAAACATTATTTGTTTACAGGGTCTATAAACTTCGTTCAATCATTCAGTCGTTTTGATAAATAACTTTAACCCCTTTAGGCTGCTTTGTGAAACTAAATGTACTTTTGTGGACAGCAAAGATCAAGATCAGACGACACAGAACAGATCTTAGGTCTGCACTGGGTCTTGGGTCTGCATTGTTTGATACCATAATTTCCGTCTAAAAAAAAAATAAAAATCGCAATACTAAGGTTTTCACTATTGGACTGTAAAATTCTGCTTGGTTTATGTTGTTGCTAGAAGGTTAATTACAATGTTCGTATTGACAAACAAATCGCTAGCAAGGTTATAAAACTAAGCTAAGACCTGAGTCAGCTCTTTGGTATTTTATGCGCACGCCTTTTTAACCTTTTCCGTGTTAGATCACAAGCGCTCGTTTTGTTAGGTATGTGATAAAATGAGCCATTCTCTGGCTACAGGGGGCTTAATGCATCTCCGTGATGCTTTATACCAAGCAAGCCATCACATACTTAAGAACCATAATAGCCACTTTTTTAAACAACCAACTCAACCCTGAGGTAGACTGGTCCTTGGAAATACAGAAAATTGACCAATAGCGAAACGTTTCGGCCCAGGTCAGCCTGCGCGGACTGCGCAGGCTGACCTGGGCCGAAACGTTTCGCTATTGCATTAAGCCCCTTTTTCACTAAGCATGGTTCAAATATAATATTACGTATTTTTATACTACTTCAAGTTCTCTGGCCCAGATACATGCAGATCTATCGCACGTACAGATAGAATCAGACAAAACGGGAAAAATTCCCTTATCTAATGGTATCCAATACTGTCATTCATAATATGAAGTTACGTCATAAGATTTAAACTCTTACGTCATGATATTCATCCGCCATTCATCACCTTCTAAACTAGCTTTTTCTAAACATCTGTTTTCGGATAAGGTTGTCAATAATCGCAGTAGTTTGTTGTTAATATCAGTTATATATTAGATTTTAAGCGTAATCAAAGTATTTCAGTTTAGATCTTCCTTCTTTTAAACCAGACAAAAGCCCAACATCACTCAAAACAGCATTCCAAAAATTTATATACCTTCTCAAACAGACGGACAGTTTTGCTCGCATTCATAGATAATACATGTAATGGCAGCTGACTTTTGACCCTTGCAGCTATCAAGGTGAATCGAATGTCAATAAGCTAAGTCGTTTATTGTCGATGATTTTTTTCTTTTATTATTTAAATAAGACTGCTTTGTCTTTGTATTTGAACTGAAATTATATTTATAAATATTTAAATTAATGGGAATTGACCTCAAAAGGGTAGAAAACATTGTGGAAATAGGATCCAGGTAATCAGCATTTTCTCCTTTTCCCACAATGTTTTCAAAAACCTCCTCATTCAAGGTTGTCAACGCACAAAATTGGACTGAAAACGCATTTGATAGTAATTAGACAATCATAATACAGGTAGTATGTATACAGCTTCTACTGAAGCGGTAAAAACAAAGTCCGATACATTCATATTTGTTGGAACGCCCAATTTAAATCGACAAAAAAAGGAAGGCAAAACTGATCACTGTAATACATAGCTTGCTAATTCATCTGATGCATTATAACAATTTGCATAAACGATATATTTAATTATTTGTACAGCCTTCGCCACACATTCTTTTTAAAGGAGCGTTATACATTTTTTGACCGTAAATCAAATTTCCCAGTAAATATAGTTTTCTTCGCAAGCGTAAAGAACGACCGGCATTATTCAGTAGAAAGTTGCGATTTTAGAGATGCAAAAAAGGGTTGGCCGTTTTGCATTCGGTAACTCCGCCTATTTCTAATAGACATTGATCATACTAATTCAAATATTATCCCATATAAAACGACTCGTGTTATTGATCAAGTGACCAACCCGCATAGCTTAGGTGGTAGAGAACTTGTAAATATCAACTCTTGGGTTACCTGTCGGTTCGAGCCCCACGGCAGGCCATCTAAAATTACTAATAGTCTTTCAGATGAGACGTTAAACCGAGGTCCAGTGTGACGGTGCTATACACCTAGCACATTACAGATCCAGGCGTAACTTAGGATGCGTTTCGTCCTGTTTCTTGCACTAATCCCCGTAACAAAACTAACAGCCTTCAGGGGGCGTCCCCCATATGCGCAATCGGAGGCGGCGATAAGTAAACGCAAATTCAATCTATCAAGTGACATTACCATATATTGCGAAATTCTTGCGAATATCTCAAAAGACCTTAAGAGGCTACCTATCTCATTAAAGAAATACCATTAAAAACCATCTTCCCCTGACACTTGTTTTTGTTTCCTATTGATTGTTTCTTGGTTTGCAAGCTGTTGTATTATTGACGATAATGCAACAATTCTGATGTCTTTTTTATACATGTATAAAAATCTTTACTGGCCCCTTTAAACCGTTCCCATTAAAAAAAAAAAAAGAGAGCTGAATGAAGATTTTTATATGAGCCGCGCCCTGTGAAAAGGGGTCTTAATGCATCTGGGAAAAGTTTGACTAACCTGGGCCGAAACTTTTCGCTATTTGTCAATTTTCCGCATGTCAAAGGACTAGTGTACCTCATCAATCCGTCGGTTGTTATACAAGGTGGATTTTATTGATCCATAAACATGTGATGACTTGCTTGGTATCATGGATCATGGATATGCATTAAGCTCCCTTTTGCCAGGGCACGGCTCATATTATTTAGAAGGTCTGTCGAGCCAGGTATCTTCAACTGAAACATACAGAACGTACAGAGGTACGCTAGTACGATTCTCCAGCTCAGTAAATAATTTTGATGACAGTTATTGCGACAGGATTCATTCCTCCTTCACCACTGATGTTGCTTTGCAAATGTGTGTCTTAATTTGTCGGAGATTGAAAGGTGAAATGTAAAAAAAGAAATAGGGCTTTCCCCATTGGATGAAAAAGTATGTCGAACGCAAGGAGGGAAAGCAGCAGTGGCTTGGGAAGAAAATTGGCTATACACATGGTGAAAGAAATTCCAGAAGAGCGTGGATAGGTGCACTGGCCGCTGCGATGTGCCTGAAACGGACTCGATTACTTCACAAGCAAACATACAGACAATTTTATAAATTCTGCCTGAAGACAACAAGCAGTCTGACTAGAGTATGGTAATCTGATGAGGACAGTTTCAACGTTGTCTGCGCATGTCAATATTCTTCGAAGAATTAACCTGTCTGCTGTGACGCATCACTGGACGAAAAAAAAAAAGGACAAATATTAATACGCAGTGTGTCAATTGCCGCTTACAAAGTGCATGCGGAAAGTGGCAATAAATGATACGTCTATGGAAAAATCAAGCCACTTTTTTGCTACAAATTTCTTAAAAACGGGGAAAATATTAGTTAATATAACGTCCCCACCTTGCTAGGCTTTTTCCCAAGCTTATATGGGCTAATGTTTATAAATGACTGGTGCATAGGCTATATGCTAGCTAACCATAGTTGGATGAATCGTACAAAGTAGGTTTTAGAGAGTAAACGTATATTGAATTTTGAACTTTGTTGCATTGATTGCCGCCTTGAAAAACAGTCCGCTTCCGTAGACAGAATGCCCATATCAGATAGGTTATGTATTTGAAAAATGCCACCCAGCGGAAGTTAATGCAGTTTCCACGGCCTTTTAAAGAAATCATGGTTTTCCGATATCGCTATTTATAACTCAGCCAATTCAAGTCGCCGTTTCAAAAGTCCTTCACCTCATCCTTAAAAAGGGTTAATATCGGTCAGTCTGAAACACGACATAAACCAGCCATGACAATTTACAGTGCAATAATACGGTACAAATCACAAATATATGGTCCGCATACTAAAACAGGATTAAATTTCTCGTATTTCTTTTTTCTGCTGCAGCTAGGACGGAACAAGGGAGAGAAAAATAGTCTCAGACATCAAATGAAATTTGTTTTCATTGGACAATGAGTTATTAAGTTATTTAGTCGTGGCCACGACAAATGTAAGCCTTTGCAGCAAGTAATACTAGTAACTCGTGTCAACCTCCTAATTTTACTTCTTTTCTCGCATGTCACCTCTCTACAGGCGTAATTTACGCTTCAAACTTCTTGAAATCAGGATTTTGACTTGACACTCTGTATAGCCCCCATCCAATCAACCCGTAGTATCAAGCTCTTGTAACACAGTATTAGACCACAAAATTTTAGACATGTCCAGTCGAAGGCGTTTTGCGAAAAAAAAACATACGCTGCAAAGTGTGTTATCATAAAATACAAACCACTAGTTTTCAAATGTATGACAAAGTGGCTTCAATTAACAAACGATTTGCCACGTTAGGCCGTTAACAACATAATTTCGGTGTTTGATCACTGATTTATTGTGTTTCGGAACGTCATCAAAGTAATATTGCCTGATTTACGCTTAATTTGTCTGCCCTTAATCGAACCAAACCAAATTCATAATTGAGCTCTTCACCAGACGACAAAATATGCAGATGGCAAACCAAATGTGGCTGAAATGACGGGATCTATCTTTGATCCGATAAAAAGCATTGGTGGAAGACGACAAAAAGAAAAATGTTGTTTACCACCATTTTCTCCTTTTTCCAAAAATATTTTCTCACGGTCAGTGAAACATGGGATTGTGTGGTAAAGTGTTAACTTGACTCTCGTCAAAACTTTTTTCTAACAGGTCCATGAAAACGTGGAATTCGATGGGAGGCCACCCTCAGATACCATGAACTGAAAACGGTATTAAACAAGAAACAAAAATCAGTCAAAGCACCAAAAATATATTCGTAATAATACTATAACTTATTCCACATCAGTTGCTTGCTCCACCGTACTTGAGCTTAGATACCTTGGCGTAGCACTATTATATGAACGGCGCTCCTTGAAAAGGGGATTAAATGAATCTCTGTGATCTATTATAAGCAATCATCATAAAATCAAACTTGTCTAAGAACCAACTGAATGCTGATGTATACTGGTCCTTTGACGTGCAAAGAAAAAAATACGAACAACAAAAAGTTTCGACCCAGGTCAACCTGTGCAGGCCGTGCACTTTTTGCAAATGTACTAAACTGCCTTTTCAAAGATCATGGCTCAAATATGAAACTGCAAATGGACCTGCACACAAAAGAAAATCTAAGACAAATCTTAATTATCGTTACATATGTTTTCACAGTTTTAACCAACTTGGTCTTGGCATAGAAAATAAATGCCAATTACTAGTATTGTATAACTTGCTTTCACCAATATTAGATTATGGAGCGGCGATACTTTGATTGAATGAGTGCAAATATATAGAATCAATTCATTGCAAGTTTATTAGAAAAAATATTTTATGTTCAAAAGACTACAAATCTCGGTTGCCCAATGAAAATTAGAAAACTAATAATCATGATCATATTTTGGTCAAAACTGCTTACAGCGAATAGTAATATTACAAATGAAAATATTTATAACATGTTAAACGATTTAGCAAATAATAACAAGATATCAAAAGAAATTATTTCGGTTCTGGACATAAAAACTCTTGATCGCCTGGGACTTTTTAATCAACGGACCAATCAGAGCAATACAACCATTACTTCAATTTGCTACATGTAGTACAAAGAACTATTAACAATTACGCTTCCGATATTTTAACGTACACGTGAATCTAAAGGGGCTAGAATTTTACAGAAAATTCAAACAAAATTTTAAATAAGAGCACCTTTCCCTAATGATAGAGTAAAAAATAAACATAAAGCAGCTCTGACAAACTTCAGATTATCATCACATTAACTACTTATTGTGCAGGGAAGGCACCTGTACATCCCAAGAGAAGATCTCTTTTGTGATGACTGTAATGTGAACTTGATCGAAAAGGAATATATAATAGTCATGTACCACTTTCTTCTCGTCTGTCCGAAATACACCAATCTCAGAAAGCGATATTTACAAATTATTAGTGCTGGTCGCAAACAGTGTAAAAACTTAGATTCTAATGTCTTCTAGGTCACGAGACAATTTGGTTAACTTGTCTTAAAAAATGTATCTCATGCATTTGAATTAAGATCTGAACCCGGAGAAGTCTGAATTTTTCTAAAGCTTTCATGAATTTCTCCATTATTTCTCCCTGCTATTTTTTACTCATTTACAGTCAGTTATTATACCAGGGTGTTTCATAGTATATGTTACACTTTAAAATATGCCTAAGGTAGTCTATATTGTTTATAAAGGTTATACAATAAAATCTGTATTTGATAAGTATAAAAATAGTTTTATAACATGCACAGTATGTAAGGTAACATTGAACAATGCGGCTGGCACATTGATTTGCATAAAGGGTTCAAAATAATTCATTTCGACGTCATAGGGCAAATCAATCTCCTCATGCAACTCGCTTTCACCGATCTGTACATCGAGGTTGTGACCAGTCTCTGAAACTAATGATGCCTTAAGCTCAACTGTTGTCTGAGCTGGACTTTACGCACATTTTCCTTGAGAAAACCTCGCAGAAAAAAAAAGTCCAATGGGCTTATGTCTTGCGATTGAGGTTATGGACGCACTGTTTTCAAAGGTAACCCATAAATCAAACATGCTTTTCAACCATTTCGATATGCTATGGGCAGGGTGTGATGTTGTACGATCTTGATGAAACCACATTTCTCTAGTACTAGATACCTTTACACGAAAAGCTGGCATAAACTTTTGCTTCAAGCGAAGAGCTGCTCATATCATTCCCTGTAATTGTTGCACCGTCAACAGTAATGTTTTCAAGAAGAAATACCCAATTACACCATTTATACTCAAAGCATACCGTACAATATGCATAAAGTCTCAGACAACTGATTTCGTCACATGATTTTCATATGCATGCGCAAATGTTGTAAATTTTTTTCACATTTTCACACTGTTAAGTAAAATTTTGTGACTTTATGCTAGATTTTATGCTAGGTTGAGTTGAGGTTGAGTCAGTTGAGTCTGATGACTTGTAAGAGCTCCATATTGATTGCTAGATAAACCCACAGACTAGTGGGATGATAGATTCACTTATAAATACCTACAACGTTTGAATGTGATAGGAATGTCACATTTATCCATGGGAAACTAAACTCACCCATTGACTTTGAGTGGAACTCACTGATTTTGAACATGACTTGAGTCCTACTGGCTACAAGAGTATTTAATGACCTCCACCGTCATTGATTGTTTGTGCGACCTATGGGCTACAAGAGTGACTCACAGACTTTGAGCGCGATTGACTGTTAGAGCGACCTAGGGACTGCTAAAATGACAACAGACGATAGATGTAGATAAATAGATAAAGATATAGGTTAAACAACTTCGAAACAATGTTCACTGTGAGATGACATTTACAGAAAAAAGATGACATTTGGTTACCGAATTAAAAAAGAACTGAAACTGGAAGATGGACAATCTCCTTTCTAACAACTACCTAGTTACGTTCTTCACGCTTTCTTGCAGAAAGTTTAGTATTAATCGCTTTAGCCAATAATAAGTGAAGAGAAAGTGGTTCACTATGGTGAGTATTTGCCTTGAGCCTAAGATAAACATGCTACCCACCATCTGTCCTTGCTGACGGTTTCGAGCTCAGAGGGAATATTGCGTCGCGTATATGACGCCCTTAAAGTAAAGCATGTGGCTGTAAAATGCCTTCCTATTTCAGGTAGCAATTTCATGTTTAACAGGACTTTTTTGCAGTGGTGCTGGTCGTCTCGGTAAATTCTAAGTTCTTATGGAAAGATGTTGGTTTATGGACAGTTGTTGGTGGTTTTGGGGCACGATAAGGCTTATCTTTGAAAAATCTAAACCAGCGTATTAGGTACCATAAAGTATCCAGATCAAATAAAACTGTTTAGGATGACAGCGACACACTACTTATTCAGTTCTCGAGCATGACCAAAGGGCTACCAGAGATCAATTGGAAAATTGGCATTGGCAGAAGACACTTGGATTTTGACAAACTTCGCCTTCGATTAACTCATATAAGATAAGGTGTCAAATTCTGTCGCCTTGCGTACATGGCCACCTATCATCTGCCAGTATTTTTCTTATATTTCCAAACTTGAATTGAAAAAAAGTAGCTGATTGTATTGTAGTCTATGCTTCATCCTTGATCAAATACATGGAATGTGGAAAAACGGATAATATCAATCAGGTAATTAGGTCAAAACTTTGGAGGTAGACCAGTATTGGTCTTTCCACCGTGAAACGGAAATTCTAATACAGCAATGAACATTCTCAACGAATCTGATTAGCCTATGAAATTTGAACATCAGCTTTGAAATAGAATAACGATGTGATCCTAAAAATAGCCTTGATCCATCAGATTTGTTTAATATAGCATATTGAACAATTCTGCTTAGTCAAAAAATACATTGTGTATTTCTATCATCACACCGTTATTTCGAAGCTCATACTAAAATTAGCTTTGTTCAATATATTCACTACGGTATTAAAATTTCCATCTCACGGTGGAAGAGTAAAAGTTGTCCGCTATTAAAGTTGGATATTTGTCGGTTTTTTCCTATGATCCAGACTGAGTAGAAATTGTCGCAAAACAAAATAAAATTAACACATCTATTTCCATTTGAGTTCAGAAATATGTGAAAAATACTAAAAGCTGACAGGCTGGTGTTTAAGTTATAGACCGTAATGTTTGTATAGAGAAAAATCCAAGAGGCTATGGAAAAGGGGACCATCGTGGAGCCCATAAATGTTACTTAGAGATAAATAATAGACCACTGAGATACTGCTTTAGGCTAGCTTGAAGCAGACCGTCACCACCTCGTTCCTCGGGGATAACTGAGAAACCACTGTTGACAGATAAGTTGATAGATCTGTTTTTGTTTTTTTTTATCATTTCTATTATTGTTTTGTTTAACCATTTAGATACCGCCCAACGATCATCACTTATACGTAAAGACATGATGTCAGGCGCCGTGATATACCAGATTTGGTTTAACATCTACACCTTTAAAATAAAGACTTCTAAATTTATCATACTCTTGTCGCCGAAATTAACACAAACGATATGCAATACATTCAAAGATGAGATATTTATTAATGTATGAGGGAAAGCAAAAATGACCGTGAAATACGAGGAAAACAATTCTTGATTAATATCTTCTTGTAAATTACGGATATTGTTGCACAATACTCACAGCAAATCTATACATGAATTAGATTAGATCTCATCGATAACGCCCTATGTTTTCATGTCTATATTTAGATATTAAGGCCAGGTGTCTTTATGCATCTATCAAACTTTGAATCGGATGTTTTACGGGTGACGAAGATTTCGTCTATTCGTTGGTTATGTTCATTCAAACAAAAGCAGAGATTTCGTGAAAAAAAATCCCATGACTACCAGCTAACATCATTGGTGTTACTATATTTAGTGGCCTCGTACTAGCACACTCTATACCGAAGTTTTATCATGTATATGGAATCAACGTAGTGAGTCTTACGTTCAGGATTAAACATTTTTCCTGCAAATAGTGACTAAATTTTTTCCCACAAAAAGTAGCGTGATCTTGGGTCCAAAACAATCTTCATTTATGCCTTTGAACCAAGAAAAAAACGTAATTATTTTGCAAAGAAAGGGATGACAATCACATGATTTATCAGAATCTAGATTTGAAACGTCGTCAACAACAATAAATTTGTCAAAACTAGTAGAATTAAGATGATTAATTGAATAGAAAAATGTATATTTCTTTTCGCATGAGTCTAACTAAGGAAACGGTTTTTCCAACTTCTTCGAATGCCATGCATCACGAAATAATGAACATTAATTATATATGAGCCAAGCTCTGTCAAAAGGGGCTTAATGCATCTGCGAAAAGTTCAACTCAGGTACGCAGTCCGCGCAGGCTGACCTGGGTCGAAACTTTGCGCTAGTGATCAATTTTCTGTATGTCCAAGGACCAGTCTACCTCATGATTAAGTCGGTTGTTAAAAGAAAGTGATTATAATGGATCCATAATTATCTGATGACATGCTTGGTGTGATGGATCACGAATATGCACTAAACCCTTTTTTTCTAGAGCATGGCTCATATATGTATGATCATGAAATTAATTTATTGTGCGGAAATACCATATCTAATTGCATTTTTGAAGATATAAATCTTACACAGATTTATAGCTTTTTACATCTTTAGCTTTGAAAAACGAAACGGACAAACATGATAATCGTTTAGTAGTGAAATGCACGATGATCTTCCGAATTTAAGGATTTTTACCATTTAACATCTCACAGAAAATTGAATGGTGCAAATCCAAGATCAGCTGTATTGTCTTTCTAGGTTGATCTTTATCTACACCATCCATGAAAACGACTCGACTGTTGTGCAAAAGGGTTGGAATTTCGAATACGTATGAACAACATTACTTTTTTTAGTTTTTACCAACCGATCCCATGTTTACTAGAAAACGCAATTAAGCAGCATTTTATCCTTCTCTCGCAATGTTTCTTGCCCTTGAAAGATAAATACCACCATCCAAATCAAATTCAATTTGGCGTCTGCAAATGCTTTCAAATGGGACAATTCTAAAGAATTTTGTTGACTGGTAACGAGTTAAATAAAAAAAAAATGAATAAATAAAAAAGATCTACTTGATATGTCTATATATAATTTTTGGCGGATGTAGATAGGTGTATGTAAAAGATGAATCATTAACGAAATATCCAAAGAAAAAATAGTACCAACCTCAGACGACTTCCTCCCGCCTGGAAGCTGACTGCCTCCAAGAAAGATTGTGGCAAAAGGGGAAGTCTCTCGTTATAAGCAATTTCTCCCGTTACCAAAATGTTTTCTGTTTTAGTTACAAGTACATCTCCATCATGTTCATTTTCTCTGAGTTTATCCATAAGCCACTATACCCGACTTAATGGACTCTAAAGGGAAAATGTAAATCAAGATCAGACTGCGCAGAGCGTGTCTTCTGATCTTTGATCCTGACCTGCTAGATATCTTCTCGACAAAAACAAAATGTGAAATTGCAATATTTAGTTTGTTGCCAGTGACCTCAAGCCAAACCCCCGTAGCTCAGTCGGTAGCGTACAGGACTTGAGATTAGAAGGTCGCTGGTTCGATCCCCGGCTTGGCCAATTTCTTTCCGAGGACTGATGATAGTCATCTTCATTCCTCTTTCACCGCTGACCATTGTTTCGACGATGGTTATGTAGGAAAGCAGCCAGTGGCTTGGAAAGAATATTGTGGGGAGTACTGGTAAAAAAAAAATTCCAGGAAAGTATGGATAGGTGCACTGGCCGTGATATAACTGAAATAATGTTGAAAACGGCCTTAAACACAATACAATACAATACAATACAATACAATACAATACAATACATAATGACCTAAAATTTCCATTGAACCTTACAATCTCGTTTATACTGACAGCATTTGCAAGCGATAAATCAAACGTGCTATAAACACTTGACTTTGCCTTTGAAAGGGTAGAGAACTTTGTGGGAAAAGGAGAAAATTCTGGTTACCGGCAGCAGCCGGAATCGAACTACTTCGCCATTTGGCGGGAATATAACGTCATTGTTACTAAGACGTACGGAAAGTTTTATGGTTTCCATGTTGAAATAACAACAAGAAATGCAGCGAAAACTTTTCAAAATCAACAACATTGTGGAAATATTTTTATAAACTGTCTTACTATCACTTACGATGTAAATGTCACAGAGCTATTTGCTTGTGTATGTACACATTTCAAACTTTACTACATCTGTAAGCATGGATCCGTGAACGGTATATAGGCTTAAGGGGAAGATGCTAGATACGTGCTTGTCTGCCATTTGTTTTATGTGATTTAATACCAGGTAGAATCTTCATTTGTATTTATGGATTATCGTTTTAATCAAACTCGCCAATGTGCGCGTCACATAATTTTAGTAAGCTCGTTGAATAAAAATGATAATACATAGACTCTCATATTAGATTCTCTATGTCTAATGTTTTTGGCTCCTAGGTTACTTCGGGTATATCAACAATTTCTATACCAAGATGACTTCTCCTGACATATGTCGTTAACAAATTATCAATGTAGTAAGATTATAAAGGGGAAAAAAATTAAAATCCCATGATTAATTATAGTACAGGTTTCAGACGTCACAAACGACAATAAATTTGTCATAAGTAAAATGTTAAATTGATCGATTACACATACGTAAGTTTCTTATTACACGGATCTTATCAGAAAAAGAGGCTTTTTCCAACTTCTTTCAATACTTTTCATTCACAAATTCATTACAAAACCCACATGTGACAAAGAAAGTAATCTAATAACACGGAAATACCATTTAATACCAATTACAATCGAAACAAAGAAATGCATACGATTTACAGCTGTCATAAGAAAAAAGCAAACGACTAAGAATATATAAATATTAATAATCAGCTAAACATTTGATGTGGCTATATTATTCATCGAGGATGTGACCCTTGTACATTCATCCTTAAACAGCTTAAATGAGCCATGCTCTGGCAATAGGTGGTTTAATTGCATCTCCATGATACATCATACTGTACCTAGCAAGGCATCACATAATTATGGATAATTATGAATTCTTAGAATTCTTTTGTTTAACAACCGGCTGAATCATGACGTAGAATGAACCTTGGACATACAGAAAATTGACCAATAACAAGTTTCGACCCTTTTCAGCCTACATTGAAATGGCTCACATATACTCATATATACTCTGTTGCAAAAGAAAGGGTGCACTTCGATTTTATAAAAAAAAAACTGTATTATTTGTTCCGGAAACATATGATATCTGGTATCAAATTTTTTAGAAAAGTGTGCCAAAATTACTTTATTGCTTTGTTTAGGGATATTTGCTGGTCAAAGGCAATGGAGGTCAAAAGCAAAAGTTGAAAGTCGATTTCAAATAATGGAAGTCCAAAAGAGTGTTTTTTGAGGTGTTAACTGACATTCTGAAGGCTACGTTCATTCAATATCGATGCAAGCGTTGAAACGGCGGCGCATAGATGTGACGTACCAACGAACGACGTTATGAGTAATGTTATCCAATTCCTAAATGAGAGCGTTTCGGAGGTCATTCAGATCGTTAGTATCAACTCTTGACCTAACCCTCAGACCAAGCTCATTCCAGAATGCTCAATACGGTTCATGTTTCATATGTTGCAATATTGGCAAAAAAGAAATAAGGCAGATCTGAAGAGATAACCAGTGGTTGAAAGATAGGGGATAGATATATATAGGACAAAGTATAGTGGAAAGAACGGAGGGAGAAGAATTAATTAAGGATACCAAATTTGTATATGAGCCATGCTTTGTGAAAAGGGGGCTTAATGCATCTACAAAGAGTATCGACCAGGTCAGCCTGCACAGTTCGGGCAGGCTGACCTGGGCCGAAACTTCTTGCCATTGGTCAATTTTCTGCATGTCAAAAGACCAGTGTACCTCATGACTCAGTCGCTTGTTATACGAAATGGATTTCATGGATCCATGATCATGTGATGACTTGCTTGGTATGGTGCATCACGGAGATGCATTATGCCCCATTTTGATTCTCATATACATTTTTGTGCCATTTAATTTTTATCGTTCTGGTCTTAAAAAGAATAAATTTACTCTCGGCGACAGCATCACCGACCTAGATCGCTCAAAACTTAAGACAAATCCACCTGACGCCGATTTGCGGCTGGCCACTGAAAACACCCTTTCAGAAAGAGAATCGGTGTCAATGCTCCTTTCCCCACGGTGTTTTCCAAAAGTGCCAGCTGTTAATTGAGTATCTTACCTCCTCCCTGTTCACAGCATAATTATATGTATTGTCACGTATGACTTGAACATCATTATACATAAGTATTAAAATTATACTGCGCTTTCATTCATATTTATGACTGAACTCTTGTGCATGTTGTTGTCATTAAGGTAAAATAACAGCACAATATGATGATGTACACAGCCTTGAACTTGAACCTCTTTAAGCTAAGTTACTGATTGCAATTATCCGGATCACTACGCAACATTTTGTTGATACTCTATAACCCCTTTAACCCCATGCAGCGTCATTGGCAAAAAATGGGACTTTTACAGGCGGTATTGGTTACGATCAGACTACTGTTATGCTGTGTTTTAACTTTGGGGTTGATTTCTGTATATCTAAATACAATAAGATGTCCAGGCCATCAATTTATTCTGTCTTTGTAAAAGTCATCAAACGTATACTTTGTCCGTGAAACGGACGCATCTTACACCATTTTAGACTTAAGCAATATTAACCAATGAAATTAGTTTAAACATATTTTATTCAGTATATTTCCATATGTTACATCGAGTACAACAAAGCATTACGAAAAGGATTAGAACGGAATCATAAAATCTTATATAGTACCACTCCCTAAAAACAGTCATGTGATATAACAAGTAGAGTAAGTCAAATAAAATGAATAAACACCAAAAAATTAAACTGATAGTGAAGATTTCAGAGAGTGATTGTAAGAAAAGAAGTATAAAGAATGGAATGATTTTAGGAGACTGAGCAGAGGGAAGGGAAAAATTGAAAATTAAATTGTTTATGTGTATCTGTGTCCGCGGTTGTACAGTGTGAAAAAAAGAGGCACCGTCGGTAGATTCAATATAAATTAAAACTCGAGCGAATCTACCACTACTCTCAATAAAAACATGAACTGCATTAAATATTTTCTTTTCATTTTCTGCAAGGGAGGGATTGTTGTCACCAAACAGGACGGTATCAATATTATAATCAGATATTTCACTAATACATTGTCTGAATGCTACCCTGATATTACGATATAATCTGCAATCGAAAAAGTAGTGTGTACTAGATTCTATTTCCCCGCAATTACAGAAAGGGGTTTCTACAATATTTTTCCAGAAGAGGTGTTGTTTTTATTCACTACATTTATTTCTAAGACGAGTATGTATAACCTGCAGTCTTCTTTCCCCATAAAAAAACAGTTTATAGGGAACCGGTTTATCGTTATCCAACATGTGTTTAAAAGATGAGAAAGAGTGTGTCTCTCTTGTAGATTGTGGCAAACACTTCCACTTATCTACTGCTGAAGGTAGAAACGATTTCATATATGAACCAATGAAATTATAGTTTCATAACAAGATCAACCAATGTTTATTTAATCCAACTGGATAACAGATAAAAATCTACACTTGGCAAAATGTTGTTAAATATCTTGAAAACGGCCTTGAACTTTGAATTCTTTGATCTAGTTTATTGATACGGATTATACGGATAATTTACTTACAGTAATTGTCAACGTTGCTTCAGCCCTTCAGTGTCATTGACAACAAATGCAGCTTTTGCAGACGTCATAGATCAAGTAAAGACTTCGCAGAATATCAGATATGAGCAGTTTTACAGAAACGAAACAACACAGAATCAGCAGTGTTATCTTTAATCTGAAGTACACAATATTTCGTGAAATGAAGGCAGCCTTGAACTTGAAATTCTTTGTGCTATTGATTGCAATTATCCGGATAATTGACGAAACACACCCATTGTTTATACTTTATTTTTCCTTTTACCCTTTTGGCTTAATTGGCAAAAACAGTTGCTCTTGCAGAAATCATAGATTTAGATCCGACTGCGCAAGCTGTGCAGTCTGATCATATTCTATACCATCTTTTTTTAATCAGTCTTAGATCTTAGTTCTATACGATCCTTGTTTTTTATTAATCAAGCCTGTAAAATAAAAACCTCCTGAGTATCAGTAAATTGTATTTTCAGCATTCAAAAGATGTCGAGTTTATATAAATAGCACAGAAAGATTTTGTCTTTCATCAAACAATCCGGTGTTTTAACGATCCTGGGTAGAAGCCTTTTAACCCGTATCCTGCTAATTAAGATGAAACTTTCGAGCCGATAGTAATCAAAGTGCTGAAGGCCTGGGTTCAGAACGGGTGAAGATGTAGAAGATGAGGCCCAGAAGATCCGAGTTGCTATCAAATTTGTACAGGCTTAAAAACTGCTATCACATTTGTACAGACTAACGAAAAAAAATATCTACATGTCTCACACTGACAATCTGTGGAGTTGCCAACAGAATGGAGAAACATAAACTTATAAAGGCCAATATAATGAGTACTTTTGTATAGCCTTGGCCTCATGGTCTTTATGGATTGAAAGGAGATAATTTTCAAAGGATTTTCTGTTTCCTATTTTCTTCCTTTACGCTGCTTTGGCAACAAATCAAAATGGTTACAAACCAGAATGAGCAGCGTGCAAAAAATTGCTGATAGAGGACAAGTCCAGGGAACATTCCTGGAAAGTGCAAAAAATCCACAATGGCTGAGCAATGAATAATATTTTTCTTTCATTTTACTCAGTCTATAAGCTGAAATAGTAACCATGTCCTCTGAGCAATGACAAGGAACAACACAAAGCCTTTAAAGGCTAATATCACAGAGCATGATTCGGTGTCTGAGAAGACAATCTTTTAGATATTTCTTTTTATTTTTGCATTTTGGTTTCTATGGCAACAAATAAAAAGACGTCCGTATTCGGGCGCCAATGCTCGGTTGATTTTCAGTGAAAACACAAAGTTGAAAAAGGGGCATAACCTGATATTACTTACCCTTATTGTTTATGTTTTCTTTTTGATAGTTAACAACTTGTCCAAGTTTTAAGTAAACATCTACAGTAATAACAAAGATATTGTAAAATGTCAAAGATTTTGGATGACGACGACACAAACGACGAAGATGATGACTCTAGGGCTATGAAAATACCATGTCTCTAAAACAGCTGAGCTAAAAGTTGTTGATCGAAAAGGGGGCATAACTAAAATAATTTGCCCAAAATATTTTGGTGGTTACCTGCCTATGTTGTACTGATATAAATCCCCCTTTTAATAGTTAACAAAAAATCCAAGTTTGAAGTAAATATCTTTATTAATGACAGATATGATGTCACTTTTCATTTTTCCAACTGAATTCTAGTGCATGTTGTTGTCATTAAAGTATATTGACAGCACAATATAATAATGTACAATATGATGATTTTCCCATTGAAAGTCTATGGAATCTATAAGTTGCCATGATCAACCAAGTTGAAAAGTCGATTTTCGTAAACAAGAGGTCCGTTGGATCTAAAGTCCTCATCTGAGTAAAGTCATCTAGGATTGATAAATTTGAAGAGCTTCTGGTTGTGATTATGGAAAACGCAAATGAGCCATGCTCTGAAGAAAAGGGGGTTTATTGCGTCCCCGTGATATATCATTCCAAACGAGCCCTCATATATTTATGGATCAATAAAATCCATTTTGTCGAGCAACCGACTGAAATATGTGGTACGCTGGTCCCTTGACATACAGAAAAATTGCCAAAAGCAAAAGGTTTCGACCCAGGTCAGCCTAAATACATATGGAGATTAAGATCAGGTAGCATTGAATGTCAAGTCTGATCTTCGATATAAAACAGCCACCAGTTACTTAACACTTTACACACAATCCCTAGTTTTAAGGACTCTAAGGATTATTATTATTATTTTATTGTTTTTCCTCCAAAATGGCGAGCATTATACAACAATAATAAAAAAAAAAAAAAAAAAAAAAAAGAAAAAATAAGAAAGAAGAAAATTATGAAGTGTATGTCAAGAGGAAGAGAACCAATGTACGACCAAACTCCGACCCGAAAAAGACCCTTGCATTAAAAAGACGAAAATGCAAAAGCCCCTTCCCTGGTCAGAATGCGGGAGCACATTGTTATAAACCCAGAGTACAAAAGTGAATAGTTAAAAATAAGTAAAAGGAAAATAAGAATCAATGAGGGGAACCTTGCAACGAAAACGAAACACAAGGCAAACATGAGCCACACATTAATTAGAAACTAATCTTATCAAGGCTTGCATCAATAAGCAGACGCCTAGAATAAATCCATTGATTGAATAAATAAGTGGATAAATCTACTGTATAGCAGAATTAACCAGACAATCATTCAATCAATCGATTAAAAAAAAAGTGCTCGAGTTAGCGATAGATAAATAAACATTCACAGTAATATAACGAGACAAGAGAGGCAAAAAATGGATATGTCACAGATGGTTGGGCATAGGGGCTGAAGGAATTAAGATAATAACTTAAAGCTGTGATGCATAAAGCATAGAGCTATTACACGAGGAAAAAGTTCCAAAATTTTCCAAGGATGGGTATAAAAACTAGCAAAAGCCTATGATTAATATCATTATCATCCAATATGTTTCGAAGACCTGAGAATAAAGCTTACAACAATACCATTATTACTCAGGCTCCTAAACCTCTGATAGATGCATTCATTTGTCTGCATTGAGATACAGTGAAATAATTCAAACCTCAAGCTCTCTGTAGAAGGGCATTGCAATAAAACATGTTCACATAACGATACTGAAAAATGATTTTTGCAGTAATGACAGAAATTTGTAAATGAGTCGCTATAAAATTTAGCTATCATCTTAACACAGTTGTTGCAATGCTTGGCTATCACTGGAGAGGAGATAGACCTACTTAATTCCCATAGTTCACTATGAAGAAGTAATTGTGGTTTGATGTATAAGAAACTCGATAGATGACTGTCGGTCTGAACCCTGGTTAACCAAGTAGTACTTGTTTGCCCATTAATGACATTGCGAGAAATTCTTTTCCATTGAGATTTTGTAGGAAAAAGGCCTGTGGCCATGTAACGCTGTAAATAATCTTCCAGCGAATACTTGCGGAGAATACCTAGAATATCTGGGATAAACCCAAGCTTAACGGAAGTACCACGCATAAAAAAAGAAAAGAGCCTATAATTAAACAACTTTTTACATACGTGTAAGCTCGGGGTACGACAAATTTGGCCCAGAAATAAAAGTTTCCTATAATCGACCTCAGATTCGATAGGTAAAACACCGGCCAGACCAAGACAAACATCGGTTCTAGTATACGCCGGTAAATTCTGAGTATATTTGACGCAGAACCTATGTGCTCTTTCTAACTGAGCTGACTGCGTTTTGTTAATTTCTGACCATAATTCACAGCCATAGAGTGCTTTTGGTAGAACAATAGACTTGTAGAGTTTAAAGGACGTTAAGGGGCGAAGACTATTTTCATGCACTCCAACATTTAATAAACCTAAAAGTGTAGATTTCAGCTTGTGACAGGAATCATCAATGTTGACAGAACTTTTCATAAACTTATTACAGACTATGCCCAAATGAGTATAATCCACTACCTCATTTACAACGCTATCGCCCAATCGCCATAAACGATTAGCGATAAAATGTTTGGGTTCATTAAAGACTATAACTGCACACTTGGATGGGTTATACATGTAGCGCCACTTTACAGAATAATTAAAGCATATATCCATCATCTTCTGCAGACCATATTTAGAGAAGGATACTAAGATCATATCATCGGCTACGCTCAGGGAACTACAATCAGCACCCGCAATACAGATACCATATCCAGACGTCTCGAGCTGACGGATAAGGCCATCTATGTACACTAAATACAAGAATGGACTTGTGATCCCCCCTTGACGGGTGCCTTGTAAGACTGGAAAAGAGTCATTAGATGTGGAATTTCTAAACCGAACTGAACTATTGAGTCCAGTATACAAGTTACGTAAACACTTCAATGTTTTCAAATCAAGACCGTAATTGAGTAACTTGTAAAAAAGGCCGTTTACCCATACCTTGTCAAAGGCTTGTTTACAATCCAAGAAACAGACATAAAGTTTACTTCTATTTTCTTTTGAGAAATGAATGAATTCTCTCAAGCAAAAGAACGACATTAAACAGCCAATACCACGCTGGAACCCCCCTTGCAAACAGTGTGGCCTTAGCGACGCTGTTGCTTGCATACGGCGCAATAACAGCTTTTCAAAAAGTTTCAATATGCATGAGGTAAGGGTAATAGCACGATAACTATCAGGGTCTTTACGGTTCTTTTTTCCACCTTTAAATACGGTAACAATAATGCCCCTTTTCATGGCCAATGGAACATAAGAAAACTGTAACATAACGGAAAGTAGTTTGGCCAAGACCTGATGCGAAAGCTCATTACCAAAAAGTATGTGCTCGTAACATATACTATCTGCCCCAGGGGATTTGTTCCGTTTAACGGTCTGTAAAAGATCAGGTAGCATTGAATGTCAAGTCTGATCTTCGATATAAAACAGCCACCAGTTACTTAACACTTTACACACAATCCCTAGTTTTAAGGGCTCTAAGGATATAGCTTCGTGAAAACCTTTCGGAAAAAGAAGAAAATGCTCTCTTTTTTCCTACAATATTTTCTGCACTTTCACAGCCAATAACCAACATTTCAGCTAAATTTAACTTGCTGTCCTCAAATGTTTTCAATTTCGACAAGTCTAAAATTTCATCGTTTTTTTTTTTTTTAAATTAACTGATTTTCAATTGCTCATGTTACAAACCGAGATGTCTTATCTTGACAGGAAGAAATAGAGCATATATAACAATCAAATACACAGTTATAACTTCATACACGAGGTAATTTTACGATAATTAAAATCTTACCGAGGTTTTGAGACACCTTTTTCAGAGAAAGAGCACACCGTCTGCCTAAAATACGCTATCAGTATTTGTCATTCACATGGTGCCTAGAAAAAGGACAAACGAACGATCCCGATTAGTGCTCGGCAACAGCACTCGTCACAACTCGGTCGATTGCGTACCTACATCTAAACATTTCATCAACGATCACCCGAGGTTTGCCAATTGTTTTTTTCACTGTTAAGCGCACGAATCTGCAGTTATGAATAACCTCACCAGAGCCCAAAATTCTCAGTCAACACTTTCGTACGATTAAAACCCCACATCTATCAAAGTTTGTTGTGGAATTAAACCTTACTTTGATGTTCAAATCGAAATATTTTTATCATTTTAAGGGGTGGTTTCTTTCAACGTAGTGAGATAGATTGCAGGCGGTACTTTTCACGTTTACTCGGGTTTCAAGCTCGGATGGACTTGAAATGTTGGTATACGATTCCTATGGCCTTGGGCTTGGCAGGCCAAGCCCAGGCCAAAAACCCAAATTTTCCTACTTTACAGATATTTTTGTAGGAGAGATACCTCCTTATCGGACAGTGTAGCGTACAGTCTGATCTTGATCTACACTGTCTGCAAAAGGTCAGTTGGTCGCTCCTAGCAGCCGAAGGGTTAACAGATCACTAGACTTACAATTACCGTCAAGATTTTATTGGTACGTAAGGTATGGAAATCAGCGTTTCCTTTTCTTCCCACAATATTTTCTACACGTTTAAAAGTAGATCACCATTGCCACGTGTCCTTTGTCGTATGCAAGTTCTTTCAATTTGGGAGAAGCATCTAAGAGTGAATAGAATTGAATCTCGAAGCAGCAGAGATATCCATATATCTCTTTCTCTTTCTAATGCTGGCCATTTTCACATGGTCATCAGAAATGGCCAATTGGATATGAGAGTAAGAACTTCCATATTTATTTTTCATATTTAACATAATTTATCGCCTTACTTCTCTCTTGTTTTAGTTTTCCTGGTACCATCACGTGTGTTGACGGTTCATAAAGGTTACTGCAAAGTCATCATTCTTAACCACAACATATTAATCAACACATCTCTTAATCAAACGTCTGGTCACCTGCTCGATAGCATATATTTTGTGGTTTGTTTGTTTCCTTTAAGGCAAGGTTGATGTCAATAATTATATATCTTTTATCGAAGATTCCTGAGTGACATACATGCACAAAGTCCCCCTACGTTTAGCTTTACCAGTTGACAGCAAGCAAGTGATCAATAAACATTTATTGTTATTATTGTTATCATTATCAAAACTAAATAGATGTAAAAACACAGCATGGTCAAGGTAATGCTAAAAGGACATGTTGTCTAATTCATTACTGAAATGTACACTGTAAAAAAAGTTCTGCATCCCCTCTGTATTTTTACCGACTTTGATTTTCTGACATGAATAATCATGGTGTAGATATAAGAATCCGGCTGTTGCATATACAACAGGCCAGTCTTTTGCCTATGAAATGAACTGAACTGGGGTATCCCTTGACCTCATGGTAAGTAGAACTTTTTTGCTTAGATATTGCTTTCAAATTTAAGATAAAACGAGAGGCTTTTAAGTATGGTTAAAACTGGGAATTCAGTGTCGAAATAAAACTTACCACAGGTTGAAAGTGACCTGCAGAGAATGGGCACACACAATCAGTCAATATTGCGTGCAGTCTTCGTTTCATGCCTTTTACAAAAGGGTGACTCAGCTCTATCAATAGCCGCTGCCAAGAGGTCGAGGGATACCTCAGTTCAGTTCATTTCAGAGGTTTGTTGGTGTATTCAGCAGCCAGATTCTATTTTCCAACCAATTTCATATCATTCAAGCCAGAAAATCAAACCCGGTAAAAACACAGGGGGTTCAACACTATTTTACTGTGTATACAATGAAATTGGCTGATAAAGTAACATGTTAATCTTTGGTGAATATCTGTATGTTTTACCCCAAGTTCATGACTCATGGTGTCTCATTTTGTCTTTTGACAAGTTTGCTTTTGATCCTTATTTTCCTGTTTGCTCCATGGTGTTTAACGTTTTTTAACACTTAACCACACAACTCCGAGTTTATCGACGGTGAAAGAGACGCCTTTTGAGAACAATTTGGGAAAGGGAGAAGCTGTTGGTAACTAGCATTTTCTCCTTTTTCCACAATGCTTTTTACCCTATCAAAGACAGAAATCATCATCTGAGCCACAGTTTATCTGTCGTCTGCGAATGAGCCGTGCTCTATGAAAAGGGGCTTAATGCATCTGCGAAAAGTATCGAACCAGGTCATCCTGCGCAGTCCGCGCAGGCTGACCTGGGCCGAAACTTTTCGCTATTGGTCAATTTGCTGTATGTCAAAGGACCATATTACCTCATGATCATGTTGTTGAAAAAAAACTATTATGGATCCATAAATATGTTAGGGCTTGATAGGTATCGCTCATCACGGAGATGCATTAAGCCCCCTTTTGCCAGAGCATGGCTCAAATGCTTTCGGCCCCGGTCCAGTCCAAACTTTGTCGTTTGGTAAAAGATTTAAAGCAGCATTTCAATCGATATACATCCATGCCTTAGCGGGTTTCTTCACCAGAAGAGTACATAACACTCTTTCCACTGTCCATGTCACTCGCGGCTTCTAAACATAGACGAAATCAAGACAATGTTTAGCTTTTCGAGGGCAAAGAATTATTTTGTAATGACTATCATCAAACCTCTAAAAAACCCAAAGCCCTTGGATTTACCACACAGCGTGTTACTACTGAGATATATGGGTCCTTGCTTTCTCTTTACATTCGAAAACGAAAAACAACTGGGACTGTAGTCACCAATAAGTCTTATTGTTTGTATATACTCCAAGACCTGCCAATTACAGTAGGCTAGACTTGGATTTTAAATTTGTAATTCACTTTAGAATGGTTCTTGACAGGGACTCTTAATGGAGATACAGTCATTTAAATATCTTTGGCAATGGATGGATAGGACGTGAGGAACTTCTAGAATTGTAGAATTTCTACTGTTGCTGGAATTTCTGCGAATGTTACATGATTTGGTATAATGTCTACTGTTATGAAAATTTTATTATTGTAGTTTTAAACGTCTCCATACCAAATGCCAGTCATCTTTGTATAGTCGTTATTTGAAATCCTTATTGTGCGTTGTTAACCTACATGTTTTCGTTGCTAGTTTAAGACGACACCATTTGTTATTGGAATTAGATCTACTTTTGTGTAACTACTTTCAACATTTGGCATACCTCGGATGATCCAAGGGATCATGATTCACACGCACCTAAATTATTCCGCCAAAAAGCGCCATACTGCATTTTGAATAATTTGACTTCTATGAAAAACATAATAGGCATAACTTTCACTAGAAATCGTTCTAAATACTTTTCTATTTACAAACAGTTTCTTATTCTTTTTATGTGTGTGTCTGATTTTTCAATTTTGATGGCAGATTCACTTAAGGGTTGACGAATCTATGCACTGTCGGGGTAGTTTTCTTGTCGTTGATTAAAAAAAAAATTAATGGACGCCGTAATGATAAAGACCATGTGACTGAAAGTAATTACAATGGAAATATCCTTGATGTAGTGACGGAATTAAATGAGTTGTCATGAGTGTATGTACAGTTCGACTACATATTTCTAAACAGCAACGAAAAAATGAAGGTAAAGTTTCGAAATCAACAACAAAACAAAAAAAAAAAAAAATCGAATTCCATGACAAATTCTGTGACGCTAAATATTTCGGCTAGTTCCATCTGACCGAGCGTGTTAGCCTAACAAAACAACTGTGCTTTAAATAATAGAAAAACAGCCGTATTTTTTACCCACCTTATGTTTTACACCCATTCACGAGTTTAAAGTTTATCCACGCCTGAGAGCCAGTGGTTCATCTGTATCGGATTGTAACGTATTGTCTATAAGATTAATTCTTGTTATACATTAGTTTTATATTAAGTTGAAATAATTTAACCCAAGATGACGAGACACCGTTATCGTAAACTTTGCGATACGTGATAAAAAAAAAACAACGGAATTTTCAACCTGAAGGAGCATGTGACAGGTGTCGATAACGTCGGTTTGATGATGGGACGAAAACAGGTGCTCAGTAGAGAGATCCGCTCAATTGTTTCAGTATCGGCTTCGAATCAAGGAGGGGACGTTTTTTGACTCTCAAAAATTATTTTTCTTGAATTTACTGGTTTTAACTATGGTGACAAGATCCTGTAGTCGACAAAGCAAGATAGAATCACAATGTCACGATATCTATCATCAGTTTAATTACATGTTCTTTCAACAATATATTTTTGATTAGTGAGTAATTTTGATTTGTTGTCACACCATTTAAAAATAGAGGTGTATTTCCTGTAATTCTGTTCCATTAAAGCATGAGGAAACAATGAAAGATGTAATGTAATTTTACGAACTATTACCCACATGCACTTTAAATTATTTTGGCGTCGCGAATAAATGAACATTTAAAAAAAAATGAAGTTTAATCTAAATGTCAACATCCTTGTCTGATTTTCTTTGCTGCCGATAGACATGAGAAAAATGCACAAGATATATAGGATCTGACAGATAGTTTGACATTTGAGATGAGATTCAATTACACGAGTCTAGAAAAACCTTTAACCCTTTCCCGAACGACAAATTTTGGACTGGTCCAAATTGAAAGAGTTTGCAGACGACAATTTTAGATTTGATGAAAGTGGCAGAAAGGTCCCAAAAAGGGTAGAAAACACGGTGGGAAAAGGAGGAATTGCTCATTACGAGCAATTTCTCCTTTTCCCACAGTGTTTTCAAAAGACTTGTACTGCAGACACGTGAAAACCAGGGCTTGTTTGGGAAAGGGTTAAACGAGCCTCTGACGACCTTGATAACAATTTTGTTGATGGGTAATTTAAAATTTCATCTCAAGAGGCAACGAATTTCAGTTTCCTTTTAGCACATCACATTATCTCGCTAATGCTGGGTCAGAATATGCAGAACCATAAATACTCAAGCGGTATTTTCCATAAACAAAGCCCAACTCATTTCGTTTGAAAGAGGTGTAAAATGATGTCAGATATGACGTCACACGGTGCTTATCTCAGACGTGTGTAAGATATAGAGGATATACAGGGTGTTTCATAATATCTGCCACCATTTTATACATCAAAAACTTTAACATAAAAAAGAAATTGTGTTTTTACATTTAACCATGTTATTGTACATAGAATAAAGTTTTATTTGATATATAACATGTAGGTATTACCCTTGTAAATACACGCAGTTTCAAAATTCTTTAAAATGTCAATTTTATAGAATGTGTTCTAAATGACGTCCATTCTGGCCAATAACGACGTCGACTCTGTGCCGGAAATTTCGGATTACACATGCACATGTCTCACTGCTTATGATCTTCATTTCTCTCTTGATTGCAGTTTTAAGTTCAGTTGTGGTCTGTGGGGAGTGCTTATAGACCCTGTCTTTAAGGTATCCCCAGAGGAAAAAATCAAGTGGGCTTAAATCCGGGGAGTTTGGTGGCCACTCACTATCTGTTTTCAATGAAATGAAGTTATCACCAAAGGTCTTTTGTATCCAGTCAATCACATTTCTAGCTGTATGAGGAGTTGCACCATCCTGCTGGAACCATGTGGTGTTTATATCAATTCCCTTACGTCTCAAAGCTGGTAGAAATTTGTTTTTAAGAATATTTAAATAGCGGTCTTGATTTACAGTCTCCACAGTTCCATCCTCATCCTCAAAAAAGAAAGGGCCAATTATGCCCTCAGAACTTAATGCCGCCCACACTGTAACCTTCTCAGAGTGGAGAGGTTTTTCAATATAAAATTCTGGCTTTTCAGTTCCCCAAAATATGGAATTCTTCTTATTCACTTGTGCATTTAGATAAAAGTGGGCTTCATCCGAGAACCATATCTGTCCCACGATATCATCATTTTCCTTTACCCATCTTGCAAATGACAACCTGCTTTCGATATCTGTTGGTTTGAGGTGTTGCATAATAGAAATTTTATATGGAGTCAGTTTTAAATCATATTTTAGCATTCTGTAAACACTTGAATGGCTGGCAATGTTAGTAATATCTCCAAATACCATTCTAACAGATTTTCTTGGTGTTTCTGTGATCACCGCTTTAACCTGTTCAATTGTCGCTTCATTCCGCACGGACTTAGGGCGACCCAGATTATTGTGTCTCCCATCTTCAATTGAGCCCATAACTTCAAATCGCTTTACAATTCTATGTATTTGTTTTTTATCAAGTTTACCTACATCTGGATACCTTTTCTGCATAGTTCTAATCACTGTAATAGGTGATTTAGTTTCATAATATAATTTAACAATTTCTTTGCAGTGATCCTTAGTTGGCGCCATCTTGGAAAACTGACCACAGGAAATGACGTCATAAATGACGTTATGACATTGATGTTTTCCATACTTTATTAGTCAAATAAAATTTTAATATATAAGCTTTCAAAGGGTGTACATATCATTGTTTTATCCTAATTAACTAAAAAGATATAAAACTTTGTAATGGTGGCAGATATTATGAAACACCCTGTATATTCTTTATTCGGTGAAAGATCGAAATTTATTTCATACATTTCGATAGTTTATCGAGAAATAATGGTGGATTATGGTTTGATATTTCATGGTTACGACGAGTGAAAATACCGATTTTATATTTTCTAACTCTTCAAATGATGGCGGGATCAGTAGTTCCTTCGCACTAGTTACCTAGGTTATCAGCGCGTGTCATTCAAATGGAGGGGAAATATGATGTAATTTACGGTATAGTTCTCGCGCTTTATGTAATATTGTAATGCGTTGATGTGTTGTTATGTGGCGGACAGGGGTACGCCACGGGAAATTACCGAAACCAATTGTACTGGATTTTAATGAACATTTCAACATAAAACGGGTTAGAAGCATGAAATTATCTTTTTTTGTTGGGGGGGGGGGGGGGGAAGATGGAAATTAATTTCCTGCTTTTCAGTAGTTTATCGAGAAATAATGATGGATTATGGTTTGATATTTCATGGTTACGACGAGTGAAAATACCGATTTTATATGTTCTAACTCTTCAATTGAAGGCGGAAACAGTAGTTCATGCGCACTAGTTACCTAGTAATCAGCGCTTGCCATTCAAATGGAGGGAAATATGAGGTAATTTACGGCTATATTTCTCGTACTTTACGTAATATTGTAATGCGTTGTTATGTGGGGAGGGTAAGCCACGGGGAATTACCGAAAACAATAATTATTGTACTGGATTTTGACAAAAGTTCCAATAAAATAGGTGTTAGAAGCATAAAATAAATAGAACATTTGTTTTTCTGAGGTGAAAGATTTAAATTTATTTTTACGAGTGAAATTCATCGGCTGCGCCTCTGAAAATATTACCGATGATGTTCACTCGATGAAGTAAATTTTGACCTTTCACCGAAAAAAAACAACTATCCTCTATTTATTTCATCTCGTGAATTTCATTGGTAATATTTTCACTCGTGGCTATATTACCGATGATGTTCACTCGATGAAATAAATTCCGATCTTTCACCGAAAAAAACAAATATTTTCTATTTATTTTATCGAGTAAAACTCCATCGGTAATATTTTCACGACAGTGTTCACGAGATGAAATAAATTTCGATCTTTCGCCGAAAAAAAATAAATTCTACATGTATTTATTTCATGCTTCTAACCCCTTTTTGTTGGGACTTCCATCAAAATCCAGTAAAGTTGTTTTCGGTATTTCCCCGTGGCGTACCCCTGCCACTTTACAACGCTTTACAATATTACGTAAAGCGCAAAAAGCATAGGGTAAATGAGCGTAAATTACGTCATAGTTCCTTCTATTTAAATGGCACGCGCTGTTTACCTTGGTAACTAATGCGCTGGAACTACTTTTTCCGCCTTCAATTGAAGAGTTACAAAATATGAAATCGGTATTTTCACTGGTCGTAATTATGAAATAACAAACCACAATCCACCATTACTTCTCGATAAACTACCGAAAAGGATGAAATAAATGAGTATTTTACTCCGAAAAAGAAGGAAGATTACGTGGGAAAAGAGCCATAGCCTATACGTAATAAATATGAGTAGTCAGATTAAAACTTTATATACTTGTATTAACCCTGTACCAAATATTCCCTGGGAAAAGAGGTCTTTGAAAACATTTTTGGAAAAGGAAAAACATGCTGATAATCAGCATTTTCTCCTCTTTCCACAATCTTTCCTACCCTTACAAAATCATATTTAATCATTTGCATCAAATTTAAGTTTTCGTCGAAAGCGAAAGCTTTCAATCTGGAAAGGTCTAAAATCTTGTCGTCTGCCAACGAGTTAAAGCATTTTTATTGGTTGAGAAGATTGAATAGAAATTGTTAAAATCGACCGTCATGAAGCAAAATGCACGTACATGTAAACTTTCCGAAATATTTGAGCCATACTCTGCGCAGGCAGACCTGGGCCGAAACTGGGCCGCTATTGGTCAATTTTCTGTATGTCCAAGGACCATTCTACCCCATGATTTAATTGGTTGTTAAAAAAGTGACTATTATTGATCCATAATTATATGATGGCTTAATTGGTATCATGCATTACAGAGATGCATTAAGCCCCATTTTGCTAGAGGATGGCTCATTTAAGTGTTTTACAGTTGGACAAGATTTTAGTGCCTTCAATTCTTTACGAAACGATAGAATTTTCGACTCGTCCATGTTGAAAGCATTTGCAGACGACAAATAAAATGTGGCTTAAATTGATTGGATTTATCTTTGAAAGATTATGATACACTGTGGGAAAAAAGTGCATTTTCTCTTTTCCCACAATGTTGCCAGAAGCCTTCTTCGGGATCGTAAATACACGGGATAGTTTTGCAGAAGCAAACCTTTCCCCCCAACCTACCCCATCCCACCCCAACCTCACCCACCCCATCCGACCCATCCCCCAAAAAGGAAAGATATCAATTAAAAATGAATCGCGATGTCAATTTATGAAATAATTATATACATTTGTAATTACTTTTTTAGGCAGAAGCACACCTTGCCCCCCTACTCCCTCCCTTTCCCCGCCCCGACCCCCCCCCCCCCTAAAAAAAAAAGACAATCAAAAATAAAGCTGCGATGTCAATCAAGTACATAAATGTATCAAAAGGTTTTTAATTTTCTATGTATTTCTTTATTTTATGAGGTTCGTTGCAATTTCCTCTCCTCCCAAGTTTAAAAACATCAATTTTGTTACAAATATAAATCAGAACAAAATTGCCAACAAAAAGTACAAGTCACGAAATTGTCACAAGTTTACCCTTTAAAATCGAACATAAACGATATTGATAATCACAATAAATCTTTTATCACGAAAATACCAAATACTTAGAATTTAAATATCAACATTTACAACGTTGAAATAATGTACAGTGTCAACCCTTGTTCAGGAACCACATATTGGCGTTAAACCTTCAACGTGTTAAGTAAGTTAACTCTGTACCACACAACAAAATTTTAGACTGTTCTAAATCCAAAGCATTTGCAGAAGAAAAATTAAATGTTGCACAAATTTTGAAATTTGTCTTTGAAAGGGTAGAAAACATTGTGAGAAAAGGAGAAAATGCTGGTTACCAGCATTTTCTCCTTTTCCCACAATGTTTCCAAAAGTTCTTTTTTGTTGGGGGTCGTTAAAACTCGGGATTGTGAGGTAAAGGGTTAAATGAAACTTGCAAACCGACAGCAAAAACCCGACTTTTGCTGTTCCATATATATTTTTAGAGAAAATTATCTCCTTATCGGACAGTGTAGATCCAAGATCAGACTGCACATTCTGTGCAGTCTGATCTTGATCTACACTGTCCGCAAAAGGTCATTGAGTCGCGTTTAGCATCCCAAGGGTTTAAAAATGTGTACAAGTAAAGGTGAACCCTTTCGACTTACATTGCTTCTTGCCCACAATATAGATAAAGATCAGAGCCTGCACTTTCCTACCATTCTTAAGAACATTCTCAGTCTTATTCTCCAGAATTTTCCAAGTTTGAAAGTGACACAATTTCTGACTGGCTAAACCATTTTGCTTAGCCAATCAGAAGTTGTGTTACTTCCAAATTTAAAAAATCTTGGAGGATAAGACTAAGAATGTTCTTAAGAATGGTTGGTGAATACGGACCCTGACTGCGAAGAATATGGTAGATTTTATATTTTCACTCTCCGAATTTTGTTTCCAAGATACTGAATTGACAAAATACAACTGAAAATCGAAGTATCTTTGGAATCTTTAACTGACCTAAAAAAAATCAATTCCATCTATCCGTCGCCATGATTGTTAAAACATTTAATCCTTTACCACACAATCACGACCTAAAACGACCTGAGGGCGAAGGCCCCTGAAAACATTGTGGAAAAAGGAAAAAATTGCAAATAACGAGCACTTTCTTCTTTTCTCGCAATATTTTCTTTGTCAAAGACGAATCCCATCATTTGAGCCTCATTTGATTTGACGGCTGCAAATGCTTTCAGGGATTTGGACGAGTCCAAAGTTAGGTCATCTGATATAGAGTTAATTGAACCAGATTTCGAAGAGTTCAGACTAAGATTAGACTGCACGTTGGTCTAGACTCTTCGTAAAAAAGGATGAAAGGTTGATAAGGAACCAGGAATGCAGGATGGAATTTACTCTTTGAGGTAACCTTTCCCATGCGTTGACGTTTATACGCCATTAATTTGTATACATGCGAGTTTTTAACGTCGTGATTTTTTTCTAACGTAACGTCAAAAGTGAGCGATAGACGACGTTTACGCTTCGCCGATCGAGACTTTACTTTTAACAATTTTGAATGGATAAAAAATAAAAGATCGACAGAGAGAAATGTATATATATTTACTTGATTGTTTCACGAGTTTAATTCCAGTTTTGTTCCGGCGCTTGTCCGGTGAATGTTAATTTTCGTGTTATTTAATTGTACGGTCTTAAAAATGTGTGAGCGCCAATAGGTAGACTGTAGTTGAAAATATATATATATACTCTACCATTTGACAAGAAACATACTTGTCTGTATAGTTATAATTCGGAAATATTGTTTCGATTATTGCTGTAAGTAGCCTACTGTCATTAGCTTTTAATTGCGAGGAATTTACATATGAGCCATGCTCTGTGGAAAAGGAGGCCTAATGCATCTGCAAAAAGTATCGACCCAGGTCAGCCTGCTTAGTTCGCTATTGGTCAATTTTCTGCATGTCCAAGGACCAGTTTACCTCATGATTCAGTGGCAATATGGACTTTATGGACCCATGATCATGTGATCACTTGCTTGTTATCATGCATCACAGAGATACTTTTAAGCCCCCTTTTGCTACAGCATGGCTCATATACAAATGTACCACGAAAACTGTGTTTAGTGCCAAGGCGTTGATTTTCCAGCTCTGAAACACCACATTACTTTTAACACTTAAGCTGCTGAATAAATGGCACACAAATTTCTGCTCAATACTAAACGCCCAACCGTTGCGGTTTCAAAGTTGATTTCACCGAAAAGAAAATATCGTATCGGACAGTGTAGATCAAAGATCAGACTGCACAGAACGTGCAGTCTGATCTTGACCTACACTTTCCGCAAAAGGTCAGTGGGTCGCGATCAGCAGCTTAAGGTTTAATAGTAAATCATCTTCGTAAAATGGCTTCCAGACACGCATTCGGAAACATGTGAAATCTTTGTGGCAAAACTTTTTTTAACAGTAATTTTGACGAGAAATCAACAGATCAAAGAAGCATCGATTGAAACTATATTACGAAATAGAGCCATTCGCTTTATCGAAAGAAAACCTTTTGGGACAAAATACCGACTGGATAATTAAACATAGGCTTTCTATTCAAACAAGTAGAAGCAAACAGTTTTTGTTTTATAGACAAATAAATACAAACTGCAAAACGAACTGTCTGAGCAATGTCGCTTTTCCTCTTCTTCTTTGTAGAACATCAGCTTTCGTTCTATGAATGTTAACATCTATTATATGTATGAAAATATTAGAAAAAATAGCCATGCTCTTTGAAAAGGCATCTGCGATAAGTATCAACCAGGTCAGCCTGCGAAGTCCGCGCAGGCTGACCTGTACAGAAACTTTTCGCTATTGGTCAATTTTCTGTATGTCAAAGGACCATTCTACCTCATGATTCAGTCGGTTGTTAGACAAAATGGACTTTATCTATCCATGATCATGTGATAACTTGCTCGGTAGTATGCATCATGGAGATGTAATAAAGGCCCTTTTGTCAGAGCATGGCTCAAATAATGATTTACAGAACTTACGGCACATCTTCAAAGGCTTTTACTTAGATATGTAAAATGAAAATCAAAATCAACTAGACAGGAGGTATGTCTGATCTTAGGTCTGCTTTGTCTGATATTTTTTGAAATGTACTGCTGACAACAACATTGTAACGACTTATTTCGTTTGGGCAAGTGGGTTTTTTTTTTTCTCAATATTTTTCTGTGAAAATCTGACGACGTTTAGTAACGGTTTCGGTGCGGTGCCTTAGTTGACAGAACTTGTAATATATTTAAAGGTCGAAGATTCGGGTCCCGTGACAGCAATATGAAATGTTTGTTTTTTCAGTGGCTTGCGGAAAAATGAATTGTAAAACTAGAATTATGGTTGGCAACTTTAATTCTAGATTTCAGATTACTCTTTTTACACACCGTACTGTATTGCACTGTCAGACTCATGATAATGTTCATACCTGTAAAGATACTTTACATCTATACTCATTTTCAGCCAGTTTTTTACCAAATTTATTTTTATTTTATGAAACTATAATAATTCTTGTATCTTCATGCCAAATGTTGCCCCTGACGGCTGCAAGGCTGCACAGATTCCGATGGATAGAAAATGCCTTCCAAGAAATCACTTTTGTCGTTTCCAGTTTTAAATGGGGACAAAACCTTTAGGTTTCTCTATCCCTTACACCAAATTGATTGGTAATTTTATTATTGTTTACAAAGCTGACTAAATTCTGAGCCATTTTACACACTTTCATGTTTTACTAGCTGTAAGGATGTGTCTTTAAATGGTGTGAATAAAAGTTGCCTACAATTTGACCCCCGAGTCGGTTACTTTTGGCCTGTGATTGGCCTTTACCATCTAGATCTATGTAAATTTACATATTTTCATTGGTTGTCTTAGATAGCAAAATAATGAAAGGCTTTGTATCACTTTAAGGTTTCTTCTTCACTCCGTACAGCTCTAAAAGTAAGTTACTTTATCTAGAGAAGTTAATATGTAGAATCTTTCGTCGTGCCGACTTTATACACGAAATAGGAATACGAGTAGAAAAAAAAAACAGACTATTGAAATTAAACATAGGCAATGTTAACTTAGAGAAACGTCCAGGGTCCGTATTCACCGACCATTCTTAAGAGTATTCTTTGTCCGATTCTCAAGAATTTTCTAGATTTGAAAGTAACACAAGTTCTGTTTGGCTAAACCATTTGGTTTTGCCAATTGGAAGTTGTGTTACTTTCAAATCTAGAAAATTCTGCAACTTAAGACTAAGAAAATTCTTAAGAATGGTTGGTGAATACAGACGCAGATTATCATTTCAAGATATAACCCTTTACTAAACAACCCCAGTTTTAACGACCCCCAAAAGGAAGAAAGATTCTGAAAACATTGTGGGCAAAAGGAGACAATGCCGGTAGCCAGCATTGCCTCCTTTTTCCACAATGTTTTCTATCTTTTCAATGACAAATTCCATCATTTGCGACACATTTCATTTGTCGTTCGGTCTTGAATTTCGTCGTTTGGTCTTGAATTTCGTCGTTTGGTAAACAGTTAAATGTCTTTTCTCTTCAGTAATTATATTATTTACTTTGAATCCCATTAATTAAACTCATGTCGTCATAGTCCTTAAACCTGACATTAATGATGAGTCACAAAAAGTGACTTTTCAGTTGAACAATAAAAATGTTAATACTGATAATGAATACAATAAATATCTTAAAATACCAGCCTAGCATTTTGTAAAAGGATAATTGTATCTCTTTAGAACAATAATTTATCCAATAACGATTTCACGCACTCCTCCCCCACCCACACCTACCTGTCTGTCTGTCTCTGTCTGTCTCCCCTCCCTCTCTCTCTCTCTGTCAGCTAATTATCTCTTATCTTTTTTGTAACATATCTGTATCTCTAAGAAAATTCTTTGAATATCGGTTTTGACAAGTAGACATTCAGATGCTCTGGCAAAAGGAGATTTAATGCATCTCTCTGATGCATTGTACGAATCAAGCCATCATAGGATTATAGATCCACAAAATCCACTCTGTTTAAAAACCAACTGAATCAAGAGGTACACTGGTCCTTTGACATACCCGAACTTGACCAAAAGCAAAAAGTTTCGGCCCAGGTCAGCCTGAGCAGGCTGACCTGGGTCGATACTTCTTGCAGATGCATTAAGCTCCCTTTTCACAGAGTATGGGACAAATATTAATTTAAATTTCATGAAAATATTTGAGCAGCGCTTTGGCAAAAGGCGGTTTTATGCATCTTAGTGATACAATATACCAAGTATGTCGCAGCATGATATGGATCTGTCTCGTTTAAACAAAGGTGGCTGAACCACGGGTAGGAGTGATTCTTTGACAGAAAATTTAACAAATGTAAAAGTTTCGACCCAGGTCAGACTACCCCTTTTCACAGAGCATGATTCGTTTATTTGTTGCATATACACATACTCGTATAACAGTTTGCCTGTTAATGTACTGTTTAAATGCAACGTGTTTCAGTTGTATTCATTTCATAAAAAAGATGGATGTACAAACATACTCTTTTGATATTTAAATATCAAATCTAAGAATTATTTACCATTATGCATGGTTGGAAAACGTGTGAACCTGAAAAATTACTTTAATTGAGCCATGATCTGTGAAAAGGGGGCTTGATGCATGTGCAAAAGGTATCGATTCATGTCAGACTCCGCAGTCCGCACAGGCTGACATGGGTCGAAGCATTTTGCTATTTGTCAATTCTCTGCATGGCAAAGGGCTATTCTACCTCCAGATCCTGTCGATTATTCGACTGAATAGATTTCAGTGATCCATAGTTCTGTGATAAATTGTTTGGTATTATGCAGCAAGGAGATGGATTAAGCCCCGTTTTGCCAGAGCATGGCTCAATTATATAATTTCAATTGCCGAAAATGGCTGAGAGAAGTTCAAACTTGAACCAATACCATACAGAAGATTGTAAAACATGAATTGATTTTCATCAGCGAAAAAAATATATTCTTTTCACTATCATAACCCTTATTTATCATTATTATTGAAATTTTATTTGTTTATATTTTATAGCAAGTTAGCAAAATGCAACAGATATTCCTTTTTGCCATTTGTCTCGCTATAATTGTACCCTCCACATGGACGCTACCGAAATCAGTGCCAAAATCAGGTATGTTGATTTACATTGAAAAAATACTCATCACATAATTACTCTAACTTTCAGTGTATTGCAGTCATTACGAATTTTCTTAGCTTGCACATGTTTGAGATAGGTAAATAGTACCGTATTTGGTCAAAGCTCTGTAATGAGGGCTATTCCTGTAAATCAAATTATCTCCCTTGCCAGATAAAGACTAAAGGTAACCAAATAACAGATTGGTCCTTTTACCTGTATTCCTTTGTTTTTACCCTTGATTCCCTTAGGGATGTTGCGATAAAAATAATTTGATTTATGATTATATTTAAAGTCTCCATGTAAATTTAAAGCAAATCATGTTCTCAATCAACAGAGAAATGTATATATATGGATTTGTAAAACAATCTAACCAGATTTAGCCGAGATATTATCTCAAAAACATATTTGTGTAGTGCAAGAAAATCAAGGATAAAGTCCAAGTAATCTCCTTATCAGGACCAATGTAGTACTAGAGAGGAATCAGGGGAGATAACTGAAGAATGGCTCTCATTATACACCTTATTTCTAAAACCCTGACTACTCTGTGATATTAAATGTCAAAACTGATGATCGTGACAAAGCTGCAAATTTTGTAATCTTTAGATTCAAAAGAGAGTCGTAATATGCAATTTTCTGTGGAACTACTTTTCGTCCGTAATGTACACGCCTGTCAAAGAGGTAAAGCTTCATGTATATTTCAATACACATGTACATATAGGCCCATTTTTTAACCCTTTACCAAACGACAAAATTTTAGACTAGTCCAAATTGGAAGCATTTGCAGACGACAAAATAAATGTGACTCAAAAATTGAAATTTGATTTAGAAAGGGTAGAAAACATTGTGGGAAAAGTAGAAAATGCTGGTAACCAGCATTTTCTCCTTTTCCCGCAATGTTTTCAAAAGGCTTCTTTCACAGGATCGTTAAAAACCGGGACTGTGTGGTAAAGAGTTAATACATTTTGAACCATAAATCTTGTTAGGCACACCTCTTTTACCTCCCTTTAAGAATATCTCGGATTAGGCAAATACCGGTTAATCACTTAGATAAGGAGTAAACCTAAGGCTAAACCTGACATTCCTCATGTCAGTTGATAATTGGATCTGCTTCCAACTATTACAACACACTAATCAGCATCCCTGTGTGCATCGTTTTTTCTGCAGAATTGGCATCGGTGCACACAATCATTCGCACCAAAATTAAGTGTTTGGGACTAGCTATCGGGGAAAATAACTCCCATGAAACTGAAACCCTTTTCAATAAATTTAGATTACAATTTGAGGGGATAATGGGTTGCAACCTGGGGTCCATACCAAATGTGCCAAGAGCTGTGTCTTTTATTAATGTATTTTCTCTCTGTCTCATTCTGCCTCTTGGCCACTCCCTATTTCTTCAGGCCCTTTTTTTTCCCCAAAAGTACGCCCAGGCGGACGGACGTTTTGCCAGAGTACGCCCTATAGGTTTCTGAAGACATTGTGGAAACTAACATTGAGATTTTCATACTATATCTAAAATGTTTTTAGGCCTTTCAAAAGCATACTTAATCATTTGAGTCATGTTTAATCTGTAGTCTGCTCTCAAGATGGATGAGTGTATAATTTTGTGGTCAGGTAAAATTTTAACCCTTATCCTGCTAAATAAATTAAAGAATTTTTATTAGGCCATAGTAAAAACCCAAATATTGCTACTTCAAAGTCATTTTTGGGGAAATGTATCTCCCTATCGGACATTGTTGATCAAGATCAGACTGCACGTTCAGTGCAGTCAGATCTTGATCTACACTGTCCACAAAAGGTACTTGAGTTGCGCTCAGTAGACTAAGGAATAATTGCTTGAATAAATGAGTAACCGTTTACCACACAATCCTGTCCTTTAACTAACCTAAAAAGACGGGGGGGTTTTGTTAACATTGTGGGGAAAACACAGCAAAGTCTGTCAACCAGCATCTCCTTTTTTTCCACAATGTTTCCTATCCTAGACAAATCTCAACATTTCAGGCGCATTTAATTCGTCGTCTGCAAATGCTTTCAATTTGGACAAGTCTTTTTTTTTTAGAACAGGACAAGTCTTAAATTTGTCGTCTGCCATGGTAACGAGTCAAGGTATGCGAAGGCCAAGATCGATGGAAACCATTGACCCCTTAAAGAAGAAGTACAATAATTCATCATCAATAAAACAAGAGACAAAATTAATGAAGAAATTATGCAAATTAACTCTCCCTCAGCTGTAAAAATTAATACTTTTCTTTTTTTATGGCTAAAAGTATGCTAAAAATACAATTACACGAAAAATGAATAGACTCTTTGATAGGAGTGTAGAATTAAGCAACGTATGGTGTAAAGCGAAGACCAGACTGCACGTTCTGTGCAGTCCGATCTTGATCTACGCCATTCGCAAAAGTGACTTTTGTCTCTCATGACCGTTAAAGGAGCGTGGTATTCGTTTGAACACATCAAAGCGTGGGACAACGATCAGTAATTTGATCAATTAGATATTTGACCGTCAATACGATCTTTTACGTCTTCATAGCGCACTGTTCTCCGTCATCTAATAGAAGTCTTTACAAGAAGACAAACGTTTACACTTGTCAAAGTTATATGCAGTTGCAGACTACAAAGTAGTTGCGGCTCAAATGAAAGTTTGCGTCGAAATGGTATCAAAATTGTGAGAAAGGGAGAGAACGCTGTTGACTGGCATTTTCTCCTTTTCCCACAATATTTTCAAAGAGGCCATTTTCCTCAGGGCCGTTTATACACGTGAAGTGTTGTTTAGCCCTTTCAGCGCCATAGGGGAAAACAGGGACTTTTGCGGACAGCACAGATCAAGATCAGACTGCACAGAACGTGCAATCTCATCTTTGATCTGTACCTTCCACTTGATTAGTCAAGCCCCTACAATCAAAATCCTTCTGGGTCTCTGTGGATTGCATTTACAGCCACCGAAAGAAGTCGAGTTTATTTATTTCACGCCGAAAGAGTTAGAGTGCTGAGAAAGCTATTTAGCCTTATCCTACTAAGTAAATGTAATGAAACTTTTAAGCCGAAATTTTGCTATTTAAAAGGAAAATTTTGACAAGACAGACGTTCTGTGCAGTCTGATCTTGATCTCCACTGTCTGCAAAAGGTCCTTGGCTCACGCTTAGATGTCTTAGGGTTACGTTTATGGCTTATAAATATTATTTGATTAGTTATCACATTTCTGTATGAATCTTTGAATGTAATGTTACAGTGTTTCTCACTATGAATTCAAAAGTTTTAAACCACAGGAACATAGAAGGGTATTTCTCATAATTATGTTTTTATAAGTGCATTATGATCAATTAAAGTGTTTCTTTGTTAACCTTTGTATGCAGTGATATTCATGTGCCATAACGTTTTCAAATACGCTTAACTGCAAGAAGAAAAATGTCTTATCCTCACAGTAATAGGTTCACTAAAATGAGCCGTGCTCTGGCAAAGGCCCATTACCAGACGACAAAATTTTACCCTTGTCCAAATTGAAAGCATTTGCAGACGACAATTTCAGTGTGGCTCAATTGGTGCAACTTTTCTTTGATAGGGTAGAAAACATTGTGGGAAAAGGAGAAAATGCTGGTTACCAGCATTTTCTCCTTTTCCCACAATGTTTTCAAAAGGCTTCTTTCCCTTGGGCGTCAAAAGGCCTCATTGTGCAGTAAAGGGTTAATGTATCCCCTGCGGACTCCGCAGGCTGACCTGGTCGATACTTTTCGCAAATGCATTAAGCCCCCTTTTCACCGAGCACGGCGCAAATATAAATATATGAGCCATGCTCCGTGAAATGGGTGCTTAATGCATCTCTGTGATGCATTATGCCAAGCAAGTCATCACATACAGTAGTTATGGATCAATCAAGTCCATTTTGTCTAACAACAGGCTGAATCCTGTGACAGTATGGTCCTTGGACATGTAGAAAATTAAACTATATAAAAAAGTTGCTCAGACTGCGCAGGCTGACATGGATCGGCACTTTTTGGAGATGCATTAGCCCCCTTTTCACAGAGCCTGGCTCATATATTATGGTGCTTTGTAAAAAACTTTTCTGACTTCTGCGTCCGTATTCACCAACCATTCATAAGAACGTTCTTTGTCTCATTCTCCAGAATTTTCTGAATTTGAAAGAAAAACAACTTCTGATTGGCTAAACCATTTGGTTTAGCCAATCAGAAGTTGTGTTATTTTCAAATTCAGAAAACTTTGGAGATTTAGACTAAGAATATTCTTGAGAATGGGTTGGCGAATATGGACCCAGATCTTGTATGATTTTGAGTCCAGTAAAAGTTGGGGTTCGTTTTATATCCAGAATGCCGTCAAATGATGGACATGGTGGTCGTTGTGGATGGTTCAGACAGCATATCAAATAATGACTACACTAAACAAAGGCACGCCATTAAAGATATGATTGAAGGAATGGAAGTTGGGGAGAACGCATCCCGTGTAGGACTGGTGGTGTACAGTACAGGAATCGCTCAGGTATGTTGCCTTTTGAGACCTTTACCGAACAATCCATTGTTTAACCCTTTCAGCGCCATAGGCGAAAACAGGGACTTTTGCGGACGGCACAGATCAAGATCAGACTGCACAGAACGTGCAGTCTGATCTTTGATCTGTACCGTCCGTTTAATTAGTCTAGCCTCTATGATAAAATTTTTTTTTCTGGGTCTCTGTGGATTGCATTTACAGCCACCGAAAGAAGTCGAGTTTATTTATTTGGCGCCGAAAGAGTTAAGGTACAGCATCTTCGCAAGCCAAGCTTACGATCACTAGATGAATTTATCTTATCAAGATCCATGTAGTGATCTTCAAGATAAAGGTACAATGAAGAAACTTTGTTTTGAAAACATAGTAGGAAGAAGAGAAAATGCTGGTGACCAGGATTTTCTCCTTTTCCCACTTTGTTTTCTATCCATTCAAAGACACGTCTCATAAAGACATATTTTATTTGTCGCATGCAAATGTTTTCAAAATGGATGACCAATTTCTTTCCGAGGATTGAAGGTATACATTGCAACAGGATTCATTCCCCTGTCACCGCTGATCATCGTTTTGACGATGGTTATGTGGGAAAGCAGCCAGTGGCTTGAAAAGAATATTGTACAAAGTACTGCTAAAAGAAAACTCCAGGAAAGCATGAATATGTGCACTGGCTGCTGCAATATACTAGTAACTGAAATAATGTTGAAAAACGGCGTTAAACACCCTACAATGAAACAAACAGCAATATTTAGACAAAAAGTCATTTGTAGGTGATAATGACTAAACCCATAGGCTACTAAGCTCGATTTGGGGCGCTCTTGCGGACAGTGTAAATCAAGATTAGACAGTACAAAATGTGCAGTCTGATCTTTGATCTACATTGTCCCCTTTGCTGAAATACTAACGTTACAGACTAAAGGAAGCCACGCAATTGCAATTATCTATGTCCAACTCTATATGAGCCATGCTCTGTGAAAAGCGGGCTTAATGCATCTGCGAAAAGTATCGACCCAAGTCAGCCTGCGCAGTCCGCGCAGGCTGACCTGGGCCGAAACTTTTCGCTATTGGTGAATTTTCTGTATGTCAAAGGAACAGTCTACATTATGATACAGTCGGTTGTTAGACATTGCGGATTTTATGGATCCCTGATTATGTGATGACTTGCTTGGTATCATGCATTACGGAGATCCATTAAGCCCCCTTTTGCCAGAGATTGCTCATATAGAATGAAGTTGTTCTGTAAGATTATTCGGCGCTTTCTGGGTTAATTGTAATTCCGTTCGGTCATTTTTTTTTTTTTTTTTCAGGTCGTAAACCTCACAGGATCATCTGAACTTCTTAAGAACAAGTCGTTGGAACTGAGACATCCACGTGACGGCACAGAAACGCATCTCGGTATACAGGCCATGATGAAGATGTTCGATGACCATGGTCGGAAAAAGGTAAAATCATAATTTAGCGGCACTGTGGTTAAAGCAGGTTCAATACGTCTCTGTGATTTATCTTACCAAGCAAGTCATCATAGACTTGTTGATCCATCAGGGCTCCAGATAAAGAGGGAGTGGTGGTATTCTAAATCCATTATTTCTCTTCCAAACCCTATGTTATGGGTACTCATTAGAATCGTCTCGATGAGACGATTCTAATGAATAACCCATAACATGGGGTTTAGTGGAGAATTATTAATATTTTCAATTTTGAAATCAAAATCACTCCCTCTGTCTAGAGCTCTGGATCCATAAAGTCCATTTTTGTAAGAACTGACTGAACCATGAGGTAGAAGAGGAAGAGGTCCCCGTGCAAGCAGAATTTTCTCGAATAGCAAAAAGTTTCAACCGTGGTCAGCCTATTCAGCGCAAACTGACCTGAATCGAAACCGTTCACAGATGCGTTCAACCCCTTTTTTGACGGGGCATGGCTCATTTTTTCGTCACAACGAGCCCTTTCAAAAACCAGACGCAAAATGGGCTTTGTCCTGTATCTTGCACTAACCTAAAATGAGTAACACAATGACACTATGAATTCCCCAGGGAATGAATGAAACACTATGAAAAATCAACACTATCGTTCATTATTTCGGCTATTGCCTTCTTCAAGAGTTTCGAACTTTTGAAAAAGGCAATAGCCGAAGTATTGAACGATAGAGCGTTTTTTTTTTCATCATAGTGTAAAATGAATAATACTGCGTTTACGTAAACCACAATGCCCACGATTTGAGAGAAGCGTGGTGGACGTGTGGGTTCGTGGGATCGAATCATATTGATTTTGTCGGAACTTGGTGCTATCGGGATGATCAAAAGGATCGTGACAGAGTTTTTGATGGTCAAAATGTTTGCCACGGTTATGCCGATTTATTAATAAGTAAGAAGTTGAGAGTATTGTCTAAACTCTTTACCACACAATCCCGAGTTTTAACGACCTTGAAAAAGAGGCCTTTTGAAAACATTGTGGGAAAAGGAGAAAATGCTGGTAACCAGCATTTTCTCCTTTTCCAACAATGTTTTCCATCCTTCCCAATACAAATTTCAATTTTTGAGTCACATTTATTTTGTCGTCTGCAAAAGCTTTCAATTTGGACTGGTCTAAAATTTTGTTGATTAGTAAAGTGTTAATAGCTTCCTTTGGTTAACACTTCACCATGGTCTCACCTAGTAGTTCTGATGCTTTCTTTTGTGCGTCTTCTCCTCTCTTCTATTCCATTTCTAATAATAGAAACAAAATGACCAACTCAGCGTCTACTCCATCTCTTGGATGCACAACTCATTTCTGGAGAAAAATGAGAGGATGAACTGAGTTTCTTTTATTTATCATTGCCACCTACGGATGGATGATTCATACAATCTATGTAGATCCAAAACGTGACAGTTTCGAGCAAACCGTTTGGTTAAGCCAGTCGGAAGTTGTGTTACATTCAAATTTAGAAAATGTTGGAGAATAAGACTTAGAATGTTCTTAAGAATGGTTGGTGAATACGGACGCTGATCTTGATCTATGCCCTCAGCAAAAGGTCGTCTTTTCGCTATGGCGCTAAAAGAGATAATTCTTATTTTAATATTTTCATCTTCTAGGTACCACATGTATGTATAGTTATCACGGATGGCCTCAGTAAAAAGCCAAGCCTCACTGCAGAATTTTCGAGAATGGCTAAGAAAAAGGGTAAGTTTTGACATGGCTCGGTTTTACGTGTTGTGTGAAAGTTACAAATGCGATAAACACCCACACCACTCTGAAAAATTACCTAAAATGACTACCAAAAGATAACATTTTTTATCACGTCAAAATTGAAAGCATTTACAAACGTAAATTCAAATGTGATTCACGTGAATTGATTTTTCCTCAAAAGGAAAGAAAATAGTTTGTGAAAAGCAGAAAATGCTGGGTTCCACCGGTATCGAGCAAGGACTCCGAGGTGTCTTGCCACGGGTCACTCCCACGAAAAAAGCATTTCGAGTGAGGATTAAGCCCTGGGCATCAGGTTGCGAAACTTAGACCTTCACCCTGAGCCGAGCAGGAACCTATGACAGAGTAGACCACAGGCTGAAACTTGTCAATGATTTTGTTCCAGGCATTAATATATTTGCTGTTGGGGTTTCTCACGACATCGTTCAGAAGGAACTTGAAAATATTGCGTCATCTCCGGACCAGGTGCTTATGTTAACCACTTTTGATCAACTTCAAGTTTCACTGATGAGTCTTATGAAAGTCGTTTGTCGTAAGTACAGATAACATTTTTTTCTTTATGCTTTTCAGTGGTTTATGGAAATATAACAGTGAATTATATCCTTATAATTCACTTGTGAATGTTTTAACTTTTCTTTTTGGCATGCTACGGATATTTTAGAATATGAATGAATATTAGCGGGTGAACGTCGAATTTTATGACGTAGTCAACATCACCCATGACATCAGCTAGCCCATATCCAACTAGATTGAATAGATCTATTTCACTTGAAAAACGCACCTGTATATTTTTCACGATGAGCAAAAATTAGACGTGAAAAGAAAGGTTGTTTAAAGTGAAGAGCATAAAAGAAATAGGATAATTATTTGTTTCAGTGTATGATCGAAATTTCCTTCATCCCGTGAAAAGCAAATACCATATTTTCACTCGTGGCTTCGCAACTCGTGAAAATATAGCCTTCGCTTTTCACTCGATGGAAGAAATTTCGGGTATATAATGGATATAGGAAATAAAATTCAACTGGTGTCATTAAAAAGTGCCATCACATCTGTTACTCCGCCCCCTCCCGACAATGAAATTCCTCGGTATGCTGTATTTCACGGAAAATTCCAAGTGACACACAAGCGTGTGACGTAAATTTGATTTAGATTCGAATGTTTTGTACAGATTCTCCTATTCTCCTGAAAATTATTCACATTGCAAGATAAATAGAAGATAATGTTAGTGACTAAAGTATCAATGTTTTCTAACTCGGCCTATAGAAATAACAATGAAAATCCTCGTCATGATAAATGATCTCAATCTCGTTGGATAACATTCATATTTTCAGACAACGACATCCGTTCACTTTTAATATATCCCGGCGAGTCGTAGATGTGTTTACAAACGTTTGGATAATTTTTGTTCTTAAATACTGTGTGACATCTTACGAATATTCGAAGAAAAAGGACATACTGGTGTCCAGGAAACAACAAAACTCTGCTTACATTGGCGGTACTAAGGCTGACGTCACTTCCTCTTTGTAGAACAATACGGCTGTTATTCACCAACCATTCTTTAGAACGGTCTTAGTCGTATTCTCCGGAATTTTCTAAATTTGAAATTAACACAACTAAACCATTCGCTTTAGCCAATCAGAACTTGTGTTATTTTCAAATTTAGAAAACCTTGGAGATAGACTAATAACGCTCTTAAGAATGGTTGGTGAATACAAACCAAGGTCATGGATAACCTTGTCGAGTAAAGTGTCACGAATCAAGAATCAAGAATTTTCGAATCCATTTATTTAGCAGCGAAAGAGTTAAATAAAGTTCTTATTTTCGTAGCCTGTCCTGATCCGCCAGTGGTACCCTACGGTGTCGTCGATAAAGGCACCCGATCTATTGGCAGTAAACGAACTTACGTCTGTATAGATGGGTACCAACCCCTTGGTGATCCTAGAATCAGATGTAAAAAAGACTCCACTTGGACAGCTCTTGAATTTTCATGTAATGGTAGGTATTTACTCTTTCCCAGCACTCTTCTTTTCATAGTTAAGTTTCTTTCTTTCTTTCTTTCTTTCTTTCTTTCGTTGCTTTCTCTGTCTCTCACTCTCTCTTTCAATACTCTTTTTCTTCTTCTTCTTCCCTTTTTTTTTTTTTTTTTTTCGGATAAGGAATAATGTCTCGTTTAGACTCAGACCAAATACCATTATTTAAACCTTTACCAAACTGTTCGTGTTTTAACGACCGTTGGGAAAAAGTATTTTGCAATCTTTTTGTGAAAAGGAGACAATGCTGTAACCAGCATTTTCTCCTTTTCCCACAATGTTTTTCAATGACTAAACTGGTATTTGTTTTCAATTTGTTACCATTTTCGACTGAAAATGTCTATGATAAAAATATCTTGTTTAAAAAGAAAAATGTCGGAGCGTAATTAAAAAAAATATGATATACGTTATGTTACTCAGCTTGTATTTGCTTCTCTCTGCGTAAGAAAATTTTTGTGATATCAAACTTTCCAACGCAGCTCACGGCAAAAAAACAAGCCCAAGGGAAATTACTATAACAATATTCGATATAAATGTTTATTACAGCGTGCCCTGACCCGATACCAGAATACCGTAACGGCTATGTTACTGACGGACTCAACCTACTATTGTCCACGCGCCAGTATATATGCGGAAAAGGCTACACGGCTCCAGAACCGTTGATAGCTGTGTGCGAGGCTGGACCCAAAGGACCCTTCTGGAAAATGCCGGATAAGGGCTGTTTAGGTAACCACACTCTGCCATTCTTTATATTACATCCCATCCACAACAAAGGTATTTAATAAGGTTATACTTTTATCAGGTTATCCGTCCGTAGACGTAGTTTTACGATCCATATCTTTTTCCTTACAGATTTAAACCAATTTGACTAAAACTTCCATGGAAACTTATATGGATCTACCATGGCAATTGCTGGAGCAGCAATATTCATTATGATTTGTCAATTGTTATAAGAGTTATGTCCCTTTGATTTTTCTCTAGTGCAGTGACGAGGTAACTGATGAGCGGCTTCGCAGGCCTGAGATAATTCTGGTTGTACGCTGTTTTGTTACTATTTTGCAGAATATATCGCACGTGCAATCTGATTTGAAACTCGATGTTTTTTTTTTAATTCAGTGAATAATTCGATCGTTTTGAGTCGTCACACGTAGCGTAGTTTCTTGCACAACACTTTGTTAAACAACAACATTTTAGACTTGTCCACTGTTAAAGCATTTGCAGCTGACAAATGTGGCTCAAAAAATAGGGTTCGTCTTTAAAAGGGTAGAGAACCATGTGGCAAAAAGGAGAAAATGCTTGTAACCAGCATGGATACATTTGGTTAGGAATTAAAACTAATACACGTACCTATCAGTGTCGAACAGACCCACTGTTTATGGCTTACCTTGGAAAAGGAATGAAATAAACTTCTTAACAAGGGTAACACTTATACATCATGTATGACTCGCCTCTTCTTTTAGATTTATAAAGGACTGAACTCAATGATTATCACAATTACTCCTCGCTCATGGCTCACCCTTGTCTTTCAGCTTGCCCGAAACCACCGCGATTCCGAAACGGGCATTTAGACCTGAAGGTCTTGGACACGCTTATAGGGACAACACGGACATATCACTGTGATGAGGGTTTCATAAAGACAGGTCCCATAGAAACCACCTGTATTGACGCTGCAGGCATCCCAACGTGGACTAAACCAGCACATCGCTGTATAGGTATTGTCATTATTAATATTTGAGTCATACTCTGGCAAAAGAAGGTTTAACGCATCTCCGTGATGAATGAACCTATCACGTCATCACATAATAAGTGATCCATAAAATCCATTTGGTACAGGAAACGACTGGATCACGAGATAAACTGGTCCTTAGACATATGAAACATGACCGATAGCGAAAAGTTTCGGCCCAGGTCAGCCTGTCCGGACTGCGCAGGATGGCCTGAGTCATTACTTTTCGCAGATGCATTAAGCTCCATTTTCACAGAGATGTGTTGTTGTTGTTTGTTTTCTTTTTTTTTTTCTTCACCAGATGACACATTTCGAACATACTCATGTGATTGTTGATTTCTTGAATGGTGTTTTACGCTTTCAACATTATTTCAGTCGTATCACGGCGACAGCTCACATATTCATGTATATTTATGTATTTCCTGGGTTCCACTAGTACTAAGCTAGGGCTCTTAAGTGTCTTGCCCAAGGACATTTCCACGAAAAAAAACCAATGGATCCAGTAAGACTCGAACCCTGAGCCTCCAGGTTACGATTTCTACACTTTACCACTGAGCCACGTAGGATCACATACATACTGATGTGAACCATGCTCTATGATTAATGCATCTGCAAAAAGTATTGACCCATATCAGCCTATGTAGTGTGCGTAGGTTGACATGGGTCAAACCTTTGCTATGGGTACTTTTTTTTTTGCATGTCCAAGTACCATTCTGCCTCATGATTCAGTCGGTTGTTAGTCAAAGTGTATTTTATGGATCCATAATTTATAATTATGTGATTACCTGCTTGGTATAATGCATCACTTCTCTTTTTTTTACATAAATCTTTTTTTTTTTTTTTTTTTTAACCAAAGGATAGAATTTCAGACTTGACCAATGTAAAGCATTTGTAGACGTCAATTTAATGCAGCCGGAAAGATGATTTCTGTCTTTGACAGGCTTTTTGAAAACATTGTGGGGAAAGTAAGAATGCTGGTTACCAGCATTTTCTTCATTCGCCACAATTTTTTCAAAAGCCTTCGTCAGCAGAGTCGTAAATACATGGGGTCGTTTCTTATTTGGTTGAGCCAATACCCTCATTAGAAAACAGCTAAATCCCAAAATCTGCCTGCTTGAATAACTGGGCGGATTTCCTGGAATATATTCACCAGCCATTCTAAACTCTAATTTTACTTCTAAAACCTACATTTATACATGTCGTTCTCTCTCAGTCAATCTGATTGCTAGCTTTAGAATTTAAAACAGATCTAAGTTAGACACATTTAGGTCGGTTGATTGCATCTCATGACATTCGTTGTACTTCGACGATGTAGTGTTTTATAATGCCGTAAACCGGTTATTGCGAAACTCATGTATAATGTGTTTGTTTTTAGAAGGTTTGAAATTAACAATGTTTGGCAATTTGTATATGGAGAGCAGCCAGTACCTTGGAAAGAATATTGTGCAGCGTAATGGTAAAAGAAATGCCAGAAAACATGAATGAGTGCATTGGCCAATGATATAACTGGAGTTATATTGAAAACGGTGTTAAACCCACCAGAGACAAATCAGCAATGGAATTATACTGAAGTAGGGTCGAAAATGTCTAAAGTCTTTAGTCAAAAACATCTCAAATTTACCTTCCATTTACAGAACAGCTTCCTCACTCTTAAACAATTTACTCTCAAGTCTTCTTTTAAGTTGACCATTTATTCATAAATAACAAAAAAAAAAACATCACGTCGACTACTTTGTATATAGTTGTTATTTTGCGTAATGTGCATTGTTCACATTGAAGCAAATAAAAGTATTGTATTGTATTGCATTTCTCATGTCACATTCGTAATAAAGATAACAGTTTATCAAACTCTTCCATCACAATAACGACACATACTGTTACATAAGTGAACTCAAAGACACGTAGGTTCGTTAAGTACTTCCAATCTTTCAATGACAATCGTTTTACTCTGATGGTGCAAGGTTTCGTAACATAGTAGACCGGTTATTGCGAAAATCGTTTGAGCCTTGCTCTGTAAAAAGGGGGCTTAATGCATTTGCGAAAAGTTTCAACCCAGGTCAGCCTGCGCAGTCCGCGCAGGCTGACCTGGGCCGAAACTTTTCGATATCGGTCAATTTTTTGTATGTCAACAGATCACTCTGCCTTATGATACAGTCGGTTGTTAGGGAAAATGGATTTTATGGATCCCTAATTATGTGATGACTTGCTTGGTATCATGCATCGCGGAGATGCAATAAGCCCCCTTTTGCCAGAACATGGCTCATATATGATGAATTCCTTATATGATCGGAATTGTTAAAAAGGTTACAATTCTCCAAAATTCATCTGTATCTATAATGTATTCAGTGCGTCAAATTTGTAATCAAGGAAACAGTTTTGAGTTACAAAATCAAACTCATCAATCATATTAACAACGTATATCCTAATTAAAAGTGAATTTGAAAGGCATATATGTAAAACCTTCCCATTACGCTTCAAATGACCATAGAGCGTTTATAACATGGTAGACTAGATGTTGCGTAATTCATCTGAGAGGCGCTCTGACAAAAGGGTGTTTAATGCATTTCCATGATGCAATATACCAAGAAAGTCATCACATAATTTTGGATCAATAAAATCCATTTTGTGCACAATCGACTGGATCATGGGGAAGAATGGTCCTTTAAAAGCAAGAAAATTGACGATATCAACTGAGCATATAAACTGCCCTTTTTTTTTATTCCCTAAGGCACGACAAAATTCCAGACTAGTCAATTTTGAAACCATTTACAGAAGAAAAATGTCGTTCAAATGCTGGAATTCTGCCTTTGAAATGTAGAAAACAACGTTCGAAAATGAGAACATCCTTTTTTTTTCCCCCTTTTTTTTAAAATGCGGGATAGTTGATAAATGCGTTAAAATCAAATATCTTGATTGATGTTCTTATAAATGCACCGTTGATTAATCCTTTCGTTTCATCTAGGAATTATGTAATAAAAAAGTCAGAGATTCATAGGTATGTAGTTGTGAAACATATTGCCATGCTCTGGCAAAAGGGGGCTTAATGCATTTCCATGATGAATATACCAAGCAAGTCATCATAGAATTGTGGATCCATAAAAAAACATTTTAACAAACCGACTGTATCATAAGGTAGACTGGTCCTTTGACTACAGAAAATTGACCGTCAGCCGGCTTGGACTGCGCAGGCTGACCTGGGTCGATACTTTTCACGGATACATTAAGCCCCCTTTTCACAGAACGTGGGTCATATATAAGCGGCACTTTGGGAAAGGGCGTTTGATGCATTATACCAAGCACGTGATCACAAAATTATGGATTCATAAAATCCATTTTGTCCAACAACCGACTGATAGTCCATGGATATGCACTGAATTTACAAATAGCAAAAAGTTTCCACCCATGACAGCCTGCGTGGAGTGCGCAGGCCGACAAGCGGGGACACTTTTTGTGGAGTTATCGAACCCCCTTTTCACAGAGCATGACTCATTTCACTGATAAACTTTCTGAAACGATGAATTTGATGTATAGACAAGTGGGAAAAATATTAAATATCAAATACACGTATATAAAATAACCCTTTATCAAATTTCCTTTTATCTGATAACCATGAGACATCAAAAACCTACTGGGAGATATTTTAAAAAATGCTGGCTACCTGCATTTTCACTTATTCTCACGATATTTTTCATCCTGTCAAAGGAAGTCCAATAAGTTAAGCCATGTTTAATTTGTCGTCTGTCAATATCTAAAATTTTGTTCGCTGGTAAATAATTTAAGTCAGTGAGAATGACATTCGAACAAAGTCAAAGAGACATTAAAACGTCAGTCATTTTGAGTCAGATTTTCTAACAATTAATCTGACCTTGTAGATCTAATATTAAACTACAATTTTGTAGTCTGATCATGATCTACAAGGTCCACAAAAGAAATTTGAATTTTCTCTTGACGCCAAAGCAGACTTTTTTTTCCAAAAAAAGGTGGGAACTTATAAGCAATTGAATGGGCATATGTGTCGCGTATCATGGCGTTTATTATGTAATCGGATTCATTATGTAATAGGGCAAACCAAAAGATTGACTGATTGATCGACTGATTTATTGATGTTTCCACTGCTTTCGACATTATTTCAGTGATATAATGGAGACAGCTATCATATTCACGTATGTCCTGGCTTTGACCAGTGCAGGGCTCTAGAGTGTCTTGCCAAAGGTAACTCCCACGAAAAGCCAGGCCTTCAAGTGAGGCTCGAACCATGGGCCTCCACGGGTCCTTTACTTGACCACTGAGCCATGCAAGACCCCCGGTAAACCAAAGAAAATTTTGTATAAAACAAAATTGAACAGAACAGAATTTAGACTTAGGCGTGAAATACACACATTGACCCTTTTACAAGCATTCCCGTGTTTTAACGACCCTGAGACATAAAGGTTTTTGAAAAGGAGAAAATCCTGGTAACCATCATTTTCTCCTTTTCTCACAATGTTTCTAACCTTTCAGTAGGCAAATCCCATAAATTGAGTCGTGTTTAATTTGTTGTGCCCAAAAGTTTGGGAAATGGAGGAGCCTTTATATTTTGCCATCTACTAATTGGTAATTAGCCCATGGCGGAAAAGATAGCAAAAGCGACCAATTCATACCCATATTACTTCTTCCAGCCTGTAAGAAACCTCCCAAACTGGACTACGCTGAAGTGGACAGCAATGGCGGACAGCTGATTGGTGTGAAGAGGATCTATAAATGTATTCCAGGCTATCACCCAACAGGTCCCATCGAGGCTTTGTGTCTGGGAGAGAAAGGGGCTGCATTCTGGAAAACATCGGAGCACTTCTGTACAGGTAACGTTTATTATTGACGCAACCATTTGTCGTACTATATTTCGTCTGAGGTTCAATAATTCCACACCATTGTGTGGCATTATCGTAATGGGACCAAAATTACTTGGGCAAAGTGTGACATTATTGAACTACGGTAGAGTGTGGCATTATCAAACTGAGATGAATAGTACTTAGGCATAGTGTGCTATTTTTTAACTAAGATAAATAGAATTTTGGCATAGTGTGGCATTATTGAACTAGGAAAAATAATACTTCGGCATAGTGTGGCATTATTGAACTAGGATAAATAATACTTCGGCATAGTGTGGCATTATTGAACTAGGATAAATAATATTTTGGCATAGTGTGGCATTATTGAACTAGGATAAATAATACTTTGGCATAGTTCGGCATTATTGAACTAGGATAAATAATACTTCGGCATAGTGTGGCATTATTGAACTAGGATAAATAATACTTCGGCATAGTGTGGCATTACTGGACTAGGATAAATAATACTTTGGCATAGTTCGGCATTTTTGAACTGGGACAAATAATACTTTGGCATAGTTCGGCATTATTGAACTAGGATAAATAATACTTCGGCATAGTGTGGCATTATTGAACTAGGATAAATAATACTTCGGCACAGTGTGGCATTACTGGACTAGGATAAATAATACTTTGGCATAGTTCGGCATTATTGAACTAGGACAAATAATACCTAAGCATAGTGAAGCGTTATTGAACTAGGATCAATAATACTTCGGCATAGTGTGGCACTGTTGAACTAGGATAAATAATATTTCGGCATAGTGTAGCATTATGGAACTAAGACAAATAATACTTCGGCATAGTGTGGCTTTTTTTTAACTAGGGCGAATAATTCTTCGGCATAGTGAAACGTTATTGACCTAGGACAAATATTACTTCGGCATGGTGAGGCATTATTGAACTAGGGCAAATAATACCTCGGCACAGTGTGGCATTGTTAAACTAGGACAAATAATACTTCGGCATACTGTGGCATTGTTAAACTAGGACAAATAATACTTCGGCACAGTGTGGCATTGTTAAACTAGGACAAATAATACTTCGGCATACTGTGGCATTATTGAACTAGCATATATAATAATTGGGCATAGTGTGGCATTGTTGGACTAGGACAAATAATACTTCGGCATTATGTAGCACTATCGAACTCAGACAAATGGTACTTTGGAATGGTGTGGCATTATTGACCTAGGATAAACAGAACTTCGGCACAGTGTGGCATTATTGAACTAGGATAAATAGAACTTCGGCATAGTGTGGCATTATTGTTGAGCGAATTATTTTTTTATACTTTGGCTTAGTGTGGCATTATTAAACTGATACAGATACTTTGGCAAAGTCTGGCATCAACAACCGATAGATTATTTATCAGCATGGTGTGGCGTTATTGAACTGATAAAAATGATACAAATTATACTTCGACATAGCGTGTCATTATTGAACTAGGACAAATACTATTTCAGCATAGTGTGGCTTTATTGAACTAATACAAATGATACTTTTGCTTACTTTGGCATTATTAAACTGATACAAAAAAAATCGACTTAGTGTGACATTAACCCTTAAGCTGCCAAGTGCGACTTACTGACCTTTTGCGGACAGTGTAGATCAAGATCAGACTGCCCAGAACGTGCAGTCTGATCTTGGATCTACACTGTCCGATAAGGAGATATTGATTTCAAAAGAAGTAAGTTTGAAATATCATTATTTGGGTTTTTACTATCGTCTTGAAAGTTTTAGGTAAGTTATTTCGCAGGATAAGGGTTAATGAACAGGTACAAATTTGGCATAGTTTGGCGTTGTTGAGCCGATACAAAGTCTACTTCGGCACCCAAACAAAATGTGCTTGCTTAATACAGGTACTTTTTAATCACATTTGCCTTCTATACGAACACATATTGGTTGCTTAATAAAAGTGGTCATTAAGACATCCTTTACTGCACACTTCGGCAAACCCTTCGTCTGTTTCCGTGAAGACTCGGTTCATATTGTTTTCACAAGGGTCAACAGGATTATGGTAACCTATGCTACTACACTTGTCCGTCTGGACGACGAGCCTCACAATAGTTGGGTTCAAGAAATATGCAGATTTCTTAATGGAATTTTAACAATCAATGGTATTTCGCTAGCATAGGATTCGTCATCATTTTAATCCTTTTCAACAGGACAAAACTAGACACTTGTCGAAATTCAGTATATCTACAGACGACACAAAAAATGTTGCCCTAATGATGGAGTTTGTCTTTGAATGGATAGAAAACACTGTAGGAAAAGAAGAAAAATGGTTGTTAAGCGTTAAACAAACAGTAAGGATTAACTCTAGCTTACATTTTTCTATTCCGTCATAGCCTGCAAAGAACCACCAAGTGTTCCGAACGCAGTTTTACATAAGGATGGCGATAGCCTTGTGGGGTCCGTGCGTATATATCAGTGTCTAAAGGGATTCCAACCCACTGGTCCAATAGAAGTGAAATGTTTGACCAGCCCTGGAGTTGCCTACTGGGACGGACCTAAGCACAAATGTGTGGGTAAGTATACAGGGAAAAGATTTAAACATTTCTGTACGTAATTATCAAATGAGCTCTGTGAAAAGGGGGCTGCATGCATCTGCAAAAGTATCGACTTAGGTCAGCCTGAGCAGTCCTCGAAGGTCGATCTGGGTCGAAATATTTTGATATTGGTCAATTTCCTGCATGTCAAAGGACCAGGCTAACTCATGATTGGGTCGGATGTTTGACAAAATGGATCCATAATTATGTGATGACTTGCTCTGTATCATGCATTAAGCCTCCTTTTTTCAGAGCAAGGTTCAACTGTAAATTTCAAGTTAAGTAGTATTTATGTAATATCACGGCGACAGCTCACCTACTTATATCTTTCATATTTTGTTAAAAGTAACAGGCTGGTGTGCTGCAGTGTGTTGGCCAAGAAATCTCCCGCATTACCTGTGCTTTCAGTTGGAATCTCAGAATTTGTTAACCCTTAGGCTACAAAGCTCGACCCAAGGACCTTTACGGACAGTGTCGATCAAAATCAAACTGCAAAGAACCTGCAGTCTGATCTTGGATCTATACTGTCCGATATGGAGTTATTTATCCTCCCAAAAGTACCTTTGGGCTAGAAGAAATTACGTCTTTACTATTGACTTGAATTTTTTATTTCCCTTATTTCGTAGGTTAAGGGTTATTTTCAGATCTGTCAAACATTTTTTACAAATCACTGAAAAATCAAACAACTCAAGTAAGGAAAATATCGTTCTGAATAGTATGGAAAGCATTATGGGAAATGAAGCAAATGCTCCTTTGCCCATAATATTTTCTAAACTTTAAACTACAGAGACGTTAAAAGTCGACTTGTACGCTAATGGTATTATGTATCTGACACGCAGTTTTGCTGTTTGACAACAAAACGCTTTTTTCTTTTCTTTACCCATTGAATCCATCTTCATATATCATTTTAACTGATTTGCTTGTTTGTTTGTTCAATAGTATTTTGTGCGCAAAATCTGTTTGGCCCTTCATTTTTGTGCTCACAAATAGACCTTGTTTACTACAAATGACGACTTACGTAGCTTTTGTGGACGGCGTAGATCAAGATCAGACAGCACAGAACGTGATCTTCAATCTACATCATCCGCGATCTGATGCTAAACTATGATCAAAACCAACTTCAATGGCTGTGGAAATCTATTTTTAGACCTCAAAGAAAAGTCAAACTTCTCGTTCGATAGTGAAAAAGATAAGGAAAACGAGATTACGTCAATCAAGTATAGCCGAGCATACTAGCTAGTCGGTGATGTACAAAGCTGGAAAACCAGGGCCAATAATCACTATCCATTCTACCTTCCATTCTAAGTCTTATTCTATACCTATAACGTATAGAGCTATATGGATTAATTTCTATGTAATATTTCAGCCTGTATTCCTCCGCCAGTCCTTCCACACGCCATACTTGATCCACTCGGGGACAATTTGGTGGGTTCGGTTAGGAACTATAACTGCATGAAAGGCTACATACCAAATGGACCCATTGAAGTCGGATGTATTAAGGGCACTGGCGGCCCCTTGTGGACCTCGCCCGAGTATCACTGTATCGGTAAATAAACTTTCCACAACAGACGTTACTCCTATCTAATCCTACATATAGGCATAGTGTGAAATCTTTTGGGCTTACTGCTAACATGTAGATCTAGCCTTATAAGTTTTGGAAACGCGTTTTAACTCTCTATCAAACGACAAAATTTTAGTCTGGGCCAAATTCAAAGCATTTGCAGACGACAAAATAAAGGGAGCTCTAATGATGGTTTCTGTCTTTGATAGGGCAGGAAGACTTTGTGAGAAAAGGAGAAAATGTTTTTCCCATTAATGTTTCCAAAAGGCTTGTTGCTCAGGGTCGTTTAAACACGTGCTTGTTGGTAAAGGTTTAAAAACCTTTGCATTTTTTCAGTCATGCTACGGCTTCACCTCACGCATTGTTGGTTTCCCTGAAGCTCCAAGATCCCAGGTAACTCTAGCGAGAAGTGAACCGTGATTTCCTGAAAGCAAATATAACTCCGTTAAGGAGTATACAATAAGACCGAACAATAAACTTATTGTTTTGTGGTTAAAATTTTTTTCGTCAGCAACATGGTACTGTGACACTTACGTATAAAAACGAGAAAAAGACCCGGTTCGAGTAGCACAGCGTATATCTATATAAATAGCAACAGCTATGCTACTAGCTGCCAGCGTACCAGTCTATTTATGGTAACAGACGCGCAGAAATTAACACGATATTTCTTGCCTCTGGAGATGCAACACGACAAACAAGTAACGCAGATATATTCAGTTGGTAGAAAGGACAACACCACTCAAATTAAGAGTGTATTTACTGAATGTATCTTAATTTACTTCAAAGCTCTTTAAATTTTGGTATTTTACTTCTAGCATAATTTAAATCTGAATTCTAAATCTTGCAATTATCTTGAATCTTAAACAAATCCCATGTTGTTGCCTAGGTTTAAACTAAATAAAGTATAAACTCATGATAATGAGTCATGCTCTTTGAAAAGGGGCTTTAATGCATCTGCAAAACGTATCGACCAGTGTCAGCCCGCGCAGTCCGTGCATGCTGACCTTCATCGATTTTTTGCTATTCGTCAATTTCCTGCATGTCCAAAGACAAGCCCTATGATTCAGTTGGATGTGAGACAAAACGCATTTTATAGATCATAATTATGTGACGACTTGCTTGGTAAAATTAATTACTAAGATACATTACACCCCCTTTTCATAATTTTCATTCACAGCCTGTCCTACACCACCTCCGGTTCCGCATGCGCTAATGGACACCGCGGGCGATAACCTTGTCGGCTCCAAGCGTTTATATCACTGCATGAAGGGCTACATTCCTTCCATACAAGGGCCAATCATCAGAGAATGTCTCGGGGAGTACGACGTAGAAAAACGCAGAGGAAGAGCTTACTGGAGTGACCCGTCCCATTACTGCAAAGGTAAAACAAAAACCACTTGAGTGATTCTCTGTGAAAAAGAGGTTAAATGCATCTGTTAAAAAAAGTATCGACTCAGTTCAGCCTGCGCATTCCACGCAGGCTGACCTGGGTTGAAACCTTGAGCTATTGGTCAATTTTCTGTCTGTCAAAGGACCATTCCATCTCATTTGACAGTCACTTGTTGAACAAAGTGGAATTTATGGATCTGTAACTATGTGATGACTTGCTAGATATAATGCATCGTAAGGATGCAAAATAAACCTAGAGCACGATTGATTGATTGATCGATCGATCCATCGATCGATTTATTGATTGATTCATTCATTCATTCATCCATTCATTCATCTTACTTCGTTTTTGAATTTGCTTGTTGTTGCAATTTGGACAATGGTGTAAAGAAAGTTAAGATCGAGGTGAGTGAGTTTAGTCATGGATCTTCACAGCTGTTTTATCAGAAACTGCATCAGAATTACAATAACGGGTCTATGGCTATCATGAATGAGCCATGCTCTGGCAAAAAGAGGCTTAATGCATCTGCGAAAAGTATCGACCCTAATCAACCTGCGCAGGATGCCCTGGACCGAAACTTTTTGCTTTTGATCAATTTTCTGTATGTCCAGTGAGACGTGTGTGTTCTGTAGGACCAGTGTACCTCATGTTTCAGTCGGTCGTTAGACAAGTGTGTTTTTATAGATCTATAATTATGTAATGACTTGCTTGTTATCATGGATCACGGGAATGCGTTAAGCCCCGGCTTGCCAGAGCATGGTTTATTTATATTTTGATTTCGGTTAACACCTTCCTAAATGACAAAACTTTTGACTCGACCAAATTAAAAGAAATCGCAGACACAAAAATTTAATTTAGCTCGAAAGATTGTTTCTGTCTTTGAAATAGTAGAAAACATTGTGGGAAAAGGAGAAAATGCTGGTTGCCAGTATTTTCTCCTTTTCCCACAATTTTTTCACAAGCCTCCTTCTTTCGGGTCGTTTACGATACGGGGTTGTTCGGTAAAGGGTTGAAATGACGCTAATATACTTATTTAATTTCTATTTTCAGCCTGCCCAGACCCACCACCGATAGAATTTGCCGATGTAGAACGCGGGGACTCGCTTATAGGAAGCACCAGAAGCTATGTTTGTTTAAAGGGGTTTTATGCCACTGGGCCAATCAATATTCGTTGTAAGAAAGATGGGACTTGGACTACACCAAAACATTCATGTACAGGTAAGTGTAACTTTAACCCTTCACCAAACGACAAAAGTTTAGGCTTTTCCAAACTGAAAGCATTTGCAGACGACAAAAAAAATGTGATTAAAAAAAAATGAAATTGTTTTGGGAAGGGTAGAAAACATTGTGGTTGCTGGTTACCAGCATTTTCTCCTTTTCTCACAATGTTTTCTAAAGGCTTCTTTCCCAGGGTCGTTAAAAGTCGGGAGTGTGTGGTAAAGAGTTCAGGGTTGTAAATTACAGACTTTTTGTGCCCTTTATCCCAACTGTGTATATTGTTGCATTAATTAAAAAAAAATAACTGTAGATCTAGTGGGATTAAATAACAGTGCAGATGGGACAAAGAGCTGTTAATTGTATATACAGTTGACTTCCAGATATCATTTAAAACTTTTCAGAGAGAGCGAGACGGAGGAGGGAGGGAGTGGAAGAAAGGGAAAGAGAGACAAAGATAGAGAGAGCCTTTGTGGATGCAGTATCCTTATGAAAACTGCAAACACAATGACACTCCGTGTATTTATGGGGGATAGGATGTTATTATTCAATAACCTTTTTGGTAGCGAAAACGGGATTTATATCTACTGCATCGTAGACCTTGAACATTTGGAGAAAGAAGCTTGGAAATCTACGAAATAATGCGGATATTCGTTTCAGCAATAGCTTTCTTAACAAAGATGAGAATGAAGAAACCTTAGAAACCGATTACAGATATCCGCCGATTTCGCCGCTTCATTCAAATTGCAAGTTCTTAAACGGAATGTCAGAATTCTTACATTTTCATTGTACGAACTACGCATTTTTTGTGGAAATATTGGGGCGGCGATCGCCGCCCTTGCCGCCCCCGACGCGACGCCACTGCCAGGTGAAGGCAGGAACAGTTGTTCCTGCGTACTCGTTACATAGGTAAACTGTGCGTGCTGTTCAACCAGAGGGAAATAATTGTGACGTAATAATTATACGCGCATTTACCCTACATTCCTCACGCTTTACGTGATATTATAATACGTTCTTATGTGGAGAGGATACGCCATGGGGGAATTACCGAATCAACAGTACTGGATTTTGACGAAAGTCCCAACAGAAAAAGGGATAAAAGCATGAAATGAATAGAACATTTTTTTTTTTTTTCGGTGAAAGATCGAAATTTATTTCATCGAGTGAACATCATCGGTAATATTTTAACGAGTGGCAGCCACTCGTGAAAATATTACCGATTTTCGGTGAAAGATCGAAATTTATTTTATCGAGTGAACATCATTGGTAATATTTTAACGAGTGGCTGCCACTCGTGAAAATATTACTGGTGATGTTCACTCGATGAAATAAATTTCGATCTTTCACCGTAAAAAAACCCACCCAAATAGCCTCTATTTTTTTTTTCAGGAAGCAGCCCTGTGTCGACTCTTCATTATTTCATATATATATCTATTTCAGCATGCGGCCCAGTACCGTTTGTGGAAAATGCCGACGTCGACGACGGCTCCCATCAACTTGGAACCATCCGGTATTATAAATGTCACCAGGGATATACTCACAGTGACAAACCAACTATCGTCTGTTTGAAAGATGCCAAATGGAGTGCTGTCAACTTTTCGTGTATTGGTAAGTTATGCAGTCATATCTTCATCTCCATGCGCTGCAGAGGCAGCGTTATTTGTGTAAGGCACTTTTAAGGTTATGGGCTTTTACCAATGTTTTACATACCAACCGCGTAGCGCATTTAACTCTTTACCAAAAGACAATGTTTTAAGCAAATTGAAAGCATTTGCAGACGACATATTAAATGTGGCTCACAACATAAAATTTGTCTTTCAAAGAGTAGAAAACATTGTGAGAAAAGAAGAAAATGCCGGTTACCAGCATTTTCTTCTTGTCCCAAAATGTTTTCAAAAGGGGTCTTTCTCAGGGTCGTTAAAACTCGGGATTGTGTGGTAAACATTTTTAAGGGTTAAACTGCGCTAAACACCTAACTTACAGTGACAAAAGTCAATTTGGACATATGAATTAAGTTTTAAGGCCTACTTGCGGACAGAATCAAAGGGATCAAATTGCAAGCATATTTTAATTCATATTACTAAACGTGTGGATATTATTGAGGCTCATCGTGTTACAGTATGGTCTGTAAAGTTCCAATCGCCGGCAGAAAACTAAATTGTTAAACTAGAATTATAATTTGCATCTTTAAATTACCAGTCACTTTTCAGCCAGAGACTGGAACTTTGGCAGACCGCTGTAACAACTTGTCAGACTCGAGTTAATATTCATCTGCTTAATGGCACGAATTAAATTTGCCTGCAGTTTTTGACTCCCGATTTGTTACTTTTGGCCACTAGCGTGCCTTTTATAAGCGTGTATGAGCCGGCAAATATAATTGAGCCATTGTCTCGAAAAAAGGGGTTAAATGCAGTTGCAAAAAGTTGCGACCACTGTCAGCCTGCGCATTTTGCGCAGGCTGACATGGGACAAAACTTTTTGTTATTGGGTCAATTTTCTGTATTTCTCCAAGGAAAATTATACCTCAGGATTCAGTCGCTTGTAAGACAAAATGGATTTTATGGATCCATAATTATGTGATTACTTACTTGGTATGATGGTGCATCACAGAGAGGCATTTTAAACCTCCTTTTGTCCAAGCATGACTCACATAGATTTAATTCTTAAAGTTTATCATGGACTGCTCACGTGACCAGAAACTGACCTATCGTGGGTAGATTATGAATGTGGCTCAACACTGTTTTGACACGGAACGGAAAAAAAAGATATGCTAACAAAATTTTGATTTAGCCAAATGCCAACATTTTTAATTTCTTTTTCAGCATGTAAAAACCCATATGGTTTGAAGAATGCTGTTTTGGAACCGGGCGAGAATTTGATCGGCATTGTTCGTCGATATACATGTTTACCTGGTTATTTAGCAACCGGTCCTATAACGTCAACATGTGCCGTCCCTCCAAAAAAGATGAGACCTGATTGGTCGACACCTGTACATTATTGTAAAGGTAAGATGTTGCTATAAGCAACGTCTTCGAATTTGTCTTCCAATACCTGACCTTAGCTGAATTTTACGGAGAGTGTAAACTACGATCATATAAAGCTTTTTGTAATACAATGGCTGAAGTGAACTTCTGCTTCAAATTATCCACAGAAAATTAATTTTGTAGACAGGCAACTATAAAATTACGTTTGCGGCTCAAATGACAGAACATTTCGAGGTCTAAAAATAGATCCTCCTCTGCACTTGGAGGGGATTTTCGGCACTGCCTAACGTAATGCGGAGGAAATGTAGATCCAAGACCAAACTACATGTTCTGTGCCATCTGATCTTTATCTACACTGTCAGCAAAAGCTATTTAAGTCACTATTGGCTCCAAAAGAGTTAATCCTTTACCAAACGACAAAATTTTAGCCTTGTCAAAATTGAAAGCAATTGCGGACGATAAATTAAACATTACTCAAAACATAAAACTTGTTTTTCATAGGGTAGAAAACATTGTGGGAAAAGGAGAAAATACTAATTGCCAGCATTTTCTCCTTTTCCCACAATGTTTTCAAAAGCCTTTTTTTGCTGAGGATCCCTAAAAGTCGGCCTTGTCCGGTAAAGGGTTAAGCCGTAACTGGTTACCCTCCTGCAAGCGACTTTGAAGCAAACCATTGTCTGAACATTGCAGGTGATTGTTCGTAAGTTGCATTTTCCCCTTTTTGCCATAATGCTTTCACGTGAAACATGTACGAAACATTACGTGATTTGGAAAGGTACCTGCTCAGCTAAGACAACTGCAAATCTGTTTAACTAGGTAATTATTTTCATTATAATTGAGCCATGCTCTGTGAAAAGGGGGCTTAATGCATCTGCGAAAAGTACCGACCCAGGTCAGCCTGCGCAGTCCGCGCAGGCTGACCTGGGCCGAAACTTTTCGCTATTAGTCAATTTTCTGTATGTCCAAGGACCAGTTTACCTAATAATTGAATCGGTTGTTTAAAAAAATGGCTATTTTTGGATCCATAATTATGTGATGGCTTGATTGGTACAGTGCATCACGGAGATGCATTAAGCCCCCTTTTACCCGAGCATGGCTCAATTATATTGTGTCACGCTCTGTGAAATGGTCGTTTAATGCATCTGTTCAAAAAAAAAAAAAAAAAACCCATGACGCCCATAGCAGTCCGTGCAGGCTGGCCTGGGTCGAAACTTTCTGATATTAGGAACTTTTCTGGATGACAAATTACTATTCCACCTCATGATTTAGCCGGTCTTTTTTTTTTGACGAAACGGATCAAAATGTGCTAGGACTTGCTTGGTTTTTTGCGTGATTAATATGCAATAAACCCCCTTTTTCCCAGAGCTTCTCTCGAATGTGTTTTTTTATTTCCACTCAGACTGCGGTGACCCATACCCTGTGGATAATGCAATCGCTGTGAAAGGTCAGAAAACGATAGGTGCGGTGCAACAGTATGTATGTAAAAAAGGTAAGTGCTTTAGCCCTTAGGCTGCTATGCGCGACTCACTGACCTTTTGCGGACGGCGTAGATCAAGATCAGACTGCACAGAACGTGCAGTCTGATATTGGATCTACGCTGTCCGATAAGGAGATATTTTCCCAACCTCCATAACATTGGAATACCAAATACACGAATTACGCATGGATAAAATCAGGCACGACGTGAAAAAAATCTGTATCTACAGTGTCAAATACGGTCCCGAATAAGGAAAGATGACGCCACGCTGATACTTGATAGATCTAATGCATGAAAATCTGCGTCATAACATTCGCTGCATTGGAAAATTTTGATATCTCGCTAGACCAAGAGCGAGATATCCATTTTCTTGCGCAGTTCGAAGCAAATACAAACCAAAGGAAGGTCATTACAACAATATTCCGTATTTTTATTACAGGATACGTTCCCTCAGCACCACCTCTTTCTCATTGTATGCCAAATGCCGAATGGACCCCTCCAGAATTCACCTGTGTTGGTATGTTACATTAACATCCCTTTTAACATTTTCGTTCAAGTTTATTTTTTTTAAGTTCCATTTCGTGACTTTTTTCCCAAGTTTCATGAAAAATACAACTTTCGGTTATTTAAACAATGCTTTGTATGCCCACTTGTTTTTCAGCATACATGGCATTTTTCCCCCAAAAGAAAATCTTTCCTTTTAATAGATTTTTTTACGGTTATGGTCGATATTGACTTTTGAAATAAAGATTAAAGATTCTAGGTCTACTGTTATGTAATTAAATCTTTTTTAATTAATTGATTAATATCTTACCTATAGTTTTGTGAACTTGATGTATATTTTACGTTTCTTGTTCGTTTTACATAATTCTTTGTTTTTCAATAATATCCTTTTCTAGAAATACAAATAATTATCTAATTTATGTTTTATTTGATGTAGAGTATTTCCATTACGTTTGTATAAGGGTGGAATTTGAAACAAAGTTTCTTGTAATGAGACATCGAGAAAAAAATATTAATATATTTACAATTGTTTTTCCACGATTGATAAAACGTAATACTTTCTTATAAAGAAATCAATGTCTTATTCAGATCTAAATTCTTTTCTTTCTTAATAATTTATGTTTGTAATTTCTTTAACAACTTCGTACCAGAACACGCTTTTTCAAACTGCACTGCACTGCTTTTAGACGATATATCATTAGACTTAGCAATAATGCTTTCTCACTGATTGTGTCTTCTACTTATATTGGTTCAGTACTTTGACCAGATAAGTTAAATATTGGAACATGTATTCTCTTATTCATACTTGTACTCATACCCTTTATTTGTGCGAGTTTGAGTATTCTCTTATTGGTATTACCAAAAGCCAAATTCTATTATGTAATAACATTCAGCCTTGGGCTGTATATTATGTTACATGAACTTGTATCAAAATCAGACGCAGAAAATTCAGGGTATCATCAGGGCCTGTATTCAACAACAAAATGATTTCAAAGCACTGCAATTTCTGATTGGCTGGACCGAAAGGTTTAGCCAGTGAAAAATGGCGAGCTACTTTCTAAATCTAGAAAACAGGCCAGGACTGAAACTGTTTAATGTAATATTATTTTGTCCCTAAACCTCTTTGCCGCTCAAATACACTTGAGTCATGCTCTGTGAAAAGGAGTTTAATACATGCACCTGCGAAAAAGTTTCGACTCCGGTCAGCCTGCTCAATCCGCGCAAGTCGACCTGTATCAAAACCTTTTGCTTTTCGTACATATCATTGTTTTGCATGTCCAAAGACCATTCTACATCAACATTCAGTCGGTTGTTGTACAGATTGGATTTTATGGATCCATAATTATGTGATGACTTACTTGGTATAATACACCACGGAGGTGCATTAAACCCCCTTTTTCCAGAGTATGGCTGATTAAAGCAAACTTGTTTTTGACTAGAGAACATATGGAGAGAATACATGTACCAAATATCAAAATTTGTCTATGTACAGGTAGAACTGGGTTAACGTTTAACTCTTTACCATACAACAAAGTTTTAGAACAGTCAAAATTGAAAACATTTGCAGACGACAATTTCAATGTGGCTCAAATGGAGCAAGTTTTCTTTGATAGGGTAGAAAACATTGTGGGAAAAGGAGAAAATGCTGGTTACCAGCATTTTCTCCTTTTCCCACAATGTTTTCTTAAGCCTTTTTCATCAGGGTCGTTAAAAGTCGTGACTATGTGGTAAAGGGTTAATTAATTCTATTATACATAGTATCGAATATTGATTTAAGTGCTGTATTTCACAATTTATGATACAATGTGTTGAACATAGATTTAAGCACTTTATTTCACAATGTCATTTTTTGTGTGACGAAGAAGGATACGACGAAAATGCATTTCTTTGTCTGGTTTAGGCCGTCGGCCAAAAAAATGAACAAGAGTTCCGAAATCTATGTTTGGTTAAGCTTTTGTTTTCCAATTGCTTTAATGGTTGTTTTTCATTGTGACGCTCCGCATGAATTTTTTACGATTTTCATGTACAGTACATTTCATACATGCACAATAAAGCTTTAGGTTTTTAGAGAGCTCAACCCCTTTTCTAACCAGTGTGCAAGGCACCACCCACATTAGTCAACGCCAAAGTGGACACAGTGGGCGACACCATGGTGGGTACCATCCGAACATATACATGCAATACTGGTTACCTGGCAACGGGTCCCATGGAAGTTATTTGTGAAGCTGAACAAAAGGACGGGTATGCGTTACCATATTGGAAGACACTTCTGGATAATTACTGCAAAGGTCTGTATGCTGACATTTGACTTCCAATGATTTTGTTAAGTCGCACAGGACATTATATTGAACCATGCTCTGGCAAAAGGGGTCTTAATGCATCTCCGTGATGCATGATACCAAGCAAGTCATCATATTATTATTGATCGATAAAATCCACTTTGTCTTACAAACGACTAAATTACGAGGGACACTGATCCTCTCAGCTGCAGAAAATTTATCAATAGTAAAAAGTTTCGGCCCAGATCAGCCTGGGCGGACTGCGAAGGCTGACCCGGGCCGATACTGTTTGCAGATTCATTAAGCCCCCTTTTCACAAAGCATGGCTCAATTATGCATGAGCCCATAAACGAATGAATTAAGCACATTTCAAATTCACATAGGTCGAAACTTTTTGCTAACTGTAAATTTTCTGCACGTCAAAGGACAATTCTATTTCATTTTTCAGTCGATTATTAGACTAAATGAATTTCATGGATCCATAATTATGTGATGACTTTCTCGATACAATACATCACAAAGATGCATTAAGCTCGCCTTTGCCAGAGCATAGCTCATTTATTAATACAGTGACATTAGTCATGCCAGTTCAGGAGAATTTGCTCCTTATTCGACAGGAAATCAACCGTCCCTGACAACGGATGACGCTGACCAGTGCGTCGGGCCTCTACCGAATCTTGCCGCATTTTATACTCTCAAACTATGCGATGTGAGCCGGCGCCTGCGGAGTGAGCCCGGATGGAGCCGCTACTGACGAAAGTCTTGCTGGTAGTAGCGAAGATAGGGAAAAGAATAGAAAACATTGGAGAAAATTGGAAAAAAGTAAAATACACTAATGAGTGCCATGTTCTCTTGTAAAAGGGTCGTATGCAAACTCTTTTTTAAAAATCTGAATATAAATTTGCTTCAGATTGTGGCACACCCCCAAATATCACTCACGCAATCTGGTTGAATGGCGCCAAAACGATCGGGTCTATAGCACAATATGTTTGTGAGACTGGATATGTTCCCTCAGGCCCTCCTGAAATCGTCTGTGGTAGAGACGCAATGTGGGCTGATCCAGCCTTCAGTTGCACAGGTATAATTAGTTTTTATTATTAGTATTATCGTTGCAGCCAATATTTCTTCACATTGATGATTGATTAATTTGAATGAAGTTAAACATTCAAGAGTAGACTATGTCAGGACACAAGACCCTTTTTTTGACACCTGCAATTCATTTTATTTGATCACTGAGAGTATGCAGGCTTTTTTCACTGTAACCGCATTTCCACATGGCACAATAATTTCAGTGTTCACCATAGGAAGCATACTATCCACTGACACACAAAATCTAATGAAATAGAAGATAAGTTGACATTGTTTTGTGGAATAATTGCCTTTCTACTTCTTTTAATGTAATGTTGTTATAATTTAAGGATAACCAATAAATAGTTAACAAGCAGGTAAAAAGAATGAGATCAAATGTAACAGTTAGGGTTTCGGCTGTCCAAGAATTATAAGGAGAAACCAAGGTATGCAATTAATATGAAAGTTTTTAAATCCAGAAGTGATAACGGAAGCATTTACAGGAACATTCAAATTTGCTTGTTTCAGGTTGTTTGACGACCCCGGATGTACAATATGCTATTCCTGTTGCTGGTGTGAAGGCTTTGTACACAACTGGTTCTGTAATTCTGTATGAGTGTATATCAGGCTATGTTGCGATTGGTAAACCGGAACTTGTGTGCCAAAACGACGCCACGTGGTCACCGAAGCAATTCCAGTGTATACTTAGTAGGTTTTGGTTTAAGTATAAATTGTTGTTAACGATTTAAATGTCTAACACAACTATATTTGCCTTTGCAGATCATGGTCAAAAGTTCAATTCTTTCTTCATCTACACTGTTCAATCAGTTCAATCTACACTCTCCAAAATTTCCCGGGATGTTAGGATGAAAAAGCCATGATCCTGCAAAACCAATATTCCTTATGTTTTTATGTTTAGTAGCTGAAATTGTTGTTTTATGGCTAAAACTCATACTCTTGATTGATTTGAAGCCAGGTTGCTCTAAGTTAGATGAGACATGCTCTTGCAAATGAGGGTTTAATGCATCTCCATGATGTATTATACCAAGTTAGCCATCTTATAATCATGAATTCATAAAAATTGTGTCTAACAACCGACCGAATCGCAAGGTAGAACATTCATTTGACATGCAGAAAATTGACCGGTAGCAAAACGTTTCGACTCAGGTCAACCAGCGCGGACTGGGCAGGTTGACCTGGTTCGATACTTTATGCGGTAATCTCCCTTTTCACAAGGCATCACTCATATACAAAGACTTGTGCGTCAAAATGACTCCATGTGATCAGCAAAACCGTCCCAATGTTTCTGTCGTGGGTTTATGTTTTAGCATAGAATACTAACCCTTTCACTATATTTGCTTAAAGGTCAGTGTATATCAAGGTCTGACGGTCCAAAACGTACAGTCTGATCACACTCATGTAGTATTATGTGTCAGACATGTTATGAAATTCTCTCTCAAAAGCCAGTTATGACGTGTAATGTTAACCCTCATCCTGCTAAATGAGTTAAATAAAACTTTCTAAGCCGATAGTAAAAACCCGAATAATGTTATTTCAAAATTATATTTTGGAGAAAAATATCTCCTCTATGGACAGCGCAGATTCAAGATCAGACTGCACGTCCGATCTTGATCATGCACTGTCCGTAAAAGGTTAGTGAGTCGTCCATAGCAGCTTAAGGGTAAAAGTCTTCTTTCGCTCTGAATATGACCAGTTCTATACATGGCACTCGAAAGGGTAGGGCTCTCACAATACAGTAATTTCCATTGATCTGTGATCAAAATTTGTCAGAAAGCAATCGTCAGGAAAATTTCGAAAAGGGGGCTTTGTATAATGTTTTATGAGATGTCGTTACCTGATAGTCCTTTTAGACATAATCCGTATATTTTTGTGTAACAATATACCCCATGCTTCATAGACAGAATGACTGGCTGTATTTTTCAGCCTGTGGCGAGCCCGACACATACATCGACGCTGTGGTAGATGCTGGGGACAACCTGCTTAACGACATCAGGCATTACACTTGCAATAAAGGTCTTAAAACTGTCGGTGACTCATCAGTCACGTGTCTAAAATCTGGCCAATGGTCTGCAAGAAAATTTGAATGTGCTAGTAAGTAGTCTTTAGCGGTTTATTTTTCTACCAGTTTAGCAAACAAGAACTATCTCGCATTATGTGTAAGTCCTTCCATAAGGTTGGTAAAAATCATATATCTAACGCCGTTCAGGCAGGCATTGTGAGTTATTGCGTTATTTCAAGTAATTTTAAAAGTATAATTTTTCTTTATAACCAATAGGCGTAAAACGGCAGCCGTTAAAGCGAGAAATTTTGTCTGTCGTCACGCAAAAACTTCAGTCATCGATCAAGATGATCCTTATTCATGCGAATTTTACCTTTTTACTTTCATGCCCTTCTATTGAACTAGAGTCAATGTTGTGGTAAGTGAATACGTAAACATTTTACCAATCATTCAAAATTGCATTCTCAGTCTAATTCTAAATTGATAAAATTAAAAACTTTTTTTTTTTTCTGATTTGCTAACCAAATGGTTTAGCAAGTCAGAAATCGTGTTATTTTGACAGAGAACAACGTTGACCAAGAGACGAGGAATGCAAAAAAGAATGCTTGGCAAATATGACTCCTAAATACCTATAGAAACGAACAGCATTTAAATTGATAAATGCTTCAACATCCACGCTATCCGCGCAAGTTTTTATGCACTGAACCGGTCGATGTAATTTGCATATGATAAGCTATACATAAAAGACAGTTAGAGCGTAAACCGTCACAGTAATAAAGTGTTCTTATCGTACAGAATGTTTATCCGCCCCTGTGCTACCCTACGCCATACGTATGAGTAACGATACCCTGATAGGCAGTGAAGTTGTTTACCAGTGTGAAGATGGCTACATCTCAGATGGTCCTGTGCTGTCGACCTGTCTCATGGATTTGACCTGGTCACCTGCAAAACATTCTTGTTACGGTAAAACTTACCTATATAATGCTGAGTAAGAATTGAGATTCCTTTTGCTAACGTTGTTAATCACGATCAGAACACACAGATAATTCCTTGTGATCTTTGGCCGATGTCTTGCGAGATATTTTGCAGAAATATCCTTGAAGTTATTGGTCTGTGTTTAACCCTTAAGCTGCTAAGCGTGACTGGCTGACCTTTTGCGGACAGTGTACATTAAGATCATACTGCATAGAACGTGCAATCTGATCTCTGATCTATGCTGTCCGATACGGTATTTTCTTACCGGTGAAATCAACTTTGAAATCACAATATTTGTTTTTTTCTTACTATTGCGCCGAAATTTTCGGTTCATTTATTTAGCAGTTTAAGGGTTTATACAAAAGGCCCAAAAGTTTATTCACGGGTTATTTTCAACGTTTTAAAAAGTGGTCTGCTGCATAACAGAAGAATTCATTAGATGGAAATGTGCATTTGGAGCTGCATTTAACTCTTTACCAGACGACAGAATTGTAGACCAGACTAAATTGAAAGCTTTTGCAGACAAGAAAATTAATGTGACTCAAAAATTGAAAATTGTTTTTGGATGAGTAGAAAACATTGTGAGGAAAGGAGGAAACGCTGGTTACCAGAATGGATCGAGCATGACTTAGTGTTTATTTCTAAGGCATCTTTCGTTTAGATGTGACTGAGATAATGTAAAGGGGTTCAAACTCCCCGAAATACCCGCTTTGATTGTAGGCTGTCTCAAGACACCTGTAGTGGAGAACACGTTGCCAATAACAACAGAAACACAAATGTACAAAATTGGGACTATACTCACCTATCAGTGTCTAGCCGGGTATGTGGCCACGGCAGCGCCGGAATTACGATGTCGAAAGGATGGTGCTTGGACCAATAAGAAGTTTCAGTGTATTCTCTGTGAGTTAGTTTTGATAACGTTCGCCTTTCTGCATGTTTTAAACCTGTATTGATAATTAGAGGGTCGAAAAAAACATAACAGATATCTTTTGTGTAGAAATAAGTCCCGAAACAGATGCATTTTAAAGATGCTTCCGTCAAGATTTTCTCGGGGAAAGGAACATCAAAGAACAAAGATCAGTCTGTTCGTTCTGTGATCCTGATCTGCTTTGGTTTGAAAGGCAACAAAATATGTGGCATTTGCCTTCAGGATTGAAACGAAATTTCATTGTCCGTATTTTAGTCATTGATCACATAGTCTGCCCCGCCCAGTATAATATGTGACAATCTAATAAAGAAAACAAAACTGTTGTTGTTACTGTTGTTATTGTTTAAATGGGATAGATATGAAAGTTGTGGTGGGTATGATTCTGCAGACGATGGTCAGTTATACAATATCTTTGATATAACTTTCTACTTTGTCTGTACTGCATGGTCCAACATTTTCTGAGATTTTCGGACAGAAAAGCCATTGCCTTACAAAACTAATACATTTCGCCTTTTCATTTCTTACCAGAACTGTTTGTTTCTGAGGCACTTAAATGACTGTATTTCATATAAAACTTAATTGTTAAAAAAAAGAGGTTCCTCAGATAGAAGAAATAATTAAATGTGTATTGGAATTCATCAACGAGGCAGATTATTTTTCATTTTCTATATAGACATGTGTGTCAAAATCACTCCACGTGGTCAGTAAAACAAGCCCAGTATTTTTCGTTAAAGGTTTATAAATAAGCATGGATCTAGATTGATATTGACCCTTTGAGTATCTTTTACCATATATGCTTTACGGTTAGAGTACATCAGTGTCTGACGTTCCAGGACGTAAACTCTGATCACACACATGCACTATGATGTGTCAGATATGATGTAAAATTCTCTGTAATAATAAGGTCTTCTTTCGCACCGAATATGACCAGTGTAGTATGTGGCAATCAAAAGTGTAGAAAAACCATTCATTTAAAGTCAACATTTTGGGAGGTAGGAAAACAGTGTGCAAAGGGCTTTGTATATTGCTTTGTGAGCTGTTGTTACCTAGCAATTCCTTTAAGGTAACAATATGTATATTTTTGTCGAACATTCTACGACATATTTCGTAGACAGAATGTCTGTCGGTATTTTTCAGCCTGTGGCGAGCCCGACATTTACATCGACGCTATGGTAAATGCTGGGGGCAACCTGCTGAACGATATCAGACATTACACATGCAATAAAGGTCTTAAAACTGTCGGTGACTCATCGGTCACATGTCTAGAATCTGGCCAGTGGTCTGCAAGAAAATTTGAATGTGCTAGTAAGTAGTCGTTAGCTAGCGATTCGCTAGCGCTTTTTATTTTATGTAAAAATATTTATATGTAGCAAGCTAGAGCTATCTCGCATTTTACGTTAGTGCTTTTATTAGATTGGCAAATTTAAATATTTTGACTCTTTTTTAGAATTTGTTTGTTAGTTTCTTTTATCATATTTTCAAGTTGTATAACAGGTATGATTTTTCTATTTATCAGACTGACCTAAAACTGCAGCCTTCATCGCGAGATATTTTGTCAAGCGTTACACAAAAACTTTGATAATCGACCAAGATTATCCTAATTCATGTGAATGTTACCTTTATACTTGCATGACCTTCTGTTGAACTACAGTTTGTAGAGTGGTTCAATCAACTGCTTGTAGTACAATCCACAGCTCAAGAAGCAACGCAGTCAAATACGAAAATGTTGCCTTTCTGGACCATGTTCTTAGAGCATAAATCAATGTTTTGTTGACTAAACCATTCAGTTTAGCTTGTCAGAAACTGTAACGCTCTGAAATTGAAAAAAAAATCTAGAGAATAGACTACAGATGTTGTTGAGAGTGATTAGTAAATGGGGGAGCGTTAGACCAAACATTTAGAAATGCTTTCTCAATCAAAATCTAAATTAATAAAGTAAAACCATTTTCTGATTTGCCAGCCAAATGGGTAAACAATTCAGAAATCACGTTACTTTGACATCTAGGGAACATTCTTGATTATAAGACCAGAAATGCAATTCAAAATGGTCGGTAAATATGACTCTTGAATGGAGATAGCACGCTGAAGCATTCGGCATTCACTTATACATGTATATATACACCATAAATAAATAAGCCATGTTCTGGCAAAATGTGGTTTAATGAACCTTGTTTATGCATTATATTAAGCAAGACATTACATAATTATGGATCCATAAAGTGAATTTATCTAACAACCGAAAGAACATGCTGAAATTTTTAAAAAGCAGAAAGATTCGACCCATAGCAGCTTTAGCAGACTGTGCAGACTGACATGAGTCGATACGTTTTGCAGCACTGAACCGGTTGAGGCAATATGCAAATGATAAACTATGCATGAAGGAAATTTAGAGCGTGAAACGCCACAATAACAAAGAGTTCTTATTGTTCAGAATGTTTATCTGCCCCTGTGTTACCCTACGCCATACGTATGAGTGACGATACCCTGATAGGCAGTGAAGTTGTTTACCAGTGTGAAGATGGCTACATCTCAGATGGTCCTGTAATGTTAACATGTCTCATGGATTTGACCTGGTCACCGTCAAAACATTCTTGTTACGGTAAACACTAATTTGAATTACTTTAGGGTGCTTAGTACGTATGGAAATGCCTTTTGCGAATCTTATAAATCAAGATCAGAACACAAAGGAAGTCGTGCGTCATCTTAGGCCGATCTCTTGTGAGATATTTTGCAGAAATATCTTCGAAATTCTTGATATCTGTGAAATACATGAGGCTCACGTGTTTATTCAAGAGTGAAAAAAACTTGCAGGTGAAAATGTGAATTCAGACTTGCATCTAATGTCTGAATATGAACTTTAGTTTTTAAAAAATGTTATTTCTTGTGAAAATAGTATAAAGGATCACAACTGCCCGTCTAGGCAGACATAATCATTTCATGCATTTGTGGCAGATTGATTTTTTTGACATAAACAAAATATAGAATTAGTTAACTTGACTTTGTCTAGTTTCTTTAAAAAAAAGTCTACACAGAGTTCCGACACATCAGAATGGATCGAGCGTGTCTCAGTGGTTATTTTTAGGATAATGGATTTGTAAATAATCTGGTTCGATCCAATCCTTAGAGGATCTTCACATGAGTTTGCTTTTGAGCAAGGCACTGTAGAGTCTACTAGTGGGACCAATATGACTTAGTAATACGCAAATATATGACTTTCCGCCTTGATGTGACTGAAGTATTGTTAAGGGGTTCAAACTAAACGAATTAAAAATTCCCGCTATGATTGTAGGCTGTTCCACGACACCTGTAGTGGAGAACACGTTGCCAATAACAACAGAAACACAAATGTACAAAATTGGGACTATACTCACCTATCAGTGTCTAGCCGGATATGTGGCCACAGCAGCGCCGGAATTACGATGTCGAAAGGATGGTACTTGGTCTAATAAGAAGTTTCAGTGTATTCTCTGTGAGTTAGTTTTGATAACGATCGCCTTTCTGCATATCTTAAACCTTTATTTGCTGTGTTCTCTTACCCTTTTATCTTTAAAGGGACAAATAAACACAACATATTCCTTCTGTGTAGAAATACTGTTACGAACATGAAAGTTTGCAACAAATGTATAGCTCAAATATAAACCGGTCCGGCTGGGATTCGAACCCGTGCGGCAAAGATCTCCATTTACTGAGGTTTAAATGTCCAGTACACTAACCTCTGAGCTAAAGAGAATTCTCCCTAACCCAGTTGTCAGGTATTGATTTTTATACGGGAAGAAGCTATGCCGTAAGAAAGGAGTGATCTCCCGTAACAATACGAACCGAATAATTGCAATTTTTAAGTTTCTTCCGTCAAGAATCTCTCAGGGAAAGGAAAATCAAAGAACAAAGATAATTCTGTACGTTTTGTGATCCTGATCTGCTTTTGCTGGAAAGGCAACAAAATGTGTGGCATTTGCTTTAAGGATTCAGACAAATTTCTATTCTCCGTATTTCAGTCATTGATCTTATCGCCTGCCCCGCCACATTTAATTAAGAAAGCAATATTGTTGTTGTTTTAAATGGGGTAGAATGAAAGTTGTGGTGGGTATGATACTGCAGAACTTTGTCAGACTACAACTTCATCGTTGATGTACACTATTTATTGTGTCTTCTTTGCACGGTTCATCATTTTCGAAATTTTAGGACAGAAAGTCCATGGCCTTGCAAAAGTGATTTGTTTCGTCTTTTTCTTTTTCAATTGTTTAAATGGTTAGGTAATGAAGAATTTGAATGACTAAATCTCATATAACACTTTATTTAAAGAAAAAAAAAAAAAAGGTTCCTCAGATTAAACAAATATGCGAAGAAATGATTAAACATGTAGTGGACTTCATGAACCAGTTTATGGCAAATTACTTTGAGATTACCGTATAGAGAGTTGTGTGTCACGACGACTCCCCGTTAGCAGCAAAAGAATCCCAGGGTTTATAGTTAAGCATAGATCTAGACTTATATTGACCCTTTAGATATCTTATGCTGTATGTGCGTTTCGATAAAGTGTACATCTAGGTATGACGTTCCGGAACGTGCAGTCTGCTCACACTCTTGCTCTGTGATGTATCAAATATGTTATCAAATTCCCTATAACAAGCCAGCAATAACTTGTGATAATAAGGTCTCCATTTGAATATGACCAGTGAAGTATGTGGCAATCGATGGGACAGAAAAGGTATATTACCTTGATTACCATAACTTTTAAAGTCAAAACGTTTTGATGTAAAAGAGAACACTTTGTATAAAAAATTTCTGAAAAGGGGCTTTGTAGATTGCTTCACAAGTGAACTTTTGTTACCAGACAATCCCTGTAAGGTAACAATTTGTATATTTTTGTTGAACATTCTATGACATGCTTCATAGACAGAATGACTGTCGGTATTTTTCAGCCTGTGGCGAGCCTGACACATACATCGACGCTGTGGTAGATGCTGGGGGCAACCTGCTTAACGACATCAGACATTACACATGCAATAAAGGTCTCAAAACTGTCGGTGACTCATCAGTCACGTGTCTAAAATCTGGCCAATGGTCTGCAAGAAAATTTGAATGTGCTAGTACGTAGTTGTTAACGATTTTAATTTGATGTAAAAAGCTTTATATTTTGCAAGCTAGAGCTATCTCACAATTTACATTAGTGCTTTTATTAGACTGGCTAATTTATATATTTTCACTACGTTTCAGGCAAAAATCTTATATTAGTTTGTTAATTTGTTTTATCTTATTTTTAAATTGCATTAACAAGCATAATAGTTTTATATATTCGACTGATTGAAAACCGCATCCTTCAAAGAGAGATATTTTCTCAATCGTTACACCAAAAAAATGATCATACACAAAGATGATCCTTATTCATGTGAATTTTATCTTCATACTTTCATGTCCTTCTGTTGAACTACAGTTTGTAAAGTGGTTCAATTTCCCTTCAAAATTGACCCATTTAGTTGAATTCAATACACTTCTTTCTAGTGTAGTATGGACGTAGCTGCAGAAAGTCATAGATCCTCGGCAAAAGTGATTCAATCTTTATATATTCTGCTAAATAGAATCAAACATCGTTTACGATTCATTAAGAATTCCTAGATGGGTATAGTCAGGTTTGGTAATAGGCTATTTGCGTTACGGATAGAACGGACCAAATGGTGGCTGTATGTACAGGGTTATAGCCTGCCGCTTTAGTACAATCCACAGCTCAAGAAGCAAAGTGGTCAAATACCAAAAGGTTGCCTTTCTGAAGCATGTTCTTTGAAAGTAAATCAATCTTTTGTTGACTAAGCCATTTGGTTTAGTTTGTCAGAAACTGTAACGCTCTGAAATTTAGAACATTCTTGAGAATAGACTACAGATGTTGTTGAGAGTGATTAGTAAATGCGGGGACGTTTTATCAAACAATCAGAATTGCTTTCTCAATCAAATTTTAAATTTATGAAGTAAAACATTTTCTGATTTGCGAGCCAAATGGGTAAGCGATTCAGAAATCACGTTACTTTGACATCTAGGAAAATTCTTGTTTATAGGACCAGAAATGCAATTTAAAATGGTTGGTAAACATTACGCTTGAATGGAGATAGCGTGCTGAACCACATTCGCCATTTCAACAGAAATGCTTTAACATTCACTTATACATGTATATACACCATAAATAAATAAGCCATGTTCTGGCAAATTGAGGTTAAATGCACCTTCTTTATGCATTATACCAAGCAAGACATTACATGATTATGGATCCATAAAGTTAAATTTGTCTAACAAACCGACTAAATCATGAGATTGTATGGTCTTTGAACATGCCCAAATTTACAAAGAGCAAAAAGATTCGACCCATAGCAGCTTTGGCAGACTCTGCAGACTGATATGGATCGATACATTTATAACACTGAACCGGTTGAGGCAATATGCAAATGATAAACTAAAGGAAATTTAGAGCGTGAAACGCCACAATAACAAAGTGTTCATATTGTTCAGAATGTTTACCCGCCCCTGTGTTACCCTACGCCATACGTATGAGTGACGATACCCTGATAGGCAGTGAAGTTGTTTACCAGTGTGAAGATGGCTACATCTCAGATGGTCCTGTAATGTTAACATGTCTCGTGGATTTGACCTGGTTACCGTCAAAACATTCTTGTTACGGTAAACACTAATTTGAATTACTTTAGGGTGCTTAGTACGTATTGAAATGCCTTTTGCGAATCTTATAAATCAAGATCAGAACACAAAAGAAAGTCGTGCGTCATCTTAGGCCGATCTCTTGAGAGATATTTTGCAGAAATATCTTCGAAATTCTTGATATCTGTGAAATACATGAGGCTCACGTGTTTATTCAAGAGTGAAAAGAACTTGCAGGTGAAAATGTGAATTCAGGCTTGCATTTAATGTCTGAATATGAACTTTAGCTTTTTAAAAATGTTATTTCTTGTGAAAATAGTATAAAGGATCACAACTGCCCGTCTAGGCAGACATAATCATTTCATGCATTTGTGGCAGATTGATTTTTTTGACATAAACAAAATATAGAATTAGTTAACTTGACTTTGTCTAGTTTCTTTAAAAAAAAAAGTCTACACAGAGTTCCGACACATCGGAATGGATCGAGCGTGTCTCAGTGGTTATTTTTAGGATAATGGATTTGTAAATAATCTGGTTCGATCCAATCCTTAGAGGATCTTCACATGAGTTTGCTTTTGAGCAAGGCACTGTAGAGTCTACTAGTGGGACCAATATGACTTAGTAATACGCAAATATATGACTTTCCGCCTTGATGTGACTGAAGTATTGTTAAGGGGTTCAAACTAAACGAATTAAAAATTCCCGCTATGATTGTAGGCTGTTCCACGACACCTGTAGTGGAGAACACGTTGCCAATAACAACGAAAGCACAAATGTACAAAATTGGGACTATACTCACCTATCAGTGTCTAGCCGGATATGTGGCCACAGCAGCGCCGGAATTACGATGTCGAAAGGATGGTACTTGGTCTAATAAGAAGTTTCAGTGTATTCTCTGTGAGTTAGTTTTGATAACGATCGCCTTTCTGCATATCTTAAACCTTTATTTGCTGTGTTCTCTTACCCTTTTATCTTTAAAGGGACAAATAAACACAACATATTCCTTCTGTGTAGAAATACTGTTACGAACATGAAAGTTTGCAACAAATGTATAGCTCAAATATAAACCGGTCCGGCTGGGATTCGAACCCGTGCGGCAAAGATCTCCATTTACTGAGGTTTAAATGTCCAGTACACTAACCTCTGAGCTAAAGAGAATTCTCCCTAACCCAGTTGTCAGGTATTGATTTTTATACGGGAAGAAGCTATGCCGTAAGAAAGGAGTGATCTCCCGTAACAATACGAACCGAATAATTGCAATTTTTAAGTTTCTTCCGTCAAGAATCTCTCAGGGAAAGGAAAATCAAAGAACAAAGATAAGGCAACAAACTGTGTGACATTTGCTTTAAAGATTCAGACGAATTTCTATTCTCCGTATTTCAGTCATTGATCTTATCGCCTGCCCCGCCACATTTAATAAAGAAAGCAATATTGTTGTTGTTTTAAATGGGGTAGAATGAAAGTTGTGATGAATATGATACTGCAGAACTTTGTCAGACTACAACTTCATCGTTGATGTACACTATTTATTGTGTCTTCTTTTCACAGTTCATCATTTTTGAAATTTTAGGACAGAAATTCCATGGACTTGCAAAAGTGATTTGTTTCGTCTTTTTCTTTTTCAGTTGTTTAAATTGTCAGGTAATGAAGTACTTGAATGGCTAAATCTCATATAACACTTTATTTAGAAAAAAAACAAAAGTTCCTCAGATTAAACAAATATTCGAAGAAATGATTAACATGTAGTGGACTTCATGAACCAATTTATGGCAAATTACTTTGAGATTACCGTATAGAGAGTTGTGTGTCACGACGACTCCCTGTTATCAGCAAAAAAATCCCAGGGTTTATAGTTAAGCATAGATCTAGACTTATATTGACCCTTTAAATATCTTTTGCTGTGTGTGCGTTTCGATAAAGTGTATATCTAGGTATGACATTCCGGAACGTGCAGTCTGATCACGCTCTTGCACTGTGATTTGTCAAATATGTTGTCAAATTCCCTATAACAAGCCAGCAATGACTTGTGATAATAAGGTCTCCCTTTGAATATGACCAGTGAAGTATGTGGCAATCGAAGGGACAGAAAAGGTATATTACCTTGATTACCATAGCTTTTAAAGTCAAATCGTAAAAGAGAACACTTTGTATAAAAAGTTTCTGAAAAGGGGCTTTGTAGATTGCTTCACAAGTGAACTTTTGTTACCAGACAATCCCTGTAAGGTAACAATTTGTATATTTTTGTTGAACATTCTATGACATGCTTCATAGACAGAATGACTGTCGGTATTTTTCAGCCTGTGGCGAGCCTGACACATACATCGACGCTGTGGTAGATGCTGGGGGCAACCTGCTTAACGACATCAGACATTACATATGCAATAAAGGTCTCAAAACTGTCGGTGACTCATCAGTCACGTGTCTAAAATCTGGCCAATGGTCTGCAAGAAAATTTGAATGTGCTAGTACGTAGTTGTTAACGATTTTAATTTGATGTAAAAAGCTTTATATTTTGCAAGCTAGAGCTATCTCACAATTTACATTAGTGCTTTTATTAGACTGGTTAATTGATATATTTTCACTACGATTCAGGCAAAATTCTTATGTTAGTTTGTTAATTTGTTTTATCTTATTTTTAAATGGCATTAACAAGCATAATAGTTTTATATATTCGACTGATTGAAAACCGCATCCCTCAAAGCGAGATATTTTCTCAATCGTTACACACATAAAAATGATCATACAAAAAGATGATCTTTATTCATGTGAATTTTATCTTCATACTTTCATGTCCTTCTGTTGAACTACAGTTTGTAAAGTGGTTCAATTTCCCTTCAAAACTGACCCATTTAGTTGAATTCAATACACTTTTTTCTAGTGTAGTATGGACGTAGCTGCAGAAAGTCATAGATCCTCGGCAAAAGTGCTTTAATCTTTATATATTCTGCTAAATAGAATCAAACATCGTTTACGGTTCATTAAGAATTCCTAGATGGGTATAGTCAGGTTTGGTAATAGGCTATTTGCGTTACGGATAGAACGGACCAAATGGTGGCTGTATGTACAGGGTTATAGCCTGCCGCTTTAGTACAATCCACAGCTCAAGAAGCAAAGTGGTCAAATACCAAAAGGTTGCCTTTCTGAAGCATGTTCTTTGAAAGTAAATCAATCTTTTGTTGACTAAGCCATTTGGTTTAGTTTGTCAGAAACTGTAACGCTCTGAAATTTAGAACATTCTTGAGAATAGACTACTGATGTTGTTGAGAGTGATTAGTAAATGCGGGGACGTTTTATCAAACAATCAGAATTGCTTTCTCAATCAAATTTTAAATTTATAAAGTAAAACATTTTCTGATTTGCGAACCAAATGGGTAAGCGATTCAGAAATCACGTTACTTTGACATCTAGGAAAATTCTTGTTTATAGGACCAGAAATGCAATTTAAAATGGTTGGTAAACATTACGCTTGAATGGAGATAGCGTGCTGAACCACATTCGTCATTTCAACAGAAATGCTTCAACATTCACTTATACATGTATATACATCATAAATAAATAAGTCATGTTCTGGGAAATGGAGGTTAAATCACCTTCTTTATGCATTATACCAAGCAAGACATTACATAATTATGGATCCATAAAGTTAACTTTGTCTAACAACCGACTAAATCATGAGGTAGTGTGGTCGATGAACATACCCAAATTTACAAACGCAAAAAGATTCGACCCATAGGCAAACTGTACAGGCTGACACGGATCGATACTTTTTATAACGCTGGACCGGTTGAGGCAATATGCAAATGATAAACTATGCATAAAGGAAATTTAGAGCGTGAAACGCCACAATAACAAAGTGTTCTTATTGTTCAGAATGTTTACCCGCCCCTGTGTTACCCTACGCCATACGTATGAGTGACGATACGCTGATAGGCAGTGAAGTTGTTTACCAGTGTGAAGATGGCTACATCTCAGATGGTCCTGTAAAGTTAACATGTCTCATGGATTTGACCTGGTTACCGTCAAAACATTCTTGTTACGGTAAACACTAATTTGAATTACTTTAGGGTGCTTAGTACGTATTGAAATGCCTTTTGCGAATCTTATAAAGCAAGATCAGAACACAAAAGAAAGTCGTGCGTCATCTTAGGCCGATCTCTTGTGAGATATTTTGCAGAAATATCTTCGAAATTCTTGATATCTGTGAAATACATGAGGCTCACGTGTTTATTCAAGAGTGAAAAGAACTTGCAGGTGAAAATGTGAATTCAGACTTGCATCTAATGTCTGAATATGAACTTTAGTTTTTAAAAAATGTTATTTCTTGTGAAAATAGTATAAAGGATCACAACTGCCCGTCTAGACAGACATAATCATTTCATGCATTTGTGGCAGATTGATTTTTTTGACATAAACAAAATATAGAATTAGTTAACTTGACTTTGTCTAGTTTCTTTAAAAAAGTCTACACAGAGTTCCGACACATCAGAATTGATCGAGCGTGTCTCAGTGGTTATTTTTAGGATAATGGATTTGTAAATAATCTGGTTCGATCCAATCCTTAGAGGGTCTTCACATGAGTTTGCTTCTGAGCAAGGCACTGTAGTGTCTACTAGTGAGACTAATATGACTTAGTAATACGCAAATATATGACTTTCCGCCTTGATGTGACTGAAGTATTGTTAAGGGGTTCAAACTAAACGAATTAAAAATTCCCGCTATGATTTTAGGCTGTTCCACGACACCTGTAGTGGAGAACACGTTGCCAATAACAACGAAAGCACAAATGTACAAAATTGGGACTATACTCACCTATCAGTGTCTAGCCGGATATGTGGCCACAGCAGCGCCGGAATTACGATGTCGAAAGGATGGTACTTGGTCTAATAAGAAGTTTCAGTGTATTCTCTGTGAGTTAGTTTTGATAACGATCGCCTTATATCAAACACTTTTTTGCTGTGTTATCTTACACTTTTATTTTTATAGGGACGAATAAACACAAGTGATATCTTCCGTGTAGAAATACGAACCGAATAATTGCAATTTTTATGTTTCTTCTGTCAAGAATCTCTCAGGGAAAGGAACATCAAGGAACAAAGATAAGTCTATGTTTTGTGATCCTAATCTGCTTTGGCAGGAAAGGCAACAAAATGTGTGACATTTGCTTTAAGGATTGAGACGAATTTTCGTTGTTCTTATTTTAGTCATTGAACACATCGCTTGTCCCGCCCCACCTAATAAAGAAAACAAAATTATTGTTTCTGTTGTTATCGTTGTTGCTGTTGATACTGCTGTTGTTATTGTTTTTTTAAATGGAATAGAATGAAAATTGTGGTGGCTTTGATACTGCAGAACTTGGTCAGACTACAATTTCATCGTTGATGTACACTTTTTATTGTGTCTTATCTGCACAGTCCAACATTTTCCGAAATCTTAGTACAGGAGGTCCATGGACTTGCAAAAGTGATTTGTTTTGTCTTTTTCTTTTTCACTTACTGAAATTGTTAGGTAATGAAGAACTTGAATGGTTGAATCTCATATAACACTTGATTGTTTAAAAAAAAGGGGGGGGCCTCTGAGTAAACAAAAATTCGAATAAATAATTAAACATGTATTGGACATCATGAACCAATTTATGGCAGATTACTTCGCGATTAATATATAGAGAAGTGTATGTCACAACGACTCGACGTTATCAGCAAAACAATCCCAGGGTTTATAGTTAAGCATAGATCTAGACTTATATTGACCCTTTAAATATCTTTTGCTGTATGAGCTTTTCGATAAAGTGTACATCAAGGTATGACGTTCTGGAGCGTGCAGTCTGATCACGCTCATGCACTGTGGTGTGTCAAATATGTTTGTCAAATTCTCTATAACAAGCCAGCAATGACTTGTCATAATAAGGTCTCCATTTTAATATGACCAGTATAGGATGCGGCAATGGAAAGGGTAGAAAAAGCATGGTACCGTTATGACCATAGCTTTTAAAGTCAAAACTTTGTGAGGTAAAACAAAACACTGTGTATAAAGAGTTTTCTGAAAAGGGGCTTTGTAGATTGCTTCACAAGTGAGCTTTTGTTAACAGATAATCCCCGTAAGGTAACGATATGTATATTTTTGTCAAACATTCTATAACATGTTTCATAGACAGAATGACTGTCTGTATTTTTCAGCCTGTGGCGAGCCCGACATTTACATCGACGCTGTGGTAGATGCTGGGGGCAACCTGCTTAACGACATCAGACATTACACATGCAATAAAGGTCTTAAAACTGTCGGTGACTCATCGGTCACGTGTCTAAAATCTGGCCAATGGTCTGCAAGAAAATTTGAATGCGCTAGTATGTAGTTGTTAACGATTTTTTATTTGATATAAAAATCTTTATATCTTACAAGCTAGAGCTGTCTTGCATTTTACGTTAGTGCTTTTATTAGCCTGGTTAATTGACATATTTTACCTCTGTTTCAGGCAAAACTTGTTTGATAGTTTATTTGCTTTATCATTTTTTTCAAGTTGTTTAACAAGTATGATTGTTCTATATATCCAACTGATTGATAACCGCAGCCTTCAAAGTGAGATATTTTGTCAATCGTTACACTAAAACTTTTATCATCGACCAAGATGATCCTTATTCATGTGAATTTTATCTTCATACTTGCATGTCCTTCTGTTGACCAACAGTTTGTAAAGTGGTTCAATTTACCTTCAAACTTGATCCACTTAATTGAATTCAATACACTTCTTCCTAGTGTGGTATGGACTTAAACGCAGAAAGTCATCGATCCTCGGCAAAACTGTTTTATTCTTTATACATTCTGCTAAATTAGAATCAAACATCGTTAACGGTCGATTGAGTGATCATAGATGGGTAAAGTTAAGTTTGGTAATCAGCTTTTTGGGTTAGGGATAGAACGGACCAAAGTTCTGACTGTGCTGTTGTGGAGGCTTGTCTTGGTCTACTCTCTTTAAAATGGACAAAGAAGGTGTGATAGGCAGGATATGGGTTAACGTCTTTATTTTCGTACGCGTATGTTGAGCCTGGTTGACAGAACCCGGCCAGAGGTCGTTTGATAACAAACAGACAAAATGGTTGCCGTATGAACAGGATTATTGCCTACCGCTTTAGTACAATCCACAGCTCAAGAAGCAAAGCGGTCAAATACCAAAAGGTTGCCTTTCTGAAGCGTGTTTTTTGAAAGTAAATCAATGTTTTGTTGACTAAACCATTCGGTTTAGCTTGTCAGAAACTGTAACGCTCTGAAATTTAGAACATTCTTGAGAAGAGACTACATTTGTCGTTGAGACTGATTAGTAAATGCGGGGACGTTTGACCAAACATTTAGAATTGCTTTCTCAGTCAAATTCTAAATTAATAAAGTAAAACCATTTTCTGATTTGCCAGCCAAATGGGTAAGCAATTCGGAAATCATGTTACTTTGACATCTAGGAAACATTCTTGATTATAAGACCAGAAATGCAATTTAAAACGGTCGGTAAATATGACTCTTGAATAAAGATAGCACGCTGAAGCATTCGGCATTTCAATAGAAATGCTTCGACATCCACTTATACATGTGTATATACACCATAAATAAATAAGCCACGTTCTTGCAAAATGGGGTTTAATGAACCTTCTTTATCCATTACACCACGCAAGACATTACATAATTAATGCATAAAGTCAATTTCGTCTAACAACCGACTGAATCATGAGGTAGTGTGGTCGATGAACATAGCGAAATTGACAAAAAGCAAAACGACTCGACCCATAGCAGCCTTGGCAGACTGTGCAGACTGACGTGGATCGATACTTTTTATATGTTATGTTATGTAGCATTGAACCGGTTGAGGCAATATGCAAATAATAAACTATGCATAAAGGAAAATTAGAGCGTGAAACGTCACAATAACAAATTGTTCTTACTGTTCAGAATGTTTACCCGCCCCTGTCCTACCCTACGCCACACGTATGAGTGACGATACCCTGATAGGCAGCGAAGTTGTTTACCGGTGTGAAGATGGCTACATTTCAGATGGTCCTGTAATGTCGACATGTCTCATGGATTTGACCTGGTCACCAACAAAACATTCTTGTTACGGTAAAAATACTCTTTTATAAGATGCTAAAGCCAAATTTGTATGCTTTTTGTGAAAATAGTTAATTCAATTCAATTCAGTTCTTCTTTATTGTACATATAGGCCACTGGCCCAAGATACATAACAAAATATATAAATGAATATTTAAAGTTATCGGATAGATTTAACTCCTTACCAAACCAGTCCAAATAGTCCTGTCCAAATTTAAAGCATTTGCAGTTCAAATTTAAAGCATATGCTGAATTCGAATAAAGGACAGCTGAAATGGCAGAATTTGTCCTTGATACAGTAGAAAACATTGTGGGAGGACAAAAAAACCGGCTACCAGGGTTTTCTCCTTTTCCCACGATGTTTTCGAAAGGCGTTTTTCTAGGGTTGTTAAAACACAAGATTGTTTGGTTAAGAAGAAAATGATCAATGATGTAATTAGATCTTGAAACTAAGTATTAGAGTTTATTTCAGCTTCTTTTATCTTCATGACTGCATTTATGTAAATCGCTAATTTTCTGACAGTAGACTCTTTTGAATTTTGCATGAGACTGTAAAAACATTTTTTATTTATATTACCTCTATACCAATTAAGAGGTAATATTTGTCTCTCTACCCTATATTGAAAACATTCGAAAAAAAGCATGGTACTCATCTTCTATACATGAAAGATTATACATGTAGTTCTGTCTGCAAAAGTTGCATATTCTGTCAGCTTTTCCTACACCTGTATGCCTGCCAAGTTTTATATTGAATTTATGATTAGAACACCTAAATCTTGCAAGAGATATTTTCAAAGAAACAGATAAATCAATACACAATATCTTTCAGGATTTAATATTGATTTGAAAAGCTTGTATGCTGAACAACGAGAGTCTGTATTGACAGAATCATTCCAATTTTGCTTCATACAGTCTCTAATTCGTTGTTTAAAAGTACTTAGAAATAGATCTTGTTTAACCAAACATGCCCAAAGCCATATAGATACAATAAATGTTTTATGTTTGAAGCAGATGTTCGTCTATCAATATCATCTAAACTTTTTAACATTATATAACAATTTTTGGGAAAACGATATACAGGCATATGCAATAAGTTTAACCAATATCTAATACATTTTGTATAATAATCAATACATAATTGTGTCCTCCCACACTCTCCTAAAGCCATGCAATTGTTTTGTAGACATGCTAGCACCTAGAAAATCTTTACAGACTTTATATTGAACCCTTTCGATGTCATCTGAGAACTCGAAACCCCAAATCTCAGCACCGTGTAGAAGAATGGGCTTAACCATTGAATCAAATAACTTGAAGTAATCAGAGAATGAAATGCGTCCAAATTTTTGCTGATATGATTTGATGCAAAATATAGACTTTTTGCCTGCGTTACAAGTTTGAGTTTTGCAGATTTCCACGACAGAGTTGGGGTATAAAGCAGGCCCATATATTTATAAACTGAAGTTACCTTTACTAGGGTTTCATTGTACATGTAAGTCTAGCGTTCATAGCTTCTTAATGGCCCAGCATTACGAAAAACCATGATTTCAGTCTTAGACTGATTTATATTCATGCCTGTATTTTTACAGAATTCTGAGATAGAATTTAACTGGAGTTGTAAATTTACAGCTGTTTCGGAACAATTTGCCACGTCATCTGCGAACAAAATACAAATAATTTCTGGAATGTATTCCGTAACAAAAATACCCCTGTGAAGTCTATCCGATCGATCTATTTGAAGTTGTAAAAAGCATAAAGAAGCTTAAAACGGTAAAATCTCAAGGTACCGCCGGCATAGGGGCTAAGTTCTTTATGCTTTTTACAACTTCAAATAGATCGATCGGGTCATTCAAAATCGAAGAATTTTCATTGATCTGTTGGTTAACACGAAGATTTTCAATCGAAGGTTGATCACTTTTTGACAACAGATTTCCAAAATACTGCCTCCAGTTTGTTATCCGTGAACTACCACGCTGTTTATATGCGCTGCTCAAGTGCAAGTCACCGCAGATTCTGCAGGTTAAATGCAAAAGACCTATAAATACGCAAATACGTGTATATGATTTTTCGCCGTGAAGTTACTAAAGTACTGTTACAGATTTCAAACTAAACGAACAAATGCCATTTCAAAGCATTGCACACTTTCATTGTAGGCTGTTCCACGACACCAGTAATAGACAACACGTTGCCATTAACAACAGAAGCACAAATATACAAAATTGGGACTATTCTCGCCTATCAGTGTGAAGCCGGATATGTAGCCACGGCAGCGCCGGAATTACGATGTAGGAAGGATGGTACTTGGTCCAAACAGAAATTTCAATGTATTCTCTGTAAGTCAGTTTATGAGCATGTTCTCCTTTCAACATATTGTAAACATTTACTCTCGGTATAGTCTTGACGTTTAGTCCCCGAGTGCCAAATAAACACAACAGATATCTTCATTGTAGAAATACGACTCATTTCTTAGCAATTTCTAAGTAGCGTTTGTCAAGAACGTCTCAGCAAGAGGGACTGTGTAGATCAAAGATTAGTCTGCACATTTTGTGATCTTGATCTGCATTGGCTGCAAATGCAACAAAATTGTGAACGATGAGCTCATATGAAGTGTAGTGATACTCTCATTGGAACTATACATGGAATTATACATGCATGCAGGTTCATACTTACTAATTTAAAACATGCAAAGATGCTTAAGTCTCAATTTCAATGATGAACTGATAGCATCTTGATGACAACAGATGGTGTTATTTTACCCTGCGCAGGTATGAGATGAATATGAGGCTGCGAAGTTCTAATCATTTATCTTCACTTTTGGGTATCTTTTGAGATATTTTTGCTAAAATAGCTTGAAAATATGAAATATCAAATATAAATCTTTTTGCACCAACAGAAAATGTCAGTTTCATGTATTAATTTACCTACCTATTGAAAGAACGGATCTGATCCTCAGACAACGTGACCGTTTTTTGACTGCATATTTAGTGTATATAAAGTGCAGTTTTACTTTTTTCAAATGATTTGTGCGGTATTTGGCAATAAAAAAAAGAATGTTTGTCCCCAAACGGATTTATTCAATTTCATTTTCCTCCATGTAAAACATGATGACTTTTGGTGTCTTGCATCAGATCGAGCAATTTCTCCCATTTAACGCAATGTTTCCATATAGTAAATATATAAATCTTACTGTATGGCTACCCATATTAGCGGTACGACGTTTCCTGTTAAGTGGGCTGCAGTTTTCATCACAGTGATTATTTAAAATGTCAATTTTGCTTAATTAAAAAAAAAAACAGAATTTGGCATGATTAAATTAACTCCTAATTAGTGAACAAAATTTTAGACCGGTCCAACTCAAAATAATTTCAGACGATTAGATGCGTCTCAGAAGATAATATTTCTCTTTGAATGTTTAGAAAACGTTGTAGAAAATGGATAAAATGGTGGTTACCAGCATTTTCTCCTTTTTCCACAATGTTTCCAAAAGCCCTGTACTTCGTCGTAAAAAGTCAGGTTTGTGTGGTGAAGGGTTACTCTCATAAATACCTTGCCTCGAGTGCAAAATTTCCAACATTGTAGCCTGTGGTGAACCACCGAGTTACAGCGAAGCGATATTAGAAGCGGGCGGAACGTTACTGGGGGACGTTAGACAGTACAAGTGTATTCAGGGACTGAAAACGGAAGGAGAACCGACAATTACATGCTTACCTTCAGGAATATGGTCACCAAGATTTTTTAACTGTACAAGTATGTCCAATCCTACAGTTTATTCTGGTGACGTCTTGTCTCTGAAAAATTCATATGAGATATAAGCAATTATCTGTTTACATGAGTATTATTATACAATTGATTTAACCGTTCTTGCATTATTCCAACTACTACACTGCACTGTAATGCATTAAATGAGCTAAGGCCACAACGCGCGATTCCATGCGCGTTTGTAGGTAATCCAAACCTGGAGCCACACAGTGCAATTGCTTGCGTTTTGGCAGATCGTTCAACCCTGAGGCCGTAAGGCACGATTCCTTGCAGTTTTGCAGGTCGTTTAACCCAATGGCCTCGCAGAGCGATTCTATGCAGTTATGTACGTCGTTTAACCCTTAATACTCAAAGCACGATTCCATGCGGTTTTTTTTTTTTTTTTTTTCTTTCAGGTCGTTTAACCTTGAGGCCGCAAAAAGCGATTGTCAGTTCTTTAACCGTTAGACAGCAAAGTGCGATTCCGTGCGTTTATGTAGATCATTTAGCCCTAAGGCCGCACTGCGCCATTCAATGCGTTTTTGTAGGTCGTTTAATTCTAAGCCCGCAAAGCGCAATTCCATGCAGTTTGTAGGTCGTTTTACCCTTAGGTCGCAAAGTACTTTTGTAAATGTCTTAACCCTAGGCTTGCAAAGCGATATTCCGTGCGTTTTTGCAGATCGCTGAATCCAAAGGCCCAAAGCGCGATTCTATGCATATTTTTGTAAGTCGTTTAACCTTAAGTCCGTAAACCAGGATTCAAAGTTTGTTTTTTTTTCTGTTGGCCGTGTAACCCACAGACCACAAAGTGTGAATCCATGCATTGTTTGTGTGTCGTTTGGACCTCAGACTTTAAGGCGCATTCACCGCGGTTTTTCCCACGTCGTTTAACCTTTAGGCCACAAAGCGCGATTCAATGCGGATTTTTTGTTGTAGTTTCATTTTCGATTTTTTAAGTCGATTAATCCTAAGGTAGCAAAGCGTGATTCTTCGCGTTTTTATAGTTTGTTTAACCCTTAGGCTGCAAAGCGCTATTCGACATATTTTTTGTTATTGTAGATCATTCAATCCTCAATCCACAAAGCGCGAGTTTTTTCGTTCGTCGTTTAACCGTAAGGACGCACAGCGCAATTCCAGGCGTCATTTTGTACATCGTTTAACCCTTAGGCCGCAAAGCGCGATTTCATGCGTTTTTGGTAGGTCGTTAAAGTAACAATAGCTGCCAAAAGTAAACAAAGCGGGTGTTAAAATACATTCAATTTAAATCATACAGTTCAAAAGTATGAAAACTATTGTGAACATAACCATCTGTTATTGTACGGTCGGTCCAAGTGTTAGATGCTGGCAGAGAAATTAATTTCAAAACCGTGTCGCTCAGTCCTTTGTTTACCTTTAGCCTGATTTTAAATAATTTTTTTTCTGCCAGGGACTAGCTATACACTGTCCGAGTGCTGATTTCAATAACTTCATATCAATTAGTTATTTTTGTAGATCTAAATAGCATTCCAATGAGCATTTTATGTGATTCAAGTACATGTATGTTGACCACTATACTCAATGAAAGCGCAATTACAAGAGCAGTTTACGGTACAACACCGGCTGTAATATCATATTTTTGTTTCTTAGAATGCTTGCCAGCACCGAAATTGGAGTATGCCATTCCGTTACCTGGGGATAGTTTTATTGGGAGTGAGGTAGTTTATAAGTGTAAAGAAGGGCTGAGGTCAGACGGTCCAGTGGTATCAATGTGTCAAAAGAATCTCCGCTGGTCCACACCGAAAAACAAATGCTATGGTATGTCAAAATCCATCGCCTTGCACCAACATCATGATATGAGCGATGCTCTGGCACAAGGGGGCTAAATGCATCTCCGTGATGCATTATACCAAGCATGTCATCATGTAATTCTGGATCCATAAAATTCATTTTGACTAACAACCGACTGAATCATGAGGTACACTGGTCCTTTGACATTTAGAAAATCGACCAATGGCAAAAAGTTTCGACAAGGTCAGCCTGCTCGGACTGGGCAGGCAGACCTTGTCGATACTTTTTGCAGATGCATTAAGACCTGTTTTCACAGAGCATGGCGCACATGACTTTCTTTATCTTAAGTGTAATATATTCAGTACAAACTGTGAGAAGCTTCATCAATCAAAACACTACGCATTTTTTTTTATACATTACGTTGCCCATTTCTCTGTCAGTTCAATTGTCAAAAATCAATGTACGTTTTCGCACTATACGTATGAATTAAAAGAATTATAATGATCAATTCTAGAAAATGAAATTGTGTCTTTATGTAATCCAGAAACTAAAAGAAAAAAAAAAAACTTATTTTTACATGGCTAACACATATTATTTACACTGTAACAATATTCATATTTCACTAACGCAAAGTAACCTTTATTGTCAGCTCATGTAAATATCATTTCAAAAGACCCTTCATCCGTTTTGTCAATTACAGATTGTGGCGTCCCACCTACTGTTCCCCATGCGTATTTAACACTGGGCAAGTCAACCATTGGTTCAATCAGACGATATATATGTGATGCCGGTTACGATATGTCGGGATCAAACGACACCATCAAATGTTTACCAAATGCTCAGTGGTCTGTTCCACAATTTTCTTGTTACGGTTTGTATTGAGATGTTTTTTATTAGAGTCATGCTCTGGGAAAAAGGGAGTTATGCATTATATTAAGCAGTTCATCGCTTAAAAATTATGGATCCGTAAAATCAGTTTTGTCTAGCAACAGACTGAGTCGTGAGATAGAATGGAATGGTCCTTAGACACAGAAAAAAAATCTCAGAGAAAATTTTCTGATTGCCAAAAGTGTGTATCCGTGTCAGCTTGCACGAACTGTGCAGGCTGACAAGAGCCTTTAATTTTTGAAAATGCATTAAAACACTCATTTTAGAGAGCATTGCTTATTCATTTTGGTCGTTAGACTTAAATGTAGTATCAACCCAAACTACCTGAACAAATGCGACTTTTTCACTACTGCAATCAGCAGTTCTTGAAAACATAGTGAGCAGAAAAGCCATTGCTTCTAACGTAATAAGCCTATATCGCTAATTTTGTTCCAAATGCAAACCGATGTATTTACGAATATGTACTCCCGTAGAAATGTACCCCTAGTCCATGGTTTACGTAGAATATAGAATGGACATTGCATTTTCTATGAAGAATATGGACCGGGGAGTGCAAATTATATGGTCCGAGTATGAAATCGTTATTACACAAGTACCCTGAGAGAAAGGGGTTGTCAAATATGCAGATAAAACAAAAGTTTAAAAGGTTGTACCTTTTATCGTGTGTGGTGCTCGCTAAATGAATGAATGCTGTCGGATAAATATAAAGATAACTAACGGAACACCTAGCTTCAGCGGTCTGCAAAAGTGACCACTATTGTATTTTGTTCTCTTGGTATAATGAAACTCGATATATCGGCCCAAACTCACGCAAAAATGTAATTGATTAGCCTTTTACCAAAAAATCTCGAATCTCGGCGTCTCCCAGGAAGACAGCTTTTGAAAACATTATGGGAGGGGAGAAAAAGCTAGTTACATGCTTTGTTTTGTTTGCCAACAATGGTTATACCCTTTCAAAGATAAAGGTTAATTTTTTTTTATATAACATTAATTTTGTCGTTCATAATTGCTTTCGATTTGGACAAGGATGAATTTTTGGCGCCTATTAAAAGGGGTATCTATGCCTAATTCATGTTAATCGTAAAAATTTTTCGCATCACATTGTTGCTGCTTGGGCTCCTGCACCCATACCCGCTCCCCCTACCCCGTCATGTGCTTTATTGAGGAGGGGTTACTACCTAAAGCAACAACTATCCTTCAACATCTATTTCTTTTTTCTCCACAGTGCGTACAACAACCACAACCACCACACCGGCCCCTATTAAAGGTGACCCATGTAAGTTCTTGCATTTTTACAAGTTGTCACAATCATCCTAAAACGTTAGAAATTACACTTTGGACTCTTTACCACACAACACAAGTTTGAACTTTCCTGAAGCAGAAAGTTTTTGAAAACACTTGTGACCAGCATTTTCACATTTTCCCATTTTGTTTTCTGATCTTTCAAAGACACGTTCCATCATTTGAACCCGGTTGAATTTGTCGTCTATAAACCTTTCAGTATTGAGAAATCTAAAGTGTGTCGTCTGGTAAACAATCAACTCTTTTCGTTGGGAAGGAAATTCGGGTCCTTCTGCAAAAGATTTAACTCAAAACAGTTAAAAACCTTCCACAGGGCTATGGCGCTCCACTGGTCTATTACAGAATACGGATTTTTTATTGGTCGATCATCGAAAACTGGTATGCTAATAATATGATATAGAGGCGATGCGCCAATGTACTAATTGTAGTAACAGTGTTCGATGAACGAACAATGACAATTTCGGTTACAGTGATGGACAAACGGAGCTTCGTAGGCATATGAAATGTCGCATATCCCAGACCTGAACACTTGTAGCACTAAATGTCAAACCAGAAAGCCTACAAGAAAAGCACGGACACTTTACACATCAAAAATAAAGCATCTGAAAAAATTAAAGTCCATGGAATCAAGTTGTGTTTACCCCAAGAACCTGAACAAAAATTAAGTTCGATCTATAAGAAAAGTCACTAAACTTGGAATAGTGTATCTTCTCCAGTTACAATCTGTTCAACGGTTGGGAGTACGGAGTTACTATTCTTTGCAGCACTATATTTCTTTTGGTGTAATGCGACCTTCAATTAATCTGCTCTACAAGTCACCCGTATTTTAATCTCTCTCTCTCTCTTGGGTTCTTTAGACCAAAACCCTGCCGATTCTTCTTTACTATCAAAAGATATTTCGCTTGCATCCATGTCACGACTGAGACTGTCCCTAGAAAAGTAAAGGGTTAATGCCTAAATCAGACTGTGTGTACTTTGTCTACACTGTTAAAAAATAGGCCGTTTATTGCTTATAGCTGGAAACAAACGACAAAATTTTAGACACGTCCAAATTTAGAGCGTTTAAATACGACTCAAATTATCGTATGTCGCTTTTAATAAGTAGAAAAAATGCTTGCATAGGATAAAATGCTGGTCAACAGCATTTTGTCTTATTCCCCTAGTGTTTTCAAAAGCCTTCCTTCGCAATCGTTAGAACTCGGGATTGTGCGGCAAAAGATTTTAAAATTCTATATTCCTTGTAGCTGTGTGCGATAGATGCCGAATGCTTAATGGAGTGGGTTACATCGGCCATCCCAACGACTGTACCAAATACGTTCAGTGTTACTATAGCAGAAGAGGCGTAGAGGCCGTCTACCAGCCCTGTCCATTTGGTCAATATTGGGACCAAGCCGACTTGACATGTAAACCAGCAGAGGCTGTTGACTGTCCAGTGGGTGAGTAACGATCATTTAGTTATGCCCCTCCAACAACGAAGTTAGGGGATATAATATTGAAATCATGTTGTCCGTCTATCCGGCCCGTCCATAAACAAGATTTTTGTCCTTTTCTCCACATACAAATTTTTACCCATTTTGTGGAAAATTTAATGGGAGCTTTTCCACTGTGGAAACTTAGGCAACTGCATTTTATTTCAATTTGTGTATTATGTTCCGTCGACTGTTACAGGAGTTATAGCCCTTTGATTTTTTTTCTGATCTAGTGACAAGGAAACTATTGAGGGTAGAAGATTTTCGTCCGCTTACACAGCAGCTCTCGTGTTTACTTACGTTTGCAACATCCCGAAATACTTGAGCTGTGCTCTGTGAAAAGGGAGCTTAACGCATTTGCGAAAAGTGTCGACCCACGTCAGCTTGCGCAGTCCGCGCAGTCTGACCTGGGCCGAAACGTTTTGCTATTGGTCAATTCTCTGTATGTCCAAGGACCAGTCTACCTCATGATTAAGTCGGTCGTTAAAAGAAGTGGCTTTAATGTGATGTCTTGATTGGTATCATGCATCACGGAGATGCATTAAGCCCCCATTTGCCAGAGCATGGGTCACTTGTATTCCCTTGTGTTGACCTTGAGCGCTAAGCACATTTCAAGTTGTTTCTGCAGACGATGAAAAACAATATCAATTGCCTTTTGTGGCAATGTAGTTTAAGACCAGACTGCATAGAATTTGCAGTCTCATCTTAGTTCTACAGTGTCCGTTGTTTATTGCGTTTTTCTGGTAAAAATAACTTTGAAATTACCAAAAAGATAGATATTTTACTTTGACTGAAAAGTTTGCTCTATTTACCGTTGTAAAGTTTAAAGTGGTACTCTAGAGGCCAAAAGTAAATCAAAGGACTGATAGTCCTGAGAGTCGCCTGGATGGTAATGGGTTAGAAGTTTTCACCCTTTTTTGTTCAAATCTATTAAACGCGTTCGAGATACAAAATAACTCAACTATAAGACAGTATTATGTGCAAGCATATTTCTAAGTTGTCATCCTAAAATTACAAACATATTAAAATTTACATTAAAACAAATATATGTGGTGAGAATTAAAATTTAGGCACAAGGAACAGGTTTAAAAAGTTCAAAGTCTCTTACCCCAGGCGACTTCATTTAAAAAATGGTTTTCAAAAGGTACAATCAATACAAAACAAGTCATTTCGTTGAAATGATATCCACCTCCGAAAAAAAACTTCTTTTTTTTTTTTATAGAAACATAATTATAAGAGGTATTTTGTTTTGCATGTAAATGACCTTTTTTTGTTATTGGTGAAAATATACATTAAGCCCCCTTTTTCCATGATAGGGAATTTCTTTAAATAAAAACAAATACTGATTGTCTGTGGCTTATGATAAACAATATAAATATGAATTTTCATAAAATTTTGTCCAGTAGTTTAAGAGATTGGTCCAGAATGGAAATATACATCAAACCCCCTTTTGCTATGACACCGCTTTAAAAACAAAAACAAAATACAACCGAAAGACATCAAGCGCCCTTTTTCCATGACAAGGCATTAATTTAATAAAAAAAGTGTATCGGCCGACTATCATAAGGACCACATGTATGAAGTTTCATTAACTTTCGTCAATGATTTTAGAACATATCTGTTTGAATGGACGGAAGATCGGGCGGACGAACAGACGGACGGACAGACAACATGAAAACCATATCTCCCCCCACCCCGAAATTCAACGGGGCGTAATAACTGTCTAAGTTAAATCAACATTTACAGTTCCTCCCTAGCTTGATAATGCCTGTAAAGAATGTGGACAAAAATTATGGTTCTAGTTTGATAAAAATGTTTTTCTAGCGCAGAATCTGGGTGACTTAACTTACATGTATATCTTCATTCTTACACATTTTGCTAAAACAAGCATTCTAAATAATTTCAGTAGAATAGGGAATACATTTTCTCCCCAGATTTAGAGCAAGTTGTTTTTATATGACACAAATTTTCTAAAATTGGACAACATGGTTATACATATATCGTTTAATTTCAATAATTGTCCTTTCCAAATACAGGATGCTAGATATGAAATTTGGGTATAATTGCTTATACAGTTTCAGAGGCTGTTATTTTGAAATGTTACTACTCAGTTCTGGAGCTTCTGTGAAGTTTATAGAAACAGAGTTGAACCACTTGAACAAGTTTACAAGAGGACCATTTAGGCAACATTAGTATGGAACTCAATTGAACTTTGTCTTCTGGTATTGGATCTAGTGACAAACTTTCAGACCAAAAATACTCTTTTGCAACTCATCCATATCTAATCTAAGCCTGACAAGTTCCGTGAGTACTGGACTGAAAATAAATGGATTCTACAGTACTAGATCTATTACGGTTCTGTCTGATTTGACCTAGTGACAGCCTTTTTCTTTTAACCCCTGGTGACCTACTTTCAGTTTTGTCAAAAATTATTGTTAAGACAAACAGCCTGGCAATTTCATGATCATTGGACTGAAATGTCTCTGGAGCACACACAAATATTTGACTCAGTAATCTACTTGTCCTTTGGAAATAATTTGTATTTGTTGCTATCTGGGTTCAATTTTTGTCCACAGTGGACTCTAAGAATGTGGCTGCTACAGCTCAAGAAAAACAATACAATGGCATGATCGTCAGCCTTTTAACTTTGTCTCTGTTTTATAACGTCCCAGGAATTAGTACTGCTTCCACACCAATTGAAAATTTTAGAGATCTACATGTATACTGCTTTGGCTTAAACTAAATGTTTGCGGTTCGCTCTAAATTACCCTTTACAACAACCCTTTACAAGATTACAAACACGCCAATAAAGAACTTGTTCGAGTGGGTTAACATTAATATGTTCTATTATATTTGAAATATAGTGGTGTAAAAAGTCAAGTTCTCAGATTGCTGGTTGTTAGAACTGCGTAGTTTCCAAGTCGAATTCCCGTGTGAATTCAGATTTTGGCAACCTTGCATTCTGACACCCGCACTAATAAATTGTTGTTTCATAAATACTAGATCTAGGTTAATCGCACATTAAAAAAAAAAAAGCAGCAGACTTTTACAAATTCACCTCTTTAAAAACGAAAAACAATTAATCAAAAAAAAGTACACTTTAAACACTCTCTCTGCATGGATCGGTAAAGCGTTAGGTCGGTGTACGCTGAAAATAAGGGCCGCTTTGAACAGCGACTGATTCATAAATATGTAAATTTATAAAGAATTCCGTGGTGCAAATGACGTTACACGTCACGTGATTATAAAATCTATATTTGTCGCACAGTTACATTCCAGAAAGCACCTGCTAAGCGATGACTTGGTACAGCCTAGAACCGTGCGCATTACATACGCTATGTACGATCTCTGTGCACCTAGAATATTGGTGTGCAAAGTATTTAAAGTCTAGAATAAAAAGCTCTGAAGAAGCAACGTGTAAGAATGTTTAAGAAGGCAATGCAACCATTCCAAGTCGTTATAAATTTGTTTTAAAAAAATAGCCAACTGTTGGGAAACATCTCCATTGAAATCTTCAATATCAACTCGGTATCGCCTTTCTCTTTCCGACCATAAGTTGAGTGTTGAGTTGTAATGAGACTTTTAACAATTAAGGACAGATTGTGAGATTTAGAATGTACTTCTAACGGGTAATTATCGAACCATTTTCACTGAGAACTGTCCACAAATAAAAGCGTGTCGTAGTAAAGACGCTTGTCGTCGGAGAGTATTTTTCAGCGTGTCCGCAAACTTGTTTAGGTCACGACGGCTATTTTTAGATATATACATAATGCGCTATATTTAGAGATGACGTCTGTGTAAGCAATAGGATATCGTGTACCCATGTGGACGAAAAGATTGTTTCAAAGGTTTAAACTGTTAAAAAGCTAAGTCTTTGTAGACATATTCATTATCACAAAGGCACAATTGTAAGTTATTTACGACAGAAACTGGGTTGTTTACCGAATAATTTGAAAATTATGTTTTATCTCGTAAACCGGAACTCGGACAGGAAGCAGTACAAGGCCGGAGGTATGCCTACGTCACCCCATAGATCAGGATGATAACAATGAGAGCCTGGTTGCTACGCAACCAGGCGACTCAAAAAAAAAATCGGGAGTCGAAATGTAGACAGGTCTAATTCATACCATTACAAAGTATTGCTCATATTATCAGTCAGTGCAATCTATCAAAGTTCAGGACACTGGTAGAAAAATGTATTGTAAAACTAGAGCAGAAGTTGCCAACTATTGTTCTAGTTTTACTCTCCATTTTTTTTGCCTGTAACTAAAAGTCTGAAAGATTCCACTGTGACACATTTTCAGATTATTTACAATATCCATAGTTTTAAATGGTATGTATTAGATTATTAGTAAATTGCAAATGAACATTAAAAGATTAAATACATGTAATTACGAAGTGGTGGTGAAACTGCTGCCTCTTTTCCACACATAGAAAATGAATTCGACTTATTTCAGAGGTACGAAAATTCAACGGCATTGTTTGGTCGTTGAAGTCTTTTTGGCTATATAATGGGAGTCATTGCCCCTGTGAATAGATTTGTTGAGTTTCTGTATCCTGTGCTACGCGCAAGAACCGTTCACACCATGTTGCTGCTTATCCAAACGAACAAACTCTAGACAACGTTCGTTGGTGAGAGGAATGACTTTCACTCGTAATTGCCCAGACTGAGTTTGGCCCAGCCGAAATCCGAACTTACAGCCCCTAAATTAGTAGGGCGTTACTACCGAGTGAATGGGCTAATCAAGTTAAACCTAAGGCTGCTAGGGGCGAGACTCAGTACGCTTTTGCGGACAGTAGTGCAGACAAGATCAAGCAGTCTGTTTTTGATCGCCACTGCCCGACACGGTGAGATTTCCCCAGTTAAAATAAATTTAAAAATCTCAAGATCTGTGTTTTAAAAATGGACTTGAAATGTTATATAGTTATATAGGGAGGGGGCAATCGACAATCTTGTGATCTTGTGGTTTTTGTTTTGATAAACTTAATTTTGCATGATAGTGTCAAAAAAATCACACTCAATGCACACACCTTGTCATAAAATTGTAATCGATAAGTATTTAAGATGAAAATTTCGGTACTTTAAGCTTAAAACTACACGAGAAGGTGTTTGTTTTAGTTTTAAAACTTATCGCTTAAAATTTCGTGACAAAGTATGAATTTTTATTTCACCATTATGGTACTATGAGTTCGCTGGAATATGATGCATAGATTGATCGATAAACTGGAGCAAAGGAGACAGTAGAAAGCTAATTTACTTTAGCTTATCGTCTAAATTCCACCATTTTTCCGTGAAGTATATCAAAAGAAAACCGCGGGATCATCATCTGTGTTATTTAGCAGTCAGTTTATGGGCTAAAAGAATATTTCCCGGTTGAGTTCTGTCAAAAATAGACACAAGGAATTGGCTTCACTGGGAAAGCTGTATACCAAGCATTTTATACAATAGATCATTTTTTGTTACAGAACGTTGTTTGAACCCAAAGATAGGATCGTACAAGCACACAGACAGCCAAAAATGTTGCGCCTATTGGGTTTGTATCAATGGAAAATCCGTGGCCAAATGTTGTGGAAAGGGGTACAGATTTGAGGATGAACGGGGCTGCGTTGAGGACCCAACTTGCAATGCTTTGTGCCCCTGGGAAGATGAGGTGCCAGGTATGTATAAACGGTTCAAGCCTTCAACCTTTAACCCATATGCTGCTTAGTGCGGCTCAATGACCTTTTGCGGACGATCAGACTGCAGAGAACGTGTTGTCTGATCTTGGATCTATATTGTCCGATAAGGTGATATTTCCCCCTGCCCCCCCCCCTCCAAAATAAAATACCTTTGGAATGTAATAATTTGTTTTTTTACTAACGCCTTGAAAGGCGTTTAATTCTCAAGAATTGTCTAGATTTAAAAGTAACACAACTTTTGATTGTCTAAACCAAATCGTTAGGTGAATCATAAATTGTGTTACTTTTAAGTCTAAAAAATTCTTCCGCATAGGACTAAGACTATTCTTAAGAATGATTGGTGAAGACTTGTCCTGCTCTGCCCCAAAGACGAAACCATTTCATCGTTCCAAAGGTAAAACTTAGCATTTTTACAGAGCACTATGCTCTGTAAAAATGCTAAGTTTTACCTTTGGAACGATGAACACGAAAAATAGGTGTCCTTGCGTGAAAGTATAGATAAAAAAAAAAGTTTTTACAGAACATAAAGTCTGATCTTAAGTCTATACTTTCCAATTATTGATCAGATATTTAGGCCAGTACAGCAGAACAGAATTAGCCCTCGTGTTCATGCCAATTTACTCTTTCAGACAAACTGTAAAGTATGTAGAATTATCTTATATTTTGATTTTGTCCATAAATAATATATAATTCATTTGTGCAGTTTGTACTCGTATGAGCAGAAATGTGTAAATACGTGATGGAGAACTGCAAGTTTTTGTTTTGATGCACCGCATGGTAAAATGTTGGAATTTTGACGAAATGCTAAGGTAAATGACTTCTTTTCTGTCCTCCGTGCATAATTTTATAAATCGATCTACGTACCATATTCTAGTAAACTTATGTTCATATTTAATGATTTCATCATGGTGTCATCAAATTTTGCATCATTTGCAAACACCTGGTCATGAAATTTTAAGCGATGTGTATCGAAATTCAAGTTTCGGTACTTGTGGCTTAAAATTACATGACAACCTATTTCGTCAAATTCCACTGTTTCTCCTGCAGTGATTGCCCACCTTGAAAGCATTATCAGTACAATAATTGCATTGATCGCATCTTTTTTTTTTTTTACAGTTTGTGACAAGCGGCCACTACATGATATAACAAGATTTGAACAACACGTTGGAAATAATTACTGGGTAACAATGTCTTGCGGACCCGGAACCGGATTTAACATCGTTGATTGTGCTTGTACCTTAAATATCGTTGTCGTCCCGGGGTTTGGTAAAATAATTTAATCATTTACCTATCTTTTTACCAGACCACAAAATTTTAGACTCTTACATATTGAAAGCATTTGCTGATGACAAATTTAACGTGGCTCAAACGTGTCTTTTAAAAGGTTGAAAGCATTGTGAAAAAAGAAGATAATGCTAGATTCCAGCGTTTTCCACACGTTGATTTCAAACGCGTCACCAGGGTCGTAAAAAGTCAGATTAATCAGATTTTTTGGTACAAAAATGCCTTATCATCTGCTAGTTCTGCTTTTGCTATTTCATGACTTAAGGCTTGTTTGTTTAACTCAATATGTTCTTGATTATGCATTCGTTACAAATGTTCACATTCTTTTAACCCTTATCCTGCTAAATAAAAGAAATGAAACTTTCAAACCGATAGTGTAAACCCAAATTTTCCTATTTCAAATGTATTTTTGAGGGAAGAAATCTCCTTATCGGACAGTGTAGATCCAAGATCAGACTTCACGTTCAGTGCGGTCTGACCTTGATCTATGCTGTCTACAAAAGGTCACTGTGTCTTGCCTAGCAGACTAAGGGTTAAGGTTTCTTTGTTAAAAGTGTGCACCGTTTTATCAACTCATTTTTTGTTAACTTTTTTCGTTTTTCATATATTCTATACATTTATTTTGTCTTTAATACATTAATTCAAGCATTGACCACACAAGTACCATTTTATTGGTTGGTTTAATTATCTGTCTTTCATTTTCCTGTCTTTGGTTAATCCATTGCGCAATGTAAAATGATCATTGTTGAATTTGTAGACTAAAATATAATTAAAAAATATATTAGCAAACCTCCTGCTCCGGGGCGAAAAGGAAAAGGACATGAAAGTTGAGGGGCAAATAATTATCTATCAAATTACTGTGGCCAAAAGAAAAAAAAACGACATGTCCAAATTGACAGCACTTGCAAAAAAAAAAATACTGTTGGGGGCAAACACTTATGCATTTATCCATTTACTCTTTCCCAAAAAAAGAATACTTTTTCAAATTGAGAGCACTTGCACATAACAAAATAAGGCTCGCCCTAATAATATGTTTGTCTCAGAATGTATAGAAAACATTGTGGGAGAGAGAGAAAATGCGGGTAACTGGCATGTTTGCCTTTGCTCACAGTCTTTACCACGGCCTTTTACCCATTGGCGTTTAAAACACGATATTGTGTGTTAAAGGATGAATGTAAGAACTTAATGATGTGTTACCTTTACATATTGTCGAAGAATGGTTCATACGTAAAACCTTTGTAATGTGTTTCACACGAGCATACAAAATAGATTGAATGGTATTTTACGCCGCCTTCATATTATTTCAGCCATATCACTGCGACACCCCGCTTATTCATGTATATTCTGGGTTTCACCTGTACTAGGCTAGGGCCCTGAAGTGTTTACCAAAGGACACTCCCGCATGTAACAAAATAGACTTACCAAACTGAAAGTAACCCTCTAAACTCCGTTCTTTGATCTTCACATGAAAGGAAGCTATCATAATAAGCTTGTCAATTTCAGCCTGCAAACCGGAAATACTTCTAGACTTCGACCATAACGTCATCAATGACGCGTCAGGGCGGAATGTTCACATACACAACGAAGGAGTGTTCCCCTACAAGGGCGCGGCTTATTTCAACGGAAACTCTCGTCTTGTTATCAACAGATTCTCGAACACAGAATTTCGCGGCCATCTGGTTGTCAAACTGCGATATAAGGAACAGCTTCGAGTAAGTATTGACTTCCCGAAATACATGTAGCTTCATATTCGTCAGCTACCCCTTGCTTTAAGCGGAACTAAACTTTTTCTCAGTTAGATACTAAGCACAACACAGAAATGTTGCATTTGCGTATAGTAATAGTATATGTCAAGTTCCTACTGAACCTAAGATAAAACCTTATCTTTATCTTCAAATTCCAGTTCTTTACGAGAAACTCTTTTGCCAAGACATAATTCAAATTTTAAATATTCAGCCTTTTCTGCTTGATGTTGATATTTAGCAGTCTGTGAGTTAAGAGTAGATTTGATGTTTGAATGCTGTCAACCTCGATGTTTGTGTTTTTATCTGTGCAGTCATATCCTTGATAAATATTTTGTTCGACCAACCCTTTCCCCCTAAAAAATCATGTCTTAATGACTGATAAGAATCAGGCTTTTAAAGACATTGTTGAAAAAGAAGAGAATATGTTGGTCAACATCAGTTTCTCCTTGCCCCGCAAAGTCTTTTAATCTGTAAGAGACATATCCCATCATTTAAGCAGTAATTAATATTTCTTTTAGTTCATGCTTTTCGGTAGTTTATCGGGAAATAATGGTGGATTATGGTTTGATATTTCATGGTCACGACCTGTGACAATACCGATTTTATATTGTCTAACTCTTCAATTGAAGGCGGAAACAGTAGTTCCCGCGCACTAGTTACCGAGGTAAACAGCGCGTGCCATTCAAATGGAAGGAAATGTGGCGTAATTTACGCTTTATTTTTCGCGCTTTACGTAATACTGCGGTGCTTTGTTATGTGAGGGGGGTACGCAACGGGGATTTACCGAAAAAAAAAAATGCACTGGGTTTTGATGAAAGTTCCAACAAAATAGGGCTTAGAAACATGAAATGAATAGATTTTTTTCCCGGTGAAAAAAAACAAATTTATTTCATCTCGTGCACATCATCGATAATATTTTCACTCGTGGCTGCGCAACTCGTGAAAATATTACCGATGGTGTTCACTCGATGAAATAAATTTCAATCTTTCACCGAGAAAAACCAATATCCTTTATTTCTTTTGTGCTTTTCAGTAGTTTATAATAATCAAACAGTGAATTATATCCTTATAATGCGCCGGTAAATGTTGTAATTCATCATTGAATGTTATGACTCTTATTTTTGACATGCCGAGGATATTTATTAAGGAATGAAGATTTTTTTTTTTCATAGAGGTATGAAAAAAAAACCTAATCACACTTTTGTATGAAACCGCGAAGCGGTAGCGGTTTCATACAAAAGTGTGATTAGGTTTTTTTTTCATAACTCCATGAAAAAAAAATTCTCTTCATTCCTTATAATTTAATATTACAGACAACATACACCCACGGAAATAATTCAAACTGCATTCATTTTCTTTATTTTCAAATATAACGTTGGAGTTTCTAAAGCCCCTTCCACTCATATTTGTATGGCGCAAGAATACAATAGGGAAGCAGTTTTCAGATCCCCGATACTGACATGTCCTGAAAATCAACCAATAAAACGAAAGTAAATTAACACGGCAGTGTGTAGGACCCGCAATGTGTAACCTTCACTCTGAGTAGAAGCATGGTGAATGTTGCAGTGGGAATTTATGATGAGAATTTTTTCTCTCGTAACTTTTATTGTTGAATTGTTATATTATTTTTTCTTTTGACTCCATAAAATGATATTCAGGGCAAAAAAAGTTAACCAATAAACTTGGGACTCTGTATAAAATTCTTTAAAAAAATGTGGAATATTGTATACATGTTTGATTACATTAGTTTGACAGCTAAAGTAGTTCCGGCACAAGGTGATTTTTTTTTTTTTCATGGAGCTATGAAAAAAAATTTTCAGCCAATCAGAACTCGCCAAAATTCATGAAAACAATTGATATTAAATTATTAGAACATGAATGAATTTTTTAGCGGGTGAAGGTCACGTTTTATGACGTGGTCAATATCACTCATGACGTCATTATTACAGCTAGTCCATATCCGACTCAACTAAATAGGCCATTTCGCTTATGTTTTTCACGATGGGCAAAAAATAAGACGTGAAAAAGAAAGTTACAGTGAATAGTATAAAAGAAACAGGATAACTGTTTGTTTCAATGTATGATCGAAATTTCTTTAATCTCGTGAAAAGCAAAGGCTACATTTTCACTTGTGGCTTCGCCACTTTTGAAAATATTCTTTGCTTTTCACTTGATGAAAGAATTTTCGATCATACACTGAAACAGACAATAATCATCTATGTCTGTAACTGCTTCCAATAGGAACGGGTCTAACATCTTGTCGCGTGGTAAAGAGATTAGGATAATATCGTGATCCTAAATTTCTGGTCACAAAGTTTTGAAGGACTAAGTTTTAGGCTTTTTAGCTCACCTGAGTACAAAGTGCTCAGGATGAGCTATTGTGATCACTCACCGTCCGTCGGCGTCCGTCGTCCGTCCGTCCGTCCGTCCACATTTTTTTTGTTTTACGCTCTAGCATCTACAAATATTAACCAATCAGCACCAAACTTGGTCAAAATGTATATGACCATAAGATCTCGGATGAGTTCGATTATGGGTGTAATCGGACCAGAACGACTGGAGTTATTTGCCCTTGAATTAGAAAAATTGCTATATTTGACTTTGTTTACACTCTAGCATCTACAAATAATAACCAATCAGCACCAAACTTGGTCAAAATGTATATGACCATAAGATCTCGGATGAGTTCGATTATGGGTGTAATCGAACCAGAACGACTGGAGTTATTTGCCCTTGAATTAGAAAAATTGCTATATTTGACTTTGTTTACACTCTAGCATCTACAAATAATAACCAATCAGCACCAAACTTGGTCTTAATATATATGACCGTAAGATCTCGAATGAGTTTGATTGTAGGTCTAATAGGACCAGTTATTGCTGTGTCATGGAAAAAAGGGGCTTGACATTTATTTTCATTGTGGACCAATATCTCTTTAACTACAGGACAAAATGTCATGAAACTTCATCTTCTTATTGTTTATTGCAAGCCACAGACAATAGTTATTTGTTTTTATTTCATGAAACGCCATGTCATGAAAAAAGGGGGCTAAATGTTTAATTTCGTCATGGACCAATGACCATCTGTTTGTCCATCTTTCAGGACAGACATCTTCTAAAATCCTTGACAAAAATTAATAGAAATTCATGCAGGTGTTCCTAATGATGTCTGCTGATATTTATTGTTGTTTTTCTTTTTTTTTTTTTTTTTTTCCTTTTTGATATCAAATACTGTCTCATAGGAAAAAGGGGCTTCATGTATATTTCTGTTAAGGATCAATATACATGTATCTTCAATTCAAAAGCCTGGACAAAAATTTGTGAAACTTCATACATGTGTTCCTTATGATAGTCCGCCAATATCATTAGTTTAGCTTTTTAGCTCACCTGAGCACATAGTGCTCAGGGTGAGCTATTGTGATCGATCGTTGTCCGTCCGTCCGTCCGTGTGTCCGTCCGTCCGTGAACAATTACTTTAAAAATCTTCTCCTCTGAAACCGCCCAACAGATTTCAATGAAACTTCACAGAAATGATCCTTAGGTGATGCACTTTCAGAATACTTCAAAGATTTGAATTCCATGAAGAACTCTGGTTGCCATGGCAACCGAGAGAAAAAACTTTAAAAATCTTCTTGTCCTAAACCGTAAGGCCTAGAGCTTTCATATTTGGCATGTAGCATCATCTAATAGCCCTCTACCAAAAGACTTCAAATTATGGCGCTGTTGTTGAAATTGGCCCTATGTTGTGGGTTCTCGGATTTCACATAGAGATAAAGAGGGAAATCTTTAAAAATCTTCTTGTTTACACTCTAGCATCTACAAATATTGACCAATCAGTACCAAACTTGGCCACAATGTAAATGCCCAGGTCTCGGATGAGTTCGATTTTGGATCAAATCCAATTAGAACATCAGGAGTTATTTGCCCTTGAATTTGAAAAAAATACTGAATCTGACTTTGTTTACACTCTAGCATCTACAAATATTACTCAATCAGCACCAAACATTGTCAAAGTGTGTGTGATCATAAGATCTCAGATTAGTTCAATTATGGATCTAATCGGACCAGAACTGTCTGAGTTGTCTGCCCTTGAATTAGAAAATTTGCCATATTTGACTTTGTTTACACTCTAGCATCTGCAAATATTGACCAATCAGTACCAAGCTTGGTCAAAATATATATTCCCATAAGGTCTCGGAAGAGTTCAGTTATAGGTCAAATTGAACGAGAACATCCAGAGTTATTTGCCCTTGAATTGGACAAAATTTCCATATTTGACTTTGTTTACACTCGAGCATCTACAAATATATACCAATCAGTACCAAACTTGGTAAAAATTTATATGACCATAAGATCTTGGATGGGTTTTGATTATGGGTCTTATTAGACCCAAACAACATGAGCTATTTGCCCTTCAATTAGAGTTGCTGTATTTGACTTGGTTTACTCTGTAGCATCTACATGTATATATAATGCAAACTGAAAAATCTTTATGTTTAAACCCAAAATGCCGAGAGCTATGATACTTTACATGAAGCATCACTTTGTGGACCTCAAGAAATTTTGCACACAAGATGCCCCTGGGATCATTACAGGTCCAGCCGCGGGGCTTAGACGTTTGTACTTAGGTATCTTTCGTGCAATTATAAGAAAATTTTCTGGGTAACCAAAGGCCTAGACCTCTGTTAAAGTTGTGAGTTGTCTCTCTTTCATAATCATTTGGCCTTGAAATTCAGTATTTGGTATTTATCTTCGTTGTTAATCTGTACTGCTTAGTACTCAGGTGAGCGATATAGGACCATCATGGTCCTCTTGTTGAAATGATGTAATCGTTATCTTGGTGATGTAAAATGATCATTGTTATAAAAAAAAGATTAACTCTTAGGCTGCCAAGAGCGATTAAGTATCTTTCGCGGACACTATAGATCTACACAGAATTTGCAGTCTGATATTGGATCTATACTGTCTGATAAGGTGATATTCCCCCCACCCCAATAAACAACTTTGAAATAGCAACATTTGGATTATTGCAATGGGCTGGAACATTTTATTTCATGTATTTAGGAGGATAAGGGTTAAAAACATTTCCTCTTTTGGTACTTCTTCCCAGGGTCCAACAGGGAATATGCTGCAGGCGCTGATTACAAACGGTGATTGTGGAAGTGATCCATCCATTATTGTCGCTAAAATGCCCGGATATGTACTGCTTGGCGCCAAAACGGACAGACCAAAATCGTTTGCACTCCCAACTCTTGTGAGGAAAAAACATATTTTCTTGATATTCCCTGCTTGTCTGTGCATGTATGGCTTAAAAGTTGTAATATATTTTACTGTTATTTTTGTACCAACTTTGTACGAAAGAGTCTTCCAAGGCGCCGGAGATATAAGTAAATCGTCAGTCTTTCTTCTCTTATTTTACTCCACTCGTGATCGGACAATTGTGTATGCATCAGGCCGAAAAATCTTGGGTCCGTATTCACCAACCATTCTTAATAACATTCTTAGTCTTATTCTCGAGAAATTTATAAATTTGAAACTGACACATAACTCCTGATTGGCTAAACCCGTTATCTTAGCCAGTCAGGAGTTATATTACTTTTATATTCAGAAAATCTTTGAGAATAAGACTAAGAATATTTTTAAGCTTTTTTGGTGAATTCTCGCTGGTCTTGATGGCACTTTGGAGAGGAGTTTTCGAACATTGTTAGATTTTAGCAGACTGGATTGGTTTTAGTATACTTTTAAGAGACAGTAGAATTTAAGAGACTGACAACTACGACTCGTATTGTCTTATTGTGTTGTTCGGCTTGTTTCGTAACAGGTCAGATAGACAGAGACAGAGAGGTTATTTTCCCTCATCTTGTCTTCTAATAGTCTAATGATACATAATATTGTGATTGAGGGGAGAATAGATCGGATCTACCTGTTCACCTCTAGCCGTAGAAGAAGAACAATGACCTCTTACGAAACAAGCCCTAAAGCTACACCTGAGCTATATAAGAGTCGTGCTAATCTGATCTCTGGCGCACTTAAGGGCAAAATAATGGTATGCTTCAGAATTACCGAATTTCATACTAATACCTGTTTTATATCCACCCAGTCAGTCGAGTCATCTGCTCCCATTAGCCCCAAATTAATGGGTTATATTATGGAATATATGCCCATTATTATGTCGTCTGCAGTAGGTCACGCACTTATACACAGAGGTGAATCACGGTTATAAAAGGGCTTCAAACATTGCCTGCACCGGCTTGATGACGTAATTTATATAGAACAAATGTGGATAACCTAGATCTAGAGGGACGAGGTAACTACTTCTATGAAAAATAGGGCAGACATATGTTGGTATATATCAAAACGTTTTAATTACAGCCGAAAGACTGGAAGGAAGTGATATACATTCACGACGAGAAAAAACTTGAGGGCAAAGTTTGTGGTGCGTCATACAGCAAATGGTCCTGGGGTAAGTAAATATGGGAAACAATAAAAAGATGCTCCGCCCCCTTTATTATCATCTAGAAAAAAGATAGGGCCTTCCATACGTTCGTCTTTGGATTTTACCATTTACCAAAGATCCCATGATTTTACGTTCCTGTGAAAGAACGATTTTGTAAACACTGTGCGAAAAGAAGAAAACGCTGCTAACCAGCATTTCCACCTTTCCCCACAGTGGTTAGCAAATCTACCTCGTGACCTGGTGGTTGCGGGTTTGATACCCGATTGAAGCAAAGTTTTCAACTCGAAGGACTACTTTGTCTCTAGCAAAGGTGATTTTATTTTTAAGATCATTATTCGCCCTTATTGCTGGGTTTTCACAGTTAGGTCAAAATGTAGTTTTCATTAGCCACAGTTTTCATCATTCTGGTGTGTATGATCTCGAACTGGATAGGTCTCCTTTGAACAATATATCATTTCATGGGAACTGCGCATTTTCCAAGAGAAGTGAGAACATATTTGAAAAGTCACGTGAATCCTTTGTGCTGCTATATGTTGCCTTTAGCAACGCTCAGATGCTCTTTTATCACATAACTACCCTTGTTTTCAGTGTAATAAAACCATGATGTATTTTCTTATCTTACACAAGTTTGAGACAAGCAAAAGTGCCGTATTCTGTCAACACTGTGAATCACACACCTGAATTCTAAGACATTCATGACCCATATTTCTTTGCAAAATTAACTCTCAAAATTGCTGATCGTGACAAAGCTGTGACTTTTATTTTTTTAGATTCAAAACAAAATCATTATATGCAAGTTTCTTTGGAACTATTTTTTGTCCGTAATGTAGCTGTCAAAGAAGCGAATAGGTCTCATGTAAATTTCAATACACGTGTACAGGAAGGCCTTTGTTTTACCACACCATGAACTATAATTCTTGAAATAGAGTTACATGTATGTTATTATAAGAATGTAAGAATAAGAAAGGCTAGCTGAATAACATATTTTCTAGACTTGTTTAATAAAAGTTTATCTTAAATGCCAACCCATGTTATATCCTATATGTCTGTTTCAGGTCCGATAAGGTCGACCCACTGTGGGATACAGATAGGACATGGCACAAACTTATTTAATTATACAGGGCTTATAGACGACGTAAGAGGTTTCATATAATTATGTTAAATTTAGAGTTAACGTGCAAAGTCGCTCCCTCGGTAACCTAGGTCTTAAATGTTATTTTATACGTCACTGGTCACATTATAATAAACTAGGTACACCCTGGTAACCGAGGGTGGTAAAGACGATTATCAAAAGTTGGCAAAAGAAATAGGGCAAAGACTTTTGATGTACTATAAATTACATGTGAGTCGCGCACTGTGAAAAGGGGGCTTAATACATGTGCAAAAAGTATTGACCCAGGTCAGCCTGCGCAAACTGACCTGGGCCGAATCTTTTTGCTATTAGGCCATTTTCTGCATGTCAAAGAACCAGTGATTTAGTCGGTTGTTATACAAATTGGATTTTCACGTGATGACTTGCATGGTATAATGTATCACTGAGATGAATTAGACCCACTTTTGCCAGAGCATGGCTCGTGTATTTGTGACTCCTGGTACGGGCAATCTTTTCTCGTCTTGAAACAGATTTGTCTTTAAAACATTGTGGTAAATGAAGTTTGTTTTTCCACACCGAGAACTTTCTTTTTTTAACCACATTGTTTCCGTATGTATTTGTTTATTTAAATAATTCATGTTTATTACTTCTAATTTACAAAAAAAGTATTTCAAATTCCCTGCTTCAATATGTATTGAAGGTAAATGAGTTAAGACTTTAAAAATAGAACAAATACAAACTATCAGACTGTGATCTTGATGTAGAGGAAGGTTGCCGGGAAACTGTCACTGTTGCTCGTTCTGAGTATTTTCTCTTTTCCCACCGCATTTCACTTGCTGTCGCTAAATAAATGAGCCATTCTCAGTGAAAAGGGAGCCTAATGCATCTGCAAAAAGTATCCACCAATGTCATCCTTCGCAGTCTGCGCAGGCTGACATGGGGGTCGAAACTTTTTTGCTATTGGTCAATTTTCTGCCTGTCCAAGGGCCATTCTACCTCATGATTCAATCTGTTGTTAAACAAAATCGATGTTATGGATCCATGATACTGAGATGGTTTGCTTCACGGAGATGCAATATACGCCCTATCGCCAGTACAGATAAACTGAAAGAAGTTAATTTATTAATTTACTACAAAGTCATTTTATCCATCGCTAGATTTTGAACCTACACTAAATTATTACATATTACAGGAAGGAGAAATGTTTTGTTTTGCTTTTCACAGAACGAAAAACATTGTTGTACAGCATGAAAAACATTGGTGTTCAGAGTGGAATACATTCTGTCCTAAAAGAAGCAATTACTTTCTACAAGATATATTGCTTTTTTTCCAACAATATTTTCTTAAGCTGTCAACCTTTAAATATCAGAAAAGAAAATATGTTATCTTTTATTTACTGTTAAATGTCGTACATTTCTTGAACGATAAATTGATATTGAATCTTCACTCTCATGCAAAAATTACTACTCATGTCATGCACATTGATCATGTTGGCACTACTCATAGAAATCCATGCAGATTTCTTTCTTTTTTTTAATATTGGCAAATTGTAACTAAAGTGGACAAATTGTACTTTACGGAAACTGGTATTAAATTAAAAAAGCATTTTTGTACGTGCGTGAATATGTTTAAATGAATAATATAACATTTTGAAGATCTGTAGGATAGGTCGACACTTTGATTAATTCTTGTGGTGCTAAAATTGGACAATCTCTGCTTGAACAAAAGACCAGGGTATATTCACGTACAATTCAATATTCGTTTCTGCAGTGCTCTGTGAAAAGAGGGTCTTAATGCATCTGCGAAAAGTATCGATCCGGGTCAGCCTGCGCGGACTGCGCAGGCTGACCTGGCCGAAACTTTTCGCTATATTTAATTTTTTCTGCATGTCAAGGGACAATTTTACCTCATGATTTAGTCAGTTGTTCGTCAAAATCGATTTTACGGATATTTTATTAGGTGATGTCTTGCTTGGTATAATGCATTAACTGGGATGCATTAAGCCCTCTTTTGCCAGAGAACGGTTCAATTATTCGTCCCTACTTTTAAATTTCTTTACAAGCCATCTGATTGGCTGAGACACAATGTCTTGACTGATCAGATAACTAATGTAGAGAAAATACAGTGCTCAAAATTCAAGAGTTGTCTTCCTGCTCTATTTTTCAGATAACCTTGTACCAGTGCCGACCACAGGATTCCATACTCACTGTTTATGGAGGAAGAACGCGGAAAGCCAACGATAGGCGTCCCCCTACATTAAACGTTCATTGAACAAAATGCTTGGACAAAAACAAATCTACAAAAAAGAACAAATATGCTTAATATATCTTGTAATAGTAGTTAAACATACTTTTCAGATTAAATTTTAATTTTCAAGACGAAGTGGTAATACGCCGTCCTTTGAAAAGTAATACAAGTGTTTTCTGCTAGAATAGGAGGAGTCACAAAGGACACAAATAACCATTAACAATAGCGATTTGAAATGAATATAATATAAACGGATGTTTTCAAAAGCAAATGGCTTTTAAATGTATTAGGTCCTTTGAAAAATGTAATAAATGACTTAAGACGACGTTTTTTTTTTTTTTTTTTCCATTTACTGTGAATTTAGAACTTTTGAAATACTCACATTGATGACCTTTGTAAAAATTTTGCTATTTTTGCACTTACCTTTTACTCAATGCCAAATAATACCATGTATATCCTCACACGTCTTAATAAATAATTTTTAAAAATGCATGCTTATACGTTACAATTTTCAGTTCGATTACTCATAAATTATCTTTATCTCATAATAATGTTCTGCCTGAAATAAACTAAGAAAGCCCATAGGCTACATGATATCCATTCAAGATGTCTTCTACACGTTTTCAATAGATTGTTTGTATAATAGAACAAAACAAATGGCAAAACCAGTAGTTAGAATGCTGTATGATAAATTTGGTCTTTAGAATATCTATCTATCTATCTATCTATCTATCTGTCTATCTATCTGATAGAATAAAATAGAGCTGTTAAAACATTGCTGAAAATAAGTGTACGTTATTGGCAGCCCGAATATTTACTGAGAATATTGGTAAAAGCAGTCAGATTTGCCACTGGTTTTCAAATGGTTAAAGTGACTTTTTTGTCGACAAATACAAGTAATGTTAGAGTAAAAAAAAGTATTCAAGTAAATCAGGTGGAGTAAAGTTAATTAAGTACTACTAAGACCCGGTGTAAAATTTCATTTTTCATATTGTTGGAGATAATGAGGCTGAGAAAACTGCATATGACATGGTCAGAAATTATGGACAAAAGATAACGATAAGGACTTCGACAAGGTGGTGTCTTGTGTCAATGTTTATTTTACATTTTTTTGTAGCAATGTATTCATTAATCTCTGGAATGTCGTGAGCGATTATAAGTGATTTGTCAAACAGTACAGATCAAGAATAAACTGCATAGAAGGTGCGGTGTAATGGTGGATCAAAACTGTCTTATGTTTTGTGAAGTGTCTTCTAGACTTCAACAATATGATTTCTTATGCATAAGTCTATTTCACGACTTAAAGAACAACTTCCATTTACTCATCAACTCTCAACGATGAAATTAGTGACTGAAAATGATTTGTGCACAGTATAAATCCAATATCAAGCTGCTAGGATTTTGAAGCCCGTTCGTTGATCTAAACTGTTCGACAGTTTGTGGAACAGCTTTCATATCACAAATTTGGAGCCTTTCAGATCAATTAAAATGCACATATCATTTATCTAGCACTTAAATGGCAGATCATTGAGATAGAGAGGTCAATGGAAATATTTGGGAGTTTCATTTGAAGCTGTTTAATGTATTGCCCTTATTCACTTACTATCCTTTAAAAGTACCGACAATCCATGAAAAACTATTGTGATTTTTAGCTAATTTCGGGTCTTTAGATGACCTCAATATCAGTTGTCAGCAACATAGTGAAATTTATGGGTTGTGAAATAAATGCAGACCTTATTGGTGCCAACTATGTAATTTTTGAGTCATATGGTGTGTAATGTACATATATATGCACAATACCATTCTTCACGGATTCATAGATTCTCCAATGTTATGTACTGTTATCGCTTTGTACCTATTTTTATTGCACAGATATATAAACTCATGATATTTTGGGAAATGGCAATTTTTTATCAAGCAAGCGATAAAACGGGTCGGCGAATTGGCGCTTGAATAGGCCTACTCGATTAAAGAACGGGAAAAACATGGTGTCCATTATAATCAATGCAGCAATTCAGTGCTACAGCACGCAACCTTTTTTATAATGGTACACACATCATACAATTTTACTTATATAATTATCGCAAATGCAAACATATATTGCCAATATCTGACACATTTATACACTATTGAACTATACTAAAATAAAACCTGTATTAAAGATGTCTAATTAAGCGAAGAAAAAAAAAACTAGATGGGAACACAGAGTTCAAATGACCTGTTCCACGTTGAGTTTTTTGTACACTTATGTTGATTTCAAAATTCCTGAGAGCAGTTCATGGGCACCTATGCAAATTTTAAGAAAACAGATATCACTGAAACTGTCGAGACAAAACATGTCTTTACTTTATTTTACAGACGACGAAGATAACTTTGATCGCCGGCCATCCCGATACCGCTCACCATTTCGAGATCGCTTCCCATCACGAGATCGTCGGCCGACATACCTAGATCGTTCGCCATCATCACGAGATCGTTCTTCACCATCCCGAAATCGTCGGCCAGCATATCGAAATCGGTCGCCAGCACGAGATCGCTTGCCATCACGAAATCGCTTACCATTCCGATATGTTAACAGAACACGCATTGAGACTCCAAACAACCGTTCTGCAACAGAGTACAGCTTACCAGAGACTAGTGCATTTGAATGGGCCAGGCCAAGACTTGCCAGCTTTAAAAGTCGTTCTCCAATTCGAACAGAGATCTCTAGCGCCACGGATCCTGAGTCACCTGTCAGAGAATCGGCAGCGACCCGCACAAACCCTCGCTTGGCACTCACATCTGAGAGTACGCCAGATACACAAACGTTATATTTACCATATCAGCCTTTGAGATACGAACCATTGCTGGAGCCACGTGGTCCAGCAGGGCCTGTGGCACCCCCTTATAGACCGTCTCTATTTAACCTACCTAGAGGACCTAATCTGTCCCCATTAAATTTACCGAGCAGACCTGGTTCGGCCCCATTAAGATTACCAAGTGTACCTGCATTACCCCCATTAACCTTACCGAGTGGACCCCGTTTACCCCTGTTACATTTACCTGGTGGAAATGGTCTTCTCCCATTCAATTTACAAAGTGGAACTGTCATTGGTTCAAATCCTAACCGCTTAATGCCTCCTCTAAATGTTTTGCCCAGAATTTTCAACAAGTATTCCATTGGTAATAACGCCAATCCTCTATCGCCGGGCCCCGCTTCTCCTCCCACAAGTCCTACTAACGACGGGCTTGTTATTGATGTTAATGCTAATTCTCCAACGCCAGATCCCGACCCTTCACTTTCGGGTTTACATAATGACGAGTTTGTTATTGGTATCAGTGCTCATTCCCCACCGCCTAGTCCCGCCCCTTCTCCTTCAGGTTTACACAACGATGAGTTTGTTATTGGTATTAACGTTAATCCACCACTGCCAGGTGCTGCCCTTTCTCCAAGAGGCTTACCTTACTTCGCGCCACCTCCTCCCCCACCCCCACCCCCACAAGTTCGAACATATTACGAAGTCCTATCAAACAGTCCTTCTGTTACCGGAGGAAGCACTATCCCTCTAATTGCTACTACCATAGAGGCGCCAGTGAGACAAAACGTGGCAGCGATCTCAAAATATTATGGGATTAACTTTGAGAAGTATTCACGATATCCGGTTTCCGCTGTCCTTGGCCAGTCTCACCCTGTAAGCCGAAGCTACTACAGAAAGTATTTTCCAGCCACACGCTACTATAGGAAGTATTTTCCATCTGCAAGCACATGACTTCTAACATTGAATTCCATCTAAACATACAGCCTTTACCAAACTTGCCCAATATGGTCTACAACTAATCGAATGGTCAAAAAGGATACTACATCAAAGCTAATGCTAATATCGATTCTTTTTACACATCAATGATCCCTTCTGTGCTTGTATCCACACTAATACTACCTTTCAGGGGCTTGAAATGGACAACTGTTAAATTTTCATAGGAAATTGGGGCAGCTGAATGTTGTAAGTCTCCAAACTTTTGCGCATTGCTTCAATACAGTTCGAAAAAAAAAATAATTTTTTTTTTCAAGTATCTTTCGTTGTGGCATTTGACTGCCCCACTGGGTTAATCATTAGCCTGCGTGGTACATGAATGAATGGTCATTACTGTTGCTGAGGTTAAATGTATTAATTTAAAAAAATGATCAACATGAAAAGAAATGTTTTGTTCATGCGATGTGTTTTGACAAAATGGCCTCTGTTAGTATAAGTAATTTATCGTTTCATAAAGTTAATTAAATGAAGTTTTGCCAGCATATCTCGAGGTTTACTTGCAGACTGTGCTGCGTTACCTTGTGTAGAATCTATTCCAGACCGCTGGAAGAATGCTTAAATATTCTGTAATCTTTTTTGTCGACCCTCAAAATAATATTCTACAAGTTTAGTCTAACTTTTAGATCACACTGCACGTTTGATGAAGTTTGATCAGGCAGAGTCCCATGGTAAAATTCTCTTGGAGTCAGGACGTTTTTTGTATTTTCTTATTTAGCACTTTCAGAATCTTGGTGTTAAAATTTAAAAATCTTTTTTTCTCTTTCTCATTTTGTCTCCAAATACATTTTGTATTTCTTTGTCGAGGTTTGTTTTTCAGCTTGCAATATTTGTGTCAGTCGGATTAGATTTCGACTTAACCATGACTTCATTCTCCATTAGAGCATGCCGTATGTTAGTTTGTGTGCCTTTATAACTCATATGCTTTATACATGTTGAATAATTGATAGTGCCCTTACAAAGCTTACAGCCCTATACACAGGCCATTATTCTCTGAAAATTCAAGAAATCGCAAAACTATTGTGCTGTCAATCTCTCGTGTGTGTTTGAAATTAGTAGCAGCAAGTTAAAGGGACAGTCTCACTGTACGGTCTAAACCATGACATACAACACGGAGATTTCATTGAATACTTGTCAAACAAGTTTCGAAAATTACCACTGTCATCAAATATTTGGATGGCAATATAAGAAATTATGCTTGTGTATATGACTGCTCTAAGTAACATTAGATTAATACGATCGTGTCTGGATATTGAGCTGGAATTCTGAATGTAGCCTAATTGCTCCGAAGGAATCTCCACCTTGTCAATGGAAAGCCTTTGAAATAAAAAAAAAGATTCTTTAAACAGGTTTTGTTGTAAATGTAATCTTCCTACATGTTTTGTTTAAATAACATATAAGGTACATGTATACCTGTAATAGTGGGTGACTGCAATTACGTATTAGTGCAGATCGTTATTTACTAAATGCCACTATATTGCATAGCAGGTGACTTTTAATCAATGGTTTTAAGGTCGTTATGTAGAACTGTATCAGCTTTATAATCGTGCTTGTAGGCAGTATATTCATTACTTTGCATGCATGATACATTCTTTTGCACTCAAGCGCATGGTATGAATGTTGTTAAAGATCTTTTTCTGGATAATAAAAGAAAAGAAAGCAGGCAGAAATATAAAAGCTTCTTTTTCATGAAAAACAAAAACTATATCTCTTGTAATTGATTCAAATTTATCGAAATATTTTAGTAAACAAAAGTATGGCAACCCAAATACTTTACTGACATTTCACGAAGTTACAACGCTATATACACGATTTGACGAGATTCTGCTGTAATGAAACTGACAAAACTTAATATCAGAAAATAAAACTGAAATTATTCACATGAACTATAAGTGTAATCTGTTTATTTTCGAGCGATGTAAACCATGGAAAGGCTTTACAGAACCTGCGGTCTGAAATTGTATCTACTATGACCGATTTTTGTGAGACATTAAAGTAAAAACAATCTTGATATGATATTGAGGCCATGTTTCAGAGACTGATGATGTCCATTGTATTTTACTTTGAACTCTAAGATCATCTTGTGTCACCGACGATACTCTTACTTTACTATTCATTTCTTTTACCGTGAGATATTTGGATGACAACATCTCGTTCTCATAAATATCAAATAAAACATTTTGTTTACTTCATAATAAAACTTTGTGAAACTTTGACCAATGATTAGACACGTTAATTAATATCAATTGCGCGAAAAGATTTTCTTGATCTAATTTTATAACAAAGTATAAAGAAATTGTAGTAACAGAATCCCGAACTTGTCATAGCGGGACTGCGTGTTCAAGGGTTTTCAATTGAAACAGCAATGTTGATTGTTTGAACAGTCACTGTGTCGCTAAATGGCGTTTATGAAAACGAGATTTTTTTGCTTTCACACCTCCTGAATAAATTGAGCCAGGCTCTGTGAAAAGGGAGGTTAACGCATCTGCGAAAAGTGTCGACCCAGGTCAGCCTGCGCAGTCTGTGCAGGCTGACTTGGGCCGAAACCTTTCGCTATTGGTCAATTTTCTGTATGTCCAAGGATCAATCTACCTCATGATTAAGTCGATTGTTAAAAAGTAGTTATGGATCCATAATTATGTGATGGATTGACTGGTATCATGGATCACGGAGATGCATTAAGCCCCTTTTGCCAGAGCATGGCTCAATTTTAAGCCGAGAGACAAACGTGGGTGGCGAGGACGTACTAGGGTTAAAGAAAAGCAACTGAAGTACTGATAAACATATAAACTAATTGTTTTCTGATGTGACCGCAGGACAAGTCATGCCTTTAACCATATTGGTTGAAAATGATTGTAGACCTCAAAATTATTTTTTCACTTTCAGATGAAAAGAAACTGGGTGAATGCATGGATATTATTGGAGAAATGTACAAATTGAAATTTGACACAAAGGATTACTGTGCTAAACCTATCTCAGAAAATAGACTGAATGGAAAGCTTTTGCCATAACACCACTTGCACGCTCCAGAGGTGATATATATCTGCACACTTTCCTGCATACAATGTGTATACCTTTGAAATAACGTTCTTTCTGTCCAATCTTGGAAAACCATTAAATCTGTTAAAGTCAGAAACGACTCCTGCAAATTATTACTTCAACAGTTTTTTTTTTTTTTTTTTTTTTTTTTTTTTTTTAACAGACTTGTTTTCTTAAAGAAAAGCAACTGTATGGAAAGCAGTAAAATATAAGAGATTTACATAAAGGTTCAACTGATAAAAAACTTATTTTTTTCTGCAGAGTAGAATTTTTTTTATGATAAATAAGGTCCACTGAATACTAATTTTGTAACAATTTTAAAAAGAGTAATAACCGTTCAGTACACGGATAAGTATTTTAGGCATTTCATGCGGTCATTGACGGACAAAATAAACGAGGATTCCATTTTGAATTCCTATGAAAAACAACTTTCTCGTCTCAATAGTGTGACATTTTCCAAGATTGGTCATGATATGAATTTTAAAGAATGCAACAGTGTATTCTTCTATCACCTGCTGCTTAAAATCTGATGAAAGTTTCAAAACTGGAAGTAAAGTGCTACTTTGTATATCCTACTTCAAAATTTGCTGTGAGACATTCTCACTGACTGAAGAGTATCTGAGCCGCGTTCTGGCAAGAGGGAGTTTAATACATCTCCACGATGCATTATACCAAGCAAGCCATCACTTACTTATATATCCATAATAGCCACTGTTTTTGTCAACTGACAAAATCATGAGGTAGACTGGTCCCTTGGCATACAGAAAATTGACCAATAGCGAAATGTTTCGGCCCAGGTCGGCTGACCCGATTCGATACTTTTCGCAGATGCATTAAGCCCCTTTTCACAGAGCATCGCTCACCTGTTTTAGATTCTACGATTTCTACGACTTCTCTTAGCCTTGTTGGCTGAGTACTGACATTAATCAATGTGATGCCCTGTTAACCAACGATTTTAAATATCATTCTATCTCGATATCTCAAGGCAAGTCTCTTGATTCTCCCTGAAAGAACTTCGTGGCCAAACAGATAGATTGTCTTGGATTTGGAGTTGAAAAAGTCTATAAGAAAGGTTAGTGAATACGCGTCAAGGTCTCGATTGAAGTGCTCGCCTGTCAATCTTAAATGTACATCTGAAAGGGTAATTTTCTGGTCTGGCATCAGTTACGACCTAGGCATGACGTGTTGATAAACACACGGGGAAAACAAACACCTGACAGGAAAAACAATACTATAGTTTATCGCCAATAAAGTGTCACCTGGTTAAAGTTAAACCATGAGAACTTTAGGTAAAGCAGGTACAAATCATGATTCGATAGTACAAAGACTCAGTTGGTTAATCTTTTACTATGGTCCCGGGTTTTAACGACACCGAAGAAGAATGTCATTGAAACATTGTGGGAAAACCAGCATTTTCTCCTTTTCCCACAAAGTTTTCTACCTTTCTGCGAAGAATTTTGTCATTTGAGATATACTTGATTTATCGTCCGCAAATGCTTTCAAATTGGATCAGTCTAAAATGTTTTCGTTGGTAAAGAGTTAAGCGATTACAACTGATGACATACATGTACATGTAAGATATAGCTCGCACTCGATAAATATTTCATTATCAGTTTATGTTATTGTTTATGTTTGGGATAACGGGTCTAAAATCACATACCGTGACGAGATAATTTATAACCCCACTCGATAATGTTTATATTATCTCGTCACGGTTCGCGGTTTTAAACCTGTATTCCAAATAACAAACAATAATGTCAACGGATAATGAAAGGTTTATCAAGTGAGAGTTATATACCTGAGTTATATTAGAAAACAAAATTCAACTTGCCCTTCATTGACTTTCGTAACGGTTATCGGCTACAATAATAATAGCGTACGGAGATAACCGAATATGCACCGAGGGCACGTCCAACTTTGTGTCATAATGCCTATTCTGTGTTTTGGTTTTCGACTTATGTTTGTATACAAGTGACATGGGACCGCCATTCAAGTAGAAGACCATGCACAAATTTATTACGCCCAGATCTCGTGTGTATTTTCATGATATACCGTTACATTATTTCGTGTCACTAATACCAGTTTTTTTTACGTCGAAAATATTTCGTACGAATGTTATTTGATCCTCTTGTTGGCTAGCATATACCACATTGTCAAAATGATAAAGAATAATAGAACAACTCATATCAGATGCGTAACGCATCATATTTCCTAATTTCTACCTGTTCATAGTAATAATTTAAAGCCTCCCTAACTCACTTTTGAACGTTTTTCCGACTTTACATGTGGGGAGGCACAAATTGTCTTAGTGCATATTACTGTCCAAGACAAGCTACGACAGCCTGGTCGCTGTGACCTGACTAAAACACTATTAACAGCGGTTTTAAAACCGCAGACAAACAAATAATCCAACATTTTAATCAAGTGTCTACACTTTCACCCTCTTACATTTCTATCACTTTCTCACTTAACCCTTTCCCAAACAAGCCCTGGTTTTCACGTGTCTGCAGTACAAGTCTTTTGAAAACTCTGTGGGAAAAGGAGAAATTGCTCGTAACGAGCAATTTCTCCTTTTCCCACAGTGTTTTCTACCTTTTTTGAGAACTTTCTGCCAGTTTCATCAAATTTGAAATTGTCGTCTGCAAACTCTTTCAATTTGGACCAGTCTAAAATTTATCGTTTGGGAAAGGGTTAAGATATTCGTTTAGACTGTAGATACATTCAATAATATACATATGAGCTATGCTCTGTAAAAAGAGGGTTTAATGGATCTGCAAAAAGTATATACCCACGTTAGCCTACGTAGTCCGCGCAGGCTGACTAGGGTCGAAACTTTTTGCTTTTGGTAAATTTTCTGTATGTCCCTAGACCATTCTACGTCATTACTTAGACGATTGTTAGACTTCAGGTATTTTATGGATCCATTATTATGTAGATGACTTGCTTGGTATAATGAATCACGGAGATAGATTAACCTCCCTTTTGCCAGAGCATGGCCCATTTATTGGTTTTCTTTTGAATAATATTCTTTATCACATAACTACCGTACACACGTTTAACCCCTAAGCTGCTAAGCGCGACTCACTGACCTTTGGAGGACAGCGTAGATGCAAGATCAGACTGCACATTCTGTGCCGACTGGGTATGTATTCACCAACCATTCTTGAGAACATCCTTAGTCTTATTCTGCAAGATTTTCTAAATTTGAAAGTAACACAACTTCTGATTGGCTAAACCTAATGGTTCAACCAATCAGAAGTTGTGTTACTTTCAAAATAGAAAATTCTGGAGAACAAGACTAGGAACGTTCTTAAGAATGGTTGGTGAATACGGACCCTAATCTTGCATGTACATTGTCCGATAGGGAGATATCTCTCCTCCAAAAATACCTTTGATATGGGAAAATTTGGGTTTTTCCTACCGGCTTGAAAGTTTCTTTTATTTAGCCAGATAAGGGTTAAGATAAGGAAAGTGAACTGTCACTAGTCAAAGCTCTGTAATCACCAGCCTCATTCTATAACATAGGTAATCTAGATTTTCCTGCGAATTGAATTAAAGTGTCGAAGCTGAGGATCCTGATTTGTTGCGCCCTTTTTTGTCTTTGGATTTAGAGTAAATATAAAATCGCAACATGTAAGCTTCTTTGGAACTAGTTTTCGCGCACACACCTGAAAAGGAAGCTATGTGGTATCCTGATGTGTATGGGTAGGTATATGCTTTAACATATTATGAGCTATAGTTCTTGAGATAAAGTTACGTGATGAAAGAATCTGGTATTCTACGTTTCACAACATTTTTCTTGACTCGCATAATAAAGTTTCATTTTAAATGCCAACTTACGTCAGATCCTATATATCCCTACTTAATTTACACTGACAAGTTGGTACTTCTGTGTCAGAAATCAAGCATGATATAAAACACACTTTCATTTAATACGACAAACATCAAATAAAGAATGCAATTCATAAATAAATAATTTAAACACGTTTTTGCATAAAAACATTCTCTTTTATGCTCGGCTTCACTGATTTTTCTAACTGCTATCATAAAATTAGCTGCCACGTATGTTGTTTCTTTTTCCTTCCTGTTCTTCCCGTCCGTTCTGTTAAATCAGGTAGGGCAAAACGATATGGATAACTGAAAAGAATCGTTAACTGTTCAGTAATATTTCAGTATCATGATTGTGATTTTGATACAATTATCGACTTTCCACATTAATTCTTTACCAAACAATTCCGTGTTTTAATGTCCCTGGGAAGGTAGGATTTGATAAAGAATTTTCAACTTTCCCATAACGTTTCTACCCTTTCTAACATAAAACGAGACACGTTTAATTTATCTTCCGCCTATGTCTCTTATTTGGACAGGTCTTAACTTTTTTGCTTCTGATTCTAAGAATTATTACCTTGTAAAAATATTCAATAACTGCGAAAACATACTGTAAAAACATTCAATTACTGCGAGTCTGTTAAAAGAGATTTGAATTAGGCTCGATAACGCTACTGTCTATGCGACTGTCGACGAATTCAAGTGTATAAACTGGCCCTACAGATGAAACTCTGGTACTGTTGATGGTTTTAGAAAAGACAAGCGACGGAATTTTTGTCAGATAAAAAATGAATTTACTTCGAAGCTCACCTGATCTATACATCCACGGAAACTTTCAAAACCTTTACCCCATCCAATCTTTAAGCCACAGATACTTTTAGCCACTACTCCTGCGTGAAAATGAAGGAGAAATACATGCACTTATTTCATGCTTTTCGGCAGTCTATCGAGAAATAATGGTGGATTTTGGTTTGATATGTTATGTTTATGACCAGTGAAAATACCGGTTCATATTATTTTCTAACTCTTCAATTGAAGGCAGAAAAAATAGTCCCCGCGGACTAGTTACTTAGGTAAACAGCGCATGCCATTCTGAAATAGGAGGAAATATGACGTAATTTACGCGCATTTACCCTATGTTTCTCGCGCTTTACGTAATATTGTAATGCGTTGTTACTTGAGGGGGTACACCACGGGGAATTACCGAAAACAACATTACTGTACTGGAATTTGATGAAACTCCTAACAAAAAAGGGGTTAGAAGCATGAAATGAATAGAACATTTTGTGGTGTTTTTCTCGGTGAAAGATCGAAATTTATTTAATCTCATGAACATCATCTGTAATATTTTCACGAATGGCTGCCACTCGTGAAAATATTACCGATGATGTTCACTCGATGAAATAAATTTCGATCTTTCACCGAAAAAAAAAAAAAGTCTTCTATGTCATTGTATAAAGAAAATGGAAAGGACATGAAAGCTGCATTCTGGTGATACAAGTCAAAGTATTACCACATTTGTTCAGAGAAAATGATGCGATAGCTACATTATAGCACTAGCTCATATTACAACTAATGCTATACACGTGTTAAGTGAAGTTATTACCTTTAAAAGAAGTCTGTTTAAACTGTCCATTTTGCTGAATAGTCATAACTTCATTTTGTAAGGTAAATATTCCAACGTTCCAGCTATAATTCTGAAAAGGAAAATACAGCCATTAAAGGCAGGTCTATACATGTGTACTTCAATGAAGGTAGGCGTTCATTAGTGTCAAAATATTTTTCCCTTTTTACAGTCACATACAACCAGATTTCGTTTCACGAATTGATGAAAAAATAAAAACAAAAGAAAAACTATAATATCAATTTTGCCTTCCACGATGACTTTTACGCCAATACATAGACAGAGGTACATGCAGCAAACATGAGGAATCTTTGCTCTTTTATATGAGCCATGCTCTGTGACAAGAGAGCTAAATGCTTCTGTAAAAAGTATCGGCCCAGGTCAGCCTGCGCAGTCCGAAACTTTTCGCTATTGGTCATTTTTCTGTATGTCAAAAGGACGTCTACTCCATGATTTAGTCGGTTGCCAGAAAAAAATGATTTTTTGGATCCATTATCATAAGTGGACTAGCATGGTATCATGCATCACGGAGATGCATTAAGTCCCCTTTTGTTAAAGCATGGTTCATATTCATTTTCTGTTTAATTTCTTATTCAGTTAGTCATGGGGTAGCCGTTATAGCGTAACAAGGTATAAATAGACTTAAAACGCGCATGACAGTTAGTTACGAAGATAGCTCAGTCGTTACGGTGACCGGAATCTTGTTTTGAAGATCAGGTCGCCAGTTCGAATCCGAGTGACTATAGTTTAATTTTACAAAAAAGTAGAAAAGTCACATCCTGATGATTTTTCCGTACAATACATCAACTGTACACCGAGAAAAGATTTTTTTTTTTTTTTTTTTTTTGTTTTTGTTTTTCTTAAAATCAAGTGGCACTATAAATATTTTTGGTTCGCTTAACCACATAAAAAAATGCCTTGCAGTATTCAAAGCCACAGTGTACTTGTAGTAACACACATTTGAGCCATGCTCTGGCAAAAGGGGGCTGAATGCATCTTCGTTATGCATTATACCAAAAAGGCATCATATGATTATTGATCCATAAAGCCAATTTCGTCTGACAACCGACTGAATCATGAGGTAGATTGGTCCTTTGACATGCAGAAATGCATTAAACCAGGGCATTGCTCATTTATTCAAACTTGCATTCATTTGCTGTAACTTTACTCTGACCAAAAGGTGTCAGTAGCTAAGGCACTAAATTATATCAAGGAAAAATGACTTCAATTCTCGCTAGCTACGCTGGTAGCATGGAAGCGACCTTGGGCATGACTCGTTGGTGCCGCCGCGTAGGCCAGTTTAAACCCAAGGAACGCATAAATAGAGGTGTTGTCACCGTGATGTAACAATTTAATAAGTTTATACAAAAACTGTTGTACCTGTGTATATGTATTTAATTCCAATGTTCTAGAGATGTTGTAACTATTTCTCAGACCAAACACCGTTCTTGTTGGCGTCACAGTGACAGCAATAGAGGAATCAGGTCCGCAGTCGCCGTTGTATATCAAAGCTTGTAATTTGTCTGTGGAGTTCCGTTTCATGACGGGTTTTAGTCTATATTTGATCCGTATCTCCAAGCGCTCACCAACGTCTGCGTTTGAAAATCTAGGTATGATGAGAGCACTGCTGCCATAGAAACAAGCACTTCCGGCTTCATGGGCTACGTTGACAGCTCCAATATGAACTCGATTATCCGCTGTTGACGTCACATCCGTTTCAAAATCCATGTCTACTTCTTTCTTGCAAACTAAGCCGATATGAAATTTAGACATGTTAGCAGTATTAATGATTCTAATACATGTATGTCGATATTTCCTCTGATTTAACAATAACAAAAATCGTATTTTTGGACCTAGATAATAACAAAAAGTATTACCTGATCCTAGGGATTTTTTTAATTGTACTGAAAAACAAACCAGTTTAATTCCAGTTGTTCATATTTCGATGCTTCTCTGAAAACATCACATTAAAATGTTAATGAAGTGGTAACCTTATTGAAAAAGGCTAAGTCTACCTTTCGTTGTTAGCCAAAAATAAATCATTTAGATTTAAATATATTTAGTAGAATGAATCTGAAGAGGAATAATTTAGATTCGTAATATTACTTAGCAAGAGAACAGATAACAAATAGAGATCTATTAGCACGGAGCTTTCAGTTGCTAAACTACACACCAACTTCATGTTACGTGTCTAAGACAAAACGCGTTTTCTTGAAAGGCCATTATTTGTTACAATCTAACCTCAGTCTCTTTGTGTATCTAAGTACACAAGGTCTTTTGAGAGTCACTGTCTGTTTGACAGCTTGATCAGGATAAGCCATCTTTAACAGTATTTCAAAGCGACAGTAGAGTTTTACAAAAGTTAAAATCTATCGCACAACGGAAATCCGCGATTTTGAGGGATAAACATAAAGACTGCGCTTCTCTCATTAACTGAGCAATGAGACGCCACGTTGGAAACTTCTTTTAAATAACCATGTTGGCACTGTTTTGCTTTTTAGATGACACAATGAAAACGGCATTCTTTCGAATCCGCCATGACGAACTCGTCTACCAAACTCTTTATCAAACGAGAAAATGTAGACTTGTCGATATTCAATGCATTTGCAGATAAAAAAAAAAAACTAGATGGTTCTCAACGGATGAGGTTCGTCTTTGGAAGAGTAGAAATTCAAAACAATCTTAGGAAAAAAGAAAAAAAATACTGGCCGCCAACATTTTCTCCTTTTGCCCACAATGCTTTCAAAATCTTTTTCCCTGTGTTGTTAAAAACACGTGATTATTTGGTAAAGAGTTAACTCTGAATGAATCCTACCTAATTCTTGTTGTTGCCTGGTATCCGTCTCACATTCGCACAGCGATTCGTTGAATATGGTACCAGCCGCGCAGTGTAACGTAACGTAACCATGACCCACAATCAGTTGTTCAAATTGTACAGGGTTGCCATAAACTCCTCTCTTGTCACATTTTGCTACAGTTTTAAGGAAACTTACAATGTCTATATGAGCTAAGGCTTGTGAAAGGGGGCTTAATGCATCTGTAAAACGTGTCGACCCATGTCAGCCTGCGCAGGTGTCGAAACTTTTTCCCTTTGGTAAATTTTATGCTTGTTCAAGAACCATTCTACCTACAGATTTAATAAGTTGTTAGGATAAATGGATTTTATGGATCCCTAATTTGGTAAAGGCTTGCTTGATATTATGCATCACGGAGATGCATTAAACCCCCCCTTTGCCACAGCATGACTTATATTTATTTGTTGACTTTCGTACAGATAAGAAAAAAAAAGAATAAAATTTGAATATTTCTTTCAAAACCGTACGCGTTGCAAGATACAAAGGATATCAGTGTCATCTAAACCTGCACCTAGAAAATGTATTGGACCACGGTTCCGATAACTTAGCCAATTAGAACTCGGTATTTGGTCTGTAAGTATCATATATACAACGCTTTGTCATTCCGGGTGGTCTGAATCGGACAGACAAAAGCTTGTGGGGTTGTCTATCTGATATAGACACTTTAACGCTCATGTTATTATCAGATAGACAACCTCAATTGTCTATTCTACACATGACTCCGCAAGCCTCGTGATGAGAAATTCTCCAAACCTGGTTAGGTAATACTGATATTTTCAGACAATTACAAAATATTCTTTATTTATTTCATGCTTTTCGGTGGTTTATCGAGAAATAATGGTGGATTATGGTTTGATATTTCATGGTTACGACCAGTGAAAAATACTCATATTTTCTAACTCTTCAGTTAAAGGCGGAAACAGTAGTTCCCGCGCGCTAGCTACCTAGGTACACAACGCATGCCATTCAACTAAAGGGAAATATGGCGTAATTTACGTGCATTTACCCTGTATTTCTCGCGCTTTACGTATTATTGTAATGCGTTGCTTTGTGAGGGGTCCGCCACGGGAAATTACAAAAACAAATTTACTTGATTTTGATGAAAGCCCCAACAAAAAAGGGGTAAGAAGCATGAAATGAATGGAATATGGGGTTTTTTTTGTGCGGAAAAAAACGAAATTTATTTCATCTCGTGAACATTATCAGTGACATTTTCACGAGTGGCTGTGCCACTCGTGAAAATATTACAGATGATGTTCACTCGATGAAATAAATTTCGATATTTTACCGAAAAAAAAAATATCCTCTATATCTTGCACTATGAATGTGTTTTCCATTTCTGTTCATATTGGGCTTAATCAACAAAGAAGACCCAAGTAAACAACATGTATTCAGTCAGTTTTAAAAAAAAAGTTACAGCTCTTTGGGGGTGTCAGGGTATTTGGTTATCTCAGTGAATCGGACAGTGTAGCTTCAAGACTAGACTGTATGCTTTGTGCAGTCTGGTCTTGATCTACACTGTTTACCAGCAAGAAATTTCATCTCTTTCAGAGCAGAAAATGCTTGAAATGACACAAACCATCTAAAATGCATTATGAGTATTAGGCGCCTTGCAAATCAGCAAAAAGAACATCATACCCTGTGTTCGTGATGTATGTGTACAGGACACGTGACATGATGTATCTGGTATGCAACCGACGTCGCGTTTGAACGCTAGACCATCTGGACAACACTGGCCAACAGAAATACCATATCTACAGGTCCAGTATCCACGACAGTTTCCTTCATATGGGTACATCTGGAGAGTGGAATTATGGGAACATGGATCTAGAAATAAATTAAAGATTTTAGACAATATCACAAAAAAAAAAAAAGCACATATCCTGTGGATCTGAGACCGGCCGAAAGTTGGCTACCTTCTGTTCAAAAACCATTTAAACCCCCTTTTTTTCAAGTTTTTGAAGGCGAAGTGAAAAAACTCTAAATTTAACAGAAGACAAGGTGAAAGAGGCAATCATCGAGTTTTACAGTAGCACTCATATTAACCCCTAAAAGTACCTTTCACAACTATAGTTGCCTTTGTGGTCAGTGTAGATCAAGATCAAGCTGCACAATACGTGCAGCCTGATCTTTGAGCTACAATGTCCGCTTTTCTGAAATACTGTGGAAAATGCAGTTATGAAATTACAATTATTTGGGTCGTATTTCTATGATGAAAATGTCTGATAGGTTTATTCGGCAATGAAAGGGTTAAACTGTAAGCTGAGCCTGATAACGATTGTCTTTCGAAAGCACTATGGTAAAAGAGAAAATGGCGGTAACCAGCAGTTTCTCCATTTCACAAAATGTCCATTAGAGAGAAGATTTTATATATGCATCGAAATTGCAAAACGTTGAAATCTCGATTGTTTAAAAGTTCACCTTTCCAACATATTCTCGATTAGAAACACACTTGAATAGTTCAAGAGAAGGTAAGGTAGTTATGTGATGAAATACTGTCTTTATTGGATTCAAGTTAAACGTTTCACTGTTTGAAAAAAATAAGGTTGTTCGGGATTAGCGAAACAAGAAACATTAGGGTTGAGGAAGAAACAGTACGAACAACTCTCTCTCTCTCCGTTAAACCCAGACAAAACACCAAGCCCTCATAAGATCTTAAGGACGTTTTCTAGAGTTATAATTCTTCCATAGAATTTCCTTTTTTTTTTTTTTTTTTTCTCACATAATATGCAAAATTTTATGCTGAATACAAAAATAAAAAGAAAACGATAAGTTGTCGAATTCGTTTTCTTGTTAAATGCTTGTTTCCATGGTAACAGTATACCCCAAATTCTAAAAATTGTGACTTTTGCTTAAAAATGATTATAAAATTGTCAGACAAGTTTAATTTTATAATTTGTATAAAATCAGAGCTAAGTATTTGTATATTCTGATCTAACATTCAGAAAATTTTAATTCCATTCATATTTTTTTCAGAAAGGGTCATTTTTTAGCAATTTTGTATTCACAAAAAATGCCGAAAAACTTAAAGTTCTCTAGGTAAAACTGGGTTATCAAAAATACCCTTCCATAGATTTTGTCCATTTTTTCTGTATAGAAATCCTTGATGTATCTTCTTTTCAAATTCATCCAAAAAGAATAGGTCGTCGAGTTCAGATTTTCACAAAATTACAGTTTTCATGGCAACCATAAAATAGTTTTTATACAAAAATTTCCAGTTTTACTTAAAACCAAGCATTTTTTTCTCTTGAAAACATACAATCATAGTCATGTTTTAGTAAAAACTATAAAACATTTGATATGTCTAATTTAACAGAAAATTTTACCATTTATCAAAGACCACCCAGAAGTGAAGATTGGTTCGGGTAAACATGGAAAATTTTCAAATTTATTTGAATTGGGCTCCTAAAATCTTTGAAATATGTAAGCTGGTTCTAATGTGCATTACTTAACATCAGGTTAGTACGAGTATAACCCTGGATAAAAAAAAAAACTTTACCCTTTCTGTGCTATAGGCGAAAACAGGGGCTTTAGCGGATGGCATAGATTAAGATCAGATTGCATGGAATGTGCAGTTGGGTTTTGGATCTACACCAACCACTTGTTAGGTCAAGTCTGTAGGCTAATTATTAGACGGAGGCTACTAATTCAACGACCGCTTTCCTATGGCTTGTTCGACGATTATGATATCTCATCGTTTCTGTACACTTTGCATCAGAAGAAGTGGGTGGGGGACTGACAGTGACTTTCTTTTCTTCTGCCTCGCTAGTTGCATACAGTCGGCATTTCTTGTAGTATGATTTATTGGAATTGCAGGCTGAACCCTTGAAATACGGTCTAACTTAGATTTTCTCGCAAAATGTCCTTTCACTCTTTACCAAACGACAAAATTTTAGCCATGTCCAAATTGAACAGACGATAATTTCAATGTGGCTCAAATGATGCAATTTTCCTTTGATAGGATAGAAGACATTGTGGGAAAAAGAGAAAATGCTGGTTACAAGCATTTTCTCCCTTTCCCACAATGTTTTAAAAAGGCCTTTTTCCCAGGGTCGTTAAAAGGCGACACTGTGCGGTAAAGAGTTAAAGTGAAACATGTTTAGTCTGTTTATGATTTCGCGCCGTACAGTGAAACTATCCGAGTACTGCTATTTCCTTCATGAAGAGTCCAGTATCGTCCTTTATTTTAATATGCCTTCTTAGTGCTCCAAATTTTATTTTAAAAAATGAGATCATTCAAAAGGACGAACACGCCTGGATGAACGAGCCCGGACGAACAAGCTCGGAAGAACAAGCCCGGGGACGAAAGAGCTCGTTTCCATGCGCACTGGGTTGCGCAAAAAAAACTCCTGAAAATGTCCTTAACTCCTTACCAAACGACAAAATTTTAGACCAGTCCAAATTGAAAACTTTTGCAGACGACAAAATAAATGTGACTCAAAAATTGAAATTTGTCTTGGGAAGCGTAGAAAACATTGTGGGAGAAGGAGAAAATGCTGGTTACCAGCATTTTCTCCTTTTCCCACAATGTTTTCAAAATGCTTCTTCCTCAGGGTCGTTAAAAGTCGGGATTGTGTGGTAAAGGGTTAACAGATCTAGAACTCTAAAACAATCAAACACTCTTACCATTTTCGCAATAGGCATCTACAGAGCTTATACAGGTCATCAAATCTTGATCCCAGTACTCGCCTACGTCACACTGACGTTCTACGCCGATAAGATTTGATTGGTTCTTTGCATCTGGGTAACATATAATATACTTGTCGCACCGCTCGATGTGTTCATTGTACCCGACACCTCGATCAAACTTGCACCCATCACAAAGGCCTGAAATTGGTAATCATATTCTGTTAGTTTCATATTGCATTACACTGTTTCAGCTTTACACGACAAAATTTTAGATTTGTTTGAATTGAAATCATTTGCAGACGACAAGTTAAATGTACTTCATATTATAAGATTTGTCTGTGACAGGATAGAAAACAATTTGGGAAATGGAGAAAATACTGGTTACGAGCACTTCACTTTTTTATTACAATAGGTTCGAAATCTTCCCTTGTTCTAGGGTCATGAAAAAAATCGATACAAAGCCAGAAAGCTGAGACAGACCCTAGTAGCCAAGCAGATACCTAGTTTTTGTTTTAATTAGAATTAAAACACAACATAAAATGGATGTTGATGAATATGTGCTACAGCTTACCTCTCTTTCTCTTTGGTCGCGTATCTATTTCACAATCGCAGGCTGTTGGGCTGAAAATAGTCCCGGCAGCACATCTTCTTATAATGAATCCATGCCCCGCTATTTGCTCTTCGTACTTTTTCAAGTCGCTCTTGTGGGGTCTTTTTGGACAAATGGCTGGAAACAAAAACGGTGTCGTTATTTTTTGAATATTGGTTAAACACTGCCATTCATTAAAAATTTACAACATTTGTTTTGAGTCATTTTTTAAGCCCTATATATTTGTAAATTACCTAACAGCAAACAACTTCAGCGAAGAACTTAATAATATACCGATATGTTAAAGCTGTATTCAACAAGATTTTGGCCAAAGGAATTTTGTAGAAGAACTTTGATATTTTGTAAAGAAAATAATTTTGAGCCAATTATTTACTTTGTCCCCTTTAAAATGTGTTTGACTTTCATTTCTACGTAAATGTTCCACTAACCGATTTTTCCGAATACTAGACAACATCCGGAAATTGTTGCCCTAATACCTCATACCTTTTTAAATCAGCCCAGTGGGCATAGAAAATAGGGTACTATGTCCAAACAAGCTATCATGCTGTTAAAACTTTAAATCATAGGATAATTGCGGACAAAAAAAAATCATATTATACACATCATACCGGGGTATGGAGTATTTTCTTTACGAGCATGCGTACCGGTACATTCAATTTGTACCAATCAAGTCATCACTTAATTATGGACCCATAATAGCCATCTTAACAATCGATTGAATCATGATGTAGACTGATCCTTGAACATACAGAAAACTGATCAATAGCGAAAAGTTTCGGCCCAGGTCAGCCTGCGCGGACTGCGCAGGCTGACCTGGGCCGATAATTTTTGCAGATGCATTAAGCCCCCTTTTCACAGAGCATGGCTCATTTATAATAAGCAAGTTTCTTTGTTTGTTGGTTTTTTTTTTTTCCAAAACAACTCACACGTTATGCAAGGAGCTCAATCTAACAATTGTTGCTTGGCTGATACATGCAGTTATTACTACTCGTATGCATTCAAAGATACAATTAAGATTTTTTAACTGTTGATCTATCCGAGTTATGCATCATGAAAAGAGGTTTAATGCATTTGAAAAAAGAAAAAAAGTATCGCGCAGGCTGATATGGATCGAAACATTTTGTTACGTGTAAATTTCATGAGTGTCAATGGACCATTCTGTACCTCATGATTCAACTTGTTGTTAAACAAAATGGATTTTATGGAACCTTGATTAGAGATGAACTACCTGGTTTAATGCATCACGGGGTTATATTAAACGCCCTTTTGCAAGGCCTGTCTGTTAGCTTTAAAAAAAATGTAGAGAACTAGAAACCGCGTCATGGAGTGTTTTCTTCCTGGGTCCGTATTCATGCACCTACCATTATATATAAAACATTCTTAGTCTTTATATCTGAAATTTTCTAAATTTGAAAGTAACGCAACTTCTGATTGGCTAAACCACATGGTATAGCCAATTAAAAGTTGTGTTACGTTCAAATTTAGAACATTCTGGAGAAAAAGACTGAGAATGTTCTTCACAATGGTTGGTGAATTCGGACCCTGGTTTTTCTTTCGAACGTTTATCAACTTGAGGCTATTTTTATGTCGGAATCTCTTCACAGAAAATGTGGCTTATCATTTATCGAACTGCAACTTCTCCGATTTTTTGGCACAAAATCTTAGTAAAATTTTACATTCTTTCAGAAAAAGTTGAAAAAATATGAAAATATGTTATTAGGCTTTTTGATTTGAAAGTAACTCTATTTTTGGCAGTGTCGTAATAAAATCAAATATTTAATTTATTCAAATCTTAACTTCTTTTGTCATTTTACATCTAAATTTGACAATTTGTATAACATATCAGGGTTGAAATAGTGCTCCATCTAAGTTATGATTGATTGATGGGTAAACATGTTTGTCAAGCTTATACAGCACTTCTAAATGGGACACTCGGGCATTTCTAAATCCGAAAGTTATTCAATTAACCTGTAATTAAATGTATGAAAACATCATTTTGACGTCCTTATTTAGATAAGTGGGTGACGTGTTCATAAATATTTAACAATAGGTCAGTAGGTGTACTCTGACCTTGAGTTATGTGAAACATGTACAGGAAATAAAATATCAACCCCAAAGTACGTTCTGAACAATCACCATCGGGGAGAAGAGTAGGCAGCTTTTACGGACAGTGTTGCTCAAAATCAGATTGCGCAGAACCAGCCGACCTTTTGCAGAACATTCAGCTTTGTTTTGAAATTCAACAGCATTTTCCAATTGTCCAAACACAGAAATAGCGCAATGTGAGTTTTATGTTCATATATTGCAATTAAAAAAGACATGTATTTTAGTCCGTTGACAATCGTGTGTGAGCTTACGTTCAAAAATGAAGTTGGAAAATATTATGGTGTAATATTCAAATCTTTGAGACAAATACTGGTTTTGACACAAAAATATGCGCAAGTCAAGAAATTTTGCGTGCATGTCCTAAATTCTTAACACCTGAAACTTGTAATCGGTAAATGAGTTATGCTCTAGCAAAAGGGGCTTAATGCATCTCCGTGATGCATGATACCATGCAGGTCATCACAGTATTCGCCGTGATATGACTGAAATAATGTTGAAAGCGGCGTAAAACACCATTCAATCAATCAGTTAATCAGCATAATGGATCCATAAATCTATTTTGTCTAACAACCGAATGAATCATGAGGAACAATGGTCCCCTGTCATGAGGAAAGCTGAATAATAGCAAAACGATTCGGCCCAGGTCAGGCTTACACTGGTCGATACTTTTTGCAGATGCATTAAGCCACCTTTTCACACAGCACGACTCAAATATGTATTTAACAACCAGGTGGTAGTAGCATGATGAAAAATGAGATGATTGTCTCGAAAATAACTATCAGTTTTGATTTATGAATTTTTTTGTCATGTTTGCTGGACCATTTGACAAGAATTTGTAAAAGTGTCAAAATTTCAGAACAAGTGGAACATAACACACAGTATCTTTAGCAAAGACGTCAGGATATTCAGTGCATCGGCTAAAATGATAAGTGTTAACCCGTAGGCTGAAAAGTGCGACTCAAAGCGCTTGTAGACAGCGTAGATCAATGTCTGTCCCTCAGAATTTTTATGGAAATGGTCCACTGTTAAGACCCATTTGCTCTCAAATATCTACTACAAGAAAAAGTTGATGCAAAGCATCAAAGTCGCCGCCAAAAAAATTTTGTTTAATGCTGCAAGAAATCCAGGACAAATAAGTAAATGTCAGTTCTCATCAGCAGATTTTTTAACACATTATGAAATTGATGTGGCTGTGAATCTATATCAAAACTTGTCTTCTGTTACAGTTTTGAAAATAACTGAAAAAGTGGAATAAGAGGAAACTGTACCAATAAACTACGAAAGCTCTGGGTAAAAGGAAAGAATGCTTGCAATCAACACAGGCCTCCAAAACCGTTTTTATACCAATCACAGGGTTGTACTGGTAAAAGTTGGGGTGTTTTGTGTTTAGGTTCAAATTGATGAAACATTAGAACAAAAGCATAATGATCACGTGATAGAGAATGACCACGTGAGAATCTAGAAGTACAGCCTCGACCAATGGAAACAAGGCATTTATTTGGACGAGTCCATTTCTCACGAATAGCGAAAAAAAAAAGTATTAATTGGGCGGATTTTTTGATGTTGTAAGTATTAACACAACAAAAATAGTATCAGTATTGTACACTTCGTACTTTAAGAATGAATTAAAAAGCCAGTTTTAGGCGAAGTAGAAAGATTCCTTGTTAACCTTAACACCCCTATAAAAAAGAAATCCCATTGCCCATGTCCTAACTCGAAAAACTATTAAAAATGAGTCGCGCGCTTCTACGCGGCGACTTATAACCTCCTGTTTATGATTGCAATACTTTGAGTTCATACTGTATCAATATATTTCAGTTGAAAGACAGCTTAACATACTCACGTGCAGTCGGTGCTAAAGTGGTAGTAGTAGTAGTAGTAGTCGTTGTTGTTGTCGTCTTTGGTCTTGTAGTAGGTGCTTCTGTTAAGGTTGTTGTTGGCATATTCGTAGAGGTTGTTGTCGAGGTTGAAGTTGAGGTTGTTGTCGTTGTTTCTGGGATTGTCCTGACTTCCGGTAGGAAAGGCACTATTGGTTTCAATGGCTGTATTACTGAAAAGTATTCAAAGTTTAAATCTTTTCGGTGTCATTGGCGAAAGCAGGAGCTCTTGCGAACAGCATAGATCAAAATCTGATCTTGGATCTACACCATCCGCTTGCTTAGTCAAGCCTATAGAGTAAAAATCTTTCTGAGTTGAAGTGAGTTGTATTTTCAGTCGTTGAAAGAGGTTGAATACATAAATATGTGCTATGCTCTGGCAAAAGGGGGCTTAATGCACCTCTGTGATCCATGATACAAAACAAGTTATCACATACTTGTGGATCCATAAAATCCATTTTCTGGAAAAACCGACTGCATCATGAAATAGACTAGTCCTTTGACATGCAGAAAATTGACCACTAGCGAAAAGTTTCGGCACAGGTCAGCCTGCGCGGACTGCGCAGCCTGAGCCGGGTCGATACTATTGGCAGATGCATTAAGTCCCCTTTTCACAGAGCATGGCTCATGTGTTTGTCGCTGAAAAAATGTTTCGAAAACATTGTAGAAAAATAAAAAATGCTGATGACTGGCATTTTCTTTTTTCCACAATGTTTTCTAACCTTTCAAAGACAAATCCAACCGTTAAAGCTACAACTGATTGGCTGTCTGCAAATGCTTTCAGTTTAGACAAGTATAAAATGTTGTCATTTGATAATGAGCGGAACATATAAAAGGTCGGTATTTTTTTCTGATGCAAATTTTAGCCACGCTCTGGCAAAAGGGAGTTTATTGCATCTCTGTAATGCATGATACCATGCAAGTCATCACATAATTATGGATTCATAAAATCCATTTTGTCTAACAAGCAACTGAATCATGTGGTAGACTGGTCCTTTGACATACAGAAAATTGACCGATTGCAAAAAGTTTCAGCCCAGGTCAGCCTGCGCGGACTGTGCAGGCTCACCTGGGTCGATGATTTTTGCTGATGCATTTAGCACCATTTTCACAGAGCATGCCTCATTTTGATTAAACGATCTCCTATTTCTAGATCAATGAGTGTGAGATGCGTGCGTCAAGGAAAATGAATCGAAAATCCTAATTAACTTAATTGCTTTTTTTTTTCAAACACATTTTTTGCGTCATGCATCAAATCACTTTTTTAAAGTAGAATAATAAAAATGAATAAAGGTGCTGATGCATGGAAATATGTTAACATATTGTGTCAAAAGGAGAAACTTTACTTTATTCCAATTACGATTTGATGCATTAGATGTATTATAAATAGAAATCTACATATTCGTGCATGAGACCGACTTATTGCTTTTACGTCGTGAATTAAAATAGTTCTTAGGAAACTGACAGATAATTCGTTGATGATGAATCTAAAGACAAAACGAAAATTGCCATTTAACACGATTTCACGATCACTGATTTTGGCTATGAATTGACCGGGAGAAATTCTGTCTCATCTGCTTTGGTAATAACCGTAAAGATTACATAAAGAACACGCTTTAAATAACAAATGAGGTCATATAAAGATCCTATGACGTCACATAAACCGCATCTCAAACACGTGTAAGATAAATTCGTAATGGCTATAATTACACTTAGTCTGGATTACCTGCCCCTACCACTACGTTACTGGGTCAGGCAAAGCCCAATAATGGCGACTCCATGGCGACCTCAAGCTTAGCCATATATGCTCTCTTGTTTTTCTCAATTTCATGTGATCCAGTTTGATCAGTGAATAAAATGAGATCAGTTTTGTACAAAATATACATTACCAAATCTAAAACGTGCTTTTGGGATATGGTTTTTATATAAATTTGACTATGAATCATTTTAAAAGTAGCCCTGTTTTCGGACGTTATATCTGTCCATTGACATTTCAGATATTTGCAGTATTTCTGATATGTAGCTTTTCTCGCTAAATAAGAGTGACAATTAAAAAGAAAACTAACTGCCATTACTTTTTAGCAACCGATCTGTTTTCAGTGTAGTCTATAGTAGGATTTGATCGAGTAAAATAACAATAATCCGTTACTTCTGCATATTACAAACAGGACCGCCATTACTGCGCTTTGCCTGACGTACTATTGAAGAACGGCGGGGTACCAGACTATATTACAATGAAAACAACAGATGTTACGCGATATTTTTTTTTTCCCTACGTCAAACTGTTGAGTTTAAACACATATGGGCCAGGCTCTGTGAAAAGGGGGCTTAATGCATTTGCAAAAAGTATCGACCTAGATCAGCCTGCGCAGTCCGCGCAGGCTGATCTGGGTCGAAACTTTTTGCTTTTGGTCAATTTTCTGCACATCAGAGGACCAGTCATCACATAACTATGCAAAATCCGTTTTGTATAACGACCGACTGAATCACGAGCTACACTGGTCCTTTGACATGCAGAAAATTGACCATGAGCGAAAAGTTTCTGCCCAGGTCAGTCTGCGGGGACTGAGCAGACTGACCTAGGTCGATACTTTTCGCAGAGGCATTAAGCCTCCTTTTCACAGAGCTCGGTTGATATATTGAATTAACAGCATTTGGTAGATTAATAACTTTGTGAATGTGGCTTCTATTGATTGTTTGAAGACAAGGCGTCTGCAAAGTTTATAGATACGTTGTTCATTGACAGGCCTATAAAACTTATAACAACAGGCCTCGTATTCTCGTTCTGTTTCCTTGTTCCTTTAAGTAGTATAGGAGGGTAGACCTCGGACAAAATCCGTTTTGTCCGAGGTCTACCCTCCCTGAGTGCCATTTTGTCCGAGGTCTACCCTCCCTGAGTGCCATTTTGTCCGAGGTCTACCCTCCCGGGGAGACAAAAGACCGGTCAAAATATCAAACCGGAAGTAGATGTCCGCTTTTTCTGCCCCCCCATGCCACGGTCAGAGCCCCTTTTTAACTATCTCTGTGAAAAGGGGTCTTAATGCATCTGCGCGCACGCGCGCACGGATCGTAATGATATGGTTCGGCAGAGACTATCGTTGGACTTAGTCTTTTTTCTTCATCGGAGATAGATGTTCACCATCTTTGACGCGGCAGGGATCCTTTTTTTAAACCGTGGTCTGTGAAAAGGGGTCTTAATGCATCTGCGCGCACGTGCACGGATCGTAATGATATGGTACGGCAGAGACTATCGTTGGACTTAGTCTTTTTTCTTCATCGGAGATAGATGTTCACCATCTTTGACGCGGCAGGGATCCTTTTTTTAAACCGTGGTCTGTGAAAAGGGGTCTTAATGCATCTGCGCGCACGTGCACGGATCGTAATGATATGGTTCAGGCAGACACTATCGTTTGACTTAGGCTTTTCTCTGTCATCGTTGGACTTAGTCTTTTTTCTCCGTCTTCGTTCGCCTCAATCTTTCTCTATTACCGTTGGACTTAGTCTTTTTTCCCACGATATGGGTTATTTCCCCCTCTTCAGCTTGGCTCAGGCAAATACCATCGTCGGACTTAGTCTTTTTTCCCGTCTTTTGTTCGCCTCAGCCTTTCTCTATCACCGTTGAACTTAGTCTTTTTTCCACGATATGGGTTATTTTCCCCTCCTCATGCTGGTTCAGGCAGAGATCATCGTTGGACTTAGTCTTTTTTCCGTCTTTATTCACCTCATTCTTCTATCACCGTTGAACTTAGTCTTTTTTCCACGATATGGACTATATCCCTACTTACGCTGGGTCAGGCAGAGAGGATCGTTGGACTTAGTCTTTTTTCTCAGTCTTCGTTCGCCTCAGGCTTTCTCTATCACCGTTGAACTTAGTCTTTTTTCCACGATATGGACTATATTCCCTACTTACGCTGGGTCAGACAGAGAGTATCGTTGGACTTAGTCTTTTTCCGTCTTTTGTTCGCCTCAGCCTTTCTCTATCACCGTTGAACTTAGTCTTTTTTCCACGATATGGACTATATTCCCTACTTACGCTGGGTCAGACAGAGAGTATCGTTGAGCTTAGTCTTTTTCCGTCTTTATTTGCCTTAATCTTTTTTCTATCACCGTTGGACTTAGTCTTTTCTTCCGTCTTTTGTTCGTCTCAACCTTTTCTCTATCACCGTTGGGCTTAGTCTTTTCTTTGGCTCCTAGCAGTATGATCTTTAGACATTGCCTGATTATATGATCTGAGTGTGGGTTTTTTTCCGGCATTTCCCGGAAATCAGTTCGTCTAGACTTACCCGATCTTAGATTTATTCCTCCCTAGTTTTTATTCGACCCTAGTTTTTAATCTGCAAAACTTTTTTTTAAATTGTAAAAAATTTTTATCCGAAAATTTTTATCCGAAATTTTTAAGCGTAAAAAATTTTCTCTATCGAAAAAATTTGACTGTAAGATTTTTTATTTGAAAAAATTTTTCTCTGTAAGATTTTTTGAAAAAATTTTTCTATCGATAAAAATGTTTTTTCTCTCTGCAAGATTTTTTTAATCGTAAAAATTTTTTCTATCGCCCAAAAAAGATTTTTCTCTCTCTGCAAGATTTTTTAAAAATTGAAAAATTACCTGCTCCATATTTGATTTTTTCTCGTCTTGGTATACTTTATAATTTATTTGCACTACTCGAGAAACGAGAGATGAATGAATATAGGAAAAGTTCACTGGATTTTTATAGCTTAGTGGAGGGATTGACCTGCTTTGTCTTTGAATTAAGAGTACGAACGGTAGGTGAGCATGTAGATAGAACATAACGTACTGTAAAAATTCATTCACATAGAATGTTATGATCTATCTACAATTTCCAAGACTGATCTTTTTTTGGAAGAAATGTTTGAATAAAAATGCTTTCATCGTTATTTATGTTGTCATTTTATTATTAATCCTTAAAGAGAAAAGTAAAGAAATCATGGAGGTGGATGTACAAGCTATTTTATTTCAACATCCTTGTAATATTTTCATCACAGGTCCGAGTGGTTGTGGAAAGACAGTCTTTGTTCATAAATTAATTGACTATCGAGAAGATTTGTTCAATATCGTTCCTGAAAGAGTTGTCTGGTGTTACAAAGAATGGCAGTATGCTTACAATCTTATGCATGAGAAATTCAATTTGCAGTTTGAATTAATAAAATTCGTGGAAGGAATTCCTGACGATGAAAACGAGCTTGTCAGCGATGTATCTATACCGCATTTAATCGTCTTTGATGATATGCTGGGTGAAAAAGATGAGGAAAAAATTAAACTTTGGTTTACAAGAAAAGGACATCATCGTAATGCAACCGTGATTTATATCACACAAAATATGTTTCAACAATCGAAATCGAGTCGAACCATCAGTCTTAATTCAAGATACATGATTTTATTTCGAAATGAGCGAGATAAAAATCAGATTAAAACACTAGCTCACCAAATGCAAGCTCCACATTTACTGTCTGCTTATGATGACGCTACATCGATGGATCATGGATATCTTGTCATCGATTTCCATTCACGAACAAATAAAGAATTAAGACTGCGAACAGATATATTTCATCGTTATGAAGAAGACGAAAGAGGTCCAACCGTTTATTCCCCTGCTTAATCGTTATAATGTTTTTTTAAAAATAAAAATGACTTCATTTTAATTTATATTGTCATTCTATCAATAGACGACAGTGAGTAAACATGGCTTTACCAACCACACCAACTTCAATTTTAGCTGCTTTGCGAAATTTAAGTCAACAAACCAATAGATATGAAAGAGAATCTGTGTTGAAAGCAGGATTAAAAGAAATTTTAAAATGGTTTACGTTGGCAGCACAAAACATCCTTGAAGATAAAATCAAATTACCAAAACAAACCACCACGTATATGACAAAACATAGAGCAGATATCGAGCAGTTAGCAGATCCGAATATTGATGAGGAAATTAAACGTAGAATTATTTTAAAACCTGGAGGTGGTGGATTTCTAGGTGGTGTTATTATCAGAAGTTTACTGAGATGGGATGGTACTAAAACCGTTAGGAAATTTGGGGGTGAAAGGCAACCTCGAAAACATGCTCCGCGAAAAAGGAAATCTCCAAAGAAGAAAAAATCTCCAAGGAAGAAAAAGTCTCCAAAGAAGAAAAAATCTCCAAAGAAGAGAAAGACCCCGAAAACGCATGCAAGAACTATCACCTCACCACCTATGATTGATGAAAGAGCCATCACCTCACCACCTATAATTGATGCAAGAACTACCACCCCGCCGCCTATGATTGATGAAAGATTTGTTACTATGCGAAGGCCTGTAGGAAGCACCATTTTAGAACATCAACGCTATCCGAAATCCAGAAAGGAACTATTAAGTGAAAGAATGCAAAAACTCAGAACAAAGTATTCACAATTTATAGAACCAGGGAAAAAATTGAAGTTTCAATCCATTCCATCCACCTCATGGTCTCCAAATACATTAGCTAAATATAAAAAAGGTAGAAAGGCAGAAGATCGACTGTTTGGGGATATAATCCAATATAACCTTGATACAGGAAAATATCGTGTTGACTATGACAAGCGTCTGATTCATCTTGGTGGTGGAAGAACCATTCCTCTGCCCGACAGAGGGTCAGATGTAGAAGAAAGCGAGGATGAAGAACTCACTGATTCCGATTCGTAGTTTTCTTTTGTAAAAAAAAGACAGTATGATAAAACATCAGGTATAAATGATAGTGACATGGAACTTTTATTTTCATTTGATGTGAAATAGTGATAAAGTCAACATGAAGAAAAGACCTCTGATAAAAAAACACGGCTCAATGGTTATGGCCATGATACAGGCTACACCAAAAATACGTAAAAAGCTTGTCAAAGATTCACCCTCAGAAGCGATAAGGTGTATATCGGAATGCTGTCATAATGTTTTAAAAGGCAATGTACATTTATCACCAGATCAGAAGAAGAAGTTGTATTCAAGCCGACAACATCTCAGACGTTTAGCTTCAAAATCAGTCTCTGTAAAAGATAAAAAACAAATTTTAAATCAAAAAGGTGGATTTCTTTCATTGCTTGCACCTGCATTATTACCTTTGTTAGGAAAAGCCGTTATCGGAGGAATAGGAGGAGCTCTAAAAGCCTTGTAGATAAAAAAATCTTGTAGATGAAAACATTTTCAATGAAAAAAAATCTTATAGATAAAAATCTTGTAGATAAAAAATCTTATAAATAAAAAATCATGTCTGTTAGAAAAATGGTTATCGTACCTTACCAGGTCTTAGAAAACATGAAACGATGGAAAGCCGAACAAGCTCAAAAACCTCGTTTACCACCTAATCCACAAGTTGCAGATGCATCACATCTTCGACAAGATATGATTCAGATTTTACAAAGTACCGATCTGTCAGAAACAGAAAAGGCTCAAAGATATGGCGAAACTTTGATTAAGTTACAAAATTCGCTTCAGAAAACAAAACCAACTTCGATCAATTTTCTTCCAAAAACCGATGATAGTGCACAGGAATCAGCATCTGTTGGCCTGCAATCTGTTGCCTTGTATGATCGAATTTTGCAAAGTGTACCAAAAACCATGAAAAGAAAAGCTGAGTTACTTTTGAGTATGATAAAAGACAACGATAATTTAACTTGGGACGAACATGGGGTGGTATCATATAAAGGTACACGCATCCATGGCTCCAATATTATTGATCTTGTCAATGATGCGATACGTCAAAGAAAAGGCATTGAGCCCAGAGGATGGAAAACATTTTCAAAGGCATTACATGAAAGTAATATACCTCAAGAAGTTATTGGTAATTTGAACAGATGGAAATGGATACAAAAAGTCCATGATAAATCACTGAGTAAATCATTGAGCGAAGATGAAGATTCCCATGCAGAATCCTATGGAGATTCCGATTACTTATTTCACACACCAAAAAGTGTACGAAAAAGTACTAAGTTAACTCCTATAAAAAGAAGTATGAAAAGAATAAAAGAAAAATCTCCATACATGAAACCTGAAGAAAGAGAACGATTGAAGCAATTCTATGTTAAAGAACTGCTAACTCCACCAAAGTCTATAAAAAAGACTCCGAGTCGTAAAACACTTCAGTCATGGGAGGCATGGTAAAGTCAAAACTTGATTACGTGTTAAGAAAGTTGTTTTATGATCCTAAAAGTACTGTAGCATTTAGTGGAGTAAAGCAATTGTATCACGCTGCGAAATCTGTTTTGAAAGGAATAAGATACAAAGATGTTCAAGAATGGTTACAGGGTGAATCCACCTACACCTTACACAAACCGATTCGTCGTCGTTTCAAAAGACGAAAAACTATTGTAGGTGGTATAGATTATCAATGGCAGGCTGATTTGGCTAACATGCAACATTTAGCAAAACAAAATAATAACAAGAAATATTTACTTTGTGTGATTGATGTGTTTTCGAGATTTTCATGGGTTATCCCTATTCCAGACAAAACGGGTAAAACTTTAATCAAAGCATTTCAATCTATCGTTCAGAAATCAAAACGAAAACCTTTAGCGCTTCAAACAGACAAAGGTTCGGAATTCAAAAACAAATCGTTTCAAGACTACTTGAAAAAGAATCAGATTCATTTTTTCACCACTGAAAACCCAGAGACAAAAGCAAGCATTGTTGAAAGATTTCAACGAACTTTGAAAACGAGAATGTGGAAATACTTTACGTACAAGAAAACAAGACGTTACATTGACGTATTGAATTCTTTAGTTAAGAATTACAACCATACTTTTCACAGAAGTATAAAAACATCTCCTGTAATGGTAACAAAATCCAATGAGGCAGAGATTTCAAGAAATCTGTATTCTCAATTACCGACAAATGTAATGATGAAAAAGCCGAAATTCAAAATTGGAGATCATGTTCGAATCAATAAAACAAAACGTACATTTGATGAGGGCTATTTACCGAATTGGACGCAAGAAATATTTGAAATCAGCCATGTCAACAAAACATTTTCACCTATTACCTATAAAGTAAAAGATCTACTGGGAGAACAGATTTTAGGAACTTATTATGAATATGAACTTCAATTAATAAAAGATGATGATATTTATGAGATTGACTCAGTTCTTGATAGACGTACAAGACGTAAGGGTAAAAAATTAATCAAAGAAATAAAAGTCAACTGGAAAGGTTATCCAAAAAAATTTCAAAGTTGGATACCAGAATCCTATTTGGTGTAATCCTATTTTAGTGTTTTGAAAACATCTTTTCTTATAAAAATCTTATAACTTAAGAAAAAAGTTATAAAAAGTCAGTACATTCATAATGAATCCACAGTCAAACATCGAGTGTGGAACAGAAAAGTCTGGAATAGAAGAAAAGTTCGGAATAGAAAACTTCGATAGCAGTAGTAGCAGTAGTATCAGTAAGAACTACAATTGCTGTGGAAATCGTGTCCCAAAGAATCAGTTTACCTATATTTCACAGATTTTAGTCATTTATGCAATTATTGCAACCTCAATAGTACATTTAAGTATTCAAAGTCAAGATCGTGAATTGTGGCTGATCCTGTTAAGCAGCTCACTTGGATATATTCTTCCATCACCAGGATTAAAATTCAGCAGATCAGATCAAAAGCAGTCAGGGTGGATTGATAGTAAAAAATGAGTTCGTTTTATCTCACTCTACCCAGCGATAGTTCCATGGATCTTTATCCGAACAACACCCAATGTTGTTTTAAGGTTCATTTACCAAAGACAGTTCATATTGACAAGGAAACTTGGGAAGTCGCATTAGTTCAACTTATTACTCCCTCTCAGTTCTTAAACATAAGTGAAGAAGAAGCACAGTTCGATCTTATAACAACGGATAAGGACTTAGTCAAATTAATATCACAGATAGACAAAAGAGGAGATAATATGAAAATAAATATATTAAGACAAAATAGTGGAGGTGATATAATAAAATGGGGAATTCGATTTAACATTCCATCCGGGAATTACACTTCACCTGCTCATCTTATAGACACGATCAATGATGTGATTCAAACCGTTATAGGTCCTGCTCTTCGTAAGAATTCGTCGGGTCTGCACATCACTTATTCACCTTCAACCAAACGTCCGAAAATTACATTTGATAATATTATAAAATCAGGACTCAAATTACATCCATCCCTGTTTTTAAAACTAGGTGGATCGCCAGAATTCAAACATGATACAATTTTTCAGGGTAAAAATATTTTCAATTACTTTAAATACAATCCAAACATTGATGCTGGCTATAATCATCTGTATATTTATTCAGATATTGCTGAACACACTATAGTGGGTGATACACTTGCTCCCATACTTCGTGTTCTGCCTTTCAAAACATCCGATTTGGTTGAAAATGGTTGTGGTTCTCAACATACCAATCATGAAATTACAATACCGCATTATATTCCCGTTTCGAAATCCGATTTCGATCATATTCACATTCAAATAACAGGGGATTTAGGTATACCGGTTCATTTCATTACTGGTAAGACAATAGTGAAGCTACATTTCAGACAACGTTCAACTGACAATCATTGAAAATCATTGAAAATCATTTTTAAAAAATGCTACCAGTTTATCGTGGTGTAAAACATCAGTATGGTTATGGGTTAGGTTCGCTATTTAAATCGGCAATTAAAGTAGTGACTCCATTGCTTAAACCGTTGATTAAATCTGGTTTTAATGCCGTGAAAAAAGAAGGACTCAAACAAGGAATAGGCGTAGTAGAAGATATCCTTTTACGTGGTGAAAACCCCAAAAAAGTTGTAATTTCACGGGGAAAACAAGCCATTCATGATCTAGCAGAAAAGCTAATACCAGGGATAAATAAAAGAAAATCACGAAAACCACGTCATTCCCCCTACCGCCTTCACAGTGGTAAGATCATAAGACAAAGAGACAGACGACCTCTTGATATATTTGATTAATATAATTGATTCATATATTGAATTCATCTACTTAAATTATATAAAAATGATGCAAAGTGGGTCCTGTGAATGCAGTAAGTCAGAACTCGATGTTCTTTCTGTACCACCTACAATGACAACGATGCAAGAAAGTCAATGGATTGAACATTTCCCAATATCGTCTTTGGCAAACAATGCACCAATAGAATTCATCATACCACCTCAAACCGAACATTGGACAGATTTGTCACAATCGTATTTGTATGTCAAATACAAAGTCGTTCAAGCTGACGGTGGCAATTTACTTGCCAATGCAAATGTGGCCCCTGTAAACAACTTCCTACACAGTTTGTTTAGCAGTGTCGATTTGTATCTAAATAATAAACTAATCACCAGCAATTCAGACACCTATCCATACAGAGCATATATTGAAAATCTTATGTCATATAATTCTGACAGCAAGACTACGCATTTGAAAGCTGGTGATCTTTGGACTGAAAACACCACTGGTCATTTCAATTCACTCAACCATGATGGAGATAATGCAGGGTTAAAAGAAAGAATGGGTGAAATTGCACAAAGTAGAACTGCCGAACTTTTTGGACGCTTGCATCTTGATCTATTTCAACAAGAAAAATATTTACCTAATGGTATTGAAATCAGACTTAGATTAAACAGATCTTCGGTAAACTTTTGTCTCACAGGAGGTGGTGGTGCACCAGCTTCAAAAATTGTATTGGAAACAGTCAGTCTTCATGTGCGAAATGTCGAATTGTTGCCTGTTGTTGCAAATGATCTAAATCATGTTATTGCTCAGCAAAACATGAAAATCCCTATTCGTAGGGTTGAAGTAAAAACTTTTACCATTTCTACAGGCCTTCAATCTAAAGTTGAAGATCATTTGTTTCAAGGACAACTTCCAAAACGCATTTTCATTGCAATGGTAGCAAATACTGATTATAATGGGGATTATGGTAGAAATCCATTTTTCTTTCATCATTTTAATCTATCAAAAATTGATGTATCATGTAATGGTCACAGTATTCATAACAGACCCTTTGAACCTAACTTTGAAGCAGGATTGTATTTGAAATCATTTCTATCATTGTATCAGGCTAACTCATCTTTAGCACTTAATAAATCATTTAATATTGGTAAAGAAGACTATGCTGGTGGATACTGTTTGTGGGGATACGATTTGACAGCGGATCAAGGTAGTGAAGAAGGACAACTTCATCCTATAAAAACTGGAAATCTTCGAATTGAACTTCAGTTTGCTCAAGCTCTGGCAGCAGCTATCAACGTTATTGTTTTTGCTGAATTTGACAATCAGATTGAAATCAACAGTTTGAGAGAAGTTATCACAGATTATTAATCCTGGAAAAATCAACAGAAACTCTCTGATCAAAAGATAGCTTTCACAAAAACAGTCCTTTTCAGGACTAAGGAATATAATATCGAAAACGATAGTTCTTTTCAGAACTATTGAAAAAACAGTCCTTTTCAGGACTATCTACAGGACTAAAGAACCAAAAACAATGTTGGGACTCAGATTTGCTATAACACTTAGAGAAGAAGCAGAAAAAGTGAAATATTCCGTGTCGAAGTGCATCTCTACTCGGAAAAATGACATTCATAATAGCTTCGAAAAACATATGACTGAAAAATTAAAAAATCTTATTGTCAGTGAAGTTACCAACCAGTGTTACGGATGTCAAGTGGATCATCCCAGTCAAACACAGCATGAACTGTGTTTATTCAAGGATAGACAAGAACATACAGATATGTTCATAGAAAAAGCCATGATGGAATTAAATCCATACGAAATCATGGAAAAATGGTATCCTGAACTCATAGAAATGAAACTCGATGAAAGTGACTATGTGGAAGCCTACAGATTATGGCGAAATATAAAACAAAACATTTTATCTGAATTCACGGAGTCGTGGTTACAATACTGGTGTGACAAAGTAAAACAATCCTGGGAAGAAAGTGATTAGAAAAAAATGTATACTTCTGAAATTCAATACATATTGGATCACGGGACATGGATAAAAAATCTACAGGCAAAAGTCTGTGCAAAAGATCAGTTACCTCGACAAAAACCCGATCATGTGAAAGCCTACATTGTGAACACAGAGAAATCAACCGGTCCAGGAGAACACTGGGTAGCCGTGATATTCAACAATAATGGCAATGTACTATACTTTGATCCCTACGGACTACCACCACTTGAGCCAGAAATCGTTAACTTTTTAGACAATCATTCTTATTCGTGGAGATACAATCGACAAACTCTTCAGAGTCCACAGGGGAAAGTTTGCGGATTTTACTGTATCTTCGTATTGGATGCTGCTGCCAGAGGATACAACATACAGAAATATCTTCAACAGAAATTCCTCTCAACGGAACATCGACGAAACGATCGAGATGTAGTGTTATGGTTCAATCAGCAGTATGGAATTCTATTCAATAAAGCTCAGAGACTTTTTCCCCACAAATAGTATATAAATGTATAATAGTTCTTTTATCTATGTGTTTGTTGTAAATATGTTCATTGCTCAGTTCATTGTTCAGTTCTGTTCAAATAAAAGTTATACTGTTTAAATGGTGTTTTTTTCATTCTTTTTTCCACAAAGATAATCCCTCCACAAAATATCAGTCTTGGAAAAAAATGTAGATAGATCATAACATTCTATGTGAATGAATTTTTACAGTACGTTATGTTCTATCTACATGGTCTCGCCCACGTTCGTACTCTTAATTCCAAGACGAAAAGTAGGTCAATCCCTCCACCAAGCTATAAAACCACCAAATTTCTCTATATACCATTTCATTTCCACGATGGGTTTGTTCAGATTCTGCTGTGGACTATTTGGTAAAAGTCAAAGGAACGAGGAGAAGAGAAAACGTCAAAAGACAAAGACATCGGCTGAGTTCTCTGTAAGACAAGGGGGTAACCCCTATACCCAGAACCCAGCACCTAATTTCTACCCCGATCTTTGGGTTATACCAATTGATGATCCAATCTTTGGGGAGTCTGTGATATCAGCCAACCAATGAGTTGATGATGAGAAGGTTTAGAATCCTCTATCTTTCTCTGATTTTTGGAATTAACTTGCTCGGATGATTAATTTAATTCCAATCCAGAGAATGGTAAAAAACAGCTCTTTTCAGAGCTAACATTCATTCCAGAAAGTCCTATCTTCGAGACTTGTCAATTTTACGACTGAGTACCATTCCAAGAGTTAGATTCCAAACGATATACTTCAATTCAAATTAACTCAAAAAAGGTTAAGCCCAACACGATGTTTGTATGGTAAGATTATGCTATAACCAAGCTGAGGAGGGGAAATAACCCATATCGTGGAAAAAAAGACTAAGTCCAACGTTGATAGAGAAAGGTTAAGACGAACAAAAACGGAGAAAAAAGACTAAGTCCAACGATGACAGAGAAAAAGCCTAAATCCAACACGGTGATAGAGAAAGATTGAGGCGAATAAAGACGGAAAAAGACTAAGTCCAACGATACTCTCTGCCTGACCCAGCGTAAGTAGAGAATATAGTCCATATCGTGGAAAAAAGACTAAGTTCAACACTGGTAGAGAAAGCCTGAGGCGAACGAAGACGGAGAAAAAAAGACTAAGTCCAACGAGGGTCTCTGCCTGAACCACTATGAGAAGGGAGTATAACCCATATCGTGGAAAAAAGCCTAAGTCCAACTGTGATAGAGAAAGATTGAGGCGAACAAAGACGGGAAAAAAGACTAAGTCCAACGATGACAGAGAAAAGCCTAAGTCAAACGATAGTGTCTGCCTGAACCATGTCATTACGACCCGTGCGCACGTGTGTGTAGATGCATTAAGTCCCCTTTTCACAGACCATGGTTAAAAAAAGGATCCCTGCCGCGTCAAAGATGGTGAACATCTATCTCCGATGAAGAAAAAAAGACTAAGTCCAACGATAATCTCTGCCGAACCATATCATTACGATCCGTGCGCGCAGATGCATTAAGGCCCCTTTTCACAGACCATGGATAAAAAGGACCCCAGCCGCGTCAAAGATGGCGGACATCTACTTCTGGTTTGACATTTCGACCGGTCTTTTCTTGAGAGCCATGTCGTGGAAAAAAAGACTAAGTCCAACACGGTGATAGAGAAAGATTGAGGCGAATAAAGACGGAGAAAAAAGACTAAGTCCAACGATACTCTCTACCTGACCCAGCGTAAGTAGGGGAAAATAACCCATATCGTGGAAAAAAGACTAAGTCCAACATTGATAGAGAAAGGTTAAGACGAACAAAGACGGAGAAAAAAGACTAAGTCCAACGGTGGTAGAGAAAGATAGACGAACAAAAGACGGGGAAAAAAGACTAAGCCCAACACGATGTTTGTATGGTAAGGTTATGCTATAACCAAGCTGAGGAAGGGGAAATAACCCATATCGTGGAAAAAAGACTAAGTCCAACGTTGATAGAGAAAGGTTAAGACGAACAAAAGACGGGAAAAAAGACTAAGTCCGACGGTGATAGAGAAAGTTCGAAACGAACAAAAAGACGAAAAAAGACTAAGTCCAACACGGTGATAGAGAAAGACCAAAGCGAGTGAAGATGGTGGCACACCTTCTTTTTCCCCGAGTCAGTCTGTGGTGTCATACGTTTTCAATTCAAATTTTTGGCTGGAAAACGTCTCGACCAATCAAAACGCAGGATCAACCCGAACAAAACATGGTGACACACCATTCTTTGCTAGGAATTCCACTTCCGGTTTCCTCTTTTTGTTTTTACATTTTTGCAGTGGTGTGAGGAGGGGGGGCAGAAAAAGCGGACATCTACTTCCGGTTTGATATTTTGACCGGTCTTTTGTCTCCCCGGGAGGGTAGACCTCGGACAAAATGGCACTCAGGGAGGGTAGACCTCGGACAAAATGGCACTCAGAGAGGGTAGACCTCGGACAAAACGGATTTTGTCCGAGGTCTACCCTCCTATACTACTCCTTTACTGCACTATCTCGTGTTTTAGCGACCCCTCAGCAAGAATCCTTTTGAAAACATCGTGGGAAAAGGTGACCACCGTTTCATCGTTTAAATTGCCAACCTTTCAAAAATAGAAATCAGCCTTCGAGCTACATATGGTATGTATGGTATCTGCAAAGCTTTCAGTTTTGTCAAGTCTGAAATCTTGTTCTTTGTTAAAGAGTTAACTTTTTACCTAGGCGATAAATTTTAGATCCGTCTCAATGAAAGCTTTTGCAGACTACAGATTAAATGTGACACGTATCATGAAATTTGCCTTTGAAAGAGTAGAAAACATTATGAGAAGACGAGAAAATGCTGGTAACCAGCATTTTCTCTTTTTCAAACACTGCATTCAAATACCCTTTCGCTCTTTAAATACCCTTTAAGAAAAAAAGCTTTTGAAAACACTGTGGGAAAAGGAGAAAATGCTGGTAGCCAGCATTTTCTCCTTTTGACACATTTTTTTTTTTTTTTTTTTATCTTGTCATATACAATATCCCTCATTTAAACCACATTGAATTCGTCCTCTGCAAATCGTATCAATTTAGACCAGTCTAAACTTTTGTTGTTCTGTAAAGGGTCAACCCGGAGTCGTGAAATCACGGGATTGTAAGGTAAAGGGTTGATGGATATGCATATTGGGTTTTTGACAAATATTGTTGAAGTTAATTAGAGATGCATAAAAGCTGTCTTGAACAATCAAGGTTCACTGCTGCACTTCATTCTTTACCTTTCAACATAACGAATGGGCGGAGCCCCGGTAGTTCAGTCGGTAGCGTACACGACTTGAGGTCGCTGGTTCGATCCCCGGCTCGGCCAAAATCTTTCAGAGGATTGATTAAAGTCATTGCGACAGGATTCATTCCTTTCTCACCACTGACCATTGTTGCGACGACAGTTATGTGGGAAAGCAGCCAGTGGCTTGGAAAGAATAATGTGCTTAGTACTGGTAAAAGAAACTCCAGGAAAGCATGGATAGGTGCACTGACCGCCGCGACATAACTGAAATGATGTTGAAAACGGCGTTAAACACCATGCAATCAATCAATCAATTAACATACCGACTAGTACAGAGCTTGAAACAATGGGGATAGCTGGTTCGAATCCTAAGCCCGGCCAATTATCTATCCGAGGATCGATGATAATCTCTAAGACAAGATTCGTTCCTCTCTTACCATTGTTTCGACGATGGTTATGTGAAAAAGCAGTCTTTGACTTTGAAAAGAACAATATACGAAATACCGATAAAAGGAAGCATGGATAGGCGAACTGGTGCCCGTCATTTGTAAAAAAAAAAAAAGCATTTAATTCCTGTCCAGTATTCTAACTTTGTTAAACACAAATTTCCCGGTTGATTTAACGGTCAAACGTTTTTGATATATCTAGGGTTTTTTTTTTTTATTTAAACTCAAGTTGTTTTGTCAAATTCTATCTATGTTAAGACGAGACGCCCGTATCAGATCAATGAGTCAGCCTCATTTATCAATACGTAATTGTGCCATGCTCTGGTAAAAAAGGGCTAAATGCATCTCCGCGATTTATTATAACAAGCAAGACATCACCTAATTATGGATCCATAAAATCCATTTTTGACAAACAACCGACTGAATCACGAGGTACACTGGTCCTTGAACATGCAGGAAATTGACCATGAGCAATAAGTTTCGGCCTAGGTCAGTCTGCGCGGACTGCGCAGGCTGAACTGGGTCGATACTTTTCGCAGATGCTTTAAGCCCTCTTTTCACAGAGCGTGGCTTATTGATACTACGATTGTAAATACCTATCAGAGCAATGGGTCAGCCTCATTTATCAATAGATTTGTAGGTTTCAGATATAGATCCATTCAGTATATAGATTCTGCATGTTATTCTTGAGAAACAGTTATGTGAAAAAGAAGAATCTGTCATTCTTTGGCCGTTAAGATAAAAACGTATCAAACTCGTCTTTTCAAGGATTGATGATAGTCATTGCGACAGGATTCATTTCTCTCTCACCGCTGACCATTGTTGCGACAATGGTTATGTGGGAAAGCAGCCAGTGGCTTGGAAAGAATATTGTGGGAGTACTGGTAAAAGAAACTCCGGGAAGGCATGGATAGGTGCACTGGCCGCCGCGATACAACTGAAATAATGTTGAAAACGGCGTTAAACACCGTACAAACAATAACTCGTCAAGAAAAAAAAAACAACGTTTTTCAACAAGCCAAGGGCTCCCTTTATAATAGGCTTATTTTTCTTGACTCGTTTGTCAGTTATAGAATCTGAAATATGTTGGCATTTGAGTTAAAATTTTATAAAACGTATCTCAAAAAAGGTTATGTGCGAGCCTCTGGCAAACTTAATTACATTTTTGTAGAGGACTTAGAATTTCATCTCAAAAGCCACTGAATATCGGAGTCTTTTTATCGCATAACGAGATCTCGAGAATTGTAAGTCAGAGAATGCAAAACTACATCATGCACACACAATAATTTCCATGGATAAAATTTCATTCACTTCTTTGAAAGAGATTATAAAATGACGTCACATATGGTTTCACACAAAGCTTATCTCAAACGTATATGATATAAGTAAATTCGTAATTGGTATAACACACTGAAAGCAAAGGATGCTACGTGATAAATTTGTATCTCCAGGACTAACTTATGTAGAATCCTATATAGCTGCTATACAATAAAATATTTACCCACCAATATTTTGCATGACACACCCACAGGCATTCTGGTCAAACACCAAGTTTTGAGCGCATCGATGCACTGCCCACGTGACACCTCCTGTCTCAACAAAATAATCAGGATATCCGGGTATCGCTACCAAGGAGCATGTCACAGCTTCATTTCCTGTAACTAAAGTTAGCCACATAGCTGTTATTAATTCAACCTTCGGGACTGCCAAGAGCGATGCAATGCGCTTTCGCGAACTGTGAAGATCAAGATCAAAATGCACAAGACGTGCCGTATGATGTTGGATCTTCACTCTCCGATGCGAGGAGATTTTCCAGGCAGAAAGAACACTGAAAGTGCGAATTCGTGTTTACACTATTGGCTTGGAATGTTTAGTTAATATATCTAGAAGTTTAAGAATTCTACATTTCAGACTTGGGAGGGGGCGTGTCCGTTTGAGCCAGTAAATTCAAATTAAGGTGCTGACCTTCGTGCGTTCGGTTCATCATTCAGTGGTATATTGACTAAAACGATCTACATTAAACCAAGTCAAAAACATATGAGCCATGCTTTGAGAAAAGGGGGCTTGATGCATCTGCGAAAAGTATCGACCTGGGACGAAACTTTTCGATATTGGTCAGTTTTCTCTATGTCAAAAGACCAGTCTATCTCACGATTCAGCCGGTTGTTAAAAAAGTGGCTATATTATGGATTCATAATTATGTGATGGCTTGATTGGTACAATGAATCACGGAGCTGCATTAAGCCCCCTATTGCCATAGCATGGCTCAAATACAACATACTTATATATCCACGGCACTTTTTCAAAAACTTGGGAGAAGGACTACGATTGGCTAACATAATAGTCAGGTCAGGGTGGCTATCAGGCCCATGTAGAGAGCGGAGCTAATTGTAACCTTAGGGCTGCTCAGTGCAACCCAGTGACCTTTTGCGGACAGTGTAGATCAAGATCAGGCTGCACAGAACTTGCAGTCTGATCTTGGATCTACTTTGTCCGAAGGGAAGATATTTTCCGCCAAAAATAACTTTGAAATAGCAATATTTGGGTTTTAACAATCGGCTTGAAAGTTTCATTCCATTTATATAGCAGATTAAAAAGGATTAGAAAGCTTCGCCCGGGTGTACGGACGTATGCCTTGATACGCCCCTGGAAATGAAGTTTGACTTACCTGTTACTATGTAATCCACCTGGGTTTCCTCCGAGTCGCCCGAGACAATGTTACAGCCGAGAAATATGAATACTGCAAGAAATAAATGGAGTACCATTGTGTCAGACGAACCAGTAAACTGGTCTCCGTTGTATATATATATATATATATATATATATATACAGATGAGCATGCTCTGTGAAAAGGGATCTTAATACATCTGCGAAAAGTATCGGCTCAGGTCAGCCTGCGCAGTCCGTTACAGGTCAATTTTCTGTATGTCCAAAGACGAGTCTGCCTCATGATTCAGTCGGTTTGTTTAAACAAAATGGATTTTAAGGTTCTATGATTACGTGATGAGTTGCTTGGTACCATGGATCACGGACAGGCATTAAGCCCCCTTTTGCCATGGGGCTCAGATATGTACTACCTGCATCCGGGGAGATAACCAATCCAGCCAGCCAGTTGCTAGTTACTCCGCGGATCACAATGCTAACTCCTTAAGAAATTTACCGTAATTTTAGTTGTTTATGTGCACAGTTTAGAGCAAGACTCTCTGTGTAGTCTGATCTTGGATGAAATCTGCCCGATGTTACAAGAGATATTTTTACCAAAAAAAGCTTTGATATTGCAATATTGGGGTCTCGAAACCGTTTCATGTATTTCCTTTTGTTTTTTAAACAATTAACATTAATTTAGATTGCTATATGATCTTGGATGAAATCTGCCCGATCTTACAAGTGATATTTTTACCAAAAACAGCCTTGATATTGCAATATTGGGGTCTCGAAACCGTTTCATGTATTTCCTTTTTTTTTTTTAAACAATCAACATTAATTTAGATTGCTATATGATTTCGTGATAAAAAGGGAAACCCGTTGCGTGTTAAACCTTGCAATATTAGGGTGTTTTTAGATGCTTTCCCCTCCCCCATTGAAAAAAAAAACAAAACATTTGAGCCATGCTCTGACAAAAGGGGAGTCAATGCATCTCCGTGATGCATTATACCTATCAAACATTAACCTAATTTTGGATCCATAATAGCCACTTTTTTCTAACAGCCGACTTTATCATGAGGTAGAATGATCCTTTGACCGGGTCGAAACTTTTTGTTGCGGGTAAATTTTCAGCATCTCAAAGAATTTTTTAGGAGACCGTGAGGGCCAGTTTCTACGCATCCAACATTTATGCCTGCCTGCCCCTCTCCTACTCTCTCTCTCTCTCGCTCTCTCTCTCCAGTTCTGTGAAAAATCAGTACAGATTCAGGATTGATTTTAGCACAAGACAATGGCCTTATCTAGTAATATATCAAACGTGTTTAATAACGAGGTCGTTAATAAACGAAAATTTAAGACTACCATCGTTAAACGTCAATAAAATTTATGACAGGAGACCGGCTAATGTGCCAAATTGACAAGTCCAGGGGAAATTATTAAAATATCTACAGTATTATGCATGTCATTGATTAATAAATTAGTTTTTTTTTTATGTGGAATGTCAGTTAGTGCGAAACGTCTCTGCATGTTTCTCATTCCAGAGGACCAGTGAAGAAAGCTTTAGAACCAGGAAGTCCATGTTTGATCCCTCCTAAAAATGCGATTGTAGTATGTGTCCTTGGGTATGACATTACAAGGCCCCAGCATAGTACAGCCGAGGAAAGAAAGAAATAATTTAGTAAGCTGTTGGAGTGTTTTGATCGAAATATTGTTAAAAGTGGCGTAATACACCATCTTACCAAGCTTTTTTCATTCCAAAAAGAGAATGCATTCCAAAAATGCAACTGAATATTTTTTACGACCACCCTCTCCATCCCGTCCACAAACACACATCCGCACATTTGAATGGGTGGGGGAATGTTAAAACTTCAGTAAAATGCTTTTACCAAGCAATGCCGTGTTTTCACAACTCTGAGGAAGAAGGATGTAGAAAACACTATAGGAAAGAGAGAAAATGATGGTAACCAGCATTTTCTCCTTTTCCCACAATGTTTTCTATCCTTGCAAATTCTCTAATTTGATTCATAATTTGTTTGTTGTCTACGAATGGATTAATTTCCGGCAAGTCTTATTTTTTTTTCCAGTGATAGAGTTGAATCACACAGGGACAGAATGTACATGTAGTTCAAAATAAGCCAATCCGTTGTTTGTAACGTTATAGAGGGTTACTTTAAGATTGACAGTGCCCGATGGAAGGCGCCAAGAATGTTCTTTGTGTAATTCACAAAAAAAAAAAAATGAAAGTAACCTACATTCTGATGGGAGAAACCGTATTGGTTTAGTCAAACAGGTATCGTTTTACTCTTCAATCCGGAATTAGACTAGGAATACTTATGGTGGCCAGTCCGATGTTTTGAGCACCCTTGTGCATATACGGCAGGAAAATAAAGAAGTCTTTATCATCGGAGCCTTCACGGTGTCGGTAACGTAGCCAAATCGTTGACTGGCCCATAACGAGAAAAGATCATGAGAAATGGAATCTTTAATATACTTTTATTAGAACCTGCTTCACAATGGAACGTGGTCGCGTTTGATTGTACTTCATTTATGATGACATTCACTTTTGTTTACATGTGGTCCAAACGCGCCTTTGACTCGAACAGTTCCTCTAATGGAAAGAAGAAGTATTTCAGTCTAGAATGGGTGAATACAAGCTCTGGTCCCGTGCATTTTCCTCAAAAATGATTTTTGCCAAGATTACTTCTGATATAAATTTATAAGAACTTTGTTAGACAGATAAAGCCTCAAAGTAGGAAGGATATTGAAACTAAACAAGAGTACTGCATGCAGGTGTCAACGCTTGACTCCATTTTTTTTTCAGTGACAATTCTAAGTAGAAAATGAGATATAACTATCCGAAAAATGTTTCAGAGTTACTTGCCTTTTGTTGCATGGGTACCACCTTTGGTAAATAAAAGTCGGACCAGGTTGGAAGTGAACATCTTCAGTAACAACAAAGATGTGAGAGTTTTCGCACGCCGACGATGCTGAAGACTCACATGATAACAGGACTACAGAAATGCTCGGGTTTTTTTTTTATCCGAAACTAGCCGAGTTAAAAATGTGCCTCAATAGTGCACTCGTCACAACTCGGCTATAACTAAAGTCTTGGGATGAACGTTGCGCATTGATTTGATCAACAGTTCACCCGAGTTTCGCTGAATGTCAATACTGCAGAAGAGGGCTGAACCATCATGTTGATTACTAAAGGCGATGAAAAGGTAAGCAGATCACATCGTATACGAGTAATCTACAAAGTGTGGCCGTACATTAGCTGTTATGCCTTGCACATTTATGCACTTAATTAGAAATAATGAATTGTAAAGTATAATTAAATGGCATGCATGCTTAATGGCTTTTTTTTTAAAAACCTGGCACAAAATTTCTTAACTGTTTACTAAACATGCCTGTGTTTCAACGGCACTGGCGAAAAAAGCCTGTTTAAAACATGGTGACCAGCATTCACCTTTTCCCACAATGTCTTTTACTTCGTCAAAGACAATCTGCATCATGTCAGCTGCATTGAAATTGTAGTATGCAAATATGCAAATGCTTTGCATGTCGAGGCGTCTAAAGTTTTGTTATCTTCGCAAAGAGTTAACTGAGAGAGAGAGAGAGAGAGAGAGAGAGATTTGGTTGACTGATTGATTGAATGGTGTTTTACGCCGCTTTCAACATCATCTCAGTCATATCACGGCGACAGCTCACATATTCATGTATTTCCTGGGTTTCACCAGTACCAGGCTAGGGCTCTGAAGTATCTTGCCCAAGGATATTCCCAAGAAAAGCCCAGTGGATCCACTGAGACTCGAACCCGGGGGCCTTTAGATCACGCGTCCTACACTTTACCACAGAGCCACGCAGGACCCCTTAGAAAGGACACACACACAGACACACACACACACACACACACACACACACGCACACAGATGGGTTGCTAAATTACATCTTTTGCTTTCGTTTATTTATTGTGCCTACATGATCTATTGTTAAGTGAGAGGGCGCTGCACAAAGCTTAGGTTTAGTACAGGTAAACAAGAAAAAGACGTGAATTCGTGACCTCTCACCGTGATTGAAATATTGTTGATATCGGTCTGAATACCGTTTAAATACTGTAAACCGGTGCAGAACTAGTCCTGGACAGGACAGAACATTATCGTAGTACGAGTATTTTGTTGGAAGATTTTAAGAGTCAAAAAGACCAACTTGATGCCTTTTATTTCTAAGCATGCTTTCTGCAACAATTGGTCTTTTGAGCAAAAACATAAGATTTGTCTTTGAAGGGAAACATCATAGGAAAACTAAAAAATGCTGACCGAGATAATCCTTCACAGGAACTTGGATTCATATTGTCCGAAAATTTGTATGTCTAACATAAATGGATCAAGATGCAATAACGAAAACATGATAACAATTCCTTGAATGAAAGAAAGAGAAATTTGTCAAGCTTTGTAAGTTCATCTCAGTGAGTTTTGAAAACAACCAAAAGCTCTTCTGACTCACACTAGTACCTTTTTGATTTCTATTTTTCCATTTTTTTCTCTTTCACTGATCGGTGTTTCTTAATGTTATACTCCATATGGCCTAGATATTTGTATCTATAATATGTATAGGCGTAACACCTCATATCATTATATGCTGATTATGCTGAGTGTAACAATAAAATTTGTAAACTGGATCATCATCATCAGCAGTAGTAGTAGTAGTGTTATCATTATTATTATTATTATCATTATCATCATTATTGTTGTTATTATTATTGTTATTAATGTAATTTTCATTAGCATAATCGTCATCATCACCATCATCAAGAAATATTCTAAAAAAATGTCCTATGAAACACGTTTTACACTGAAAATGCTGCTATGGAGTTTATAAACGTTCACAATTTAAACGACATATAATTCTCTATCTTAAATTAGGAAAACTGACCGTTTTTTTGTAGTGCAAAAGTACGGTTAAAGCGCAAAATTAGAGATAAATCTTCCAGCAGTCTTGCGGCGAAAATTCCTGTGCAGTTCTGCTGTTAAAATTCATAATTTATAACTGAGCCATGCTTTGCGAAAAGGGGTCTTAATGCATCTGGGAAAAGTATCGATCCAGGTCAGCCTGCACAGTCCGCGCAGGCTGACCTGGGCCGAAACTTTTCGCTATTGGTCAATTTTCTGTATGTCCAAAAACCAGTCTACCTCAGGATTGAGTCGGTTGTTAAAAAAAAAGGCTATCATGGATCCATAATTATGTTACGATTTAACCCTTTCCCAAACGACAAATTTTGGACTGGTCCAAATTGAAAGAGTTTGCAGATGACAATTTTAAATTTGAATGAAAATGGCAGAAAGGTCTCAAAAAGAGTAGAAAACACTGTGGGAAAAGGAGAAATTGCTCGTTACGAGCAATTTCTCCTTTTCCCACAGTGTTTTCAAAAGACTTGTACTGCAGACACGTGAAAATCAGGGCTTGTTTGGGAAAGGGTTAACTGGTATCATGGATCTCGGGGATGCATTAAACCACTTTTGCCAGAGCATAGCTCATTTATATTTTCAATGTAAACTCCTACCAGACGATAAAATTCTAGACTCATCCCATTTGCATGCATTTGCAGACGACAAAATTTTTAATGAATTTTGCCTGAATCCTTCATCAGACGAAAAAAAGTTTAGCCTTGTCCAAATTGAAAGCATTTGAAGAGGACAATTTCATTTTGGCTGAAATGGTGTAATTTTTTCTTTAAGCAGCATTTTCTCCTTTTCCCACAATGTTTTCACAATGTTTTCTTTACCAGAGTCGTTAATAGTCGGCATTGTGTGATAAAGGGTTAACCCATTACCGCACAGCAAAATTTAAGACTTGTACATATTGAAGGATTCAATTTTTTTTTCAAACGGTAGTATTTGTCCCTGAATAGGTAAAAAAATTGTTGGAAAAGGGGAAAATGCTTTTTACCACAATGTTTTCTAAAGGCTTCTTTCTCAAAGTCGTTAAAACTCCTTGTTGTCTGGTTAAAGTTTACGTGAATGGCTTTTGCCATGAAGGCGTAGAAAACATTGTGGTGAAGGAAGAAAATTCTAGCTAGGTCGTACAAAGGGATTGATCGGTAAATGGTTACAGAAAGCTGATCCCGATCTCTCATAACCTCAGCAAGGTAATTAGATCAAAATCAGACTGGCCACATGTGTGCTGTCTAATCACGGCCTTCTCTCCTGAACACCCATCAGACTTGTTTAAAGGCCAAGTTGCGTCCCAAAGTAAACAATGCTGGTGATAAACTGCCTTTTAAATGTAAATCATACCATTTGAACATATGGATATCATTGTGAAGACGACAATCTGTTATGGTACGGTCAGTCCAAGTGTTGGTCGCTGGCAGAAAAAATAATTCTATAAAAGTTGCCAGATCGCTCTTTTTTCTATAATTTCCCCTTTTCCGATACCAAAATAAGTGCTCGTATCTCAAATGAAAAGCAACAACATTTAGGGCGTCAGTTTTCCATTCAATGAACTGTCAATATTTCTGATCGACTATTTCACGGCCAACAAATTAAAGTCGACATTTTTTCAAGTTTAAATTTTGCTATTCGCTGCAGTATAACCCTTAAAGCGCCTTTCACAATTATAGTTGTCTTTGCGGGCAGTTTAGATCAAGATCAGGCTGCACGAAACGTGCAGCCTGAACTTTGATCTACACTGCCCGCTTTTCTGAAACACTGTAGATGAAAGCAACCATAAAATTGCAATCATTTGGTCATATTTCTAGGATGAAAATGTCTGTTAGGTTTATTCGGCGCTCTAAGGGTTAAATATTAGTTCAGCAGTTCAGCATCAGGTAGCGGACGGTGTAGATCAATGATCAGACTGCACAATAAATCCAGTCGGATCTTGATCTAGGTTGTCCGTGAAAGGTATTTAATTTCAATCGCCGATGGCTGAATACTACATTCTTAGAGCAAATACCTAAGACCTTGATTGTACGCCAAGCTTTGAAAACTGATCTTGGTCTGTAGTGCTGGTATTGTACACTTTAATTAACAACAACTCTTTTTTACTTTTTACAAGGCAGTCTCGTGGTCGAACGACGCCCAAGGAAGAAGCCTTTTGGAAAAGTTGTGGGGAAAAGGAGAAAATGCCGTAAACTAATATTTTTACCATTCACAAAATTATTTTCTGCTCTGTTTAAGACAAAGTCCACCTTTTGGGTACAATATAATTTTTCGTCTGCAGACGCTTTGAATTTGAACAAGTCCCAAATTTTGTTGTCTGGTAAAGAGTTCGACGATCATCATTCCCGAAAAAAAGAAAATTCCAGCTGACGACGTTTTGAGCGGCACTCTGGGAAAATACGGTTTTATGCATCATAGTAGAATAAGTCGTTGTACAGCATGGATCCGCTTTGTTAAACCCTAGGCTGCTAAGCGCGACTCACTGACCTTTTGCGGACAGTGTAGATCAAGATCAGACTGCACAGAACGTGCAGTCTGATCTTGCATCTACTCTGTCCGTTAACGCGATATTGCCCTCCAAAAACTAAGTCTGAAATAACATTATTCTGGTTTTTACTGTCGGCTTGAAAGTTTCATTTGAATTATTTAGCAGGACAAGGGTTAACTCTTTCGGCGCCTAATAAATAAACTCGACCTCAATTGACGGCTGCAAAGACAATCAAGTGGAAGTCAGACCGATTTTCATAGCATAGGTTTGACTTAACAAGCGGACAGCATAGATCCAAGATCAGACTGCACGTTCTGTGCAGTCTGATCTGGATCTGTGCTGTCCGCAAAAGCCTATGTTTTCGCCTATGGCGCTGAAAGGGTTAACAAACCAGCTGAATCGTGAGTTAGATCTTCTGACATGCAGAAAATTTAGTTTCGACCATGGTAAGCTTGTATGGACTATGCAGTCTGACCTTGATGCCTTTTGCAGATGCCTCAAACCCTCTGTTCACAGAACATGACTCTCATTAATTTAGAAAATCTAGCATCCCTGTTTTGATACATAAATTTATATACTAAAACGAGCATTTCTTTTTTTTTTTTTTTTTTTCCTTTTGCTGCAACATTGTCAAAAGTTGTCTTTTGCGTGACGAAATAATACAGTCGTATGCAGGTAAATAACAATTTAAATGGTTCAATTCGATTGGAGCCTTTGTTTGTTCTAATTTAACAAAATAAAGCTAGGAACTTCAAGGATAAAATAAACGAAGATAAATATTGTTTTAAAGGAAGGGCAAAAAGCTTACCTAGAATTATCAGCATAATTCCGAAAAAGAACAAATCTCAGAAAAGCTGTTATCACTCTACAGATTTCTTGGTTGACTGGAATATGTCCGTGGATTCTTGAAATTAAAATCAAATACCAGCGAACAGCCCAACAAACGCAATAAACCATAAAAAGGATAAAAAGTGTACACTTTGGTTGTATTGGATCTGGGGCACATTGACCTCCACTAGAGCTTAAATAGCTCAATCGAGTGTAAACGGCCCTTAGCTATCTCGTTCTATTAAAGTTTGGCTGAATTTTCGGCCATTGAATATTACTTATCTACTTAAGAAAATTATTTAATCCATAACCATTGGAATATGTTGTGATTTTATGATCCGATCTTGTTGTTGTCACGAAAAGAAGATTTTTCCACTGTAACTAAAGTCAACTCAAAAACACTTGCACTAGTAGACATTTCCCACCCGACTGCAACTTTTGGCAAAGGACACGTCGTGTGAATAGATAATTACTTCTTTTGCCTAAATGTTACTTCAAATATTAATACATTAGCCACGCTCTGGCAAAAGGAGGCTTAATGCATCTCGTTATGCATGATACCAAGCAAGTCATCACATAATCATGGATCCATAAAGTCTGTTGAGTGTAACAACTGACTGAATCATGAGGTAAACTGGTCCTTAGCTATGCAGAAAACTGACCAATAGCAAAAAGTTTCGGCCCAGGTCAGCCTGCGCAGTCCGCGCAGGCTGACCTGGGCCGAAACTTTTTGCAGATGCATTAAGTCCCCTTTTCACAGAGCATGGCTCACATATATTAAACCTTAATCTATATTGATAATCTCTATTTCACATGGGTGTTATTAACATCGCCTGCTGCAAATTTGTCTCAGTCGGCAATGAGTTCGACTGTATTCTCTCTCTAGAATTCACTTACTCGTACATTGAGATGTATACGGTAATATTCAGAATGTTGATATAAAAATTAATTATGCACGTTTATAATAAGATTAATGAGTATTTGAAAGAATTGTTCAAAGCGATTGCCCACCTCTTCCCTGCCCCCATTTTCTTTAATATAAGATCTTAAATACTTTTCATCGGGATTAAACCATTGCTTTTTTATTAATATAATGGAATATTTATATAAATATAGGCCTACATTTCTTTTTCCTGTTAAGCGAGATGAAGAAACTTAAACAACTGCCATACAGTATTATTTTCGACAGGGGTAAGGAAATGAAAAATGCTTGTTTAATTAGACAGACGGGTCTAATTAAGCTGACAAAATTCATCTACAAATTACAAGTGTGGCCGACCCTAACATACATAACCTAAATTTACGTCCAGACAAACAATGGTGGAGATTATCATTAATAAATTATCTTTATGCCAAGACGATCTTGTGTTTCAAACGATCTTGTGTAGGCTAAGGTTTTTGAAAAAAAATGTGGGAAAAGAAGAAAATGCTGCTAGCCAGCATTTTCTCCTTTTCCCGCTTTTTTTTCCTATCATTCCGAAGACAAACCGCATACCACAAACCACATCGAGCTTCATAAATTACTTTTATGGTCCTTTTTGATATTAAAACCTAAAATAAAATTCAACCTTTTACCGCAAAGGCTAAAATATGGTCTAATAGAAACCAGCAAAGGTGACAAAAAAGGGACTACTGGTTAGAAAATAAATTGTATGTAACTACACTGAAAAGGTGCAATTTATTATCTTTTCCAAAGCTTTTGTTTTTCTTAATGTTTTCAAAGTCTGCCTTCTGAACACAGACATTTTTACACAAATTTCATCCTCTGTAACCTCATTCCTAAGACGAGGTGTACAACTGTGTTACCTGCCGAATACGACTCAAAGTCATTTGTCAGTATTTTTTCACCGGAAGCTGTTACTCTACTAAACTGGAGGTTGTTACTCCTCTAAACCGGAAGTTGTTACTTTTGTCGTATTCTGCGGTATTATATCTTTGATCTGGTGCATAGAATGGAACAAATGGATAAAAAAATAAGAGAAACATAAAGGATGTAACTTTGGAGTCTGTAAATTTTTGGCGTCCCACTGTGAAATGGAAATAGTTTATGAGCTAAGCTCTGGCAAAATGCATCTCCGTGATGAATGATACCAATCAAGTCCTCACATACATGTAATTATAGATCCATAAAATCCATTTTGTCTAAAAATCGACTGTATCCGGATTTAAACTGGTCCACTGCAGTACAGAAAATTGACCAATAGCAAAAAGTTTCTGTCGAGGGCAGCCTTCGCGGATCGCGTAGGTTGATCTGTGTCGATGTGGCTGACCTGTGTCGATGCTTTTTGCAGATGCAGTAAGCCCCTTTTTCACAGAGCATGACCTATATATTAGGTTGTAAAGTCAAAGTAAGTCAAAAAGCAAGTGCCTGTGCTTCTAAACAATCGCTAAAAATCATGTAAATATTGTACATACCTGCTCAAGAGAACCTTGCAAAAATTACAACAAATAAAGAAAATAGTCGTCTCTAAGCATATTTTCGATTTCTCGAGCATATTTTATGTACTGCTCTAAAATGCGTTTGTAAGAGAAAATAGGTAAAACGAATTTATCTAACTCTTACATTAATGAAAATTAAGTTGAAAAATGATCGCCCATATTTCCAAAAATGTTTTCAAAGTGATTGTATGGTGTTTAAAGCCGTTTTCAACATTATTCAGTTATATCGCGGCGGCCAGTGCAACTATGAATGCTTTCCTGGGGTTTCTTTTACCAGTACTACGCACAATATTCTTTCCAAGCCACTGGCTGCTTTCCCACATAACCATCATCGAAACAATGATCAGCGGTGGGAGAGGATGAATCCTGTCGCAATGACTATCTTCAATCCTTGGAAAGAAATTGGCCTTGCCAGGAATCGAACCAGCGACCTCCTGTTCCCAAGTCCTGTACGCTACCGACTTAGCTACCGGGGCTCGGTTTCAAAAAGACCTACGGCAAATTTGTTTCGGAAGGTGATAAGTTAACCCATAGTCCGTGGTTATAAAACCTAAGACCATGCATGTCAAAATGGAATCGTCTTCAATTTATAAGTTAATTATCATTAAGCTTTCACAGACCGACAAAATGTAAGACTAGTCTATATGGAAAGCATTTAAGTCATGCTCGGTAAAAAGGGGATTTAGTGCATCTGCAAAAACTACCGACCAACGTCAGCCTAGGAATGGTAGAAAATGCTGGGAACCGACGATACTAAATTAATGTTTGAAAATTAAATAAAACGCACATTTTCAGACCAGAAGTAATACCCAAATAATTGCGATATCATGGTTGCTTTTGTTCAGGATGTTAAAGCGGACAGTATGCATCTAAAGTATAACTTTAAAAGCCACTTAAAGGGAGCTATTCAAATTTTTGTAATTCCTCCAAACTTGAAAAATAATTTATTATTAAATTAAGTAAGCCGACAGACGGAAAATCTTCAGTAAAGAAAAAAGGCAAAGAATACATAGAATTTTTTTGTTTGTCGGTGAAAGATCGAAATTTATTTCATCGAGTGAACATCATCGGTAATATTTTCACGAGTGGCAGCCACTCGTGAAAATATTACCAATGATATTCACTCGGTGAAATAAATTTCGATCTTTCACCGACAAAAAAAACAAATATCCTCTATTTAATGCCTGGCCACCAGTGAGGATCCGGACGATCCGGCCGTGGACTCTTTCGACCAAGCATTGTATTGGCCTCCCCAAATTGTATTTCCCTTCTTTAACCTTTTTGTCAACCATACTCTATTGATAAAAGTAGTGTTCTCTCAAAAACTTGATATCTTATTTGCTGCATATATGAGTTTTAAAAAACAGAAGGGAAAACGAGCGGAACAATGGGACCTAATGCAAAAGTCTAATAAACGCACGCATTGTAAGTTAAACGGTCTGAACATCTGAAAATTAATGCGCAATGATCCACGGTTCCGACACGGTGTATGTCGTTAGAAACACCTTGTCATGTAAAATGCAACGATGATTTATGTGACACTCCGAGTTTACAATGTAATGTAAATTGCATTATTCGGTACAATTATTAATGCAAGTAAAATGACATAAGATGTTCCTGTGAGGATAACATACATATGTTATTTCAGTCTGTAATAATGAAAAGAAAAATAAAATAGGTTTATACATTGCGTAGGTTTAGCTAGTCCGTTTGCTTTGATGAATAATTTTATCTGATTATCCTTACAGGGCCGTCGTCAGCTTTTAAAAAGTAGCACATGCAATTCTTAGTAATAAGTATCAACTCTTAAAGTTTCGGTACTCATGGCTTAACTCTTTACTATCGACAACATTTTAGACTAGACCAAATGGAAATGATTTGCCGACGACAAAATAGTTGTTAACTCGAAAACTGAAATTTGTTTTGAGAAGGGTAGAAAACATTGTGGGAAAATGAGTGGATGCTAGTTACCAGCATTTTTTTTTTTTTTTTTTTCCCACAATATTTTCAAAAGGCTTTTAATTCATGTTCGTTAAAACTCGGGATTGTGTGGTAAGGGTTAAAATTTCATGACATTGTCTTTACAAGGGTATTGATTTTCATAACACCATTATGGTATCACTAACTCCTGACATAAGTTCGCTGGAATGTATGCAAAAATCGATCGATGAAATTAAGCACAGAACACAGAAAAAGCCATTTACCCTCGCATTTCGTTAAAATTCAAACTCTATACTGTGCAGTGTATCAAAACAAAAAAAAAAACACGTGATTGTCCCCCGTGAGCCTAGCTGTGCTAAATACTAAAGGAAGATATAAATGAATGAAAAATAAGGCTTGGCCATGCTCTGGTAAAAGGGGGCCTAATGCATCTCCGTGATTCACGATACCAAGCAAGTCGCCACATAATTATGTATCCTTAAAATCCATTCTGTATAACAACGACTGAATCATGAGGTACGCAGGTCCTTTGATGCGCAGAAAATTGACCAATAGCAAAACGTTTCGACTCAGGTCAGCCTGCGCGAACTGCGCCGGCTGACCTGGGTCGACACTTTTTGCAGAAGCATTAAGACCCCTTTTCAGAGAGCATAGTTGAGCAGTGTTTGTTATATTAGCCCATTAAATTGCTAGTGAAAGCGGCGTCAAACAAATAAACAAAAACATTTCTTGGTGAGCTGATTATTTTACTGTGAAATCGAAATCTTCATTGACATTATACGTAGAACTGACGTCAGGACCATGGAATGCAAGGCAAGACGATCTTGATTGGTCATGTGATCAAATACATTTGTAGAAATGTCAATGGGAAAGATTTATCATACCAGATAAGCAAATTTTGCATTTTTGTTTTTGTATTGAAAAGCATCTGCAGACGACAATTTAACAGTATTTCAAATTACATAATTGAATTCATTGATCTTCAATACGGTAGAAAACATTATGGGAAAAGGAGGAAATGCTGGTAGCCACTATGTTCTCCTTTTATCATGATGTTTCAAAAGCTTTCTTCCTCAATGTCGAAAGGTAAAAAATGTGACAGTATGGTGGAGGTTGAATTATTAGTCACGTGACTATCTGTTACACGTGTAGGGCTGTCAATGTACACATGTTCATTTCATGTGATAATTAATATCTCTTTTCTCTCTGACTGCTGTAAAACAGGATTTGAACGTAGATCCAGATTTGTCGGCCAGGCAGCGGTATGTAAAGTCTTTACTATACAGGTCTCCGCAGCTTTCGCAAATCTCGACGAAACCCACCAGTGAGAAACCCGTCGGTATGTTTCTGGAATGGAAATAACAGAACAGATAATAATTATTATCTTTTACTCTCACAGAAATTGGGATATAAAACGAAACTTGGTGCAAGCGTGGAAGCAAGAATGTTAATGTTAATGTAAATAGTATTTCAATACTTAAATAAGAATTGTAATCGTAACATTAAATACAATCTATTAAATTTTTCACGTTTCTGCCCCACTTAAAGCAGACTATTTCATTGCATAGAACTCCTACACAAAAGTCGTGAAGAGAGAAAGCCAGAAATACTTAGAAGAGAGAAAGAGACAGACAGACAGACAAAGTGAGAGACAGACAGACACACAGACACACACAGAGGAGAGAGACAGAAAGAGAGGCTCACAGAGAGAAATGGAGAGACACTGACATGCAGACAGACAGACAAAACATAAATATATACATACGGACAGACAGATAGAGAGTGAGAGGGATTGGGTGAGAGACAGACGGGGAAATGGAAACGGGTAGAGAGAGAGAGGGAGAGAGACAGAGAGAGACGGAAAGACAGAGAAAGAGAGAGGAAGGCAGAGAAAATGTTGCAATGTTTTATGAGGGCACAATATGAATAATGATAAGTAATAATACCAACACCTGAAATGCGGCATAAGCGAAGTAAAATTTCCATCCAATTCTAAATTCCCAAAATACTTCATTGCGATTTCAAAATTCCTTTTAATCGGAAAAATCTCATTGTATCAGACTATGTAGATCCAAGATCAAACTGCATGCTCTGTTAAGTCTGATCTTGGATCTACGCTATCTGCAAAAGAGCAATGAGTCAGACTTAGCAGCATAAAGATTAATTTAAAATTGCAAAACTGTGAAATTATGATTTTTACCTTCTCACGTATTTTTCGAATTCATCGTTGGCGTCGCACTGTTCAACCGTTAGGGTCAAAGCCAGCATGGAAATCACCCAGATTATTTTAATGTTCATCTGACATAAAGAGGAAAATGGGAAAAAAGAGGCATGAGAAAAGTGAAAGCTTTTATGTTATCACATAATCACCGTTGTTTTCGGTGTAAGAAAGCCATTGTGAATTTTCTTCACTTACACACGTTTGAGATAAGCATCATGTTACGTTGTTTTAGACAACTTTAAAGGAAGTAAGTTGAGTTTTACCTATCGAAATTCCAACGTTTACGTGTACATATTTTTACCTATAAATCATGAGATACATGTATATCGTGTGATAAAAGGAATCGGACATTCGTTGGTTTTTTTGATACAAGATTTTTATCAAACGTCTGTAACAAGAGGCCCATGATGGCTCTGTATCGCTCCACTTCCTTTTATATGAATGCATCATGCACTTAATTGGAGTCGACAGATGCATAAATCATATAAGAAATTTTGCAACAACAGAAAAAACTGAATGATAGAAGCCTTCCTTTGTATTAAATATTCAGCTCATCCGAGCAGAACTGTTAACACCAGAATAAATCACTCTCACTGAAAACTGAACATCTTCTTCCCAAAAAACTTGAATACCCAACACCAGTTATTTAATAATGTAGATCGATAATCAAGGGAGATAATAGATAACAAACTATATATATTTCTTCTATAACATGGGTTATTTCCCTTGATCTGTAAAAATAGGCTAAGCCATTTTGATTTCAGTACTACAAGAAAATCTTTAATGTTTTCACTCTTTAATCCTTTGTGAAAAAAGTGTTATCCCCAGGGCCATGGTTTTAACAATCTTGATACAGGTTCACTAGATGAAGCTACATGCGAAATATGGTAAACCTAATCCTCACGGTAAGGAATCAGACTATTCATTTAATTTTCATTTTTTAAACCCATTTAAAACTTGTGACTCCCGGGTTGTGGCCAATTTTGATCCCAGAGCTATAAATGAGACAATCTTTTAGCTATTATATGAAGTGACGTTTTCACTGTATAAGCCAATGTAAAATTTGTGACCCATAGGGTGGGGCAAATTTTTAGCCCAGGGCTATAATTTGAATAGTATTAATAGGGGTTCACTAAATGAAGCTACATGGCAAATTTGGTAACCCTTTGCTTTATAATTAGGACCAAGAAAATGCATAAATTTTTCATTGTATAACTGTATAAACCAATGTAAGACTTGTGACACCCACCCCCCCACACCATGGGGGGGGGGGGGCGGCCAGTTTTGACCCCAGGACTATAATTCGAAGAATTTTGATAGAGGTCTATTAGATGAAGTGACGTGCCAAATTTGGTAGCCCTTAAAGTTTTCTTCAATATTTTTCAGTTTCGTTGCCATGGCAACCAGAGTTTTGATTGAGTCAAGTTCTTGTAATAAATTTTGAGATTCCTGGCAGGATAATTTCTGTGAAGTTTCATGAAAATTGGAAGGATGGTTTCAGAAAAGATGTTTTAAATTAGAGACGGACGGTCGCACAACAGACACTGGGCATGACATAAGCTCACTGGCCTTAGGCCATTGGAGCTCAAATTGACAGATTCGCCTAGCTTCTTCTAGGCTTATTGGAAAAAAAAATATCCAAAATGTCAGCTTATAAATGTCCGATTCTACATAGACTTATTTAGATTGTCTGCATTAAAACAATCACATGACACGGAATTGCAGCTAGAAAAAAATATAACCATAGCAAGAAATCTACGTCTAAAGAACTCGCAGAAAGAAATTTGAAATAAAAAAGCAACCGATAAAATGAGCTGAATTTAAATGCAACAAGCAAGGGTTTAAAATAAAATTGCAACAACGCTGTAAATTTTAATAAAGTCGATAGATGCACACAAAAACATAGCAAGACCCTTTAGCTGAAAAAGATCAATATCAACATTTTGGTGGCAGAAATTCGTAACGCGGATGATCTATATAAAAATTACAGCAATGATTTTTCTGAAACTGTATGAAATGTCTTAAATTTAACAGGTCTTACCTTTTAGTTCCAGTTAGAAGGTCAGCGGCAATGTCAAACACAAAGGAATGGGCCTTTTTATTCACCCTGTGTTTTATACTGCATTTGTACCTCCTTAACCCGTTACCTCTCACAAACAAACTTGCAGCAGAAGAACTTGAAAACATCCCTGTAAAATGACGACAATCAATATGAATTTAAGTTAAGTACATGAATACAAATGAAAACATTGTAGCAGAAGGAGAAATCGCTCGTTCCGAGCGATTTCTCCTTTTGCTACAATGTTTTTAAACGTGATCTGCCACAAAACACAAGGTCGTTTGCATGAGGTAACCAGTCAATCAACCTTCCGCTCCTACAAACTCTTGAAGCACATTCAGGTACTTCGCAATACCAGTTATACGAAAAAAGTATAGGAAAAGTAGCCTTTTTCACTCAAAGAGATGGATACAAGGTGTTCTAAAGATGATCGCTTTATTTGCTTTGCTACTTTTTTAATGGTCAAAAAAACTGCACATGCAACATTATTTTCCTACTTTGTACTTTTGATGAAAGTTTATGGATAGTTACATGGTGTAAAGTATTTAAAACTATTTGTGGAAGACCACAGTCAACGTATTTTGTCTTTAAGTCCGTCATTTGATAGGGTATCATTACGTATTTGGTCAGTTACCATTCATTTTCCACAAGATAGCTTTTATAACGCAATATCCGCTGATACTTCCTGCATAAAGTCATTTAGAGCTAAACTAATGTAAAACGGTCTTATAGTGCCCCGTGTCGTTTACATTCTAGTACGCAGAGTTCGTGCTTCCTGTAGACTGCAACAATTTTGGTTCTGAAATGTTTTTGTGATAAAGCCTGTCTAACCTGCTTTAGTTCGTTTTATGTGGCGCCTCTTCTGTGACGCGGTCACGGGAGGGAGTTCTAATGCTGTAATGTGCAGGTAGAAACCACAAAACACGTCGATTAACTCCCTTGGACGCCAAACTGGTTGGCTAGCTCTCCGGTAACCTAGCTGAAGGGGCATTATATCGAACTTATGTAGATTACTTTCCCCTTAAAGAAGCCTCGATTCTGAGACTTTCAAGAAACAAAATTTTGGAGGGAAAAAGAACGCGGGACAAGGTAATATGACAATTATCAGTAACGCATGGCGATCCACAAAGGTGCATGTACCAGTAACATGCAACACAGTGAGTCACCAACACAAGTACTTATCTCTCGTGGTGACAAACACCGAACCGATTGCTTGAAACGCTACCTCGCCATACTGGTTTTAAGCACTTTATACAGACTTCTCTCCCCGGAGTTTCTGTATATGGAGTCCAATGCCCATGGAACCTTGAGTTTGGCCATGTTTTCTGTTTCTTGGTATACCTATGTTCGGCAACGATGCACACGTGGTATCCATGTAGTCTCAATAATGAGACATTTACGATGCTTCTTTTTATATTCGGACGTTCATTGTGCACCGTAACGTCTCAAGTTCATCTCAAATTTTCCGGTAGAAAAGCAACAATGCTGCACTGATTTTCTGTTTCGTCGTTTTAATCTCTGTTGCAGTAAAATGCAATTAATCTTAAGTGACACACGTGTCCAAGGACAAATTAGTAAATGTTTCATTACCTAAAGGGCTTTTACAAGTCGTATATGACATATAAATCTCGAAAAAACTAACGAAATTTATCGTATTTGGCAACCATTTTGTTTCTATTTTGGGAAACGTAAATATCTTGAGTATAAGATGAATTAAACTGTTTTTTTTTTTACGTTTATCGTTTAAATCGAAAATATTTGTATTTGAACAACAAGAAACCTTCTACAAAGAGAAACAATTTCATTGAACGAGATAGAAAGTTTTTTTTTTTTGTTTTTTTTTTTATTTATTTATTTATTTCCGAATAAAACGTCAAGGTATTGCCACAGCCCTACGTCTGCGTCGAGCAAAAATTTCGACGTTTTCTAATATTTCTATCCTTATTGAAGATATTTATTCAAACCAAGACCTATTAGACCTGTATCATTGATGCCGACGGCGGACAGCGAACAACGAAGTCGAACAATTGTAAGGGGTTGTCTCAAGATATGTAAGAAACAAAAAGTTCAATTTAGCCACACAAAATATATTTAAAAGTTTTAAACATTACTTCAGCGCTTTCAATTCGTTCCACTGATCATTTAGCTCCGGGTCGCAAATTGTTTAAAACTTTCAATAGAATCAATATGACTGCGTGAGGTAACGGTCTAGTTTTATTTGACCCTTCTAATAAGCCGACAAACGAGTTGAATACAATATCGACAAATACTAGTTAACATTTCAAAGTATCGCTTTATTATACCACATAATAATAATAATAATATGACTATTGTTTACGTACTTGAATTTGTAGGCCCTTCCATCTTGACATTTCGTTGTTTAAGGATAATGCACGTGTATCTCGTGCTTAAAGCCCCAGTAGCTGCCAAAAGTTAACAAACGGTTGTCAATATGCATTTGAATTGTAATCATTTCTTTTAAAAGTATGGATTATATTGTGAAGATGACAATCTGTATTTGTACGGGCGATCCAAGTGTTAGTCGCTGGCAGAAAAATAGGTTTTAAAATCAGGTAAAAGGTCAACAAAAGTTAGAGCGACCTGGCAACTTTTAACCTGTTTTTAAAGTTCATTTTTCTGACTGTGACTAACACTTGGACCGGCTGTACAATAACAAACTGTCATCTACACAGTAATGAATTCCATACTTTTAAATGGTATGACTTAAATCTGAGTGCATTTTAACACATGCTTTCTTTATCTTTGGCAGCAGTTGGGCATTAAAATACACTGATGGTAATTCGCTCACTTCTATAGTAGAGCCACTCATAAAGTGACCTGTTCGTAAAGTTAAGCGCATTTTATTTCAGAGATTTGAAAGTAAAGGCTAGGACTCAAATTAGTGCGATTTAAGTTTAATAATAAATGTAAATAAACTAAATATATAGGCGTAAGAACCCGAATCTTCTAAGTTGTTCTTTCAAAGGTGCCATTACGTTTCACAACTTTTGAATTTTTAATGTATATCTACAGCTACAACTATCATCCCAGTTGCTCGAAAGCTGATCCACGCCCCAGTGTCTGTGTTTGTAAGGCCACCCTCACATGTAAATTGGCTTTCAATTGATAATGTACAAACTGTTTGTCAGCCAAAATGTATTAGAAAAGATTCTGATATAGAATTGTGACTAGTGTTATTTGTTTTTCAAAGTGGAGTATTGCAATTTAAGAACGGTAAAAGGGTGTATTTTCGGCGATGAAATGCACCGTGTAGGTTCATATTAAGCTACATGATACAGCCGTGGGACTTGATCAACGGATCGCCCGAGGTTTACCGAATGTAAGAGTCATAATAGCTGAATGAAAAAAAGCAGGAAATGACATAGCGACTTCGATGGTAATCGAACGCGTGAAAACCAAGTACCAAAACTGTATCTGCTTATCATATCCAAGGGTCCTGCGTGGCGGAGTGGCTGTTAAGTACTGAGACTTGTCATAAAGTACTTGGTTTTCACGCGATCGAGTACCACCAAAGTTGCGATGTCATTTAGAGCATTTAAGTGCCCAAACCTAGTACCAAGCTCTGGTGAAAACCGGAAAGGACGTGAATAAATGAACTGTGCTGTGATGTACTTGTAAAATTGTTGAAAGCGGCATAAGAAACCATTCAATGAAAAGCCGGATTTTTTTTTTTTTAAATCCCTGTAACGATTTAGATCTACATAGGTGCGCCTTTGTAGCAATTTAATACTAGAATAAATACCGAAGACTTTTCAGACAACGCCTTTAAACTGTTCGACTCCGTCGTTCATGATCCATCCTCGGCACAAATAATACAGATCTATTAAGGCGTATAAGGCTTGTTGGACAGACTGGTAATATCCTTTAACCCTATATCAATCAATTACTTGTTCCAACGACCCCGAAGAAAAAAACAACCTCTTGAAAACATTAAGCGAAAAGGAGAAATTGATAGTAAATAGCTTTTTCTCTTTTCCCCATAATGTGTTCAAAGGATAAATTCATATTTTGAGACGCACCAGCCTTTCAACAGCACATGCAATCGAATTTCTCATCTTTTGAGGTGGGGTGCGAAGCATCCTAACTCAGATTTACCATGTGGGAAACTGAACCCGAAAATTGATTCTGGGGTACCTAACATCGCAAAATCAATTCCTGACTAAATAGCAAAGAGAAAACTCTCATTTTTTTTTTTTTAGTTTAGCATTAATGCAAGCCTGAAATGACGTTAACGAACGGAAAAAATTTGCACGACTACTTGACAACAAAATTGCGCACATTGGAAGCACTTGGAGACGAAAATTTAAATGTGGCTCAAATGATTGATTTTGCCTGTGAATGGGTGGAAAACATTGTGGGAAAAAAAGAAAAATGATGGAATGATGGTTACCAGCATTTTCTCGTATTCCCGCAATGTTTTCAAAAGCCGTCTCCAGGGTCGTCGAAACACGGGATTGTTTGGTAAAAGATTAGATCTAATACATCCACGTTGGAAATCGACCATTTTTTGCTGAATGTTGCTTTTTTGCCGAATGTAACCCCGATTTTCTTTCGCTGGTAAAGAACTAAGTTTTTTTTTTTTCCTTTCCTCACAAAATTTTCTACCCTTTCAAGGACAGATCTAATCGTTTTTTTCTCTGCAAACGTTCTCAAATTCTACAAGTCTAAAATTTTGTGATCTGGTAAGGATTCTATCGTAGGAGAGCAGTTACGTTGGATTTGCAGACAATTTAGATCAAGATGAGATTGTGTAGCTTGCGAAGAGTGATCTTTGCTCTACACTGTCATGTAGTTTGTAACATATTGTGGCAAAATAAGATATGTAATGTACTGCGATATATAGGTTGTTCGGGTGTGCGACATTTAGTGGAAAACCACGTTCGTCGAAAACTGTCCGGGACAGACCTTTTCATGAAATAAATCTAGGAATTTAGCAATAGGTATTTTAAAACATACATTGATTTCGATGAAACAACTTTTTCGACGAAATGTCGTGCACCGGATGTTTCTACAACTGGAAACGACCATTTCATGGATTAAGCGCTCGCCGGGTTAACCCTTAATATGCCAAATCAACAAAATTAACATAGTCAGGAAAAAGCACATAAATAACTGTTGTTTAAATGTTGCTCTTGGTCGGCATGTCCCTGGAAAGCGCCACCGTTGAGCCAAAATAAGACTGCGCCTTCTCTGCATTCTGATCTCGATTTATACTGACCGCAAAACCTTCAGTAATTCTGAAAGGCATTTTAACCCTTAACCTACTAAACAAGTTAAATGAAACTTTCCAGCTAATTGTAAAAAAATCAAAAGGTTTCAGTTTCAAAGTTATTTTTAGGGGAAAAATACCTCCATATCGGACAGTGTAGATCCAAGATCAGACTGAACGTTCAGTGCAGTCTGATCTTGATCTACACTGGCCGTAAAAGCGCCTTGAGTCGCCTTCAGCAGCCTAAGGGTTAAATAACGGTTAAGATTTTCTCAGGTATTAAGCTGACGTGACCCATGAGTTGTTTTTTCACGGGTTGTGGACAATACCCCATTGTTGTGTAAGTGAGCGTTTTGAAATAGTCAAGTCGTGTTGTAAACAGAGCGGACTTTGGTAAACCTTTCTGGATTTATTTGAGGTCTGTTAGTTTGAGTTAAATTCTACCGGATACAGAGTCTTCTTACGGCATTATGGAGTCTTTGAACAGCTTCTCTGTGAGGATGTGATATAAATTGTAATACAAAGTCGCAGGTAATACATCTACATCTATTGCATGCTTTTGTTCTTAGTAATATAAGACACGACAGGAAACGAAAATCAACGTCAGTTGCATTTGCAGGCGATGTAAATCAAAATCAGACAGGACAGGAAGTTTTAATTTTGGACCTAGAGTACCAATTAATCTTTCAGATACATGTACTTTGACCAAGACAGAATATAAATAATTGAGCCACGATCTGGCAAATGGGGCTTAATGCATCTCCGTGATCCATGATACCGATCAATCCATCACATAATTATGGATCCATTATAGCCACTTTTTTTAGCAACCGACTTAATCATGGGGTAGAATGGTCCTTGGACATACAGAAAATTCAGCACTAGCGAAACGTTTAAGTTCAGGTCAGCCTGTGCGGACCGCGCAGGCTGACCTAGGACAATACTTTTCGCAGATGCATTAAGCCCAATTTTCACAGAGCTTGGCTCAGCTGTATTATCATGCTTATTTTACTGATGGCCATGTCTAATATTCTGTCAAATACTTTGAACTTTATACGTCAGTTCTCAATGTTATTTTCCTCCGTCATTGACTGCTGTTGTATTCCATAGCAATATCAGCAAAGTATATAACTCTATACATGTAAACAAACATTATGAGGATTCATTATCAAAATTTCTGAAAGAAAGTGCTTTTTTACAAACGTTGAATGCATGTAAACCCGAATAAAAGAAAAGACATGTGGCTAAAAGGGAAATTGTTCGTCATAGGCAATTTTGCTCTTTGCTGCAGTGTATTTAGGCTACGTGTATCTTCGTGATGAAAGCGGGTATCATGTAAATGTAGTTATACCTGATATTCCTCTTGGAACAATTTCAATGCATTATCTCTTCACCGCACATACAAAATACAGACTTTTCCAATCTGAAAGTCATTTGCAGACAATTTAAATGTAGCTCAAATAATGGAATTTGTCTTTGCTAGGTTAGAAAACACTGCGGGAAAAAGGAGAAAATGCTGGTTGCCAGCATTTTCCCATTTTCACACAATGTTTTCAAAACGCCTCTTCCTCGGGGTCATTAAAAGTTGGGCTTGTTTGGTAAAGGGCTATGCCGACTCCGTTTAATGAATCTGCTGGATCAGACCAGGGATCGTAAACTACATGTTATGTACGATCCCAGATCAGACTTTGTTTACCCACGTTCAATTTTACCCAATGCTTACAATAAACTTGAGCATTTAACTCATTACCAAACAACAAAATTTTGGACTCCGCTACATGTATATTGAAAGCATGTGTAGATGACAAAATAAATGCAGCTCAAATGGTGATTTCTGTCTTTGATATAGTAGAAAACATTGTGGAAAAAGGGAAAAAAATGTTGGTTACCATCAAAAATGGTTTCAAAAGCCTTCTTTCCTCAGGGTCGTAAAAACGCGGCATTGTTTGGTAAAGGGTTGACTTACTCTGTAAAAGCTTGAACTTCCTAATACCTTTGATATTCTGGCAAGCAGTCTACAAACAGCTTTACTCAAACTCTCTCATGATTTCAAACTTGAGATAGACCTGTTTTGGAAAACACTGACGATAAAGTAGAAAAAGCTTTTAACCTAAATTTTCGCCCTATCCCACAATGTTTTCTAGCCTTTCACGGATAATCCCATCCATTGAGCCACAATTAATTTAATGCCTGACAATGCTCTTAATATGGACAGATTGAACCCTTTACCATACAACTACAAGTTTCAACAATCCTATGGAAGAAGCTTTTAGAAAACATTGTAGGAAAAGAAGAAAATGCTGGAAAACAGCATTTTCTCCTTTTCCCACAATATTTCTATCTTTTAGAGACAAATTCAATCATTTCATTCACATGTAATTTGTCTTTTGGAAAATGCTTTTGATTTGGGAAAGTCTAAAATTTTGCCTTGGGATAAATGGTGAAACCGTACTGTTTGGTGAAAAGTTAACAAAACTTTGTAACTTTTCTTTTTTTTTTTTTTTTTTTTTCATTCTTTGCAAAATTTTGTTTCTTATAAAAAAGGGAAATATCTTTTTAAAAAAAAGACGGCATAAATTTGCCAGCTAGTGGGCAGTAGCTCTTAGAATAATTATGAAAACATATTTGACCAATCACAAATTTCTGTAAACTCATTTTTTATCAGCACCAAAAAGTAGATCAAAAGCCGGCACGTTCAGCTACGCCGAAAAACATTTTTGAGCGCTTGAAACTAAATGGGGATGCTGATAAGTAAGGAGTTGAGTTTGAATCCGAGCTCTGCAAAAAGCTCTTTTTTATCTTTATCTCTTTACCAAAAACCAAAATTTCAGACTAGCCCAAATTCAAGCCAACAAAAATTGTGTTTAGTTTTGGAAGGGTAGTGAACACAGTGGGAAAAGGCATTTTCTCCTTCTCCCACAACGTTTTCAAAAGCCTGTCTTCTCAGGGTCATTAACACAAGGTATTGTATGACAAAGGGTTTGAGTCCCTTTTACAACTATAGTTGCTTTTTAGGCCAGTGTAGACTTTGATATTTCATTTACTTGGGTCTTATTTTCAGATTTAAAATGTATGTTGAGTTCATTTGACACCTAAAGGTTACGGGATGATGAAAGTCGTGATGACAGAATTTTTTATTCCTCTCCTCTCCTACCACTGAACATCCCAGAGGCTTTGACTTTGTATATTTTGGCAATAAGCTAGTGTCTTTTATCACTTCACCACACAATCATGACTTTTAACAATTCTAGAGAAAAATCCCTTTGAAAATGCTGTTGTAAACATTGTGGGAAAAGGAAAAAATGCTAGTAACCAGCTGACAGCATTTTCTCCTTTTCTCACATGTTTCTACCCTTTCAAAATCAAACTCAAATTTTGAGTCACATTTAGTTTGTCCTGCAAATGTTTTCAATTTGGACATGTCTAAAATTTTGTCATTTGGTAAAGATTTAAAGAGCTAATATGTGTAGTGCTTGTAAAGAAATTCATGAATCGGAATTGCTCTAAAATATGCCATTTCACCGCTGTGTCTTCTAGAGTGGTCAGCTGCAAGATGAATTTTGTTTGTAGCAGGAGAGCATTTCATATTTCAGCTCTCAGGAAAGCTGATGTTGTTGTTGTGAATATCCAGATCAAGATCAGACTGCAAAGAAAATCCAATCAGATTTTAGGCCTACACAGCCAAATACCTTGTAACATATTCTACTCTTGAAATTGCAATATTTGGCACTGTCCTGTTTAACTCTTTACAAAATGAGTAAATTCTAGACTTGTCAAACTTGAAAGCATTTGCAGACGACAAAATCAGTGTGATACAAAACTGAAATTTGTTTCTGGAAGGGTAGAAAACATTATGTAAAAAGGAAAAATTCGGGTTACCGGTATTTTTTCTCCTATTTCCACATTGTTTTCAAAAGCCTTTTTCTTCAGGGTCGTTAAAACGTGTGATTGTTTGGTAAAGAGTTAAAAGGCCCATTTCATTAAGTCAGCTCTCTAGAGATTAATTTGTAAGAAAGGTATTTTATGCTGTTTTCCAGCATTTCTTCAGTTTTATCTCGACGGCCAGTGCACCTATTTATGCTGTCCGAAGTTTCTTTTGCCAGTTCCTTGCACAATATTCCCTTCAAACTGTTGGCTGCTTTCTTAAATCAAAATAATGTTCAGTGGTTAGAATAGAAAGGAATAAATCCTATAGCAATGACATATCATCATCTCTTCGGATAGGGTTTTACCTAGCTAGGAATCAAGTTTAGACCCCTTGGATAAAAGCCGAGTACACTTGACCAACCTGCCCACTTGGTTTGGTCCCTAAGAGCTAACCCTTAGCCAAACAATCCTGAATTCTAATGGTCTTGAGAAAAAAAAAGCATTTGACAACTTTGTGAGAAAAGGAGAAAATGCTGGAAACCAGCATTTTCTCCTTTTCCCACAATGTTTTCTAACCTTTTAAAGACCAACCATATCATTTAAGTCACGATGAATTTGTCATCTGTAAAAGCTTTCAATTTAGACAGGTCAAAAATTATATCATGTTGCAAAAAGTTAATAAAGATCATATTCTAATATCTGGAGAAACAAATTATTGGATCTGACTTCATCAATCAGAATGATGGACAAAGATGTTAAACGTTCGAAACTGTTTTGATGATCTATCCACAAAATCTCAGGCATTCGTTGATTACATGGTGTTCATTGCCATTTTCCATATTATTTCAGCTATATCGCGATGCAAGTGCACCTAATAGCATGATTACATGGAGTTTCTTTTACCAGTTCCATGCTCCATGCTGCTATCTACTTTCCCACAGAAAAAATGCTTGCGCAATGTTCAGCAGGAATAATTATATTAGAAATATAAGGTCTTACATACCGGAGATAAGGCTAGAAAATCAAACTACACATTTTGTGGTCTAATTTTGATAGAACAAAAGAGTGTGCCTAGCCTTTTAAATTGAAGATTCCATATTTACTCAGTGGTTACCTCTTTACAAGACATTAAAATTTGAGGCAGGTCTATAAATGCAAATAATCAGGTTTTTCTCCTCCCACAATCTTTTCAAAAGCATCTTCTCTTAGGGCCGTCTAAACACTGGTTTGTCTGGTAAAGTTGATTTATAGATAATTGTAAAAGCCTGAGATTGACGCTTGTTTGAAGCATGGGTCACCTGGAAGTAGCCTTGTGCAAGGCACTACAAAGGTCCAGCCTTCTACTTGTTAAACCTAAGAAAACCACAAGTGAGCTATTGCTGATAAATGACTGAAATATCATTACATTCATTCAAACAAAAGTGTTGATTTTTTTTTTTTTTTTTTCTTCAGATGTCAACATGGAGGATGCCATGTATCAACAGCTTGAGGAGATAGGTGGGTTGAATTTATCATTTAGTTCTTCTTTGGTAGGATGAGACTATTCTTATCACAACTCCTTAGACCAGGAAGGAATTCTGACAGGAATAGTTTCAAGTCAAGCTTTCACTGTTTTTCCATGCTTTGAATTTGCTTTATTTCTTGTATGTATTTGTCATCAAACTTGCAGTTAGTTCTTTTATTTACATCCTAACCATGCTTTACAATTGCTTTATCTCGAGTATGTATGTCCCACAAAAAATTTGATTGAGTTGTAGTCTGTATTTGTCTTGCCATAATAGGATTTTTTTTGTGTGTCATGAAAATTCCATTAAGTTTTCATTTGTATTTCCCTTACCATGCTTTTAGGTCGCTTTATGCTGTGTGTGTTGTGTGTGTATTTATCATCAAAATTGCAGTTAGTTTGTTTTATATATTTCTCTATCCATGCTTTGCCTTTGCGTTGTCTAGTTTTCGTTTATAGTCCTCTAACATAGCTATAAATTCATTTTGTCTCCTGCATATATTTCTTCAGAAAGTTCTTGTTCATATTTGTCGAAACATAGTGCGAATTTCATTAATCTTTTGCAGTCAGTTTTCGCCAAAACTGCATTTAGTTTATGTTTATAAATCACTAACCATGATTTGAATTTGCTTTATCTTACATATTTCTTATGAAAAATTAGTAAGCTTTTGTTTATATTTGTCAACCATGGTTTGTATCTTGTGTATGCATTTCTCATGAAAATTGCGATAAGGATTTGTCTATAGATTAGCTATGTTTTGAATTAACTTTATCTTGGGTTTGTATTTCTAATCCAAATTTAAGCAAAGTTTTGTTCTTACAGGTATTTCTGTAGCCCGTTTCGAGTTTGCCTTATGTGGTGTTTTTATTTCTCATCCAAATGATCGTTAGTGTTTGTTTATATTCCTCTAACCATCCTGTGAATTTTCTTTATCTAACGTGTATTTTCTCATCAAAGTATCAGTGTGTATTTTGATTTTGTCTCTCTAACCATATTTTGAATTTGCTTTAATATGTGTATGCATTTCTCATAAATATATTGTAGTATATATATTGTAGTAAGGGTCTGCTTATAAGTCACTAACCATGATTTGAATTTGCTTTATCTCGTGAATGTATTTCTAATGAAAATTGCAGTAAGTCTTTGCATATATTTCTCTAATCATGCATTGAATTTGCTTTGTCTCGGGTAAATATTTCTGATGAAAATTACACCATTTTTTTTTTTTTTTTTTTATCTAATTGTTAACCATCCTTTGACTTTGATTTGTCTCGTGTATGTGTTTCTCATGAAAAATTCAGAGTTTTTGTTTATATTTCTCTAACCATGCTTTGAATATGGTTTATGTTTTGGGTAATTTCTTTTCAAAACTTCAGTGAGTTTTTGTTTATATTTCACTAATCATGCTTAGAACTTGCTTTATCTCAGTGTATGTTTCCCATCCAAATCATAATTTGATTTTGCTTTCATTTGTCTGACCATGCATTGTATTAGCTTTACCTCATAATTCTAATCGAAATTTAGTAGGTTTTTGTTCATATCTCTTCAACAATGCATTGAAATTGCTATATCTTGTATATGTATATCTCTTGAAAATTTCAGTACCGGTAAGTTTTTGTTTATATTTGTCTAACCCTGGTTTGAATTTTATCTTTCGCAGGTGTTTCTCGTTAAAAGTTCCGTTAGTTTTTCTTTTCATATTTCTCTTATGCTTTGCATTTGCTGTATGTCATTTATGTACTTGTCTTGAAAATTTGAGTAAATTTTTGTATATATTTGTCTAACCATGCTTTGTCTGCATTAACTATTTCCTTGATTGTGTTAGTATTTGTTTATCCAACCATGTTTGGTTTCTTGTAGTATTTTTTTCATGTTTTTCTGGAGACGTTTTTATGTGCAGTGCTGTCAACACACATGTAGCCCAGTAATAGGTCAGCAATAATATTCCCGATATGTTCAGGTGTATAAGAGAAAGATATAGGGCCTTATGCTTGTTCTGTGGCAATTATTTGTAGGTTTGTTTGTATTGGTGTTACACACCGTTTAAACAGAGCTCTAATATCCTATTAGAGCACCAGAGTTTTTTACCGCTTTTATCCATTGGTTTTAACACTCGCCATGTAGGTCCCTTGAAGAAAGCTTTTGTAAGATAGCTGAACAAAACAAAGATTAAAATATTTTATGATAATAAAAGAGTGCTCTAAGGTTTTACCACTTTTATCCATTGGTTTTAAAACTCACCAGGGAGTCAATTGACAAACGTTTTTTTTAAAATAGCTGAACAAAACAAGAATAAAATCATTTGACCTTAATAAAAGAGCAGTCTGAATTTTTACCGCTTTTAACCGTTGGTTTTAACTCACCAGGGACTTCACTCACAAGGAAGGTTTCCTAAACAAAGGTTTTTAAAATAGCTGAAAAAAAAACAGGATAGAAATATTTTATTCTAATAAAAGAGAACACATTTTTATCCATTGTTTTTGACAGTCAATAGGAAAGTCCCTTGAGAAATGTTTTAAAATAGCTGAATACAACAATGACAAAAATACTTTACCCTTGTAAAAAAGCACCGGAGTTTTTTACTGCTTTTATCCATTGGGTGTAACACTAACCAGGGAGGTACCTTGTTTTTTATTTATTTCTTTTTTTTCTTTTTTTTTTTTTTTTTTTTTTTCAAAGAGCTGAACAAAAAAGGATGAAAATAGTTTATGATAATAAAAGATTACTCGGTGTTTTTACCACTTTTGTCCATTGGTTTAACACACACCGGGGAGGTCCATCGAGAAAGTATTTTTAAATAGCTGTACCAAACAAGGATAAAAATATGTAAAACTAATAAAAGAGTACTCGGAGTATTTACCGCGTTGAACTATCCATCGGTTTTAAAACACTCACCAGGGAGGTCACTTGAGAAAAGTCTTTTTTTATATTAGCTTAAAAAAAGAAGGATAAAAACTTTTTACCCTAATAAAAAGTGTACTCGGAGTTTTTACCGCTCTTATCCTTTGGTTGTAACAGTCACCAGGGACCTCACTCACCGGGGAGGTCCCTTAAGAAAGGTTTTTAAAATAGCTCTACAAAACCAGGATAGAAATATTTTACCCTAGTAAAAGAGGAGTCGGAGTTTGTAGTTTGGTTTTAACTGTCAACAGGGAGGTCCCTTGAGGAACGTTTTAAAAAAGCAGAATATAACAATGATAAAAATAGTTTACCCTAATTAAAGAGCACCGGAGTTTTTTACCACTTTTATCCCTTGATTTTAACACTCATCAGGGAGGTACCTTGAGAATTTTTTTTAAGATAACTGAACAAAACAAGGATGGATATATTTTATGATAATAAAAGAGTACTCGGAGGGTTTTTTTTTTTTTTTTTTTTTTTTTTTTTTTTTTTTTTTTTTTTTTTGAAAAATTTCGATCCATTGGTTTTAACACTCACCAGGGAGATCCCTCGAGAAAGTTTTTTTTTTTTTTTTTTTAATAGCGGTACAAAAACAGGATGAAAAAATTAATAAACCCTAATAAAAGAGTACTCGGAGGTTTTACAGCTTCTATCCGTTGGTTTTAACACTCACCAGGGAGGCCACTTGAGAAAGGCTTTTTTAAAATAGCTGAACAAAATAAGGATGAAAACATTTTACCCTAATAAAAGAGCACTCGGAGTTTTCCCGCTTTTATCTGTTGGTTTTAAGGGACCTCCATGCAGGGAGGTCCCATGAGAAACGTTCTAAAAATAGCCGAACAAACCCAGGATAGAAATATTTTACCGTGATGAAAGAGCACTCGGAGTTTTTACCGTTTTTATCGATTGCTCTTAATAGTCCACAGAGGAAGTCCCTTGAGAAAGGTTTTAAAATAGCTGAATATAACAATTATAAAAATATTTTACCCTAATAAAAGAGCACCGGAGTTTTTTACCGCTTTTATCTTTGGTTTTAACACTCACCAGGGAGGTCCCTTGAGAAAGGTTCTTAATATAGCTGAATAAAACCAGGATGAAATATTATTTATGATAATAAAAGTAGTCGTAGTTTTTACAACGTTTATCCATCGGTTTTAACGTTCATCGGGGAGTTCACTCGAGAAGGATTTTTTTAAACAACTGTACAAAACAAGGATACAGATATTTTAACATAATGAAAGAGTACTCGGAGTTTTTACCGCTTCTATTCATTGGTTTTAACACTCATCAGGGAGGTCACTTGAGAAAGGCTTTTTTAAAATAGCTGAACAAAACCAGGATAGAAATATTTTACCGTCAAAAAAGAGCACTCGCAGTTTTTATTGTTTTCTCCATTGTTTTCAACAGTTCTAAGGGAAGTCCCTTGAGAAAGGTATTAATACAGCTGAATATACAGAATAATTAAAATATTTTATCCTAATGAAAAAGCGCCAGAGTTTTTTTACAGCTTTTTTTCCCATTGGTTTTAACACTCACCAGGAAGGTCCCTCGAGAAAGTTAATTTTGAATAGCTGTACAAGACAAGGATAAGGATAAAAATATTTTACCCTAATAAAAGAATACTCGGAGCTTTTACCGCTTCTCTCCATTGGTTTAAACACTCAGTAGGAAGGTCAATTGAGAAAGGTTTTTAAAATAGCTGAACAAAACAACCAGGGAGGTCTCTTGAGAAAGGTTTTTAAAATAGCTTAACATAACCAGGATAGAAATATTTTTACCGTAATAAAAGGGCACTTGGAGATTTTTACCGTTTTTATCGATTGGTTTTAACAGTCAACAGGGAAGTCCTTGAGAAAAGTTTTAATATAGCTGAATACAGCAATGATAAAAAAATTTTACCCTAATAAAAGAACACCGGATTTTTTTACCTCTTTTATCGATTGGTATCAACGGTCAACAAAGACGTTCCATGAGAAAGGTTTTAAAATAGCTGAATATAACAATGATAAATAAAATATTTTACCAGAATAAAAGAGCACCGAAGTTTTTTTACCGCTTTTATCAATTGGTTTTAACATTCAACAGGGAGGTCTCTTGAGAAAGGTTTTTAACATATCTAAATAAAACAAGGATGAATATATTTATTTTGAAAGTAGAAGAGCACTCGGAGTTTTTACCACTTTTATCCATTGATTTTTACACTCGCCGGCGATGTCCATCAAGAAGTTTTTTTCAATAGCTGAACAAAACAAGGATACAAATATTTTACCCTAATACTCGGAGTTTTTACCGATTCTATCTATTGGTTTTAACACTCACCAGGGAGGTCATTTGAGAAAGGTTTTATTTAGAATAGCTGGTCAAAACAAAGATAAAAATATTTTACCCTAATTAAAGAGTACTCGGAGTTTTTACCGCTTTTGTCCAGTGGTTTAAGCAAATAGCAGGGAGGTCATTTGAGAAAGTTTTTTTCCCTTTTTAAAATAGCTTTACAAAACCGGTATAAAATATTTCACCGGAATAAAAGAGCACCGAAGTTTTTTACCGCTTTTATCAATATCAGTTGGTTTTAACATTCAACAGGGAGGTCCCTCGAGAAAGGGCTTTTTTAGACATAGGTGAACAAAACAAGGATGAAAATATTTTTATGATAATAAAAGATTACTCGAACTGTTTACTACTTTTATCCATTGGTTTTTACAGTCACAAGGAAGTTCCATGAGAAAGGTTTTAAAATAGCTGAATATAACAATGATGAAATATTTTATCAGAATAAAAGAGCACCGGAGATTTTTACCGCTAAAATAGCTGAACAAAACAAGGATAAAAACATTGTACCCTAATAAAAGTGTACTCGTAGTTTTTACCGCCTGTATCTATTGATTTTTAACACTCACCAGGAACCTCATTCACCAGGAAGCTCCCTTGAAAAAGAATTTTAAAACAGTTGATCAAAACAAGGATAGAAATATTTAACCGTAATAACAGAGCATACAGTTTTTACCGTTTTTATCCATTGTTTTTAACTGTCAACAGGGAAGTCGCTTGAGAAAGGTTTTAAAATAGCTGAATAAAAAAAAGATAAAAAATATTTTACCCGAATAAAAGAACACCGAGTTTTTTACCACTTTTATGTACACTCACAAGGGAGGTCCCTTGAGAAGGTTTTTTTTTTTTTTTTTTCTTTTCTTTTATTTAAAGCTGTACAAAACAAGGATGAAAATGTTTAATTCACCAGGGAGGTCCCTCGAGAAAGAATTTTTTAAATAGCTTACAAAACAAGGATAAAAATATTTTACCCTAATAAAAGAGTACTCGGATTTTTTAAGGTTTTTAAGGTTCATAAAATAACTGAACAAAACATGGATAAAAATATTTTACCTATTAAAAGAGCACTCAGAGTTTTTACCGTTTTTATCCTTTGGTTTTCACAGTCATCACGGAAGTCCCTTGAGAAAGGTTTTAAAATAGATGAATATAACAACGATAGAAATATTTTCCCAATATAAAAGAGCACCGGAGTTTTACATTTTTTATCCATTGGTTTTAACACTCACCATGGAGGTCCCGTTAGAATTTTTTTTTTTTTTTTTTTTTTTTTTCTTCTTTTTTTTTTTTATCTTGGAATAGCTGGAAAAAAAAAAACAAGGATGAAAATATTATATAATAATAAAAGAGCACTCGGAGTTTTTTACCACTTTTATCCATTGGTTTTTACACTCACAAGGGAGGTCCGTCGTGAATTTTTTTTAAGATAGCTGTACAAAACAAGGATACAAATGTTTTACCCTAATAAAAGAGTACTTGGGAGTTTTAACAGCTTCTATACATTTGTTTAAACACTCAACAGGGAAGTCAGTTGAGAAAGGCTTTTATTTTTCACTTGTTTTAAATAGCAGAAAAAAACACGAAAAAACACATTTTACCTCAATAAAAGAGCACTCCGAATTTTTACCGCTGTCATCCATTAGTTTTAACAGTCACCAGGGATCTCACCAGGGAAATCCCTCGAGAATCTTTTTTGAAATACCTGTACAAAACAAGGATAAAAATAGTTTACCCTTATAAAAGTTTTTTACCGTTTTTATCCTTTGGTTTTAACACTCACAAGGGATGTCCCTTGAGAAGGTCTTTTTATAGCAGAACAAAAGAAGGATGAAGATATGTTATGATAATAAAAGGATACTAGGAGTTTTTACCACTTTGATCCATTGGTTTTAACACTCACTAGGGAGGTCCTTCGAAAAGGTGTTGTTTTTTTTTAATAGGTGTACGAAACAAGGATACAAATTTTTACCCTAACAAAAGAGTACTCGGGAGTTTTTATCGCTTCTATACATTGGTTTTAACACTCAACAGGTATGTCACTTGTGACAGGTTTTTCAAAATAGCTGAACAGCACACGGATAAAAACATTTTACCTCAATAAAAAATTACTCGGAATTTTTATCGCTTTTACCCATTGATTTTAACACTCACCAGGGACCTCACTCACCAGGGAGGTCCCTCGAGAAAGGTTTTTAAAATAGATGCACAAAACATAGATAGAAATATTTTACCGTTATAAAAGAGCACTCAGAGTTTTTTCCGTTTTTATCCATTATTTTTAACAGTCTACAGGAAAGTCCATTGAGAAAGGTATAAATTAGCTGAATAAAACAATTATAAAAATATATTACCCCAAGGAAAGAGCACCAAAGTTTTTACCAAAGTTTTTCAAGGGTTTTAACACTCCCCAGTGAGGTCCCTAGAGGTTTTTTGTCTTTTTTTTAAAAAGCTGAACAAAACAAAGATGAAAATGGTTAATGACAATAAAAGGGCACTCGGAGTTTTTACCACTTTTATCCATTGGTTTTAACATTCACTAGGGAGGTCCCTCGAGAAAGATTTTTTTAAATAGCTGTACAAACCAAGGATAAAGATTTTTACCCTAAAAAAAGAGTATTCGGAGGTTTTAAGGTTTTTAAGGATTTCAGAATACCTTAACAAAATCTGGATAAAAATATTTTACCCTAGTAAAAGAGCACTGGGAGTTTTTACCGTTTTTATCCTTTGGTTTTAACAGTCAGCAGGGACCTCACTCACCAGGGTAGTCCCTCGAAAATCTTTTTTTTTTTTTAATAGCTGTATAAAACAAGGATAAAAATATTTTACCATTATAAAAGTTTTGTTTCCGTTTTTATCCATTAGTTTTATTACTCACAAGGGAGGTTTTAAATAGCTGAATATAACAATTATTAAATATTTTACCCTAATAAAAGAAACCAAGTTTTCCCGTATTATCCATTGGTTTTAACACTCACCAGGGAAGTCCCATCACAGGGATTTTTTTTAATAGCTGAACAAAACAAGGAGGAAATGTTTAATGACAATAAAATAGTCCTCGGAGTTTTTAAAACTTTTATCCATTCTTTTTAACATTCACAAGGGAGGTCCCTCAGAAAGATTGTTTTTATAAATAGCTGTACAAAACAAGGATAAAAATATTTTATCCTAATAAAAGAGTATTCGAAGTTTTTAAGGTTTTTAAGGTTTTTAAAATAGCTGAACAAAACCTGGATGTAAAATTTTTTTACCCTAGTGAAAGAGCACTCGGAGTTTTTACCGTTGTTTATCCTTTGGTTTTAACAGTCAGCAGGGACCTCACTCAGCAGGGAAGTCCCTCGAGAATCTTTTCTTTAAATAGCTGTTCAAAACAAGGATAAACATATTTTACCTTTATAAAAGTTTTTACAGTTTGTATCCATTGATTTTAGCACTCACAAGGGAGGTCCCTTGAGAAGGATTTTTTTTCTGAATGGCAAGACAAAAGAAGGGTGAAAATATTTTATGATAATAAAAGGGTACTCGGAGTTTTTACCACTTTTATCCATTGGTTTTAACACCCACAAGGGAGGTCCTTCGAAAAAAGTTTTTTTTAAATAGCTGTGCAAAACAAGGATACATTTTTTTTTACCCTAATAAAGAGTACTCGCGAGTTTTTACCGCTTCTATACATTGGTTTTAACACTCAACAGGGAGGTCAATTGAGAAAGGTTTTATTTTGTAAATAGCTGAACAGAACACGGATAAAAACATTTTACCGTAATAAAAGATTACTCAGAGCGTTTACTGCTTTTATCCATTGGTTTTAACATTCACCAGGGAGGTCCCCCGAGAAATATTTTTAAAATAGCTGTACAAAACAAGGATAAAACTATTTTACCCTAGTGAAAGAGTACTCGGAGTTTTTAAGGTTTTAAAGGTTTTTTTTTTTTTTTTAAATAGCTTAACAAAACCTTGATAAAATATTTTTTCCCTAGTAAAAGAGCACTTGGAGTTTTTACCATTTTTATCCTTTGGTTTTAGCAGCCAGCACTGAAGTCCCTTGATAAAGGTTTTAAAATAGCTGAATATAACAAGGATAAAAATATTTTACCTTTATGAAAAGTGCACCAGAGATTTACCTCTTTTATCCATTGGTTTTAACACTCACTAGGAGGTTTTTTTTTAATAGGTGTACGAAACAAGGATACAAATTTTTACCCTAATAAAAGAGTACTCGGGAGTTTTTATCGCTTCTATACATTGGGTTTAACACTCAACAGGAATGTCAGTTGTGACAGGTTTTTCAAAATAGCTGAACAGCACACGGATAAAAATATTTTACCTCAATAAAAGATTACTCGGACTTTTCATCGCTTTTACTCATTGATTTTAACACTCACCAGGGAGGTCCCTCGAGAAAGGTTTTTAAAATAGGTGCACAAAACATAGATAGAAATATTTTACCCTTATAAAAGAACACTCGGAGTTTTTACCGTTTTTATCCATTATTTTTAACAGTCTACAGGAAAGTCCATTTAGAAAGGTATAAAATAGCTGCATCAAACAATTATAAAAATATATTACTCCAAGGAAAGAGCACCCAAGTTTTTACCGAAGCTTTTCAATGGTTTTAACACTCACCAGCGAGGTCCCTGGAGAAGGTTTTTTTTTTTTTTTTTTTTTTCTTTTTTTTTTTTTTTTTTTTTTTTTTTAATAGCTGAAAAAAAAAAGGATGAAAATGGTTAATGACAATAAAAGAGTACTCGGAGTTTTTACTACTTTTATCCATTCTCTTTAACATTCACCGGGGAGGACCTTCAAAAAGATTGGGTTTTTTTTTTTTTTTTAAATAGCTGTACAAAACAAAGATAAAGATATTTTACCTAATAAAAGAGTACTCTAAGTTTTAAGGTTTTTAAGGTTTTTAAATAGCGGAACAAAACCTGGATAAAACTCTATATCCCAGTAAAAGAGCACTCGGAGTTTTTACCGTTTTTATCCTTTGGTTTTAACATTCAGCAGGGAAGTCCCTTGAGAAAGAATTTAAAAAAGCTGAATATATATAAAACAAAAATAGAAATATTTTACCATAATAAAAGAGCACTGAAGTTTTACCTCTTTTATCCATTGCTTTTGAAATTCACCAGGGAGGTCCTTTGAGAAAGGGTTTTTTTTTTCTAGAATAGCTGAAAAAAAAACAAAGATGAAAATATTTTATGATAATGAAATAGCACTCGGAGTTTTTACCACTTTTATCCATTGTTTTTACACTCACTAGGGAGGTCCGCCGAGTTTTTTTTTTTAAATAGATGCACAAAACAAGGATACAGATATTTTATGTTAATAAAAGAGTACTCGGGAGTTTTTACCGCTTTTACCCATTTGTTCAAACACTCAGCAGGGAGGTCAATTGAGAATTTTTTTTATAGCTTTACAAATTACAAATGAATATATTTTACCTCTATAAGACAGGACTCGTAGTTTTTAGCGCTTTTATCCATTGGTTTTAACACTCACAAGGGACCTCACTCACCAGGGAAGTCCTTCGAGAATCGTTTTTTTTTTTTTTTTTTTAAATAGCTGTACAGAACAAGGATAAAAATATTTTACCCTTATAAAAGTTTTTTTACCGTTTTTATCCATTAGTTTAAACACTCACAAGGGAGGTCCCTTGAGAAGATTTTTTTTTCCCTGAATAGCAGAACAAAAGAAGGGTGAAAATATTCTGTGATAATAAAAGGGTACTCGTAGTTTTTACCACGTTTATCCATTGGGTTTAACACTCACTAGGGAGGTCCCTCAAAAAATGATTTTTTTTTTTTTTTTTATATAGCTGTGCAAAACAAGGATAAAAATTTTTTACCCACATAAAAGAGTAATCGGGAATTTTTACCGCTTCTATATATTGGTTTTAACAATCAACAAGGAGGTCAATTGAGAAAGGTTGTTTTTTTTTTTTTTTTTGTTGTTTTTTTGTTTTTTTTGTAAATAGCTGAACCGAACACGGATAAAAACATTTTACCTAAACAAAAGATTACTCAGAGATTTTACTGCTTTTATCCATTGGTTTTAACACTCACCAGGAACCTCACTCACCAGGGAGATCCCTTGAGAAAGGTTTTAAAAATAGCTGAACAAAACATAGATGGAAATGTTTTACCTTTATAAAAGAGCGCTCGGAGTTTTTACCGTTTTTATCCATAATCTTTTAACGTCAACAGGAAAGTCCCTTGAGAAAGGTTTTAAATAGCTGAATATAACAATTATTAAATACTTTCCCCTAATAAAAGAACACCAAAGTTTTTTCCGTATTATCCATTGGTTTTAACACTCACCAGGGAAGTCCCTTGAGAAGGTTTGTTTTTTTTTTTTTTTTTTTTTTAATAGCTGAAAAAAAACAAGGAGGAAATGTTTAATGACAATGAAAGAGTACTCCGAGTTTTTACAACTCTTATCCATTCTTTTTAACATTTACAAGGCAGATCCCTCAAATAGCTGTCCAAAACAAGGATGAAAATATTTTATCCTGATAAAAGAGTATTCGGAGTTTTTGAGGTTTTTAAGGATTTTAAAATAGCTTAACAAAACCTGGATAAAATATTTTTACCCTAGTAAAAGAGCACTCGGAGTTTTTACCGTTTTGTTCTCCTGTGGTTTTAACAGTCAGCAGGGACCTCACTCAGCAGGGAAGTCCCTCGAGAATCTTTTCTTTAAATAGCTGTTCAAAACAAGGATAAACATATTTTACCTTTATCAAAGTTTTTACCGTCTTTATCCATTGGTTTTAACACTCACAAGGGAGATCCCTTGAGAAGGATTTTTTTCTGAATGGCAAGACAAAAGAAGGGTGAAAATATTTTATAACAATAAAAGGGTACTCGGAGTTTTTACCACTTTTATCCAATGGTTTTAACACTCACTAGGGAGGTCCCTCGAAAAAAAAAATTTTTTTTTTAAATAGCTGTGCAAAACAAGGATACATTTTTTTCACCCTAATAAAGAGTACTCGGGAGTTTTTACCGCTTCTATACATTGGTTTTAACACTCAACAGGGAGGTCAACTGAGAAAGGTTTTTATTTTGTAAATAGCTGAACAGAACACGGATAAAAACATTTTACCGTAATAAAAGATTTCTCAGAGTTTTTACTGCTTTTATCCATTGGTTTTAACATTCACCAGGTAGGTCCCCCGAGAAAGATTTTTTTAAATAGCTGTACAAAATAAGGATAAAACTTTTTTACTCTAATAAAAGAGTACTCGGAGTTTTTAAAGTTTTAAAGGTTTTTTTTTTAAAATAGCTTAACAAAACCTGGATAAAAATATTTTACCCTAGTAAAAGAGCACTCGGAGTTTTTACCATTTTTATCCTTTTGTTTTAAACAGCCAGCAGGGAAGTCCCTTGAGAAAGGTTTTAAAATAGCTGAATATAACAAGGATAACAATATTTTACCTTTCTAAAAGTGCACCGGAGTTTTACCTCTGTTATCCATTGGTTTTAACACTCACTAGGGAGGTCCTTCGAAAAAGATTTTTTTTAATAGGTGTGCGAAACAAGGATACAAATATTTACCCTAAGAGTACTCGGGAGTTTTTATCGCTTCTATACATTGGTTTTTAACACTCAACAGGGATGTCAGTTGTGACAGGTTTTTCAAAATAGCTGAACAGCACACGGATAAAAACATTTTACCTCAATAAAAGATTACTCGGAGTTTTCATCGCTTTTACCCATTGATTTTAACATTCACCAGGGACCTCACTCACCAGGGAGGTCCCTCGAGAAAGGTTTTTAAAATAGGTGCACAAAACATAGATAGAAATATTTTACCGATATAAACGAGAACTCGGAGTTTTTACCGTTTTTATCCATTATTTTTAACAGTCTACAGGAAAGTCCATTTAGAAAGGATAGCTGAATCAAACAATTATAAAAATATATTACCCCAAGGAAAGAGCACCAAAGTTTTTACCGAAGCTTTTCAATGGTTTTAACACTCACCAGCGAGGTCCCTGGAGAAGGTTTTTTTTTTGTTTTGTTTTGTTTTGTTTTTATTTTTTATTTAATATCGCAGAAAGATTTTTTTTTTTTTTTTTTTTTTTTTTCAATAGCTGTACAAAACAAGGATAAAAATATTTTACCCTAATAAAAGATTACTCGAAGTTTCAACGTTTTTAAGGTTTTTAAAATAGGTGAACAAAACCGGAATAAAACTTTTTATCCCAGGAAAAGAGCACTCAGAGTTTTTACCGTTTTTATCCTTTGGTTTTAACATTCAGCAGGGAAGTCCCCTGAGAAAGAATTTAAAATAGCTGAATTGTAAAAACAAAAAACAAAAAAAATAGAAATATTTTACGATAATAAAAGAGCACAGAAGTTTTACCTCTTTCATCCATTGCTTTTGAAACTCACCAGGGAGGTCCTTTGAGAATGTTTTTTTTTTTTTCTAGAATAGCTGAAAAAAAAAACAAAGATGAAAATATTTTATGATAATAAAAGAGCAGTCGGAGTTTTTACCACTTTTATCCATTGTTTTTACACTCACTAGGGAGGTCCGCCGAGATTTTTTCTTTTTTTAAATAGATGCACAAAACAAGGATACAGATATTTTATGTTAATAAAAGAGTACTCGGGAGTTTTTACCGCTTTTACCCATTTGTTTAAACACTCAGCAGGGAGGTCAAATGAGAATTTTTTTTATAGCTTTACAAATTACAAATGAATATATTTAACCTCTATAAAACAGGACTCGTAGTTTTTACCGCTTTTATCCATTGGTTTTAACACTCACAAGGGACCTCACTCACCAGGGAAGTCCTTCGAGAATCGTTTTTTTTTTTTTTTTTTTTTTAAATAGCTGTACAGAACAAGGATAAAAATATTTTACCCTTATAAAAGTCTTTTACCGTTTTTATCCATTAGTTTAAACACTCACAAGGGAGGTCCCTTGAGAAGATTTTTTTTTCCTGAATAGCAGAACAAAAGAAGGGTGAAAATATTCTATGATAATAAAAGGGTACTCGTAGTTTTTACCACGTTTATCCATTGGGTTTAACACTCACTAGGGAGGTCCCTCGAAAAATGATTTTTTTTTTTAAATAGCTGTGCAAAGCAAGGATAAAAATTTTTTACCCACATAAAAGAGTAATCGGGACTTTTTACCGCTTCTATATACTGGTTTTAACAATCAACTAGGAGGTCAATTGAGAAAGGTTTTTTTTTTTTTTTTTTTTTTTTTTTTTTTTTTTTTTGTAAATAGCTGAACCGAACACGGATAAAAACATTTCACCTAAACAAAAGATTACTCGGAGATTTTACTGCTTTTATCCATTGGTTTTAACACTCACCAAGGATCTCACTCACCAGGGAGATTCCTTGAGAAATGTTTTGAAAATAGCAGAACAAAACATAGATGGTTTATCCATATTTTTTTACCGTCCACAGGAAAGTCCCTTGAGAAAGGTTTTAAATAGCTGAATATAACAATTATTAAATATTTCCCCTAATAAAAGAACAAAGTTTTTTCCGTATTATCCATTGGTTTTAACACTCACCAGGGAAGTCCCTTGAGAAGGTTTTTTCTTTTTTTTTAGCTGAAAAAAACAAGGAGGAAATGTTTAATGACAATGAAAGAGTACTCCGAGTTTTTACAACTCTTATCCATTCTTTTTAACATTTACAAGGAGGTCCCTCAAATAGCTGTACAAAACAGGGATAAAAACATTTTATCCTGATAAAAGAGTATTTGGAGTTTTTGAGGTTTTTAAGGTTTTTAAAATAGCTTAACAAAACCTGGAAAAAATATTTTTACCCTAGTAAAAGAGCACTCGGAATTTTTACCGTTTTTTCTCCTGTGGTTTTAACAGTCAGCAGGGACCTCACTCAGCAGGGAAGTCCCTCGAGAATCTTTTCTTTAAATAGCAGTTCAAAACAAGGATAAACATATTTTACCTTTATCAAAGTTTTTACCGTCTTTATCCATTAGTTTTAACACTCACAAGGGAGGTCCCTTGAGAAGGATTTTTTTCTGAATGGCAAGACAAAAGAAGGGTGAAAATATTTTATAACAATAAAAGGGTACTCGGAGTTTTTACCACTTTTATCCAATGGTTTTAACATTCACTAGGGAGGTCCCTCGAAAAAAGTTGTTTTTTTTTAAATAGCTGTGCAAAACAAGGATACATTTTTTTCACCCTAATAAAGAGTACTCGGGAGTTTTTACCGCTTCTGTACATTGGTTTTAACACTCAACAGGGAGGTCAACTGAGAAAGGTTTTTATTTTGTAAATAGCTGAACAGAACACGGATAAAAACATTTTACCGTAATAAAAGATTTCTCAGAGTTTTTACTGCTTTTATCCATTGGTTTTAACATTCACCAGGTAGGTCTCCCGAGAAAGATTCTTTTAAATAGCTGTACAAAACAAGGATAAAACTTTTTTACTCTAATAAAAGAGTACTCGGAGTTTTTAAGGTTTTAAAGGTTTTTTTTTTTTTTTTTTTTTTTTTTTTAAATAGCTTAACAAAACCTGGATAGAAATGTTTTACCCTAGTAAAAGAGCACTCGGAGTTTTTACCATTTTTATCCTTTTGTTTTAAACAGCCAGCAGGGAAGTCCCTTGAGAAAGGTTTTAAAATAGCTGAATATAACAAGGATAACAATATTTTACCTTTCTAAAAGTGCACCGGAGTTTTACCTCTTTTATCCATTGGTTTTAACACTCACTAGGGAGGTCCTTTGAAAAAGATTTTTTTTTAATAGGTGTGCGAAACAAGGATACAAATTTTTACCCTTAGAGTACTCGGGAGTTTTTATCACTTCTATTCATTGGTTTTAACACTCAACAGGGATGTCAGTTGTGACAGGTTTTTCAAAATAGCTGAACAGCACACGGATAAAAACATTTTACCTCAATAAAAGATTACTCGGAGTTTTCATCGCCTTTACCCATTGAATTTAGCATTCACCAGGGACCTCACTCACCAGGGAGGTCCCTCGAGAAAGGTTTTTAAAATAGGTGCACAAAACATAGATAGAAATATTTAAACGTTATAAACGAGCACTCAGAGTTTTTACCGTTTTTATCCATTATTTTTAACAGTCTACAGGAAAGTCCATTTAGAAAGGATAGCTGAATCAAACAATTATAAAAATATATTACCCCAAGGAAAGAGCACCAAAGTTTTTACCGAAGCTTTTCAATGGTTTTAACACTCACCAGCGAGGTCTGTGGAGAAGGTTTTTCTTCTTTTTTTTTTTTTTTTTTTTTTTTAATAGCTCAGAAAGATTTTTTTTTTTTTTTTTTTTTTTCAATAGCTGTACAAAACAAGGATAAAAATATTTTACCCTAATAAAAGAGTACTCGAAGTTTTAAGGTTTTTAAGGTTTTTAAAATAGCTGAACAAAACCTGAATAAAACTTTTTATCCCAGTAAAAGAGCACTCAGAGTTTTTACCGTTTTTATCCTTTGGTTTTAACATTCAGCAGGGAAGTCCCCTGAGAAAGAATTTAAAATAGCTGAATTGTAAAAAAAAAAATAGAAATATTTTACCATAATAAAAGAGCACTGAAGGTTTACCTCTTTTACCCATTGCTTTTGAAACTCACCAGGGAGGTCCTTTGAGAAAGGTTTTTGTTTTTTTTTTCTAGGATGGCTGAAAAAAAACAAAGATGAAAATATTTTATGATAATAAAAGAGCACTCGGAGTTTTTACCACTTTTATCCATTGTTTTTACACTCACTAGGGAGGTCCGCCGAGATGTTTTTTTTTTTTTTTTTTTTAAATCAATAGATGCACAAAACAAGGATACAGATATTTTATGTTAATAAAAGAGTACTCGGGAGTTTTTACTGCTTTTACCCATTTGTTTAAACACTCAGCAGGGAGGTCAATTGCGAATTTTTTTTATAGCTTTACAAATTACAAATGAATATATTTTACCTATATAAAACTGGACTCGTAGTTTTTACCGCTTTTATCCATTGGTTTTAACACTCAGAATGGACCTCACTCACCAGGGAAGTCCTTCGAGAATCGTTTTTTTTTTTTTTTTTAATAGCTGTACAGAACAAGGATAAAAATATTTTACCCTTATAAAAGTCTTTTACCGTTTTTATCCATTAGTTTAAACACTCACAAGGGAGGTCCCTTGAGAAGATTTTTTTTTTCCTGAATAGCAGAACAAAAGAAGGGTGAAAATATTTTATGATAATAAAAGGGTACTCGTAGTTTTTACCACGTTTATCCATTGGGTTTAACACTCACTAGGGAGGTCCCTCGAAAAATGATTTTTTTTAAATAGCTGTGCAAAACAAGGATAAAAATTTTTTACCCACATAAAAGAGTAATCGGGACTTTTTACCGCTTCTATATATTGGTTTTAACAATCAACAAGGAGGTCAATTGAGAAAGTTTTTTTTTTTTTTTTTTTTTTTTTTTGTAAATAGCTGAACCGAACACGGATGAAAACATTTTACCTAAACAAAAGATTACTCAGAGATTTTACTGCTTTTATCCATTGGTTTTAACACTCACCAAGGATCTCACTCACCAGGGAGATCCCTTGAGAAATGTTTTAAAAATAGCAGAACAAAACATAGATGGTTTATCTATATTTTTTTACCGTCCACAGGAAAGTCCCTTGAGAAAGGTTTTAAATAGCTGAATATAACAATTATTAAATATTTTCCCCTAATAAAAGAACACCAAAGTTTTTTCCGTATTATCCATTGGTTTTAACACTCACCAGGGAAGTCCCTTGAGAAGGTTTTTTTTTTTTTTTTTTAATAGCTGAAAAAAAACAAGGAGGAAATATTTAATGACAATGAAAGAGTACTCCGAGTTTTTACAACTCTTATCCATTCTTTTTAACATTTACAAGGCAGATCCCTCAAATAGCTGTCCAAAACGAGGATGAAAAGATTTTATCCTGATAAAAGAGTATTCGGAGTTTTTGAGGTTTTTAAGGATTTTAAAATAGCTTAACAAAACCTGGATAAAATATTTTTACCCTAGTAAAAGAGCACTCGGAGTTTTTACCGTTTTGTTCTCCTGTGGTTTTAACAGTCAGCAGGGACCTCACTCAGCAGGGAAGTCCCTCGAGAATCTTTTCTTTAAATAGCTGTTCAAAACAAGGATAAACATATTTTACCTTTATCAAAGTTTTTACCGTCTTTATCCATTGGTTTTAACACTCACAAGGGAGATCCCTTGAGAAGGATTTTTTTCTGAATGGCAAGACAAAAGAAGGGTGAAAATATTTTATAACAATAAAAGGGTACTCGGAGTTTTTACCACTTTTATCCAATGGTTTTAACACTCACTAGGGAGGTCCCTCGAAAAAAAAATTTTTTTTTTTTTAAATAGCTGTGCAAAACAAGGATACATTTTTTTCACCCTAATAAAGAGTACTCGGGAGTTTTTACCGCTTCTATACATTGGTTTTAACACTCAACAGGGAGGTCAACTGAGAAAGGTTTTTATTTTGTAAATAGCTGAACAGAACACGGATAAAAACATTTTACCGTAATAAAAGATTTCTCAGAGTTTTTACTGCTTTTATCTATTGGTTTTAACATTCACCAGGTAGGTCTCCCGAGAAAGATTCTTTTAAATAGCTGTACAAAATAAGGATAAAACTTTTTTACTCTAATAAAAGAGTACTCGGAGTTTTTAAAGTTTTAAAGGTTTTTTTTTTAAAATAGCTTAACAAAACCTGGATAAAAATATTTTACCCTAGTAAAAGAGCACTCGGAGTTTTTACCATTTTTATCCTTTTGTTTTAAACAGCCAGCAGGGAAGTCCCTTGAGAAAGGTTTTAAAATAGCTGAATATAACAAGGATAACAATATTTTACCTTTCTAAAAGTGCACCGGAGTTTTACCTCTTTTATCCATTGGTTTTAACACTCACTAGGGAGGTCCTTCGAAAAAGATTTTTTTTAATAGGTGTGCGAAACAAGGATACAAATATTTACCCTAAGAGTACTCGGGAGTTTTTATCGCTTCTATACATTGGTTTTTAACACTCAACAGGGATGTCAGTTGTGACAGGTTTTTCAAAATAGCTGAACAGCACACGGATAAAAACATTTTACCTCAATAAAAGATTACTCGGAGTTTTCATCGCTTTTACCCATTGATTTTAACATTCACCGGGGACCTCACTCACCAGGGAGGTCCCTCGAGAAAGGTTTTTAAAATAGGTGCACAAAACATAGATAGAAATATTTTACCGATATAAACGAGAACTCGGAGTTTTTACCGTTTTTATCCATTATTTTTAACAGTCTACAGGAAAGTCCATTTAGAAAGGATAGCTGAATCAAACAATTATAAAAATATATTACCCAAAGGAAAGAGCACCAAAGTTTTTACCGAAGCTTTTCAATGGTTTTAACACTCACCAGCGAGGTCCCTGGAGAAGGTTTTTTTTTTTGTTTTGTTTTGTTTTGTTTTTATTTTTTATTTAATATCGCAGAAAGATTTTTTTTTTTTTTTTTTTTTTTTTTTTTTTCAATAGCTGTACAAAACAAGGATAAAAATATTTTACCCTAATAAAAGATTACTCGAAGTTTCAACGTTTTTAAGGTTTTTAAAATAGGTGAACAAAACCGGAATAAAACTTTTTATCCCAGGAAAAGAGCACTCAGAGTTTTTACCGTTTGTATCCTTTGGTTTTAACATTCAGCAGGGAAGTCCCCTAAGAAAGAATTTAAAATAGCTGAATTGTAAAAACAAAAAAAAAAATAGAAATATTTTACCATAATAAAAGAGCACTGAAGTTTTACCTCTTTCATCCATTGCTTTTGAAACTCACCAGGGAGGTCCTTTGAGAATGTTTTTTTTTTTTTTCTAGAATAGCTGAAAAAAAAACAAAGATGAAAATATTTTATGATAATAAAAGAGCAGTCGGAGTTTTTACCACTTTTATCCATTGTTTTTACACTCACTAGGGAGGTCCGCCGAGATTTTTTCTTTTTTTAAATAGATGCACAAAACAAGGATACAGATATTTTATGTTAATAAAAGAGTACTCGGGAGTTTTTACCGCTTTTACCCATTTGTTTAAACACTCAGCAGGGAGGTCAAATGAGAATTTTTTTTATAGCTTTACAAATTACAAATGAATATATTTAACCTCTATAAAACAGGACTCGTAGTTTTTACCGCTTTTATCCATTGGTTTTAACACTCACAAGGGACCTCACTCACCAGGGAAGTCCTTCGAGAATCGTTTTTTTTTTTTTTTTTTTAAATAGCTGTACAGAACAAGGATAAAAATATTTTACCCTTATAAAAGTCTTTTACCGTTTTTATCCATTAGTTTAAACACTCACAAGGGAGGTCCCTTGAGAAGATTTTTTTTTTCCTGAATAGCAGAACAAAAGAAGGGTGAAAATATTCTATGATAATAAAAGGGTACTCGTAGTTTTTACCACGTTTATCCATTGGGTTTAACACTCACTAGGGAGGTCCCTCGAAAAATGATTTTTTTTTAAATAGCTGTGCAAAGCAAGGATAAAAATTTTTTACCCACATAAAAGAGTAATCAGGACTTTTTACCGCTTCTATATACTGGTTTTAACAATCAACTAGGAGGTCAATTAAGAAAGGTTTTTTTTTTTTTTTTTTTTTTTTTTTTTTTTGTAAATAGCTGAACCGAACACGGATAAAAACATTTCACCTAAACAAAAGATTACTCGGAGATTTTACTGCTTTTATCCATTGGTTTTAACACTCACCAAGGATCTCACTCACCAGGGAGATTCCTTGAGAAATGTTTTGAAAATAGCAGAACAAAACATAGATGGTTTATCCATATTTTTTTACCGTCCACAGGAAAGTCCCTTGAGAAAGGTTTTAAATAGCTGAATATAACAATTATTAAATATTTCCCCTAATAAAAGAACAAAGTTTTTTCCGTATTATCCATTGGTTTTAACACTCACCAGGGAAGTCCCTTGAGAAGGTTTTTTCTTTTTTTTTAGCTGAAAAAAACAAGGAGGAAATGTTTAATGACAATGAAAGAGTACTCCGAGTTTTTACAACTCTTATCCATTCTTTTTAACATTTACAAGGAGGTCCCTCAAATAGCTGTACAAAACAGGGATAAAAACATTTTATCCTGATAAAAGAGTATTTGGAGTTTTTGAGGTTTTTAAGGTTTTTAAAATAGCTTAACAAAACCTGGAAAAAATATTTTTACCCTAGTAAAAGAGCACTCGGAATTTTTACCGTTTTTTCTCCTTTGGTTTTAACAGTCAGCAGGGACCTCACTCAGCAGGGAAGTCCCTCGAGAATCTTTTCTTTAAATAGCAGTTCAAAACAAGGATAAACATATTTTACCTTTATCAAAGTTTTTACCGTCTTTATCCATTAGTTTTAACACTCACAAGGGAGATCCCTTGAGAAGGATTTTTTTCTGAATGGCAAGACAAAAGAAGGGTGAAAATATTCTATAACAATAAAAGGGTACTCGGAGTTTTTACCACTTTTATCCAATGGTTTTAACATTCACTAGGGAGGTCCCTCGAAAAAAGTTTTTTTTTTTTTAAATAGCAGTGCAAAACAAGGATACATTTTTTTCACCCTAATAAAGAGTACTCGGGAGTTTTTACCGCTTCTATACATTGGTTTTAACACTCAACAGGGAGGTCAACTGAGAAAGGTTTTTATTTTGTAAATAGCTGAACAGAACACGGATAAAAACATTTTACCGTAATAAAAGATTTCTCAGAGTTTTTACTGCTTTTATCCATTGGTTTTAACATTCACCAGGTAGGTCTCCCGAGAAAGATTCTTTTAAATAGCTGTACAAAACAAGGATAAAACTTTTTTACTCTAATAAAAGAGTACTCGGAGTTTTTAAGGTTTTAAAGGTTTTTTTTTTTTTTTTTTTTTTTTAAATAGCTTAACAAAACCTGGATAGAAATGTTTTACCCTAGTAAAAGAGCACTCGGAGTTTTTACCATTTTTATCCTTTTGTTTTAAACAGCCAGCAGGGAAGTCCCTTGAGAAAGGTTTTAAAATAGCTGAATATAACAAGGATAACAATATTTTACCTTTCTAAAAGTGCACCGGAGTTTTACCTCTTTTATCCATTGGTTTTAACACTCACTAGGGAGGTCCTTTGAAAAAGATTTTTTTTTAATAGGTGTGCGAAACAAGGATACAAATTTTTACCCTAAGAGTACTCGGGAGTTTTTATCGCTTCTATTCATTGGTTTTAACACTCAGCAGGGATGTCAGTTGTGACAGGTTTTTCAAAATAGCTGAACAGCACACGGATAAAAACATTTTACCTCAATAAAAGATTACTCGGAGTTTTCATCGCCTTTACCCATTGAATTTAGCATTCACCAGGGACCTCACTCACCAGGGAGGTCCCTCGAGAAAGGTTTTTAAAATAGGTGCACAAAACATAGATAGAAATATTTAACCGTTATAAACGAGCACTCAGAGTTTTTACCGTTTTTATCCATTATTTTTAACAGTCTACAGGAAAGTCCATTTAGAAAGGATAGCTGAATCAAACAATTATAAAAATATATTACCCCAAGGAAAGAGCACCAAAGTTTTTACCGAAGCTTTTCAATGGTTTTAACACTCACCAGCGAGGTCTCTGGAGAAGGTTTTTCTTCTTTTTTTTTTTTTTTTTTTTTTTTTTTTTTTTTCAATAGCTGTACAAAACAAGGATAAAAATATTTTACCCTAATAAAAGAGTACTCGAAGTTTTAAGGTTTTTAAGGTTTTTAAAATAGCTGAACAAAACCTGAATAAAACTTTTTATCCCAGTAAAAGAGCAGTCAGAGTTTTTACCGTTTTTATCCTTTGGTTTTAACATTCAGCAGGGAAGTCCCCTGAGAAAGAATTTAAAATAGCTGAATTGTAAAAAAAAAAATAGAAATATTTTACCATAATAAAAGAGCACTGAAGTTTTACCTCTTTTATCCATTGCTTTTGAAACTCACCAGGGAGGTCCTTTGAGAAAGGTTTTTTTTTTTTTTTTTCTAGGATGGCTGAAAAAAAACAAAGATGAAAATATTTTATGATAATAAAAGAGCACTCGGAGTTTTTACCACTTTTATCCATTGTTTTTACACTCACTAGGGAGGTCCGCCGAGATTTTTTTTTTTTTTTTTTAAATCAATAGATGCACAAAACAAGGATACAGATATTTTATGTTAATAAAAGAGTACTCGGGAGTTTTTACTGCTTTTACCCATTTGTTTAAACACTCAGCAGGGAGGTCAATTGCGAATTTTTTTTATAGCTTTACAAATTACAAATGAATATATTTTACCTATATAAAACTGGACTCGTAGTTTTTACCGCTTTTATCCATTGGTTTTAACACTCAGAATGGACCTCACTCACCAGGGAAGTCCTTCGAGAATCGTTTTTTTTTTTTTTTTTTTTTAATAGCTGTACAGAACAAGGATAAAAATATTTTACCCTTATAAAAGTCTTTTACCGTTTTTATCCATTAGTTTAAACACTCACAAGGGAGGTCCCTTGAGAAGATTTTTTTTTTCCTGAATAGCAGAACAAAAGAAGGGTGAAAATATTTTATGATAATAAAAGGGTACTCGTAGTTTTTACCACGTTTATCCACTGGGTTTAACACTCACTAGGGAGGTCCCTCAAAAAATGATTTTTTTTAAATAGCTGTGCAAAACAAGGATAAAAATTTTTTACCCACATAAAAGAGTAATCGGGACTTTTTACCGCTTCTATATATTGGTTTTAACAATCAACAAGGAGGTCAATTAAGAAAGTCTTTTTTTTTTTTTTTTTTTTGTAAATAGCTGAACCGAACACGGATGAAAACATTTTACCTAAACAAAAGATTACTCAGAGATTTTACTGCTTTTATCCATTGGTTTTAACACTCACCAAGGATCTCACTCACCAGGGAGATCCCTTGAGAAATGTTTTAAAAATAGCAGAACAAAACATAGATGGTTTATCTATATTTTTTTACCGTCCACAGGAAAGTCCCTTGAGAAAGGTTTTAAATAGCTGAATATAACAATTATTAAATATTTTCCCCTAATAAAAGAACACCAAAGTTTTTTCCGTATTATCCATTGGTTTTAACACTCACCAGGGAAGTCCCTTGAGAAGGTTTTTTTTTTTTTTTTTTTTAATAGCTGAAAAAAAACAAGGAGGAAATGTTTAATGACAATGAAAGAGTACTCCGAGTTTTTACAACTTTTATCCATTCTTTTTAACATTTACAAGGGAGGTCCCTCAAATAGCTGTACAAAACAAGGATAAAAACATTTTATCCTGATAAAAGAGTATTCGGACTTTTTAAGGTTTTTAAGGTTTTTTAAAATAGCTTAACAAAACCTGGATAAAGATTTTTTACCCTAGTAAAAGAGCACTCGGAGTTTTTACCTTTTTTTCTCCTTTGGTTTTAACAGTCAGCAGGGACCTCACTCAGCAAGTAAGTCCCTCGAGAATCTTTTCTTTAAATAGCTGTTCAAAACAAGGATAAACATATTTTACCTTTATAAAAAGTTTTTACCGTTTTTATCCATTGGTTTTAACACTCACAAGGGAGGTCCATTGAGAAGGATTTTTTTTCTGAATGGCAAGACAAAAGAAGGGTAAAAATATTTTATAATAATAAAAGGGTACTCGGAGTTTTTACCACTTTTATCCAATGGTTTTAACACTCACTAGGGAGGTCCCTTGAGAAAGGTTTTAAAAATAGCTGAACAAAACATAGATAGAAATATTTTACCCATTATAAAACAGCACTCGGAGTTTTACCGTTTTTATCCATTATTTTCAACAGTCCACAGGAAAGTCCCTTCAGAAAGGTTTTAAATAGCTGAATATAACAATTATCAAATATTTTACCCTAATAAAAGAGTGCCGAAGTTTTGCCGCATTATTTCTTGGTTTTAACACTCACCAGGGAAGTCCCTTGAGAATTTTTTTTAATACCTGAACGAAACAAGGAGGAAATGTTTAATGACAATAAAAGAGTACTCGGAATAATTACCATTTTTATCCATTGGTTTTAACATTCACCCGGTAGGTCCCCCGAGTAATACTTTTTAAATAGCTGTGCAAAACAAGGATAAATTCATTTTACCGTAATAAAAGAGTACTCGGAGTTTTTAAGGTTTTAAAGTTTTTTTTTTTTTTTTTTAAATAGCTTAACAAAACCTGGATAAAAATATTTTACCCTAGTAAAAGAGCACTCACCAGGGACCTCAGTTACATTGGTTTTAACACTCAACAGGGAGGTCCCTTGACAAAAGTTTTTAAGATAGCTGAACAAAACCTAGATAGAAATATTTTACCCTTATAAGAGAGCATTCGGGGAGTTTTTACCGTTTTTATCAATTATTTTTAACACTCTACAGGAAAGTCCATTGAGAAAGGTACATGTAATAAATAGCTGAATAAAACAATTATAAAAATATTTTACCTAATAAAAGAGTACCAAGTTTCTAATCGAATTTTTTCAATGGTTTAAACACTCACCGGTGAGCTCCCTGGAGAAGTCTTTTTTTTTTTTTTTTTTTTTTTTTTTAATAGCTGAAAAAACCAAATGATGAAAATGGTTAAAGACAATAAAAGAGTACTCGGAGTTCTTACAACTTTTATCCATTCTTTTTAACATTCACAAGGGAGGTCCCTCAGAAAGATTGTTTCTATAAATAGCTGTACAAAACAAGGATAAAAATATTTTATCCTAATAAAAGAGTATTCGGAGTTTTTAAGGTTTTTAAGGCTTTTAAAATAGCTGAACAAAACCTGGATAAAAATTTTTTACCCTAGTAAAAGAGCACTCGGAGTTTTTACCGTTTTTTATCCTTTGGTTTTAACAGTCAGCAGGGACCTCACTCAGCAGGGAAGTCCCTCGAAAATCTTTTCTTTAAATAGCTGTTCAAAACAAGGATGAAAAATATTTTACCTTTATAAAAGTTTTTTTCCTTTTTTATCCGTTGGTTTTAACACTCACAAGGGAGGTCCCTTGAGGATTTTTTCTGAATGGCAAGACAAAAGAAGGGTGAAAATATTTTATGATAATAAAAGGGTACTCGGAGTTTTTACCACCTTTATCCATTGGTTTTAACACCCACAAGGGAGGTCCCTCGAAAAAAGTTTTTTTTTTAAATAGTTTTTTTGAAATAGCTGTGCAAAACAAGGATACATTTTTTTACCCTAATAAAGAGTACTCGGGAGTTTTTACCGCTTCTATAAATTGGTTTTAACACTCAACTGGGAGGTCAATTGAGAAAGGTTTTTATTTTGTAATGGCTGAACAGAACACGGATAAAAACATTTTACCGTAATAAAAGATTACTCAGAGTTTTTACTGCTTTTATCCATTGGTTTTTGACATTCACCAGGTAGGTCCCGCGAGAAAGATTTTCTTAAATAGCTGTATAGGATAAAACTTTTGTACTCCAATAAAAGAGTACTCGGAGTTTTTAAGGTTTTAAAGGGTTTTTTTAAAGTAGCTTAACAAAACCTGGATAAAAATATTTTACCCTAGTAAAAGAGCACTCGGAGTTTTTACCATTTTTATCCTTTGGTTTTAACAGCCAGCCAGCCAGCAGGGAAGTCCCTTGAGAAAGGTTTTAAAATAGCTAAATAAAACAAGGATAACAATTTTTTACCTTTCTAAAAGTGCACCGGAGTTTTACCTCTTTTATCCATTGGTTTTAACACTCACTAGGGAGGTCCTTTAAAAAAGGTTTTTTTTAATAGGTGTGCGAAACAAAGATACAAATTTTTACCTTAATAAAAGAATAATAATACCTGAAAAAAACAAAGAAGAAAATGGTTGATGACAATAAAAGGGCACTCGGAGTTTTTAACCACTTTTATCCATTGGTTTTAACATTCACCAGGGAGGTCCCTCGAGAAAGATTTTTTTAAATAGCTGTACAAACCAAGGATAAAAAATTTTACCCTAAAAAAAAAGAGTATCCGGAGTTTTTAAGGGTTTTAGAATAGCTTAACAAAACCTGGATAAAAATAGTTTACCCTCGTAAAAGAGCACTCGGAGTTTTTACCGTTTTTATCCTTTGGTTTTAACAGTCAGCAGGGACCTCACTCACCAGAAAAGTCCCTCGAAAATCTTTTTTTTTTTTTGAATAGCTGTATAAAACAAGGATAAAAATATTTTACCTTTATAAAAGTATTTTTCCGTTTTTATCCATTGGTTTTATTACTCACAAGGGAGGTCCCTTGAGAAGTCTTTTTATAGCAGAACAAAAGAAGGGTGAAAATATTTTATGATAATGAAAGGGTACTCCGAGTTTTTACCACTTTTATCCATTGGTTTTAACACTCACTAGAGAGGTCCCTCGAAAACAGTTTTTTTTTTTTTTTTTTTTTTTTTTTTTTTTTTTTTTTTTTTAAAGAGCTGTGCAAAACAAGGATACTGTTTTTAACCCTAATAGAAAGTACTCGGGAGGTTTTACCGCTTCTATACATTGGTTTTAACACTAAACAGGGAGGTCAATTGAGAAAGTTTTTTATTTTGTAAATGGCTGAACAGAACACGGATAAAAACATTTTACCGTAAGAAAAGATTTCTCAGAGTTTTTACTGCTTTTATCCATTGGTTTTAACACCCACCAGGGTCCTCACTCACCAGGGAGGTCCCTTGAGAAATGTTTTAAAAATAGCTGAACAAAACATAGATAGAAATATTTTACCCTTATAAAAGAGCATTCGGAGTTTTACCGTTTTTATCCATTATTTTTAACAGTCCACAGGAAAGTCCCTTGAGAAAGGTTTTAAATAGCTGAATATAACAATTGTTAAATATTTTACCCGAATAAAAGAGTACCAGAGTTTTTTCCGTATTATCCATTGGTTTTAACACTCACCAGGGAAGTCTCTTGAGAAGGATTTTGTTTTCTTTTTTTTTTTTTTTTTTACTAGCTGAACAAAACAGGGAGGAAATGTTTAATGACAATAAAAGAGTACTCGGAGGTTTTACAACTTTTATCCATTCTTTTTAACATTCACAAGGGAGGTCCCTCAGAACGATTGCTTTTATAAATAGCTGTACAAAACAAGGATAAAAATATTTTATCCTAATAAAAGAGTATTCGGAGTTTTTAAGGTTTTTAAGGTTTCTTAAGGTTTTTAAGGTTTTTAAAATGATGAACAAAACCTTGATAAAAATTGTTACCCTAGTAAAAGAGCACTCGGACTTTTTACCGTTTTTTATCCTTTGGTTTTAACAATCAGCAGAGACCTCACTCAGCAGGGAAGTCCCTCCAGATTTTTTTCTTTAAATAGCTGTTCAAAACAAGGATTAAAATATTTTATCTTTATTAAAGTTTTTACCGTTTTTATCCATTGGTTTTGACACTTACTACAGGGTTCCCTCGAAATAAGATTTTTCTCTTTTCTTTTAAATAGCTGTGCAAAACAATGATACTTTTTTTACCCTAATAGAAAATACTCGGGAGTTTTTAGCGCTTCTATACATTCACTTTAACACTCAACAGGGAGGTCAATTGAGAATGGTTTTTATTTTGTAAATAGCTGAACAGAACACGGATAAAAACATTTTACCGTAATAAAAGATTTCTCAGAGTTTTTACTGGTTTTATCCAATGGTTTTAACATTCACCAAGGAGGTCCCCCAAAAAGATTTTTTTAAATAGCTGTACAAAACAAGGATAAAACTATTTTACTCTAATAAAAGAGTACTCGGAGTTTTTAAGGCTTTAAAGGTTTTTTTTTTTTTTTTTTTTTTTTTTTTTTTTTTAATAGCTTAACAAAACCTGGACAAAAATATTTTACCCTAGTAAAAGAGCACTCGGAGTTTTTACCATTTTTATCCTTCGGTTTTAACAGCCAGCAGGGAAGTCCCTTGAGAAAGGTTTTAAAATAGCTGAATATAACAAGGATGAAAATATTTTACCTTTACAAAAGTGCACCGGAGTTTTACCTCTTTTATCCATTGGTTTTAACACTAACTAGGGAGGTCCTTCGAAAAAGTTTTTTTTAATAGGTGTACGAAACAAGGATACAAATTTTTACCCTAATAAAAGAGTACTCGGGAGTTTTTATCGCTTCTATACATTGGTTTTAACACTCAACAGGGATGTCAATTGTGACAGGTTTTTCAAAATAGCTGAACAGCACACGGATAAAAACATTTTACCTCAATAAAAGATTACTCGGAGTTTTCATCGCTTTTACCCATTGATTTTAACACTCACCAGGGACCTCACTCACCAGGGAGGTCCCTCGAGAAAGGTTTTTAAAATAGGTGCACAAAACATAGATAGAAATATTTTACCGTTATAAAAGAGCACTCAGAGTTTTTACCGTTTTTATCCATTATTTTTAACAGTCTACAGGAAAGTCCATTGAGAAGGGTATAAAAGAGCTGAATAAAACAATTATAAAAATATATTACCCCAATGAAAGAGCATCAAAGTTTTTACCGAAGTTTTTCAATGGTTTTAACACTTCCCAGTGAGGTCCCTAGAGACGGTTTTTCTTTTTTCGTTTGTTTGTTTTTTAATAGCTGAACAAAACAAAGATGACAATGGTTAATGACAATAAAAGAGGACTCGGAGTTTTTAACCACTTTTATCCATTGGTTTTAACATTCACCAGGGGGGGTCCCTCGAGAAAGATTTTTTTTAAATATCTGTACAATCCAAGGATAAAGATATTTACCCTTAAAAAAGAGTATTCGGAGTTTTTAAAGTTTTTAAGGTTTTTAGAATAGCTTAACAAAACCTGGATAAAAATGTTTTACCCTAGTAAAAGAGCACTCGGAGTTTTTACCGTTTTTATCCTTTGGTTTTAACAGTCAGCAGGGACCTCAGTCAGCAGGGACCTCACTCACCAGGAAAATCCCTCGAAAATCTTTTTTTAAAATAGTTGTTTAAAGCAAGGATATAAATATTTTACCTTTATAAAAGTTTTTCTCCGTTTTTATCCTTTGGTTTTATTACTCACAAAGGAGGTCCTTTGAGAAGGCCTTTTTATAGCAGAACAAAAGAAGGGTGAAAATATTTTATGATAATGAAAGGGTACTCGGAGTTTTTACCACTTTTATCCATTGGTTTTAACACTTACTAGAGAGGTCCCTCGAAACCATTTTTTTTTTTTTTTTTTTTTTTTTTTATTAAAGAGCTGTGCAAAACAAGATACTTTTTTTAACCCTAATAGAAAGTACTCGGGAGTTTTTACCGCTTCTATATATCGGTTTAAACACTCAACAGGGAGGTCAATTGAGAAAGGTTTTTATTTTGTAAACGGCTGAACAGAACACGGATAAAAATATTTTACCGTAATAAAAGATTACTCAGAGTTTTTACTGCTTTTATCCATGGGTTTTAACACTCACCAGGGACCTCACTCACCAGGGAGGTCCCTTGAGAAAGGTTTTAAAAATAGCTGAACAAAACATATATAGAAATATTTTACCCTTATAAAAGCGCACTCAGAGTATTACCGTTTTTTTTTTTTTTTTCCCATTATTTTTAACAGTCCACAGGAAAGTCCCTTGAGAAAGGTTTTAAATAGCCGAATAAAACAATTATTAAATATTTTACCCTAATAAAATAGTACCAAAGTTTTGCCGCATTATTTATCGGTTGTAACACTCACCAGGGAAGTCCCTTGAGAGTTTTTTTTAATAGCTGAACAAAACAAGGAGGAAATGTTTAATGACAATAAGAGAGTACTCGAAGTTTTTACCATTTTTATCCATTAGTTTTAACATTCACCAGGTAGGTCCCCGAGAAATATTTTTTTTAAATAGCTGTGCAAAACAAGGATAAAACTATTTTACCGTAATTAAAAGAGTACTCGGAGTTTTTAAGGTTTTAAAGTTTTTTTTTTTTTTTTTTTTAAATAGCTTAACACAACCTGGATAAAAATATTTTACCCTAGTAAAAGAGCACTCACCAGAGACTTCAGTTACCTGGGAGGTCCCTTGAGAAAAGTTTTTAAAATAGCTGAAAAAACCTAGATAGAAATATTTTACCTTTATAAAAGAGCACTAGACAGTTTTTACCGTTTTTATCAATTATTTTTAAAAGTCTACAGGAAGGTCCATTGAGAAAGTTACATGTATTAAATAGCTGAATAAAACAATCATAAAAATATTTTACCTAATAAATGAGCACCAAAGTTTTAACCGAATTTTTCCAATGGTTTAAACACTCACCAGTGACGTTCCTGGAGAAGGTTTTTTTTCTTTTTTTTTTTTTTTTTTTAATAGCTGAAAAAAACAAGGATGAAAATGGTTAATGACAACAAAAGAGGACTCGGAGTTTTTACAACTTTTATCCATTCTTTTTAACATTCACAAGGGTAGTGTCTCAGAAAGATTGTTTTTATAAATAGCTGTACAAAACAAGGATAAAAATATTTTATCCTAATGAAAGAATAATCGGAGTTTTTAAGGTTTTTAAGGTTTTTAAAATAGCTTAACAAAACCTGGATAAAATTTTTTTACCCTACTTAAAGAGCACTCGGAGTTTTTACCGTTTTTTATCCTTTGGTTTTAACAGTCAGCAGGGACCTCACTCAGCAGGGAAGTCCCTCAAGAATCTTTTCTTTAAATAGCTTTTCAAAACAAGGATAAAAATATTTTACCTTTATAAAAGTTTTTACCGTTTTTATCCATTGGTTTTAACACTCACAAGGGAGGTCCATTGAGAAGGATTTTTTTTCTGAATGGCAAGACAAAAGAAGGGTGAAAATATTTTATGATAATAAAAGGGTAGTCGGAGTTTTTACCACTTTTATCCACTGCTTTTAAAACTCACTAGGGAGGTCCCTCGAAAAAAGTTTTTTTTTTTTTTTTTTTTAAATAGCTGTGCAAAACAAGGATACATTTTTTTTTTACCCTAATAAAGAGTACTCGGGAGTTTTTACCGCTTCTATACATTGGTTTTAAACTAAATAGGGAGGTCAATTGAGAAAGATTTTTATTTTTTAAATAGCAGAACACGGATAAAAACATTTTACCGTAATAAAAGATTACTCGGAGTTTTTACTGCTTTTATCCATTGGTTTTAACATTCACCAGGGAGGTCCCCCGAGAAAGATTTTTTTAAATAGCTGTACAGAACAAGGATAAAACTATTTTACCCAAATAAAAGGGTACTCGGAGTTTTTAAAGTTTTAAAGGTTTTTTTTAAAGTAGCTTAACAAAACCAGGATAAAAATATTTTACCCTAGGAAAAGAGCATTTGGGAGTTTTTACTATTTTTATCCTTTGGTTTTAAGAGCCAGCAGGGAAGTCCCTTGAGAAAGGTTTTAAAATAGGTGAACATAACAAGGATAAAAATATTTTACCGTTATAAAAGTGCACCGGAGTTTTACCTCTTTTATCCACTAGTTTTAACACTCACTAGGGAGGTCCTTCGAAAAAGTTTTTTTTTAAATAGGTATATGAAACAAGGATACAAATTTTTACCCAAATAAAAGAGTACTCGGGAGTTTTTATCGCTTCTATACATTGGTTTTAACACTCAACAAGGATGTCAGTTGTGACAGGTTTTTCAAAATAGCTGAACAGCACACGGATAAAAAAATTTTACCTCAATAAAAGATTACTCGGAGTTTTTGTCGCTTTTACCCATTGATTTTAACACTCACCAGGAACCTCACTCACCAGGGAGGTCCCTCGAGAAAGGTTTTTAAAATAGGTGCACAAAACATAGATAAAAAATATATTTCCGTTATAAAAGAGCACTCTGAGTTTTTACCTTTTTTTATCCATTATTTTAACAGTCTACAGGAAAGTCCATTGAGAAAGGCATAAAATAGCTGAATAAAACAATTATAAAATATATATTACCCCAAGGAAAGAGCACCAAAGTTTTACCGAAGTTTTTTCAACAGTTTTAACACTCACCAGCGAGGTCCCTAGAGAAGGGTTTTTTTTTTTTTTTTTTTTTTTTTTTTTTTTTTTTTTTTTTTTTTTTTTTAGCTGAAAAAAAAGGGTTAATGACAATAAAAGAGTGCTCGGAGTTTTTACCACTTTTATCCATTCTTTTTAACATTCACCAGAGATGTCCCTCAGAAAGATTGTTTCTTTCTTTAAATAGCTGTACAAAACAAGGATAAAAATATTTTACCCTAATAAAAGAATACTCGGAGTTTAAAGGTTTTTAAGGTTTTTAAAACAGCTGAACAAAACCTGGATAAAATTTTTTACCCCAGTAAAAGAGCACTCAGAGTTTTTACTGTTTTTATCCTTTGGTTTTAACAGTCAGCAGGGAAGTCCTTTGAGAAAGAATTTAAACTATCTGAAAATATTTTATGATAATAAAAGAGCACTCGGAGTTTTTACCACTTTTATCCATTTTTTTTTACACCCACTCGGGAGGTCCGTCGAGATGTGTTTTTAAATAAATGCACAAAACAAGGATACAGATATTCTACGCTAATGAAAGAGTACTCGGGAGTTTTTACCGCTTCTATCCATTTCTTTAAACACTCAGCAGGGAGGTAAATTGAGAATTTTTTTTATAGGTTTACAAATTACAAATGAATATATTTTACCCCTATAAAACAGCATTCGTAGTTTTTATCGCTTTTATCCATTGGTTTTAACACTCACCAGGGACCTCAGTCACCAGGAACGTCCCTCGAGAATCATTTTTTTTTATTTATTTTTTTTTTATAGCTGTACAGAACAAGGATAAAATATTTTACCCTTATAAAAGTTTTTTACCGTGTTTATCCATTGGTTTTAACACTCACAAGGGAGTTCCCTTCGAAGCTTTTTTTTTTTTTTTTTTTTTTTCTGAATAGCAGAACAAAAGAAGAGTGAAAATATTTTATGATAATAAAAGGGTACACGTAGTTTTTACCACGTTTATCTATTGGGTTTAACACTCACTAGGGAGGTCCCTCGAAAAAAAAACTTTTTAAATAGCTGTGCAAAACAAGGATACAAATCTTTTTACCCAAATAAAAGAGTACTCGGGAGTTTTTACCGCTTCTATACATAGGTTTTAACACTCAACTGGGAGGTCAATTGAGAAAGTTTTTTTTTTTTTTTTTTTTTCTTTCTTTTTGTAAATAGCTGAACCGAACACAGATAAAAATATCTTACCTCAAAAAAAGATTACTCAGAGATTTTACTGCTTTTATCCATTGGTTTTAACACTCACCAGGGACCTCACTCACCAGGGAGGTCCCTTGAGAAAGGTTTTAAAAATAGCTGAACAAAACAAAGATGGAAATATTTTACCTTTATAAAAGAGTGCGCGTTTTACCGTCCACAGGAAAGTCCCTTGAGAAAGGTTTTAAATAGCTGAATATAACAATTATTAAATATTTTACCCTAATAAAAGAGCACCAAAGTTTTTTCCGTATTATCCACTGGTTTTAACACTCACCAGGAAAGTCCCTTGAGCAGGTTTTTTTCTTTTTTTTTTAATAGCTGAACAAAACAAGGAGGAAATGTTTAATGACAATAAAAGAGTACTCGGAGTTTTTACCACTTTTATCCATTGGATTTTTTTTTTTTTTTTTTTTTTTTTTTTCTAAATAGGTGTACAAAACAAAGATAAAGCTATTTTACCCTAATAAAAGAGTACACGAAGTTTTTATTGTTTTAATGGTTTTTAAAATAGCTTAACAAAACCTGGATAAAACTATTTTACCCTACTAAAAGAGCACTCAGAGTTTTTACCGTTGTTATCCTTTTGTTTTATCAGTCAGCAGGGAAGTCCCTCAAGAAAGGTTTTACAATAGCTGAATATAACAACGATAGAATTTTTTTTCCATGATAAAAGAGGACCGGACTTTTACCTCCTCTATCCATTGGTTTTAACACTCATCAGGGAGGTCCCTGGAGAATGTTTTTTTTTTTTTTTTTTTTTTTTTTTCAGAATAGCTGAAAAATAAAACAAGGATGAAAATATTTTATGATAAGAAAAGAGCACTCGGAGTTTTTACCATTTTTATCCATTGGTTTTTTACACTCACTAGGGAGGTCCGTCGATATTTTTTTTTTTTTTTTTTTTTTTTGAGGTCCCCCGAAAACAGCTTTTTTAAAATAGCTGTGCAAAACAAGGATACAAATTTTTTGCCCTAATAAAAGAGTACTAGGGAGTTTTTACCGCTTCTATACATTGGTTTTAATACTCAACAAGGAGGTCAATTGAGAAAGTTTTTTTTGTTGTTGTTGTAAATAGCTGAACCGAACACGGATAAAAACATTTTACCTCAATAGAAGATTACTTGGAGTTTTTATCGCTTTTATCCATTGGTTTTAACACCCACCAGGTACTTCACTCACAAGGGTGGTACCTTGAGAAAGGTTTTTTAAAAATAGCTGAACAAAACCTAGATAGAAATATTTTACTCTTATAAAAGAGCACTCGGAATTTTTACCGTTTTTGTCCATTATTTTTAACAGTCTACAGGAAAGTCCCTTGAGAAAGTTTTTAAATAGCTGAATATAACAATCATAAAAATAGTTTACCCTAATAAAAGAGCACCAAAGTTTTTTACCGAATTCTCCATTGGTTTTAACACTCACCAGGGAGGTCCCTTGAGAAAGTTTTTTTTTTTTTTTTTTTTTTCAAATAGGTGAACAAAACAAGGATGGAGATATTTTATGATAATAAAAAAGCATTCGGAGTTTTTATTACTTTTATACCGTTTTTGTCCATTATTTTTAACAGTCTACAGGGAAGTCCCTTGAGAAAGTTTTTTTAAATAGCTGAATATAACAATCATAAAAATAGTTTACCCTAATAAAAGAGCACCAAAGTTTTTTACCGAATTATCCATCCCATCAACAGGGAGATCCTTCGACTTGTGATTTTTTTTAAAAGCTGAACAAAACAAGGATAAGAACGTTTCACCCTGATAGAAGTGTACTCGGAATTTTTACCGCTTTTATCAATTGGTTTAAACAGTCATCAGGAACCTCACTCACCAGAGAGGTCCCTTGAGAAAGGTTTTTTAAATAGCTGAGCAAAACGAGGATAGAAATATTTTACCCTGATCAAAGAGCACTCGGAGTTTTTACCGTTTTCATCCTTTGCTTTTAAACATTCAACAAGGAAGTCCCTTGAGAAAAGTTTTAAACTAGCCGAATATAACAATGATAAAAATATTACCTTAATAAAAGAGTGCTCGGAGTTTTTACCGTTTTTATCCATTCGTTTTAACAGTCCACAGAGAAGTCCCTTGAGAAATGTTTTAAAATAGCTGAATATAACAATGATAAAAACATTTTACTTTAATACAAAAGCAACGGAGTTTTTTTTTTTTTTTTTTTTTTTTTTTTTTTTTTTTTTTTTTTTTTCAAGCTAAACAAGGATAAAAACATTTTACCCTAATTAATAAAAGAGCACTCGGGAGTTTTTACCGCTTTTATCCATTGGTTTTAACAGTCACTTTGAGAAAGGTTTTTAAAATGGCTTAACAAGTGACATCCCTCGATGAAAATTTTAAAATTGCCAAACTTAGTCAACATCAAACTTATTTTACTGTAAAATAAGAATATCAAAGTATTTACCGCTTTTATCCATTGGTTTTTAAAAGTCATTCGATTAAGTGGCCACACTATGCTTGGTAAACAGTCTTGTCTGGCTTAGAGTATTAAGTGTAAACAAAAAAACAGCGCTAAATAATTATGTCAACATGTGGAAATGGTATTTCCAACTAACGTTTCGTTAAGTATATGTAAGCAGATGCCGACAAATTTGACCCACATGGAGATTTAGTTAGCTCCTTACCCTATTTTTTTCTACTTTTAGAGCAAACAGAAGGATGAAATGGACAGAAGACAGACATATAATGGATGGTATTTTGCGATAGACTAGCTTATTAAGATATCAATAACAAGGACCAAGGGATAAAGACTAAAGACTGAGTTGCTTAAAGGTATCAGACCATTTTTATAGATATGAAACATTTGTCAAGAAAAGCCGAGAATCTGCAATGCGCCAACTTTCTGCTTTTTACAAAAACTTTTTTTCATTGAAAAAAAACAAGTCATAAATCTTTCCTGTGCGATTAGTGAAAGTAAGCCAAGACCACACTGTACATAATATCCAGCCTGATATTTGATATTTATCGTTTGCTCGATTAGTTAAGCTAACAAGAGAAAATGTTTCTATTTATTATTGAATTGTATTTTTGGCGGTTGAAAAAGGGCAAATTTACACATTTTCCAATTTACATGATGTCCATGAACATGAAAAATTATTTGAACGCTTTACCAAACAATTTCGACTTTAAATCATCCTGAGGAAGAAGGCTTTTGAAAAACATTGAGCAAAAAGGTGAAAATTCTGGTTGCTATATCAAGAACAAATGTGGTCGTTTTGGTGACCTTTAATTTGTCTTCTGCAAATACTTTCAATTTGGACCAGTATAAAATCTTGTTACAACGGACAGGTCATTAAATGTGTCTGGTAAAGATGTGAAAGCATTTTCAGATAACAAAATTAATTGCCAGAATTGGTTTTGAAAAGGTACTAGTTACTAAAATATCGTGGGAAAAGGAGAAAATGGTGCTATCAGCATTTTGTCCTTGTCCCAGATTGTTTTCAAAAGCATCTTTCCTCGGGCTGTTAAGATACAGGACTAATTGTTAAAGTGATAACCTTTTACAACACAATCCTAGTTTTAACGACCCTGAGAAAAAGACCTTTTGTAAATATTATGAGAAAAGAGGAAAATGGTAGTACCATCATTTTCTTCTTTTCGCAGAATGTATTCTACCCTTTGAATGACAAATTTTATGTTTTGAGTGACATTTAATATGTAGTCTGCAAATGCTTTCTGGACCAGTCTAAACTTTTGTCATTTGGTAAAGAGTTGAGGCGATGAATTTACCTATAATGAAAAAATCCTGCAATTGACCTGCCCCCCCCCCCCACCTCCCCATGTTTTGTTGCATGAGTATTATCAGAGTATCTTTGTGCACTGCACGACAATGTTCCAGCCTAATACTGATGAAAGATAGATTAAAAAATGAGCCATTATGGAGAAGAGACAGAATTACTTTGGCCTACATTGAAACAGAAGTACTGATCTGATATTTTATCATTTTTCAGATTTCAACATCGAGGATTCTATATAACGACAGCTTGAGGAATGGGGAAAGAGGTGGGTTGAATATATTAGATTTTCAGGGGTAAATCATTACTTTGTTTTTGCTTTTATTTTAGGTATGTGCCTGTCATAAAAATTACGGTTAGGTTTTGTTAATGTTTCTGATTTCTCTAACAATGCTTTAGAATTGCTTATATATTGTGTATTTGTCATAAAAATTGCGGTAAGTTTCGAATGTTGCTTAATCACGCGTATGTATGTATGTCTTATGAAAATGCTTTCGCTTGTTTTTGTCTTAGCATGCTTTGAATTTTGATGTATTTATATATATTCAAATATTGCAGTTAATTTTGTTTGTACTGTATGTCTCAAACCGTGCTTGAATTTATTTTGTCTAGTTTTTATTTATATTTCTCTCACCATGCTTTAAATTTGCTTTATCTTGTGTATGTATTTGGCATTAGAATTGTAGTTACCAGTAGATTTTTTTTTTTTTTCCGTATTTGTCTAACCATGCTTTGAATTCGTTTTGTTGCTGTATGTATATGTCTTTCTTATTAAAATTTTAGTAAGATGGGTGTTTATATTTTGCTAACCCCATTTTGAATTTATTTTGTCTCCTGTATGTAGTTCTCATGTAAGCTTTATTCAGTTTGTGTTTATATTTCGGATTTCTCGTATCTCATGTATGTGCTTCTCATCCAAATCATGACAAGTTTTTAGTTTGGCTAACCCTGCTTCTAATTAGCTTATTTCCCGTATGTATTTCTCATGAAAATTTCAGTAAGTTTGTGCTTATATGTTTATATTTCACTAATTATGCTTTGAACTTGCTGTATCTCATATATGTGCATCTCATCCCAGTTATGATTAGTTTTTAGTTAATTTAGTCTTATTACTATATTATTTGAGAACGGTTTTTAATGGCTGAATAAAATAAGGATGAAAATGCATTACCCTAATAAAAGAGCTCTCGGAGATTTTATTGGGTTTTAACAGTCAAAAGGGAGGTTCCTTTAGAAAAATTTTAAAACAGCCGAACCTAGCCAAAATATTGTACACACAAACAAACAACAAACAACAACAACAAAGCTCTCGGAGTTTTACCAGTATTATTCAATTTTTTATTTTAAAACTTACCAGGCACGTCAAACGACAACAGTTTTTAAATGGTAGAGCCTAGCTAGGATAAAAATATTTTACCCTTAAATAAATAGTACTTGGATTTTTTACTTTTTTTTTCCCATTGTTTTAACACCAACAGTGAGGTCCCTCGATGAAAGTTTTAAAATGGCAAAACTTAGCTGGCATCAAAATATTTTACACCAATTTAAAAGGGTCCAAAGTTTTAGCCGCTTTCATCCATTGCCTTTAATACCCACCAAGGAGGTCTCTTGAGAAATGTTTTAAAATAGCTGACATAACAAAGATGAAATAATTGTAGTCTTACAAGAGTACTCTGAGTTTTACAGGTTTTAGCCATTGGTTTTAATACCCACCAGGAGATCCCTCGGTGGAGGTTTTAAAATGGCCAAAATAACCTGGCATTAAAACATTTTATACTGAAATAAGAGTTTTCAAAGTTTTTACCGATTTTGTCCATTGGTTATAACACTGATTAGGTAGTTCCCATGTTAGATGTTTTAAATAGCTGAACATAAATAGGATCAAAACATTAGACTCAAAGAGCACTCTGACTTTTTACCGCTTTTATCCATTATTTTTTGCACTCACAAGAGAGGTCCCTCAATAGTTTTAAAACGGCTAAACCTAGCCAGGATCGAAATATTTTACACATAAACAGAAAAGAAAGTACCAGGATTTTTACCGCTATTATCCATTGCTTTTAATATTCACCAGGGAGGTCCCTCTAAAAAAATATTTAAAATGTCGGAACCTAGCCAGAAAAAAAAAACTATTTAACTTAAAAAAGAGTACTCAAAGTTTTTACCGCTTTTATCCATTGGTGTGACTACTAACCTTGGAGGTACCTTGTTAATTTTTTCAAGATGGTCCAACTTTGTCTGAATCATAATATTCTACCCGAAAAAAGTATTCGTTTTTCCTTGCTCTTATTCATTGGTTTGTATACGCAAAATGGAGATCCCTCGATAAAAGTTTTAAAATGGCCAAACTTGGCTTGCACTGAAATATTTTTCTAAATAGAGTTCTCAGAATTTTTAATAGATTGTATCCGTTGGTTTTACTTTTCATCGAGCAGATCCCATCCGAAAGTAGAACGGATTAGATATTACTTTTTTCGAAATGAATACTTCGAGTAAGATCTCTTTTGTTAATGTTAACTTATCAAGTTTTGTTCTTCATAGTCAAGCCTTGGCTTGAATTTAGTACGAGTATCTATCTTGTATGTATTTCTCTTGAAAATTTCAATAAGTTTTGGTTTATATATCACTAGCTCTATGCTTCTAATTTGCTTTATCTCATGTATGAAATAGTCTTAAAAATATGAGTAAGCTTTTGTAAATACATGTCTAATTATCCTCAGAATTTGCGTTACTCTGTACACTTATGTATTTCTTATATGAATTGTAGTAAGGTTTTGTTCATATTTGTCTAACCATGTTTTATATTTGCTATATGCTTTGTATGTAGATCTATTCCTCTTGAAAATTTCGGTAAGGTTTTCTTTATATTTGTCTAATCGTTGTTTGAATTTGCTTCATCTCGTGTACATATTTCTCGTGAAATATTCAGTAATTTTTTTTTCATATTTCTGTAATTGTGCTTTGAATATACTTTATGTCATGTATGTATTTGTCTTGAAAATTTGAGTAAGTTTTTTGTATATATATATATCTATCTGAACATACTTTGTTTCTGTTAACTTTTTCCTTAATTGTATTTGTTTATCTAACCATGTTTAGCTTCTGGTCCATTAATTTCATTGTAATTAATGTTAATTGTTGAAATACATGTCAGCAGCTAGTGATAAATTTGACCCACATGGAGATGTGATTTGCTCCTTACCCTAAATCTTTTCTATTTTCAGAGCAGACAGACTCATGAAACATCATAGTAGCCAGCCAGATGTGCGATGGTTGACATAAGACTAGTTACTAAAATATCAAGGATCTGGTAATACATCAATCTCCCTCAGCTGTCTACAAAAGCTTTATTCTCATTAAAAAATAGGGGTTGATCCTTTAAAAAATGAATCATGGATGAGTACATGGAGAGGGTATGCCTTTTGTGACTAGCTTATTAAAAGATCAAGGATCTGGTAGTACATCAATCTCCCTCAGTTTTCTACATAAGCTGTATTTTCATTTTAAAAAAAGGGTTGGTCCTTTAAAAAAAATCATTGAGTACATGACGGGGATATGTCTTTTGTGATTTGGCTTATTGTCTTATGTATCAGGCTTTATAATCTTTTGGAGGTCCTGCATGGCTCAGTGGTAAAGTGTAAGTGTAGGACTCGTGACCTGGAGGCTCCGGGTTCAAGTCTCATTTGATCCACTGGGTCTTTCGTGTGAGTGTCCTTGGGCAAGACGTATCAGAGCTCTAGCCTATTTCTGGTGAAACCCAGGAAACATATAAATATGTGAGCTGTCATTGCTACTGAAATAATGCTAAAAGTGGCATAAAATACCATTCAATCAATCCTTTATTATCTTGTTTGTCACCCTTTATCTATTTTTGCACATCTTCTTGCACTTGGAATACAGCAGAAAATGGAAATATATGATAAAAACAAACTTGTTTCTACTCTTTACCGAATGACAAGTTAGAAGCATTTGCAGACAACAAATTAAATACAACATTTTCTAATTTTCCAATTATGTTTACAAAGGCCTTCTTTCAAAGGGTAGTCAACTTGGTTTTGCTTTTGTAAATGGTTGTGTTAATAAATATAAGTGAATAAATATAACAAAGCCAGAGCAGTTTTTATTAGATGTTATTGGATGATATAGCCTCTTACCACACAAACCCGAGTTTTTAACGACCCTGAGAAAAAAGACTTTTGAAAATATTATGTGAAATGCAGAAAATGCTGGTAAACATGGTTTTCTCCTTTTCCTAAAATACGTTCTATCCTATCAAAGAGAATCCATCAGTTGAGTCACATTCAAATTGTTGTCTGCAAATGCTTCAAATTTGGATATGTCTACATTACTGTCATGTGGTAAAGAAAAATACACTGTGTATAATTCAACCTTGATCTACAGCGTCTTAAACCATAGTAGTGATGGGCATGTTACGGGTTGAGATAGTATTGTACTGCTGAGAAAAATGGCCATTGCGAGCTTACGTTGCAGTTGGATACATGAGAAATCTTAAATGGCTGAAATTCAATTCATTATTTCGCACTGTTGGGTGATTTATTCAGCATACTATAGGTATGATGGTTTGGCAAAAAATAGTAGTTAATGTCATATTTATCTTGTGTAGGTATGAAAAAGATCCACCCTTTACTACAACAATAATCATAGACATTATGTACCACCCACAACTACAACAGAAACCATGGACATTATGTACCACCCACTACTGCAACAGAAATGATCCATGGTACCACCCACCACTACAACAGAAACCATGGACACTATGTAACACCCACTACTGAACAGAAATGATGGATACTATTTACCACCCACCACTACAAGATACCATGGACACCATGTACCATCCACCACTACAACGGAAACCATGGACCCTATGCACCACCCACCACTACAACAGAAATCATGGACACAGTGTACCACCCATCACTACAACAAAAGTCATAGACACTTTGTACCACCCACCACTGCAACAGAAATCATGGACGCTACGTAGTTAGAGACAAAATGAATTGTGAATCCTTCACCTTCATTAATGTGCCATGCTTTAGCCCATTGTTATTTCACGGGAATTTATATTACAGAGACCAGTAGTAGGGACGAGAAAATCTCAGTCAAAGGCCACATGTGTACAATCTCCGTTTGATACACTTTATATGAGTGCATGTTGTTGGTTTGCATTCATAGACACTCACAACTGGACTTCTTTTCGGCCGGATATTTGTTGTTGTGTAGTGTAAGGAAAAAGAAGACTGATCTTGATGTTCACTTTCAACAAACAGGTTAAGTTGTAATTGGCACACTATGCATGAACGGCATTTTTCCTTTTTTAAACAATTCTTTCTTTCTCCTTCAAGGACGAATCCCCATCATTTGGACTTGTTCAAATTGGTCATCTGTAATTGTCCTAAATTTGGGCAAATCTAAAATTGTGTCCGCTTCAAAAGAAATATGTTAATGTGCTCACATTATCTAACTAAATGGCGAATGTAGCAAAGTCAAAAATGTTTTTAAAAAAAAATGCTAGCATTTTTTTTTTTTTTTTTTGCCAACACTTCCTCTTACCTCAAACAAATATTGGAATTATGGTTTAGAAATGATTATCTGATTCTTTGTAATTCATTTCACAAAAAGTTGCAAGATCAGAAAGCACAAAAACTGCAAAATGTTAGAAACTCAGTTTCAGTAAAACTCTTCAAGAAATTAAGTGAGTTATTTTTTAGAATTATTTGAGAACCACAAATGAACATTTTCCAAAGAATACTGCTTTTTAAAGATCTTGAAGCAGAAGCCCGATGCTAAACAATCTTGCTGTATTAACGATGCTGCTGTAGAAACCTTCAAAACCGTTGTGGGTAAAAGAGAAAATGCTGCTAACCGGCGTTTTGTCCTTTTTCCTTAATGTTTAAACCACGGGAAAGATAGAAATCGTCATTTAGACTGTTCGGTTAGTCATTTGTAGATGCTGTCAATTTGGACAAGTCTTAACTTACCAGCGTTTTCTCCTTTTCCCACGATGTTTTACACTCTTTTGATCGTCTACCATACGACCACATTTTTAACGACCCTGAAGAAAAAGGCTTTTGAAATTATTCTGGGGAAAGTAGAAAATACCGATAACAAGCAGTTTCTCCTTTTTCTACAATGCTTTCTACCCTTTCAGAGACCAGTCTCATCATTATTACCGCATTAAATTTGTCGACTGCCACTACTTTGAAATTGAAGGAGTCTAAAAGTTTGTTGGTAAAGAGTTAAAGATAGATATAATCATTTGTTATCATTTGGACTATGTTTTGTTTGTTTGTAAATGCTTTCAATTTGGACAAGTGTAGAGTTTTGTCGTTTGCTGAAAAGTCAAAGAATTGTGGGGGGAGGGAAACATGTTGGTAAATAGCTTTAGTACTGAGCTTGTCATTGAAAAGCGATAACAACTCGGCAAAGCCTTGTTTTTTTTTTAACGTTTTTAGAATGACTAGTTAGATAAAAACAAAAGATTATCAATCATATTACGCCTCTTTACCGAACGCCAAAATTTTGGACTGAACCAAATTGAAAGCATTTACAGACGAAAAATACATGTCGCTCAAATGATGACTTCTGTCTTTGATAGGGTAGAGGACATAGTTGGAAATAGAGGAAATGCCGTTTTCCAAAAACTTCTTCTTCAGGGTCGTTAAAACTGAGGATTGTGTGGTAGTGATTGATTGACTGTACGCTGTTTAAGGCAGTTTTCAACTTTATTTTGGTTGTATCCTGGCAGTCAGCACGCCTATGCATGCTTTTCTGGAGTTTCTTTTACCAGTACTTCGCATAATATTCTTCCCAAGCCACTAGATGCTTTCCCACGTGACCATAGTGAAAACAATGATCAGCATGGAGAGAAGAATGAATCTTCTTGCAATGACTATCATCAGTCCTTAGAAAGAAACTGACCAAGCTGGGGATTCGAACCAGCAACTCCTGTTCTCAAGCCCTGTATGTTACCGACCGCGCTACCAGGGTCCGCCAGACTGTGCGGTAAAGGGACACCCTACATGTAAATGACAGAAATATCGACGACACATTCGACTATTCTTCGGGATCAAGGGAGTCAATAGGATACGGGTTCAAAACAAACAAAAATGTTTTAAATAAATGACAATAACAGTTTACCCTTAACCAGACGACAAAATTTCAGACTTGCCTAAATTGGAAGCATTTGCAGACGACATATTAAATGTGGATCAACTGTTGGGATTGGTTTTGAAATGGTTAAAAACTTTGTGGTTAAATGAGAAAATGCTGATTATCAGCATTTTCTCCTTTTCCTACTTTGTTTTGAGAAGCTTTTCTTCTCGGGGATGTTAAAACTCTTGATTATTTGGTAAAGGGTTAAAAAAGGGACCTTAGATATCTATATTGAAATACTTGGAAACACACACACTACGCAAATACGTCATTGGGGAATTTGGTAGCAGATGGTTCTAACAAAAAAGCAAGAGAAAATTAAATAGTGGCATGCAAAAGTTGAAAGCTTGAAACTGTTGCTTTTGCATCTCACTTTGGCAGTTTAAGTATTGTTCGTGTAGAGCTCCAGTTACATGAAAATGCAACCATTTCGTCTTTTCTAATCTTTTCTAAACACCACAGTTGTTGCTTTAAATATTTTCTTTCTTTCGATTTTTACATCCATTTCGGGCTTTCCTATACCCTTTTAAAATTCAAAGACACAGTTTTGGAGCCACCAAAATTAAGAAAATTTGCACACTCTATTGTTGCTCAAATGGTGTGAATTGTGCTTGAGAGCGCTGAAATACATTGTGGCAAACGGAGAAAATGCTGGTAACTAGCACTTTCTCCCTTTTCCCACAATGTTTTCAAAGATCGTCTTCTGCAGGGTCGTTAAAAATCAGGATTGTTTGGTAATGGGTTAACATCACTCAACATTATTTCAGTAACATTAGCATGGCCGTTTAGAATCATTATGTGGTCTAAATAGAGAGCACTAGTTCACCCTTAGGCTGCCAAGCGGTACGCTATGCGCTTTTGCAATCACAATATTTGACCTTTTACTATTGGTTGGAAATTTCATTTAAAAAAAAAGTTTAAGTTAGTCACGAAGATGAAGTTATTCTATGAAGTGATAATGTTAAGAATATTTTCCCATTTTTTCTTCATTACGCACTTGCATATTGGACGCTACGCCATTGTTTGGAAGAGGCGTAATCGTTCTACTATGTGATGCTACAGTCGACTTCCTAAGAATTAATTTAAAGAATTTGACTCCATCCGGAAGCTTAAGCTTATAGTAATTACACGCAAATAACCCCTCAAAACACTCTTCAAATTATAGAACTCTCAAATGGTGAAACCATTTGTTGGGATTGATATCAAACACTTTGTAATACTTTGATCTGAACTGTCTGACTACCTTCTAAAAAAAAAACAGCGTTTCCTTTGGAGTCAATCAGTGGTTTCTTATTGGCTTGCTGAAGCTCAAATTGCTTTCTACATATACATGCACCTTTTAGGCGGATACGTGCTCCTATATACTTTGTTTAAAAAGCTCCTGGATGGAGTCAGTTTTTTAATCAGTTCTTAGGAAGACCACTGTAGGACAATATCTGTCAAGTTGTCAAATTTCAGTAGTCTCACAGAAGGAAATGGTTTAGAATAAAAGTTTAAGGACGCGCATAAACGCATATGACGAACAAAGGATAAGCTCACTGGCCTTTGGCAGAGGTGCTAAATTATAAACTTACAGCGACGGCTCTCTTTTCGATTTATGGTAACTACTCGATAAGGCCACAGCCTGTTCAGACTCATGGAGAAGTCGAATTATGTTTTTTTTACTGCAAAAAATGTAATTAACCCAATATAGAAAAAAATGATTATTAAAAAAGACTAGGGACGTCTGTCATTTTTTGCAGGGCTTTTTGCTAATCGCCTGGTTTAGAAATATCCTGGCTCTATGAGACATAATTGAGAAAAAGCAGACGTGCCGTGTTAAATTCCAGGTTTTCCATTTAAATTTTACCGGTCTCTGTTTTGGTTTTGGCTAAAAGCAAATACACGAAGTCTGAAAATAACAAATGTGTTCTGAGATTTATTTGAGAAATACTCATTTACTCAGAAAAACGGTATAGTATTAAATCAGGTGTGTATGAAAATATCGTCGGTGTCATGTAAATATCATGTTGTGAACTGGCATTAAGCTGAATCATTTGTTTTATGGATTTTATTAAATACACAGGCAAGCAAGCGATCGGGCAAGTAAAAATTTAAAATGCAATATAAATTCTTTGCATTACTTATATAAAGCTAACGTTCTTCAAATGTTAATCTTTCTGTACAACTTTTTGACATATAATGCAGCACTACATGCATATTTGGTCTAACACTTGGATTTCAACTTGAGTTGGATCGAACGCATCCCACCTCGGCAGTGCTTTCAGTGCTTTGATTCTATAATGCGTTCAACCCCTTCGAAGAATAGTCTTATAATTTGGGACACATTGCAGGTTTTGTCTACGGATGTTTTCAATTTGGATACGTCTAAATTGTTGATATATGGTAAAGTGCCAAATAGTTGAGCAGTCTGAAGAAAACTAATTAAACACTCAGATAAATCGACGTAGGACAGTTATTGATTAGTATAGCGTTAACGCCGTGAACAACATTATTTCAGTTATATCGTGGCACCCCATGCACCTATCCTATTTCTTTTACCATTAATTCCCACAATATTCTTCTCATGCCACTGGCTACTTTCCCATATAACCGTAGAAACAACTATTTGCCTTGAGAAAAGAATAAATCCTGTTGCATTGGCTGTCATCAATCCACGGGTAGAAATTGGCCGAGATGGGGATTCGAACTTGCCAAACCCTGATTTCAAGGCCTGTACGTGACCGACTGAGCTACACGTATAAGGTTCGGTGACGGGGAACACGGAGAGATATTAATTTCTTAACCACGGAACTAATTAATGTCTCCCGAAACGTTAGAAGGGCGCTAACACTTTCAGTGCCAGAGGCGAAAACATGGGCTTTTGCGGACAGCATAGATCAAGATCAGACTGCACAGAACGTGCAGTCTAATCTTGGATCTATACTGTCCACTTGTTTAATCCAGCCATTTAGATTAAACTCCGTCTGTATGCCAGATGATTATATTTTGATCCGTCGAAAGAGGTCGAGTTTATAAACTTGGCACTAAAAGAGTTGAACAGAACGGTAACTCGAGGTCCTTAACAGATCGCATCAATTTGGTTTCTATTTCTACTTTCTCCCAAGGCATCACTGTCTTCATCTTGGGAACCGCTATAAATATAACCCTTGACTCTAACTATAAATGGCGACATTACCCATTGTCAAACAATCCCGTGTTTTAAGGACCCGGAAGAAAAAGGCTTTTGAAAACATTTTGGATAAAAAGGAGAAATTCTGGTGGCAGCAATGTTTTCTATCCTTTCAAGTACAAATTAATCATTTGAGCCATCTAAACTTCCATCGATTCTTGAGTAAAATAGCTTTTGCGGTCCGTGTAGATCAAGATCAGACTGCACAGAACGTGTAGTCTGATCTTGGATCTACACTCTCCGCTAATTAATGCTGAAATATGAGCGAAATCCTTTTCAGTTTATCGGTACTCTTTTTTGACTGCGAAAAAAAACAAGGAGTCGGATTTCTTTAATTGGTCATGACAGAATTTACGAGCTATTTAATGAAAAGGGAAGTTTTCATTCGTTTTAAAAGTTCCAAAGATTTTTTTTTTCTACGCTGTTTTAGCTTAATTGCCATAAAGTATAATCGGACAGTGTAGATTTAAGATCAGACTGCACGTTCTGTGCAATTTGATCATGAACTACACTATTCACAAAACTGAGCATCCATAGTTTACCCTCGCAGTTCAATTGTTAACCCTTAGGCTGCTAAGCTCGACTCACTGACCTTTTACGGACAGTGTAGATCAAGATCAGACTGCACAGAACGTGCAGTCTGATCTTAATTATACACTGTCGATAAGGATATTTTTTTTCCAAAAATGTAAGTTTAAAATAACATTATTCGGGTTTTTACTATCGGTGTGAAAAATTTCATTTCACTTGTTTAGCTGGATAAGGGTTAATGGAGGGGCTAAATGGTCTAATGTGTTTTTGAAAGAGAATACAACTGAAAGATAAATTTTATTGGTAATCAAGTAGCAGGTCCCCTTTCACATTCTATCTGTCTAACGCCCAGCCTCAAGCTTGAGGCAGAACATACAAAACATGCCCGATCCATTTCGGGATTTTCTAGCAAAATTTGCACAACACTCGAGCTTCCTGGTTTTCTTTTATTTTACCTGCAAGTGTTTAAATGATGGGATTTGTTTATGAATGGGGTAAGGTAGGGAGAAGGGAAATGTCGGTTATCATTAACGGCAATGTTTTCAAAAACTCTACTCTGCTTTGGTAAAAGGGGGTTTCATGCATCTCCGTGATACATAAGTATTGATCCATAAAATCCATTTTGTCTAATAACTGAATCCTGCTCTAATTTAACTCAACCTACGCTAATCTAACTCGGAGTTGAATCTAACTCAATCCTGTTTTTGTGATATTTCAGTCACATTATGACCGCAAATCCATCTATACACGAGTTCTTTACTTATCTATCATTGCTTCTTTGCAAAACTTGCTTTCCAAGCCACTGGATGCGTTCTCTCATAACATCGCCGAGAAAATATTCAGAAGTAGGAGAGGGAGGAATTCAATTACAATGTCTACTGTTAACTCTTTACTAAACAACAAAATTTTAGAGCTGTCCAAATTGAAAGCATTTGCAGACCACAAAATAATTGTAACCCAAACGCTGAAATTTGTTTTTTGGAAGGGTAGGAAACATTGTGAGAAAAGGAGAAAATGCTGGTTACCAGCATTTTCTTGTTTTCCCACAATGTTTTCGAAAGTCTTCTTCTTTGGTGTCATTAAAACTCTCGATTGTGTGATAGAGGGTTAATCCTTGGAAAGAGTTTGGCTTTGGAAGTTAAGCAGACAAACCCCAGGTATACAAGCTCTGTACAGTACCAACTGACCTACAGGGCTCCATATTTACACTCTTTACCAAACAATCCCAGGTTTTAATGACCCTGAGGAAGAAGATTTTCGAAAACATTGTAGGAAAATGAAAAAACACTGGTAACCAGCATTTTCTCCTTTTCCCACAATGTTTTCTATCCTTTCAAAGACAACTCCAACAAGTGGAGCCACATTTATCATCTGTAAATGCTTTAGGTTTGGACAAGTCCAAAAACTTTGGTAAAGAGTTAGGTTAGTCAAAATTTATGACCATGTCAAAGGACTATTCTGGAAAGAAAAATGAACACAAGACCCATAATCATTTATTCCTATTCTTTTTTAATACTCCCAATCTCATTCAGTTTGAAATTTCTAGTAAAATAAAATAAATGAACACATATTGTGAGTGCTATGGCGAGTTGAAGGTAAAAACTGAGATTCCATCCAAACTGTTTTATGATAAAGCCCAAAGGTAAGCCAGCCAATGCCTGTCCAACTGCAAATAGAAACAGGAGTATGGTAATTACTATGCAGGTGCTAGCACTTGGCTGTTTTTGTTTTTTTTCAGTGAAATTTTCTAGTCTAAACAGGGACATAACTGTGTCAAAAACATTTGGTGGGGGGGGGGGGGGGTTACCTGCTAGGGCCCCCTTTTAACAGCTAGCAGCTAGTCAGTCCGAAATAAATATTTTCCAAAATGACAGAGGCATAAGGAAACTTTAAAGATTTTGCATGGTGATAACGAAGCAAACGACGACAGGGCTATGACAATACCTCTACATTTTCTTTAAAAACAACCCAGCTGAAATTACAATACAAACAGAATTCACTCTTTGGTTCTTTGTTGTAAGCAGCATGTTACATGCTGCTTACAACAAAGAACCAAAGAGTGATTTCTATAATGTTATGTGTGGCAAATTACCTTTTCGTGAAGTCCTGTAACTATTTACAATCTACCCTGAAAATTATCTTCATTCCAAAACAAGCCTTGTAAAACATTTCGTCCCAGCCAACCAAATAGTCTTGGTTTATTTAAACTTATAATGCTCTGTGAAAAGGGGCTTAATGCATCTGCAAAAAGTATCTATCAAGTCTGCCCAGACTGACCTAGGTCAAAACTTTTCCCTATTGGTCAATCTTCTGTATGTCAAAGGACAGTCTACCTTATGGTACGGTCTGTTGTCAGACAAAATGGTTTTTTATGGATCCATAATTATGAGATGATTTGCTTGGTATAATTCTTGATGAAGACGCATTAAGCCACCTTTTGCATGGCTATATTTGTTTTACATCAATAGTGAAACAAGTTCCTACAATTACTATTAATTACTCATGATGATTGCTTACTGGAAACCTTAACCAGTACTGGTACTGTGACGTGGGTAGTTCCAAAGATTGACTCGGCTCATCACGGGACTCGAGCCCAGAACCTTTGGCAAAGAGGCCAACACTCTACTCCTACACCACTGTCTCCCACAAATTGTCCAAAAATATACAAATAGAATTCAGTTTAGCCAGATGAAAAATATGTTTCTTAGTTTTCTCAACCCTTTACCACACAATTCAGTGTTTTAATTACCCAAAGGAAAAGGGCTTTTGAAACATTGTGGGAAAAGGAGAAAATGCTGGTAACCACCATTTTCTTCTCTTTTCCAACATTGATTTTTTTATCCTTTCATAGACAAATTCCATCTTTTAAACCACACTCAAATTGTCGTTGGCAATTGCTTTCAATCAGAATCAGTCTGAACTGGCGTGGTAAAGAGTAAACCAGCTTTACCCACATCATTCGTATCTATTTATTACAGTCCTGTATTCACTGACCACCTAAATGATGTATGAAAAGCAATCTCTACTAGCAGGTTATCTTTAAAATACAAGTTTAACCATCACTTGAAGTGGTGGGTTCACTGTAACAGATGGTCTGTAACACAAGTCAACTCTTTACCAAACGACAAAAATTTTGGAGTAGAACAAATTGAAAACATTCGCAGATGACAATTATATATAGCTCAAATGAATATTCCTGTTTTCAATAGGGTTGATAACATTGTGGGAAAAGGAGAAAATGCTGGTAACCAGCATTTTCTCCTTTTTCCACAATGTTTTCAAAAGTCTTCCTTTCCAGGGTCATTAAAACTTGGGATTGTGTTAAAAGGATAAACCATAATAGGAAGCCATATTTATACTGGTAAGGTAGGTGAGAACAAAGTAAAGCCACCTACCACTGACCAGCAATGAACACACAGAGAAGGCAAGGCTGGACAGATTGTTTGGGGCACACTCCATGGCAGCTACACCCAGAATAGAGACTGGTCCATATATGCTAAAACCAATGCCAAATGCAACCATCACAATCAATAACTGAAAAGAGACATGTAAAGAATTTTTAGACTATCAACTCACAACTTTTATGTTTTCCAGCTGACCACTTATGAAAATATTTATAAAAACATTGTAGCAAAAGCAGAAATTGCTCTTGATAGGCGATTCTTCTCTTGCCATGATGTTTTCTCTTTTACCCATCTATGAATTGCAGATCTATGTAGACTATCCATATTTTAGAGGGGTGTTTTCAAAGTTATCTGCTTCAGAATGTTTTCTCCCTGTAGTATAGATCATATTACAGAGAAAGTTTCAACTCTTTACCAGATGACAACATATTGTACTTGTGCAAAATTAAACGCTAATGCAGACAACAAATTAAACAAGCTACTTTATTGAATTGATATCCGCTGTTGAAAAAAAAAAAACTTTTTTCCATGACATGATATCAAAAAAAAGATTATTATCAATGGACTATCATAAGGAACACATATATGAAGCTTCATCAGTTTTCGTTGAAGATTTTACAAGATATCTGTCCAGAAATTGGACAGACGAATCGACACACAAAAACTATATCCATCCGCCTTTGGCTGGCGGTAATAGGCTTCATCTGAAGGAATTTGTCTTTAAAAGCAAAGAATACATCAAAAGAAAAGGAAAATATACTGATTAACAGCATTTTCTCCTTTTGCCTAAAATGTTTTCTACAGGCCTCTTCCTTGGGGTTGTTAAACACTGGTATGGTTTGGTAAAGGGTTGATAGACAGAACATTACAAATACGTTTGTATAACATGCAAAACATTGCTAAAAAAGTAGCAAAAAAAGCAAGGTACTACACAATACTGACCCATGAAGAATGCGAAGATATATACCATGTGAGCAAAATTAAACTGACAACCAGTCCAACAGTAAACCATGCCACCACATACTGTCGTATAATGCTGCTTGCTGTATCTTTACTCTGTATCAATAGAAAATAAAACTAGCCTTTTCCAAAACCACAAATTTAAGACTCTTCCAATTTCAAAGCACCTGAAGATGACAAATTAGTAAGTGGTACAAAAAACTGAAGTTCTTTGGCTAAGAAAACATAGTGGGTGAAGAAATAAAAGTTGGTTACCAGCATTTCCTCCTATTCCCATAATCTTTCAAAAGCCTTCTTTCTCAAGGTGGTTACAACATGGAATTGTTTAGTAAAGGGTTAAATGGTTTCACGGAATGTTAAAATAACATTTCATGAATTTTTAAAAATCATCTGTGAAGAAACACGATACTAATTTTTCAAGATGACCTTCAAAGGCAAACTGGCACCCACGGGTAAATGATACAGGAGTCAAAATGCAGCAAAATTCAATTCTAGTTTTACAATTAATTTTTCTGCCAGTGAGAAAGTACTTTAACTATTTTGCTGCCAAGTTAATGGAACCAACTTTTCTCGAGGTCTATCTTCTTCTTTTAAACTGAACCTGTTTTCGGTTGAAGATTACCTTTGGATGACGGACAGTGTAGATCAGTTTTGTGCAGTCTGATCTTGATCTACATAGTCTGAAAAGGCTATCAAAGGCAACGTTGGCAGTGACAGAGTTGACACATTGTCAGACTCATTATAATATCCATACTTTCAAATGGTACAAATTAACTTTGCCTGCATTTTGAATAACACCTTGTTTACTTTTGGCAACTAGTGGGCCTTTACAGTCTTAAAATGCCATATACATTCTGTGTTGCTCTTGTGGACAATACAGTGTCAGATCAGGCTGCACTGTACATCCACATTTTATGATAAGACCTGTCTAAACAGGCTTGAAAATGACATGAACCATGCTCTGGCAAAGGGGGCCTTAATGCATCTCCGTGATGCATGATGCCAAGCAAGCCATCATATGATCAATGATCCATATAGTTTATTTTGTCAAACAATCAACTGAATTATGTTGTAAACTGGTCCTTGGACATGCAGAAAATTGACCAATAGCAAAAAGTTTCAGTCCAGGTCTGCCTTTGTGGACTGCTCATGCTGACCTGGGCAGATACTTTTTGCAGATGCATTAAGCCTCCTTTTCCCAGAGCTTTGCTCAATTATTTTGTCGGTTTCAGTGACAGAAAATTTCTGTTTCATCTATTTGGTGCTGTAAGTTCATTTTGAAAAAAGAATAACAAAATTGATGCTACCTAAGAAAGTAAAACTGCATCAGTAAAGAGCTTTCAAGTTGAAATTTTTTCAAAATCTATTTACCCTTTATCCTGCTAAAAAAGTGAAATGAAACTTTCAAGGTGATAGTAAAATCCATGATTCTGTTATTTCAAAGGTACTTTTTGGAAAAAAAATATCTCCCTATCTGAAAGTGTAATATTCAAGATCAGACTGCATGTTATGTGCAGTCTGATCTTGATCTACACTGTCAGCAAAAGGTCATTCAGTCTCGCTTAGCAGCTTAAGGGTTAACTTAGCAGTCCATAGAAAACATGAAATAATTTAATATAAAACCAGAACATACACATAATGACCTTTTGCTAAACGACCCTGTGTTTTACGACCACCCAAGGAAACAGGGTTTTGAAATTATAGAAAGAAAAGGATAAAATGCTAGTGACCAGCATTTTCTCCTTTTCCTTTAATGTTTTCTACCCTTTTGAAGACCATTCCAATTATTTGAGCCACACTTCATCTGCAAATGCTTTCAATTTGGACAAGTCTGAATGTTGTCATCAGGTAAATAGTTTCACATGAAAAAAATGCACTGGTAAGTCTGACTTTTTTACTTACTTTTGATAGCAAATAATCAGAAGAATAACCTGCCAACAAGGAACCAATCATTCCGCCGATTTCAAAGGCACTAGTGTAGCTGTTTCCTGTATGAAAAATCAAAACAAAATATTAACCCTTACCAAACTACAACATATAGATTTGTCCAAATTCAAAGCATTTGCAGATGACAGTTTAAATGCAGCTCAAATGATGGGATATGTCTCTGATAGGGGGGAGAAACCTTGTGGAAAAAAGAGGAAATGCAGTATAACAACATTTTCTCCTTTTCCCACAATGTTTTCAAAAGCCTTCTTTGTCAGGGTTATTAAAACTCAGGATTATGTTGTAAAGGATTAATCAAAACTGATCTTATCCCTAAACCAAAAGACATAATTTTAGAATTGTCCATTTTGACAACATTTAAAGGTGACATAATAAACTTTGAGAAATTGTAGAATTTGTCTTTGAAAGACAGGAAAACATTGTGGAAAAAGGAGAAAATGCTGTTTACCAGCATTTTCTCCTCTTTCCACAGTGTGTACAAAAGCCTTCTTTTCAAGCTCAGAATCATTTGGAAAAGGGTACAGTTCATCACCTTCTAAGACAAGCTTGATGCAGATGACTAACAATAATCGATATGGTTATCAGTACATGTGAAACTGTATTGGCAAAATGAGGAACTAATTGTCACAAGCAATTTTTGGTATTTCCAATGTTTTCCAAAACAACTTGCTGACAACTGCATCTTCCACAGAAGGTAAACAATTAGACACATTTTAAAGAAAGGACAATATCCTTATTAATATGGAAAACATTTGTAGAAAAGGATAATTGCTTGTTGTTTGTTTGTTCATCATATTTATCTGTGGCACCTGTTGCCCATATGGGCAAAACAAAAGGAGAATGTTAGTCATTTAAGTTTCCTGTATCATTTTAGTTATACAGGCAAGGCCAGTGCAGCTATCCATACATTCTTAGTATTTCTTTTCCCAGTACTTCACAAACCACTGGCTGCTTTTGCACAAAATCACTGTTGGAGAGATGGTCATTGATGAGGGAAGAACGATACCTTTCATACTATCATCTATCCTTAGAAAGATTTGGCAGAGCTGGGAATCCAACCAGCTATCCCTGGCTTTCTTGTACATAGCTGAGCTACAAGGCTTGGCTTTAAAATTCAAGTAACTGAGATGTATCATACCTATTGAAATACATGAGCCATGCTCTGGCAAAAGGGGGTTTAATGCATCTCGTGATGCATTATACCAAGTAAGCCATCACATAATTAGGGATCCATAAAATCCAGTTTGTCTAAGAACCAAATGAATCATGAGACAGAATGGTCCTTTGACATGCAGAAAATTTACTGATAGCAAAAGGTTTTGACCCAGGTCAGCCTGCGTAACTGCACAGGCTGACATGAGTCGAAACTTTTTGTAGATGCATAAATTCCCCTTTTCACAGAGCATGGCTTATACATGTAATTCATTTATTTAGTTTTCACTGGCTACACGTCCCACTAAACAATCTATATGAGTTGGGCTCTAGGAAAGGGGGTTTAAAGCATCAATTTAATGCACTATACCAAGCAAATTTTTGCAAACTGTTGATCACTTACAGTATATCTAAAAGCTGGCAGAATCATGACATAGAAGAGTCCTTTGACAAAAATAAAATTTACCAATAGCAAAAGGTTTCCACTTAGGCTGCACAGACTTTGCAGGCTGAGATAGGTCAATACTTCTTGCAAATGCATTAAACCACCTTTTAACCCTTTACCATACAATCACGACTTTTAACAATACTGTAGGGAATAGCTTTTGAAAACATTGAGGGAAAAGGAGAAAATGCTGGTAACCAGCATTTTCTCCTTTTCCCACGATGATTTCTATCCTATCAGGAAACTTAAGTATGTTTGCACCATTTCTAAATAAGTTATTTGCAGATGTTTTGAATTTGGACAAGTGCAAAATTTGTTGTGTGGTAAAGAGTTAACAAAGTGTTACCCATATGTATAAATGACCAATGATGAATTCACCTGTGATGATTGAGTGACCAAGGTCATTCACTAAATAAAGTGGTACCCACTGTAAGGTTCCAAACTGCAGCAAGCTGATAAGCCCATAAGTAAAACAAACACTTCCATAACCAGGTAATTTGAACAACTCTAAACGAGATATCTTGACATCAGCTGTATTACCTGCAGAGAAAAGTTAGAGTCTTCAATGGTACAAGGTCAGTATCAATTAGTCTAAACTTATCAACTTCACATAAATTACGAAAACAGTCCTCACAATATATATGAGTCATGCTCTGGCAAAAGAGGATTTTATGCATCTCTGTGATGCATCATGCCAAGCCAGTGACCACATACTGGTAACTGTCATGCAGGCTGATCTTGGATCTACACTACCTGATATTTTCTCCCCAAAAAATAACTTCAAAATACTAACATTTGGGTTTTTTCACTACTGAGTGGACATTTTTGTTTGTTAATAGAAGCTTAAGGATTAACATTCTTTTCAACAGTACTTCAGTTACATCAGGGGACCATTTTACTAAAGAAGCAAACACCAGAAAAATGTTTGGTAAGTTTTAGCGTAAGTCCAGGTTTGCATTTTACTAACATTTGCATAGCTAAGTACCAACATAGGTATTTGCATAACTTTATGTACAAAAATATAAGTCGTAGGTAAGAACAAAAGCCAAAGTCTGAAGGCACTTTTTGTATTGCGTCCTCAGACAGGAAGAAAATTGCGTCCTCATAGAGGAAGAAAATTTAAAAATAAAAATATACATAATTATCTTCACAGCTATCTGCAGTAGTAATAAATTTCATGTTTTGACAAATTATTTTTTTCTTTACACATACAATATCCATATCTGACTGAAGCAGCTGACATTTGAGATGACGTAAAGCGTGAGAAATGTAGGGTAAATGCATCATATTTACCTCTAGTTGAGCAGTAGGCACTGTTTACCAATGTAAGAAGTGTGCGGGAACTACTCTTTCTGTCCTCAATTGAAGAGTTACTGAAGTATTTACTTACAGAAATTTACAAAGTTATAAAAATTTTGTAAAACAGATATAAGAATTTCGTAAATCTGAATTTAGGTGTAAAGTTACAAAAATTCTAACACAGAAACTTACAAATTGTTAGTAAAACGATTTCCAGGACAGCTAGCAAGCATGTGCATGCATTTCTAGGGTTTCTTTCCTCCAGCATGAAATCTTCATTCTCCAGCTAGTTTCACACATACAAGTAGTCAAACCAGTGTTAAGCAGAGAAAGAGGGATATATACAGTCAAAAACCACTATATTTGTGACTAGTCAAGAGACTTACTGTCTGTTTTCTTGTCTGTATTATCAAGGTTTGTTGGTAAAATGCTGTAACTATATTCTAAAACAATGTAGACAAACGGTCCAGCTATAATGGAGCAGACACCTGAAAAAATTGAAAATATTCAACAAAATTGTTAAAATTGATAGAGAGGACAACATAAAACCTTTGATCAGACGACAAAATTTGAGACTAGTCCAAATTGAAAGCAGTTGCAGACAACAAAATAAATATGACTGGAAAATTGAAATTTGTTTTGGAAAGGTTAGAAAACATTGTGGGAAAAGGAGAAAATGCTGGTTACCAGCATTTTCTCCTTTTCCCAAGATGTTTTCAAAAAGTTTCTTTTTCAGGGTCGATGAAAAAGAGTTTACTGTAACTATTGTTACATTATCCTATAATGAACCTGGCAAAACCACATACAAGAGGGCCATTGGCCCTAAAGAGCTCACCTGAGTAAAGTCATCTACAGCTGATAGATTGATTGTATGGTGTTTAACGCCATTTTCAACATTATTTCAGTTATATCAAGGCGGCCAGTGCACCTATCCATGCTTTCCTGGAGTTTCTTTTACCAGTACTACCCACAATATTCTTTCCAAGCCACTGGCTGCTTTCCCACATAACCATCGTTGAAACAATGTTCAGCAGTGAGAGAGGAATATCATCAATCCTCTGAGAGAAATTGGTCGAGCCGGGGATCAAACCAGTCATCTACAGTTGATAAAGCTGAAGAGATTCTGGTTTTAATGATGTAAAACACATGAGTGTAAGTGACCTACTTTTTGAACCAATGTGACTAAATTCCAAACTTGTCCAAGATATCATTAAAACAAACATTCTGACCAAGTTTCATGAGTATCAGACTGAAAATATGAGCTCTACAGTGCACACAAGGTTTTTCTACGATTTGGTCCAGTGACCTAGTTTTTGACCAGATGTGACCCACTTTGAAACTTATCCAAGATATTATCAGGGTAAACTTTTTGACCAAGTTTCATGAGAATCAGTCTGAAAATGTGGCCTCTAGAGTGCACACAAGGTTTATCTAAGATTTGACCATGTGACCTACTTTTTGACCCGACATGACCCACTTTCAAACTTGTCCAAGATATCAACAAGATAAACATTCTGACCAATCTTTATCAGTATAAAGCTGAAAATGTGGCCTCTATGGAGCACAGAAGGTTTTCCTAAGATCTGGCCCACTGACCTACTTTTTCAGCCGACATGACCCAATTTACGACTTGTCTGAGATATCATCAAGACAGACAATCTGACCTAGTTTCATGAGTATCCAACCACAAATGTGGCATCTTTCATGAGTTTCAGGCTGAAAATGTGGCCTCTAGAGTGCACACAAGGTTTTCCTGAGATTTGGCCCAGTGACCTACTTTTTGACCCAACATGACCCAATTTCAAAATTGTCCAAGATATTATCAAGACATACATTCTGACCAAGATTCAAGAGTATCAGGCTGAAAATATGGCCTCTAGAGTGCACACAAGGTTTCTCTTAGATTTAGCCCAGTGACCTACTTTTTGACCCGACATGACCCAACTTGTCCGAGATATTATGAAGACAAACATTCTGACCAAGTTTCATGAGTATAAGAATGAAAATGTAGCCTCTAGAGCGCACACAAGGTAATTGTTGATGCCTGGACGACGGAAGACGCACGACGGGTGCCGGACACAGCATGATCACAAAAGCTCACATTGAGCACTTTGTGCTCAGGTGAGCTAAAAACAGGTCTTTGTTGAACAGACTAAGCTTGTGCCAAAGTCTAATTTTTATCAGTTCAATAATGTCACAGTATACATGCGATTTTGCTCCTTTTCCCACACAATTTAGGAAAAGTAGTCAACAGCAGTAAAGTAAAAAGTTATGAACTGCACCCTGGGAGAAGACGTTTAATGCATCTTTGAAATGCTGTATACCAAGCAAGTTATCGCATAATTATGGATCCATAAAATCCATTTTGTCAAACAACTGACTAAATCAGGAGATAGAATGGTCCTTGAAAATACAGAAAATTTATGAACAGCAAAACATATCAACCAATGTGAGCCTGTGCAGACTGTGCAGGCTGACATGGGTTGAAACTTTTTGGAAATACATTTAACCCCCTTTTTACAAAGCATGGCTATTATATTCGTAGAGTAATGGATTAACCCTTTACCACAAATCCTGACTTTTAACGACGTTTTTCTACCCTTCCCAAAACAAATTCCTTTTTTCATTCACATTTATTTTGTCAAATTTATTACCATTCCCAAAACAAATGTCAATTTTTTATTAACATTTGTTTTGTTGTCTGCAAATGCGTTGAATTTGGAACTGGCTGAAATGTTGTCGTTTGGTAAAGAGTTAAACTAATCTCTTCATTTTCTATACAGAGAGTGGTTTTTAGTAAAGGTTCCCTACCAGGTAAGGCTATACTTGTTCTCCAGCCAAAATATGTAATGATATATGCAGTAAATAATGGACCGGCAGTTCCTGCCACATTGATAGATGTAGATAAAACACTCCATGCTGTTCCTAGCTGGTCTTTCCTAAATATCTGTCATGTCAAAATAAAAACAATCATATAGATTAACTCTTTACCAAATGACAAATATTTAGATTGGTCAAAATTGAAAACGCCTGCAGTTGACGAATTAAATGGGGCTGAAATAATGAAATTTGTATCCGATAGGGTAGAAAACACTGTGGGAAAAGAAGAAAATGCTGGGTACCAGCATTTTCTCCTTTTCCCACAATGTTTTCAAAAGGCTTCTTTCTCAGGGTCGTTAAAAGTTAGGACTGTGTGGTAAACGGTTAAATGGGATTCTTTAACTCTTTCCCACACAACCAAATTTTGACTCATCCATACTGAGTGCATATGCAAACAACCTCATTAAATGTCACTGAACCGATGGGATTTATATTTGAAAGAGCAGAAAACAGTAAGAAAAGCGATAAAATGCTAATTACCAGCATTTTCTCCAATTTTCCACATTATTTTCAAAAGCCTTTCTCTTCAGGTTTGTAAAAACATGGAATTTGTTTGGTAAAGAGTTAAACTGAGTTAGGAAAAACAAGTTATCACAAAAAGTTATTTTTTCTATCTATATTTAAAAAAAGTGTCCATAATAATAATAATAATCTGTATTTTGCCTGACTACTTTAATCTGAATAGGTTATGACCTAAAATCAAAGAGAATTTCATTTACATAACTTGGGCATTTTCTCCTTTTCTGAAAATGTCTTCTCAGTCATTAAAACATGAGCTTGTTTGGTAAAAGGTTTAAAATATTTTTGCCATACTTAAGTATAGGACTGTTATTCAGATAGGGAAAGTCAGTATGCATTAACCTTTATCAAACAATCCAGAGTTCTAACAACTCTGTGGAAGAAGGCCTTTGAAGACATTGTGGGAAAAGAAAAAAATGCTGGTTACCGCAATGTTCTCTACCCTTTCAAGAACAAAAGCCATTATGTGAGCCAGATTTAGATTGTTGTCTGCATTAGCTTTGAAATTGGCCAGGTGTAAAATTTTGCCTTTTGGTAAAGAGTTAAGGTTTTATGAAAATATCATGAGCAAAACCAGGAAATGCTTGATAGTTGATACTAGCAATTTCTTCTTTAGCCACTATGTTTTTTTTTTTTTAAAAGTGGTCAATTGCCAGACCAACACAAGAGCATCACAAGGGGGTGCCAATGGATGGCTGCAGTTGCCTGATTTTCAGTGAAAATTGTAAGTCAAAAAAAGTGCATAACTGTGTCAAAAATACTTTGATAGTTATCTGTTCCTGTTTTACGGGTTTCCCTTTCAATAGTAGACAACTTGTTCAAGTATGAAGTAAATATCTTCAGTGATAAATGAGATATTGTGAAATGTCAAAGTTTTTGCATGACAATGCAGACAATAACAGGGCTATGACAATATCTCAACTTTATTGCTGAAAAGAGCCAAGCGAAAACTTCATTTCCCCTTCATTTAGTAACATGTTAGATAATGAGAGGCTTACCTGTTTAAGTATTTTGACTGCAGCAGGCCAGCCTGTACCAGCAGCCACCCCATTCAGCATCCATAACAAGGTGAACATAGTTATAGAACTACTCACATCTGGAAATAGTAAAACCCTTTACCACACAATCCCAAGTTTTAACCACCCTGATAAAAAAGGGGTTTTGAAAACAATGTGGGAAAAGGCCTGTAATCAGCATTTTCTGCTTTTTCCACAATGTTCTCTACACATCAAAGAGAAATTTTACCTTTTTAGTAACATTTGTCATCTGTAAATGCTTTCGATTTGGACAGGTCTAAAATTTTCTTGCGTGGTAAATATTTAAACGGTAGTTTACGCCACTTCAGTATTATTTCAGTTATTTCATGGTGACAGCTCACATAATTATGTACATCCTTGGTTTTATAAGTACAAGGCTGTGGCTTGAAGTTTCTTGTCCAAGGACACTCCCATATCAGCCCAGTGCGTCCAGATAGGCTCAAACCCGGGGCCTCTACTTTTTACCACTAAGCCACAAAGAATCATGTGACGGGAACAAAGAGAGTTAAATTTTATAAATGGAAATCAGACTTTACTTGCAAATGCAAAAGCAGTGAATCCTTGCAGTAAAAGCCCAGCTGTGAGAGCCATCTGTGGGCTAACAACATCCAACAGGACCCCGCAGACAAACTTACTGGCAGCATAGGCAATCAGCTGGGCACTCAGAATCAGTCCTGGTGACAAAAAGCACAAATACTAGGTTGATATTACAAATGGGTAGAATCAAAAATAAGGGAACCCATGTATTTCATCTTGAGGTAATTTTTTATTTTGCCTGAAGCATATAACAGATATGGAATCTAAGTAAAAATCAGGTGTGACCTCCATGTGCAGCAATACCTGCTTAACACCCAACTGGCATACTGGAGATAATATGGCATACCATTGCTCTTGGAATCCTCAGAAATATTGACAGGTAAAGTCACCCTGTCATATCATGGCAGCATAGGCAATCAGCTGGGCGCACAGAATCAGTCCTGGTGACAAAATGCACAAATGCTAGGTTGATAATACATACATGTACTTTTTTTTTTCTCTCTACCATCTGTGACAGAGTTGCAATTAGATGACTTTGAAAATAACATTCCTATATAATGTGGATAATCAACATCCATTATTCCTTTAGCATACAATTCCAAATTTTACTGACTCTAAGACATAAGGCTTGTAAATCATTGTGGGAAAAGGAGATAACATTTTTTTCTACTTTTTAAAAGACAAATACAATCATTTGATCCACAATACAAATTATATATATGCTGAAATTTTCTCATCACCACACTTTCTTAGCCACAGCTTTTCCACATAAAGTAAAAGCTATCCTCAGCAGTGAGACAGAAATGACTCCTGCCACATTGTCTTTTATTTATCCTCGAAAGCAGTTTTAACTGAGCCTGACGCAAAGCTCCCGTAGCTCAGTTGGTAGTGTACAGAACTTGAGAACAGGAGGTCGCTGGTTCGATCCCAGGCTTGGCCAATTTCTGTCCGAGGATTGATTACAGTCATCACAACAGGATTCATTCCTCTCTCACCGCTGACCATCGTTTCAACAATGGTTATGTGGGAAAGCAACCAGTGGCTTGGAAAGAATATTGTGCGGTGTACTGGTAAAAGAAACTCCAGGAAAGCATGGATAGGTGCACTGGCCGCCTTGATATAACTGAAATAATATTGAAAACAGCGTTAAACACCATACAATCAATCAACCATTAACTGAGCCTAACCCTAAACTCACAAAACCCATCTAACCAATTCCTCCTAATGCCACAATGTTTTCTTCTCTTTAAAGCACCATTTAACTTGTCTATGAAAAACTCATTTACAGTCTTCCCAAACAACAAAGTTTTAGACAATTGCATATTGAAAGAAGCAGCAGACCACAAACTGAATGCAATTGACATGAAGGAATTTGTCTTTGAAAGGAAAGAAAACAATATGTGAGAAAGAGAAAAGGCTGGTTAACGGTGCCCCGGTAGTTCTGTTGGTAGCGTACAGGACTTGAGGACAGGGGATCCCTGGTTCAATCCTCGACATGGCCAATTTCTTTCTGAGGGTTGATGATAGTCATAGCAACAGGATCCATTCCTCTCTCACTGCTGATCATTGTTTCCATGATGGTTATGTGGGAAAGCAGCCAGTGGCTTGGCAAGAATATTGTGCACCATACAATTAATCCTTTTCTCACAATGTTTTCAATAGCCTTCTTCTTCTGGGTCTTTAAAACATGACATTGTTTGGTAAAGGGTTGAACACAACTTCTTTCGCTTATGCAGATACTGTAGCTTAGATCAAGATCAGACTGCACAGATGATGTAGTCGGATTTTGAATCCACACTGTCCACTACTTTGTAACATATTCTGGCCAAAACAACCTTGGAATTACAACAGTAAAAGATTTGTTTAATTTTAGCAGTGCTTTACAGGTTTTAATTCTTTACCAAACAACAAAATATTGAACTTTTCCAAATCTTAATCATTTGAACAGAAGAAATAAATGTGTTTTAAATGATTTAATTTGTGTTTGACAGGATGGAAAAATATTGTGGAAAACGGAGAAAATGCTGGTTACCAGCATTTTCTCCTTTTCTCACAATGTTTTCAAAAGACTTCTTCTTCAGGACAGTTAAAACATGGAAATGTTTGGTATAGGATTAAAACACTGTCACTAACCCATCTGATTTTTGTCCAAGCCCTCTGATTTCCCAATATCAGGTAGCGCATATGTGACAGACCTCTTCACCAACACAGTCAGAAAGTAGCTTGTGTAGATACAGGCAAAGACCACCTTACGTTTGGACGACATCTTCCTGTCGTACTAGATTGTTTTTAAATGCACTGTTTATCTGAAATGGTATCAAACAGACAATAAAATAACCAGTCACTAAATGCTTGGTCATTTCTTTTTTATGTATAGGATATTAACAGGAAAAAAATATAATTGATACTCTGTATATAAGGACAAAATTTATTTGTTTGCTAAGTATCTTACTCTACCCAAAATAACAAAAACTAACACTGGTCTAACTTGGAAGCATTTTCAGATGACAAATCAAATTTTGTTCAAATGACTGGATGTCTTTGTTGGTGTAAAAAAAAAATTGTGGGAAAAGGAGAAAATACTGGTCATCAGCATTTTCTCCTTTCTCCTCAATGTTTTCAAAAGCCTCCTGCATTGGGGCCATTTAAACATGAGATTGTTTGGTAATGGGTTAGTGCTGCATTCAATAGTATATTGCAGCCTGCCAATATGTCAATGTGTTCTTGCCGCCTTTGTAACACATCTTGACTGTGTAATCGCTGCACTTTTTTCTAAGCAACTCTCCATAATGCAAAGCTAGTTTTCTTTTGGCTGTAATCCATAATCTCTTAAATAGGGACAATAAAAGATGAGACTGGCACTTGTTTATTCACCCATTTGCATGTTCATGAATGCAGTGTTGTTCCTTGGTCAAAAAATACTGGAGGACACCAGTGTCCCCTTAGGGGACATTTTGTAAAACTGAGGGACAAAAAGATAATGTTGACTTCATGAATGCCTGAACAGTGTACTTACTAGTCCGCATAATACTACAACCCTAAAAAAAAATGGGTTGGAAAGTGTCACAGTAGACTCACAACATAATTGACGATTTCATATACATGTACCCATTGTAACCAAGTGAATTCGCCCACCCACTCCTGAAATTTCCAATTTTTTTTGTTTGGATTTAGAGCAAGGTTCATTTTGCGGGCAACTTTCATTACTGTTGCTGTTATTTGTCAATTTCCTAACTTCAGGGTTTTCTCTGATCCCACCCCTGTTTCTTTGAATTTGGACCCCCAAATTTTCTAAATGTCCCCCTAAATTTAAGTATTTCATAATAATTTGCATTCTTTTATTCATTTGAAGGGGGTCTAATGACCACATATGCAGAAGTTCAGGGAAACCCTGTAAATTTACTTTCCTATGTTAGCTGACAACCTCTACAGGCCATGATGCATACAGACTACTTAACAGAGTATTTTGAGATGCTACACGTGACAATAATAATTAATAAGAAAAAAATCGAGCCGCAATCAACAACACAGTGCTAAAACGTATGCGACAACCATTGAAAAAAATCAAGAGACTGTCTACGATTGGCCTATCCCATATAGAACAGAACAAAATGAAGTATTGTACTGCATGTCTCGAACAAAGGAAAGACACAACAAAATCAATAACTGAAGTGCGCCTGATATGCTATGCATGGCCCACCTTTCTGCATATCTCAGGGGACATTTTTACAGAAACTGCTGGAATCCCACGATGGCGTGACCTAGGCACAACACAGTGACTATTTAAAATCTTCACATTTATATTTCAAGCTATATGCATTACCGACTTTTGTTTTGTATCTGGACAAGTTATAAGCTATTTCAACCTCAGTGATGATTAGTGCACCCTTAGTGCACTACTAAAAAAGATGACAGAATTTCTTTATATAAAAGTAAGATCCATATGGTTTCAATTTCAACCCCACTTTCAACCAGTTATGATCAAATATAAAATGTGCAGTCTGATCTGAATCTGCACTGGCTGCAATAATGGCAACAAATGGCATCAAAGGCGCTTAAATATACTTTAGTTATCGGTAGTGTACTATAGCACACATTGTAATTTATACAATTTCTTATGTAAAATAAATGTTCAAACAACTTCAAAAATTTTGCTTCAAGCCTTGAAACTGAAAGACAATAATTTTGGTAGCAAGAGTCCGAGACTTTTTGGGTACGAAATACAACCCACACACGTCATCTGCATTTGCAGTTCCGTGACTACCAATATCAGGTAATTTAAACACCTGCAAGTATGCGTGTCTTTCACTGGATTCTTACTTGCTAAATAACTTTCAGTTTTTCTCTGAGCCGAAGTATGCACATTCTCGCAATATTTTTTTTTTTCAGGCGGCTGCTTTCGTTGTTGTTGTTGTTATTGTAGTAAGCCCCCATCAATATCAAAGTACTGATGAGACCGAAACTGGCTGATCAAGGGTGATGAGTGGTATTAAGATAATCGCTTCACAGTGCCACTGTACAGTTTTGTTTGAAGAGCGATTCATACTTGGAAAAAAAAACAAAGGACTATTCCTTTTCATAGCTGACTCTGGTTCTCTTCAGCGCTGAATCATAGATCGAAACGGAATTTGTGCCGGATATATATCCAGATCCAGGGTTCGTGTAAACGATCCCTGATGTATCCAACCCGGGTACCACTGGAGCCCCAATGGAATCGTCTGGTTTGTCGGAGCTTTGGTTTGTCAGAGCTTTGATGTGTCAACAAATAGAAAACAGCACTGTGTGACCAAGCCGATGACGTAGTCGAGCATAAAAACTAATTTACATTTAAATTTTACCATGTCTTCTAATCTAAAATCCCCCCTCAAGACATCTCTTCTTAAAAAAAATCCATTTTCTGTCAACTGAAGAGACAAAAAAAAATCACCATCTGCAATGCTTTGACAGGAATACACATAAAAAGTATCGGACGAGATAAATTCAAAATCAGACCGCGCAATTTGTTTATTGCCTTATCGTGACCTTTACTCACGGCGTGCTTAACTTAGTATCACACAATCGGGACAGTGTTGCAACAATCCTGGAAAATAGGGCTGTAAAAAGCACTGAGGGGGGAATATGCTTGTAAAATGCTTGGCTTCTTTTTTTTCTTATCCGACAATGTTTTCTGTCCATTCAATTTCAGCTTTTCATCGTTTTAGCCACATTTGAGTTGCTGCTTGCAAATGCTTTCAATATGGACAAGACGGGAATTTTGTTGTCATGTAAAGATTTAATCAACTACAGTCATGGCTACCCTGCCATGGACTGATTCTTTCATTAACTCTTAGGCTGCAGCAGTGCTAAGCTCGACTCATGGACCTTTTGGGGACAGTGTATATCAAGATCAGACTACACAGAACGTGCAGTCTGATCTTGAGACTCTCCGAAAAGGAGATATTTTCCCAAAAAAAAATAACTTTGAAATAGAAAAATTATGGGTTTTACTGTCGGCTTGAAAGTTTCATTTAACTTATTCAGTTTAAGATTTTTTTTTTTTTCCAATCATTCTTTACTACATCTATCAGAGACAACCTATCACCTAGTATTTTGTCAGCCTGTTTAGCTCACCTGGTAGTGCGATGGATTTTTAATCTCGGGATACTTGAGTGTAACGGTTCGAATCCCACGAGGCTGACCAATTAAAATTACTAATAGTTTTTCCGAGGAGACTTTAAACCCAGATCGTGTGTGACAGAGCACTATGCACCAATAAGGCTAAGGATCCAGGGTCCGTATTCATCAACCATTCTTGAGTACATTCTTAGTCTTATTCTTCAAGATTTTCTTCAATATTTTTTTTTAAGTAAAACAACTTCTAATCGGCTAAACTATTTGGTTCTTAAGAATGGTTGGTGAATACGGACCAAGGTGTAACTTACGACGGTTTCAGCCTGTTTTCTGCACTGACTAGCAGCCTTCTAACGTCGTCATCCGTATGGACAGCCCGTGGAGACGATAAATAAACTCAAAACAAGTAAACAAACTTTGTATTTACGATGATCATAAACTAGTGTTGTACGCGTTATACAATAAGACTTTAACTCCTTCCTCACCTCTTGAGACGTTTTTGCAGCATACGATTTTGGAAGCGTCGACTTTGTAAGATATTGATAACATGCCACGAATAAAAGTTTCGACTCATGACGATGAACATATGAAAATATTGGGGTACAAGGAGAAAATGCTCATTACGATCAGTATCTCCTTATGCTACAATGTGTTCATATTTGGGCCGCCGAAAGTCGAAAAAAAGTCATATGCAAGTTCAAACGAAATTTCTAGAAGACTTATGGACGATGGATATCAATTGATGTGTTAAGACATACTAGTAAATATTGTTGTACAACATTTTGTGCCAATGCTTTTTTTCACTCGCTATTCAGTTCTTTCTCAAATCGATCGATCCACATTCATTATCTGTATCTCTCAACAGTACAAACTCCACTATTTACGTCCCTGCTCTTATCGGCTTTTGAACAGATGTTGGGGGAAGTAGCAGTTGCGTTTTACATGCAGTTGCCGAGTCCATTTATGTCCTTTTTTTCCCTTCTCATTTCATTTAAACTACACTTTTTTCTAAATCTTTTTTGTGTTCTTCCTTTTTGTGATCTAAGGGGTTATTGTTAACCTTTAAAAAAAGCCCAAAGCAAATCTTACGCCGAGAAATAATTCCATTGGAAATTAAAATATAACACATAAATGAAAACAGTCGTTCTTCAAGCACAAAACAATTTTGAAAAAAAAAAAAATGCTGAAAAGGGAGTTGAACCCTCAATTCTACGGTGAATTTTCACAATATTGTCTAGCCCGGCCGGGTAACTCAGTGGTTAGCGCATCTGACTCGTGATCTGGTGGTTGCGAATTCGATACCCGGTAGAGGCAAATTTTCTTTCCGGCAATTAATCGCTTCTCACCTCTGATGTATGTGAGAAAAGTAGTCAGTGGCTTGGAAAGAAAGTTGTGTCACTACTTGTATGAGAAAGTCAGAAAACACATGCGTAGGTGCACTGACAGCCGCTATATGACCAAAGCTGTTAAAACGGGGTTAAACTCCAGTACAAAGTACAATATTGTCGAACTTTGATTTTCTTTGATCTCTTTGATTTACAATTTAGCAAACACTATAATTCTCAGTCAAGTGTATATATATCAAACGCTGTGGGTACATCGTAGATAAACAGAGAGTCGAAAATAAATGGCAGTAATAAATTAGACCGGTTGCAAAACTGGATAATCAGTTGACCCGCTTTTATTCCCCAGCCCATTACTGCACTGGCTGTTTTTAGACTTATCGAATGTCTGTTAACCCTTATCCTGCTAAATAAGTGCCATGAAATTTTCAAACCAGTAGTAAAAAACCAGAATAATGCATTTTCAAACTCTTATCGGACATTGTAGATCAAAGATCAGACTGCACGTTTTGTGCAGTCTGATCTTGACCTGCAACGTCCGCCAAAGGTCAGTGAGTCACGCTTAGCAGCTTAAGGGTTAAAACATTTTTCACGTAAGATATATTTTATATCTGAAGGATAGAAAATATTATTTTCGATATGAAGAAAAACATTGTGTGAAAATTGGGCAAATGTTTGTCACAAGCAACTGCTTCTTTTCCCACAATGTTTTCCACTTTGTCGACTGAAAGGTTTTAAACAATCAATATTTGAACAGGAATGGGCTGAAATATCCCTAAACATTAAAAGAAGGATCAGTTTTAGTGAAAATTCTTACTTTTCTTTCTTTTTTGAACAAACGATCCAGCTCAAGAATTTTATTTCTAGTATCACAATTTGGTCATGACATAGACATACTTTATTACGTATCTTTGGAAAACAAAATATTATTCTATACCTATGGTCACGTGACATGTATAGTAACAACACACATAGAATCTAACAAATATACATTTCTATGATCCTACGGAAAATATTATAAACAATAAGAGATCTATACTAAACATATGATAATAAGAAACCCCAACTGATATATTACATGTGCATTGGGGAAGGGGATGGGGGTGGTCGCTGAGCGTCATGTGAAAGTCTTTGCAATTTTTATTTACTTTTGTGACTTCAAATAATAACAAATAATTTTGCGTTTATTCCAACGGGCGGAATACAATAACAAAGATTTTTTTTTCTTTAAATCTTATAAGTTTGACAAAACTATGAAGCCAGGCGATTTAGATTCTGTGCAGTCTGGTCTTGATCTATGCCGTCCGCAAAAGCCCCTGTTTTCGAGTATAGCGATGAAAGGGTTAAATAAAGGTCTGTTTTCATCAGAATGGGATCATATTTACCTAATATAAGCATAAATCACTAAGACCAGAAATCATGCTTTCTATATATCAAAACATTCAGACAACAGCCAGACAGAATCTGTCGACTGAAATTCGGAGTTACTTTTTCTAAGTTGTAATAATACAAGGGAGGGCGAACAACCAGGTAAGTTTTTTTTTTATTTATTTCTACACTCTTGCACAAGTTTTGTACGGGCTGATTTTTAAGTTACAATAAATGCTCGCTTATGCAAGAATGAGAGGAAACCAAAAGTCACGGGTACGAACTATTATTCACGATATACGGATCAGTTACAGAGTCACTTACTGTGTCCACAATAAAACATTTCTATTTCAGCAAATCGATCTACATGAAGTTCGGGGAAACAAAAAAAAAAAGTATTTGTACATGTACAAGTACATGTATTTGCATATTTTAATTGCCAATATGTGCTCTTATCTATGTAGGTTAAAAAATAAACATATACAAACATTTGTTTTTTAACAGTGCACTCCATTTTCACAAATTTGTATTAATCTTTTGTAACCTTTTTAGACTTTTTTCCAGAAATTCATTTTAAATGTGTATTTTTCTTAACTTAAGAAAGATGAAAGGAACAAAGATTTTGCCTTTGGAACGTAGCTAGGGGCAAGCCAGATCCTTTCACAGAAATTTTTTTGGGTTTTTATCATTACTGTTATCTTTTTTATATAGAAGTACATGTAGATTTAGGGTCAGAAAAGGGGAAAATGCAACGAACCCGATCGCAAAAATCCAAACAACGTCCATGGGTTGTTTGGCCTCATGTAGTTTTTGCACTTTTCAAAAATAAATAAATAAATAAATAAATAAAGCACAGGTACAGACACAAAATACAAGAAGATCGCATTATATAGTGAACAAATCCAAATTTTACAGCACTCAAATCATGAATCGCTGGGACCTTTTTTCGGCTGTGTTCAGTGCAATGGCCTTTGTACTAACGTTATTGGGGACGATATTTCCTTATTGGTGGATCGTTAACGAACATGACGTAGACGGCGAGAAGTGGACGTTTCATTACGGAATCTGGGTTATCATCACGTGTGAACCGGATGACTGCGTCACTACCTCGTCGAGAATGAAAGACGACAGAGGTAAAAATTTGAAATTTTTGTATAAAACATAAAAAAGAAATCATGGTCCAATTCTTAACCCTTATTAAAGCGCTTTTCACATTTAAAGTTGCCCGTACAGATGCCACAGTATAGATCGCTTTTTTGCAGTCTGATCTTTGATGTACACTGTCCGCTTTGTTGAGACATTCTTGATAAATAAGGAATCCTGAAATTAGAGTTAAATCAATTTAGGTTTTAAGTATATACTGTAAATTTCTGTTGATTTTAATCAGCGCTTTATATGTTGATTTCAACTTGCTAAATGAATGGCTGTGACAATAGATTTCGGTCAACCGGATGGCTACTCTTTTAATAAGGAATTAGAATGTTATTTAAAAGTAGATCTACCCTTTTTTGACTCTTCCAAAACTCAAACTTGAAGAAAGACGATACAGACATTCAGAAGTATGAAATATTGTGTTGTAGAGCATGTCCTTGGGGCTTGTATTAGCTTCGAGCTGCATCGGAAAATTTGATATGACCGAAGGTTGGGCAAGAAGTCAAATAATATTCCTTTTATTACAATAGGCAAATTCTAACCGCAAAACATTGCAATTTTGAACAATTCTATTTTAAAAAAAATAGTCAGAAATTGAAACAAATAATGCTTACTGGGTGAAAACAATTCTTTTGTTTTGAATGTGGGTATAAATATTATGATGCAACATTATGACCAATCAAATCCGTGACCAAGCTGAAAGTAGTCCGCACACGGGTGACGTCATCATCTTGGATAAAAGAATATGTTGTTTGAAAGCCTTGCAATTGCAGTATGTGATGAGTGGTCATTATTTCCTTTTCGGTGCGAAGCTTTTAACATAGAGTTGCTGCATAAATATACTGTGCCTCACAGTATCTTTACACAAGGGAATATACATGCAAAAAAATACCTTTTTTCTGCGACGGTTCAGGGCCGTTGACTTAAAGGAAAAGGTCTTGAAAAAAAATGAGCGTTAAACAATGTTTTCTAACATTTAAAGGCCAAATCAGCTAATTATCTCTATGTTTTTACAGCATGGCTACTGGGACCGGCTGTTCTACTGATATTTGCCAATGTTGTTCTGTTGCTTAGTGCTGTATGTATTGTAGTCTGTCTGTTTACGGAAAGATACAACAAGACTTTGAGACGGCTCGCCATAGTGTTCTGTTGTGGGGCAGGTAACCTTTCCACTTTCAGCAGATTTAAAGCTCTTCTTCACTTCACTAGGTGAATGTCTTAAAAATTGCTCAGAAAATTTTGGGAAAAAAAAAAAGAGAAATTTGCCATTTTGGTAAGGTAAAAACTGATTACTCTGGAAGTGGGGTTTAACTAAGAACTAAACAAAAATGCCGTCTCGAAAAAAATGCGACAAACTCTATAGGCGGCCTGTCATTCGTCATTTCGTTCTGCTGTGAGGCAGGTAACTTTTCCTCTTTAGAAGATTTCACGCTCTGTCTCAGTTTATTATCTAAAAAGATGGTAAGAACTTTATTTTGACTATTAAAATAAATTTAAATAAATTTGGCATTTGGCAAGTTAAAGAAATTAGGCATTGTTACACTTAGGGTGGGGAAAACGAAGCACCTATTGGTTAGTCCTTAAATCTCTCTCTTTCTTTCTCTCTCTCTCTCCCTCTCTGAGAATATGACACTGTTTCGTTTTTACTAACCATACTTAATCTCTTGAACATTCTTAGTCTTCTTCTCAAGCAGTTTTTAAATTTAACTTCTGATTGGCTAAACGATTTGGTTTGGCCAGTCAGAAGGTATGTTACTTGTAAATATCTAGAATAGGACAAATAATGTTCTCAAGAAGGGCTGGTGAATACGGACGTGGGGCTGTGAGACTGGAAATGAGTGACTGTGAAACTGGAAGTGAGGGACTATGAGACTGAGACTACGAGGCTACAAGTGAGCAACTAGACATGAGCGGTTGCTTGAGGCTGCGACTGTGACATATGGTGTGAAAGACTATGAGGCGGCCGCTGTGAAGATATGTGTTAGAAGCTACAAGGCTGTGACAGAGACATTGTAAGATTGAGTGGAACAGAATATGAGGCTGGGACTGAGAGACTGTGTGACTGGAATTGTGATTTTGAAACTGACACTGTGAGGATGGAGGTAGGAGAGTGTAGGATTGATATTGACTAAGAAAATGACCGAGTTAGTGTGACCGTGATATCCTGCAGGAATGAGATAAAAGGGATTATAGTAAGAGAGCGAGGGTGGTAGTGGTATATTTGGTGCTCTAAAAACATGGGGTTTACTGTATCTCCGTGATGTATGATAACAAGCAAGTTATCGCATGATTATGGATCCATAAAATCTATTTTGTCTAACAACCGACTAACCATGAAACTTTACACTAAATAGCAAAACGTTTTAGACCCATGTGAGCCTGCTCGGACTGCGCAAACTGACATGGTCGATACTTTTTTTAAATGTATAAACCCCCTTTTTCCCCAGAGCAAGACTCAATCATGTAATTTGTATTAACCTTTATTCGTGTAGATCATGCATACCTTACTTGTGAGGATGATTTCTACGTTTTCTTTATCACATCTTCCTGTTTCCCTATGATTTTTACAGAAGCAATTTTGCATCAATTGTCAGGATTCAAGTTTTTATGATATTCTTAAATAGATAATAGACCAGCACACATGCAGAATCGGGGATTTACTTTTCGTCGCAAGTTGTTATACGCCACCAACGTCCGCTTAAGAGCGGTAACAAAAACAAGCAACGCTACCATAATTCATGTTTCTCGTCAATATTAACAAGAACGTTTTCAAAGTAGTCTTCGGGGGATAAGGGATTTATTTCAAAATGTTTTATATATCTGTTTAAGGTGGCACGATAATACTTGCAGTTCTAATATTTTATAAAAAGAAAGCCGGACTACGCCCGTCTATAGCACCAGAGACCACGGACGGAGATCCCGAATGGGCATTGTTCCTTGCAACAAGCGGAGGGATACTGGCCGTGTGCAATTCCTTCTTTATTGGCTTCGGATTTAAACGGAGCTCAAAACCCCGACGAGAAGACAGTGTTTTCGGGATGAAAAAGGTCGCGGACTTTGAAATCGATGTGAATGCCTTGCGGAAAGGTGTTATCATACAAGGACCAAATATCACAAGAATAAACAGTGAAAAGTCGATGTCGGATACAAAGTTACCGGAGGGAAAGTTTACCGCTTTGTCTTAGCTATTGAACATCAGCAGAATCATCACCAGTAATTTGGTGAACACTACTTTCGTATATATTTTCATAATTTTGTTCACTGACATGATAAGTGCTTCCTCCTTACCAAACGACAAAAATTTAAGACTGATCCAAATTCAAAGCATTTGCAAGCGACAAAGTAAATGTGGCTCAGACGATGTGATTTTTCTATAGAGTGTTAGAAAAACTTATGGTTACCAACATTTTCTTCTTTTTCCCACAATGTTTTCAAAAGTTCTCACTCTCAGGATCGTTAAACCTCGGGGTTGTTTGGTAAAGACTTAACCAGTTAATTCATCCTACAGTTGGCCTAATAATACAGGAATTGTGTACTAACATACGCCGGATCCAGAGCTAAGTGTTGGGGTCCGAGCCGAAGGCTGGGGCTCTGGAGTGCTTTACTCTTGGATACATCCCTTAAAAAAAAAAGAAAAAAAAAAAAAAAAACGGTCTGTATTCGCCAACCGTTCTTAAGAATGTTCTCAGTTTTATTCTCCATAATTTTCTACATTTGAAAGTAACACAACTTATGACTGGCTGAACCATTTCGGTTTAGCCAATTAGAGGTTGTGTTACTTTCAAATTTAGAAACTCTTGGGGATTAAACGTTCTCAAGAATACGGACCCCAATGTTTCGGGTGGCGGATCGAATTCTGGACCCTGACAAATCATACAATTTATCTACTGAGCTCCGCAGCACCCCTCTGCTAAATTAGACCATTCAAAGAATTCATGATTAGCCAGATGAATTTAATTGTAACTGTAAAGTTCTTATAAATATGTAGCATCCTTTGGGCCACGTTTTTTTTTTTTTTACGAAAATTTGTCGTCGCGAAGAAGCAATCTAACACTTAGAAGTCTGGCGAAGAGTTTGAACACAGGGAGGGTCCCGGAGGTACAGGTCGATGTTGACCAAGGCTCTGAAAGAAAATTAACAGAGTCTCACTTTGTTGTAATATTTTCGGGTTTTTTTGCGTGTTTCCACCAATCAAACTTAAAATATGTTGGTAATCTGTATTTCAGGGTGATTTTGTTAAACTTTGCTGAAGTGCTCTGCATCAAACTGGTTTCTAACATCTAGAAATAGCTATCATTATTTGTCAGAATAAGCGGGAAAATAAAGCACATGCGTTGTACTTTTCGTTGTACTTAACCCTCCCCCACACAAAATCCTGCTATTAATATTCCTGAAAAAGGGCTTTTGAAAACATTGTGAAAAAAAAGGAAACAAGGAAAAATACTAGTGTAACCAATATTTTCTCCTTTTACCACAATGTTTTCTAGCCTTTCAAAGACAAATCTCATGATTTAATCTGTTTTCATTTTTTCAATACCGATGAAGAAGACTTACCAAAACAGTGTGGAAACAGGAGAAAATGTTGGTAACCAGCATTTTCTCCATTTCCGCCAATATTTTCTACCTTTAAGACGAATCCTATCATTTAATCGGTTTTCGTGTAGTCGTCTGCAAATTGTTCCCATTTGGACAAGTCTGAATTTTTGCCATCTAGTAAAAGTTTATAGTGCTTGTATGATACAGTGTCTCTGTTAGACTCTTTTTTAAAACAGTATTTCAGTTATATCCCGGGTTCAAGTGCAACTATACATATTTTCCAGTTGCGTTTAGCCAGTCCTACACGCTAGAGGCTACTTTAAAAGTTACTGGCTGCTTTCCCACATTATCAGAGTCGGAACAATGTTCATCTTAACCCTTTTACTGCTATGTAACTAAAATGAGGTTTTAAAGTCGATAGTAAAAACCCAAATATTGCTATTTCAAATTCATTCATTGGGTGGAAAATATTTCCTTGTCGGATGGTATAGATTCAAGATCAAACTGCATGTTCTGTGCAATCTGATCTTGATCTGTACCGTCCCCAAAAGGTCGATGAGTCGCGCATAGCAGCCTAAGGGTTCAGCAAACGTAACCCTTCAAGAGCTTTTATAACTTTGCATGTAGTGGAGATCAAGATTAGACTGCACAAAATGAACGGTCTAGTCTTTTATCGCAATCACATCATCAATCTGGAGATATTGAAATTGCAATCCCATTCTGGAGATACCGAAATTGCTATCATTTTGAAGATGATGAAATTGCAATCCTTGGGATAAGAAAATGCGTCTCGTGAAAGACTTGGGTTCAAGGAGGAACATGGAACCTAGCTCAGCAAATTGAATAATTGACTGGTCTTTTACGCCGCTTTCAACGTAATTTCAGTCATATTACGACGACAGCTCACATATTCTCGTATTTATTGGGTTTCGCCAGTACTCGGCTAGAGCTCTGAATGTCTTGCCCAAGAACACTCCCACGAAAACCCCAGTGGATCCAGTGAGGCTCAAGCCCGATGGGTCTTCATCCTACACTTTACCACTGAGCCAAGCAGGAACCAAGCTCAGCATAAGGTTGGTTCTTTTTCTTATCGCTTTACCTATTATCTCTCAGTAGCATTGCTCTCTCTCCCAGGAGACCTTGACCCCGAAATTTCATTCTATTCTAAACAACAGACTTCCGAAGACCTGTTAAAACTGAAGTAATTTTCAGACGGCAAACGAAAGAACTTGTTTTTGACAGGGTAGAAAACATTGTGGAAGAATGAGAAAAAAAAAAAAATGCTGGTTTGCCACATTGTTCCAAACGCCTTCTTTTTCAGGGTCGTTAAAACTCGAGATTGTTTGGTAAACGGTTAATCTACGCATACACAGCACGGTAACTGGCCACGAAAAAAGTTCTACTATTTTTAAGCATTCCACATATCTCAACATGCAAAAGCCTATGTAATTTCTAAGTACTAACCAAAAGGAGGTTGCTAAACAACATATTCTGAATCTTCCTGTAGACTAAAATGGAATCCATTGAAACAATTTTGCTCCATTGGGTTTCTCGCCCTAAAGAACAGTGTTGTAATGTTATGGTTTGTTCATATTCTTTTTCACATACATGTTTCAAGTCAGTATTACAAAAATTACCATTCGCTGCCCTCTCCATATAACACTTGCCTTCAGACTTGTTTGGGGTGTAGGTATAATAAGGAAACTTTTGACATTTTTTCCCATGTATATTTCTAAGTATATGGGAGTTATTAGCTATGGCTACTGACTGTAAATACTTTTAGTAAAAAGTAGGTTTAGACAGATCAGAAGCTTATAAAAACATCGAAAACAGAAAGTTTGTCGAAAAACTTTCCTTCACAAGGGTCTTTTTTTAGCAGCTACAGGGATCATATATGTGTATATAAAATCCCTGGCAGCTATTAGGATTATCATAATTAAACTAATGGCAGTAATATCTATATTAAATCAAGTCATAAGACGCTTTTTGATTCAACATGTCATCCTAGTGTCTCAAAGCAGGGATCATTTGAATACGGTCCTTGCTTAAACACAAAATTATGCTAACTGCCAGTTCAGTGGTTCAAAACTGTCAACTTGTTACGAAAGTATTCTGGACGAACAGCGAGACGGGTTCAAGCGCGGAACCAGAGTCATGGCCGCTTAGTTTGAAATTTTAAAACGACAACAAATTTGACAGGTAGGTTTGTAAGGTGTCATGAGGTGTATTTTGCTTTTTTTTTTTTAATCAAGACACAATTAACTGAGAGTATATAATAAGTCGATCATCAAAAAGAATAAGTTTTATTTTGACTGCTAGCTTCTGGTTCTACATTTTATTTTTGTCACTGTTTTTTTTTTTTGACAAATGAAAGTTATCCGTCCGTACCTGAAAAAAAGAGAATCTATTTTGAAATTCAGTAATTTTAAATGTCTCACATAATATCGGACTGTGTCGGTATAATCCCAGACTGCATGTTCTGTATAGTATGATCTTTATATAAATGTACATTGTTGATACGTATGTGGGGCACTTTTTTTTTTACACAACTTTGCCCTCTAAATCATAATTAAGACACAATGTTTATCTGTATAAGCTGCAAAACACTACACCTTTGTTAAAACAATATGCTTTTGCTCTAAGTCTAGGGGTTAGTTGATTGCATCTATTGTGATACTGAAAAGTGTAGATCCCAAAAGGCTAAGAAGTGGTGAAATGTTTAATGAGGGGTATTAAAAAGACTTTAAATTGAAATCAGTTATGTATCTGTTAGAAAAATGAATTATAAAACTAGGCAAATAGGTGTGAAGTGAGTTTATCTTATGTTTGTTTTTGTTTTGCCAGCAACTAACACTTGTACCGACCATACATTAAATCTTCGGGGACATTCTGTAAAACAGAGGGTCAAAGACCACTTCAAATAAAGTGGACTTCATGCCTGTAAAGTGTACTTGCCCGCATTTTACTACAACATTAAACAAGTTTACTACAACCCTTGTTATAAACAATTTCAAGTGGGTTTGAAAGTTTCAAAGTAGGCTCACAACAACTGGTTACCAGCATTTTCTCCTTTTCCCACAATGTTTTCAAATGCTTTCTTCCTAACAGTTGTTAAAACCCAGAATTGTTTGGTAAAGGGTTAAGAAGGGCAGATAAAAACCAGCCCTGATATGTTTCTAGTTATCGTAACCAAAATTGTACTGAAATATCAAAATTGTCTTTAGTCTACTCATTAAATATAATCAGGCTTCATTCAGTTGGAACATATTTGATTCATCAGTATTATAATAGACAGAAAAAACAAATATAATAAATTAACCCTTTACCAAACGATATTAGACTTGTCCAAATTGAAAGCATTTGCAGACAAAAAAATAAATGTGACTCAGAAATTGAAATTTGTTTTAGGAAGGTTAGAAAACATTGTGGGAAAAGGAGAAAATGCTGGTTACCAGCATTTACTCCTTTTCCCACAATGTTTTCAAAAGGATTCTTCTTCAGGGTCGTTAAAACCCTTAATTGTGTGGTAATGAGTCAAGGAAGACCATAAAAATGAAAAAAATGTATTAGAATGAAAGCTTAAGTTTGCAAACTTCTTCTGGAAATTCCCATTAACTTCTATTGCATGTATTTGTATAGACTGTCATAACAAGAAAAGTTTTGAATACTTATGTCATTGATAACAAAAAGAAAGTAAAAGGTGGGGGGGGGGGGACAGATTTGTGTGGAATATTATTGGTAAGATGTCAACTGATGATAACTAGTCTATATACATGTATAGGAAATAATAACTTACAGACTGGCTTCATTTATTCTTTATTACAATGTTTGAGTAAAATGGACTGGGTTGTTCAAAGACTACTGTACATAGATTGTGTGCTTTGCCAGTCTGAGCTTGATCTACCCATGATGCAAAGGCAAGTTCAGTTATGAAAGGAGCTTTGCAGGCTTATTTAACTCTTTACCAAACAACAAAAATGTAGAGTTGTCCAAATTGAAAGCATTTGCAGACGACATTTTACATGCTGTTGAAATTTTGCTCTTTGATTCTGAAAGGATAGAAAACATTATGGGAAAAACAGAAAATGCTGGTTACCAGCATTTTCTCCTTTTCCCACAATATTTTCAAAAGCTTTCTTTCTCAGGGTCATTAAAAGTCGGGACTGTGTGGTAAAGAGATAACAGAATGCAGTCATTTGGAAAAATCATGTTCATATTGTTATTTATAGGAAAGTTGGTTACGTCTGAACATTATTGGTTGAGATGCTTACTACACGCACAAGGCTGAAAGGTAAACGGTCTCTTTAGTTTTTATTTGTCTCTCATCGGCTTTTTACTTTGTTAGAAAGTTGCTGGAAATATAGAAAGATTAACATGGTATGATTAACTCTTTACCACACAACCACAGTTGACTGCAAGAAAGGAGCCTTTTGAAAACTTTATGGGAAAAGGAGAAAATGTTGGTAACCAGCATTTTCTCCTTGTATCACAATGTTTTCTGCCATTTTACAGGCAAATTTCATAGTGTCAGCTACATATGATTTATCATTTGCAAATACTTTCAATTTTGATGTGTGTAGAATTTTGTCATTTGATAACTTTAGACTTAATGAATTAAATGCAGTTTATGTAGCTGCAGTTTTAAAAGATAATATTTTACTTAAATAACAAGTTGAACATACACTGAAAACATTAGTTGGTCAGTGATTGCCTACCTTTCTTGACAAGGGGCCTCAGTCACCTAGAGCCCATAAAATCGGAAAATGGATGCAAAAATCTGTCAAAGTTGGGAAATTCTTGTAATTTTCTTATATTATCAAGTGACATTTTTATTATATGTTTGAAAGAATATAATTGCACATATAATCCTATTTAATTTCTTGTAAGCTACCCCTTGTATTCAAGATGTTGAGGTTTTACTGCGCTTTCAACGATGCTTTCAAAAGAATTGTATTTCAGTCACTGTAAATGTAGTTTTGTGAATACATAAGCTAAAATAGCCGCTTGGAAGATACTCACCTAAAAGCCACAGTTTCAGTTTTATCAAAGATATTGACCATAAACCCATTAATTTTCAGTCCTATCAGAGATAGCAGAAGACAATGAGGAAGCAGCATCACCTGTCAAAGTAAGCACTACAGAAGATAATGATGAAAGCGATGAAGTTTTGGAACGAAAAGAGTGGCGGAGGAAAAAAATCGTCTCGGAGCTTTTTGAGACTGAGAAAACCTACCTGCACCACCTTGAAGTTACCCAGAAGGTGATACATGATATGAAATATTATGTTGAAGTGGCTTACCTGGTGCTTGTATTTATTTCAAGCTTTGGGGCAAAATTTAATATTTTGCTATACAGAGGGTCAAGCACAATGTTGAATTTTTACTACTCAGCAAGAAGCAAATACAAGCATCAGAAAAGTTACTGAAACATGATATTCCTTTTATTATATACATGTACCTACAAACTCAAACACCAAAATATTGTAATTGTTGACAATTTTATTGGACAACAGTAGGATATTTCAACCCTTACCACACAGTCAAGTTTTATCAACCTTTGTCAAATGAACCATGTTTAGCTTCTCCTCTAAAAATGCTTTCAATATGGATAAGTCTAAAGTTTTGTCATGTGGTAAAGGGTTAAACAAATAGTGATACTGGTTAAGTGGATGGTAACAGATGAGTATAATATCATTTTGACAAATCAAATCAGGAACCATGTTGAAAGAAGTCTGCATGGGTTACATCATCATACAATATTGGTAATATTGTGTAGATACAGATTTTCTTCTGTTGTGCCAGATTTTATCAGCATACTATGCATGTATTCGAGTTTGAACATTCGTAGGTATATAATAATTTTACTTCTGTTTGTTTATGATAATTATATTTCATCTGAGACATGTAAGCAAATAAATGTTATCAAACTGCCTGATTGGTTTGATGGTGTTTTATGCCACTTTCAACATTATTTCAGTTAATCAACATACTTATTTATCCATGTGCATCCTAAGTATCACCAATGGTGGGCTGGTCTCTAAAGTGTAACCAAGCATGACCCCCCCTCCAACAGCTTGGAGCTGGTGAAAGCTTTCTTTTAGCACTATACCAAACAGCACTTAAGAAGAAGAAGACTTGAATACATTGTGAGAAAAGTAAAAAATGTTGGCAACCAGCACTTTCTCCTATTTTCACAATGTATTCTACCCTTTCAAAGACAAAAAGCATCATTACTTCTCTCAGTTAACTATCAATATTATTTGTTTTACAGTTCTTTGAATTCCCCTTGAGATTTAATGGTTTGATACCAGAGCGAGCCCACACACAGATTTTCAGTAATTTGGAGCAGATCCTTGACGTGAACAGAAAACTTTTGGAACACATGGAAGCAACAACTGTTGGGACTGCCTTCAAGTTCCTCGGACCATTCCTGAAACTATATTCCATGTATGCAAATAATCACCAGCAGGCATCTGCCATACTGCAGGTATGAATGGTTGAAGTGTTCTAACTTTTCAAGGCCTGCAGACATTTTTTTTCTTTGTCTAGCAGAAAGCAAGTTTTGACAACATTGTCACTGCAGTTTGGTTTCAGGAGTGAACCCTTTATATTGTGTGGTTAAGGATTAATGAGTATCCATTATACTGGCAAAATCAAAGGAATGGGCATTTTCGTCAGTAACAAAAATAATGAAAAACTGCAGATCTCACTTCAGACCGCAGAAATGATGCAGTCTGAATTTGAATCTAAAGTATCCAGACTGTAGAAGTACCAAAAATGTGCCCATATTATTCCAAGGGTGGACAATACATAACAAGCTAACATACAACCACCGTCAGATATTATTTTTTTCCTTGATGCAGACCACATCAGAAATCAGTGTGATATGTACAGAATGTGTTCGTAACAAGCATGTGTGCCTTTTGTGACATTGCTTTGCTTTTTAAATTCAATTTTTTTTTTTTATGTTAATTACATGTATATTAATTATCTAAATTTCCACAGAATTTGTTTCTGAGGTAATGGGTTTTGGTTTAATATTGCTCCTTTTGCCGTTATATCCCATAGCCAGCAATTTCTTCTGTTGTCGATGTATTAACTCTTTACCACACAACAAAATTCTAGACTTGTCCAAATTGAAAGCATTTGCATGCGACAAATTAAATGTGACTCAAAAATTGAAATTTGTTTTTGGAATGGTAGAAAACATTGTTGGAAAAGGAGAAAATGCTGGTAGCCAGCATTTTCTCCTTTTCCCACAATGTTTTCTTTCTCAAGGTCATTAAAAGTTGGGATTGTGTGGTAAAGGGTTAATATATTCAATTTTCATTAATATTGATTATCCGTTTTTACAAGGATGTGAAAAAGGCAACTGCTACAAATTTGTTTTTTTATTTATTATTTACAACAACAGGAAAATCTACAGAAGAATGAGAAGTTTGCTAATTTCATCCAAGAAGAAGAAAAAAGACCTGAGGTGATGGGACTCAAACTTGGGGCATTACTCATAACACCTGTCCAAAGGATTCCAAGGTTAGATGCATAAAGCGATCAATGTGGAGTTATTTCTCTACCTATTGCATTTATTTCTTGAAAACTTCATGATGAATGTCCCAGAAATTCTTCATCATGAGCAAAGTCCTTCATCATGAGCAGTCATAGAAAGGGGAGTTGTTGCCCTGATATAAATGAGACACAGAAGTTGAAGAAATATTTGAACTTATGCGAATTCAAAGTTTAACTTTCATGAAAGCTTAATCCTTTTACCGAACATGCCTGTGTTTTTATGACCCAGAAGAAGATGGCCTTTGAATATATTGTGGGAAATGGTAAAATTACTGAAACCAGCATTTTTAGCTGAGCTGTTTTCAAAGAGAACATTGAGATATTGTCCTAGCCCTGTCATTGTCTGCAGTTTTGTGCAAAAACTTTGAAATTTTAAAATATATTTATCTCTGTCATTACTGAAGATATTTGCTTCAAGCTCAGACTAGTTGTTAACTATCAAAAGGGGAACCCATACCAGTATGACAGGTAACTATCAAAATATTTTTGTAACAGTTATTCCCCTTTTTTGACTTTTATGGGCAACTGCAGCTGAGCATTGGCACCCATATGCATTGCTCTTGTTTCTTCTTTTCCACAAGGTTTTCTACCTTTCAAAGATAAATCCCATCATTTAACTTGTTACCAAATGAAAAAAAATCTGGACTGGTGCAAAATGAAGGCATTTGCAGATGACAAATTAGATGTTGGAAATTAGTTGTCCCTCAAATTATTTGCTTTGCATTGGAAAGAGAATAAAAATTTTTGGGAATGTTCCACATTGTTTTCAAAGCCCTTCATTCTCATGGTGGTCAAAACTCACGATTGTATTAAATGAACCACTTACCACACTATCCCATACTTTAATGACACCCAGAAAGAAGGCTTTTGAAAACATTGGTGGAAAAGCAGTAAATGCCAGTAACCAGTATTTCTCCTTTTCTCACAATGTTTTCTACCCTGTTGGTAAATTTTAGTTCCTTTGTATTAATTTTGAATGTGTCATCTGCAGATATTTTCAACTTTGAAGGATCTAAAATTCGTCATTTGGGAAAGGGTTAAGCCACATTTGATTCTTCATCTGCACATGCAGGTAAGTATGCATCATCAACTCGTAAGTCAGCTTTTCTGTCATGGAACTGAAACTTTATACCGTCATTCTCCAGAAACTTAGGTTTTCCTCAAGCATTTGTCAGACGTCTACTTGTAATGGTGATAAAATTATCTGCCTTTGAATGAGCCATTTCTGTGTGAAATGCACATTAGCCACAAACATTAATTCGATACAAGCATTTAGTGGGATATTGAGTCAGCATTTGTGATTGTTGTAGCATGTGAGTGTTTCTTATTTCAGGTACAAACTTCTACTGGAAGATTTACTGGATAACACCAACATGGACCACCATGATTTCCTTCATTTAAAAGGTTAGTACACAAATTTAACCTTTAAATTGTTAACCAAGTCTTTGTTAGATTTGAGTATGCATTTTGGAAGGGGTATTTTGAGGAATTCAAATAACATGGGTCATGCTGTGGCCAAAGGGGTTTAATTAACCCTTTACCACACAATCCCAACCTTTAACAACCCTGTAAATGAAGCCTTCTGAAAAAATTGTGGGAAAAGGAGAAAATGCTGGTATTGACCCTGTAAAAAAAGCCTTCTGAAAATATTGTGGGAAAAGGAGAAAATGCTGGTAACCAGCATTTTCTCCTTTTCCCACAATGTTTTCTACCCTTCCCAAAACAAATTTCAATTTTTCAATCACATTTATTTTTTCGTCTGCAAGTGCTTTCAATTTGGACCAGTCTAAAATTTTGTCTTTTGGTAAAGAGTTAATACATCTCCTTGATGTAATATACCAAGCTAGTCATCATATGATTATGGATCCATAAAAACAGTTTTTCTAACAGCTGACTGAATCATGACGTAGTAAGGTCCTTGGACATGAAGAAAATGTTCAAGTAGCAAAAGGTTTCGACCCATGTGCAGGCTGACATTGGTCAACACTTTTTGCAGATACATTAAAACCCCATTTCACAGAGCATGGCACATATATACTGAACTCTTTCAGCACTAGATATATAAACTCAACCTCTTCCTAGGGCTGGAAATACAATCCACCAAAACTCAGAAAGATTGTAGGTGTGACTAGTGGGTTTGTTAGATCTGAGATCAGACTGCTTGTACTCTGTAGCCTGATCTTGATCTGTGCTTACCACAACAGCTACTGATTTTGTTTATGGTGGTGAAATGATCTCTGATTGTTTGAATTGAGTCTAATTTATGGAATAATGGCCTACCACCAGATGGTTAGAGATGTTGTGTTGAATTTTAAGCCTAGACTTTGCAAAAATTCTCTCTCATGATTCATGAAGGTCTTTACAACAGAATTCATTCCTCTTTCACCACTGAACATTATTTCAACTTTATGTGGCAATACAGTCTATGGTTTAGGTAAAATTTTGTGTGTAGTACTGGTAAAGAAGCTCAAGGAGTGCACGAAAACATGCACTGTCTACCCATGTACTGTCTAAAGCTAAACAGCTTAAATACTGTTGAAAACAATGCTAGTGTAAAAAGAAACAATGAAAGAATGGTGCAAGGAAGCAATCATGACTGTAAGGTGGTAACAGGAAACCGTTACTAGTATGTATTATGTAATAATGAAGATCACAGGTGCTAGAAACAACTTTGTGCTCTTTAGGATAGTAAAGATCAAGCCCAGACTGCTCAGAATGCAGAGTTTGATCTTAAATCTACTCACAATATTTGTTAGATATGCATAAAAAGCCATGTAAAAATCTAAAAATTAGCCTTTTTTTTCTACTGACTATAAATGTTGATTTTATTTATCAAGCAATCCAGATGTAAAAGATTGCTATATTTAATGCTTTCCCAAACAACAAATTTTAGTCCCTTCAGTATTGAAGCATCTGCAGATTACAATTTAGAAATTGATACAAGTATACTGAAGTTCTCTGTTTGGGTAGAAAACATCATGGGAAAAGGAGAAAATGCTGGTCAAGCATCTGCTTTTCCAACAATGTTTTGAAAAGCTTATTTTTGAAAGGTCCTTCAAATGCTGAATTGTTTGGTAAGGGGTCAGCTTTTAATCACCTTGAGGATGAAGGCCACTGTAAACATTTTGGGAAAAGAAGAAAATGCTGGTAACCAGTGTTTTCTCCTTTTCCTACAATTTTTTTCTGTCCTTCGAAAAACAAATTTCAATTTTTGAGTCGTATTTATTTTTGTCTTTTGCAAATGCTTTCAATTTGGACAAGTTTAAAAAGTTGTTGTTTGGTAAAGGGTTAATTGTCTTCTTTTGCATGGACAGAGGCCGCTAAACAAGTTGGACAGATTGCCCAGCACATCAATGAACATGTCAGGCAACATGAAAATTTCCAGAAAATGTTGTCGATACAAAACAGCTTTGATAGTTCAGCGCCTAAAATACTGGCACCAGGACGAGAATTTGTGAAAGAGGGCAAACTGAACAAGGTAAGAAGAATTATATCATAGAACAAAGTGTCCTTTGTTTTACAGCAGTAAGTTATTGGATTGTCTTTTTTTTGCATTCATCTTGACCTCTCTTGTAGTTTTTCTTTTTCCAACTGAAATACAAAACATTCTTTTGCACATAGTCTGCAAGAAGTACATGTAAGCTATCTCCCGAAATTGACTGAGATCCCTGATTTTTTGAAAGCGGCATGAAATTCTAAAACAAACAAATTATTTCATCACAGGTATCAAGGCGAGGTGGGAAGGCCCAGGAGAGAATGTTTTTCTTGTTTTCTGATATGATACTCTATGGCAAACCCAAACTGCTGGACAGTGGGAACAACTCGTACAGCTGTTGTTGTGTTTTACCCTTACGACACTGTCAGGTGGAGCGTGTACTTGGAAGTCATCAGAGTTCCGACGGAAGAGGAATGTTTAGGGTAAAGTTTTGGGAATTAGGAGCTACTTAATATTTACAAATACTTGTGACTTGTTTCGTCTAATACTATGAACATCTTGCTTGTAATCTTATTTAGTCCTTTATCAAGCAGTCCCAGGTTTTAACAACCCCTTAGGAAGAAAACTCATAAAAACATAGTGGGGGAAAAGGAAAAAATTCTGGTAACCTGTTAAATAATTCTAACAGCTGTGACAACTAAAATTCCATATACTGGTACTAAAATTTCATACAGATTAGATGCACAAAATGCCCAACAAACAGCTGTGTAACATCATTTTAAACATTAAGGCTGTTGTGGACTGAAAACAAGAATATATCATGAAAAAATCTACAGCTTTAATTGACCATTTGCCTCTTAGTGAAACTTGTAGCATTTTGGATATACAAAGCTTTTTTCATATTGGAAAGACAAATCATTTAAATTAGATAATCAAAACACTTCAGGATGCCAAAAATTGCTGAAAACTTTATCCTGTGATAGATAGAATGCCAAGCAATGAAAATTCTCTGTTACAAATACCTTAATCTCAAAATAAATTCTACAGGTTGTTTGTAAGGAAGAAAGTTTGATGCTGTACTGTTTGGACTCAGATGAGGCTGTTTCATGGATAGAGGCTATTGAAGCTGCCATTAGAAAGCTGAATGTGAACAGACAGACACTGAGGAAGCCCAGTAGTAATAAGGTGCCAGTCCGGGGAAAGTCACTGGTGAAGATGAAATTACGGGAACGGAAACAGGACTTAAAAGTATCTCATAGTTTTTCAACATACAAACTTTTATTCTTATGTAGACAGTGAAATCCTTTACCACACAATCCCAAATTTTAACAATCCTAAGAAAGAAAGCTTTGGAAAACATTATGGAAAGGAGAAAATGTTGGTAAATGGCATTTTCTCCTTATCCCACAATGTTTTCTATGCTTCCTAAAAATGAAAATAATTTTCAGTGTTTTGCTCACATTTATTTTGTCGTCTGCAAATGCTTTCAATTTGGATTTGGACTGGTGAAAAAAATTTATTGTTTGGTATAGAAATAAAGATGAAATAATTTGAAGGAATGGCTTGAATTTAAGTATGTTGTTGGACAGATATACTAAGGTGTGTAAAATTGGTTTGGCATCAGTTTTGATTGCCCATCTGGCAAATCAGAGCTGCTCTTGCACATTAAAAGAAAACTTTTTTTTAATATGACCACTCTTTGTATGAAAATTTGAAATATGCTCAGTGAAAAGGGAGTTTAATGCAGCTGCAAAAAATAATTGTCTAGGTCAACTTATGCAGTCCACGTAAGTTGACCTGGGTCGAAACTTTTTACTGCTGGTAAATTTTTTGCATGTCCAAGGATCATCCTACCTCCAGATCCATTCTGTTATTAGACAAAATGGATTTTGTGGATGCATAAATATGACAACCTGCCAGGTAAAATGCATGAGAAAGATGCATTATACCCCCTTTTCCCAGAGCATGGCTCATTTATATTCTCACTGTAATGAGCCCTTGTATGTTTTTCTCAATGTATCTTGATGATTTATACAGATACTAGGCTTGCAGATAAATCAACTTGAAAATCAGGTAAAAAGTAAACAAAAGATACAGTGACTTTGCAAGTTTTAACCTAGTTTTAAAATTAATTTTTCTGCCAGGGATTAACACTTGGATCAATTGTACAATAACAGATTTTCATCTTGCAAATAATTTCCATACTTTCCCAAATCAAAGGTATGATTTGAGTTTAAATGCATTTTAACGCTTGCATTGTTAATTTTGGCCGATATTGGGCCCTAAAGATTGAAGAAGACAAAGACAAAATGTTTATTTTTGCAGAGACGAAGTATGAGACGCAGCAAGAAAGCCACATTAAAGGGCAAGCCCAAGAATTCCCCACTGAGGACATCATTGCGGGCATTATCAGATGTAGATGTTACAAACTGTTTGTCACCATCAAAGCGAGCTAGGACTGGATCTGTGGGATCTACTTTAACACAGTCAGAGGTAATCTTTTAACCCTTTACCAAACAATCCCAGGATTTAACAACCGTAAGAGAAAAAGTTTTTGAAAACATTGTTGGAAAAGGAGAAAATGCTGGTTGCCAGCATTTTTTCTTTTTCCCACAATGTTTTCAAAAGGCTTTTTTTGGGGGGATCGTTAAAACTTGGGATTGTGTGATAAGGGGTTAAGAGTTAAATTAAGTTGACAAGTTCAGCGTAGATGCTAGATTTAACAACCATAAGATAAAAAGTTTATGAAAACATTGTGGGAAAAGGAGAAAATGCTAGCAACCAGCATTTTCTCCATTCCCCACAATCTTTTCTACCCTTTCAAAGACAAATCTCATAAATTAATTTGTGGTCTGCAAATGCTTTCAATTTGAAGGTGTTTACAATTTTGTCATTTGCTGTAAAGTGAAAGAGTTCTAGCCCTTAGGATGTGAAGTCTGTTTATCTTGGATATACAGTCTGCTAACCTATGAAAACTTTTGACAAAAACACTTTTGAAATTATAAATTTTTGGCCTGTTTAAAACTTCCTGATTGAAAAGGTTTATTTCATTGTCTCAGGGCATTATCATTTCAAGACAATTTGGACTATCCCAAATTAAACATTACTGTCTATTGAATATAATACAAATTCAATTCCTCTTTGCCAAATGACAAAATTCTGGACTTGTCCATATTGAGATCATTTGTAGACAACAAAATAAGTGTGGCTGAACTAAAAGGATTTACCTTTGAGAGGGTAGAAACATCGTGGGAAAAGGGAACAGTGGCTGGTTACAGGCATTTTCTCATCTCCTTATAATGTTGTGAAGCATTTTGCAACTGTGTTGTGAAAAGTCAAGATCATGTGAACCAGAAATTACAACAAACCAGAAATTTGTGATAAAGCAAGATGGTTTTTCTCCAGAATGTCCTAATTTGATCAAGTATAACTTTCTGCATACCCAGCAAACATGACTCAGTTTAACTCTTGCACTGTTAGTGTCTCCTTGGATAGCTTTTGCAAACAGCGAAAATCAAAATCAGACTGCATAAACCTGCATTCAGATTCTGTCCACTACCTGATACAAACCTTTGACTAATCACCTTCATATGCTTTAAGGCCTAGAGAAGAGCCAAATCAATTTAGTTGGCAGCTAAATAGTTGACTCGTTACCAAACAATGGAATCTACACTCTTCCAAACTGAAAGCATCTGCAAACAAGAAATTTGAAAGTGATATAAATGAACAAAAACTCGGTGGGAAAATGACAAAATGCTGCTTATGAGCATTTTCTCCTTTTCCCACAATATTTTCAAAACTTTTCTGTCAGGGTCATTGTAAGTGGGATTGTTCATTTGGAGGTTGTGAGGCATTAACTTAGGAACATATTTGAGCCATGCTCTGTGAGAAGGGGGCTTAATGCATCTGCGAAAAGTATCGACTCAGGTCAGCCTGCGCAGTCCGTGTAGGCTAATCTGAGCCAAAATTTTCGCTATTGGTCAATTTTCTGCATGTCAAAGGGTCAGTCTACCTCATGATTCAGTCAGTTGTTAGACAAAATGGACTTTATAGATCCATGATCATGTGATGACTTGCTCCGTATGATGCATCACAGAGATGCATTAAGCCACCTTTTCCCAGAGCATGGCTCATTTATATATGGATTACCTAATACTCAGTTTAAATGGTTTTTAAGTCCATAGTTGCAAGGTTAGACAGTCACCAAAAAAAATCATTTCTTGTCAAAAAAAAAATGACAGGGAGTAGGCAGTAAAGCATGCTAACTTTTAGTTTCTCCTTTGGTTATTTTCAGGATGACAATGAAGATAAAAATGAAATAAGTCTGGAAAACTGGAGTCCAAGTCAGCAAGATAAGTTCCAAAATGAAGACAGTGTACCCTTAAATATGAAAAGTCTGGATCTACCAGGAACCAGCCAGGGGTCACAGAGATCCAGTCTATACTCAGAAGGAACCAGTAAAGAATCACAAAGATCCAGTCATTACTCACAGGAGACTGGTCAGGGATCACAGAGATCCAGCCTGTACTCAGAGAGTACCAGCCACGAATCTCAGGACCAAAGTCCAGCTTGTTCTGTAATGGATGACGACAGTAATTCTGAAAGTGGGGATAGTGACTGTGAAAATACAAGCACTACAAATAATTTTGTTTCAAACCTGGAGAGGAATGTCAATGAACAAAAAGTAGATGCTTCAGAAATTTGGTTTAATCCAAAATTCCAAAAGAGGTCCTCACCAAATTGTACCTCTGGACCACTGAGAAAGTAAGTATAGAGGTTTAAATTATACCTTTACAGGTTTTACCTCCAAACAAAATTAAGTAAAATATTAACAGCTATATGCTAATGGAATGAATTTGAGATTTTCAGTCTGACATTGAAAAAAATTAGTGTCATTGCAGTTTCATGACTGTCAGAATTTCTAACAAAATAGGGAAGAGGTTAGATTCAAGATCAGACTGCATATTCTGTTCAATATGATTCTGATTTGCACTGTCAAAACAAGCACATAAGGTCATGCTCTTTTTCCTATATTTATGAGTTACTCATAGATTTGCAGTATTTTCCAAAAATTTGGACATTTTGCCCAAATTTTTCTCAAAAAATGCCTCTGGTATTGATATGTAGAGCTTCGTTTTCTTACCACTTCTGCATATTTTTGTGAGCAGTGTACAGCTCTTTCATGTCATCTTAAGCACTGTGGGACACACTAGTGTCGTAGTAGAGTGGATTTTGAGATATTATGGGCCTTGGACATACAGAAAATTTGCAAATAGCAAAAGGTATAGACCTATGTCAGCCTGCGCGGACGGTGCAGGTTGACATGATCGATACTTTTTTGTTGATGCATTAAATGCCCTTCTCACAGAGCATGGCTCAAATAGGTTTAAACTATCTAAAGCATTCCAGCCTTGCTGGAAGCATTGCCGTTCTGTATGACTCATCCTTATTGACACCTTGATAGCGTATTTTGTTCCTAAGTGTTTAAAACTACTACATTTGTAGGGATAGAATCCTATAATTTCCAACATTTTTCTTTTTTTTTTTTTTTTTTTTTTTTTTTTTCCCAATCAAAACTTGGTTGAAAGCCTTGAAACACCCGGAGTACAATGATAGACAGACTTGTCTCTATTGAGTAACAGAATTGCAGTTGAAATTACCATTCTGCAAACAAAATTCAGTATTAATATTTAAATCTTACATGAAGACTGAAACAGACAAAGCTATTTATTTTACATTGATTGAGTAACAAGTTCTTACAACTTTACGAATCTGTCTTGATTCTGCTTCCTGGAAACTACACCAGTATTCGTGCTAAATGTGTGGGCCAATGAGCAGTCTCAAAGTTGACACCAGCTCCTGGGTATCAAACTCAGGAACTTATGGTTGTGAGGCAGACACTCTACCTCACAGCCATGGACACCACAATATAAAAGTCTTATGTAAGAACTTATCAATTAATCATAATAATTTTCTCATTTTCAGAGTGATAGAAGGAGGAAGAAATGTGACAACAAGTATTGGAGAAGCCATGGACAATGTACGCAATAATAAACGGTGTTTGATCATGTAAACACAGGAGACAAAGATTAGAACTGTTGATTTATACTTAAGTTTTTAATTTTTTCAAATCATGAAGTCGTTAGCAGTTCTTATATCGTCAGCTTTGCACTAAATTGAAGCAGCGGTCTTTTTTTAGATAGGAAGTTACGTACAAGTGATGTTCAAAATGACAAAAATTTATGAAAACTTTGATATATCCAACCACCATATCAAATGACATAGCTTTAATTTTTTCCAGGTTTTACCTATAGGTGTGAATTTTTTTCTTCTTCTGTATCTCTTGTGTTTCTAGTTCTGACCACAAGGATATGTAGTCATCCATTACTCCTAACACATTGTCAGCAGACAATTTTGAAAATATCTTTTTCAAATATGAGTCATGCTTTGTGAAAAGGGGGTTAATGCATCTGCAATAAGTATCAACCTATGTCGGCCTGCACAGTCCCTGCAGGCTGACCTGGCTCGAACCTCTTTTGCTAGGTAAATTTTATGGACCATTCTACTTGCAGTTTCAGTTAATTGTTAGACAAAATGGATTTGATGGATCCATGATTATGAGACGATTTGCTTGATATAATGCATTACATAGATACATTATACCCCCTTTTCCCAGGGTGCCACTCATACGTAATTGTCATAGACTAATATTAATACATGTTTGGGCATTGTGACAAAGGGAAAAATGTTTTTTTACACAATTTTACCTATTGCCACGATGATTTCAAGTGGTCTGCAAGACTGAAAGGCTTGTTTGAGTGGGTTAAAATGTTAACTCTTTACCAAACAATCTCAGATTTTCATGACCCTTACAAAGAGGCCTTTTGAAAACATTGTGGGAAAAGAAGAAAATGCTGGTAACCAGCATTTTCTCCTTTTCTCACAATGTTTTCTACCCGTCCCAAAACTATTTTAAATTTTTGTGTCGCATTTTGTCATCTGCAAATCCTTTCAATTTGGACAAGTCCAAAATTTTGTTGTTTAGTAAAGACTTAATAGAGATTCAGTGTTGAAAGAGGGAAGTATGTGTTAAAAGAAATTAGAATTTTGTTCAGGAATCAATGTTTGTCTATACGAAGAATCTGTAAATGTAAGAATACTATTGATATTACAATCACAGCGTGAATATAGCTTTACATGTAGTGGAAACTATTTATTCAGACGATTATGTTTACATTCCAATATTGTCAACATTGTTAAAATGTAGATAAAAAATGGAATAAGAAGTATAAAATAAGCCAACAATAGTGTATTTCAGTTATGCTTTACAAGAGTTGACAATCTATCCTCAAATGTGTGCGACTACATTGTAATTTTTAGACCTGCTATTTTCGAAGGAACTTTTGAAGTATTGTCATTGCCCTGTCATCATCTGTGTCGTTGCGAAAACATCGACCTTAAAAATCTCTGTCATTACCGATAATATTTATTTCAAACTTGGGGTAGTTATTAGCTAGTCTTTACCAGTATCTTCTCCTTTTTCCAAAATGTTTTCAAAAGCCCTCTTCTTCAAGGTCTTTGTGGCTTCCTGCGTGGCTGAGTGGTAAAGTGTAGGACTCATCATCTTGATGCCTCTGGGTCAAGCCTCACTGTAAAGTAGTGGGTTTTTTCGTGGAAGTGTCCTTTGAAAAGACACTTTAGCTTAGTACTGCTGAAACCCAGGAATATGTAAACTATTGTCGTGATTCGACAGAGATAATGTTGGCATAAAACACCATTCAATCAATCAATCTTAAAGGTTTTAAAGGGTTCATTTGTTAAAGGGTTAAGTCTACCAAACAACAAAATTTTGGACGCAACCAAATTAAAAGCATTTGCAGACAAAACTTTAATAAGACTCGAATGATAGGGCTTGTCTTTTATAGGGCAGAAAACATAGTGGGAAAATGAGAAAATGCTGGTTACCAGCATTTTCTTCTTTTACCACAATGTTTTCAAAAGCCTTCTTATTTAGGGTAATTAAATCTCAGGAATGTGTGGTAATGGGTTTAACAACATTAGTATGATTGATTCATTATCTCCTTAAAAAAAATTGCAACTGATGACTTTGAAAACATCCTTGTAAACCATGAATACATATCATGACATAGGGTTTAATACATTTGAAAATCAAAGTGCTGTAACCACTGTAATCGATCGACACTGAATAACTACAGTTGTTTGAAATCGCAAATCAAATGGTAGTTGTTTGAAGTATGGATGGGATGAAAATTCCTACATCTTACAGATGAGCCATGTAGGACCCCCCTTTTTTAAATATCTTTTACAAGTTAGTAGTTTAACAGAATGGTTGAAATATACACTCATTACATTTAAAAACGCAACATTAGTTGTAGGTTGAAAATCAGCCGGAAAATAACAGGTTTTGATCAGATTTACCTTAAATGTAATGTATTGTTTATCCATGGAATGATTCACAAAGTTTCGTTAAAATGTTTTAAGCTTTTCAAATGGAAAATGATACGAAAACTTCCTTTCCGAAAATCAAAAAGTCACACGATTAACATCGAGTACGGCCACTCCTTGCATTTATCAAAACCTGCCAGCTTGATCTTATTGACAGGATTGTGAGGTTATTCCATACTGTGGGATGTTGTCTGATTCCTTTAGAACGGCACTGTTTTTTAAGAGGGTTTTTACTGCTCAAGGCTCAGCGAGACGTCCATGCAAAGCAGTGTGAGTCATGGAACGGAAGAGACAAGAATACCATGGCCTGGAAGAGACAAGAATACCATGGCGAGAAGAGACCTCCGTTTCAGCAGGCTTCAAACGAGCTGTGGTCTATTCTCGAAACAATCTAGGATTCAATTATGCCTATATCAAAGAGATTAAATTGCTTGTTGTTCCTGTTTTTAGGTCAAAATTTTAGTCGAGCTTACAATAGATCGAACAATAATAGTGCTGCTGCACATACAGCCGTTTTCACCAGGAGCTTTCTTGATCAGAACAACTTCAAATTGTTTGACTGGGCGCACTATCAGCAGATATTCCACAAACTTAGCATGCCTGGGATGCTTTGAAAAAATGTGTCCATACCAGTGTTAATCTCTGACAACAGTTCCGGAACTTTGCAGTGCCCTTCTAGGGGAACAGGACAACATCCCATGGTATGGAATAACCTTACAATTTTGTCAATGTGGCCAGACTGGCAAGTTTTGATAAATGCATGGAGTGGCCTTACTCGATCTTCATCATGTAACTTTTATAATTTTCGGTCAGGAACTTTTTTTACCATTTTCCATTTGAAAATCTTACAGCATTCTAACGAAATTTTGTGTATCACTAAATAGAATAACAAAGAATTACATTAAAGGTAAATTTGATCAAAACTTGTTATTTTCCGGCTGCTTTTCATCTTACGACAAGTGTTGCGTTTTTAAATGTAATGAGGTATGTTTGCAAGCCGACAGCAATAGAACATAAAAGATATGTGACAATTCTGATCAGCAATACCCATTATCAAGCTTTAGATATCACTCATAAATAGCAGTACCCACCAACCCTTTAAAAGAGTAAAAAAAAAAAAAACCAAATATTCTTTTCTGTAACTTTGGCAACTTTAGTAACTGTACTGTAACATATAAAAGTCGTATAAATATGCCTGCATTATGACTTGGGAATTGTTTACTTTTTACTGCTTGTGGGCCTTTCATTTTTCCATTTTTAACAAGCCATTGTATTTATCTAGACGAATTGTCCTACCTAATTTGTTTGGCGAGCTAAATCGTCCAGTCCAAAAGGTCTGCTGGCAAATTTCTCCTGCATTACTTTCAAAGAATGTAGATACCCAATAGCAACCTAACCATGAACCCTTTACCAAATGCTAAAAAATTAGACTTGTTCATTTTCACGTGACGAATTAAATGTACACCAAATGATGATTTGGATCGTTCAATGGGTAAAAAAAAAACATTGTGGGAAAAGAAGAAAATTATGGTTACCTGCATTTTCCCCTTTTCCCACTATGTTTTCAACAGCTTTCTTCTTCATGGACTTTAAAAAGGGGATAGTTTGGTTAAGAGTTAAAACACTCAGTTAATCTAATGGCATTTTAGTCAGAAAAACAATATCCAAACATTACAAATTCATGGTCGTTTTGTCCCATATATCCCATATAAACAGACAATTAAGATCTAAGATATGAACGTCTGTGATGTTGATCTGCATTGTATTCAAAGGATAGTCTGATCTTTATCTTCTGTTGTCCATGGCCAACAAAGGTCATTGTATTTGAGTCATTCTAATAAGCAAGAGCATAACTACAGTAACCGTATGCTCTTTATCTGAAATGCGGAAAGGATGAGAATCAAACAACATGGAGTAGGTGATGAGACAAAAATGTTGCTGAGAGTTTTACGCTTAGAGCGCTGAATTGATGAAATAGACATGCAGCCTAAACATTGCAGAACCATTGTTGTCTTGACTTGAATATCTCAGAAAACAGGCATGACAGATCCAAGATCTGACTGCATGTTCTTTGCAGTCTGGTCTGAATCTGCACTCTCCACAAAGATTTTTTCCCTAGTCCGTTGATTAGATATGGAGAATGTAAAGTTAAGTGAGCTTATTCTGTTTTGCATTTTCAGGATTGTTTTCCCTCGATGAAAATGCTCTATTTAACCCTTTCTGAAATGGCAAAATTTCGAAAATCTTTCAAATGTAAATAAAGCACTGAAAGCACTGCTGATCAACTCAATCCAATTAAAGTTGAAATCCAAGTGTTAGACCAAATATGCATGTAGTGCTGCATTATATGTCAGAAAGAGTTGTACAGAAAGATTAACATTTGAAGAAAGTTAGCTTTATACAAGTAATTAAAAGGATTTACATTGCATTTTAAATTTTTACTTGCCCGATTGATTGATTGATTGATTGAATTTGCGTTTATTTATCGTCACCACCGGTTTCCCGTATGGGCGACGCCCCCTGAAGGCTATTAATTATTTTACGAGGGATAGTGCGATATACAGGACGGAACCCATCCTAAGTTACGCCTGGTTCTTTAACATGCTCGGTGTATAGCACCGTCACACGGGACCTCGGTTTAACGTCTCATCCGAAAGACTATTATTTTAGATGGTCAGCTGTAGGAATCGAACCCACACCCTCAAGTGACCCGAAACATGACGTTCACGAGTCCCACGCTCTACCACCTGAGCTATACGGGCTTGCCACTTGCCTGAGTGGTTGCTTGCCAGTGTACTTTATAAAATCTATAAAACAACTGATTCATCTTAATGTCAGTTCACAACATATTTTCATGTTACTTCTGATATTATCATTTTTTAACTGATTGATTACAGTACCGATTTTCCGAGTAAATGAGTATTTCTCGAATAAATCTCGGAACACATTTGCTATTTTCAAACTCATGTATTTGCTTTTCGCCAAGCCAAAACAGAGACCGGTGAAATTTTCATGGGAAACCTGGGATATACCAAGGCACGTCTGTTTTTTCTCAATTATGTCTCATAGAGTCGGGATATTTCTAAACCAGGTGATTAGGAAAGTACACAGGAGCACGTACCCGCCCTACAAGTGCATGTATATGTAGAAAGAAGCAATCTGAGCTTCAGCAAGCCAATAAAAAAGCACTGATTGACTCAAAAGGAAACGCTGCTCTTTTTGTTTTTAGAAGGTAGTCAGACAGTTCAGATCAAAAGATTACAAGGTGTTTGATATCAATCCCAACAAATGCTTTCAGCATTTCAGAGTTCCACAATTTGACGAGTGTGCTGAGGGGTTATATCCGTATAATTACAATAAACTTAAGCTTCAGGATGGAGTCAAATTCTTTAAATTAATTCTTAGGAAGACGGCTGTAGGATCACATGATAGAACGATTACGCCTCTTCCAAACAATGGCATAGCGTCCATAATGCACAATATCCAAGTGCGTAATGAAGAAAAAATTGGAAAATATTCTTAACGTTATCACTTTATAGAACAACTTCATCTTCATAACTAAATTAAACTTTATTTATTTTATTTATTACTTTTTTTTTTTTTTGTTATTATGAAATTTCCAACCAATTGTAAAAAGTCGAATATTGTGATTGCATTCTATAGATCAGACTGCACATTCACCCTATCTGCAAAAGCGCATAGCGTCCCCCTTGGCAGCCTAAGGGTGAACTAATGCTCCCTATTCAGACTACATAATGATTCTAAACCCCTGGTTATGGCCCTGCTAATGTGACTGAAATAATGTTGAAATGATGATAACCCTTTTGCAAATAATCCTGACCTTTAACGACCGTACAGAAGATCTTTGAAAACATTGTGGGCTAAAGGAGAAAGTGCTGGTTACCAGCATTGTCTCCTTTTGCCATAATGTTTTCTGCCTTCTCAAGCACAATTCACACCATTTGAGCATCAATAGTCGTGTGCAGATTTTCTCTATTTTGATGGGTCCAAACTTGTGTCATGTGGTAAAGGGCTGATCACCAGGCAGACTAGATTTGTCTTTGAATTTTAACTGCGGACAGGGAAGCCCCAAATGGACGTGAAAATCGAAAGAAAGAAAATATTTAAAGCAACAACTGTAGTGTTTAAAAAAGACGAAATGGTTGCATTTTCATGTAACTGGAGCTCTACACGTACAATACTTGAATTGCCAAAGTGAGATGTAAGAGCAACAGTTTCGAGATTTCAAATGTAGCATGCCACTGTTTAAGTTTCTCCTACTTTTTTGTTAGAACCATCTTGTATCAAAATACCCCAATGGCAAGTTTGCTGTGGTGTGTGCGTGTGTTTCAATATGGATATCTAAGGTCTCTTGTTTATTTTAACCCTTTACCAAACAGTCCAGAATTTTAACGACCATGAGAGGGAAAGCTTCTGAAAACAAAGTGGGAAAGGGAGAAAATTGCTGGTAAGCAGCATTTTCTCCTTTAACCACAATGTTTTTACTATTTCAAAACCAATCCCAACATTTGAGCCACATCTTTCATCTGCAAACGCCTCCAATTTGGACAAGTCGAAGGTGTCGTTGATATCCTTTTACCACACAATCTGGTGGACCCCGGAAGCGCGGTCGATAGCGTACAAGACTTGAGAACAGGGGTTGCTATTACGAATCCCCAGCTTGGCCAATTTCTTTCTAAGGACTGATGATAGTAATTGCGAGAGGGTTCATTCCTCTCTCCATGCTGATCATTGTTTTGACGATGGTCACATGGGAAAGCAACCAGTATCTTGGGAAGAATATTATGCGAAGTACTGCTAAAAGAAATTGCAGGAAAGCATCTATAGGCGCGCTGACTGCCACGATACCACTATAATAAAGTTGAAAACTGCCTTAAACACCATACAATCAATAAATCATTACCACATGATCCCCAGTTTTAACGACCCTGAAGAAGCTTTTGGAAAACAGCATTTCCTCCATTTTCCAACAATGCCTTTTACCCTATCAAAGGACAGAAGTCATCATTTGAGCTATATTTATATTGTCGTTTATGTTTGGGATAACAGGTTTAAAATCACGTACCGTAACAAGATAATTTATAAACCCAACTCGATAATGTTTATATCATCTCATCATGATTTTAAACATGTATTCCCAAAAACAAACAATAATATTAACTATTAATGAAAGGTTTATCGAGTTGGAATTATATTGGGCAGATAATGTGGCAAGGTTTACTAATTATTGATTCCAGTGAACTACATGTATCTTTTAACCCAATGTCAGCCATTTTCCAATTCTATCAAGGTATCATCAAACCAAACATTCTGAAAAACTTTCTTGAGAATTGGACTGGAAATGTGGCCTCTAGAGTGCACACAAGGTTTTACTGGGATTTGTCAAAATGACCTACTTTTTGACCCCCACGCAACCCATTTTCAAACTTGTTTATAGGGTTAATTCACGTTTTTGAGGTCGTTAACATTCGAAGAGGCCCGAAAAATGGTTTAACGCACAAGCGCGAAGCACGAGGGTGTTTAATCATTTTGAGGGCCTCTGCGGATGTAAACGACCGAAAAAAAAGTGAATTAACGCTATTTTTGCATAAAATAAATATATTTTAGCAATGATTTGCAACGAAAGCAAAGGATATTTCCATAGAAATGCAAAGAAACAGACCTCAAATGTACCAGACTTTTACAGGTCAAAACTGGAATTCGACAATGAAATTTTTGTTACGCATAGTGAAGGGCCATAGTCCTGTGCCAGTTTTGGACTCTCGCTGTAATTCACTTCTGATGATATTTAATACATTAGCGGACTTTGGTGGGATTAACTTGCACATTTTTTGATCTGTTACAACTAGGATAAATGAGCAGATATGAAATTTCTATTACTGAAAGACGTCAAAGGGATATATCAAGCGAAGGTATTGCCGACCACGCTAAGAAAGTGGGTGGGATGTAGAGTGCATTACGATTGATTTTTTGCTCGGATCTCGATAATACTGAGATACTGGGTAAGATTTTGTTTTTGGTGTACTTGAATCATCAAAGACAAGCCATAATAAGGATCTAATATGGCACAAGTTCCTACAACTTTGTTGGTCGTAGTCTGGGATGTTATGTCAAGAACAAATGTTCAGCATACATTGTTTACAAGGTAGGTTCTGATCGAGGATTTTCGAAGTACAAAGCCGGGCGTTAACGGCATTTGATTTTAATGATTAATACACGTTTTCTCCCGTTAACACCCGATTTTTCCCCGTTAATACATGCTTATAACGGATCGGAAACGTACATTTTATGCAATAATATAAAATAATCTTTAAAATGGTCTTTTACTTGAACAATTAGTACTGTTTAAAGATATATCCTTACAGCCACAGAGAGCAAAACGCTATTGAACTTGATAGTGTATAGAATGGCTCAAAATTTAGTCAGCTGTGTAAACATTGATAAATTACCAATATACATGTATATGGTGGAAGAGATAGAGAAAGTCATGGGATTTGTCTTCATTTAAAACCAGAAACAACAGAAGTAATTTCTTTGAAGGTCTCCAGAAAATGAAATGCATTTTCTATCTGTCCTAATCTGTGCAACCTTGCAACCTTTGGCATGAAGATAGCAGAATGATAATAGTTTCATAAAATAAGGATGAAATAGGTTAAAAACTGGCTGAAAGCAGGTATAGATGTACCTTTAAGTATTTGAGTTTTGGAATGCTTTTTACACTGCTTTAACTGTTTCTGTCATATCACAACAAATCCCCAAGTCAGGTGTTTCCTGGGTTTTCACAAAACACAGCTGGAGCTATCTGTAGTAAAATATAATACTATTTACAAATAAAATTTTGGGAACTACAATGTTTGTTGCATTACCTTTATTTGTCAATTTATATAATTTGTGAATACTACTAACAATAATCAAAATTGGACCAACTTTACCGGCTAGTATATAACACATATCCGTAAAGAACACAATGCCATTTGATATTATTATTTTAAAGGCTTATTGTATATTGAAATTGAATAAATAAACAAAAATTTAGTAGGTCAAGGCATTGCACAATATTATCAATTCACAAACTGTGTAGTTACATTTTTTTTGATAAAAAAGGTCCATTAACAAACTCTGCCAATATCAGTAAACTTGGCCAGTATCAAATAAAACAATGCAAATATGACTAGGTCAATATCAAATCCAAAATGAAACGCAAATCTTGGCCTTTAATTGATAAAATTTTCATTAACTCTTTACCAAAGGGCAAAAGGTTAGACTTGTCAAAATTGAAAGCATTTGCAGACAACAAAATAAATTTGGTTCAAATGCTTGTGTTTATTTATTTTTGAAGGTTTAGAAAACATTGCAGGAAAAGAAGAAAATACTGGTTGCCAGCATTTCTCCTTTTCCCACAATGTTTTCAAAAGCTTTGTTCCCCAGGGTCATTAAAACTTGGGATTGTGTGGTAAAGAGTTAATAAAGTAATTTGTATTGGCCAAGTTAGAGGTTCTCTGCCTGTGTTGGCCCTGATTAATGTTCTATTTTCTTTTCAGGTAAATGTATTTTTGACAATTCAATAAAAAGTGAAATTCGCTCTCTACTGGGAACAAGTTGAATACCGTACAGTCTTTCATTCCTATTTAGCTGCATATGCCTACCCTTTTCAATGTCCAACTGGTGAGCCGATAGTCAAAAACGGACAAAGTGCATTTGTAAATTGTTATTTTTTTGAGACAATACCATGTATTTACATTTTGATTTAAAAATCTGACAATAATATAATTTGTTAGTATCATGAAGTTTTGCGTACCATGTCTGAATATATTGGTATCAATTTCTTCTTAATAACAAAGGTTTACAACTGATTTCTGTATTAAAATCAAGTAACAGATTACCATAACCAAAACTCTCCACTGGTCTAATAACTCATCTGGTCCAGACTTTATAATTGGAAATACCTAATTGTTCAGCATACGCATTGTATATTATGAGTTTTGGTGAGACATGATTTTTGACCAATAATTCATGGAACTTTCTTTGGCTATTGCCCACATGCGGTCGCAGGTACCGCCCGAGTTCACCATATATGGCCGCATTCGGCATTTGTTAACCCAAAGCAAATATTTCTAAAATTGCATTTGTAGCCTATTTCATTGTACCTATATATACCAATGTAATGCAGACTGAAGATGATTGAACTAGAAGTGTAGCAAAGTGGACAAAAATACCCCCCACCTGCACCTTGTCATTGAAACAGCACAATCAAAGAAAACAAAGTTCACCTGTGACCTAGACTTTGGACCCATGTGACCCAAAAACAGTAGGGCACCTCCTTGGGTCATGAGGAACAATTGTATAAAGTTTCAAGGTCCTACGTCAGATAGCTTTTGAGTTAGAAACATGCACAGACTGACTGATGGATGGAAAGACAGACAGACATGGTGAAACCAGTAAACCCCCCTCTAACATAGATGGGGGTATAATTAACTCTCTGATCTGCACAAGGGAATTATAAAGAACTCTCACATTGACATCTAGCCAATTTTTACAGTCGTAGGTTGCACATTTTTGACTTTCTTAAAAAAAAAATAAATAAATAAAAAAAAGGAGGAGAGGGGGTTCAACTCTCTCATTTCATATACATGTACATGTAGAAGTTCCTCGACCACTTGCAAGCCTTCTATAGTATGATGGTTAAGACATAGGATAGGTAACTGTGGTGTCCTGAGTTTTGTCCCCACTTGATCCAGGCATTGTGAAGCTTCGGTGTGTAACCCTTTACCAAACAATCCTGTGTTTTAATGACCCCTGGGTAAAACACCTTTTGAAAACATTGTGGGGAAAGGAGAAAATGCCAATAACCTGAAATTTCTCTTTTCTCAACAATGTTTCCTACCATACCAAAAACAAATGCATTGCACTCTGGAAAAAGGGATTTAATGCATCTCCATGATGCATTATACCCGGCTAGTCATCACACAATTATGGATTCATAAAATCCTTTTTGTCTAACAGTCTTCTAATACTGAGATAGAATGGTCCTTGGACAAGCAGAAAATTTAGAAATAGCAAAAAGAATAGACCCATGTAAGCCTGCACAGACTGACATGGGTCAATACTTTTTTGCAGATGCATTAAACCCTTTTTTCACAAAGCATGAATAAAATATAATCTTCATACCTTGATACAAACTACAGCATCTGTGGACTGCATAACCCCAAAGGTTAACCCTTTCCCAAACGACAAATTTTGGACTGGTCCAAATTGAAAGAGTTTGCAGACAACAATTTTAAATTTGATGAAAATGGCAGAAAGGTCTCAAAAAGGGTAGAAAACACTGTGGTAAAAGGAGAAATTGCTCGTTATGAGCAATTTCTCCTTTTCCCACAGAGTTTTCAAAAGACTTGTATTGCAGACACATGAAAACCAGGGCTTGTTTGGGAAAGGGTTAAATAGTAAAGTGGGTTTCATTAAACTCAAAACCATTTATCCTTCACTGAAACCAAAGTTGTGGGTCCTCATTAGAATTGTCTTGAAGAGACAATTCTTATGAGGACCCACAACATAGGTTTTGATTGTGACAACATAGATTTTGATCAAGATTAAAAAAGTTACTATCTGAACATCAATATACTCCCCCGTCTTTACTTTGAATAAACTACAGTTCAGTTTTATCATGTTCATCTAATTTAGCACCCATTTCATCTATCTTGTCATATTGTCCTGTATATCTGTAATACGCAAGCAAAGCTACATTTTTGGCTGCTATAGCACTCATTTCCATAGCAGACGCAGCTGTCTCTATTGCACCTACATGATACATTTGTTCATGTAATGTAAATGATGGCAATTCTACAGAAGACGGATAATGAGGGTATGCTTTCCAGTCTACTAAACGTAAATCTGTATACTCCGGCACTAATCTTTCTATCTCCTCTTTATTTGGGACTTTGTTACTAAATATCCGATACACTGGCTTCTCTGTTTGTTCAGAATTAAGTGGTTTCTGTTTTGTAATCGATGAAAAATACACACTTTCGTTACACGTTAGAACTGTTTGTGGCATTTCGTCTAAACTATTGTATCCAAAGTATGATGCATTGGGCTTCCCTTCCACGAAAGTAGCTATTGTGGTATGGAATGGATAGTCTATACCTTTTATCTCTGTCTGAAAGTCTTCAAAATTTATCGATGATGTACCCAGATAAAATGGAGATGCTATAATGACAATGTCATATTCTTTTGAGCGAACTTCATTTGTACGTACTGGAGTGAAGTCAAGTTGGTATAGGGGTGGAGAGCCGTCACTGGCTAGGGAAATTGTGTTGACCTGAAATGGATGATAATACACAATACAGTAATACACAGAAAGCTACAATAGCTGCCAGGTAATGCTCAACTACAGTAAAAGCTGCTAAACTCTTTACCACACAACAAAACTTAAGGCTCATCAGAATTAAATGTGCTTCAGATGACAAATCAGATGTTTTTCAAATGATGGAACTGGTCTTTGAAAAAGTTGAAAATATCGTGGGAATAGGAGAAAAGCTAGTTACCAACATTTTCTCCTTTTCCCACAATGTTTTCAAAAGCCTTTTTTTCAAGATCATTAAAGTAGGGACTGTGAAGTAAAGGGTTAATACAAGTTTGATGGCGAATTACATTGTCACATTAATATGAGCCATGCTTTGACAAAAGGGGGGCTTAATGGATCTCCATGATCCATGATACCAAGCTAGTCATCACCTAATTACTGGTCCAAAATAGCTACTTTTTCTTAAAACTGACTTAATCATGAGGTAGACTAGTCCTTGGACATACAGAAAATTGACCAATAGCAAAAAGTTTTGGCCAAGGTCAGCCTGCGCGGATTGCGCAGGCTGACCTTGGTCGATACTTTTTGCATATGCATTAAGCCCCCATTTCACAGAGCATGGCTCAATTATGTAATACCCTTTTTTTTTCTTGAAAGGTATGATATTGTAAGAAAATAGAGCTGTGAAACCCTTCAAAAGTACATTTTTTTTGAAAATTAGGAAAATAATATTTTTTGCAACTTAATAGTGCATTTCTTTCACCAGCCAAGATAATTCTGACCTAAAAAAATACAAAAATAATACACAATTATTACTGATATATTGTTTGCTTGACATTTAAGAATACACAAAGCATACTTGGAATGTGCTCACAATACATGATATTTACTCAATACCTTAAAAATAATTTGTACACTTCTGTAGACTTGTCTCCAATTTTAAAGCATTTGCAGGCAACAAATTTAATGTGGCTCAAATCTTGTAATATGTCTTTGAAAGGGTAGAAAACACTGTGGGAAGAGGAGAAAATGCTGGTTACCAGCATTTTCTCTTTTTCCCAGTATCTTTTCAAAAGCTTTCTCCTTCAGGGGTGTTAAAATTGGATCGTTTGGTAAAGGGTTGCGTTAGCCCAAGTTTTAACTCTTTACCACACAATCCTGACTTTTAACGACCTTAAGGAAGAAGCCTTTTGAAAACATTGTGGGAAAAGGAGAAAATGCTGGCAACCAGCATTTTCTCCTTTCCCACAATGTTTTCTACTCTATCTAAGGCAAATTCTATTATTTGAGTCACATTTCAATTATCGTCTGCAAATGCTTTCAATTTGGACCGGTCAAAATTTTTCTCGTGTGGTGAAGAGTTAAGGAATGACAGCAAATGATTTTGTTATTTTGTAAAGGTTTATGGGCTCAATAGGTACCACATGTAAAAAGCTTTGTGTATGAAATATAGGAAACTTTAATTCATACCATTTAATAAAAGTGTGGCAATTATTATAGGTCTGGTGATCTGTTAAAACATGTTTGGTCAACGTTCTGGTCACTTACAGAACAAGGAATATTAAAACTAGAATCAGAGTTGGCAAAATTTGTTCTAGTTATAAGAATTATTGCTCTGCCAGTTACTGGAACTTGTTAACTTGACCAACCACGCTTCAACAGTTAGTCAGACTGTAATGGTCACTATACTTTTTAAATGGTAAGAACAAAATTTTTCTATATCTTACACAAAGAATACCTTAAATGTGGCCGCTACTGGGCCTTGAAGCAATAGAATACACTTAAATTAAAAAGCTTAATGGCTTTACCTCTGCCCTGATTAAGTTAGCCCCAGATTTATGCAGCAGACCTTGTGGTACTTTGTGGTTTCCCTCCGTCACCCGCCATAAACCGGGCTCCACACCAGCCATAGATACACTGCCTGAAATTCATGGATAAATAATGTCTATTATTTCAGTGCTACTCCAATATATTATATAAGTAATCATATTTTGCCATTTTGGGGTTCTACAGGGTCTATCACTCGCTTAGCTTCTTTAAACTTTTACTATGCAATCCTTTATTTTCACAACCCTAAAGAAGAAGCCTTTTGAAAACATTGTGGGGAAAAAGGGGAAAATGCTAGTAACCACATGCTGGTAACCACTGAGCCTTTGACCCTTTACCAAGCAATTCTTTGTTTTCATATTTTGCCATTTTGGGGTTCTACAGGGTCTATCACTCGCTTAGCTTCTTTAAACTTTTACTATGCAATCCTTTATTTTCACAACCCTGAAGAAGAAGCCTTTTGAAAACATCGTGCGAAAAGGAGAAAATGTTGGTAACCAGTATTTTCTCCTTTACCCAAAAATGTTTTTTTCTATTCTTTCAAAGATAGAAAACATCTTATAGGCCACATTTGATTTGTTGTTGACAAATGCTTTTAATTTTCTCAATTCCAGAATTTGTCATCTGGTAAAGGTTTAACAAATCAACACCTTAGCACAATGTTTTTTGTCTTGCAGCAAAGATCCTAGAATACCTGCATTATCTGTCTCTCTACTAAGGTTATCCGTCTATCATTAAATTATGATCATGATCCTTCAGGTGGTCATTAAGACTTCAGTTAAGATGCAAGCATTCAATGACTTGAACATGTTCTGATTGAACGCTTGCATCTGCGCCAAAATCTTTCGGATCATCAAAAATATCCTGATCATAACTGAATAATGGATGGAAATCTTCCTGATCATCTGAAATGTCCTGATCATAACTGAACAATAGATAGGTTACCTTAAGTAAGTTCATAAGAACAGCAGCTCTGATAAATGTATAACCAGAGAAAACAAGCAGGCGAATACAACTATACTGCCCGGCTAGGGCACTGTATGCAACCAAGAGGCTCAAGCATCTTACAAATCAATGGGAACTGCTTGGGATTCAGCTTTATCCTCATCGAAAAAAAAAGCAACTTTTTGTGCCCTTTTTCAAACAATCTAGTGTTTAAAAGACCCTAAGGAAGAGGGCTTTTTGAAAAAATAAAATGGGGAAAAAAAATAAAAAGATGCTTGTTACCAGTATTTTCCCCTTTTCCCACAATGTTTTCTACCCTATCAAAGACAAATTCCATCTTTTTAGCCAGATTTAAATTTTCATCTGCAAGTGCTTTCAGTTTTGGAGAGTCAAAATTTTTTGCTGTGTGGTGAAGAGTTTAGGGTCATCTGGTAAATAGCTCACTCACTTACATAATATAAACCATGCTGCTGCACAGAGCTCCAAATAAGAGTGATGGTATTCTAAATCCATTATTTCTCTTCCAAACCCTATGTTGTGGGTACTCATTAGAATCGTCTTGATGAGACGATTCTAATGAGTACCAGTTTTATTGGCGAATAATTAATATTTTTAATTTTGAAATCAAAATCACTCCCTCTATCTGGCTCTCTGCAGGTCTAAGGAAGGTGGTATCATAGATCATAACAAGAGCACTGCATGCAAGTGCCACAGTTCATCTGCAGATGCTTGATTTCCAGTGAAAAATCTAAGTAAAAAAGGGCATGACTGGGTAAAAAAATACTTTGATGGTTATCTGCCTGTTTTGTATATGTTCCTCTTTTAATTATAAACAACTTGTCAAAGTTTGAAGCAAATATCTTCAGTAATATGAGGGATATTACAAAATGTCAAAGTTTTTGCACAACGCCGCGGATGACGCCAGGGCTGTGGCAATAACTCTACATTTTCTTCGAAAACAGCCAAGCTAAATACATTAATTTGTCATTACCCACTAATCCATGGATGTCAGTTGTTTGTCCATAGTTGACTCTCATGGCTGCCATCACAAACTCTTCAATAAACCTCTCACCAAACCCTTCCTCTTTAAACAACTGTTTCACAGATTTCTTTGTGTATTCTACCAGTTTTGGTTCAGCTTCCATCAGAAAATCCTCGACAGTAGAGTAAGCATGTCCTCTCACCTGTAACTTGTACATCCTACAGCAAAGTACGGGAGAATATGATTGGTGTGCATTTTTCACTATAGAATATGTAATTTAATTCAACCCAGTATTAAACAACCACATTCATTAACCCTTTCCCACACAGCAAGATTTAGACTCTTCCAAATTCCATACATCTGTAGACGACAAATTCAAAATCAGTACAAATGAGATGAAGTTCTCTGACAGGATGAAAAACATTGTGGGAAAAGGAGAAAATGCTGGTTACCAGCATTTTCTCCTTTTCCCACAATGTTTTCAAAGACTACTCCTTTTCCCACATAAGACCACTTTCTTTGGTCTTTAAAACTCGGGATTGTGTGGTATAGGCTTAAAACCCAGAGGATAAAAGTTTTTGAAAACATTTGTCAGAAAATGCTGACCACCAGCATTTTCTCCTTTTTCCATAATGTTTTCCACCTTGTCAGAGGCAAATATTGTTACTTGAACTTCATTTCATCTGTATTTTGTTTTTGACAGTTTTTTCATAATATGACTGCAATCACCATAGCTATCCATGTACCCTTGCAGTTTCTTTACATGTTTCTAACAGAACTCTTTCCAAGCCACTGGCACAGGACTTGTATTCTCCCCATGCAATTGGCTGCTTTCCCTCGAAACAATGTTCAATGGCGAGACAGAGATTAATCCTATACATATGACAAGACAGAGATTAATCCTATACATATGACTATCATCAATTCTTGTACAGAAATTGGCTAAGATGGAAAATCAACCTGTGACCTCCTGGTTTCAAGTCCTGTATACTAGCAACTAACCAGCTGGACTTGGCCCTTTCACAACAACTTTTATCAATATAGGAAGGTAAATTTTGCACCAGCAGCAATTTACAGTGGTTCAGCCATACATCTACCACCAATGACTATTCAAAGCAGTGTGATTGATGGAGATACTTTATGAGTCATACATTTCTCAGTTTGGGGCACATTACAAGTACACGTACAAAGGTGAAAGTTTAAGATTTTTCAAATATCCTTTACCCTTTACCACACAATCCCGAGATTTGCTGACCCTGAGAAAGAGGCCCTTAGAAAACATCGCGGGAAAAAGAGAAAATGCAGGTAACCAGCATTTCCTCCTTTTCACACAACGTATTCTACATTTTCAAAAGCAAATCTTACCATTTAAGTGTTATTTAATTTGTCATCTGCACATGCTTTGGATTTGGATAGGTCTAAAACAGCCGTGTGGGGTAAAGAGTTAACCCTTAGGCTGCTAAGCGCAACTCACTGACCTTTGGCAAACAATATAGACCTGTACCACACAATGACGAGTTTTAACACCTCTAGGAAATCAGACATTTGAAAACATTGTGGGAAAAGGAGAAAATGCTGGTAACCAGCATTTTCTCCTTTTCCCACAATGTTTTCCAACCTTTCAGAAACAAATTCTATCATTTGACCAACATTTAATTTGTTATCCGCAAATGCTTTCAATTAATTTTGGACAAGTCTACATTTTGTTTTGTGTGGTAAAGAGTTAAGTCTCCTTCCAACGGGTTGACAAAATACATGATTGTGTGGTACAGGGCTTATTCATTACTTGTACCAGGCAACCTTGGTCTTCTTCTAAAAACTTTCCAGAAAAGGCAGTAATAGTAACCTTGGGCTTCTTTTAAAAACTTTCCAGAAAAGGCAGTAACAGCTTCTCACAAACATGACCAAAGCTGATTTTGTCACAAACACAACTGAAATTGCCTCACTTAATACTGCAGATCGAGATCATGCATTCTGATCTTGACCCACACAGTACCACACAGTACTACTGTCAAGTATTCTGGCAGATATTTTGACAATACAGCCTTGAATTTCACTTTCTGTGTCTTATTTACTGACACTCCAAAGGTTATTTAATTTACACTCTAAATGTGAATCCTTTCTCAAATGACAAAATTTTGGACAGCACATGAGGATGACAAAACAAAATGGAATCAAATGATGATTTCTGTTAGTGATAGGGTAGAAAACATTGTGGGAGAAGGAGAAAATGCTGATTACCAGCATTTTCTCCATTTCCAGCAATGTTCTCAAAAGCCTTCTTCCCTCCGGATATTAATACTCAGGGCTGTGAGGTAAAGGGTTAAAGAAATGTACAGATAAAGTGATAAAGACTGAAACTGATAAACAGATTGAAACTGATAAATCTAGATGATAACATTTTCTGCAAAGGATAGTACCTTACCGTTCTAAGGGTTTTAAAATGTTTGCCTTTACCCATCCACCAATATTGTACATGTCAGTGCCATACCGCCACAACAACTTGGCTAAACTAATTGCTGTGTAATCACTGGTTGTGATGACGACTTCCTCACCATTATAAATGCCAAGTGTACCAGGCTCTGGGTTTGTGTCCCTTTTCAGTCCTAAAATAGGAAAATAAATGAGTCATGCTCTGGCAAAAAGGGGCTTAATGCATCTCCGTGATGTTCTGTACCAATCATGCCGTCACATAATTATGGTTTCATAATGGCAACTTTTTTTAACAACTGACTCAATGGTGAGGTAGACTGGTCCTTGGATAAGCAGAAAATTGACCATTAGTTCAAAGTTTCAGCCCTGGTCAGCCTGAGAGGACTGGGTCGATACTTTTCAGATGCATTAAGCCTCTTTTTCACAGAGCATGGCTCAAATGCAAAGTGCCTGTGTCTAAAATATACTCAACACTTCAGATACTACCGGTATTTGTAAATGGCTTGTTTCTTTGGTGCTGAATGTCGTTTTCAACATGATTTAAATTATCATATATGTACATTGTATTTTAATGGCATGTGCACCACATCCATGCTTTGCTGGAGTTTCTTTTACCAGTATTTTGCACAATATCCTTCCCAAGCCATTGATTGGCTACTTTCCCACATGACAAACATAAAAAAAAAAAAAAACCAATCAGCAATGAGAGAGAAATGAATCCTATCACAGTGTCTATCATCAATATTTAAGCCATGCTCGACAAAAGGGAATTTAATGCATCTCTAGGATGCATGATTTCAAGCATCACATCACACATCACATAAGTATGGATCCATAAAATCCATTTTGTCTCACAGAATCCTAAGATAGAATGGATTTTGGACATGCCCAAAATTTACTTGATGGAAGCTACTGACAGAGCTTATACTGCTGGTATCCCCACATCCATCTCTCAGAAAATCTTATCTTGTAACCAAACAACAAAATTTTAGTCTTTGTCCAAATTGTAAGCATTTACACATTTCATACTATTGCTCAAATAATGAGACTTTTCTTTGACTGGGTAGAAAATTTTATGGGTAAAAATGAATATGCTGAGCAGGCACCAGCATTTTCGCTTTTTCACACAATGCATTTAAGGGCGTTTTAAACACAAAAAATGATTTGGTAAAGGGTTTACCTAGCATATCTGTAAAGTTAACCATGTACATGTTGGCAGGATGTATAATGGTTCCCCCTGCATTGTAGTTCAGCCCACTAATTGTAATGGGAGCCAGTCGCCCTCCAACATGCTGTTTTTCAAAAATGTCGATCTCAACATTATCATGAAAGAGCTCTCGAAGGAAAAAAGCTGCTGATGTTCCTCCAATGCCTGCTCCAACAATACCTGAAAATTGAGGGCAAAATTTATGTTTGTCTTAACTCTTTACAAAACGACAAAATCTTAGACTTGTCCAAATTGAAAGCATTTGCTGACGGCAATTGAAATGTGACTCAAATAATGAAATTTTACTTTGATATGGTAGAAAACATTGTGGGAAAAGAAAAAAATGCTGGTTACCAGCATTTTCTCCTTTTCCCACAATGTTTTCAATAGGTTTCTTTCTCAGGACTGCTGATTGTGTGGTAAAGGGTTAACAATTTGCTACAGAACAAACTAATAACCAGCATTTTCTCCTTTTGAAGTGTTTCAAAGGGCTTTTTCAGGGTTGTTAAAACTGGGGATTGTGTGGTAAAGCGTTAAAAAGTTGTGACATTTTTTAAAAACAACAATTGTGTTTCACAAAAACCATTCTAAGTTGTAGAGCAAAATAAATGGAACAGACATTCATAGACAGGACTGAAGATGCAGATATTACAATCTCAGATTGGCTTTGTCACAGCATCTGGCCAGAAGTATATGGTGTATATTCTCTGTGCAGTCTGATCTTGATCCATATTGTCTGCAAAAATCTGGGTTCAACCAGGGAACATATATACACATGTGTATATAAGATCCCTGGTTTAACTCTTTACCACACAATCCCTAGTTTTAATGACCCTGAGGAAGAAGCCTTTTGAAAACATTGCAGGAAAAGGAGAAAATGCTGGTAACCATCATTTTCTCCTTTTCCCATAATGTTTTCTACCCTATCAAAGACAATTGCATCATTTGAACAACATTTAAATTGTAGTCTGCAAAAGCTTTCAATTTGGACAAGTCCATATTTTTGTTGTGTGGTAAAGAGTTAAAGTCACATGGGTTGAACCTTTGGACTTCATTGTTTCTCAAGCTGGATTCTTTGCTTCTAATGCAAGTTGAACATAAAATGTTGATAGTTTCTTTTAATTATTAATATAACCTTTAATATTTCATAGTATTGTGGTAATTTTCAAGGAGAAAAATACCTTTTTACTCATTACCACATAGTCTCTAGGTTTAACAACCCTGGGGAAAAAGGTCTTGAAAACCTTATGGGGGGAAAAAAAAAACAAAGAGGGCCATTGGCCCTAAAGCACTCACCTGAGTAAGGTCATCTAGAATTGATAATGCTGAAAAGATACCGGTTGTGATCATGTAAAGCCCATGAGTGTAAGTGATCTACTTTTTTACCAGCTTGACCTATTTTTGAATTTTGAATCTGGCTCAAAATGTGGCCTCTACAGTGCTCACAAGATTTTTCTAAGATTTGGCCATGTGACCTACTTTTTGACCAGATGTGACCCAATTTCCTATGTGTCCAAGATTTTATCAAGATAAACATTCTGACCATGTTTCATGAGTATCAGGCTGAAAATGTGGCCTCTAGAATGCACACAAGGTTTTTCTAAGATTTGGCCATGTGACCTACTTTTTGACCTGACGTGACCCAATTTCCTATGTGTACAAAGTTTTATCAAGACAAACATTCTGACCAAGTTTCATGGGCATCAGGCTGAAAATGTAGCCTCTAGAATACACACAAGGTTTTTGTAAGATTTGGCCTTACTGACCTACTTTTTGACCCGACGTGACCCAAAGTCATTCTTGTCTGAGATTTCATCCAGACAAACATTCTGACTAAGTTTCATGAGTATCAGCTGAAAATGTGGCCTACAGAGTGCATGCAAGGTTATTCTATGATTTGACCTTCTTTTTTACCAGACATGACCCAATTTCGAATTAACCTTTGTGCTCAGCTGGGCTAAAAATGCTGATCAAAAACATTTTCTCCTTTTGCTACAACGTTTTCTAAACTTTCACAGACAATTACCACCATTTAAGCTATATTTGTAATCTGCAAATTTATGCTTTCACTTTTGACTAGTCTAAAATTTTACCATTTCGTAAAGAGTGAAGTATGAGACTCAAACCTGGGACCCCTTACACTTCTTGAAATAAAGAACCCCTGCACTCCTTCCCCTTCTAAATGGCAGGAGATTCTCCATTCCCTTAATTCTTAAGACCCCATATATATCAACGACCCCACCAACTTCTAACAGTACTTACTGAAATTTCCATGGGAAAAATGGGTAGTTGGTACCAAAGGTACCGGTTGCGTGATTAAAAAAATTGAATTGTGTGTTTCTATAATTACATTGGAACTACATTGAAAGTGCACCAAATTAAATGCCAATCTTTTGAAATATGCATGCAATAAATAGAAACAGACTTACTTGTAACAGACCGATAGTTCCTCAGTCTAAAAATCTTCAAGTTGAGGCATAAAAAATGATTTTTCCACTCTACAAGCCATTGTCAGCTGATTTCTGGGTCCCACATTTTAATAACAGAATCATAGCTGACGACGAATTGCAGTTTCGGATAAATCGTTTATTATATCTCGACTTAAAGATTTTTCGACTGAGGAGCTATCGATTATTTACAAGTATGTCTGTTTCTATTTATTGCATGCATATTTCAAAAGATTGGCATGTGATATGGTGCATTTTCAATGTAATTTGTTGGTGAAGTGTGTACATGCATGTCGGTCAGTTCTCAGTGACCCGACTTTTCATAAAGTTTTAAGAGTTATTTAAGTCATCTCAGCATAATTGTACTCATGCATATATGCAGGTTTTAAGAACAAATATATGCATCACTGATAAAATGCATAGTTATCGGATTTTTATGTTTTGTGGTAGTTTTGTCATGTACATTGACTGAACCTGGGTCGTTTGTTGTTTGGATTTGTATACCTTTCTAATTACGGAGTGACTATTTACCCGACCGTTGTGTACGCACCGATTAAAATGGCACATTCGTACACGAGCATTAGGGGAGAGAACTCATTGTATAACCATCCACAGCTGAAGAAAGCAAGATGGCCGCTGCCGCTCTGACGGTTGCGATGTCAGTTGGCCAAAATTTTGCCAATTATGGCAAATTTAAAGAGTTCCTCAAGAATTTTGAGGACTCCACCTTTTGTAAATATGTTGTGGTCAATAGCAGAACGGTCGAGCAAGCCAACAAATCGGTCACCAGGGCTGAGAATAAATTTCCAGCACAGCTGAATTATTCGCGCCTTCGGTTCACCTGCAAACATGGGGGGCAGTACCGTTCATGCAAATTTTGGCCGGAAAATGGCAAAGATTGTACCCCTAGAGACAAAAACGGATGCCAGCTACGCCTGTGCATTTGTTCTGTGACACCCTGTATAAATGACTATTGCCGTGTGCTCCACTGAGACCGTCTATGCAGTGCCGGTTCACATACCATTCCGCGTTTGGTCCAACCCATTTACACAGTGTACCAGGACAAACAAGGGCTTTGCAGAGCGCAGCCTATATGCCCAAAGGGGCCTGTAAGTGAAATGTGTTAAAACTGCCCCCACCAAGGCCTTGTCACGAGAACTATACCATCAAGAAATTGAGGTTTCTTAACACCTGGAAATATAATTAAAAAGGGAAATGCTCCAGATATGAAAGAAAGGCCCTAAGTGTAAATAATTTCAAAGGGAAATTGCTCATAAAATAATGGCAATAAGTCAGAAAATAAAAGTGCCAGGTTATGGTTCTTGTGCACTGTACTTCTCAATAATGTGTTCTATTACTGACTATTAGTCTTTGAAGTTTCAAGATAATGGCTTTTAAAGTTTGCAAGTTATGGCCTGGATAAAAATTCAAACTGAAAATTAAGAAAGGCAATAATTAAAAAAATAAAGGTGGCAGATTTATGGTTCATGTGCACTGCACTTCTCCATAATGTGTTCTATCAGTGTTTAAAGTTCCAAGTTAATAGCTTTTATAGTTTGGAAGTTATGGCCTGGACAAAAATTCAAACTGAAAATTAACAAAGGGCAATAATTAAAAAAATAAAGGTGGAAGATTTATGGTCCATGTGCACTGCACTTCTCCAAGAATGTGTTCTATCAGTGTTTAAAGTTCCAAGTTAATAGCTTTTATAGTTTGGAAGTTATGGCCTGGTCATTCAAAATGAAAATTAACAAAGGGCAATAACTCAAAAAAAGAGTAGTAGAGTTATGGTTCATATGCACCACATTTTTCCATAATTTGTTCTATCAGTGTATGTAGTTTCTAGTTGATACATTTAATAGCTTGGAAGTTATGGCCTGAACAAAAATTCAAAGTGAAAAGTTGGCTATTTCAGAAATCAAGGGCAGATAATTTTAGAACGCAAACAGTGATCCAAATTTTGAGAGTCAAATGCACAATTAGACATCATGGAGATTCATTGTGGCAAGTTTCAAGAAGATCTAATTCTGATGGAAACTGTAGGAGGATTGCGCACACAAGAAATTATTAATGGACGGACGACCGGGTGTATAACATAATATGACCCTTCGGGCGTATAAAAAGGATGCCAGCTTCGTTTGTGCATTTGTTCTTTGACACCCTGTATAAATGACTATATAGCCGTGTGCTCCACTGAGACCGTCTACGCCGTGCCGGTTCACATGCCATTCCGCGTTTTAGCCCAACCCATTTACACAGTGTACGCAAGAGTCCGATTCTTCAGTGCGTACACGACCGCATCATGTACTGAATGAAGAAATTGGAAATAGCGTGCACGTAAGTCGTGCCTCCAAGATGATATTTCATCAGTCCGGGCACGACCGTCAGGCACCCAACAAGTTTTCCTTCATTGAGTACACGACAGTCGGCCTCGCAGTGTATTTTTTCTTCAGTGTGTACACGACATTCGGGTAAATATCTTCGGCCTTCTAATTATAGAAACACACATTTCAATATTTTTTGATCACACAACCATCACCTTTGGATGGTACAGGATATAGACTCTGGACGCCTTGCTTACGGGACATGTACTTACCAAATGAGCTACAAAGACTGCTTGACATCACCCCGACAATTTATCATTACAGTATTTTCAACACTGATTCACCTCACAAGACATTTTAAGCCTTATTTTTTTTTTTTTCATCCATAATGACCTGTATGTAACGTTTTTATTAATTTTATCTCTAGAGTTTCAGCAACAACTTAAGTTGCCTTTCAGACTGTCTACTGGACGATCAGGCTGCTAAATCATGTTCTACGATTTTCAGAGGATGGTGACTGCATGGCCACAGTCACAGAATATTATTGGCAGTACTTTGATGAATGATGTCCGTTTGAGCCGGAGATGAACTCCTGCAAAATAAAATACTTGATTCGAATAAATTACCAACCGATCTTTGGTTTTTCTTCTGCACTTTCGCAATTAGCCAGTAACATCGACAGTAACGCGAAAAAACGCCAAATAATTCCCTGAACTCGGATCTGTCTCATCTTCACAGTCTCTTTCTTTGAAGATCAAAGGTCAAGGGAGGAAACCCCTGACGAATGATTGACAAATCATCCAAAGATATTTCGCTACTGAGTGACTTGTTAACCCAAAATTCGTCGCTGCACAACTTGTCAACAGTATTCACAAAGATTAGTAGTTTCATACATAATGAAAATACTCTCTCTCTCCCCCTTCTCTCTCTCTCTCTGGGGGGGGGGGGGTATGTTTGCTGGGGGAAAGGAAGAGAGTGAAATAAGCTACAAAACAGACAAAAAGGCTGAACTTAGTTTACTTAAAATAAGTAAGTTTATACTTACAAATTTATAGGTACTAAGGAAAGTCTTGTTGCTTTGGTTTAAGAATGCTTATATAGCTCCTAAATGTTAGAATCCCCCCCCCCCCATTATTTATTATTTTTTTCAATGTAGCTGTTAAGCCGGCTTTTGGTCTATTTCTTGGTGTTAGTCTAGAATGAAGAAACCTGTAATTTGCAATTGGACAAAAATGTGGACATGCTTACTCTGCGTGCCCCTGTTGGTGATGTTGCAGGCCCATTTATGGCAACCAGTATACAAGGGGTTCTATCATTAATCGATATCTCGCAGATCTTTTTCGTGTCTTAGCAAATGTATACGTATACATTTGGGATTTACCCTTTTCTTGCACTAATTATTGGTAACTTGACATCATATATTTTAATACTTTCATGGCCATGAACAGAAATAGGGGCTCTAGCAGACGACATAGATCAATATCAGATTGTGCAGAATGTAGCTGTATCCCCCATTATCGTGGTACCAACACATTCCACTGTGTGTAGGAAAATTGGCGTCTTACCTGATATTTTTCTGTTGTAGAAATCTTATGTATATTTCTCCAGTAACAAATTTTCGGTTTGTCAGTTAACTATTCTTATTCTAGACAAAACAGGGTACAGCACTGACTTACATTAAAAAAGGACTACTTCCCGTATTATCGTGGCATTGAGACGAGGCCCTGGAAGATGTACATCCTCTTTATGTTCAGAATTTTGGCAAATGAAAATATGTTATTTTCAAGGTGTAGAGACAATTCTATCAAGAATTTTGAGCAACAGGTATAAATAAATTCTTCCTGTCATTTTGTAAGCGAGGTTTTACTTTGGGCACCTGTAAAAATGGAGGGAAAAAAAAAAGACGTCTACAGATCTGTGTTTAAAATAGCATCAAATACCCCATTTCGGACCTCTTTTGTGGATAAAGGGTGAATTCATAATTTCTAGAGTGTTCTCTCATTTCAACAGATCAGGAAACATAAGTAAAAATAATTTGTAATGCCTTGAGAATAAGACTTTTATAATTAGATCTAGCAAGTCAAAAAATTCGTCAGGGTCTCTCATTTTTGATTTCTCACATTTGGAAAACGGTGACGTCATCATTTAATGGTCGTCTGAAATTAACTTCATCTTGCAGATAGTGTGATTTTGCAAAGAGGCAAGTTTTCTTACTATTGGGATGAACACTTGATTTTACCTACCATTTTCGGAAAATTTGTTGAGGTAAGGTTGCAAAGTGTGTTGCCAGCATGTGGCCTACAAATACTCACACGAGGACATCCTCAATGAGGCGCATTTAAGCCTCAATTTCGGAATATGTAAATACCACGATAATGAAGAACCCACGATAATATCGGAAGCAACTGTATAGTCTGATCTTGGATCTACATACTGCCAACTTCTTTAGTCAAATCCTCTGATGTTTCCAAATCCCATGAAGAGCAGGGTCAACCTTTGAAACTACATACCTCGTGAGTTCTGGGTCCGTATTCACCAAACCATTCTTATGAACGTTCTTGTTTTATCCCCAAGAATTTTCTAAATTTGAAAGTAACACAACTTCTGATTGGCTAAACCATTTGGTTTACCCAATAAGAAGTTGTGTAACTTTCAAATTCAGCAAATCTTGGAGAATAAGACAAAGAGCATTCTTAAGAATGGTTGGTGAATACAGACCCTGGCAAAGGTTTCCAGGAAGCAATCATTGAGAGTGATTTAAGTCTGTGCTTCAATGGATTGTATTTATCAGCCTTCCAAAGTAGGAACCCAAAATACGTGTCTATGTTCAGGTGGACAAACAAGAGGACCATAATGGCCCTTTATCGCTCCACTGCCCTTGAAATGAATGTGCCATACAACCACCTGGCATCAACATTAAAGCCCCTATAGTGGCCAAAATACATATAGTGAGTGTCAAAATGTTTTTACATTTAGACCATCTCAATTAAAAATTTGGAAATTATTTTGAAGATAAAAATATGTTATTGTACCATTTAAAGTTTGGTCAAAACTGCATAAGTATTTTCAGAGATGATGTTTGAAATAAAAGTTCACTCATGCACTAAAGACACTGTGCCTCTGCCTGAAGAACACATTAAGCTCAATTGCCCTTGGTCAGCAGAACTAAAAATCTGATTCAAGCAAACACTCCCCGAGACAACATATTGGGCATTAATAAAAAACACACACCTTTTTTTTTAATGTAGACATTTTAATAGTTAAGACAAAAAAAATCACATCTATGAAATATAATGGTAACCATTAACTATAACATTAAAGATTATAAAGATTTTTTAAAGTGCAGCACATGAATGTAGGTGTATAAAATAGCTATCTGTAAGACATTTACACATACACTTAATCTAGTACCCCACTGACTATTTAAGCCTTACCAGATAATCCTGGTAACCAGCATTTTCTCCTTTTCCAACAATGTTTTCTTTCTTTCCAACAGCAAACTTCAGTTTTTGAATCACATTTGCGATTTTGCCTGAAGGTTGACCCATCATACCCTTTAAACCCCTTCAATCTGGATGAGGCTTTTTTCAAACTCTTGACCAAAAACAACAAAAATTTACACTAGTCCAAGTTAAAAGCATTTGCAGAAGACAAATCAAAGGTGACTAAAACGATGAAATTTGTCCTTAATAGGGCAGAAAAGTTATGAGAAAAATAGAAAATGCTGGTTCTCGAAATGTTTTCAAAAGTTGTCTCCATCAGGATTGTTAAAACTTGGGATTATAGTGTAAAGGGATAAAGTACATGTGTGTCTCAGTATCCATGGTACATGTATATTCATAATACTTTCCATAGAGGAACTGTCCCAAAATCACATTATTTAACTCTTTACTACACAATCACGGGTTTTAACGACCCTGAAATAAAAGCCTTTGGAAAACATTGTGGGAAAAGGAGAAAATGCTGGTAACCAGCATTCTCTCCTTTTTCCAAAATGTTTTCTAACCTTCCCAAAACAATTTCAATTTTAGAGACACATTTATTTTGTCATCTGCAATTTGGACTAGTCTAAAATTTTATTGTTTGGTAAAGGGTTAATGCTCTCTTTTCTCTTAACCCTTTATCACACAATCCCAAGTTTTAATGACCCTAAGGAAGAAGCCTTGTGAAAACACTGTAGGAAAAGGAGAAAATGCTGGAAATCAGCATTTTCTCCTTTTCCCATAATGCTTTCTACCCTTTCACAGAAACTTTCATCTTTTGAGCCACATTTCTCATCTATAAATGCTTTCAAATTGGACTAGTCTAAAATTTTGCTGCGTGATATAGGGCTTATCAAACATTATTCTGCAAAATAGAAAACATGATTTCACAAACCTGATGAATTGATTATTTCCTGCTACAAACTAATCTAAATTGGAAAAATCTGTAAATTCATTTGTGAAATATTTGTATAAATAGTCAATGTGATTTTAGGTTTAATTCATGAAGATAAGGGAAAGGATTTCTGCAAAAGCTGAACCCTTTCCAAAATAGAAAATTTTGGACTCTTCCAAATTGAAAGCATCTGCAGATGACAAATTTGAAATAGGTACTAAAAAACTTTGAAAGGGTAGAGAATGTTGTGAGAAAAGAAGAAATTGCTTGTTACAAGCAACTTTTCCTTTTCCCACAATGTTTTCGAAAGTTTTCTTCCTCCGTGTTGTTAAAACAAGAGATTGTTCGGTAAAGAATAAATACAAGCAATTTACCTTTCTGGAAACGTGAGTTTGGCACCCAATCTAAGTAACTGTAACCTTGTTGTTAGGCCTGACAAGCTATTCAGAAAATGGCATTGCATACATAGTGAAAGAGTGTATTTCAGTTTTAGTCTGGCTGATATTTCACCAATTTAAAAATATGGCAAGTTCTTTTCCTTTTTAATTTAATTTTCCATACAAACTAAATCGGCAAAGTAACAAGAATAAATACTTTAACTAATGCTATATTTATAAGAAACAGAGAAACTAACCCACTGTTTACATGACATGCTGTCCTGTGTTTTGATTGGCTGATATGACCTGTCAATCAAAACTGGTAGAAAGTTCAATTTTTCCTTCAAAAAGGGGAATCAAGATTAGACTGCATTCTTTCCCTGTGATCTTGGATGTCTACTGCCCAATAAGGAATAAGGAGAAAATGCTGTATACCACTATTTCCTCCTTTTCCAACAATGTTTTCTACTCTTTTAAAGAAAAATTTCCTAATTTTTGCAACATTTGTATTGTTGTCTTTAAAATGCTTTTAAATTGGACCAGTCAAAAAATGTTGTCGTTTGGAAAAGGGTTAACTCTTTACCACACGACAAAAATGTAGACTTGTCCAAATTGAAAGCATTTGCAGACGACAATACAAATGTTACTCAAATGATGGAGTTTGTCTTTGATAGGGTAGAAAACATTGTGGGAAAAGGAGAAAATGCTGGTTACCAGCATTTTTTTCTTTTCCCACAGTGTTTTCAAAAGGCTTCTCTCTCAGGGTCGTTAAAAGTCAGGATTGTGTGGTAAAAGGTTAAGCTTTATTGTTGAAAATTATCAGTGAATTGTAAAAGAAAATGCATACCCAGACTATCGCTACAATTATAATTATATTAAATCATACCACCTAGACAAGTTACATTCTTAACAACATTTCAATAAACCAGCAATTCACAATTTTCAAACTGACAATTTAATTGTCAGTAAGTCATAAAGGAAAAAATAACGTAAAATATCACACAAAACACTCAAAATCCACATTCAATTTTTCATCTGAAAGGCTCATGCAAAAATTATGTTGTGTGTGAAAAAAATCTTTACACCTCAGTATTCTCCGATCTGAATAGCTCATGCATACTTGTAATGACTATGTTGTGTGTAAAACGAAATATTTACATCAATATATTTTTCTACCTGAACAGTCATGCATGTTAAATGTTGACAAAAAAAGCTTTTGAAAACATAGGAAAAAGTAGAAATGCTGTAAACTAGCAAAGTTCACAAACCAAAGAGCCAAGTTGGACCCCTTCAACTCTTTACCACACAACAAATTTTAGACTAATCCAAATTCAAATGGGGCTCAAATTATGAAACTTGCATTTAATTGAGTAGAAAACATTGTGGGAAAAGGAGAAAGTGCTGGATACCAGCATTTTTTCCTTTTCCCACATTATTTTCAAAAGGCTTTTCTTTCTTAGGGTCATTAATAGTTGAGATTGCATGGTAAAAGCTTAACTTGTGAGCCAGAGGTAAATACCAACTTTAAAACAACATCATTTTCCCTTCGCAACTTATCAACTTATTCAAGCACATATACATAGTTTGGAGTCTTCCCAGAAGACAGCTTTTGAAAACATTGGAAGAAAAGGAGCAATCACTTGTAGCAAGCCATTGCTTCTTTCCTCCCATGTTTGCAATATGATTAAAAAAAATGTATTTTTCCTTTTTTTCACCAGTTGCTCTTAAACTGTTTACCAAACAACAAAAGTTTGGACTCAACCAAATTTAACACACTTTAACCCTTTACCAGACGACAAAATTTTAGCCTTGTCCAAATTGAAAGCATTTGCAGATGACAATTTCAGTGTGGCTCAAATGGTGCAGCTTTTCTTTGATAGAGTAGAAAACATTGTGTGAAAAGGAGAAAATGCTGGTTACCAGCATTTTCTCCTTTTCCCACAATGTTTTCAAAAGGCTTCTTTCCCAGGTGCGTCAAAAGGCGGCATTGTGCGGTAAAGCATTAACACAACAAATTTAATGTGGCTCAAATACAAATTACATGTGGCTCAAATGATGAATTCTGTCTTAGAGAGAGTAGAAAACATTGTGGGAAAAGGAGAAAATGCTGACTAACATTTTGTCGTCTGGTAAAGGGTTAATAAAACAAGAAAAGGTTTATTTCGATTTGAACAATGGTTAAATTTTGAACAAATTCAGAAGAGATCCACTAGATGAACCTTTATGCCAAATTTGGTAGCCCTACACCTTACAGCAAAAAACAAGAAGATTTTTAAAGTTTTCACTATAAAAGCCCTTGTAAAACTTGCGATCCCTGGAGCAGGGCCAATTTTGACCCAAGGGCTATAATTTGTAGAATCCTTGTAGAGGTCCATTAGGTGAACCGACATGCCAGTTTGGTAGCCCTAGGCCATATGATTTAGAACCAGAAGATTTTAAAGTTTTCCCTTTATAAGCTCATGTAAAACTTGTGACCCCTGGGGCAGGGCCAATTTTGGTCCCAGGTCTTTAATTTGGAAAATCGAAGTAGACGTCCATCAGTTGAAGTTACATGCTAATTTTGATAGCACTAGGCCATATAATTTGGAGCGAGAAGATTTTTTAAGTTTTCCCTATATAAAACCAATGTAAAACTTGTGACCCCTGCGGCTGGGCAAATTTTAGCCCAAGGGCTATAATTTGAAGAAATTTAGTTGAAGTTTATTAGATGAAGCTAACTGCCAAATTTGGCAGCCCTACGCATTATGGTCTTGGAGGAGAAGATTTTTAAATTTTACCCTATATAAGCCCATGTAAAATTTGTGACCCCCCCAGGGCGGGGCGGATTTTGACCCCTGGGCTATAATTTCAAGGAATTTGGTAGAGGTCTATTAGATGAAGCTACATGCCAAATTTGGTAGCCCTATGCCTTATGATTTCAGACTTGAGGATTTTTAAAAGTTTTCAATATTTTCCAGTTTTATTGCCATGGCAACCAGAGTTTTCATTGGAATCAAATTCTTTGAAGAAAGTCTGAAAAGGGCCATGGTAAGATCATTTCTGTGAAGTTTCATTAAAATTAGATGGGTAGTTTCAGAGAAGAAGATGTTTGAAAAGAAAGTTAATGCATGGGCGGACATCGGGTCTTGACATAAGCCTGCTGACCTTTGACCAGTTGAGCTAAAAACCTTCCTCTTAAAACTAAAGACTGTGTGGTAAAGGGTTAATGTCATTCGCTTGTACCAGCATACTATTGTCAGAAAATTAGTCTATATGCTATAACAAGCAATAACTGCTCCTTTTTCCTAGTTTTCAATACATTCAAACAAGAGCACTGCATGCGGGGGCTAATGCTTGGCTGCAGTTGCTTGATTTTCAGGGAATACTCCACGGGAAAAAAAAGGAGCATGACTGTCTCAACAAGACTTTGAAGGTTTCATGCTCTTGTTGTATGGGTTTCTTTTTTGATAGTTACCAACTTGTCCAAGTTTGAAGAAACATCTTCAGTAATAATAGATATATATAGAATGTCTAAGTTTTTTCACAACAATGCAGATGCAGACGATGACAGCGAAGCTATAAATGTATTTTCCCTTTCTTCATTTCCTTGAGTCAGAGTAATATTACGGTAAAATTAGTCTTTATTACAATGGGTTAGAAGCTGACAGTAGCATGAAAGAAAAAGCAAACAAAAAAGAAAATGTAAATTAAATTTTGTAACATGGTAATAAGTTCACGGGATAAATACTTGATCTTAATATTCCCTTGATTGGTTTATTGGTTTATATGTGCGAATATTCTAACAGATACTCAGGGTAGGCTTGTGCGCTGTCAAATATTACAAATATCTTTGGATTTCTTATATCATCGACACAAGAGTCATAGCATTTTCCGAATGGATCCGACTTCGGATCCAGTGGTGGTGGTTTCCTGTATTTATTATCCCCACCCACATATTTTCCAACAAGGACTTTTGCCAGGAAGATCTTCGCTGTAGGTCTTGGTGGCTCATGAAGGCTGGATATTGTACCAACTTGGACTGATGCAAGACCAGAAACTTGTCGAATGTGGGCTGGTTTAGGCTTGACCCTAAACTTCGTGACTGTATGTGACACAGGTTGACTTCCAGACTGGCTGGTGCTCCCACCATTAGGATTAGGTTTGGTTCCAGTCTGTGAAAGACTGGTTCCAGGAATTGGCCTACCATACTTAGTTACACTAGGCGGAGCTGGGGAGAAGCCTTGATTTAAAGTCGTGTTGGTATTATGCTGCTGACTGCTCTGTAACATGGATGAACGGGACTGACAAGCATAGGTGCTACTTGAAGGAAGCCCAGATTGCGTAGGTGGCGTAGACTGGGATAAATTAAGCACTGAAAAAGCACTATTTTGTGACATCACAACGGGAGCAGGAAATTGTCCAAAGTTCACATTCATAGGTGGGTAGATTAATGATGGCTGAGTAGGTAGAGTCATTGCAAAAGGGTTTGCAGACATCATTGAAGATGAAATCCCAATTTTCTTTGGTTGTCTCAGATCAGTGTACTGATGAGAGTAAGATGCGTTGACAGCAAAATAGGAACCTGCAAGAAAGGAAAATATAGGTGAAATTTTAATTGAAAGTAAACCTACTCTTGCTCTTAGCACCTACTAAAAACTTGTCATCTTAATTTTACTCTTGACTCTTTTACCAGACAATCCCAAGTTTTGACGCCCCTCAGAAAGCAGCTTCTTGAAAACATTGTGGGAAAAGGAGAAAATGCTGGTAACCAGCAATTTCTCCTTTTCCTACAATGTTTTCTACCCTATCAAAGACAAATTCCATCATTTATGCAACATTTCATTTGTACGTCTGCAAATACTTTCAATCTGGACAAGTAAACTTATTTGTCATGTGGTAGAGAGTCAACCAGATGATAACCAGTAGCACACTTGACAGTGCTGTACAAACACAATTTTTTGATAAAGATTAGAGCCTTTGAAATTATTGGGGGGAAAAAGATCAACTGCTTGATTAAAGCAAATGCTCCTTTTCCCACAGTAATTTGATTGCAACAGCTTATTTCTTTATATCTTGCCAGGATTTCACCACCAGTCCTAACCTTGGAATATGTGGTGTATTGCTCAAGAACAGTCATGATATGGATCTTACCAGGATTTGTTATTTACATATCCAAAGTCCTAACTACTGAATCCTGAAGGACCACTTGTCTACAACCCCTAGAGCCCTGACTTAAGCTACGGACATAACCAGTCTAGAAATACGACCCAAACAACTGCTGTTTCACACTTGCTCTTGTCCAGAATGTTTCATAATTTTGAGTAGTCTAATCTTGATCTATACTGCCCGTACAGGCAACAATCATTGTGAAATGCACTTTAACCCTTTTACCAACAAACCCTAGTTTTAACGACCCTAAGAATAAAGGTTTAGAAAACATTTAACCAGCATTTCCTCCATTTTCTGCATTGTTTCTTATTTTTCAAAATCAAATCTTAGCGCTTGAGAACCATTCAACCCTTACCAAACAAGCCCTGCTTTTCACGACCCTGGGAATGAAGTCTTTTGAAAACATTGTGTGAAAAGGAGAAAATGCTGATAACCAGCATTTTCTTCTTTTCCCACAACGTTTTCCACCTGATCAAAGAAAAATTGCACAATTTGAGCCACAATGAAAAGGTCGTCTGCAAATGCTTTCAATTTGGATAAGGCTATAATTTTCTCGTCTGGTAAAGGGTTAATTTGTGGTCTGCAAATGCTTTTCGTTTGGACAAGTCTCAGAGAGTTAAGTGCTATTACATCTATTATGTCTGTTGAAAAGTGCTATTACGTCTCACCTTGTCCATACATTGTACCATGTTTCCCACACAACCTCCAGTCAAATCCCTTGCGACAGATTGCCTCAACAACAGATGAGTTTGTTCCATGGAAAAGTTGTTGTTCCTCCACACAACCAAAACCCTCATTATCTTGTGTCATCTCCGCCTTTTTCCTGCCATGGTGAAAATGAGGAACAACATATCATAAACCTCTTATTCAACTTCCCGAAAATATTTAGATTGCTTTGATTTAACTCTAACTCTTTCCCAAACAACAAAATTTTAGCCTAGTGTAAATTGAAAGCATTTGCAGACAACAACTTAAAGATGGCTGAAATGGCGAATTTGTCCATAATAGAGCAGAAAACGTTGTGGGAAAAGGACAAAATGCTGGCTACCAGTATTTTCTCTTTTTTTCCCCACAACGTTTTCAAAAGGCTCCTTTCCCTGGGTCATTAAAACCAGGGATTGTTTAGTCTCAAACACATTGAAAGCATTTGCAGACAACAAAATAAATGTAGCTCTAATGATGATTTCTGTCTTTGACAGGGTAGAAAATATTGTGAGAAAAAGAGAAAGGAGAAAATGCTGGTTACCAGCATTTTCTCCTTTTTCCTACAATGTTTTCATAAACTTTCCTCCCTTGGGTGGCTAAATATTGGGATTGTTTGGTAAAGAAGTAAGGAAGTCTATCACTCTCTATCAGTTTATACTGACAAACTACTGGTATCCATCATTTTCTCCTTTTCCCACACTGTTTTCTATCTAGTGAAGGGCAAATACTATCATTCGAAAAAAATTTGACTTGTTCTCTGTATATTCCTTCAATATGGAAAGGTCTAAAATTTTGCCATATGGTAAAGGGTACAAGATTTTGTAATCTCTAGTATACTTACACAGTGTAGTATTTCCACAGTATAGGGTTTTGTACACGATGAACATGAACAACCTCTACATTATTGTCCACCATGGACTCAAAGAAATTCACAACAACACTCTCATACTCAGGCGACCCAGGTTCAAGCCTCACCATCTGATAACCCTGCAGAAAAGATATGGACTACTTTAACCCTTTACCAGATGGCAAAATTTTATCATTAATTTTAGCAATTATTAAATTGAAAGCATTTGCAGATGCCAATTTCAACGTAACTCAATTGGTGCAATTTCTCTTTGAAAAGGTAGAAAACATTGTGGGAAAAGTAGAAAATGCTGGTTACCAGCATTTTCTTCTTTTCCCACAATGTTTTCAAAAGGCTTTTTTCTCAGAGTCATGAAAACCTAGGATTGTTTGGTAAAAGGATGACATGTCTTCAAAACATAGGAATAAGTATATACCATATCTTCTCTATTCAATCCCACACTTTAGATTGATATATGACCCATGTTCTGTGATTTAATGCTTGATGCAGATCTACGAAAAGTATCAACCTAGGTCAGCTTGTGCAGTTCGAGCAGGCTGACCTGGGTCGAAATTTTTTCTACTGTTCAATTTCCTGCACGTCAAAAGACCAGTCTACCTCATGATTCAGTAAGTTGTTAGACAAAATGGACTTTATGGATCCATGATCGTGTGATGATTTACACTGTACAACGCATCCGTGAGATGCACTGATGCATTAAGTCCCCCCTCCTGCCAGTGCATGGCTCATTCATATTGTAGAAATTTCCAAGGGCAATGCTAACATGGTACTCTAGGGGTTTCAGTCAGAGCCAACAGGGAAGCCACTGTCTTATAAGAAACCTGCTGTACTCTACAAACCAGCATTTTCTCCTTTACCTACCATATTTTCCACCCTATCATACACAAAAACCATTATTTGACACACATTTAATTTTCAATCTGCAAATGCTTTCACTTTGGAGAGTTTAAAAATTTGTGGTCTGATAAAAGGTTAAGCATAGGTCAAGTAATATAAGTTTATCAAATTATAATAACACTATTGTTTTACAAAAACCTTCGTTCTGGATGCAAGATAAATTTGTCGCTATAAGCATCTATATTGTTCCTTAACTCTTTCATTACAAGTGACATCTTCAGTAGCTTTTGCGGATGGTGTAGATCAAGATCATACTGCACAGAAAGTGGTGCCTATCCATGATAATAGTCATCTTTAAAAGCTGTGGAAATCTCCCTTTACAACTGGGGAAAAAAGCAGAATTTCTGGAACTGGTAGGGAAAGAGTTAAGATTACAAAGTTTAAACCATTTATTATCACATGCTAAATCTTTTCCCTTAACATTTTAGACTTGTCCATTTGATAAATATGTGCACGATTAAACATTGCTCAAGTATTGAGAATAGTCTTTCAAACTGTGAAAAGCTCTAAAACAGTGTATCAGAGTAAATAAACAATATCATTTTATGCTTTTTGGAAGTTTATCAAGTGATAATGGTGGATTATGGTTTGACATTAAATTTTCAAGGTTATGACCAGTGCAAATACTGATTTCAAATTTTCTAACTCTTTAAATGAAGGTGGAAACAGCAGATCCCGCTCGCTAGTTGCCTAGGTAATCAGCATGTGCCATTCAAATGGAGAGAAATATAATGTAATTTACGCTATAATTCTCACGCTTTATGTAATATTGTATTTGTAATGCCTTGTTTTTTGAGGGGGGTATGCGACAGGGAATTACCAAAAGCAACTGTACTGGATTTTGATGAAAGTTAAAAAAAAATAATGGGATAGAAGCATGAAATAGATAGAATATTTGTGTTTTTCTATGAAAAATTGCTATTTATTTCATCTTGTGAACATCAACAGTAATATTTTCACTCCTGGCTGCACCACTTGTGAAAATATTAACAATGATGTTCACTTGATGAAATAAATTGCAATCTTTCACAGCAAAAAACAAATACCCTCTATAATTATAAACCCATTAAAAGAGAGTAAAAGAAGACCTACAGTTTTGCTGATAAGCCTCTCTTCCATTGGGTCCCAATGTTCCGGCATATCCTCATACTTTTTCAGAAATTTTTCTGTTTTGACTGCACTGTCCAAAACTGACCCAGTTTCTTTTTCTGTTTCGTAATCATCATCATTGTCATCACTAGCACTGCTATTTTTCATAATCATGTCTGCGATCATCTCAGAGTCAAGTTTTTCCTCCAGAATTTCAACAACAAAGGGTGACAACGTCAGCTTCAACTCACCTGGATTGATGGGAATAGAATACAAAAAGTTATTATGTGGTAACTTTCCTTGTACTAGCAGTTGCTTTGCCAAGTGTAGGAAAGTTTGATATCACACACGACTGAAAGTTGAGTGAGATGTCAAAATTTTCTTCTGCAGCAAAAAGCAAATTCAACTAATGGGAAAGTTACTACAACATAATACAAGCATTCCTTTTGTTATACACCAACAACTTACAACAACAAAGTACAATATTGCAATCACCTACAACTTAATTTGAAAATGGTGAAGAAAATGAAACAAATACTGGTTCTGTGGTAAGTAACTTTGTTTTGATGAATAGCTGATGAATATTATTGCATAACATTTTCACCAAATTGTAAGCCAGTATACAAGTACATGTACATGTAGATGTCTTCCACACCAGAGATGGCGTGCTTAATGTGTTAAAAAGTTTCAATTGTTGCTTGCTTGATCCACATAAACATTATTGTACTAAACTTACTCATTGGATAGTAGCTGTCGCACAGTCGGTTCAAACATTTGATACTCTCCTGGAAAAGAAACAAAGTAGTTAACATCTTTTATTCACAGTTTTTTTTTTTTTTCTTTCCCTTTTTTCTCTGTTTTGAACAAACCTGGCAAAGTAGGCTTTCTAAACACAGACAGAAAAAGAGAAAATACTGATAAACAGCATTTTCGCATTTTTCAAATGTATTTTAAACCCTTTCAAAGAAATAATTTGAGCTACACTGAATTTATTGATCGCAAATGCTTTCAGTTTGGTTGAGTCTAAAAATATGTTGTTTGAAATTGCAATATTTGAGGCATTCTTTTGTCTTTTAAAATGTGCTGTCTGATCTTTGATCTACACTGTCTGATATGGTATTTTCTTTCCAGTGAAATAAACTTTGAAACCGCAATGTTTGGGCTTTTAGTATTGAGTAGAAATTTGTGTTTCATTTATTCAGCAGCTTAAGTTTAAACTCTTTACCGAAGGATAAAATTTTAGGCTTATCAAAATTGAAAGCATTTGCAAACAACAAATTAAGTATGTCTCAAATGACAAGACTTACCTGTGAAAGGGTAGAAATCATAGTTGGAAAAGGAGAAAATGCTGGTTAACAGCATTTTCTCCTTTTCCCACAATGATTTCAAAGGCTGTCTTTGGCAAGGTTGTTATAACTCAGGATTGTGTGATAAAGGGTAAATTCTTTCCTCACCATAACTATCATATGACAAGATTTGTTTTTGACATATTTTTGATGTTTTTAATATTGTGAGGAAAAAGAAAAAAAAGCTGGTGACCAGCTTGTTTAGTAACCAGCATGTTCTTCTTTCTGTTTTCACAAGGTTTTCAACAGCTTTCTCCTTTGAGGTCATAAAAAAACTGGGGAACCTATTAGAATTTAGTAAAAAGTAAACGAAATAAAAGTTTGGCAAAAACATGGATGACATGCTTACCTTTTCTTTGCCAGACAATACCAACTTCACTCTCTCCTTTAAACATTTAGAACAGGTAGAATGGCCATTTGGACATTGTGAAAACTCTTCCCCAATCAACAGATTTGAACAATTGGTACAGATGATCTTTCTGGGATCTTCCTGGCTATAACATCTCTTCTGTTTCTTGGGAGGAAGGGGAATTACAGTATCACTAAAGAAGGGAGGTCTAGGAGGTTTAATGTCTGAAATACCAGTGTTCGATAATGAGTTACCAACTCCCAGTAAGTTAGACATCGAGGCAGAGTGTTTCACTGATGGATTTTGCATAGATAATGGTAACGTAAGAGAATTGTACATGCATGCCTTATCCGAAGTGGATAATGATCTTTTCAGTGGATTATTTTTCAGACTGGTCATAGAGCCACCGGGTAATCCTCCAACACAACTTGTTGACTGGGGCATCAAATTATCACATAAACCAGTCTGTGAATGGCATCCTTGTGTATATGACTGTTTATCAGCCTGATTTCCAGCTTTTAAACAACAAGAATTTGAATGAAAGACAGATCTAGGTTGTGTGTTGCTTGACCATTGAGAATTTAATGATGCAATTAATAAATGACTAGCAGTGAAAGGATCACATCCAGATGGTGAAGATTTTGGTACAGATTCTGTTAAAATTCCCTGTGAAGCCAGCGTCACACTGGATGTTATTGACTGTACTGCAGAGCTGTCAGTAGAACCAGCCATTGATGAAACTGTTGTCACTAGGGAACCAATCATTGATGAAATTGCTCTCTCTGGAGAACCAGCTATAGATGAAACTGTGGTCACTGGAGAACTAGCCATACAAGAATGTGTTATAACTGAGGTAGTTTGACCTGGATATGATGTGTTGATGCCTGTTTTAACATCTGCTATGCTGGATGCTGGAAGGGAGGTCTGTACACTGGTTTTGCATACAAATTGTTGCATATTGAGACTCAAGGAATCACCGCACAGTAATCCTGGATTCTGCATCACTGATAATGATAAGTAACTATTTCCCACTTTGTTATCATCACTCATGGTACACAAAGTAGTGCCACTACTTGTAGAGTGGCTTGTTATTCCCAAAGTACTGTCTTTTGGAACACTAGTTGCATCATTCATGACTGAAGTAGTTTGGTTTCCGTTCACAACAGAAAAAACATCTGCACTGTTTGTGCCTCCTACAACTGGAGTTAAAGCTTGGCTCAGAAATTTTGAATTATCTGCCCCATTCTGACCTTCAAAAGGTGCAAGTTGAAAGTCACATTTTATTGCAGGATCTGATAGGCTGGTAACAACAATGTTGTTACTAAGGTTACCAGATTCCAGCCCGGCATGTTTAGCCGATAAATCCAAGGGGATTGTAGGAGGTAAGAACACACTTGGCTCTGTTACTGCTACATTGTCATTGGTTGTCTCCTTCACAGCATCATCTAAAGACAACCTTCCAGTCTCTGTGGTAACGCTTGTGCTGCGACTAAGACATGAAGTCTTGTGACTGTTGTCTTTATCTGAGACTGCATCTTTGCTTGGTTCCGTGTTGGCCGATTTGGTTTGCTCATTCTCCGATTTTGGAGGAGGTTTTGTTTCTGACAGAAAGATCACCTCTTCGCTGTCCACTTCAATTTCAATTTTGGTGAAAACTACATCATCATCATCAGAGAAGTCATCTGAAAGACACAAAAATTACTCTACAATTATGTCAGTCCTTGACCCTTAACTCTTTACCAAACGACAAAATTTAGACTGGTCCAAATTGAAAGCATTTGCAGACGACAAATTAAAGTTGGCCAAAATGAGGAAATTTCTCCTCGATAGAGTCGAAAAAATTGTGGGAAAAGGAGAAAATGCTGATTACCAGCATTTTCTCCTTTTCCCACAATGTTTTCAAAAGGCTTCTTCCACAGGGTCGTTAAAAGTTGGGATTGTGTGGTAAAGGGTTAATATCCTGCTAAATAATGAGAATAAGACTTCAAGTTGATACATGTTGTGAAACCCCAAATATTGCTACTTCAAAGTCATTTATTTGGGTGAAAATATCTCCGTATTGGATGATGTAGATCCAAGATCAGACTGCACATTCCTTGCAATCTGATCTTGATCTACAAAATCCGTTAAAGGTCCTTGAGTTACACTATGTAGCTTAAGGGTAAACCTTTTACCAAACAACAAGTTTTTGGGCTTGTCAAAATATAAAGCATTTGCATACCACAAGTTAAACATGGTTCAAATGGTGGGATTTGTCTCAGGAAGGATATCTGAGACCTCTTTCAGTTGAGCCATGCTCTGTGAAAAGAGGGCTTAACCCTTTCCCAAACAAGCCCAGGTTTTCACGTGTCTGCAGAACAAGTCTTTTGAAACACTGTGGGAAAAGGAGAAATTGCTCATAACGAGCAATTTCTCCTTTTCCCACAGTGTTTTCTACCCTTCTGGGGAACTTTCTGTCATTTTCATAAAATTTAAAATTGTGGTCTGTAAACTCTTTAGATTTGGACCAGTCTAAAATTTATCGTTTGGGAAAGGGTTAATGTATCTGCAAAAAGTATCGGCCTAGGTCTGCTTGCGCAGGCTGACCTGGGCCAAAACTTTTTGCTTTCAATCAATTTTCTGCACGTCCAAGGACTATTCTACCTCAGGATTCAGTCATTCGTTGGAGAAAATGGATATAACGGATCCAAAATAATGTGATGACTTGCATGGTATCATGCATCAAGAAGATGTATTAAGCCCCATTTTACCAGAGCATAGCTCAGTTATTTTTGAGGACTATTGATATGAAAAGAAAAGCGTGACCTTTGTTTTACAAACACTGAATTAGTTCAAAACATTGAAACCCGGACTGCAGGTGACTCAGCAATTACCTCTTGGTAAATTTACATGTACATGAACTCTCAACAGGTAACCCTGCTGTGGTCTAGTGATTTTAACTACCTTCTACCGGAACAGTAAAATAGAATGCTCAAGTTTTTTCACTCAAGGTAATCACATTCTATTTGAGCCACACTCTGGCAAAAGGGTGCTTTAATCACATTCTATTTGAGCCACACTCTGGCAAAAGGGTGCTTAATGCATCTCTGTATTGCATAATATCAGGCAAAATATCACTTAATCAGGGATCCATAAAATCCATCTTGTCAAACAACTGACTAAATCAAGAGGTAGACTGGTTCTTTAACATACAGAAAATTTACCAATAGCCATTTTTTGGCCCAGGTCAGCCTGCGCAGACTGCACAAGCTGACCTGGCTCAATACTTTTTGCAAATGCATTAAGCCTCCTTTTCACAGAGCATGGCTCATTTATAGGGTGAAGTACATATAACATGTATTTCATTTCAGACTATAGTATAATATGATTTTGTTACAACTGGCAAACAAATAGAAAAGGCACCTGCATATTAACCTTTTACCTAAAAATCCAAGGCTGGTAACCAGCATTTTTCTCCTTTTTAAACAATGTTTTCTAGACTTTGGACAAATGCTGTCATTTGAGCAACGTTTTCTATTTCAACTTAGACTAGTCTAGAATTCTGTTGTCTAAATAAAATGTCAACCCATTAACACATTATTCTGAGTTTTAGCAACCTTGGGAAATTAAACTTTTTAAAATATTGTGGGAAAAGAAGAAAATGCTGGCAACCATTATTTTCTCCTTTTTTCACAATGTTCTCTACCTTGTCAGAGATCTTAAGCTCATTTATACCAATTTTAAATTTGTTGTCTGTAGATACCAGTATTTTGAATTTGGAAGACTCTAAAACTTACTGTTTGGAAAAGAGTCATTACTTTGCTTCAGTTTTTCTTTCTAATGTATAATCTGTTATAGTGACATGGGAGGGTCGAAAACTTAACTCCCAACAACAGAATTTCGACTCTTCCAATTTTAGAGCATGTGCAGTCGACAAATGAAATGTGGTTCAAATGATGAGATTTGTCTTTGCATGGACAGAAAACATTGTGAGGAAAAAAGGGAGAAAATGCTGGTTACCATCATTTTCTCCCTTTCCCACAATGTATTCAAAAGCCTTTTTCCTGGAGGATCATTAGAACTGGTTATAGCTTGGTACAACTATAAATAATTGAGCCATGCTCTGGTAAAAGGGGGCTTAATGCATGATACCAAGAAAGTCATTATATGATCATGGATCCATAAAGTCCATTTTGTCAAACAACTGACTGAATCATGAGGTAGTGTGGTCCTTAGTTTTACATACAGAAAATTGACCAATAGCGAAAAGTTTCAGCCGAGGTCAGCCTGTGCTGACTGCGCAGGCTGACCTGGGTCGATACTTTTCGCAGATGTATTAAGCCTCCTTTTCACAGAGCATGGTTCAATTTAGAATGCAAGGTTTAACTCTTTCCAAAATAACAAAATTTTAGACTTGCCAAAACTGAAAGCTTTTGCAGACAACAAAATAACTGTGACTAAAACATGGAAATATGCCTGTGAAAGGGTGGAAAACATTGTGGGAAAAGGAGAAAATGCTGGTTATCAACATTTTATGCTTTATCCCAAAATTTTTTCAAAAGGCTTTTTTGGTGTCGTTAAAAGAAGGGATAGTGCTGTAAAGAGTTAAAGTGCTCAAAATAAAATGAATGTCATATGAGAACATTTAACCCTTTACCAGACGACAAAATTTTAGCCTTGTCCAAATCGAAAGCATTTGCAGACGACAATTTCAATGTGGCTCAAATAGTGCAATTTTCCTTTGAAAGGACAGAAAACATTGTGGGAAAAGAAGAAAATGCTGGTTACCAGCATTTTCTCCTTTTCCAATATGTTTTCAAAAGTTTCTTTACCAAGGGCATTAAAAGCCTTCATTGTGCGGTAGAGGGTTAAGGGCCTGTAAACTCTTTACCAGATAACAATATTTTTCACATGTCCATATTGAAAGCATTTGCAGACGACAAATTCAAATTTGGCTGAAATGATGGATTTATATTCGAAACCGTACAAAACATTTCGAAAAAAGGAGAAAATACTAGTTACCAGCACTGTTCTCCATTTTCAAGTATTTATGTAAAGACTTTCTTCAGGATCATTAACCTGTTACCAGATGATTCGGAGTTTTAACAACGCTAAGAAAGCAGCCTTTTGAAAAAAGACTTTGGGAAAAGGAAAAGATTACTGGTAACCAGCATTTTTTCCTTTTTCCAGAACCTTTACTACCCTTTCAAAGATAGAAATAATGATGCACCAGTTAAGTCATATAAGCTGTCTGCAAATGCTTCCATTTTGAACATAAAAATTGTCTAAAATATTGTCCTCTGAAAAAGAGTTAAAATATGGGTTTATTTGGTTAATGACCACATAACCCTTCAGCAGGCTATTTTTAGACATACAGTGACAATATCTATTGCAAAAGACACATGAGGAAAAAGATTTGATTATTTTTAAGGAAAATTCTTTGTATTAATATGGGAAGCATTATGGGAAAAGGAGTTCAGTTATATGTGCTGTATGTGAGCACTTTACAATAAGATCAGATTGAACCAAACTGCAGTCTGATCTTGAGACTATTTTGACATACTCTTTAAAAATTATTTACATTTTTTGTAGCTAGCTATGGTACATGTCTATCAGTTCTGGCTTTTTAACTTTGTTTGTTAGCATGATGTTTAAAACTGTTTTAAACATTATTTCAGTTAAGACCCATTCTCACTGTCATGATGCTGGTCCCGGTACACCCAGGTCATGAGATGGCGGTATACCCTGATGATCCGGGACTGTTGTCATAAAAAATAAATTGTACTCTCATGTAACCGGCATTTCCCCGGTGTATCTTTCAGTTGGACCCCTGGGTAGCTACATTTCTTCTTGGTTTCCCATGGAATAGTTAGGGTGCAGGCCAGTGTGTTTCCTGGTTCATCCCAGGAAAGCCCGTGTGACCCAGGTTGTTGTTGGTGGTATTCTGATTACCACTGGCGGTGTCCCGGCATGCCACGGTTGTACTCCAGTGACACATCGGTCTTACCTGATGTTACCGGGCTGTGATATTATTCAAGGCAAAACACCAAACAAGATCAGTTCTCTAGTCATACTGAGAAAGAAACAAGCAAAAAAGTGTGTACCGGTAGTTGAGCCAGCATCAGATGAGGATTCTGCTGGTGGGCGATCACCTTTTCACCTCATCTTGAAAGAAAAAAATCTCCATCACTGACGCAAAATCAGCCCAAAAAGCATCAAAGAATGCCTCCACTCCTTCTTACTGAGGAGCCAGAAGAGGGACTCGCAGACTGGCTCAAGTCTAATGATTTTCTCTACTTGAAGGGAAGGCGTGAATTAAAAGACACTGCTCTGAAGACTCTGTGGGAGAAAAAGGCGTCAGAGTTGGAGATTTAATTGTTGTGGTGTCTGCGTCGTCTGGCATAAACTCTGTTCCACCGGGCCAGTCCCTAATAAAAGAAGACTCTGCCGGCCTTAACTGTAGGTGTACCATCACTTTCCTGGTTCAAACGAGGCGTAATTGGCAGATGAACCGGCTAATACCGTCCCATTTCCTATCTCCACGGGGATGAACCTGGGCTTTACTGGGGCTGTACTAAGGCTAACCGCGGCCAACAACACCCCAAGAATGCTACTGTTTATTACGGTTGAGGGAGGGTACACCCCTGCACGTGCCCTGGAATGTCCCTGCATCGGCCCAGAAACCCCCGGATTAAGGCGGTCATCGGCATTCTTCCAGGTGAACCCTGGTTGTTTTAAACATTTTAAATCAACCAGGGCTTTTAGCCGGTTTGTCACGGTTCATCCCAGAACATCCCGTATGTTCATGGTACCGCCAGGGTTTTCTGCCGGTTCTTTACGATTCTCAAACCGGGTGTCACTGGGATCGCTAAACCAGGACAGTGAGAATGGGGCTTTATATTGCTGGGGCAAGAGTACCCATCCATGCTTTTCTGGAATTTCTTTTACCAGTGCTTTGCACAATGCTCTTTTGACCCAGACTGCTGGCTGCTTTCCATCATAACGATCACTGAAACAATGATCAACAGTAAGCCATGAATGGATCCTGCTCAAAATACTACCATTGATCCTCAGAAAAAAATTGGACCAGCTGGGGACCCCCTTTCTCAAACTTGTGCCATGGGCGGGGCCTTTACAACTTGACATTATAACAAACAGTGGTTGTTTCTTTGGTGTTTACCACCATTTTTATGACAAAATTTCAGTCATTTCACTGAGACCAGTGTACCTATCCATACATTATAAGTCCTTTACCAAACAATCAAAAGTTTTAACAACCCTGAGGAATAAAGCTTTTCAAAATATTTTTGGACAAAGGAGAAGTGCTGGTAACCAGCATTTCCTCCCCTTCAAACTTCCCAAAATGTTGCTTATTGTTTCAAAAACAAATCCCATGTTCTTAGCCACATTAGATCTGTTGTCTGCAAATACTTTAACCCTTTACCAGACAACAAAATTTTAGCCTTGTCCAAATTGAAAGCAAAAATATATGTCACCCAAAAATTGAGATCTGTTTTTGGGAAGGGTAGAAAACATTGTGGGAAAAGGAGAAAATGTTGGTTTCCACCATTTTCTCCTTTTCCCACCATGTTTTCAAACAGCTTCTTCGTCAGGGTCATTAAAACTCAGGATTGTGTGGTCAAGGGTAAATATGGATGATTTAAAAATTTTGTTGTCTGGTACAGGGTTAAATTCTTCACCAGATGACTTGACTGAATTCCGACACTTCTATACTTAAAGCATGTGCAGTTGGCCAAAAAATGTGGCTTAACCCTTACCAAAACAAAAAATTTTAGACCCTGCCAAATTGAAGGCATCTGCGGACAACAATCTTAAACTAAAAATACATACAAATGAGCAATGAAGTTCCTTGTCTAGATAGAAAATATTGGGAATAAAGGAGAAACGCTGGTTACCTACAATATTTTCCTCAACATTTTCCTCAGGGTCTTTAAAACAGGGTTGTTTGTTAAGCAGTTAAGCGATGGGATTATCTTTCACCCTTCATCACACAATGACAAGTTTTAACAACCCTGAAGAAAACGCCTTTTGAAAACATTGTGGGAAAAGAAGAAAATGCCAGCTGGTATAACCAGCATTTTCTACTTTTTCCACACTGTTTTCTACCCATCCAAAAACAAATTTCTATTTTTAAGTAACATTTATATTGTCAAGACTAAATTTTTTTCATCTGGTAAAGAGTTAATAGGGTTGAAAACAACTGTGTTTTCCAAGACCCTCTTCAACAGTATCTTTAAAATCAGGGGATGGCTTGTTCATTTGTTTGTTTGTTTGTTTGTATTGGAGTTCAACGCTGTTTTAACAGCTTAGGTCATATCAAGGCAGTCAATGCACCTGCACATGTCTTCAGGCTTTCTCACACCAGTACTGACACAACTTTCTTTCCAAGTCACTGTTTACTTTTCCCACATGAATCAGGGGTGAAAAAACAATGGAAAGAAACTTTGCCTGACTGGGTATCAAACTCACAACCACCAGTTCAGCTACGCTAACCACTAAGCTACCCGGACAGGCAATGGTTCGTTAAAACCAGGGGATAGTTCGGCAAAGGGTTCAGACATGAGTTCAAATAAAATTCACACATGATGATGTACCATCCCCTTTAGTGTCATTTGATAGTTGTACATTATTCACATGTCAGGGGATCTATTCTCTCGACTTTTCTAGAGCACTATGTCACATTCTCAGCTTTGATACAGCACATTTCCTCCTATTCCTCTTACTGGGTTTGAAATATGAATGGATTAAACTCTTATTGAGGGTTCTGTAATGATTTTTTCATTTCTGTGTTGTGGGTACTTATCATTATGTTTTTATGACCTTTAACTCATTACCACACAATCCTGACTTTTAATGACCCTGTTAAGGAAACCTTTAGAAAACATTGTGGGAAAAGGAGAAAATGCTGGTAACCAGCATTTTCTCCATTTCCCACAATGTTTTCTACCCTTTCCAAAACAAATTTCAAGTTTTCAGTCCCTTTTATTTTGTCGTCTGCAAATGCTTTCAATTTAAATGAGTCTAAAATTTTGGAGTGTGGTAAAGAGTTAAGCCCTAAATAGATGCTGCTTAGATCCAACTGTTACTCTTTACCAAACAACAAACAAAATTTTACACTTGTCCAAATAAAACACATTAACCGATGACAAATGCAACACAAAACTTAAAATTTGTTTTGGGAAGAGTACAAAAAACCTTGTTGGCAGAAAGAGAAAATGCTCGTTACAAGCATTTTCTCTTTTTCTCACAATGTTCTCAAAAGTTTTCTAGGTGGTGTCAATCTGTCTGGTGTAAATATGGGTCAGAGGCCTTAACTCTTTGCAACACAATCCAGATTTTTAACGACACTTCGAAAAAAGTCTTTTGAAAACACAGTGAGAAAAGGAGAAAATGCTGGTAACCAGCAAATGCTGCTTAACTCTTTACAACATATTCCCAAGTTTTAACAACCCTGAGAAACAGGCTTTTTGAAAACATTGTGGGAAAAGGAGAAAATGCTGGTAATCAGCAATTTCTCCTTTTCCCACAATGTTTTCTCTCATTCCCAAAAGAAATTTAAATTTTTGAGTAAGATTTATTTTGTCGCCTGCAAATGCTTTGAATTTGTACTAGTTAAATGATGGAATTTGTCTTTGATAGGGTAGAAAGCATTTTCTCCTATTCCTACAGTGGTTTCAAAAGGCCTCTTCATTAGGGTCATTGAAACTTGGGAATGTGTGGTTATGGGTTAAATTAACTGAAATAAATTTCTCAGTACTGAGTGCATGACTTTGATCCTCTTATCTTTCACATGCTATACTTCAACTGTATTGTTTGCCTAACCCTTTACCAAACGACAAAATTTTTGACTCTTCGAAAATGAAAGCATTTGCAGATGACAAATCAAATGTGACTTGGATTGCAGGATATGTCTATGATAGGTTAGAAAACATTGTGGGAAAAGGAGAAAATGCTGGTTACCAGCATTTTCTCCTTTTCCCACAATGTTTTCAAGAGGCCTCTTATCCAGGATTGTTAAAAGTGGGGATTATGTGGTAAAGTGTTAACACTGTTAGCCCAACACTCATGTACAATCTATTTTAGGACCCACCAGAAAATATGACGACTAAACTTTTTACCATACTATCACACGTTTAAACTACCCTGAGGAACCAGCCTTTTGAAAACATTGTTGGAAAATGAGAAAATGCTAGAAACCAGCATTTTTTTTTTCTAATCCCACAATGTTTCTTACCCTTTCAGGAACAAAACCCATCATTCCAGCGGCACTGAATTTGTCGTCTGCAAGTGCTTTCAATTTGGAATAATCTAAAACTTTGTGGTTTAGTAAAAAGCTCAACAAAGAGAAACCACTAAAAGAAGTGATCCCCTGGTTTCAAGCCTTGTATGTTACTGACTAAGTATTGATTGATTGATTGATTGTATGGTGTTTAACGCCGTTTTCAACATTATTTCAGTTATATAGCGGCGGCCAGTGCCCCTATCCATGCTTTCCTGGAGTTTCTTTTACCAGTACTCCACACAATATTCTTTCCAAGCCACTGGCTGCTTTCCCACATAACCATCGTCGAAACAATGGTCAGCAGTGAGAGAGGAATGAATCCTGTCGCAACGACTATCATCAATCCTCGGAAAGAAATTGGCCAAGTCGGGATCAAACCAGCGACCTCCTGTTCTAAAGTCCTGTGCGCAACCGACTGAGCTACAGGGCTTGGCTACTGACTAAGTAACCCTGCTCCTGAATAACCCTGCATGGCAACAACCCTGTGGGTAAAAGGCTTTTGAAAATATTACAGGTAAAGAAGAAAATTCTGGTAACCAGCACTTTCTCCTTTTCCCACATTGTTTTGTCTCAATTCAAAGACAGGCCCCATCATACTACAACTATATGTGTATATATTCAGTTTATTCTCAAAACATACTTTCAGTATAGACAAGTCTAAAATTTCATTGGCTGATAAACATTCATTCTAGAGTGGATAATAGGTGCAAAGATGAAAAATTTCAATTCTATTTTCGTTTAACTCTGGACCACACAACAAAATTTCAGCCTGGTCCAACATGAAAGCATAACAAACTTGCAGACGATATACCAAATATTATGCAAAACATAAACTTTGTCTTTCAACGGGTAGAAAACATTGTGGGAAAAGGAGAAATGCTGGTTACCACCATTTTACCCTTTTCCAGTGATGTTTTCAAAACCTTTATTCCTCTTGGTCACTTAAAAGTCAGGATAGCAAGGTAAAGTTTTCAAAAATGTTTTAAGAAAATTTCAGCTGTGTGAATAAGATCAGACAGCATGCTCTGAGCAGTTTGATCTTGATCTACACTGTAAGCAAAAGCAAATAAAAATAATCATTTCTTTGTCTGTACCTTTTCATTTGATACTGTGTTTGGTCATTCTAGCACGAATATTTTAACCCTTTACCAGACGACAAAATTTTAGACTGGCCCAAACTCAAAGTATTTGCAGACGACAAATTAAATGTGGCTAAAATGATAGGATTCATTTCTGAAAGTTTAGAAAACATCATGGGAAATGGAGAAAATAGTGGTTACCAGCATTTTGGTTACCAGCATTTTCTCCTTTTCCCACAATGTTTTCTAGGGTATAATTTCCCAGAGGCGTTTTAACTCACCTGTGTGGTAAAAAATAAACTAGAGGTGCTTGAGCGCCTGTATCGCTTCACAGGCCTGATATTTCTATAATGGCGAAAAGAAGTTTTTAACAATTACCATTCAATCCTGCATTTTAGCTCACTGAAGAAAAAAGGTATGGAAAAAACTTGTGAGAAAAGAAGAAAAAAATGGTAACCAGCATTTTCTTAGTTTCCCACAATAATTTCTATCCTTTTTTATATATGTCTTACTAATTTGAAGATATGTTGTCTGCAACAGGTCCTTTCACAAACCATTTTGGGTGGGGAAACATCAAAATATAGAAAATATGTCTTTCTCAGGGTCGTTAAAAGTTGTGATTGTGTGGTAAAGGGGTAATCTAAAAGAACAGCTAGGAGTGCAAATGAATGAATGTTATAGCAATATAGATCAACTTACATCAATACACCAGATAGAATGAAATATGCCGGCATACAATGAACACCTAATCCCTAATAATCAACTTTTCACAGTCACAGTTAGAATGTCTTCTGTGGCAAACAACACAAAATGGTCTACAAATGCATTTACATAAATCAAATATCCTGCTCCAGGGTACAGATTAATTCTGGTGTACTGAAGTTGCGCGATCAGTTTGACTGGATAACATTAATGCCTTATCACAAATGTAAAGCCCTGTCCCACTCTGTACCAGGTCACCAGGATTTACACCCCTTCTGTCCACTCTGCATAAATTTACTCATTAGTAGGTCAACAAACCTTTACCAGAACTAATAAAAATTAAAAGTGCAGAGGTTCTCTTGTTCTATATCAAAAGGACTATAAAGTACCTACAACATGGGGGTTTTGTTATTAAAGTACTTTTTCTTTTTTATCTTGTCATGGTTACTCAGGCTTAGTAATAAGGCAAAATTGAAAAGCTCAAGTTGTGAAAGGTGCTCAAGCTTTTATCTTATTTATGGCTAGTGATATTTTATTACCAGTACTAACTAATAGCATATCATTGGAGTAAATTGTGATCTTAATACCAAGGAAAATGTGTGGGCTTAAATAGGACAGCCCTGACTAGGTCAAGTCAATCCAATTTTCTTCCTTTTTCTTTGTTAGTCGATAAAACTAACACAATAAATAGTTCTGGAGAAGAACATTTTTTTGAAATATAAGCCTTGTCTATAAAAAATGGGTTTTTAGGTGTATCATTTTTTTAGAAGGAATTTGGTATACAACCACCATAGAAACAATTTGGCAGACAACCACCATAGGAACTTACCTGCAAAACAACAATGAAATCCAATGAATAGTTTTAGAGAAGAAATTTTTCAAAGATTTTACTTTATACCATAAAAGGAAAATGAGTCTCCCATAAAAGCCATGTTTTTTGACAGATCATTTTTTTTTAAAGGAATTCTGTAAACCTGTATCTAAGGAACATTCCTGCAAAATAATAATGCTATCCAAATAGCGGTTTGGGAGGAGAAGATTTTTAAAGGTTTTTTACTTTGGTTGCCATGGCAACCAGAATTCTTCATGGAACACAATTATTTGAAGGAATTTGAAAGAGGACCACCAAAGGAACATTCCTGTGAAATTTGGTAAAAATCCAGTCAATAGTTTCTGAGGAGAAGTTTTTTAAAGAAAAAGTTTACGGACGCACGCACGGACGAACGGACGGACGGACGCACGACGGACACAACGCCATGACAATAGCTCGCTGGCCTTCGGCCAGTGGAGCTAACCAGTGAAATACTATCCTTTATGATATGTAAAAATACATGTAGTTAGTGAGCAACAGTTACTGTCAAATATGTGATATTGTAATATCCCAGCTTCAATCTTTCATTAACCCTTTCCCAAATGACAAATTTTGGACTGGTCCAAATTGAAAGAGTTTGCAGACGACAATTTTAAATTTGATGAAAATGGCAGAAAGGTCTCAAAAAGGGTAGAAAACACTGTGGGAAAAGGAGAAATTGCTCGTTACGAGCAATTTCTCCTTTTCCCACAGTGTTTTCAAAAGACTTGTACTGCAGACACGTGAAAACCAGGGCTTGTTTGGGAAAGGGTTAATGAGAAAGTGTTAACAGCACAGGCTCATTTTACTGACTTGACACAAACAACAGAATGTTAGATTTGTCCAAATTAAAAGCAGTATGCATACGAAAATTCAAGGATGGCTCATATGATGAAACTAGCCTTTAATAGAGTACAAAACATTGTGGGAAAAGAAGAAAATGTGGTAACCAGCATTTTCTCCTTTTTCCCACAATGTTTTCAAGAAGTGTCTTTGTCAGGGTTGTTAAAACATGGGATTGTGTGCACTGGCGCTCAATCATTATTCAAAATCATTGCTCGAAGTGTAACCTAATAAATAACGTTATTTATTAGGTTACACATCGAGCAATGATTCTGAATAATGATCGAGCGCCAGTGATTGTGTGGTAAAAGGTTAAGACTAAAAATAAAGCCAAGACATGTGACACAAAATAAAGAAGAGGGTAAAACATGTATTTCTTTTCTTCTTCAACTCTAAAAGGTACCTTCTTGGATTTTTTTTGCTGCTAAATAAAATCTTTGATAAACACAGATAAATGCTGCAAAATTACTTTACTCTGCAAATGTTTCTTACCTTAATTTTCTTTCTTCTTTATTGATAGTGTGCCTGTTATTGCTTGATTTAATTCAGTGATGAATGATAATTTTAAGTTTGGTGACATAATAAAAATCTGAATAACTCCCTTTAACCAGATGACAAAGTTTTAGACTGGTCCAAATTGAAAGCATTTCCAGATGACATAGAAAAATGTGGAACAATGATGGGATTTGTCTGTGAAAGAGTACAAAAAAAAATGTAGGAAAAGGACTAAATACTAGTTACCAGCAATTTCTCCATTCCCGGCATGTTTTCAAAAGTTTATTCCTCAGTGTTGTTAAAATATAAGATTGTTTATTAAAGGGTTAACTTCACTTGCTAATTTTAGACTAAATCTAAAATATGGTTTTCTATTCGTTCGAAGACATCTCAATCGATCATTTTAGCCACATTTATCCCTTTTTCACACAATCCTGACTTTTAACGACCTGGTTGAAAAAGCTTTTGAAAACATTGTAGAAAAAGGAGAAAATGCTGGTTACCAGCATTTTCTTCTTTTCCCACAATGTTTTATGCCCTTTTCCAGAAAATCTTCATTATTTGACTTCAACTTTTGTTTGTCGTCTGCAAATACTTTCACTTTTGATGAGTCTAAAACTTTGTTGTGAGGTAATGGTTAAATGTATTGTCTGCAAATTTTTCGAAATGGACCAGTCCAAAATTTAGTTGTCTGGTAAGGAATGAAGGAGATAATTATGAGTCAACTATCTACAACACGGCTAAGTTTTAGACTGGTCCAAATCCAAAGCATTTGCAGAGAACATATCAAATTTGGATGAAATTGTTGGGTGTGTATTTGCAAGGGTAGAAAACAATGTGGGAAACAGAGAAAATGCTGGTTACCAGCAGTTTCTCCTTTTTCCACAATGCTTTCATAAGCCTTCTTCCAGGTCATTAAAACTCGTTATTGTGTGATATAAGGTTAGACAAGCAATACACTCATTACTTCTAGTTATTACATCAACATATACATGGCAAAAAGGAGAACATGCTGAAGGAAATACAATGAGAAATTTTTTCATGATATAAAAAATATCGTGGGAAAGGAAGGTGAAGGTAACAGCAAGCGATAGCTCTCTACCGGATCGGTAGATCTATGAAGTTCTATTTTCATGGTAAAGGGAAAACACCTAGCAATCAATTTCCACATGGACCATGACAAGTCAAAAATTTTTTTTTGCAACATATTGGGAAAAAAAAATAATTTACATATCTATGTACGGTACAGATGCTATGATTTAATCCTTTACCAAACAGTTCTGTATTTCAATGACCTTGAGAAATGCAGCTTTTGAAAACCCTGTGGGAAAAGTAGAAAATGCTGCTAACCAGACATCAACATTTTGAGATACAGTTAATTTGTCATCTGCAAATTCTTTCAATTTGGTCAACTTGAAAATACTGTCGTTGGTAAAGGGCTAACAATTATACTCATATCAGTTTTTTAGATCAGTATGGCAAAAGAGCAAAACCATGACCACAATCAATTTTTCCATTTTTCACACATTGCTCTACCCTTTAGAACCCAAATCTCATCAATTTGAGTTGTATTTCATTTGTCATTTGCAAATGCATTTAGTTAGGACAAGTCTACACTTTGTCAACTTGTGAAGATTTTATAGTGCCCATGACTCCCTGTTGAGTGGGTTATGAAAGATGTAAAACAAGATATAACCCTTTGGCAAACAATCCTGAGTTTTAACAACCCTAAGGAAGAAGGCTTTTGAAAACATTGTGGGAAAAGGAGCAAATGCTGGTGACCAGCATTTTCTCCTTTTCCAAAAATGTTTCTATACTTCCAAAACAGAAATTTCAGTTTTTGAGTCAGACTTAATTAGTCGTCTGCATTATACTTTCAGTTTTCACCAGTCTAATATTTTGTTAGACTGGTCCAAATTGAAAGCATTTGCAGACGACAAACTAAATTTTACCGAAATATGGAAGATTGTTTTGGGAAGGGCAGAAACCATTGTGCGAAAAGGAGAAAATACTGGTTACCAGCATTTTCTCATTTTCCCACAATGTTTTCAAAAGGCTTCTTATCAGGGTCATTAAAACTCAGAATTGTGTGGTAAAGGGTTAATAAGGGCCCTGAGTACCTTTTTTATCTCTTCAGTCCATGTGCTCCAAAATCAGTTTCCTGTATGGAGCATTTCACCGATAAAATCTCCTAAAATCTAACAAAATCTCAATTTCCAGTGTAAAGTACCAATTATTATTCAGAGACTGAACAAAATGTCCTATGAATGATTGATTGATGGTACAGTATTTTTACACCATTTTCAACATTACTGCAGTTTCCTTGCAGTGGCCAGTGCACCTATCCATACTTTCCTGGAGTTTCTTTTACCAGTACCACACACAATATTCTGTCCAAGCCAATTACTGCTTTCCCACATAACCATGGTTGAAACGATGATCAGCAGTAAGAGAGGAATGAAACCTGTCACAATGACAATCATCAATCCTCAGAACGAAATTTGCCAAGTAGGGGATTGAACCAGCGTCCCCTGTTCTCAAGTCCTGTACTCTACCAACTGAGCTACATTCCCATGAAGCCGCTGAAATAGGGGCAATATCAAAATAAGTGAGACAACATGCATTGGAGACAAATTCCCGAACAAATTTTGAAAAAAATTTAGACTTGTCCAAAATGAAAGCAATTGCAGACAACTGATTAAATCTGGCCTGACAGCTGATTTCAATCTTTGAAGGTGTAGAAAACATTGTGGGAAAAGGAGAAAGTGCAGGATACCAACAATACTTTCAAAAGATTTCTTCCTTAGGGTTGCTAAAACGCCAGATTGTTTGGTAAAGGTTAACTGGGTTAACAAAGTATGGATTTAACTCTTTACCACACACTCCAGACTTTTAACTACCCTAAGAAAGACAGCTCTTGAAAACATTATGGAAAAAGGAGAAAATGCTGGACACCAGCATTTACCCACAATGTTTCTACACTTCCCAAAGCAAATTTCAATTTCTGGATCACATTTATTTTGTCATCTGCGAATGCTTTCAAAATGGAAAAGCCTAAAATTTTGCAATTTTGTACAGTGTTAAACTGCCACCTCTTTATAAAATGAAATGTTTGTCCTGATGAATGCTGGTTTGTTATAAAAAATGTCTACTATCAGCCCAAAAAAACACACACTCATTATATTACCAGTTAAGTGCACTAAAGAGCGAACTTTACCCTACAGCAAAATTTTGGACCTGTCCAATTTGAAAGCATTTGCAGATGACAAATTAAATGTGAATCCAATGATGGGAGGTGTTGGTGAAAGTGTAGAAAACAGTGTGAGTAAATAAATAAAATGCTGGTGATCAACATTTTCTCCTTTTCCCACAATCTTTTCCAAATCTTATCTCTACAAGGTTTTTAAATGACGGGGTTGTTTGGTAAAGGGTAAATTAACCTTTATCACACAATCATGACTTTGGATGACCCTAGGAAAAAAGCCTTTGAAAACATTGTTGGAAAAGGAGAAAATGCTGGTAACCAGCATTTTCTCCTTTTCTCACAATGTTTTCTACTTTTTCTCACAAAACTTTCCCCTCTGAACCACATTTAATTTATGGTCTACAAATGCTTTCAATTTAGAAAAGCCTAAAATTTTGCCGTGTGGTAAAGAGTTAACTCAGTAGACCACAGGTCCTTTGCTGACAAACCTGACACACATATAATTAGATATCTTTATCCCCTAACCAAACAATCTCATATCTTTACAATCTTGTAAAAGAATTTGCTCATGAACATTGTGAGAAAAGGAGAAAATGCTGGTACATGGTCTGCAATTGCTTTCAACTTGGAAAAGCCTAAAATTTTGCTGTGTGGTAAAGAGTTAACCCAGTAGACCACAGATCCTTTTCAGACATACCAGATACATATAATTAGATACCTTTATCTCTAAACCAAACAATCTCCTATTCTGTCTTGGTAAGGAAATTGCATACAAAACATTTTGAGAAAAAGAGCAAATGCTGGTAACCAACATTTGCTCCTTTTTCTTCAATGTTTTTAACCCTATCAAACCCAAATCCAATATCTGAGCCATGTTTGATTTGCAATCTGGAAATGCCTTGAAATGGACAAGTCTTAAATTTTGTCCCCTGGTAAAGCCTTACGGAAGCTTGAATTAAAATTCAGTCATGTGAAGGCAATTGTACACTTATCCATTTGCCCTGGTTTATCCAAATACTGTTTTAAGCCTTGTTTGGCTCAGTGGTTAGGGTGTTGGGATAAGTGATTCAGCGGTCTCAAGCTGGATCCTCAGGCTGGGTTTTCCTTGGAGTGCCTTTCAGCAAGGCACTTCAGACCCACAGCCCCATGCTTTTTAAAGCTATGGACTCTTGGTTAAAGGGAGCTGTTCAGAAATGTTATATCACCGAATTAAGTATTCCAATAATTCTCAAACTACCAATAAATAAGAAACAGAATGTGTAATAAATATATGAGCCATGCTCTGGCAAAAGTGGGCTTAATACACATCTCTGTGATGCATGGTACCAAGCGAGCCATCACAGTAGGCTATTATGGATCAATAAAATCCAGTTTGTCTAACAACCCAATGACTCATGATGTCATGAGGTACACTGGTCCTTTGACATACAGAAAATCGACCATAGGCAAAAAGTTTCGGCCCAGGTCAGCCAGGGCGGACTGTGCACGCTGATCTGGGTCAATACTTTTCGCAGATGCATTAAGCCCCCTTTTCACTGAACATGGCTCATATACATTTTAATGGTATTTTCTTAAATTGATAGACAGCCCCGTAACCCTTTACCACACAATCTTTTTTGCGACCCTTGGAAAGAAGCCTTTTGAAAACATTGAGGGAAAAGGAGAAAATACTGGTTAGCAGCATTTTTCTATTTTCCCAATAAGTTTTTTACCTATTCAAAGGCAAATGCTATCATTTGAAATACATTTGAATTTTCACTGGAAATTCCTCCAATATAGATTTTGTTACCTGGTACAGAGTTACCTAGTAAAGATGGCTTGTGCTTATGTCACATGATTAAACCTTTACCAAACAATCCCTGGTTTTAATGACACTATAGAAAAAGCCTTTTGAAAACATTGTGGCAAAAGGAGAAAATGATGGTAACCAGTTTCAAGTTTTGAGTCATATTTATTTTGTCATCTGCAAATGCTTTGAATTTGGACAATTCTAAAATTTTGTTATTTGGTAAAGAGTTAAGTGGTATGAGTTACTGATAAGGTATCTTCAAATTTTTTCCCGAATTTCACAATGGCGTGCGGTTATGTCACATGACTAACTAAATGAATCCATCAAATGTGAGATCATATTCATAATTCTTAGGTCATAAACATTATACATGTATTATCTTATCTAAAAAAAAAATGGACAGAAATTCAGATCACAAAACAACAATGCACTCGCTATTCAATATCTGAAGTTCACCCTTTTATCAAAAGTACACACCAAGTTTATTTACGCTTGGAAAAAAATACTACATGTAATAGTCTAAATTTATATTTCAGTGTCTACTGAGGAATTTCGATCCACAGCTCTTGAACTCTTCACCACAAAATCCCAAGATTTAACGACACTGTGGAAGAATGCCTTTTGAAAACATTGTGGGAAAAGGAGAAAATGTTGGTAACCAGCATTTTCTCCTTTTCCCACAATGTTTTCTACTCTTTCTACGACAATTCCTCCATTTGAGCCACATTAAAATTTTCGTCTGCAACTGCTTTCAATTTGGGTCAGTCTAATATTTTGTTGTTTGATAAAGGGTTAAAGACATGTGCAGAGACACTGTACTTTTCAGCAATTGCTGTTTCATCTGGCTCTTTTATATTTGCATGTTTTGGCCCATTGGTCATGATGCAGTCTCTTTTTGAACTGACCTTGGCGAAGATTCATGAAGGCAGTTATAAATATCGATGCTAAATATAAAGTCAACATCAAGGTCAGATTTGTTTGATCGTGTGGCTCATTAATGCTGGCATGTTTTCATACTTAGTCGAGATTTCTAACACGGATTTCCAAACAAGAGGACCACTGAAGATGCTTTACTTTGAGTGAAAATTTTAATTCGAAAAAGAGGCTATAACTCTGTCAAATATACTTTGATGGTTACCTTCCCTTGTTGTATAAGTTCCTCTTTAACTCTTTACCACACAATGCAGACTTTTAATGACCCCGAGGAAGAAGCCTTTTGAAAACATTGTGGGAAAAAGAGAAAATACTGGTAACAAGCATTTTCTCCTTTTCTCACAATGTTTCCTACCCTAAGAAAAAACATCACATTATTTGAGCCACACTAAAATTGTCGTCTGCAAATGCTTTCAATTTGGACGGGTCTAAAGTTTTGTCATGTGGTAAAGAGTTAAATAATTACCAACTTGTCCAAGTTTGAAGCAAATACCTTCAGTAATAACAGAGATATAATAAAATGTCAGTTTTCGCACCACAACGCAGACAACGCAAGGGTTACAATACCTCGAAGCTTTCTTCGAAAACAGTCCAGCTAATAAACAAGTGGAAGTCTTACTTTATTGAAAATGGTAGAACACTTCAGACAGACAGAATTACCAGGTAGTAACCTTTTGCAACTGCTTTTGTGCCTAGGTAGTGAATTCAATTTCAAGGTAACAAATTTGCTGTTTGCTACCGCTAATTTAAACCCGCCTACAGCTTAATTTATGATTTTATTGTTGAGAAGCATTTTCTACTCTACAGATCAGATTTCTTCTATGGAATTTGTGAAGTGTTCTTTTTTATGATTTGCTTACATATGCCTGAAAAATCAAGTGAGCATTTCTTCAAAAAGGTTTGAACAATGCTCTGTAATAAGGGGGCCTAATGCATCTGCGAAAAGTATCAATCCAGGTCAGCCTGTGCAGTCCGCACAGGCTGACCTGGGCCGAAACTTTTCGCTATTGGTCAATTTTCTGTATGTCCAAGAACCATTCTACCTCATGGTGAAGTCAGTGATAGAAACCTTTTGAAAACATTGTGGGAAAAGGAGAAAATGCTGGTAACCAGCATTTTCTCCTTTTCCAATAATGTTTTCTACCCTTCCCGAAACAAATTTCAGCTTTTTTTAAATCACATTTATTTTGTTGTCTGCAAATCCTTTCAATTTTGACCAGTCAAAAATTTTGTCATCTGGTAAAGAGTTAAAAGCTATTCTGGCTTAAATTGTCTTCAAACTACCATGATTGGCCCATGTCCAAACTGCTCAGTGTGGGAATAGTGTCTATTCATACAAGTATAACGTGAAACCTTCCATCAAAGTGCTTTGAAGGCCAATCCAAACTAAAACTAACAAAATCCCCTACCAAACAAATCCAAGTTTTAACGATCCTGAGTGAAAAGACTTTTGAAAATATTTTGGGGAAAAGTTTGTCATCCAGTAAAAAGTTTTAAAAACAACAGTCTTTATTCTGATTGCGTAATGATTCTATAATCCTTAATGCCCCTGCAAAGTCTTTTGACTGTGTCAGGTCAGTTACATGTTTCATGGTCTGTGTTCCTTTTAACCCTTTACCACACAGTCCCAAGTTTTAACGACCCTGACCAAAAGGCCTTTTGAAAACATTGCGGGAAAAGGAGAAAATGCTGGTAACCAATGTTTTCTACCATATCCAATACATTCTTCTATTTGAGCCACACTGAAATTGTCTTCTGCAAATGCCTTAAATTTGGACATGGATAAATTTTCGTTGTGTGGTAAAGAGTTAATACAAGTGTTAAATTTTTTTTACCAAACAACCCTGTTATGATTTACAGCTCTGAAAATAAGGCTTTTGAACAAAATTTATGGAAAAGGAGTGTGGTGATTTCTAAGGGTCAAAGATCACAATGTTAACAATGTTTCCAAGGCCCAATACAGCTCAGTTGGAGCTGTATTTATAAGTGTATCCACTTCTTCAATGGCCCTTTTCCCTGTATTTCCTGTTCTAACAGTAAGATGTAGCTGGTATGGGTCTCAAACCGAGGAACAGTTCTAATTTGTTATCTGTAGACCCTTTCAAATCGGAAAAACATAAAATTCTGTCCTTTGGTAACTGGGTTAACCTTTTATGTACAGAACAAAAACACCGTGTCATTCAGCGTTCTGCGTGAAACAAAAATCAATTATTCCCAACGAACGTTCCGTGAGAATACAAATTTCCTCTTTCCTCAAATATACTGAAAGATGGACATCTTCCACCCCTAGCATATGACGTCCAAATGTTCGAATTTAGAAGTAAAATTCAAGGAAACTTTCATCAAATATCTAGAAAATCGCTGACTCAATGATGGATGATATAAAATTTCGCATTCCAGTTTTTCCAGTTCACAGAATGACCTTTTTTACATACCATCAGATCCTATAATTATCGGTCCATCATCTTGTTCGGCCATACTAAACGTCAGATCGCGATAGAACAACGTCTAATCTCCACTCCACACCCATAAAATGGCCTTTGAAATGCGCAATTTCAGTATATTCTTGGTTTTCTTCCGTCCATAGCTGATTAGGTTGTCAATTACAGGAAAATGTGTCACGTGACTTGTGTTTACCAATAACAGTAACTTCCCCTTAGCAAGGGGCAACGAATCGAAAGTGAAAGTAGAACAGTTACTGCTTTCGTGACGAACTAATTAAAAAGACGGTTTTTGGTCTATAAATATTTGTTATATCCATCGATAATGAAGAAATTATTGAGAACCCTAAAGCCCCCTTCTCATAACCCTATTTTAGCCCCTTACCAGGCGACAAAAATTTATATTTTGTCCAACTAGAAAGCATTTGCAGACGACATATTACAGGTTACTCCAATGATGCGATTTAGCTTTAACCCGACAGAAAACATTCTGGGAAAAGTTGCAAATGCTGGTTACCAGGAGGGACGCCTTCCTCGAAAAATAATTCATTGTAAGACTTTTTGAATACAGTCTGCAGACGATGTTCTTTCTTTTATCTTGCAGTCGACCTCTTTTGAACAGAGATGGGCAACAGGAAAAATTACCGGTACTCCTTCTACGTACTGTCATTTTATCTCGTGTGCATTTAACTCTTTATCAAACGACAAAATTTTGGACTGTACCAAATTGAAAGCATTTGCAGACGACACATTAAATGAAGCTCAAATGATTATTTCTGCCTTTGATTAGACAGAAAACATTGTGGGAAAAGGAGAAAATGCTGGTAACCAGCATTTTCTCCTTTTCCCACCATGTTTTCAAAAGGCCTCTTCCTCAGGGTCGTTAAAAACACGGGATAGTTTGGTAAAGGGTTGGTCACAATCTTCAAGGATGTTTTCAGTCAAAGTTGTTGCTACGAATTTTACCACAGGTAGTAAGTTTCAACGCCAACAGAACATCAGACCCTGGGCATATTACAACCCTTAGGCTGCTAAGCGGGACTCGGTGCACTTTTGTAGGCAGTGTAGATCAAGATGAGACTTAACATCACAGTCTGTCTAATCTTAGATCGTTGTCCAACACTGAGATTTTTCCTTCGAAAACAACCTTAAAATTGCTCAATATATGGATTTTTAATATTGGCAGGAAATGTTGGATTCATTTAGCAATTTTAACTCTTTACCAGTAGACAACAAATTATGAGTTTCTCACACGATCATAATTTTATTTGCCATTGAAAGGGCAGGAAACTGTGCAAAAAGGAGAAAATGCTGGTTACCAGCATTTTCTCCTTTTTCCACAACAGTTTCAAAAGCCTTCTTCATCAAGGTTGTTGAATCTTAGGCTTGTGTGGAAAACAGTTTAAGGGTTAATAATCTAGCTGAATCTGGGCCTTTACCTCTAAGCAACTGATTGCAAGTCATGATAACTTTGCAGACAGCTTAGATCAAGATCAGACTGCACAGAATATTTAGGTTGATCTTGGATCCAAATTGAATAATTTCTCACATCAATCTAGATTGCCAAAACTAGCCAAGAAATTGTAATTTACGGGGTTTTCTTACCCATTTGATATCCGAGATTTATCCATTAATCAGTCCAAAGAGTATAGATTTGCAGATTATCATACTATCAACCCATGTGGCATACCTCAGGTGATTTATTTTCCATTCACTAATCATCGCCAACATTTGCTTATATGGCAAACCTGCAAAATGAGACCTTCGGACATTTGCGTAAAGTGTTGTCTCGGATAAGCCTGCGCAGTCCGCACAGGCTAATCCGAGACAGCACTTTACGACTACATAAGATTTTTTCATACAGTAGATTTTTGTGAAACAGAAAATTGCACAATAACGGGAAGTGTTGTCTAGGGTTAGTCACAGACTGCACAGGTTGACACTTTTATGCTTGTGTCTGCATGCACCTTTTTGCATGTTGCGAGCCATATGGGAAAGACATCCAGACCGGGGTAAGTACAAGACACAGGGTAAAGACCATCCTATGTTACGCCCAGTTCTTTAATGTGCTCCATGTTTTGCAACGTCACATGGGACCTTGGTTTAACAGCTCACCTACCTATGAACAATAATTTAGTTGGCCAACAGTGGGTCTCGAAGCCACACCCTTAAGAGTCCCAAAATTTGTTGCTTATGAGTCCTGTAGCCAACCCCTTGAGCTATTCTGGCTGACTAACTCAGGTATCCTGTTGATCAAGTCCTTTTAACCTTTCAGGAAACAAGCCTGACTTTTAATGACTCTGTAAAAAAAGCTTTTGAAAACACTGTGAGAAAAGGAGAAACACTGGTAACCAGCATTTTCTCCTTTTCCTACAATGCTTTCTATCCTTTCACAGACAGCTCTGACCATTTGAGCAAAATGTAATTTGTTGTCTGTAGTTGCTTTCAATTTGGACCTGTCCAAATTTTTATCTTATGGCAAAGAGTTAAATGCAGTCAGTTACAGAACTGCCCAAGTTTGGACAAGTGACGATCAAATTAACCATCTCACTTCATGGTTCTACATTTTTAAATGTAAGGAACATAGTACATCATCTATACATTGCGTTAAATTGAAAGAATACCCATAAGGAAGTTTTCCCTATTAATTCTTCGCATCAATAACCAGATTTTACAAGCTCAAATTTCTGCTTTGAATACATTTTCAATCTTTAACACTTTACTAACAAAAAGACAAATTTTAGACTGGTCATTTCCACCTTGCCCATTATTGACACCATTAGCAGGTGTTAAATCAGATTTTGCCCAAGTTGTAAAAAATTTTCTTTTCCAAATAGTAAAGTATTTGGACTTGTCCAAATACAAACCATTTGCAGTTGACAAATTAACTCTTTACCACACAATCCCGACTTTTAACGACCCTGAAGAAGAGGACATTTCAAAACATTGTCGGAAAAGGAGAAAATGCTGATAACCAGCATTTTCTCCTTTTGCAACAATGTTTTCTACTATTTCAGAAACAACTTTCATCATTTTAGCAATGTTTAATTTGTCATCTGCAAATGCTTTGAAATTGGACAGGTCTAAAATTTTGTCATTTGGTTAAGAGTTAACTGTGGTTTTAATAATGGGATTTGCCTTTGAAAAAGTTGACAACAATTTTGAACAAGCATTCTGATAGTATTGCATAGCAATACACAGTCCCCTACAGGCCGTATGTATCGCTGGCATGTCAGTGAAATTTTCAAAGTCCAAGGCCCGTAAATGCGTCAAAAAGCAGTGGACCAGGACAAAACTCGAACTTGATGTGTAAGTCATGGTGGTTGATGTACACACCAAAAATCAGCTCTATATGTAGCACAGTTTAGAAAAAAAGTGCGGAAAAATGTTTTATCGGTGAAATTTTGTAAGTCCAAAGCCCGTAAATTCGTGAAAGAGCAGTGGAGCAGGACGAAACTCGAACTTGATCTGTAAGTAATTGTGGTTGACTTACACAGCAAAAGTCAGGTGAATATCTACCAGCATTTAGAATAAAAAGTCCGGAAAACTGATTTATCAGTGAAATTTTGTAAGTCCAAGGCCCGTAAATCCGTGAAAAACCAGTGGACCGGAACGAAAGTCGAACTTGATCTGTAAGTCATGGTGGTTGAGTTACACAGCAAATCTGAGATCAATACCTACCAGCGTTTAGGAAAAAAGTCCGGAAAACTGATTCATCAGTGAAATTTTGTAAGTCCAAGGCCCGTAAATCCATGAAAAACCAATGGACTGGAACGAAAGTTGAACTTGATCTGTAAGTCATGATGGTTGAGTTACACAGCAAATCTGAGATCAATACCTACCAGCGTTTAGGAAAAAAGTCCGGAAAACTGATTTATCAGTGAAATTTTGTAAGTCCAAGGCCCATAAATCTGTGAAAAACCAGTGGACCGGAACGAAAGTCGAACTTGATCTGTAGGTCATGGTGCTTGAGTTACACAGCAAATCTGAGATCAATACCTGCCAGCGTTAAGGAAAAAAGTCCGGAAAACTGATTTATCAGTGATATTTTGTAAGTCCAAGGCCCATAAATCCGTGAAAAACCAGAGGACTGGAATGAAAGAAACTTGATCTGTAAGTCATGGTGGTTGAGTTACACAGCAAATCTGAGATCAATACCTACCAGCGTTTAGGAAAAAAGTCCGGAAAACTATATCAGTGAAATTTTGTAAGTCCAAGGCCCGTAAATCCGTGAAAAACCAGTGGACCGGAAAGAAAGTCAAACTTGATCTGTAAGTCATAGTGGGTGACTTACACAGCAAAACTCAGCTCAATATGTACCAGCGTTTAGGAAAAAAGTCCGGAAAACTGAATTGCCGGACTGACAGACAGACGGACAGACGGACGGACGGACGGACAGACGGATGGACAGAGTGCAAACCTAAAGTCCCCTTCGGCTTTGCCGGTAGGGGACTAAAAAGGAGAAAATGCTTGTAGCAATGTTTTCAAAAGCCCTTTTGAAAGGGCTGTAAAATTCATAATTGAGTGGTAAAGAGTAATAAGAATACAAATCAGCCATGCTCTTTGAAAAGGGGACTTAATGCATCTGCAAAAAGCATAGACCCATGTCACAGTCCACACAGGCTGACATGGGCCAAAACTTTTTGCTATCTTTAAAATTTCTGCATGTCAAAGGACCAATCTACCTCATGATTTGGTCAGTTGTTAAATGAAATGGACTTTAGGGGGTCCATAATTATGTGATGTTTTGCATGGTATAATGTATCACGGAGTGGAATTAAGCCCCCTTTTGTCAGAGCATGGCTCTAATGCAATAAAAAACGGACAAAAGATGTTCTCAAGACCCTGAGAACAAAGCTGTTATAAAGATTGTGGGAAACAGCCCCCACCCCGATTTTTCTACCCTTTACTTCATTTCGAGCAACTTTGTATCTGTCATTTGCAGATGCTTTCAGATTTGAAGAGTCTAACATTTAGTGTTTGTGAAATGCTGAAGAAAGAAAGTTGCTGATTGTATGTATGGTGTTTTACACCACTTTCAACAGTATTTCAGACACATAACAGCTGCAGCCAACTTTAACCCTGAAAGCTCAGTCACTGAACGGAGTTGCTTTTGCAGGCATGGTAGATTTAAGATCAGACTCCACACAACATGCAGTCTGATCTTATATCTATACTGTATGCCACTTAGTAAACTCTTCACTCTTTACCAAACAACAAAATTTTAGACTCCTCCAAATTAAAAGTGTTTGCAGATGACAAATAACATGTGACTAAAATGATGGAACTTACTTGTCTATGAAAGGATAGAAAACATTGTAGAAAAAGGAGGTTACCAGCATTTTCTCCATTTCCAACAATGTTTTCAAAAGCCTACTTCCTCAGGGTTGTTAAAACCTGGGATTGTATCATAAATGCTTAAAACTTTTTTCACAACTATAGTTGCCTTTCAACCAGTGTTTGTCAAAGATAAGACTGCACAATCATGCAGTCTGATCTTTGATCTACACCATCACCTTTTCTTGAGACATTCAGGACAAGCAATTTTGCAAGTGCACTTGCTTGGATCTTACTTCTAGACTGAGTGTGTCAGTTTGGTTGATTCTTAAGAATGTAAACATTCTTGTTTTCTAACACCTTAAAGAAGAAGGTATTTGAAAATATTGTGGGCTAAGAAGAAAATGCTGGTTAATGTTTTTTATTCACATTTATTTTGTTGTCTGCAAATGCTTTCAATTTGGGCAAGTCTAACATCTTGTCATTTGGTAATGGTTCAAGTCTTTACCACAGAATCCAGAGTTTAAACAGCCTTTACAATTTATTTTTTTTTTTGGAAATAGTGTGTGAAAAGGAGAAAATGCTGGCAACAAGCATTTTCTCCTTTTCCCACACTCTTAAATACAAATTCCATCATTACAGCCACATTTAGCAACTTCTTTTAGTTTAGACGAGTCCAATACTTGTCATTCGGTAAAAGGTAATTCAGTACTTCAAGGGATAGTATTCATGTGCTCTCTGGCAACCAGCATTTTCTCCTTTTCGAACGCTATTTTCTATCTTATCAAATACGAATTCTATCATTTCAGCCACATTAATTTGTTGTCTGCAAATTCTTTCAATTCAGACAAGTCTAAAATTTTGTCTTTTGGTAAAGGGTTAATTCAGTACTTCCAGGGATAGTATTTATATATTTTCTGTGTATCACTCCCACTAAGCTACATTGCAGATAGACAGGTGAGTGTTAGTATGTGGCAAAAAACTCTTACAAGTTTAAACAGTTGACACCTTTCATTTAATTATATAACTAAAGCCACGTGCATCATATCTTGCTGTAGAGGGGTAAAAAACAGTCAAATATCAGTAGTTTTCAGAAATCATCAATTCCAAATATGAGCCATGCTCTGGCAAAAGGGGGCTTAATACATCTCCGTGATCCGTGATACCAAGCAAGTCATCACATAACTATGGATCCATAAAATTTATTTTGTCTTAAAACCAACTGTATCATAAGGTAGACTGGTCCTGGGACATACAGAAAATTGGCCAATAGAGAAAAGTTTCAGCCCAGGTCAGCCTGTGTGAACCGCGCAGGCTGACCTGGGTTGATAATTTTTGCAAATGCATTAAGCCTCTTTTTTCACAGAGCATGGCTCATATTTAAAGGTAGGCTTCATTCCATTCTACAAAAGAATTAACCATAAATTCATAATGGTTAATTTTTTAGCACTTATTGCTCAAGTGAGCTAAAAATCTAATTGTAGAAACTTAAAGCCTTCCTGGTCCAGCGTATTAAGAATTATTTATAAGGGTCGATCCAAAATGAAATTGTTTTGTGCAGTCTGACCTTCATTTCCATTGTCTGCAAAAGTAAAGTAATTTGTCAAAGGGCATAATTAGATTTAAAAAAAAAAATACTGATAAAAACAAATAACATACATGATAAATATCTTGTGTGTTTATTTCCAATTACGTGCTCTGTTATGCTCTGCTTGTGGATGGAAGAATATTGACTTTCGGGCCATCTGGCTTTCCATCCACCAGTCTCATCCTACCATCCAATTTCTTCTGTAGGAAGTAATGGCTCCCTCATATCATTGACTTGGTAGAATGGTGGATGACCCTTTTAACCCTTTACTACACAATCCTGTGTTTTAATGACCCTGAAAGAATTGGCTTATGAAAACATTGTGGGAAAAGCAGAAAATGGTGGTAACCAGCATTTTATCCTTTTCACACAATTTTTCTATCCTATCAAAGACAGAAATTACCATTACAGTTACATTTAATATGTCGTCTGCAAATGCTTTCAATTTGATCAAGTCCAAAATTTTGTCGTTTGGTAGAGTTAACAGTGCTTCAGTCATGAGACAGCTACAGCTCACCTAGTCATATCTTTCCTGGTTTTCCCATACAAGGCTATGTAATGCCTTGCCCAATGTGACCTATGACAAGTAGGGATCAAACTAAAATTGGTATGGATTGACAACTGAGCCAATACTACACAAAATGTCATGGAGACAATTATGGACGTTTACATGCCATTAGTCTTATCAGAGATTAAATTAAGTTAAAAGTTTGTATGGCATTTACCATCAGTTTAGAATGATTTTAGTTATATTGTTGTGGCAAGTGCACCTATACATGCCGTCCTAGAGTACTTTTTATCAGTACTTCACACAATATTCTTCAAAAGCCACTGGCTGCTTTACCACATCATCAAAATAATATACAGCAGTGCAAAAAAGAAATAAATCTTGTTACAATGACTATCATCAAGGAAAGAACTGACCTAGCTTGGGAATCATACCCATCACACCCTAGCTTGAAGACCCTATCTTATCTCCTAAGCTTCTAGACTCAGGACATTAGAAATTAGTATCAGGTCTGTATTTCCACCCACTATAACTGTTTCTTTAATCATTTACCACACAATCCCGAAGTTTAAAGACCTTAAAAAGAAGGCTTTGATGGCACTGTGGGAAATGGAGAAAATGCTGGTAACCAGCATTTTTTCCTTTTCCCACAATGTTTTCTCCATTCTTCAAGAACTTCAGTTTGATTGTACCAATTTTACGTTTTTCATATGCTGATTCTTCTAATTTGGAAAAATCTAAATTTTGTCATCTGGTTAAGGGTTAACTCTTGACCAGACGACAAAATCCTTGATACATCTAAATTGAAAATATTTGCTGATGACATGTAAAATTATGCTCAACTGATGGATTTCACCTGTCATTGGGTAAAAAAAGAAAAAAAAGAAGCACCACACACGGGTGCCAATGCTCGGCTGCAATTGCTTGATTTTCAGTGAAAATTCTAAGTTGAAAAAAGGGCATAAAGTGTCAAAAATACTTCGATGGTTACATGCCTCTGTTGTAGGGGCTCCCCTTCTAACAACAGAAATATTATAGAATGTCAAAGTTTTTGAAAATATCCAACTTTTTGCATGACAACAACACGGACTACAACGCCAGGGCCAAGACAATATCTCAATGTCTTCTTTGAAAATATCCAAGCTAAAAAAAAATAGGAAAACAAAATAATGATAATTTTCAGCATTTTTTCCCTCTTCCCACACTGTTATCTAATACTGTTTTGCTTCAGCTAAAACATGGTATTGTTCGGTAAAGGGTTAAAAAAATAAAAAAACGGACCATTTCTTTTTCATCCATTCTATTTTATAATTCCAAAACAAGCAATCTGACTGGCTGAGATGTTTTATCTCAGCTAATCAGATTGCTTGTATTGTTTGGTAAATTGTTTGCACAATACCATCTGCAGATGACTTTTTTCGCTCTTCTCCTGAGCCCTTGTGAAAACACAATTCTAGTCCAAAGATGTCACAAAACGTTAAATATTGTAGGTGCAAGATCAAAAACAGCATCTTGTGTAGATCTTGGTCTACACCATTTGCATAAGCATTCATGCTGGCCATAGCACCTTTATCCTTTGTGATGCAAATAAACAGAATCAAGTATCAGTTTTAAAAAAGAAAAAAAAAAAAAAGATATTTCAACGTTGCTTTTAGCAAGAGCATCATAGCAAAGCAGACAGCATAGATCTAAGATCAGACTGAGTGTTTTGTGCAGCCTGACCTTGACCTTCACTGGCCCTAAAAGCATCTATAGCTATGAAAGACAAAGTAGGGCTGAAAAGTTAATCACACTACCCCATCTCAGAACACTTCCTGCAAACTACTCGCTAACAAAAAGCATAAGAAACCCAATTCCAACAGCATTATGAAACAAGTAACAGCAACCTAGTCTCCTTTGAAAAACATTTTATTCAAAGTCACTATCACTATCAATCGTTTGAATAGTTTTCTTCCCTCTAAAGACTGGTGAGTGATCTCCCTTGTTATTCAACTCTTCAATATCTGAAGTTAAATCTAGTATGCATTCTTCCCCATTGATCAATTTCTGACTGATGATTCTCTTTTTTGAATCACTATCCAACCCTATATCAGTACACTTTTTACTACTTTTCATGCCTTTTTTGGACAGTTTCTGGTCATGTGTAGTAGATTTTTCTGATGAGACATCAGACTTTCTTTTCTTCATTTTAAAACTTGCTTCACCAGATCCAAAATCAAGTCCATCAGAATCACTATCACTTTCCATAATTTGCCTCTTTCTTTTCTTTAACTTTTTCACATCTGGTTGCTCTTTTGTTGATACAAGTGCATCGGAGTTTTCAGACCCATTTAAGCTCTGTGAATGAGTACCAGAAAAACTTGAAAATGCTGACTTTTCACTGTTTATCACAACAAGCTTTGGTTTGTCCGACTTTGAACAACTTTGAAATCCATAGGATGCTGCTGTAGCATTAGCATGACTATTTTCTGTGCCTTGTTTTCGTTTTCCTGGCATTTCTAGGAAAACTTTCTGAGTACCTGAGCTTATCAGTCTTGCTTTGTCACCTGCAATAAAACAAACTAAGACTATCAAAAGTAGTGACACAATAACCTCCATCACATGCTTTGTTTTAGAGACCATGTAAGTTTTGGGGGGAAAAAAAAAATGAAATTACAGGAAAATAATTCTTCAACAAAATGACAGCAAAACTTGAGAGGGAGTTCAAAACACAATTGTATACCTATGAGCATAACCACAGACAACTAGACTCCAACATACCCTGAAAAACATGAGCCATGCTCTGACAAAAGGAGGTTTAATGCATCTCCATGCATCATACCAATCCAGCAATCACATAATTATGGATCCATAATAACCACTTTTCTTTAGCAACTGACTTAAGCATGACGTAGATTGATGCCTGGACATATAGAAACTTGACCGATAGCGAGAAGTTTCAGCCCAGGTCAGCCTGTGTGGACTTCACTGACCTGGGTCGATACTTTTCGCATATGCATTAAGCCCCCTTTTCACATAGCATGGCTCATATGTTTTGCAGGGCTACAAAGATGCTTATCAAAATTGTGATGGAACACTAATAGTAATAATCAGTGGTTCTAATATATACTTTGGGTGCCATAGCCAATTTTATTCAGTCAGCATTACAGACTATTATCAAACTGCACAGAATGTGCAGTTTGATCTTGATTCTACACTGTGCAATAACCTGTGATGTGTTCTGAGGAAAAGAAAAGGAAAATTAACTTATTTGTGGCAAGCAGGTATACAGAAGTTTAAAACTTTTTCCTTTCTTTGGTTATGCTCCACTTTACTGCTTTCTCTGTCTAAGAAGTCTACAAAGTACTGCTAAAAGTAGCCACCAAAGATTACATGCCTTATTTTCCATGCTTCAAAGTACTTCATATCTCATTCACCCCAACACATAACAAACCAATACAATAATAATTGATTAATTGATTAAACTCCAACAAAAACCCCAGTGCTTCTAGGGAGGCTAGAACCATGGGCCTCCAGCTTACAGGTCCTACACATTACCAATGAGCCACACAGGGCCCCAATACAATTATAAGACTTGCCACAAAATGGCCTTGAAGAAGCAGAAATTCATCTGAACAAGTGTAACATTAATCATACAAATCCCTTCTGCCTATCTATCTAATATTTCAAAATACGATAGGACCCATTTCTGTGGACTATTTTTGTACAGCAACTAAGTCAACTCTTTACTGTACGGCAAAATGTTAAACTCGTCCATGTTGAAGGAATTTTACAGACAACAGTTCAAATGTTTTACAAATGATAGCTCTGGTTTTTGAAAAAGGAGAAAACATTGTGGAAAAAAGAGAAAATGTTGCATTTTCTCCTTTTCCCAGAGTTTTTTAAAAGCCTTCTTTCTCAGAGTTGTTAAATCTTAAGATTGTGTGGTAAAGGGTGAAAGTCATACAAGTTTGTGCTGGAACAAATCCATTGACATAAGCTCAAACTTACCCTTGACCAGATAGCTAATTGTAGAATATGGCGTGAAGTGAAAATCTTCTCTTATGTAATTATTCATCAACATGAAAGCTAGAATACGCTCCAACTTGTCCCTGTCTGTGCTTGTGTCTGTTCCCTGAAAAAAAAATAAAGAATGTTTGACCCTTAACCAAATGACAAAATTTTAGACTGGACCAAATTGAAAGCATTTGCAGATGACAAATTAAGTGTAGCTTAAATGGTGATTTATGTATTGGATAGGGTAGAAAACATTGTGGGAAAAAGAGAAAATGCCGGTTACCAGCATTTTCTCCTTTTCCCACAATATTTTCTTTCTCGGGGTCGTTTAAAGTCGGGATTATGTGGTAAAGAGTTAACTAAAAGAAATTATCTTAAAAGTTATACATCTCTAAATGAGCCATGCTCTGTGAAAGGGGGTTTAATGCATCTGCAAAAAGTATTGACTCAGGTCAGCCTAGGCAGCCCGCACTGACTGACATTGGTTGAAACTTTTGCTATTGGTCAATTTTCTACATGTGAAAGAACAAGTATACCTCATGATTCCATTGGTTGTTATATAACATAGATTTTATGGATCCATAATTATGAGATAACCTCTTTGGTACAATGCATCACGGCAATGCATTAAAAGCCGACCTTTCAAATAGAAGTCAAAGGTCAACAAACATTTTACTAACCTTAGTAGAAATCTCAATCCTGATCAACCGTACCAAGTTTCAATGCCATCTGACTTGGGGTTCTGGGAGGGAGCAATTTTCAAGTTTTTGCCTACCATCTTAGTCATGTGACCTTCAACCATTTCAGTTTGAATGATATTTCTTTACAAATGTAAGCAGTTAAAATACAAAGTTGATTTGATTTATGCAATAGTTTATGAAAGAAAATCATTTCACTGTGTATGAAACAATCTCTAATTTTAAGGACCCTACAGAAGAAATCTTTTGAAAACATTGTGGGAAAAGGAGAAAATGCTGATTACCTTTTCCAACAGAAATCTTATCATCTGAGTCATTAAATTTTTCGTCCGCAAATGCTTTCAATTTAGACAACTTCAAGACTACAAGACTTTCGTTTGGTGAAGAGTTTAGCCTTTATCAAACAGTCCGTTGTTTTAACACACAATCCTTGAGGAAGAAGCCTTTTGAAAACAACTGTGGGAAAAGAAGAAAATGCTGGTAACTAAAATGTCTTCTTCTCTTTCAGAGACAAATTTCACAGTTTTAGCCACATGAAGTTTTTCATATGCAAAACCTTTCAATTTCGGTGAGTCTAAAATTTTGTTGTTTGATAAAGAGTTAGGGGTCTTGAGGGGTAAAGCTTTTGAAGTCACCAACCTTAACCCTTAAAAGTGTAGCTCCTTTTCCTTGCCAAGCATCGAGAAGTTTAGTAGCCGTCAGTTTCTGATTAGCACTACTAGCATTTTCTATCAGCTTTAACACACTGGTACACAACTGTGTAATGTCCTTCTTCTCTAATGTGTCTGAAAATGCAACAAATATCTCAATAAGCACGCCTGTATGTTCAGCTTTTTATCAAACAAGAAAATTTTAGACTGGTTAAAATTGAAAGCATTTGCAGATGACAAAATAAATGTGGCTCAAAAACTGAAATTTGCCATTGGAAGGGAAAAAAAACATTGTGGGGAAAGGAGAAAATGATGGTTACCAGCATTTTCTCCTTTCCCCTCCATGTTTTAAAAACATGTCTTCTTCAGGGTTGTCTAAACACAGGATTGTGTGATAAAGGGTTAGTTATAAACAAAGTTTTTGTTTACATGGCCAATACATACACTGCTTTTAAAAATATTGTGGGGAAAAAGGAGAAAATGCGGGTAATAGAAATAAAGGCATGTCCTCCTTTTCTGGCAGTATTTTCTACCCTACCAGACAAAATTTTGCCAATTGGTAAAATGATGATTGGTAGCACTGGATGAAAAAAATACAGCTGTTCCTGGTTCTCTGTTTTAAAAGATAAGTTACACTTCATGGATATTTTTGTAAAAAAAAACTTATGTAACAAGCCAATACATAATTAACCCTTAACTAAACAGTCACATGTTTCCACAACACTATCACGAGAAAGAGGGCCTTTGAAAATGTGGGAAAAGAAGAAAATGCTGGAAACCAACTTTTTCTTCCTTTTCCAAAATGTTTCCTACCTTTTCAGGGACAAATTTCATCATTTTAGATACATTTCATTTGTTGCCTGCAAATGCTTCCAATTTGGGTCGTTTAAAATCTTGTCATTTGGTAAAGACTTAAACTATTGATCCTTTTACCCCATAAAGTTTCAAGTGATTTTACAAAAAACTCTATACACTGATTATTCAAAAGGACATAAATCTTCAACAGATTGTAGTCTTTTTTAACTCTTTCCCAAATGACAAATTTTTTTACAATTCTAAATTGGAAGTATTTGCAGACAACAAACTTGAAACATGTACAACTAAACTCTGATAGGGTAAAAAACACTCTGGAAAAGGAGAAATTGCTTTTTTACCAGGAATATCCCCATTTACCACCATTTTTTCAGGGCTTGAAAATTCCACTTGTCCGCTCATCATGACGAGTGAGCTCTGGGTTAGGAAGAGAAACAAATTGCACTTGGTTATCCTGTTGGACAAGTAAGAAATTCTAAGCAACCTTTCAATTAAAATCAAGCCTGATGATTGTGATCAAAGTCCAGCATAATACTTAATGCAATATTTTAAGTGACAACAAGTCAACTTCCAAAGTTATATGATTCAGGGTAGTGAATTTTTTTTATTTTCAATAAACGCTTAATTCAAGGCAGTCAAACATCCGCGATGATGGAAAGCAATGTAAATGTAAAATGGCGCAAAAAAGAATATGACAAGAATCAAAAGGAAACAACTTTTAAAGCAGCCTTAGAGCCTTAGATATTTTGAGAAATAATGTAGATGGCCCAACATTAGAAGCATTTGACCCTACAGAGAGTATTTTGCAGTGGATGGGGACAGGAAATAAACATTTGAGAGGTCACATTTATTCTAGGCCAAGACCTGTAGTACAAAATCAGGACAGTTCAGACACAGAGACTGAATAATTTGATTAAAACATAACAAAAAATTGAAGAAACATCATGTAACTTGTAAATAAACAGTAGTAAATTTAAATCATCTTTTTTTAAATTTTCATGTAGGACAAGTAAAAATTATGAAGGATGAGTAAATTTTTCAAACCACTTGTCCTGCAGGACAAGTGGGTCTTGAAAAAATTTTCAAGCCCTGTTAAAAAGGCTTTCTTCAAGAGGCTCATAAAAACATGTAATTCTTTGGTTAAGGGTTAAAGGATTTGCAGACAGCAAAGTAAATGTGATTCATTTAATTGGACATATTGTCAAAAGAGTTGGTGAAAAAACTTGGCTGAAAAAGAAGAAAATGCTAGCTATCATCATTTTCTCCTTTTATGCTTTCTAAAGCCTTCTTTCTCAGTGTATTCAAGATGCATGATTATTTTGTAAAATGTTAAGTAATAGAAATACTATTCCTTAATACTCACAATCTGAGTTGCAGTGATCACACATTTTGTTACACTGGCTTCTATCCCAAACTTCACCAAAGTACCGAGCAATCATGGATCTTCTGCACCTTTCATAAGAGAAGACAAAATTGGAAAATAATCTTTGGGCATATAAACATAATCTCATTATTTATTGAATGTGAAAAGCTTAAGATGGAAGTCATCAGGACAGCTAAAACTGTCTTTTATAACAAATGTTCTACTGAAGTCCTCCTTCAACACATCAAAGTAAAGGTATCGAAAAAAAAAAAAAGGACACAACAGTACTGCCAAGTGCTAAGCTGGTAACCAGCATTTTCCCCTTTTTAGACAATGTTTACTTCCATTCCAAAGAAAAACCCATCATTGAAGTCACATTTAATTTGTCAATGCTATTTGGGAAGAGGTTAAAGAATATCTAGTTACACATGAATGAGTAGCTGGCTGCAATAACATAAATGAAATCCCGCTGAAAATAGCAATAAACAAAATAAAAACAATGATAAACATCAGATTCACAACGAAAATCTTACATACTTGCTGATGTCTGCACAATATTCCATAATTCCATAGAGATTCCTAAGGCCTGTTTGTTCTGCCATGACCATAGCACTCTGCCTAAATACATCCTGAAACCTGTAGTATAGTATACAGTGTGAGGTCTTGTCATCTCTTCCTGAAATACAATCATGTGAGATAAGAAAAGTTTTATCAAGGACCAGAGTAAAAATGTAATATAAATAAGCTGTGATCTGTGAAAAAGGGCCTTAATGCATCTGCGAAAAAAATCAACCCAGGTTACCCTGCGCAGTCCATTATTGGTCAATTTTCTGCATGCCAAAGGACAAGTGTACCTCATAAATCAGTCTGTTGTTATACAAAATGGATTTTATGGATCCATAAATATGTGATGACTTGCTGAATTCCAATTTTTAGGGTAGAAGGCTGGCATTTGATGAAGTTATTTGACCCTTTACCAAAGGACAAAATAATAGACTGATCAATATCGGAAGCATTTGCAGACAATAAACTGTATGTGGCAATAATAATAGAACTTTTCTTTCAAAGGACAGAAAACATTAAGGGAAAAGGAGAAAATGGTGGTTAACAGCATTTTCTTCTTTTCCCTTGATGCTTTTAGAAAGCCCTCTTTCTTAGGGTCCGTAAAAATTTGTTGATGTTTGGTAAAGAGTTAACCCTTTACAAAATTATCACATGTTTTAACGACCCTGGGGAAAAAGCCTTTTGAAAACATTGTGGGAAAAGGAGAAAATGGTGGTTAACAGCATTTTCTTCTTTTCCCTTGATACTTTTAGAAAGCCCTCTTTCTTAGGGTCCGTAAAAATTTGTTGATGTTTGGTAAAGAGTTAACCCTTTACAAAATTATCACATGTTTTAACGACCCTGGGGAAAAAGCCTTTTGAAAACATTGCTGGTAACCAGCCTATTCTCCTTTCCCACAATGTTTTCCAACCTTTCAAAGATAAATCCAATTATCTTACTTACATGTATATTTACACCGTTGTCTACAAATACTTTCAATTTGAACCAGTCTAAAATTTTAGTGTTTGGTGATGAGTTATCTATCTCATAAGTAATTTGTCCAGTGTGAGGACCTAAAACTCCTACTTTGGAACAAATAAATAGGGAAATACATAGGAAAAAGTAATTTTTCTCTACCTAGAACTATTTACTGAACTGTAAAGATAAAAAGGACCTTATGTTTCAACAGGAATCTGATCCTTAACCTACACTTTCCTATAACCTGTGTGGCACCCTAACTGAAGCAACATTCAAATTTCATCTTTAGATTTCTTTAAATCTAAAACACATAATCACAAGTTTTAACGACCTTGGGAAGATAAGCTTTTGATAACATTGTGGGAAAAGGAGAAAATGCTGATAACCAGCATTTTCTCCTTGTGCATGTTTTCTACTCTATTATAGACCATTGATTGATTGATTGATTGTATGATGTTTAACACCGTTGTCAACATTATTTCATTCATATCGCAGCAGCCAGTGCACCTAGCCATGCTTTCCTGAAGTTTCTTTTACCAGTACCCCACACAATATTCTTTCCAGGCTTTTATGTGGACATAGGTTTTTGGAATGGATAAATTTAGTTTTCCGTTCAGCATATATTATGTAACAATTATCTTACCACATGATTCTTATCTGCGACTTTAATCCAGTTTGAAATAATCATTCTATAATCTAATCCTCTTTGGTTTAAACGAAAAGAAAAAAAAAATACATTGTCTGTCTATAGTAAAGGCTGTAACTTTCTCTGACCCTTTTGTTTACATGACATGCTATATTGCATTTTGATTGGCTGATATGACCTGTCAATCAAAATCGGTTGAAAGGTCAATTGGCTGAGCTGGGGATTTGAACCAGCAACCCCATGGTTCAAGTCTTTTATGGTAACTACTGTGCAACCATGACTCAGCAATTCTGAAAGTAAAATATTGCAGAAATGAAAACAAATGAGAAAAATTCCTTACCTGCTCGTCCACTTTCTTGGTAAAAGTTTTCCATAGATTTGCTCAGGGAATGATGTATAACAAATCTTACATCAGGTTTGTCAATGCCCATACCAAAGGCAATTGTTGCTACAACAACCTGAAGTGTAAAAATATCTACAATCTACATTTGACCAGCCATAGTCAACAGGGTGTGATGTTCATTAATCATTCTGAAATGATTTCTAACTTCTAATTCCAAGACTAGCCATCCAATTGGACGAGAGCAGACTGCCTCAGTCACCAAGATTTCTGTCTTTTAATTTAGAATTAACTCTTTACCAGAAAACAACATTAAGACTTGTCAAAACTAAAAGCATTAATTTTGCAGACAACAAATTAAATGTGGATCAAAAGATAGGCTTTTGTTCTTCATACGGTAGAAAACCTTGTAATAAAAGGAGAAAATGCTGATTACATGCATTTTCTGCTTTTCCCACAATTTTTAAAAAGACTTCTGCGTCAAGGTCTTTTAAACTCTGAATTATGTGGTAAAGAATCAAAACAGTGCCTGTAATTAGAACTGTTGATTATGGCCTCAGGAGAGATCCAGTATACAAGTGACCTTTGGAAATGAAAAGCACTTTCACTGGCAAAGTAGGCTTGTCAGCTGAATGTAGCTGCCATAGTTACATTAGTCCATTTGTTTCATTTCACTAGTAGGTCTATTCTGTACGAAAAAATGCAGACCTATAGATCTGACTTCTATAGTAATTGGTAAGGCTCTTTTGAGTCACATACAGTTACAATGAAACATGAACTAAACATCTGACATTTCTAGCTCAATATCCAGCTAGATAACCGAAAGAAACTGATCTCAGCTAAACCAATGAATGTACACTTGGTCCAAATACATGCTACAACCTTTATATATTACATACTTTATCAAATTGTGACTTTTTTTGTCAACCAATAACTTACATGTACAGAGTTTTCTATCCAAGCTCTGTGAACTCTACTTCTCTCTCTGGCATTAAGATCAGCATGGTAACAACCGGCCTTCACCCCTCGTGATTGTAACTCTACAGTCACATCTTCAGCTTCCTTCTTAGAGAATGTGTAAATGATGCCTGTATCATAGAACTGGAAGTAGTCTACTGCATCATATTAACCCTTTACCACACAATCCTGACTTTTAACGACCCTGATGAAAGAAGGCTTCTGCAAACATTGTGGGAAAGAGCATTCTCTCCTTTTCCTAAAATGTTTTCTACCCTTTCAGAGAACTAAAGCTACTTTTGTTTCAATTTTGAATTAGTCATGCGCATTTACTTTCAGTTTGGGAGAGTCAACAATTGGTTGTTTGGTAAAAGGTTAACTCTTTACCACACAACAAAAATTAAGACTGGTCCAAATCAAAAGCATTTGCTAACGACAGAATAAATGTTGCAAAACATAGGGAATTTTTCTTTGAAAGCGCAGAAAACATTGTGGAAAAAGGGGAAAATGCTGGTTACCAGCATTTTCTCCTTTTCCCACAATGTTTTCAAAGTCCTGTTCCTTGGGGGTCATTAAAACTCGGAATTGTGTGGTAAAGGGTTAAAGAAGATTTGAAAAAAAAAAAAAAAAAAAAAAAAAATTAACTCTTTGCCACACGATAAAACTTGATACTTGTCCAGATTTAAAGCTTTTGCAGACAACAAATTAAAGGTGGCTCAAATGACAATATTTGTCTTGGATAGAGTTGAAAACATTGTGGAAAAAGAAGAAAATGCTGGTTACCAGCATTTTCTCCTTTTCCCACAATGTTTTAAAAAGCCTTCTCTTTCAGGGTTGTAAAAAGTTGGGACAGTGTGGTAAAGGATTAAACCTTAAAAACTTTAGAAATCTATAAATACAAAACAATACACAGACATTCTAAGTCGGGAAAAAATACTTGAAATTTAAAACTTGAAACTATAGGGTTCTTTTTGCCAGGATGTTCAATAAAATAGTTGCCTGTGTAGATCCAATATAAGACAGCAAGTTCTGAGAAAAAGTATGTCTGGGCCATTGAAGGTCATCCATTTTGAAGGACTTATGTTCTTTTCATTCAAAGTTATTCTATATGCTTTTTGGGAAACATGACATTGTTTCTTGAGTTATTAGTCATTTTGTCTTATGAAGATATTTTGGCCAATATGCTGCAACCAATTTTAACCGAGAAAAGTAAGTAAGAAAGAAAATGGCATATTCGAAAGCTTTCTTCTTTATAGTTGAGAAAACATAAAATGATACGGTATTGAGTTGACTTTTTACCACACAATCCCAGTTTCAATCACCCTGACAGAGAGAGCTTTTTAAAAACATTATGAGAAAGGAGAACATATTTATAACCAGCATTTTCATTATTCCCACAATGTTTATTCCCCTTTCAAAATCAAATTCAAATTCCCCTCATTTGGTGCACAATTAATTGTGCTCTGCAAATACGTTCAATTTTAACAAGTCCAAAAGTTTTGTTGTCTTGTAAAGGGTAAAGAGTACAAAATAACAACGGTTGACAAACACAGCCACTTCAGGCTGGCATTCCATGCCTATATGAATCATAGTCTGTGAAAAGGGGTCTTGATGCTTCTGAGAAAAGTATCAACCAAGGTCAGCCTCCACAATTTGCGCAGGCTGACCCGGGCTGAAACTTTTTGCTATCGGTCAATTTTCTGTATGTCCAAGGACCAGTGTACCTCATGATTCAGTCAGTTGATTCTATAGATCTATAATTATGTAATGGCTTGCTTGGTATCATAGAGCATGGGGATGCATTAAGCCTCCTTTTGCCAGAGCATAGCTCAATTATGTAAGTTTCAATGTACATCATAGTTACCTGATTGATGGCGGAATCTTGAAGAAATCAACTTCACAATATCGTCCATCACTTCTTTGTGTGCTGAAGGCTTATTTCTGACCTGGAAGATACAGTAAAATGTTTGGGAATTCCCATGATACTTCATTTTGTGAGAGACAGTGATGTAGGGGTAGAGCCCTGCCCTCTCACATAAGAGGCTTTGGGTTCTGATCCTGTAATGAGGGAAGTCAACCTTAGGAACTTACCTACATCAAAGGTAAATGATTTATTTAAACCTTTACCAGACGACAAAATATTAGCCTTGTACAAATTGAAAGCATTTGCAGACGACAATTACAATGTGGCTCAAATGGTGCAATTTTTATTTGATTGGATAGAAAACGTGGGAAAAGGAGAAAATGCTGGTTACCAGCATTTTCTCCTTTTCCCACAATGTTTTCAAAAGGCCTCTTTCCCAGGGGCGTTAAAAGGCGTCATTGAGTGGTAAAGGGTTCAAAAGGCCTCTTTCCCAGGGGCGTTAAAAGGCATCATTGAGTGGTAAAGGGTTAAGTTGTAAAACTTGCTTCACCATTTTGATCAACTATGGGCATATCAGGGTTTTTCCAACTCTTCATCAGATGACAAAATATTAAATTGGTCCAAAACAAAAGCATTAAAAGACAACAAAGGAGTTACTGGTAAAATGCTATAACTTGGGTTTGAAAGATTAGAAAGCAGCGTGGTAGAAGAAGTGAATGCAAGTTACTGGCATTTTCTCCTTCTACAGCAATGTTTTCAGAAGCTGTATTATTTAGGGTAATCAAAACACAGGACTGTTTGGTAAAGGGTTGATACTTAATTAATGGCATGCATCAAAAAGGAATATCACAAAAGTTTTAGATAGGTTTCTAACTGGCATATACAGTAATTGGTTGACTCTTTACCCCACAACAAAAGTTTGGACATTTCCAAATTCAGAGCATTTACAGACGAAAAATTCAGTGTTGCTCAAATGACTGACTTTGTCTCTAAAAGAGTAGAAAACTATGTGGGAAAAGGAGAAAATTCTGGTTACCAGCATTTCCTCCTTTTCACACAATGTTTTCAAAACCTCTCTCAGTCAGGGTCATTAAAAATCTGGATTGTGTGGCAAAGGCTTAACCCTTTACCACACAATTTCGAGTTTTAATGCCTCTTGGAAATGAGACGTTTGAAAACATTGTGGGAAGCGGAGAAAATACTGGTAATCAGCATTTTCTACCCTTTTAAAAACAAATCCGATGGCCTGAGCAACATTTAATTTGTCGTCCGCAAATGCTTTCAATTTGCACCTGTCTAGATTTTTTGTCATTTGGCAAAATTTTAGACTGGACCAAATTGAAAGCATTTGCAGACAACAAATGAAGTGTAGCCTAAATGGTGATTTATGTAGTGGATAAGGTAGAAAACATTGTGGGAAAAAGAGAAAATGCTGGTTACCAGCATTTTCTCCTTTTCCCATAATGTTTTCTAGAGGCTTCTTCTTCAGGGTCGTTAAAAGTCGAGATTGTGTGGTAAAGGGTTAAATAAATCACTTACTTCGTAATAAAGGTTTGGCCTGTTAAAGGATGCCCTGAACAGCTGACAGTCCTGTATGTTAAGTATCTTTTTCACATCATCGAGGACATGTGAAGTAGCTGTTGCTGTCAGGCCAAGTATTGGAACACCTGGAAACTGTCTCTTCATGATACCTAGGAATTTGTAATCTGCAAAGTAAGAATGATTAATTATTTAATGTTTCACACTCTTCTTAATTGAAACTCAGTTATATCACACAGGCCAATACACCTATTCACACATTCCTGGTGTTCGTTTTACCAGTACTACTCAAAACACTATTTCAAAGTCACACAATCTGTTAAAAGCACTGCTGAACAAGAGTAATTGATCCTGACACAGTGACTATCATCAATTTTAACCTATACATGCTGCAGGCCGACATTATGCCCCCCATGGGTTGTGCTGTCATTGGTCATTGGATCAGAAAAAATTCCATTAAACATGACCAAACATAAAGAAAACTGTATGTTCACAAGTTCCTATAGCAAGAGGCCTTCCACTTAAATTTCAAACTGGCTGCAAACTGTAGGAAGAGAAGTAGGAACAAATTGCACCTATTGATAGACATGGTGGATATCAAGCCATGTGGCCAAGCTGGGATACAAACTCACAATGCCTGTATTGCTAGCCCTGTGATTATCCATCAGGTTAGTAGATCCCAGCATGATAGAATCAAAGAACTCTTTTATTTAACTCTTTACCACACAATCCCAAGTTTTTAAGCCCTAAATGAAAAGGACTTCTGAAAACATTGTGGGGAAAAAGGGGAAAATACTAGTAACCAGCATTTTTTTACTAGACAAATTTCATAAAGCTACATTTGTCACCTAAAAATGCTTTCAATGGGGACCAGTCTGAATTCAGAATTGCTCTATAAAGCACAAAAAAAAACAAAAAAAAAACCGGTGTTTGCACATACACCTAGGTCTGTCTGTAGCACATCATTTCTATAAACCTTTACAAATACACACACTGTTCATCCTGAGCAATATCTCCTCTAAGTCTTGCCACCACATTTTCAGGCATCATTATGCACTCCCCTTTAGCTCTTACAGGCTACAGACAGTACTTCTTACCGCAAGTCTGACAGAATTATCTCTCTGAGCACTCTTGTGCATCTATGATAAGAAAATGAACAAATCTTGCAAAACAGCCATATTATTGGAACCTACAAAGTGCCTTTAACAGAGCCAGTTGTTTAACTATCCTAAGCAAAAACACGAGAAATGAAAGCCTTTTTATACTTCTTAGACACTGATCGCTGCATCGCAATAAAATACACCTACACTAATAGAGATGGCTGTGTTTGATTGTACTCTACATACGATGCCATCGATTTTCATTTAAGCGTGATTGTAGTAGGTCTTAATGCACGTTTAACTTAGAGTTCCACTCATAGAAATAAGTAGCATTTCTAACCTTTTCTCCATACAACCACATCTGTACCACATACCTGGTCTAAAATCATGTCCCCATTGTGAACAACAATGCACCTCATCAATGACCAGTCTGGAAAACCTCCCCACCTGATACATCTTCTCCAGTTTAGCCATAAATCTCTTACTCTTCGCTAGTTTCTCTGGGGTTACATACAACAGTTTAAGGCAAGACTTTTTGTCTATCATGGCATCTTGAACCTGCTTCAGGGTCTCCTTGTCTGTTGAGGCATTCAACAAGTTACAGTTGACGTTGTATCCACGTAGAGCCATCACCTGGTCCTCCATTAGGGAAACAAGAGGGGAGACAACCAATGTTACACCTGAAAATATACACCTCCAACATTGAACTCTTTACCAAATGACAAAATTTTAGAATTGTTCAAACTGAAAGCATTTGCAGACGACATATCAAATGTAGCTAAAATGATGGTAATTGTCTGTGAAAATGTAGAAAATCCTGTGGGAAAAGGAGAAAATGCTGGTAACCAGCATTTTCTCCTTTTCCAACAGTGTTTTCCAAGCTGTATTGCCTAGAGTCATTACAACATGAGATAGATTAGTAAAAGGCTAATAATAGCAAGTAACAAGAATCACACATGCAATAATAATGAGAAAAAGGCAACATCTACATTTTAGTTCAAGAAGGTAGAGGTCTTCACCCCTAAAAGGAAAGAATATTAAATGATTAATTGTATGGTGTTTAACACCGTTTTCAACATCATTTCAGTTATATCTCGGCAGCGTACCCATCCATGCTTTCCTTGAGTGTCTATTACCAGTACTTTCCACAGCATTTTTCCAAAGCTACCGGCTGCTTTCCCTCATAACAATCATCAAATCAATGATCAGCAGTGAGAGAAGAATGAATCCTGTCACAATGAATATCATCAATCTTGGCAAGAAATTGGCAGAGCTGGGGATGCGAACGAGCCCTACTTACAAGTCCTGTACACTATCAACTGTGCTACCGGGGCTCAGCAAAGGAAAGAGTAATAACTAGAATAACTATCACTAAAGGTGATAAATACCCCCGCCCCTATATTTCATGTCACAGGGGCAATAACTCTGCAATGTCAATTTAGGGGCAATAACTCCGTAATCATTAGGCCAACACTCATGAAATTTGTGCTTTGCACATCTACTGCTCCTGGTGAATATCATGACAAATATCAAGTGAATAAGACTTAAACAGAAGCAATAGTTCTCTGGACAAGAAGTTTTGAGTAAATTCAGGGGTAATTAATTTGGCAAACATTTGAGAAAAATGCATCTTGAACCGCTACTGGTCCTGGTGAATATTTGTGCAAAGTATCAATTTAATTGGACACAAAACTAAATAAGTGTAAAAAAATGTAGACCATGATCTGACAATATGTCTGAGACACAGCGGCTGGTCTGGATCCACGCTTGTTGCAAATGTCCAAAGGTGCCTTTTCACATAATGTTGGCCAACTATACATATGACAGAAAAGACCTCCTTAAAGTGAATCAGACAGAAACTGTAGGAGGAGTTGTCCGGACAAGCATTTTTAAGTCAAATCAGGGGCAATAACTCAGTAATTCTTGATGGAATTTTTACAAAATGTGTGTCTTGCACATCTACAACTCCAGATGGACACTTCTGCCAAGTATAAAGCGAATCGGACTGAAATTGTAGGAGGAGTTGTCCGGACAAGCATTTTTAAGTCAAATCAGGGGCAATAACTCATTAATTCTTCATAGAATTTTCACGAAAGTTGCGTCTTGCACATCTACAACTCCTAATGAACACTTATGCCAAGTTTAAAGTGAATCAGACAGAAACTGTAGGAGGAGTTGTCCGGACAAGCATTTTTAAGTCAAATCAGGGGCAATAACTCAGTAATTCTTGATGGAATTTTTACAAAATGTGTGTCTTGCACATCTACAGCTCCTAATGAACACTTATGCCAAGTTTAAAGTGAATCAGACAGAAACTGTAGGAGGAGTTGTCCGGACAAGCATTTTTAAGTCAAATCAGGGGCAATAACTCAGTAATTCTTGATGGAATTTTTACAAAATGTGTGTCTTGCACATCTACAGCTCCTAATGAACACTTCTGCCAAGTTTAAAGTGAATCAGACAGAAACTGTAGGAGGAGTTGTCCGGACAAGCATTTTTCAGTCAAATCAGGGGCAATAACTCAGTAATTCTTGATGGAATTTTCACAAAATGTGTGTCTTGCACATCTACAGCTCCTAATGAACACTTATGCCAAGTTTAAAGTGAATCAGACAGAAACTGTAGGAGGAGTTGTCCGGACAAGCATTTTTAAGTCAAATCAGGGGCAATAACTCAGTAATTCTTGATGGAATTTTGACAAAATTTGCGTCTTGCACATCTACAACTCCAAATGGACACTTCTGCCAAGTATAAAGCGAATCGGACTGAAATTGTAGGAGGAGTTGTCCGGACAAGCATTTTTAAGTCAAATCGGGGCAATAACTCATTAATTCTTCATAGAATTTTCACTAAAGTTGCGTCTTGCACATCTACAACTCCTGATGAACACTTATGCCAAGTTTAAAGTGAATCAGACAGAAACTGTAGGAGGAGTTGTCCGGACAAGCATTTTTAAGTCAAATCAGGGGCAATAACTCAGTAATTCTTGATGGAATTTTTACAAAATGTGTGTCTTGCACATCTACAGCTCCTAATGAACACTTCTGCCAAGTTTAAAGTGAACCAGACAGAAACTGTAGGAGGAGTTGTCCGGACAAGCATTTTTAAGTCAAATCAGGGGCAGTAACTCAGTAATTCTTGATGGAATTTTTACAAAATGTGTGTCTTGCACATCTACAGCTCCTAATGAACACTTCTGCCAAGTTTAAAGTGAATCAGACAGAAACTGTAGGAGGAGTTGTCCGGACAAGATTTTGCGGACAGACCGACCGCCCAACCGACCGCATGACCGACCGGCCGCCCGACCGACCGACAGGCTGATTCCAGTATACCCCCCACAAACTTCGTTTGCGGGGGTATAATAACAACATTCTTACCATCATTCAGAAGAGCTGGTAACTGGAAACATAAGCTCTTTCCACCTCCTGTTGGCATGATGAGAATACAGTCCTTGCCAGACATTGTAACGTTCATTGTCTGTAACTGCATCGGTCGCAAATTTGTGATGTGAAATACAGACTGCTGCTTCTCTGAGAGATTCTTTGACCATTTGAAATCTGTGAAAGAAAGCAGACTACAGTCAAATCTGGTCATCCTGCCACCTCTATTCAGCATGAACCTCCGTAAGTGTGCAAGTTTTGGGCCTTCCGATCGCTTTCACACTAGATTGAAACTTTATTCAACAAGCACCTTGTAAACGCGCCCAGCATGCACCAAAATTGTGTCCCATTCCTAAAAATACCCTGTGTTAGCGGCCAAGAGTACAATCAACATATGGTGGCAAAGGGTAAATTTCATGCGAGGGCAATTCTCACAAACAATAATTATTGAATTAACAATCGAGTGTCAAAAGCCGATTGTCATTTGCACGTGTCGCTAATTGACTGGTGTTGTCTATAACTCTACCTGGTTTCCACGAGAATTATTAAATCTATTCGATGGTTGAATATAAGACTTTTCTAAGTGCCTATACAATTTTTTATGCAATTAGAATAGTGTTATGTTCAACTGTCGTATTGTCTTGACTTTTGAAACAAACAGACCGTCACATAATCTACTGGTCTCTGGCTTGCAATTAACATCGTGTATAGAAATGTGGAGCCAGAGTACCGAGAAAAAGTGCATACTTTCGCTTTGATCAACTACTTTTTGCCAATGAAGCATTTGTTTTTTTCGTCTGCAAATGTTTTCAACCAGCAACCAGCATTTTGCTGGTAACCAGCATTTTCTCCTTTTCCCGCCATGTTTTCAAAAGGCTTCATCTTCAGTAAGAACTTGGTATTGTGTGGTAAAGGGTTAACATTTTTAAGTATGTCCATAAAAAAATGTGCCCTATACTAGGTTAAACAACCCTTTTTACATCATAAATAGAATTAAAACAGTACATGTATCTGTATTCATTTTGTAGTGAAAATATTGAGGCAAGTGTAGAAGAAGCCAATTGCCAACTTGTTTCCCTCCACTACAATATTTGCAAACTTGTTGCACTCTTTATTAACCCCTACTCTCGGCTACTCCTATATAAATCTAGGACTTTACCCTTCTCCACGCAATCCTGAGTTTTAACAACCCTGTAGAAGAAGGATTTTGAAAACATCGTTGGAAAAGGAGAAAATGCTGGTGCCTAACGTTTTCTCCTTTTCCCACAATTTTTTTCTGCCCTTTCATTGACAAGTTTTATCATCTGAGCCAAACTTTTCATTTGTTGGCTCCAACTACTTTGAATTTGGATGAGTTCAAAATTTTGTTGTCTAATAAAGAGTTAATTTTCTCTTCCATTTGCCAGTGACAACCAAAGTACAATACTCTTTGCTGATGATATGACCATGAATCAAGATAAGACTGCACAGAATGTGCAGTAAGATCTTGGATCTACACCATCTGCGACATGGTACTACTAATGCATCTTCAATGGCAGTAGAAATCAAATTTCTGGCCTTGGAAAAAAAAAAAATTAAATTACTTGAATTGGAAGTCAAAGAATTAACTCTCTACCACACAATCCCTGCCTTTATTGACCCTGAGTAAGAAGCCTTTTGAAAACATTGTGGGAAAAGGAGAAAATGCTGGTAACCAGCATTTTCTCCTTTTCCCACAATGTTTTCTACCCTTCCCAAAACATATTTCAATGTTTTAGTCACATTTATTTTTTGTCTGCAAATGCTTTCAATTTGGACCAGTCTAAAATTTTGTCGTGTGGTAAAGAGTTAACAGGATATCAAAAATAAATTCAGACACTTTGAACTAAGCCAGAAAAACATACCGATGGTTTCCAAACTTTTTGCATGGTAAAAACACTAATATTTAATTTTTTTCTTTTTTTAAACCGAATAACAGAATTTGAGGGTGGTCCAAATTGGGGACATTTTCAGATTGAAGGGCATAAAAGATTGTCAGAAAAGGAAAAATGCACGTCGTTTCCAACACTTTCTCCTTTCCATGCAATGTTGCAACAGCCCTTTTCGTCATGGTCATTAAAACTTGAGATTCTCTGTTAACTCTTTACCAGATGACAAAATTTTAGATTTTACTGATTTCCAGAATTTGCTCCTTTTCCTATAGTGTTTTCAAAAGCCCATTTCCTCAGTGTCTTGAAACTCAGGATTGTTTGATAATAGGTTAAAGGTTTTTGATAGAGGAAAAAAAAAATGTTCATGGTACAAAATGACTACCTCTCCTATCCCACTGTGTATTATTATTACAAACGTTTGATACAGACTGTTTGATTAGTCTCTCCAGCTCATCTTTCTTATCCAACAGCTCACTTTGTCGTCGCAACAGCTGGTCCAGCTCTCCTTCAATGTCTGCTAGCTCTTGCTTAACAGTAACCAGTTCAGCTTTGTACCCTGAAAGCATGTTTTATTTACCAATTACTATACAATGGAAACTCTTGAATCAAACTCTGCATGATTGAAAAGCATGGCGGCGCTTCTGTTTGCAATCCAACATGATAGTGCTCTGAATAAATTCTGCGTGAATTTGGCCATTAATGGCATTATTAACCCTTTCACAAAGGACAAATTCTAGAGTTTTCCAAATCGAAAGCATCTACACATAACAAATTTGAAAAAGACACAAATGAACTTAAGTTCTTTGAGAGGTTATAAAACATTGCATGAAAAGGAGAAAATGTTGGTTGTCACCATTTTCTCCTTTTCCCACAATGCTTTTAAAAAGGCCTCTTCCTCACAAGAAAACAAGGGATTATTTGGTAAAGAGTTAAGCAAGACAGTGGCTGAATATTTACAAATAAAACTGGTCCTACATGTAACTGTAGATATTTTATGTAAAAGTACAAGCTTACAGACAATCAGATTTGCCACATAGAACTAAATTGAAACTACTTAACCCTTTACCAGACGACAAAATTTTAGCCTTGTCCAAATTGAAAGCATTTGCAGACAACAATTTTAATGTGGCTCAAATGGTGGAAGTTTTATTTGACAGTGCAGAAAACAATGTGGGAAAAAAAGAAAATGCTGGTTGCCAGCATTTTCTCCTTTTCCCACAATATTTTCAAAAGGCCTCTTTCCCAGGGTCGTTAAAAGGCGGCACTGTGCGGTAAAGGGTTAAGTCTTAAATGTAAAAGAAAATTTAGATCTGACTTGTCTGATAGATAAATGCAGAAGGGTAAATAGGCATGAATAATTATGTCTCAATATTTTGAGAAGTACACACTATAGCTTCCGACTAGGAGAATGGGTCCATACCCTGACAGTAATTGAGGATTAAGAAAACAAAATGTTGTTATATATTTGTTTTGATTACTCCTGCTTACACATTAAACAGCATGCTTTCAGGATTTTACAGAAAAAAAATTATCTAAACATTATACCCAGGAAAATCTGTTCGGATGTGAAATATCAAAGCTCATTGCGTCCCTGAGAAAAATGCTAAGTCAATTTAACTATGTGAGTAATGAGAACAGTGAGAAATACGTACACTTTATTTGTAACAGCACAAATTGACCAACAGAATTCCAAACTGTCTACAAATATATTTCGATCTGTATGTGTACTGTAATATAACCAAGACTATTTTGTTGTACATAATTCTATTTCAATCAATGATGTTGCAAATTCTGAGTAGTTTACCCTAATCAAAATATTTAGATGTATACATGCTTATTTACCTTTAAACATTTATCTATCGGACATTTCACATTTTATTTTTCTTATTGCATGCAACATCTAAACAGGTCCCATTCAGTTCTATGTAGCCAGTCAGATCTCTCTAAAACCAGTATTATTACTATTTTACAGAACTTTATTTACCTTTAGGCAGAACTTCATTTGAAAATATTTAGCCTCTGTCTTCCTAAATAAAGGGCAGATTTATTCAGAATTCTATCAAATCACTTGCATGTCGGATAATGCCAACAGAGTCGCTGCCATGTTTTTCAGTCATGCAGACGGTTGAATAACAAACCAGAACTGACTGTTTCAATAATCAAACAAGACCGAGGCTAACAAAATTTCATTTTAAAAACAGACACAATATGATTCTGCAAGTTGCATTACCCAATTTATGCTGGTTCATTCTGAACAATCGTATCTCTTTTGCAGCAATTCATAACAAAACTAAGTGGTGTTGAATCGAAATGGATTTAGCTCATAAATAGGCAAGTTTTGGACAATTACCCTCTGTCAATCCAGAAATTATTCTTTGATCTTACTTCTTTGTATATTATATTTAACAAGTTCATTTAAAAGTATCTGAATTTGCTATTCAAACAGCAACAAAATCTGATGTCGGCGTGTCCTAAAGGAAACTATGAAGACACTGATAAGACCTATCTTCAGTTCAGTCTGAAGGGTTGCCCCGATGTTATTTTGCGATTGGGTCTCAACACCCCTTCATATCAGTCATTCTTTTACGGTTTCTGAAAATTATAAAATCTTACCGGTCATCTTTCCTTCAGCATAATGCTTCTTAAATCTGCTTGTCAGCTAGAAAAATGGACATGAATCAATAAATAAATGATTTACCTTCACATTGACACCAAGTGTAGTGCACGGTTGTCATCAATCATTTTGTAATTTACCTTTTATTTGACATAAATACATATGGTCAATTTGTAAACAAACACTCATTATAAGTTCAGTTAATGCGCATGCGCGGTAATTTTTATTTGAAATAATGATATCGTGTGATCGGCAATTTAAGTGATAATTATGACTACTTGTAAATTAAATACATCCAGAATGTTTCAGTTTTCCTTTCAATGCCCAAGGTGATGAAACAGAAACTGATAAAGTGCGAGAAAAAAAAAGCCGTACCAGAAATGACTTCTGGAACAAGGGTAGTAAATGTAAAGCTTAGTTTCAATTTCCTTGGAAGTAGGTCAATGGATATTTACACTTCAAAAACATGGAATTACGAGGAGGTTACCGTTACATTTTTAATAATTTTGGCATTTTTGTAAAGATTAATCATTTGTCTAACAATCCGTGCCCAAATTATTGGCAGGCAACAATAATTTTGCCACCTAGTGTCGTTAGAAGCGATGCCGGTATGATCAACTTTCAATCCAGAATAGAACAATGAATGGCTGATATGAGGGTGAGCGAAGAAACAGTCACAAAAATAATTTCGGAGCGAACCTTCAGACTGAAGGTATGATAAGACCCTACATAACAAGATGAATGTCAAAATGAAAAATAGGTTACGTAAGGGTTTATAAGTAGGACTTGGTTTACCCATAATACAGTGATACAGGAAGGGGTTTCAGGAGGGTGAAACAAATAACCGAGAGTACGTCAAATTACCGCGTCTTTTACCTGTGGCGGCACCCACGAAAAGCACGAGGATGAATCTCAGGGCGCTTCACGAAAGCACAGTTTAGTTGTCTTTATTCACTTACCGTCCATGTTAAACTGTTGAACGAAGCTGAAAAGACATGATAAACTGTTAAACGAAGCTGGAAAGACGTCAGCAATACTTGGACAAGCTCAAAAAGTCTGAAAATTTTGAAGCAAATCAATTTCAGGTCTTACGAATGGAGGCTGACATCTTTAAAATACCCGTATGTAAACACAATATTGGTTACCGACCTGCTCAGCTCCGAAAGAGAGAACCAGCATCGAAATCAAGCGTCTTCTACCTTTTTTTTTTTATCAAGATTTGAAAGATTTAGGTTTTATATTCATTTCTTCAGATCAAAATCTGATGAAAGGATATGTTATAAAAAAATCTTTAGTATGATTAAAACATTACCAAATACTAACAAAATTTTAGACACGTCCAAATTTAAAGTATTTGCAGACGACAAAATGGGACTCAAAACTAGAAATTTGTTTTTCGAAGGGTAGAAGATATTGTGGGAAAAGAAGAAAATGTTGGTTACCGGCATTTTCTTCATTTCCAACAATGTTTTCAAAAGTCCTCTTTTTAGGGCAGTAAAACTCGAGACTGTTTTTTTAATGGGTTCATTAATCATAAAGAATAGATCTAGTGTGTTTGTTTATGCAACGTGTTCTGTAATATCATGTCATAAAACATTTGAGCCATGCTCTATGAAAAGGGGGCTTAATGCATCTGCTAAACGTATCGACCCAGGTCTGCCTACACAGTCCGCGCAGGCTGACCTGGGCCGAAACTTTTCGCTAGTGGACAATTTTCTACATGCTCAAGGACCATTCTACATCATGACTAAGCCGGTTGTTAAAAAAATGGCTATTATGGATCCATTAAGTATATTTAAAAACTTTTTGAACACCCCTTGTACACCCCTTTAAATACCACCTTGCCATATTTTGGACTTGTCAAAACCCGAAAGGCTTGAAGATGGCATTCCAAAGAAACGAATGCCAATGTTTGAATCATATTTGATTTGTCGTCTCATGTGGGGCAAAGAGTTCCACCAAGAGCATGATAGAAAAACCATGACACCATTAAGAATGTGCCATATGGTATGTTATTTTACTGTCTTTCCCTTCATATTGTACCCTGTAAGTCACGGGTTGGCTGCTGTCTCGCGACAAGTTATAAGTACAGTTTGTCACACAGCACTTTTTCCAGTCGTTTGGGGTGCTAATTTGTAATTCAAAACAGAATGTCAATTGGGCTTAATAATTGTACGATATTTTTACCAAAATCAATGTTTGAGAATAGCATTTCATTATTTTATTTTTTTTATTTTTCTTTTAGTGTAAACATATTTTATTGATATATTTAGGCCTATAACATGCATATTCATACTTTACAACATCTAACTACATTAAAAGGATCGGAACCAAACAAAAGGAACCAAATTTTTCCCTGTTTTCACAGTAGGGCCAACGAAACATTAAATCGGTCTAAATGACCACCACCACATAAATGATCGTTACGCGCCCACGAAAACATATAATTGACTTACGACACTTTCGGAAGCAACCTAAACCTGTTGCAAAATCAAACAAAGGGAACCAAATCAATTTTTTTTCTTTTCTCTTACTAGGGCCATTGAAACATTAAATCGGTCTTAATAACCACCCCCACATACATGACCGTTACACTCCCCGAAAACATAATTGGCTTACAACACTTTCAGAAGCAACCTGTACCTGTTGCAAGAGTCAAACAAAGGGAACCAAATTTGTCCCTTTTCTCTTACTAGGGCCACTGAAACATTAAATCGGTCTCAATAACTACCCCACATTTGTGAACCTTGCATGCTCATGAAAACATAAACTCAACTTACAACACTTTTGGAAGCAACGGGTACCTGTAGTGTAAGTCAAACAAAGGGAGCCATATTTTTCCCTTTTTTCTTATTATGGTACTGAAACATTAAATCAGTTTCGATGACTACCCCAACATATGTCACCGTTCCGCGTCTGCGAAAAACATAGAAACGACATATGACTCTTTCTGAAGCAACCAGTTTCTGTTGCATTTGTAAGAAAAAGAAAACGGACTTTTACCCTACCCTTTTTTGTCAATACAAAGACAAGAACTGTAACTTGGTTTTGACAGCTAATGTAGTAGTTTTACTTGCTAAGCAAAAACAGCCATAATTATGCGGCACTTGCGTGCAGCCAAAGACATCAAAGATAGAACATGATACCAAAATCTTTCCCATGAAAATATCTTATGCATCTTTGAAGTATTTTGAAATTTGCCTATGACATAGAATTAGATATGAGACTAACTGATAAAATCAAAGTACTGAAAGTGCTGACAGACTAGCGAATTTGATTGATTGATTGTTTTTGTATGGTGTTTAACCCTATTTACAACACGAAAAATTTTACATTGATCCAAATTAAAAGCTGTTGCTGACCATAAATTAGATGTAGCTGAACTGATGAAACCTGATTCCAAAGGGGCTGACAACAATGTGGGAAAAGGAGAAAATGATGGTTACCAGCATTTTCTCCTTTTCCCACACCCCAGTGTCGCTAAAAATTGGGATTGTTTGGTAAAGGGTTAATATTCAAGATGTAGAATAACAGTTTAGCATAACAGTTTAACTGTACACAATGATCTAAATAATGAATGACTGAAGGAATGACAAGGGTTCCCTGTCCAGTGAGGGTTAATATAGCTAGCATTTGCTACAAGTTACCTAGGTGTGTCTATTAATAGATTCATTCATAATGTTACAGTTGTGTAGGAATAAGTGATTCTCTGCTTTGCATAGGTCACTCAATTTACATATAAGCAAAGATCTTTTACCTTATAAATGACATCTTGTGCAGTTTATTACTTTGTAAAAAGACATGTTCAAATTGGAGCGGTAGAGATTTAGTGTTTTTTTGTAAAAATTGTCACATAGAACAGAACTAAGATTTCTAACAGAAAGAAGTTATTTTCTGTGAGGCAGTATTTGGCAACTGTGGGGTTTTTTGTTTACATTGAATCAAGGTCAGTCATGATGCCTATAGACTAGCTTCGCTAGTCAAATATGAAAATAAATTAGAAGAAAAAATAAATGGCACAGCTGGGGATCGAACCTCTAGCCACCAGGATCAAAAATTCCACTTGGCGCAGTGGTCATACCCACTGTTCTATGGGGGACAATTGGGAGCTACAATAGATATATTAACCTATAATCATATCTCCACTCCCCTCCCTTCCCATAATTCCATGAAGAAAAAAAAAAGGCTGCAAAACCATCGGTGCAAACAATGTGGAAAATACAGTTTTAAAGTGATTAAATGTCTTCTTTAAAGGCTGATACTTAATCCTTAGCAAACTGACATGCACTCTCCATCCACACATGCCATAAGTTACCATACTGGGTGGGAATTTGAAAAAACAGGGTGACAGAAGCACTTGTTCGAGTATTTTCTAGCATGCTACCAGGTTGACAACCCTTGATTGGATTTGTCATTCTCGTTCATCCATCTTCTATACTGCACATTGATACTTTGAATATGCTAAGATGATCAATGGACAGGGTAAAGGCCCTAGAAAATATTGTCACAAGTGAATAAACCAGAAAGACAACTCTTTAAGTATCAACTGGTCCTTGTTGCGTGAGTCAAACCAAGGGAAGTAATTTTTGTATTTGCAAGAGTCAAACAAATTTTTCTCTTTTCTCTTACTAGGGCACTGAAACATTAAATCGGTCTCAATGACTACCCCACATTTGTGAACCTTGCATGCTCGTGAAAACATAAACTCAACTTACAACACTTTTGGAAGCAACCGGTACCTGTAGTGTAAGTCAAACAAAGGGAGCCATATTTTTCCCTTTTTACTTACGTGGGATAATGAAACATTAAATCAGTTTAAATGACTACCCCAACATATGTCACCATTCCGCGTCCGTGAAAAACATGGAATCAACATACAACTCTTTCTGAATCAACCAGTTTCTGTTGCATTAGAAAGAAAAAGAAAATTGACTTGTACCCTACTGTTTTTTATCAATACAAAGAAGAGAACTGTAACTTGGCTTTGACAACTAGTCAACTACCAATTCATATGTAGTAGTTTTACTTGCTGAGCAAAAACAGCCATAATTATGTGGCACTTGCACACAGCCAAAGACATCAAAGATAGAACATGATACAAGAAATCTTTTCCATGAAAATATCTCATACATCTTGGAAGTATTTTGAAATTTGCCAATGACATAGAATTAGATATAAGAATAACTTATAAAAAAGAAATAAAAATAAATTATAAGAAAAAATAAATGGCACAGCTAGGTATCAAACCACTGGCCACCAGGACCAAAAATTGCACTTGGCACAGCTGTGCTATGGATGCAACTGAAAGCTACAATAGCTAAATTAACCTATAATCATATCCCCCTCCCCTCCCATAATTCCTGGAAGAAAAAAAACAAAATGGCGTCCAAACCATCAATGTAAACAATGTGGGAAATACGGTTTTAAAGTGATTACCGTAAAAATCTTCTTTTAAGGCTGATATGTAATCCTTAGCAAACTGACATGCATTCTCCATCCACACATGCCAGAATTTACCGACATTGGGTGAGGATTTGAGAAAACAGGGTGACAGAAGCGCTTGTTCAGGTGTTTTCGAGCATGCTACCAGGTTGACAACCCTTGATTTGTCTTTCTAGTCCAGGCCAGCTTCCATACTGCACATTGATATTCTGAATATGCTAAGATTATCAATGGACAGGGTAAAAGCCCCAGAAAATATTGTCACAAGTGAATAAACCAGGCAGACAACTCTTTAAGAATCAACTGGTCCTTGTTGCATGAGTCAAACCAAGGGAACTAACTTTTGTATTTTTTCTCCTCATGTGTAGAGAAGAAACATAGTTACGAAGACTACCAACTGATACGTGCCAGTTACGCACCCACGAAAACATGAAATATCGACTTACGACACTTTCGGAAGCAACTGATACCTATTGCATAAGTCAAACAAAGGGAACCAAACTTTTCCCTGTTCTCTTACTAGGGCTACCAAAACATTAAGTCGCTTTCGATAGCTACCACCTCCCCCCCGCCCCACATACATGACCATTACGCGCCTGCAAAAACATAAAATCAACTTATGACACTTTTGAAAGCAAACGGTACATGTTGTATAGGTCAAACAAAAGGAACCAAATTTTTCCCTTTTCTCTTACTTGGGCCACCTTTTTTACTACACATGACCCAATTTTGAACTTGTCCGAGATATTATAAAGACAAACATTCTGACCAAGTTTCATGAGTATATGATGAAAATGTAGCCTCTGGAGTGCACACAAGGTAATTGTTGACACCTGGACGACGGACGAAGAACGACAGATGCCAGACACAGCACAATCACAAAAGCTCACCTTGAGCACTCCATGCTCAGGTGAGCTAAATATAAAAAGAAAAATATTTACCTTGTCTGCAGACATGATTGAATGGTCAAGGGAGTTAACTCGGGTTAAAAGAAGTTTCACCTTCAAATAAGTTTGCAGTCGGAGGTTTCGACACTATGTGGTTTTGCCATCAGTAGACACACTGAAAGATTCAAAAATCTGTTTTCATGCCATAGAATTGATTCAATTAACTCTTTACCACACAATGCCGCCTTTTGACGCCCCTGGGAAAGAAACCTTTTGAAAACATTGTGGGAAAAGGAGAAAATGCTTTATAACTTTCTACCATTTAACCCTTTCCCAAACAAGCCCTGGTTTTCACGTGTCTGCAGTACAAGTCTTTTCTTGTAACCAGCATTTTCTCCTTTTTCCACAATGTTTTCTACCCTATCAAAGACAAATTGCACCATTTGAGCCACAAAGAAATTGTCATCTGCAAATGCTTTCAATTTGGACGAGGCTAAAATTTTGTCCTCTGGTAAAGGGTTAAACAAATTGTTGTTGAAAATGTCAAATTACCTGGTTATACTGTATTTTCAAGTTCTATCCTACTAGAAAATCTCGACACAAAGCTGAAGAGGATTTTAATGTCCCTGTCCATTTTAGACTATAGATCTATAACAACTTTTGTTTGCATGGCATAGTCTTAGAAACAATCCTTATATTTGCTCATTGAATTAAATTTTGCATGAGTTGTGAATTGAATCTGCAGTTCCTGTATTGCAAGTCTTGTATGGTTGCTGAGAGAACAAAATGCTCAGTGTTTAACCCTTTCCCAAACGACAAATTTTGGACTGGTCCAAATTGAAAGAGTTTGCAGACGACAATTTTAAATTTGATGAAAATGGCAGAAAGTTCTCAAAAAGGGTAGAAAACACTGTGGGAAAAGGAGAAATTGCTTGTTACGAGCAATTTCTCCTTTTCCCACTGTGTTTTCAAAAGACTTGTACTGCAGACACGTGAAAACCAGGGCTTGTTTGGGAAAGGGTTAAATGGTAGAAAGTTATAAAGGCATGTTATACCATGACATCTTGATAGGCTTTAGGCAAATTTATACTAGTTCTACTGAAATGAAAAATATAGGGTTGTGTAGGTCTTAGATCAGATAGATTTTTCTTTTTGACTTGACTCTTTACCAAGCGACAAAATTTTAGGCTTGACCAAATTGAAAGCATTTCCAGACTACAAAATAAATGTGACTCAAAAATTGAAATTTATTTTGGGAATGGTAGAAAACATTGTGGGAAAAGGGGAAAAGGCTGGTTACCAGCATTTTCTCCTTTTCCCACAATATTTTCAAAAGGCCTTTTTCTTTGGGTCGTTAAAAGTCAGGATTGTGTGGTAAAGGGTTAACAGCGTGAGCCTATACATATGGGAATAAAAAACAAACTTATGCACCAGAATCAACACATAACACCCTACTCATCACAGTAAGAAAGTGTGAACACTTATTTCTTAAGCAGACAACAAAAAATTAAGACTTGACCATATTGAAATCTTCTGCAGATGACAAAGTAAATATCGCTCTTGGAAGTTTGTCCTTGGAAGGGTAAAAAACATTGAATATAGGAGAAAATGCAGACCTGTAAGATGTATTTTCCACTTTTCCCACGATGTTATTACAGGCATTCTTCTAAAGGATCAATAAAACTAGAGACTGTTTGGTAAAGGGTTAAGTGGATAATTTTAAATAGAGATAGTACAGAAACTTTGAAATAAAAATCGTAAACATTCAACACCACCTCTTTTTGCTTAATCTTACAAGAAAAATAACTCTGACTTTACTGGCACTCTTAATCGAGTTGCCTCCCTTAGACTACAAAAATCCGTGTGAGTAACGTCATGTTATAGTGTCAACGTGACCCTGTGTAGGCATTGCCATGTCGTATAAACAAGATTTTGAGCTTCTTTCATATCTTTGAATAGCTAACTAATTTTAAATGTACATGTCTGATATAAAATGAGCCATGCTCTTGCCAAAGCGGGCTTAATGCATCTCCGTGATGCATGATACCAAGCAGAACATCACATGATCATGGCTCCATAAAGTATATTTTGTCTAAAAACCGACAGAATTATGACGTAGACAGGTCCTTTGACATGCAGAAAATTGACAAAACAGAAAAAGTTTCGGTTCAGGTCAACCTGCGCGGACTGCGCAGGCTGACCTGAGCCGATACCTTTTGCAAATGCATCAAGCATCCTTTTCACAGAGCATGGCTCTAAGATATATATGTGTGTCCATTGGAATGTGCTTTTTATTGTAAAACTTAAGCTTCGAGATCGTATCTACATCAAACTTGGATCTGTGCTACATTCAGTCTGAAGGATAGCTCCGATGTTATTTTGTAGATCAGTGCAAGCTGTAATGACAGTTCTTTGATGATTTCAATCTCACCTTTGACCTTTTCACGTGCATTGTCTTCCTCTAGATTTTACGTGTGGCATACTTCAACCAATCAAAACGGTCAAACTTAAAGCGGGAAAGCGAGCTGTGGGAAACAGGGGAAGCCGTGTTGACTTGGAGGGAAAAAAGAGGTAAGTCTGTATTTCTTGTAGTATTTGAATTCTTTGTGAGATTGTATTCCCGAAGGATCTACAGAAGCATGGTAATTGTTCATTATCTTTGACTATTTTGCTGGCTTCCTCGAAAAGTCGGGCTGCTTCGTGTTGACGAGTACAATTTGGTCTTTTTCGTACCGAGCTTGTTCGTCCGGAGTTGATCGTCCCAACCGTTTTTTTTTTTGCGCACTGTATCAATGAAATTTACAGTGATGGGGCCAGCCTACCAATTGTTTATCAGACTTCACATATATTGAACATGTTAAAGGGGCTATTGAATATTTTGAGTCTCATATTAACTTCAAAAATGTTTTGCCACTAAATTAACCCTGAACTTCAAATTTTTTACCTATTCAAATTGAATTATTTGCAGACAACACAAAGAATGTGTCTCAGATATTTGGATTTATCTTTGGAAGGGAAGAAAACATTGTTGGTAGAATAGAAAATGTCGATTACCAGCATTTTATCCTTCTCCCACTATGTTATTTTATGGCCTTCTTCCTCATGGTTGTTGCTAAAGGGTTAAGATGAGCAATAGTTTGCAAACCATTGATTGATTGGAGAGAGAAGTGTAAATAATAACATTTTTATTTGTGTTGGGTTAATTCTTCACACAGCTCCCAAGTTTAAGCAACTCTTGACTAGGGATCTTAAATGACAGGCTTTTCAAAATATTGTGAGAAAAGGAGAAAATGCTGGTTACCAGCATTTTCTCCAATTCAAGCAAACACAGCCGTTTTTCTCATTGCCTTTTATGTTGACTACTTTATGATCTTCAAAAAAAGCTTGCAAAGACCTCTTTTTTTAAAAATAAAACCTTTCTTTTGAGCAAAGTTATGATGGTTTGAATCAGTCATATTTGTGTGATTTTTTAAAAGCTTTTTCCCTGCATAAGGTAACATGCATATGGAACTCTTTTCAGACCTTTTTCAGTAAATCAATCAAAATTGTTATATCTTTTAAGATACTTATACAAGTTTTCAAAACACACACACACACACACACACACACACACACACACACACACACACACACACACACACTGGAGCCCTGATATAACACTGTAGTCAGGAGCCATGACTGACAACAGCGTAATATCTGGGGTTAAAAGCTTTAACGCTGTCCCCCCCCCCCCCAACCCCCCCCACACACAAACATACTACCCGCGACCTATTTGCCGACCAATGCCAAAACAACCATTCACTAATTACTGTTATTTGACAACGTATTCGGAGTAAAATGAATTATCAATTTTCCGATTCTCTTGGAAAATAAAATTTTGAACAATACAGGGTAGCCCTAATAACAGGTTTTAACTTGTTTGGGGAGATTAGGCCTGATTTACACGATGAATTTCAAAATAAAGATAACGTACCTCGGGGCCTCGCCTATAAATAGGACTGTGGGTGAGAATTTTTATAATGTTGGATCTAGTTTAGATGGGCTTTTGCACTTTATGTAAACGTATCTTAGATATTTTCTTACCCTTTTTATATATCTCACAGGAGTACCAGTTCGGTCATAGTTCAGTGGTTGGATGGTATAGGTCCAAGATCAGACTGCTTGTTCTTTGTAGTCTGATGCTTGTCTACATCACTGGCAAAAGCATTAAAAATCGCCATCTTACCATTGGCAGAGAACGAGTATATACCACCAAAAACATATAACTAGCCGTCTGCCAAGTTTTCAGACCAGTCCACGAATGTTTGTAGTAAAATTTGCATCAGGGGTATGACGTAACGTGCCAATCAGTCAAAGCGAGTGTTGTAATGCAGGTGTCAGGGTTCCCATTCACGCACATATGTGAGTGATTCACGCTCTGAATTGAATAATCACGCACAAAAAAAATATGAAGTGAAACGTGCATGCACGCACAGATTTCAGGGCTCCCGTTGTCGATCACCAATGGCGCCAGTTGGGACAAGTTAACAAGTGTGAATGTCATTGTTTATCACCACTAATCAAACTTGGTATCAATCCGCTTTTCTAGTGTAAAATCAAAGGTTTTGAAGTTACATGCTATTCTTATTGACAAATCTATGTCAAATCATGCGGAAATACTACTCCAAAACTTAACAGGCATGAAAAAAAGATCACTGCAAGAAACACGAAAACCCATGACACAACAAAAATTGGTTTGACATCGTCTGATCATAGGCATTTCAAACTGTCTGTTCAGTTTTATCAAGTTTGTTGTGTATACAACTTTTGCCCGAAGAAATTTACACCCGGTTACAAGCTGACCTCCAATCAAAACAAAATGATTACGCTATAAGCCAATATCACGTCTGCTTTACGTAAGCTGATACAGCTTTTTTGCATACACTAATGATTACTTCTAAAGCACCTTAGTCGTGTCACATGTATTGTGTAGTCAGCAGAAAAATAAGTCACCCGGCAATTTTCTGAAAAATTTTTTGTGGCTGCGATAAAAAAGAAAGCATACGCTAATTTGATGCATCAGTAATATGGATTAATTACCGATAAATAAAGAAGAGAAACAACAAGGTTTAGTGTTCAACAATGCTTTATTTTTCGTAATCATGGGGAAAACAGGGCTTCAACCATTTTCCCTCAAAGAAACGACTTTCCACGCTTCTGCAGAAGGTGCATTTTGGAAACGTTGTGAAAAAAGGCGAAACTTGCTTGTATAACACCAAAATGCCGGAAAAGATTTTACCCTGAAGCATCTTTCGGAACTTTGTTGCTTTTGCAGCTTCTGCAGGTCAAGATCAGAGTGGATTATGTTTTGTTAGTCTCAATAAGGAGACGTTTGCTGTGCTTCTTTTCAAAATTTGGACATTTACTGTGCACCGGAGGCGACTGGTCAAAAATTAAAATCGCCCTCGGGGACAGTTATCTGCACTATATGTTTTGTCTGATCTCTGACCTAAATTAACTCTCATCGCTTTGACGAGGCATTTCTAACAAAAAAAAAAAAAAACTCAACATTGCAATTATATTAGCGGAATTTCATGACGGAAACTTACCGTAGAGTTACTCGGTGTTCGAAGGATTCATGTTCATGACGGTGTTATGTACGATGTAGATGTGCATTCATTATGTAGCCGATCATCCTAACGAAATATTTTCTAAAAATTAACTGTCTGATGTTTTGGAAAGTATGAAAGTATATCTTTCAGTTTGTCCCAATATTTATGAAAACTAATTTTTCAAACTGTCAGGATTTAGGACTAGTTTTTGACAAAGTTTAACATGTCCAAAACATTCAGGGTGTCCGAATATATTGGTGAATTACGGTACATTCAATAGCCCTGTTGGCATTTTACATATAAAAGTATATTGATATAAAGTCTGTGTAATGTAAGATTAAGTAGACAGTTAACAGGCTTAAAACCTTTTGTAATCAACTACGCATGTATTTGCCAACAAGGCAATTATGTAAAGCCACAGCTGATAAAGGTAATCATCAAGGTAAAAGGTGTGAAAAACTGTCACATTATGTGCACGGTATCCATTTTAGATCAGTAATTGGTCAATAGGCAGGGTCTGTTTTTACATAGAACATTCTTATCAGCGTAACGGTGGATTCAGATCAGACTGGGAAAATGGTCAACCCTCCCAAATTTTGGGAGCCATAGGACACCTGCGTTATAATAGGGTCAGCATATTAGCGAAGTTCGTTCTCATGAGGTGCCTCTGTGTGTGTGTGTGTGTGTGTGTGTGTGTGTGTGTGTGTGTGTATTTTGTGTGTGTGTGTGTGTGTGTGTGTGTGGTAAAAGGTTATCTTCCTACCACATAGGTTGTTTTTAGCAGCGTGTTCCACTGAATTTTTCAAATAAGGGTTTTTGTACCCCTTGGGTTTCAAAATTGGGGGTACAGAAAATGAAATGGGGGTACAATAATTTTCAACATTTAGATCTATTTTTCGATAAATGTGTCACTTTCATAAATCTATCAGGGCTTCCCCTGAAAGTTAAATTTAAAACAAGAAAATGCTTGTTATAACTTCCTTACTCACGGGACCAGTTTCAGAGGGACAACTTACAGCCTGACGGCCAGTAGAATTTTCTATTTCACTGACAATTTCAGACACTAATTACCTTTCACTTACTGTTTTATAGAGATATTTATGTAAATCTACTGTTCAAAGTCATTGATAAAGCTGAATAGACAGTTTGAAATGCCAATGATCGGACGATGTAAAACCAATTTTTGTTGTGTCATGGGTTTTCGCGTTTCTTGCAGTGATCTTTTTTTCATGCCTGTTAAGGTTTGGAGTAGTATTTCCGCATGATTTGACATAGATTTGTCAATAAGAATAGCATATAACTTCAAAACCTTTAGTTTTACACTAGAAAAGCAGATTGATACCAAGTTTGATTAGCGGTGATAAACAGTGAATTTCACACTTGATAACTTGTCCCAACTGGCGCCACTGGTGATCGACAATGGGAGCCCTGAAACCTGTGCGTGCATGCATGTTTCACTTCATATTTTTGTGCGTGATTATTCAATTCAGTGCGTGAATCACGCACATATGTATGTGAATGGGAACCCTGAGTTAGGATTCATGGATAAACAGTTAACTTGAAGTACAGATTTTTTGTGGGAGTGTTTTTGGCCAAGACACTTCATGGCCCAGCCTTGTACTTGTGACATGCATGACTGACTGAGCTGTCAATATGATATGACTGATATGATGCTGAAAGCAGGCTAGAACCTCTTTCAGTGGTTTTGAAAAAACAAGAATCTTTGATGCAGCATAATGTGCTTAATTGTTCACCAAACAGTCCCAACTTTTAACAACCCTGAGAAAAAAAAAGCTTTTTAAAAGATTGTAGGAAAAAAGGGAAAATGCTAATGACACAGCATTTTCTCCATTTCCCACATTGTTTCCCAGAACAAATTTCAATTCATGAGTCACATTTATTTGTCGTCTGCAAATGCTGCTAACCAGCATTTTTCTCCTTTTCCCTCAATGTTTTCTACCCTTCCCAAAACATTTCAATTTATGTGTCACATTTTTTTGTCATCTTCAAAATTAATGCTGGTAACCAGCATTTTTCTCCTTTTTTCACAATGTTTTCTACCCTTCCCAAGACGAAAAGTTAATTTTTGAGTCACTTTTAGTGTGTCGTCTGCAAAAAGCTTTCAATTTGGACAAGCATAGAATAGAATTTTGTCGTTTGGTAAAGAGTTAACAAAGGTGCAGTCATCTTTTCAAATTAATCTGTTACCATAATTCCTTTTTTCCGATACTTTCAGGGAGCGTCCGGATGCTATAAATAATCAGATTGCCCCTTGACTCCTGACACACCAGAGATCCTGGAAGTTGTTACTTTCAACCCAGAACTGTTTGACCAAACATAAAATTACCACAAGGTACTCTTATTTTGATAATGTTTTAGCGTGGCTGTTTTCGAAGAAAATTTATAGGTTTTGTCATAGCCCTGGTGTTTTCATCCTGGTCCACATTGCTCTGATGCAAAAACTTTGACTTTTTATAATATCTCTGACATTACTGAAGATGATTTACTTTCAACTCCGACTAGCTGTTTACTATCAAAATAGGAATCCAAACAACAGGGGCAGGTAAAATATTTTTGATGCAATGTGCCCCTTTTTGGACTAAAAGTTTATTAGAATTTAACTTTATTGCCAACCAGCATTTTTCTCCTTTTCCCACAATGTTTTCTACCCTTCCCAAAACAAATTTAAATTTATGTGTCACATTTATTTGTCATCTTCAAAATTAATGCTGGTAACCAGCATTTTTCTCCTCTTTTTACAATGTTTTCTACCCTTCCCAAGACAAAAGTAAATTTTTGAGTCATTTTTAGTGTGTCATCTGTAAAAGCTTTCAATTTGGACAAGTATAGAATAGAATTTTGTCGTTTGGTAAAGAGTTAACCAAGTTGCAGTCGTCTTTTCAAATTAATCTGTTACCATAATTCCTTTTTTCCGATACTTTCAGGGAGCCTCCGGATGCTATAAATAATCAGATTGCCCCTTGACTCCTGACACACCAGAGATCCTGGAAGTTGTTACTTTCAACCCAGAACTGTTTGACCAAACATAAAATTACCACAAGGTACTCTTATTTTGATAATGTTTTAGCGTGGCTGTTTTTGAAGAAAATATATAGGTTTTGTCATAGCCCTGGAGTTTTTATCCTGGTCCACATTGCTCTGATGCAAAAACTTTGACTTTTTATAATATTTCTGACATTACTGAAGATGATTTACTTTCAACTCCGACTAGCTGTTTACTATCAAAAATAGGAATCCAAACAACAGGGGCAGGTAAAATATTTTTGATGCAATGTGCCCCTTTTCGGACTAAAAGTTTACCGTATATGCTCGACTATAAGACGCCTTTGCTTATAAGACGCTCCCCCAACTTCATGATTCAAAATCGGGGATTTCATTGATGACCTCCTGTAAGACGCAGGTAGACTTCACACTGATCATAAGAATGCTAAAATTTTGAGTATTCAGCTGGAAATACGCCTCGCAGACATTACGGTCTATCGGAGTTGCATCATTCCCAAAATAATACATCTCTTGTATCTTAGCCGATCGTATCTTGATTCAAGTCCAATTTCTTTATAAATTGAAAAAAAGCAACTTGAAAAGAATGTAATGCATAGTCCAAAACACATTTTTTGTATAAATAATCCTATCAGGGAAATTAGGCCTTCGATGGTTTACTCAAAATTGTTATTTATCTAATGGGTGTATAAAGTTTACCTTGACAGTGAAGAGTTACATTACAGGATCAAAGTACTCTGGTATCTTACACCCAGCACAATGTGATTTAACTCTTTACCAAACGACAAAATTTTAGACTTGTCCAAATTGATAGGATTTGAAGGAGAAAAAGGTAACTGTGACTCAAAAATTGAAATTCGTTTTACTAGCGTTTTCATCTTTTCCCACAATGACTTCAAAATTCTTTTTCTTTCGATTTGTTAACCCTTTCCCAAACGATAAATTTTAGACTGGTCCAAATTGAAAGCATTTGCAGACGACAATTTTAAATTTGATGAAAATGACAGAAAGTTCTCCAAAAGGGTAGAAAACACTGTGGGAAAAGGAGAAATTGCTCGTTATGAGCAATTTCTCCTTTTCCCACAGTGTTTTCAAAAGACTTGTACTGCAGACACGTGAAAACCAGGGCTTGTTTGGGAAAGGGTTAATAATCGAGATTTTCGGTAAAGAGTTAGATCTAAATATCTACATGGCCAGGATAATTTTTGGTGGTTAAACCATTGAGCTATCAAAATGGAGACCTTGACGCTTGCAGATTTAATCTGAATAATTGTATAATCAGCTATCCTGGTCGTAAATTAAAGCTAATTGTTAATCTCTGGTGTTATATCAGCACTAATTTATCGATGGGATGCTTGGTCAGTTCAAGCTGTGAAAGTTTGACATCTAGCTGTTAATCTCATTAAAAACAGGTGTTGTCTGTGTCATAAAACACAGACTGCGATCACAACCCTTTACTTCCTTACCTCAATGATCACCTGACAAACACTACCAAATTTCTATTTAGATAGAAATATTTGGGAATATTTGCCTCTGTTAGGTTACTTGTGTTATTACATCATTTTAATTCATCTCAATGATCAAAATTACCAATAATGAAAAAAGTATTGATTCATCATTAAATTTTAGATTTACAAAAAGGGTCAATTAATACACTTGGTACTTTGATATGTATCACAGTCAACTCGAGGGCCGTATTATACACTAAGTGCAACAACAACAATAAGAGGAATACCCGATGGATTTAAAGCTAAATTAAGAAGTGAAACACACAAAAAAGTTTGTTCCAAACTTTTATTCTTCACATTGACGGCAATTACAACCATTTCCAAGACACTTAAAACTTTACATCAGCGTGACTAGATCGGGAGGTGGTAGTATCTCTTCGTGTTGGTCGGCAGGTAAGTAGGTTCCCCAGATGGAATTTTACAAAGTCCTTTGATTATGCACTTATAAGACGCTCCCCCTACTTCAAGCTCAAAATTCTAGGGAAAAAAATGCGTCTTATAGTTGAGTATATACGGTATTAGAATTTAACTTTAGTGCCAACCAGCATTTTTCTCCTTTTCCCACAATGTTTTCTACCCTTCCCAAAACAAATTTAAATTTATGTGTCACATTTATTTGTCATCTTCAAAATTAATGCTGGTAACCAGCATTTTTCTCCTCTTTTTACAATGTTTTCTACCCTTCCCAAGACAAAAGTAAATTTTTGAGTCATTTTTACTGTGTCATCTGTAAAAAGCTTTCAATTTGGACAAGCATAGAATAGAATTTTGTCATTTAGTAAAGAGTTAACCAAGTTGCAGTCGTCTTTTCAAATTAATCTGTTACCATAGTTCCTTTTTTCCGATACTTTCAGGGAGCCTCCGGATGCTATAAATAATCAGATTGCCCCTTGACTCCTGACACACCAGAGTTCCTGGAAGTTGTTACTTTCATCCCAGAACTGTTTGACCAAACATGAAATTACCACAAGGTACTCTTATTTTGATAATGTTTTAGCGTGGCTGTTTTCGAAGAAAATTTATAGGTTTTGTCATAGCCCTGGAGTATTTATCCTGGTCCACATTGCTCTGATGCAAAAACTTTGACTTTTTATAATATCTCTGACATTACTGAAGATGATTTACTTTCAACTCAGACTAGCTGTTTACTATCAAAATGGGAATCCCAACAACAGGGGCAGGTAAAATATTTTTGATGCAATATGCCCCTTTTTCGACTAACAGTTTATTAGAATTTAACTTTAGTGCCAACCAGCATTTTTCTCCTTTTCCCTCAATGTTTTCTACCCTTCCCAAAACAAATTTCAATTTATGTGTCACATTTATTTGTCATCTTCAAAATTAATGCTGGTAACCAGCATTTTTCTCCTTTTTTCACAATGTTTTCTACCCTTCCCAAGACAAAAGTCAATTTTTGAGTCACTTCTAGTGTGTCGTCTGCAAAAAGCTTTCAATTTGGACAAGTATAGAATAGAATTTTGTCGTTTGGTAAAGAGTTAACAAAGGTGCAGTCGTCTTTTCAAATTAATCTGTTACCATAATTCCTTTTTTCCGATACTTTCAGGGAGCCTCCGGATGCTATAAATAATCGGATTGCCCCTTGACTCCTGACACACCAGAGATCCTGGAAGTTGTTACTTTCAACCCAGAACTGTTTGACCAAACATAAAATTACCACAAGGTACTCTTATTTTGATAATGTATTAGCGTGGCTGTTTTCGAAGAAAATTTATAGGTTTTGTCATAGCCCTGGAGTTTTCATCCTGGTCCACATTGCTCTGATGCAAAAACTTAGACTTTTTATAATATCTCTGACACTACTGAAGATGATTTACTTTCAACTCCAACTAGCTGCTTACTATCAAAATAGGAATCCAAACAACAGGGGCAGGTAAAATATTTCTGATGCAATATGCCCCTTTTTGGACTAACAGTTTATTAGAATTTAACTTTAGTGCCATTGTAGGGTTTTCATACTGTGCTGAATATGCATCAGTTGTCTCCCTTGATTTCTGGTAAATGGCACACTGAACTAAGTATTTCCTAAACTCTTTACCAAATGACAAAATTTTAGACTAGTTCAAATTGAAAGCAATTGCAGTTGACAAAATAAATGTGACTGAAAAATTGAAATTTGTTTTGGGAAGAGTAGAAAAGCATTGCAGGAAAAGGAGAGAATGCTGGTTGCCAGCATTTTCTCCTTTTCCCACAATGTTTTCGAAAGGCTTCTCTTTCAGGGTTGTTAAAAGTCGGGATTATGTGGTAAGTGGGTTAATTGTTGTCCTTGATTTTCTAGGCTCCACCGGAGGCATAAACTTTGACATTTTATAATATCTCTGTTATCATTAAGATATTTGCTTCAAACTTGGGTAGGTTGTTAATTATTAAAAAGGGAACCTCTACAAGAAGGGCAGGTAACCATCAAAGTAGTTTTGACAGAGTTAGTCCCTTTTTGACTTACAAATTCAGGGTATGACACTATCTTTTTTTCATTGGGATCCTGCAGGAATCCCTAATTTATCAGAGTGCCGTCCTGATGTTCAGGGATCCCTCCCAATTTTAAACAAAAGCGAAATTTCACCAATAGACTAATTTTTTTATTCGAACAAACTTGGCAAGTCAGGAGCTGTTTTTCTTTAAGATTATCCAGCTGAACTCGTCCCTCCAGCTTTGTTGAAAGGTGTGCTGATGCTTCGTTTCATAAGCTCTTTGCATTTCTAGATGCTCCTCTGACGTTTCTTTCTTTTTTTGGAAGGCTGTGATACATTCTCTATAAAATTCCACATCGCGAAAACACAAAATGTCTTTCGAACAAAAACAGCAATGGTTAGACGCATGATGGTGCAATTTGATTTTAAAAAGCATTTTGGGGACATGGAGAGTCATAAGACGTTGTAATTGTGATACTTGCTGTTATTGATATTTAGGTTATTTATAGCACACGGTATTTCCAGTTTTATTTTTACAGATTTGGGGGTCTCTTTAGCTATCATTTGCTATATCATAGGGTTAGCGTCTAAGAAATTCAAGGATCCTGACGGAATCCCTATACTGGAACTGATGGGATCCCGGGACACTGTTAGGGTCAAATCCTTCAAATTTCACTGAAGACCAAGCATCTGCAGCCAAGCATTGGCACCGTACCGTGGTGCTCTTGTATTTTGATAATGATTCTTTTATGAATACATATGAATCACTTGTAAATAATGGCAACATTTCTTAGTGAAACAAGGATAAAAGCAGAAAAATAGAAGCAAAAGGACCAGTCTTTAACTTCTGGACTTAAACCATTCACCAGATAAGCCTTGTTAGCTCGGCTGTTTTTGAAGAAAATGTCGAGGCAGTGTCTGATCTAAAGCGCGCGATTGCGGGAATTGCTGATACCTTTTGTGAATTGCACATATTTTCAATCCAACTGCGGGACAATCCTGCATTCAAATTTTGGAGAGAATAGTCAATTTTCCTACCTATTTTTCACCGATTTATGTGTTTATGAAGAAAGATAGACAGAAAGGGCAGGTAACCATCAAAGTATTTTTTTACACAATTATGCCCCCTTTTTAGCTCATATGAGCACCAAGTGTGCATGGTGAGCTTTTGTGATATTGCTGTGTCCGTCTTGCGTCCTCCATCGTCAACATTTACCTTAATTGTGTGCTCTCTAGAGGCCACATTTTCAGTTGGATACTCATGAAATTTGGTATGAGTGCCATAAATCTACTTGATAAAATCTTGGACAAGAGTGTGAAATTGGGTCATGTCAGATTAAAAAAGTAGGTCAATGGGCCAAATCTTAGAAAAATCTTGTGTGCTCTGTAGAGGCAACATTTTTAGCTGGATACTCATGAAAATTGGTCAGAATGTTTGTCTTGATGATATCTTTGACAAGTTTGAAATTGGGTCACCTTGGGTCAAAAAGTAGGTTAATGGACCAAATCTTATAAAACCTTGTGCCACATTTTCAGCCCAATGCTCTTGAAACTTGGTCAGGATATTTGCCTTGAAGATATCCCAGACAAGTTAAAACTGGGTTACATTAGGTCAAAATGTAAGTCACTGTATCTTAGATAAACCATGTGTGCACACTAGAGGCCACATTTGCAGTCTGGTACTCATGAAACTGAGTCAGAATGTTTGTCTTGATCAGGGTTTTCCATCACGCACAAATCCTGCATCAATGACACAATTTTATTTAAAATGACCCCCAAAATAAATTACAGTGCGCCATCAGTGACACAACCTCCCTAAATCTTTATCATCTAGAAAATTGAATAACTCGTCATTAATCCAAGTCTGCTGTAGCTACACGTTGTGTCAATAATCAGATGAACGACTGGTTTTTTTTTTTCACTACAGGGTTTATTTTAGGTAAAGAGGTTTTCCAGTAATTTATATATAGAATAAGAATGGTTCACACATTATTAGAGTGAAGCACTGTGAAAAAGTTGTCATAAATACGGGTCCTGTCAAATTCGTAGTTGTTTTCTCTGTATTTTACATCACACTAAACACGGCTTCTGGTAGATAAAAGCACACATTACCAGTTTATTCGGTTTGCGGGAAAAAATGTCACGTCAGAGTAAACTGCAGCTTTTTAGAGTCTACTTCAAGCAGCACTGGCGATCACACCACATCAAGCTGTGATTCGGACGAGAATGTACCATCTGCCATAAAACAAAGTCGAGCTTTCCATCAGAAATGGCGCAAAGACTTTACTTGGTAAGAGTTTAAAGAAGATGAAATGTGTTGGAGATGAACAAACTGAACCTCATATCAAGCTGTTGTACAAACCTTTCCTTGTCTTACATAGAACATTATGAAAAAATCGGAGCAATATAGAAGCAAACAACAGTAAATATTGTATTTTCCTTTCATTTACAAAACATAGTTTATACAAACTCATTTTTTTTTGGACCCCCAAAGTTAAGGAAATGACCCTCAGCTTAGGAGACAAGAGGTCACAATTTTTAATGCTGAGGGAAAACCCTGCTTGATAATATTTTGGACTTGTTTGAAATTGGGTCATGTAGGTTTAAGATGTAGGCCATCTTGTCAAATCTTTGAAAAACCTTGTATGCACTCTAGAGGCCATATTTCCATCCCTATACTCATGAAACTTGTGCAGGATGTTTGTCTTGATTAAGTCTAGAACAAGTTTAAAATTGGGTTATGTCAGGTCAAAAAGTAGTTCATTGGGACAAATCTTAGAAAAACCTTGTGTGAACTCTACAGGCTACGTTTTCAGACCAATACTCATGAAAATTGGTCAGAACGTTTGTCATGGTAGTATATTACACAAGTACAAAATTGGGTCATTTCAGGTCAAAAAGTAGGTCACTGAGACAAATCTAAAAATCTTATGTGCAGTATAGGGACTACTTTTTCCATCTGATACCCATGAAACATTGTCAGAATGTTTGTTTTGATGATATCTCTGACACGTTCAACAATAAGTCAAGTCAGTCAAAAAGTAGGTCACTAGCATTCCTGTGTTTTACATCATTACAACTAGGATTTCTTCAACTTTATCAATCCTAAATGACTTTACTCAGGTGAGCGCTTTAGGGCCAATGGCTGTCTTGTTTTGACCTAGAATTTTCACTAAAAATCAAGCATCCACAGCTGAGTGTTGGCACCTGCATGTGGTGCTCTTGTTTCTACAATCCAGAGGAAGTTTGGAACAATGCTTTGAAAAGAGAAAATGTTCACATGTTCCTACAGTGTTTTCAGTCCTTTCCAAGACAAACTATATCCTTTGACTCTTTTATATTTTGTTTTCTGAAAAATTAATGCTTTCAGTATGTATGAGTTTCAGGTGTTTTTGTATAGAAAAGAGATCAAGTGGATGAATCAAGTTATTGGCTAACAAACAGGCTGGCCATTTCAAAATAGCGTAGCAAAGAACACTTATATTTCAAATTAGTATCTTGGGCCTAGTGGTATTGGAACAAACCCTTTCGTGACGAACTCCAGAGATTCTTTTTTTTTTTGTCAAGGTCTTCACTGCTATTGAAGATGACTGGTCATACTTTATTTCCAGGTAGCAGATGAGTAGATCATAGATCAACCTGCACATTCTGTGCATGTGCAGTCTGATCTTGATCTATGTTGTCTGCAAAAGCTACTTTAGTGGTCGTTGGAAATAAAAGAGCTAATAGAGATTTTGTCAGTATTTATTTTCAATTAATACAATTTTCTATTTCCAGTGTACTTCATACCAAAGAAACCAAGGGCTTCTTGCCCATAGTCAGCAGCAATAATGCCCATGTTCCCGTTAACCTAGACACATGCAGAGCATGAACCCACAAATCATTGGGACCAAGTGGGCCAAGCCCCATTTTGCATCGCTATTGACAGCCCTAACTTAAACATAGGGGAAACTACCCCGTTAAAAGAACCTCCAGCATGTATGCCAGTGGAAAGATTGTGATATAGAACTGAAAAATGACAAAATTATGGACCATATTCGTACTTGTCAAGTAAATCCGCTGAAAAAGAATGAGACAGAAGGGTGTTTGTGGGAGGAATGTAAAGTGTATAATAAATTGTGGTGTTCAAAATCCTTGTGAAAGAGACACATCTTAACCAACAGTGGGAACAAATCATTTTGCTGTATTGTCAAAGACTGCAGGGCTCATTTCACAATGCAGGAAAGTCTTGAAAAGCACATCAGCTGTCATATTAATGCCCAAGAACAATCATCCAATCAGAAACACTCAAAGCAGAGCAAAGAAGACACATCCACTAAGTTGTTGAAACACAAGTGAATTAAACAAATCTTGAGAATACAGGGAGGTAAGACAGAATTTGAAATATAACTTGACCCATTGTAATTATGTCAGATAAGCATTGTAATACCCTGCAACAGTCAATTTAACCCTTAGGCAAACAATCCAGAGTTTTAACTACCCTGTTGGAGAAAGCTTTTGAAAACATTGTGGGGAAAGGAGAAAATGCTGGTAACCAGCATTTTCTCCTTTTCCCACAATGTTTTCTATTCTAGCAGGGAACTTAACTCATTTGTTTCCAGTATAAGAAAGTCCTCATTACTCTCAGGTTGAGCCGTTGCCACAATGTTTTCCAAGGAGGTTCTATATAAAGACCCAAAAGATTTACCTATAGGATTTATGAGTAATTCCTGATACCACCATTGACAACATTGATAGGTACTCTGGAGGATGTAGATCAAGATCAGACTGCACAAAACAGCTGTTGGAGAGACATTTTGGTCAGTTTAGTACCTAGTTGCAGACAGGTAGATCTAAGATTAGACTGCCTAGTACCTAGTTGCAGACAGGTAGATCCAAGATAAGGCTGCATAGCACCTAGTTGCAGACAGGTAGATCAGAGATAAGGCTGCCTAGTACCTAGTTGCAGACAGGTAGATCTAAGATTAGACTGCCTAGTACCTAGTTGCAGACAGGTAGATCTAAGATTAGACTGCCTAGTACCTAGTTGCAGACAGGCAGATCCAAGATAAGGCAGCAGAGAACTTGCAATCTACACTGGCTGCTACTTTACGCTAAGCAAAAAGTGTTTGAGTGGAACTACTTTTAAACCTCAATAAACTATATTGCTTTAACTCTTTACGACACAATCTGAAGTTTTAACAAGCCTTAAGAAGAAGGCTTTTGAAAACATTGTGGGAAAAGAAGAAAATGCTGGTAACCAGCATTTTCTTCTTTTCCCACAATGTTTTCAATGATCTAAAAGAGAGATACGGTTGTTTGTGCTCTATTTCACTGTCATCTGCAAATGCTTTGAATTTGGACTGGTATAAAATTTTGTTGTGTTGTGAAGGATTGAGAATAATTGTCTTAAGGTTTGACAAAAATAAGGCAAAACTTACATATGAACCATGCCATGTGAAAAGGGTGCTTAATGCATCTGTGTAAAGCATTGACCCAGGATGGCCTGTGCAGCCTACACAGGCTGTACTGAGCTGAAACTTTTTGCTATTGGTCAATTTTCATGTCTATGGACCAGACTACCTCATGATTCAGTCGGTTGTTATACAAAATAGAAATTATGGATCCATTATCAAACGATAACTTGCTCGGTATCATGCATCACTGAGATGCATAAACAGCATGCCCACTGGGTTTTGAATTTGTGGGTACATGCATCCTCCAGGTTTTGAATTGGGGGTACAAAGAAAAAATTGGGGGTACACTGTACCCCCTAGGTTTTGAATTGGAGGTACAAAGAAAAAGTAGGGGTACAGAGTAATTTTGGGTTGTTTCAGTTTTATTAATGAATTTTAACACCCTAGCTCCTTTACCATAATGAATGGGATCTTAACTGAATTATGGAATTGTGCATTTGGTGATTATATGGATGCAGCATATGTCTCCAGCATGCACATACTTAGATATAATCGCAAGGGCATGGCCATTAGTTTTGATAATCGACCGCCTTTATGGAAGAATTTTCACCTTTATTCCTTTCTCAAAGTTGTGAAGTACATTAGAACTGTTTTAAAATGGAAGCGTAGACAGATTAATTCTCGTTTTCCAAGATGATGTTCTGGCTATTTTAAAATCACAGAGGAGCAGGCCGTTTGACACATTATAAGCTCAAACGCTGTCAAATAAAGGCCATGCTGTGTTAGGACAAAATAAAACAAAATGTGTAATGGTAGAATCACTTGTGTAAACCTACCTACCTTTCTCAAATCTTCACGCTGTAAAATATTTTAACAGCTTTTGTTGTGATGACATTTTTTTTCCGCAGCAGATGCCATACCTACGAAAATTACAAGTTTAATTTGTGGCTCGATTTTTCAGCTTTCATATGTCCAAAAAAAAAAAAATGTGTTTTTAACAATAACTGCGAATCATAATATAATTAAATGATTTTAATTTCTCATTGAAAATTAATTACCAGATTTCCAGCACACATGGTAAATTTTGACACCTTAAAAAATCGTATTGAAAATTATTCAGACGGACGAGGGAGCCGCAAAATATATATAGGGAAAATATTTGGTACCCTGCTCTATGTTGAGGACAAAGCGTGGTACCCACTTATGAGGAAGACTACTTTCATTATGTTTGTTTAGCATGCAATACGAAAATGGTATTTTATTTGTACGTGCAGTTTACGTAATTACTTTCCTTTTTGTATGTGCATACTTTTGACAGTGCGTGCATGTACGTAAGCACAAAAAATTTGTACGCGCCCAGTAGAATTTATATGTGAATTACGTACTGCAGTACGTGATTGGGCACCCAGATAAAGTCCCTTTTTCACAGAGTATGGCTCATATTCATGAACTCTTTTACCAGACGACAAAATTTAGCTGAAATGATATTAATTGTCTGTGAAAGTTCCTCCATTTCCCACAAGGTTTTCAAAAGGCTGTACTCAGGGTCGTTAAAACTCAGAATTGTGTGGTAACGAGTTAAAGACACGTACATGTAAGTCACAAACTGAGGTTGTTATGTTTGACTTTGAAATTACATTGCTGTCAACATGTTTTGGGGAAAAAAAGAGTAGAAAATCCGTTCCTTCTAAAAATAGACATTAAAAGTTCCAGGTTAAAAATTATGATAACTATGACTAGTGAGTAAATATCTGAGTGACTGACACTGTTGCCTGTTAATCCTTAGAGCGCAGAATAAACACAAACATTTTTAGTCTAATTGCAGTTTCAAGGTTACTGCTACCCGGAATGTCTCGGCAAGTGGACAGTGCAGATCAAAGATCAGACTGCATGTTTTTTGCAGCCTGATCTTGATCTACACAGGCTGCAAAGGTAGATATAGTTGTGAAAGGTACTTTAAGGGGTAAAATGGTGTTGGCTACCCTGGTAATTTTAATGTTGTTTAAAACCATTTTTCAATATTAATTGAATTATACAGCGGCTGCTAGTGCAACTATCCATGCTTTTCCTGGTTTTTTGTTTACCAATAATCCCCATAATATTCTTCCAAAGCCACTGGCTGCTTTCCCACATAACTTTTGTTGGAAAAATAATCAGTGATGAGAAGGGAATGAATGATGTCCCCATGACTATCATCAGTTGGAAAGTAATTTGCAAAGTTGGAGATTCAAACCAGTGACCCACTGGTTTCAAATCCTGTATGCTACAGACTGTGCTACCTGGCTTAGATTTTGAAAGGTCTGCTAGGAAGTAAATCAATAAACAACAAATTGTGGATTGCTTATTGACTGTGTGGTGTTTTTATGCTCTCATTGTTGTCTTATTCATGTAAGAGAGGCAGATGATTTAAAATATGTCCTCAGTCTTACCAGTATTTGGTTGGGGCTCTGAAGCATCTTGCCAAAGGACACTCTCATTTCATGTCTGAGTGACTTGCTTTATATTTCAGGAAAATGTAGGGAGACTACTACATAATAGAAATTGTTTCTTAAATTTTCATACTTGTATTTATTCATTTACAGATGTATGAACTTACAACCTCTTATTGTTTGCACATTCTTGATGACGACAACACAGTACTGGGCACCTAAAATTGCGTGATGTAATTGATAGACAAGGCTAGAGTTTCAGGTCAGTCTTTAAGTTGCATACCTCTGAAACATATTTGCAGACAACACAAAAGTTAGAACACATGTTCTCAAAATGAGAAACTACTTTTAACTATGAATTTCACTTTTACCCTTTGTAACAATGTTTTCCAAGAAGGTCAGAAGTAAGACACAAAAAGTCATCTGTAAGATATAATGAGTAATTCCTTTTATCAACATGGAATCATTAAAAGGCACTGTAGAGCATGTAGATCAAGATCAGACTGCACACAGCAGCAAATGGCAAGACAAGAGTTTAGTGCCAAGTTACATGCAAGTAGATCCAAGATATAACTGCAGAGAGCTATGCATGTTATTTCGAAGACACTTTGGAAGTTGCTTTGTTCTAAACCAAGACCAAAGGTCTCTTCTTGGCAATGGAATAACTTCTAGACTTAAAAAATAAGTCTTAACATCTTGACTGGATATTAACCCATTACCACGGAATCCCAACTTCAACATCTCTGAGAAAGAAGGCTTTTGAAAACATTGTTGGAAAAAGAGAAAATGCTGGTGACTAGCATTATCTCCTTTTCCCACAATATTTTCTACCCTGTCAAAGACAAAAATTATCATTTTACCAACATATAATTTGTTGTCAGCAAATACTTTAATTTGGTTGAGTTCTAATAATTATTTACCAGACAATAAATTTCTAGGCTTTCTTTTTTTGAACACATTTATGGCTAAAATGATATCAGTTAACTTTAAAGAGGGCAGAAAACATTATTGGGAAGAGAGTAAATGCCTGAGGAAAATGGCTTTTGAGATCACTCATCTTTAGAGTAGAAAATATTGTGGGGAAAGGAGAAACTCCTTTCTTACAATGTTTTTGACTCTGTTAAGACAAATCCCATTTATATAATCACATTCGAAGCATGCAACAGTTTACTGCTCAGCTGGTAAACTATTGGATTGTTGTGTGACTGTTTTCAATTTAAGCATAGAAATGACACCAAACAAGCCTCAACTTATACTTTGATGTTTTTAAATTAGTTTACAATGTTTTTGTTCGTGTTTTGCACCTACAGTTTATTGTTAAACTAACCTTTTGTGTACCTGTAGTATATTCTTTTAACCCTCTACCTCACCATGCCGCCTTATAACGACCCTGGGAAAGATGCCTTTTGAAAACATTGTGGGAAAAGGAGAAAATGCTGGTAACCAGCATTTCTCCTTTTCCCACAATGTTTTCTTCTCAATAAAAGAAAAATTGCACCTTTTGAGCCACAATGAATTGTTGTCTGCAAATGCTTTCAATTTGGACAAGGCTAAAATTTTGTCGTCTGGTAAAGGGTTAAACCCCAGTGTCTCAAACAAACCATTTGGCAAATGCGGCAGAGTTTTTGTAAATATTTTGACAGATGCATAAATTGTTCATTTGGGTAATTTCTTCCATTTCTTTGACTAACTCTTTACTACATAATCTTGAGTTTTTGTGACCCTTAAGAAAGAGGGCTTTTGAAAATACTGAGGGTAAAAAGGAAAATGCTTGTAACCAGCATTTTCATCTTTTCCCACAATGTTTTCTGCCGTATCAAAGACAGAAAGCATCATTTGAGCTGCAATTATTTTGTTGTGTGATAATGCTTTCAGGTTGTTCAAGTCCAAAATATTGTTATGTGGTAAAGAGTTAATGATCACTCATATTTTGTTCTTTTGCATGAAAGTTTTCATCAGTATTGGACACTCCATAAACTGCAGTTGCAATGACAATTAGGTTAATGCTTTACCAAACAAGAAATTTTGAACTGGTCCAAATTGAAAGCAGTTACAGACGACAAAATAAATGAGCCAAGTTCTGTGAAAAGGGGGCTTAATACATGTCAGAAGTATTGGACTGCGCAGGCTGACCTGGGCCAAAAGTTTTCGCTATTGGTAAATTTTCTGTATGGCAAAGGACCGGTCCACTTCATGATTCAGTCACTCGTTCGACAAAATGGACTTTAAGGATCCATGATCATGTGATATCTTACTTGGTATCATGCATCGTTGAGGTGCATTAGGCCCCCTTTTGCAAGAGCATGGCTCAGACGTGCCTCAAAAATTGAAATTTTAGGCCTGTCCAAACTGAAAGCATTTACAGACAACAAAATAAATGTGACTCTAAAATTGAAATTTGTTTTTGGAAGTGTAGAAGACATAGGGAAAACTCTCTTCGCTCAGGGTTGTTAAAACTTCGGATTGTTTTGTAAATGATTAAGGATAGTAAGAGTTACTTTGCAGTGTCTGTTGAGAAAAAATAAAACAAAAACAAAAAAAAATGGAAAAAAAAAAATGAAGTTTTTTCATGACAAAACTGAGTAACAAAATAGTTATGCTGAGAAAAATAAAAAAGAGCAAAAAAAGATGAAATAATAAAATTGTTTCATGACAAAACTTAGAAACAAAATTCCTACTATTTCTATTTTAAATCATAAGATAAGCGTATATCTTGAAATAATTACAGGTATTTATATTAAACAATGCATAATTCAAACCATTCACAGTTAGTAATTTAATTCATTTTCAGAATTCAGCTCAAATGATAGAAAATGTCTTTGAAAGGGTAGAAAACATTGTGAAAAGTGCGAATGCAGGTTGCTCACATTTTCTCTACTTTCCACAATGTTTTTGAAAGGCTTTTCCCTCAAGGACATTAAAACACAGGAATGTTTGGATTATACTGAGCAAACCATCACATAATTATGGATCCATAAAATCCATGTTGTTTAACAACCAGTTGAATTGTGAGGTGCAAAATTCATTTGAGCTGCAGGAAAATGAAAAAAAGGAAAAGTTTTTTATCCATATCAGCCTGCAAAATCCACAGGAGCCGGCTCAGGTAGCTGAGTGCTTAGCATGTCTGACTTGTGACCTTGTGGTTGCCAGTTCGATACTTGGTTGAGGCAAACTTTCTCTCCGGCGATTTTTCATCTCTCACCTCTGATGCATGTGGGAAAAGTAGTCAGTGACTTTGAAAGAAAGTTGTGTCAGTACTGGGGTGAGAAAACCAGGAAACACTTGTGTAGGTGCACTGACTGCGGCTGTTAAAACAGCATTAAATTTCAATAGAAACAAACAAACAGTCCACAGGAGAAATGAGTCAAAACTTATTTGCAGATGCAGTAAGCCCTCTTTTCACAGAGCATAGTTCATATAATATATTTAAATACAATGTGGCAACAGGAGAAATTGCTCATGATTAGCACTATCTCCCTTTTACCACATTGTCTTGAACACTATCCTGCTGCAAGAACAAAAAAGTTACCAGCATGAGGAAATGTATTGGATCAGAGACATTAAAGCCCCACCTGGTTACCAGCATTTTCTCCTTTTCTCACAATGTTTTCTTAGACCTTTCTCCTGAAGTTTGTTAAAGCAAGGAATTGTATGGTAAAGGGGTACTTTTTACAAGATGGCAAAAATTTAGACGGTGTGGATTTAGAAAACATCTGCAGACGCAGACAGTAAGTTGAATTTGGCTCAAATTATGAAATTTGTCAGAAAGATCAGAAAACATTGCGGGAAAAGGAGAAAATGCTGATTACCAGCATTTTCTCCATTTTTTCCTCAATGTTTTCAAAACTCTCTGTCAATTAAAAAATTACTTTCTGAAAACTTATTAATCTGTATAATTCGACTTGTTAATGCTGTTTTACACTATAACCAATAGGGCTGCGAGTTAAAGTCCAGTTTTGGTCCTCTTTTTATTTTTAAGCTCACATGGGAACAAAGTGTGTAGAGGTGAGCTATTGTGATTGGTCTTTATCTGTTGTTTGTCTGTCTGTCAGCCCTTCAATATTTTCCTGTTAATGTGATACAGTTTATATTGTTTGGTCCAATACTCAGTTTTAGCTTCTAGCATAACCTTCGGACCCATACATTCGTTACTTTCACATTGTATTTGTGCACATGCACATTACGGCTTGGTAGATGATTTTATAAGACTTTGGAAAAATAGGACATTGGGCATATTTACAGATTGTTAACAATTAACAACCTGGTAGAAACAACTTAATAACAATTTTAAGTTTGTTCTTACTTTTGTATGTTTTGATCTGACTCTTGTGCAGGACCCATATATTAGTTCCCTGTGTGATTGGTCAGTCTATAACATCAAATTGATGTCATTTCCCGAGTGCTACTTTCAGTATACAGTTAAGTTTATCAAACATCTTCCACTTAATCCAACTGGGAAGCTGACAGCAATCTTGGTACAATATTATTTATACTGTTTTTCTGGAGTAGGTACAAAAAAAAAAGCAAGCTCAATCAGATCAAATTTTAATGGTGATTGAAACAGATATCAATTCACATGAAATGTAACCCTAATCAGATGTGTACACTTTCCAAATTGAATGTGGCATGGTGGATTAAAACTGGTGAACTTAACTGTAATTTTTTTTAGTATCTTTGTTGGCCCATGTGCAAAGCAACAACAACGAAAGGACCTGAAACATTATGTTTTCGTCTAAGCAGATAGGCCATTCAAACATGAAATAGTGTGTTTTTACATTAAGAAGGGAAATTGAGACACTGGCATGAGATTTCTGTTTCCAAAGAAGTCTGTATAGTTTTTGGTTAGTCTGTCTGTCTGTCCAGCCATGTTTGTGTACGTGCCATAAATTTTTTCCCTATTCAGTTTCAGTATAACTTGGTACAAATGTTAACCACATCTAGACAATGCGTCATGCATAAGTCATATCAGTTGGTTAAAGGTCAAGGTCATAGCAAAGTCAAATATGTTTTGTGGGGTAGTATTCATGTCCGGCCTGTAACTTTTTTTTTTTCACTAATGAATGAATTTCAGTGTCACAATGCAGAATTTGTTAACCACATAAAGACAATGTGTCATGTGTATGAGTCATGTCCTTGGGTTAAAGATCAAGGTCACAGCAAGGTCAAATATATTTGGGGTGTGTTTGTATGTGTTTGTGGGGGGGGGGGGGGGGGAAGGTAGTTATTTTCGTGTCTGGGCCGTAACTTTTTTCCCTATCACTTAATTTTTAAAAGAATTTGCACAAATGTTTACCACATTGAGACAGTGTGTCATGCGCAAGAGTCGTATCCGTAGATAAAGGTCAAGGTCACAACAAGGTCAAATATTTTTGGGAGATTGGGTTCTTGTCCGGCCTGTAAATGTTTTGAATGTGAATGAATTTCAGTATAACTTGGTACTATTGTTAACCACATGATAACAGCGAGTCGTACACATGAGTTATGTCCTTAGGTGAAAGATCAAGGTCACAGCAAGGTCAAATGTGTTTGGGGGGTTTAGCCTTTCTCATGCCTGGGCCATGATTTTTCCCTGTAACTTAATTTCAAAATAACTTGGCACAAATGTTTAACCACATTGACATGATGTGTCATGCGCCAAAGCCATGTCTGTAGGGTAAAGGTCAAGGTCAAAACAAGGTCAGATTTTTTGGAAGATGGTATTCGTGTCTGGCCTGTAACTTGTTCAATTATGAATGAATTTCAGTATAATGGTAATATCCAAAATAAGTTTTAGAAAGGGTCACCTGTGATTGAAAAACAATAGATCAAGTAATATAAAGACCTTATAACACAATGTGCACTCTAAAGGCAATATTGTCTGTTCACTGCTTGTGCATGATTTTGTTGGTAATATTTTAGAGGGGATGCAAATTAAATGTCTTATTTTCTAAGGCAGTGAGGATGTTGCAAAGCCTCATTACACCCTGGATGCAAGTACCAGCAGATGATTCAGAAAACATCCCTGCAAAAATGTTCGTACTATCCACAATATTACAATGGAAAAAGAAAAAGGACTTAAAAACGGGGATAAAATGCAAAAGAAGTTGAAATATTTTATAAAAAGAAATTGAAAAAGAAAATAATAGATGAAATAAATAAAGAAAAACGATTGAAAAAAAAAAAAAATGGAAACTAATAATGACTGATTTAAAAAACATGAAAAAAATAAAAATTGTTGTATCTAATGAAAAAAAAAAAATGTGTACATTTAAAATGTATGGATATGTGGTGAACGGAGAATAGTGAAAAGTATCAAGAATATTATGATAGGGATAAAAAGCACAAGAAATGGGGATCAGTGGAAAAGAAATATTTTATAAAAAATTGAAAAAAAAAAATAAATAAATAAATAAATAAATAAAAATAGAAAAAAAAATAAAGGAAAACAAAAGATTGAAATATTCTACATATAACGAAAAATAATAATGACAATGATTGTAAGAAAAAAAAATTGAAATATTTATAATGAAAAATAGTAATGACAATGATTTTAAAAAAAAAAATTAAAGAAAAAGTAAAAAAGAAATGAAAATTAAAATATTTTATGAAAATATGAAAAGGAAGGAAAAAAGAGTGCGTGCATATTTAAGACGTATGTACCTATGCTGATAAGAGAATAAAATTATCTTGATTTTAACGAAAGCTTGTTCTCATCCATAGTGCAGGAGATTTCAATACTTTACTTCCATATCTCAAGCAGTTGTGTTTAAGATCTGGGACCAAAATGTAAAAATGTGAAAATTGGTTTGAGGTATTCACAATTTGAGGACCCACATTTCCAATATGTTGCTTATAACTGCGCTTGTTCTCAAATTGATCATGAAGCAGAGAACCAGTCATACCTGACAGGCCGATATTCCTCTGGCATGAAAATTGCCCAACTTTTCTAATGTGAAAAGCAATTCATATTATTTTTAACCAGTGTTTGCATGCTATAGGCTAGTTATTCAGAGTAATCAAAGTACCGTGGGTAAGCTATGATGTGATTTTTAAATTTGGGGCCTTGTCCTACACTGTGTCAGGTTATGTGGGCGGGTGTTATTTACAAAAATGCGGGATTCCCGCAATCCTGCAGCCTGGATGAAACACTGGTCTATGATAGTTTATTGGACACTGTAGACTTCTTACTTAGTCATATTGAAAAGGAATTATGCTGCAGTCATACAACCATAGTCACTGTTTCCTAGCAAAAGCCACTTCTCTCAAAATCAAACAGATAATAATGCTAAAGGCAGTTCTTTGGCCCACAGGTCATTGTTCTAGATTCTTTTTTTTTTTTGTTACTTGTAGATTATTCTGTGCTCTTCTATATTCTAACTCTAGTACTTGTTTAGCAAAGACATAATGCTTGCAATTGTGGAACCCTAGTCATGATTTCAGAGCCTGAGTTTTTTCTGTTGAATCTAAGAATACTGGAACCACATGGCATTTCACTAAATTCACCTGCGTGTCTTAATTCTTAAATATAACTTTTTTGCCATCAAACTATTCTGGTTAGTTATTTGGTAGGGAAATTATTCTTGGGGTAGGTTGATTGGTTAGAGGTGTGGTGGTATTGGAATGGGAGTATATATCTTGGATGGGGGATAATTGATTGTGGGTTTGGTTTGTGGGGAGGGGGGTAGGTGGGTGAGGGGAGGGGTGGGGGGATGGGTGGGGGTGGATGGGTTTAGGGTAGGGTGGGGTAGTATGTAGGTAGTGTTCTTAAGTTTTTGAAGTAGTTTAGAACAGAAGTGGTAGATACATAGGTAGGTAGGCTGAGTAGGGTAAGTGGTTAGGTTAAGTGGGTAGGTAGAGTAGTAAAATAGATAAGTTAGGTAGGTTGGATAGTGAATTGGATAGGTTTATTAGGTAGGTAAGACAGATATGGTAAGTAATGAAGGTTGGAAATGAATAAGTTTGGTGAGGATTATAGATAAAGTAGGAGGGTAGAGGTAAGTAGATGCAAAGAGTAGAGAGGTAGATAGGTCAGTAGGATTGTAGAAAAGTAGTGTAGGTAGGCAGTAGAGTTGGTAGATAAGTAGAACATGTATGTAGGAATAGCAGAAAGGTAAAGTGGATTAGGTAGGTAGAGTAGTTAGGTGGGTAAGAAGGAAAGATGTAAAGCATGTATTTTGGTAGTTTATGTGGGTCGAGTCTGTAGGTAGGAAGAGTGGGCAGGCAGGCAGGTATGTAGGTGCCTGAGTAGAGTCAGTAGGAAGTCGGAAGAGGAGATAGGATATAGATATGTATGTTGGTAGTGTATGTAGGTATTTAGAGTAAGTAGGCAGGTAGGTAGGTAGACAGCCATTCTGGTAGATAGGTAGGCTGAGTATGTATGTTGGTATTGTATGTAGGAATAAAGAGTAGGTAGGTAGATATAGGAGGGTAGAGTCAATAGGTAGTAGGGGTGAAACAATACGGTAAAAAGCGTATTGCAATATATTGCAATACGGCTGACCCGTATTGCAATACGTATTGCAATATGCTGTATATGCTGACATTTAGCATATCTGACCACTTGTAGTCACTGTTAGGGTAGCATATGCTCAAAAGGTGATAAAGAAAACTAGTACATGTGCTTGGAACTCTTCCATTCTTTCAAGATAATGAACTAAAAAGCAATTGTTTCGCATGAACAAATAAAAAAAAAAAACTGAAATTGACTAGTCTTTAACACTCGCTATCTTGACGATTTTCGTCTGCCATTTTTTTTCTTCAAGAGCGTACTTGTTTATATAAAAACCAGCGCTACTATACCGAACTTCGGGACATGGCTCAACAGAGAAGACAGTGCGATGCACTAACTTACTCAGTTGCTTACTGTACTAACACTAATACTTTGCTGCTTAACTACCGGAAAACGCAAAAATAAGTGAGCAAAGTTTATAAGAAATGAATAACATACAAACTCCATTGATCCAAAAGCATTAAAGCTCGACGTTTATTTGGAGTTCGTGTCGTGAATTTTATGTGGTCATAGTTTTACCTAAACACCGGTGACACCGCCTGTGGAAAAAAAATAAACAACTTTCGCTTTCGGAAATCTTTAGAACTGTAAGTTGAAAAACGATCGATTTCTGACAGAATTTTTGGGAAAACCGGACTTTCTGATGCAATTAAGAGAAGTTGACATATTGCAGAAATACCGATACGGTAAAATTCGAACCGGTTTCGGTTTTTTCTTTGAATAGACCGCGGTTAATCGGTTAATCGGTAAACCGTTTCACCACTAATAGGTAGGTAGGTAGAATGAGTAGGATGTAGGCTATTCTGGTAGTGTATGTAGTGTCAGTGGGTACGAAGAGTAGGCCAGCAAGCAGCTAGGTAGGTTAGTAGGTTGGTAGGTACTTAGTAGGTACTTGGGTGTGGTATGTATGTTAGGTAGCTGTGTAGTCTGGTAGTAGAATAGGTTGGTTGGTAAGCAGGTTTGTAGTATGCTAGGTTAGTAGAGTAGGAAAGTAGGTTTCATATGAAGGTCATCAGTGTATTGTTTATAGGAAGGGAGATTTGGGTAATGTTTTAAGGTTAGTTTAAGTTAGAGGGGAGAGAAGGGGAAGGAAGGAAGGGAGAGGGAGCTGGTGAGAAGAGAGGAAGAGATGGAAGGGAAGGTAGGAGAAGAGAAGGAGAATAGGAAGGAAGAAAGAAGAGGGAAGAGAGAAAGGAGAGGAAGAAATGGAAGGAAAGGGACAAGAGAAGGAAGGAAGGAAGGAGACGTGGAAAGAGAGAGAGTGGTGAAAGAGAGGGAAGAGAGGGAGAGTAGGAAGGTTAGAGTTGTTAGATAAGGTAGAGTAAGGAGGGAAGGGGAAGGGAGGTAAAGTTTGAGAAGTGGAGGAAGGAGAGGAGGAAGGAAGGAGGGGAGGGGGGAGGGAGAAGTGGAGGAAGGAGAGGAGGAAGGAAGGAGGGGAGGGGGGTGGGAGAGGGAGGGAAGGGGATGGGTGAGGTAGGGATAGGGAGGTGGGCATATGATAA